>JAPQVY010000001.1:2613571-3909642 GCA_028535165.1 Quercus tomentella
TATTTTTTCCTAGGTCAGAAGAAGATAATATTTATAGGAGTTATGCACTGTGTGAGAGAGAGATTGTTTTCCAAAAATTTTTTTTGGAAAACAACCTATAGAAAATAAGCCTTATTTTTATAAGAGTTTTCCGTTGACTAAAGATAGTTTTCCCTTGACCAATCTTTTTTTATACTACCAAACACTGGAAAATGTGAAAAACTATCTCTATAGAAGGTTTTCCAACAAAACAAACAGAGCATAATATCTCTCTTGTTAAAGTAACTCCAAACCCAGACCCAAACAAAAAATCTAGGGACACATCCAAGATTTTTGTAGAAAACTTTGGGGAAATAAAAACCCATGAAAATACCAAAAAGAAAAAAAGCAAAATCCATATAAATCAACAAAACTCACGCCAATATGAACAGATTGATATCCAAAAAATAACCCAAACCCATCAAAATTTCGAAACCTAAATTTTGGGGAAAAAACTAATCAAACAATAAACAGAAATCAGCTCAAACCTTGAGGTTGGGTGTGTCAGCACCGACTCAGAACGATGCCACGGCGGCTCCAGCGACTGGGTAGAGCTTCGGTGGTCAGAGGAGAGGAGGAGATGGCTTGGTTAGGCATTGGTAAGGTATGGGAGAGGCTCTCCTCCCGTTTAAAACTCTCCCATTCTAATATAGATGGAGGACACGTGGTAGATAAACAATCTAAAGGCTAAAAATATACCATGTCATTCTCTCAATTTTTTTTCCCTTTTTCCCTTCTTTTCCTCTTTCTCCCGTCAGCACTCTCATGGTCTGAGCATCAGAGGTGTTCAATTCAAAACATGCTGGAAATTTTTTGTTGCAATTTGGTTGCGTGCGACTGCGAGGGACACATCCAAGAAACTGTGGCAATTGGGACTGATGTGGCGGTGAGTGTTGTGGTTAGAGCGTTGACGCCGTCGAGGAGGCTAGCTAGGTCCGGCAATGGTGCACGAAACGGAGGTCCTCCGATGAGCTTGCAATATTGCGAAACTAGATAAGTTGGGCCGTTTGGTTCGACGGCAGAGGCTGGGTTTTTTTAATGTGGGTTTGGTTTCTCTAGATTTGCAAATATGGGTAGAATGAATATGCGTTAGCAGAAGCAATTGGACCAAGATGATACGACAAGAAGAGAAATATTTAGGACCAATTTGGTGACTAAAATGTTGGCCCAAAACTGCATTTTGACACTTCGGAATCAGGTAAATGGGCTGAAGATTGTATCAAGACAAAGAAAATATCGTTTCTGCTATCTGTTTCGTAACATTGGCTCCAAGAATAGGTCGATATGGTTGGCCGAAGATGGTATTATATCTGTTGCCAATTCATTTATTGATGTGTATCATTAAACCCAAAATGGCATCGTCTTGGCCCTTTGAAGAAATTGAGTGCATTATATGAGGCAATTTATGTAAGACTAAATTAATTTATTATTATTATTATTGATGAAGCGTGAATTCGTCAATCGAAGTAGGCAGATGGAATCAACCTCCGGTCCGTGTGAATGTATCCTCAAAGCTGGTCACTGGTGTGGTGCCTGCCACAACGCCTCCGATGCCAAAGTTAGAATAGAAAAGCACTTTATGAAATGGAAATAGATTAGCAAGATAATAAGGGGTGTTTCTTAGTGAATGTATCTACCTCTTGTTGGCAATGTGAGGGGCTTTATATATGTTGCCTTGGGGTTCTAGCCGTTGTGATTGGCATTATGGTGTTAATATCTTCCTTTGGTAACGCCTCCTGCCTTCAATGTGCTTTCAACGGTCTATATAGTTGGTTCTGTAACCGTCCGAGGTGTTATTGATGGTATTGAATGGTCCAGCTGTCTTCGTCACGACGGGACAAGGGTTAGGCTCTTCACTAGGGGATTTCCTCGTCAGTCTACCTTATCTCATCTATGGCCGATATCGTCAGTCCCATCAGATGCCCCCGGATTCTATGGTCGTTGGGACATGTCATGACGACCGTAGAAGATGAAAGCTCCTTGGCCTGTGAGTGACTCTTGGGACTTCGTGCTGTATTAAATGCGTAGTGGCGGCGCTACACGCTTCATGGCCATATGGCGCATATTTGTTGGTGGATTTCTTTGCACGACCCTTGGGTTTCCCGCTGCTTTTCAGTTACTTGGGTTTTAGTTTTTAAACTTCCTTTCATTTCCCGCTTTACTTTTCCTAATTTCCTTATTCCTTGCTCTGAGTTTTTTCTTCCCCGTTTGTTCTTGCTACCGCTTCAACTTTATTCCGATGATTCTCCTTCTCAAATTTGCATTGCATTTTCTCGAGGTATGTTTCTCTTTTTCCTTTCCCTCTGCCTCCTTTTTCTTTCCCTTTGCTATCTGTTGTAAGTTTTTGATTTTTCCCTTTTTCTCGCTGTGATTGTCTTTGTTTTGTGGCTTTTGGGGTTTTAGTATTTACCTTGCTCTTCTGCGTCTTTTTCTGGGTGTCCATGGTTGGTAGTTCTGAGGCTAGAATAGCTTGCCCCTCAATTTCTTTCCTTTTTACACGTTTGGGGGGGCTGTAGGTGTTTTCCCAAACGTCGAGGGCTTTGTTTTCGTGGGTAACAGTTTAGGTGTTGTGTTGGCTGAGTTGTGCCCTTTGCTCCGTCAATCCATAGATTGGTTTGCGGGTCTAATTAAAGAGCGGGGGACGATGTCTGAGGTTAGATCTAGTGAGCTCGACACTAGGTTGTCATCTAGTGGCGAGCCGGCGGAGAGAGATACTGCCGTCTCTAACCCTCGAGAGGTTAGGGCTTTTTATGCCCTCAAGGAAGTGTGTGGGCTAGATGCCGAAACCGTAAGTAGATTTAGGGACAGATTCCAATTTTCGGAGAGGGTTCGCGTCCATCGGCCCAATGACAAGGATAGGGCTTGCCACTTCTTTCCTGGTAAGGTCTGCTTCTATGAGGCTGCCTTCACTTGTGGCCTTAGGTTCCCCGTCCACTCGTGGATCATGGAGGTGTTGGATCATTTTGGCATTGCTCCCGGGCAGCTTATGCCCAACTCATGGAGGATAGTGGTTAACTGTATGGAAATATGGTTAGCCGCTATCGAGGACACGATTAAGGTGGCTGAACTCGTCCATCTGTACCAGTTGAAAGGGTCTAAAGAGTATGGGTATTACGAGTTAGTGCCTTGGGAGAGGAAAAACAGGATTGTCAGGGGTTTACCGTCGTCATTCAGGTATTGGAAGTCGAGATTTTTCTTTGTGTCCGGGGATGATTTTGAGACTCCCTCTAGCCAGGATTGGGGTGATATCCCGAGGTTGCTTTGTCGGTGGGAAACCCCGACCTTAAGTGCGTCAGTATTTCTTCTCGTTGTTTTCAGTTTAGTTGTGTTTGCTATCATTATTGTTGACACCGTGCCTCTTGTCTTGTGCAGTAAAGAGACGACCTAAGCTCAAAAGCAGGTATAAGAAGCGTGTTGAGAAGGCCATACAGTACGCTGAGTCGATAGAAAATTGGGACGACTTGGTTGACCCGCGAACACTTGCTTTCTATCATCTTAGTCCCGACCTGTCCTCCTACGTTCTGCGAACCCTTGACATTGAAGAAAAAAAGAGTAAGCATCAAGATCGTCAGTGTTTACTTTCTTTTAAGCACCCTTTTGTTTTTTACGAGTGTTTTCTTCTTGCAGAGATGACGACTAAGTTCAACAAGGACATGTATGCCAAGATGAGGTCCAAGAAGGACGAGCCCTTGTCCAGTATCGGGAAGAAAGGAATGCGCGTGATTGGAAAAGGCCCGTCTGCTACTCCAGTTACTTTAGTTACTCCCGTCATCTCTGATGTCGAGACCGTGAGGACGACTTCTCCAGCTGTTTCGATTGAAGAGATTCCCACTCCTTCATCGAAGAGGCCGCGCATATCAGGCAAAGAGAAGGAGAAGGCTGATTCTCATTCGTCCACCGTATGGGGAGATGAAGGTCTGGCTGTGGACAGGGCGCATGGAGTTGTCACTGCCGAGGACTTAAAGGTTTTTACCGGCGTGCCTTTCAATGTGGTCGCAAATCAACAAGTCCATAAGCTCGTCCAGGTAATCCACCCATGTGCTTCTAGTACTTTCCTATCTTTTTACTGACGATTTTAGCTTTCTTTTCAGGTGTTGGGGAAGAGTCTCCACATTGCTTCGGAGTATCTTACTCAGGAGGCTAAGGTGGCGTCACTAATGTCCAGAATGGAGGCCCTGGAAGAGGAGAATTCTATAGTGAAGAAAAAGCTCAATGAATCCATGAACGAGGTCAATACCTTGAAGGAAAGCACAAAGACTTTGACTAATGATCTCCGTGTAGAGCGTCAGTTGACTTTGGAGAAGGACGAACAACTCCTGGCAGCCAAGGAGAAGCTCAAGACTATTGCTGCCAAGTCCGTCAAGGCTTTCTAGCAGACAGAAGAGTACAACATTGTGCTCTTCAGTTGATACTTCAAAGGCTTTGAACTTTTAAGGCGGTACCTCGTCAAGCATCCCACTAGAGTTGATCTGCAAAATTTGGATCTTGAAATGGTGGACCAGGAGATGGCGACTGACGAGGCTACCTAATCTTCTGCTCCGGAGGGTGATGTCCCCGAAAAGACTCCTGCTGATGAAGCTGCTGATGACGCTGCTACTGCCAGTGATGATGCTTCCATGGGTGATGACGCGGTTGTTGGCCCATGAATTTCATATTTGTGAAAATTTCCTCTTTCCTTTTGTTAGCCCGCCATGTTTTGGGCTTTTTGTAAATCTAATTTTAGAACAATTTAATCTGTCATGAGGAAAATTTTTTGTGTTGCCCAATGTTTATAGGTTTTTTTTTTTTTTTTTGGGTATAACAACAATGGTAATTGCCTTTGGTTTTTGGGCTTTTAATTGAATTTGCAGCATTCTTACCTGTTCCTCAAGTGCTTATGCCGTTTTATATTCGTCCATACCTTGTACTTAGCATAAATTGTTAGCTGTGACCTTTCCTCTTCATTCATCATTGATTTGCTACTTAGTCTGCAACTCACGATCCTTCAGAGGGGCTTGGATACAGCCTGAGTTTTGTTTTGATTTGTTGTAAGGTTCTTGTCCCTTTTTATTTTATTTTTTTTTGTCGGTAACTTGCATTCGTCAGGCGGAATCTTGACATTTGTGCCCGCCAAGGGATTGTTCCCGCATCAGTAACTTATATCCGTCAGGGCGAAATTTTGTTACTTAGCCTTTTGACTTATATCCTTTCAAGGGTTTTTGTCATGTATGTTTTCGTCAGTAACTTACATCCGTCAAGGCGGAATCTTGTTACTTAGCCATTTTGACTTACACCCTTTCAAGGGATTTTGTCATGTCTGTGGCTTCGTCAGTAACTTACATCCGTCAAGGCGGAATCTTGTTACTTAGCCATTTTGTGTTATACGGTTGACTACACCTGCTTACATAGAGACATTAGATGAATAATTCTTTTATTAATTTCAGGAATGAATATATTTGTTTGTTACATCTATTGGTGGTACTTTTTCAAATGCTCAATGTTCCACGGTCGAGGGAGTCTCTGTCCGTCAATGGTTGCCAGGTGGTAACTGCCCTACCTTGAGTAGTGAATGACTCGGTAAGGTCCTTCTCATGTGGGACCCAGTTTTCCCTGGGTAGGGTCTTTGGTTGCTATGGTGATCTTACGTAGGACGAGGTCACCTATGTCTAGTCGTCTGAGTTTAACCCTCTTATTGTAGTATTCCGCCATCTTCAGCTGGTACTTTGTCATCTTGCTGGAAGCTTTGTCTCTAACTTCGTCCAAATAGTTCATGTTGAGTCGCAGTTCATCGTCATTGCCCCCTTCATTGAATGTCTCTCGCCTGATGCTCGTTACTGCCACTTCGACCGGGATTACTGCTTCGGTATCATAGGTAAGCCTAAAAGGGGTTTCTCCTGTCGGGGTTCTTGCCGTGGTTCTATAAGCCCACAGGACATTTGGTAATTCTTCTGGCCAGGCGTCTTTCGCCTCGTCCAGCTTGGTCTTGATAATCTTGAGCAGCGTCCGGTTGGTTACTTCCGTCTGTCCGTTTGCCTGGGGATGCCCTGGGGAGGAGAACCGGTTCTTGATTCCAAGGTTTGAACAAAAGTCTCTGAAGCCTTGGCTGTCGAATTGCCTCCCATTGTCTGATATAATCGTCAATGGAATCCTGAACCTGCAGATTATATTCTTCCACACAAAGCTCCGAATTCTTGCCTCGGTGATTGTTGCTAAAGCCTCTACCTCAACCCACTTTGTGAAGTAATCAATAGCAACCAGGAGGAATTTTACCTGACCTTTACCTTGTGGTAGTGGACCGACGATGTCGATTCCCCATTGTGCGAATGGCCACGGGGAGGCTATCATTGTCAGTCTCTCTGCTGGGAGCCGTTGTACATTCCCGTATCGCTGGCACTTGTCGCACTTCTTGACGATTTCCACAGCGTCTACCTGCATAGTAGGCCAGAAATAACCTGTTCGTATTACCTTGTTTACCAGGGATCTGGGGCCGGCGTGGTTGCCGCAAATTCCTCCGTGGATTTCTTCCAGTATGTATCTGGCTTCTTCTTCGTTAACACACTTCAAGTAAGGCATGGAGAAGCCTCTCTTGTATAAGGCGTCATTGAGGATCGTAAACCTGGCTGCCCTCTTCCTAATCTTTTTAGCTTCTTCTGTATTCTGAGGGAGGTGCCCGTCCTGGAGGAAAGACTTTATTGGTGTCATCCAGCTGTTTGTGTTCTGGAATGTGAATGTTGGCACTTCTTCAATAATGGGGTGCTTCTGGACTTCCATTACCAAGTCCATGCAAATCTCCCCTTCTTCTAACGATGCTAGCTTCGAGACTTCGTCCACCCCCACATTCTGACTTCTTGGTATCTGTATGAATTCCACCGTATCGAATCCCTGAATCAGATGTTTTGTCAGCCGGAGGTATTTCTGCATTCTCTCCTCCTTTGCTTCGTACTCCCCCCTGATCTGCCGGATGACCAACTTTGAATCATTCTGAACTAACAGGTTCTTAGCTCCAAGCGCCTTCCCGAACCTCAATCCCGTCAGTATCCTTTCGTATTCAGCTTCGTTGTTAGTTGTCGAAAATTTCAGTTGAACTCCATACTTGAGTGTCTCTCCATCGGGGGTGGTTATGACGACCCCTACTCCCCCCCTCTTTTGAGCTGACGAACCATCAGTATATACTGTCCATCGCTCAGATTCGTCAGTGAGACTGTCCTCGTCCGGAAAGGTGAACTCCGCGATGAAGTCTGCCAAAGCTTGTGCTTTGATGGCTGTTCTGGGATGGTACTCGATATCAAATTGACTTAGCTCAATTTCCCACTAGATCATTCTTCCAGCTGCCTCAGGTTTGTTCATGGATTTTTTGATAGGTTGGTCTGTCATCACGAGGATAGGATTCGCCTGAAAATATTGCCTTAGTTTGCGTGAGGCCACTATTAACGCAAACGCGATCTTTTCAATTCTTGGATACCTGGACTTAACCCCTTGGAAGGCTTGGCTGACGTAGTAGACTGGGAGCTGTTTCTTGCCTTCTTCTCTGATCAGGGCTACACTCACCGCTGTAGCTGATACAGCCAAGTACAAATATAGGTCTTCCCCTTCCTTGGATGGACTTATGAGGGGTGGATTATTTAGGTAACGTTTGAGTTCTTGGAATGCTGCTTCACATTCGTCGGTCCAGGCGAAAGCCTGCTTCAAGGTTTTGAAAAAGGGCAGGCACTTGTCCGTCGCTATAGAGACGAACCTGTTTAAAGCTGCAATCCTTCCCGTGAGCTTCTAGACTTCCTTGACGGTCCTGGGCGAGGCCATGTTAATTATGGCTTGCACTTTCTCCGGGTTTGCTTCTATTCCTCTCTGGGACACCATGAATCCCAAGAACTTCCCTGAAGCTACACCAAAAACACACTTACTAGGATTCAACCTCATCTGGTACTTTTTGAGGGTGGCAAACGTCTCCTTCAGGTCGTCCAGATGTGCGAGTTCTTCCTTACTCTTGACGAGCATATCATCCACATATACTTCCATATTCCTGCCAATCTGTTGGCTGAACATCTTGTTCACTAGTCTCTGATACGTAGCTCTGGCATTCTTTAACCCAAAAGGCATAACCTTGTAACAATAGAGTCCTTGACTCGTGATGAAACCAGTCTTCTCCTGATCTTCTTCAGCCATCCTTATCTGGTTATATTCTGAGAATGCGTCCATGAACGTCAGCAACTTGTGTCCGGCTGTAGAATCCACAAGCTGGTCTATTCTTGGTAAAGGGAAACTATCCTTCGGGCGTGCCTTGTTCAAGTCTGTGAAGTCTACGCACATTCTCCATTTCTCACTTGCTTTCTTCACCAGGACAATGTTTGCGAGCCATTCAGGATAGTATACTTCCCTGATGAAGCCTACCGTCAATAGCTTGGTAACCTCGTCTGTAACTGCTTGGTCTCATTTCGGGGCGAAGACTCTTCGTCTCTGCTGGACGGGTTTTCTCTCCGGGTTCACATTCAACTTATGCTGAATGACTTCTGGAGCTATGCCCGGCATATTCTCGTGACTCCATGCGAAAACATCTAGGTTTTCTTTCAAGAACTGGATGAGCTTTGTTCTCATCTCAGGGCTTAGCGTCGTCCCTATCTTCGTCGTCTTGTTTGCTTCTCCTTCGGCCAGCTCCACTGTTTCCAGGGCTTCCATTTTTTCTTCTTTCTTCTCTTCAATCATCCATGTGTGGTTCTCCTTTGCAGCCAAGATGGCTTGATAACATTCCCTGGCTAAGACTTGATCTCCTTTTACTTCGCCGACACCGTTACCTGTCAGGAATTTTACCTTCAAGCAATATGTTGACGTGGCTGCTTTCCATTTGTTAAGTGTGGGCCTCCCAATGATCACATTATAAGATGACGGGCAATCTACTACCAGGAAATCTAATTGACGAGTCAGCTGCGCCGGGTGGGTCCCCATTGTTACTGTCAGCATCACTATGCCCCTGGGATATACCCTATCTCCACTGAAACTGACGAGGGGGGAGTCAAATGAACGCAGTCTTCTTGGATCTAGTTTCAGCTGTTGAAAGGCAAGGAGGTAGATGATGTCTGCTGAGCTACCGTTGTCCACGAGGATCCTTTTGGTGTTGAATCCCTCTATGTTCAGCATTATAACCAATGGGTCATTGTGGGGCTGCTTCACTCCCCGGGCGTCCACTTCATTGAAGGACATGTCCTGGTTTGTCCACTGCTGCTTGAATGGAGGTATCATGTGGACGCTATTCACTTGTCTTTGGTATGCTTTCTTGAGGGATCTGAATGATCTTCCTGTGAAAGGCCCTCCTGTAATCGTCTTTATCTCCCCGATCACGTTCTGTATAGGTTGGAACGGCTGATTGTCATTCCTGGAAGAGGACTCATCTGACCTTTATTACCATCCCTGAACTTGTTATATTCTCCCTTCTTCACGTATCTTTGTAACTTGCCCTTCCGTATCAACTCTTCTATCTGTTCCTTTAGGTCCCTACAATCTTCCGTGTTATGGCCATGATCCTTGTGGAATCGGCAGTACTTGTTCTTGTCACGGATGTTAGGAGATGAGCGTAATGGTCTCGGCCATTTAAGATAGTGTTCGTCCTTAATCTGCATCAAAATTTTGTCAATAGGCATAACTAGAGGGGTAAACTTTACCGTCCGAGGACCTTTGTCTTCTTTTCTTCTGTTCCCGTCATTATTCCGACGATCAGGGCACTCCCTCTTTTGACCCCTACGCTCGTCATCCCTTCTTCCTTTGTCCCCTGGCCTCTCCACGTCTTTTATGGCTGCTAAAGCGTCTTCGGCATTCATATACTTCTGTGCTTTTATGAGCATTTTCGCCATCGTCTTTGGGGGATTCTTCGCCAGTAAAGCCACAAGATCTCTGGATCTCAGTCCTGCTTTAAAGGTCGTCAGCTGTACTTTGTCATCAGCTTCGTCCACCTCTAGAGTCTCCCGAGTAAAACGTTTCACGTACGACCTCAGGGTTTCCTTCTCTCCCTGTCTAATGGTGAGTAAGTGGTCCGCCGGCCTCTTTGGACGCTGCCCCCCTATGAAATGACACAAGAAGGCATTGCTCAATTGCTTAAAGTTGTCCACGGACGATGTCGGCAACTTTGTGAACCATTCCCTTGCAGTTCCCTTGAGAGTGGTGGGAAAGGAACGACACAATATCTCGTCGGGTGGCTGTTGAAGACCTAGTGTCATCTTGAAGGTATTAAGGTGATCCTGAGGGTCTCTGAGTCCGTCGAACGGCTCAAGCTGAGGTAAATGAAACTTTGACGGCACGGGGCATTCAAGTACCGCCGCGGTGAAGGGTGAATCCGTGGCCCTTACCATTTTGTCTACGCTTCGGTCTGTCTTCTCCTTGATGGTGTTTCTCAATTTGTCCATTTCCTTCTTCATCTCTCGAAGGAGGTCCGAATTATGTTCGTTCAGAGTAATTGGTCTTTGATGAATGCTCCTCCTCTGGCTATCCCCTTCTCCTTCCATGTTATCCTTGGATCGATTCTCTACCTGTTGAGCCTGCTGAACCTGTTGAAGCCGTAGCTTCATTTCCTGATTTTCTTTGGTAAGTTCTTCAATGGTGGCTGCAAGAGCTTGAACTTGCTGGGCCAAGGCTGCAGAATCTGGGTTGGGTTCCATTTGAATGTAGAAGTTGATGGAAACTACGTTTTCAAATATGAATTCGAAAATATCGTCCCCACAGACGACGCTAAACTGATGAAGCGTGAATTCGTTAGTCGAAGTAGGCAAATGGAATCAACCTCCGGTCCATGTGAATGTCTCCTCAAAGATGGTCACTGGTGTGGTGCCTGCCACAATGCCTCTGATGCCAAAGTTAGAATAGGAAAACACTTTATGAAATGGAAATAGATTAACAAGATAATAAGGGGTGTTTCTTAGTGAATGTATTTACCTCTTGTTGGCAATGTGAGGGGCTTTATATATGTTGCCTTGGGGTTCTAGCCGTTGTGATTGGCATTATGGTGTTAATGTCTTCCTTTGGTAACGCCTCCTGCCTTTAATGTGCTTTCAACGGTCTATACAGTTGATTCTGTAACCGTCCGAGGTGTTATTGATGGCATTGAATGGTCCAACTGTCTTCGTCACTGACGGGGCAAGGGTTAGGCTCTTCACTGGGGGATTTCCTTGTCAGTCTACCTTATCTCGTCTGTGGCCGATTTCGTCAGTCCCATCAATTATTATTTTTTTTTTATAATCAAATTGGTGGCCCGAGGCACATTTGATAAGTTGTATAGGTTTAATTGGGATATGAATCTATGATTGCATATTCTTAAGTGTCTGATCTGATTAGTCAATTAAAGAAGTGGTTTTCTAACATGAGTCATGTTTTGATACATGGGCAAGTAGAGATTAAAGTGAATTTGAAAATTGGTCCTCTCTCTACATATAAAGGTGTTTATTCCATCACATAGACTGAATCTAACTGAACTAAACGTAAGGTTCAAGAGAGAGAAACCAATCCTACATAGAATTACTATTCACTCACTTGATCTTTAGAGAATTTCATAAAATGCATGGTAGTTGTAGATCTTAAAACTAATGTAATTGTATATTGTTACTTCAAGAATATTTACACGTGTTATTAGAGCCTGTGTTTTAGAATTATCATATTTTTCCATTAAAAGATGTATAAACATGTGTTGTGAATCTTGTGATAGAATGCCCTGAGTTTTAGAATTATCATGTTTTTCCATCTAAGGATGTATAAACATGTGTTGTGATAAAATCCGGATGATCAATGATTGTGATTAAATAGTCAAATTACTGTGTTTGACATGAAATTGATTTCAAGTTTCAACTCTATCGGTTAAACCCTTCACAAAAAAAAAAAAAAAAAAAAAAAAAAAAAAAAAAAAAAAAAAAAAACTCTATCGGTTAAATTGTTTTATATTATTTAAATCCCTTGGCATTTATAACTCTTAAAATATTTGGAATGGCATGCTTATAATTGTCTATATTAATATGAATATACTATGTTGATTAATGCACGTGCGAGGTCCCAGACTAAACACCTGTTTTGGCAAACACTCTGGAGTCTCAACATCCCATCCAAACTCAAAATCTTTGCATGGAGAGCCTGTTGCAATATACTCCCTACCAAAGTCAATCTCTGTCACCGTGGAGTTCTAGAGGAGGCCACGTGTGAAGCTTGTCAACTTGGGGAGGAAACTAGCGGACACATGTTTTGGGAGTGCACCAAGGCATGTGAAACCTGGACAGCCACGGGTTTACCACTAGACACTAAAGGCGTGCGATTCAGGGAATTTGTGGACCTTCTCTGGCACCTTATCTTCATTCAACACGTAGACAAGGACATGCTTAAGCTGGTTATCACGATTTCCTGGTATAATAGAAAAAAACCAGACTTGGCTCTCCTCGGCAATCCAGTCATGACATCATAATGAAAGGCCGATCCATGCTAGAAGACTTCCACGTTGCACACTTTCGGCACTGCCAACCCAGCGCTGCAGAAGAAGCCAGTTGGACCCCCCTGTTTTCCCATGGTATAAGGTCAATATGGATGCTGCGGTCTTCAAGAACACCAAGTCCGTTGGTATTGGTGTCATTGTGCGTGACCATGCGGGTGCCGTGCTCACTGCGCCTGAAAGCCAAAGCAATGGACGTGGCCATCTTTTTCGCGAAGGACATTGGCTTACAGGAAGTCACGTTCGAGTCAGATTGTTCAGTTCTCATTGGAGCTCTCTCGAACACGTCAAAAGTACCCGTTAGTATTGAAAATATCGTCACAGGTATCCATAACCAGCTGCATCACTTCAGGCAACACCAAATGCTGCATGTCGAGCGACAAGGAAACACACCAGCTCACAACTTAGTATGCCATGACAAAGGACTCGATAACTTTGTAACTTGGATAGAAGAAACTCCATCATTTATTGAATCTGCAGTGATTTAGGATTTTTTTTTATTTTCTCATTATTAATAAAACTCACGTATTTCTCATCTAAAAAAAAATGTACATGTGAGGTCATTAATCTTAATTTGGAATCTATATTATGATACTTTTGTTAGTCACCAAAGTGACATAACTGGAATGACATATGGATAACAAGTCAAATAAGTGAGATTAACACCTATTCCCTAGTGTTAATAATTATTGGCTTTGCAAATTGCAATTCTTTGATCACGAGAATATTAAATTGGCCCAAAGGTGCACAACTTCTAAGTGATTAATTAATTGAATAGAATAATTTATGGGTATTCATGGTTGAGATTGGAATGGATGCTCAAAAGTAACGACCAACTTAATTATAAATATTTTATTGATTAGTTCTTTTAGGTGACCATAATTTTTGAATAGTTCACCATAAGGATAACCCAAAGGTGGATCACAATAATACTATTCATTGTTTAAACATGTGTTTCATTTTGGTTTATTGTTCCTTGAATGATAACTCTTAGCACTAATGTAGTGAGCATAAATTATTGTTTACACTTCCTAAGATTGACACTATTAAAGAATCACTTAGTGCCCGTTTGTTTGCACTTTTAGACTGCAAAAAGCGCATTTTGAAACCAAAAAAATAAATCAAGCATTTGGTAATGTTTCAAAACAAGCTTTTTCAAAAAAACTTCGTTTTGAAATGTAAGGAATTGAGCCAAAATGTGCGGACAAGTTTGAGGAGCTTTTGCAAACGCAAAGGTGCTTTTGTCAATATTACTGTTGGATCTGAAGGTCAAGTACTAAATTGCCCACATGTTTTATTGAAACCCCAATTTTACCCTTTAATAAATCAAGGCAGATCGCCATTTGCAACCCCAAAACCCTTTGATAAATTAATTGTTACAAAGACCACAAAAAATAGCGTTTAGCCCAGGTTCAATTCAATAACAAATTTCCAAATCCAAACACACAACCAAAAAAAAAAAAAAAATCTATAACAAATTCCCAAATCAGCTAAGGAAAAAAAAAATCTCTTGCAAATTAGGATTCCTCAAAATGCAAAACAAAAAAATATCAGAATATAATGAAATCTTCCCTTATGCAATATCTCCCTTTCGTTTGTGATAGGCCAAGAATGTATTGACCCCTTGTGATGAATTAACAAATTAATTAGCCAAGTTAATTATTTAATTCAATTAGCATGCAACATGCATGGTAGCACAAACAAATCACCAATTAATTAAATGCAGCGAAAATTAAATTGACACGGTGATTTGTTTACGAATGGGGAAAACCTCTATGACAAAAATCCTACTGGGTGATTTTAAAGTCACCACTCCCGATAATTCATTATTATTACAACAAGCGATCACAAGTAAAGGAATCATAGTACCTTATACCAACCTAAAGTTGAACCCTTACCCCAATACCTAATTGGACTTGTTCTGTAGTGACAATCTCTCATTTTCAATGCACGGCTCCCAGTAGATGACTAACCAATTCGATGCGCGGATCCTAGTACGCAGCTTACTCACCAACTTGAGAAAGATGTTGGTTGCAAAATTCTTCAGTTCATCACACGATGAAAATCACGAAACTCCTTGATTACAAAACTTTACGGTATACAAACATAGAAGCTTCTTCAAGAGAAAGATGAACTAGGGCAAATTCTATCTCCGGTCACAATTTGCATGAACATAACTTTGCTTCACACTCACGCAACCTTTGACAGCCCTTAAAATAATCCTTATATATGTTTAGGGTTGTGAGAAAAGAAAGCTCAAACATATACACACGGATTGAATGAAAATCAGAGTTGAAAATCTGTTTTTCATAAACCTCGATAGATAGCTAACTGTCGAGCATCAGGTTTCAGCAATTTTTAAACCTCGATAGATACTAGCTGTCGAGTTTTAAAATCCAGCATTTCTTCACTTGTTTCTTGGACAGATTTGCATGGTTTTAACACTTGATCTTGAAACCTTGTTTCTTGAAATATTAAACACATCCTAGATTTACCTAATTATAAGTAAAGTGCGTTTTGTCAAAAGATTAGCCAATTCTAATTTGACATATGTTCCTAACATTAAATCACATATGTCCTAACAGTTTGCTCTGCTCTAATCCAATCTTCAGTCAATGACTGGCGACAGGCATGCATGAACCCCGATTTAAAAGGTTGTCTCTCTTGCTTTTGTCATCTGTCAGCAATCTTTGTGTGTGTGTGTGACTATGTGTGAGAGAGTGAAAGAAAGAAAGAGAAAGAAAGAGTGAGAGCTTTTAGCTTTTGGTATGTTCTGGAACCTTGGAGTGGACGAAATGGTAGTCTGGTGAAGATGAAAGGCATAAAGAAAAGTCAAAAGTGAAGATAAGGAAAAGGTAAAGAATACGTGTGTGGAGGAGAAAAAAAGAGGAAAAAAATATAAATAAACATGTGGATGAAAGAAAAAAAAGATAAAGAGAAAAATAAAATAAAAAATAAGAATTAAAACTAAGAAATGCTACTATAATATTTCACAATATTTTCATAATAAATCTTAAGTGGTGGGTTGTTACTATCTAATACTAGTGAAAAAATAATAATTTAAGTGGTGTGATCAAATTAAAATCAGTAACAACTTACCACATATGATTTATTGTGAAAATATTGTAAAAATATTTTTACAACAAATTTTAGTTAACAATATTTTTACAACAAATTTTAGTTAACAATAAATTATTATTATTATTAATAAGTAGTTTTTTTTTTTTTAGTAAATATTATTAAGTAATTGATTTAAGTATGAAATGAAGTCCCTTATATATACATTGTCTTTTTTGGTAATTTACAACTCAAACAGCCACTTTTATAAATGTTAGCCAAACACTCAGCTTTTTCAAAAAGCACTTTTTAACAGCTTTTACCAAACACTTAACTTTAAAAAAAAACTCAATTTTATACTGCACTTTTTAAAACCCCTACTTTTTCAAAAAACTCAGTTTCAAAAAGCTGAACTAAACTCACCCTTACTAATGCAAAAGAATATTTCAAAACTGCTACAAGTTCCTTGTGGTGACACTAATGACTAAACTTATCACCATAAAATTTGATGGTAAGTGTGGCCGAGATGCATAACCATGTCCTTGAAATGATAA
Organism: Quercus tomentella; assembly: GCA_028535165.1. NCBI lineage: Eukaryota > Viridiplantae > Streptophyta > Magnoliopsida > Fagales > Fagaceae > Quercus > Quercus tomentella. Next base: position 2,629,631 of record JAPQVY010000001.1, read on the forward strand.
ATTTGCTTCACACTCATGCAACCTTTGACGGCCCTTAAAATAATCCTTATATATGTTTAGGGCTATGAGAAAAGAAAACTCAAACATATACACACGGATTGAATGAAAATCAGAGCTGAAAATCTGTTTTTCATAAATCTCGATAGATAGCTTATCTATCGAGCTAGCTGTCGAGTATCGAGTTTCAGCAGTTTTTAAATCTCGATAGATACTAGCTGTTGAGTTTTAAAATCCAGCACTTCTTTACTTGTTTCTTGGATAAATTTGCATGACTTTAACACTTGATCTTGAAACTTTGTTTCTTGAAGCAGTAAACACATTCTAGATCTATCCAATTACAAGTAAAGTGCGTTTTGTCAAAGGATTAGCCAATTCTAATTTGACATATGTTCCTAACATTAAATCATATATGTCCTAACAGTTTACTCTGCTCTAATCCAATCTCCAATCAATGACTGGCGACAGGCATGCGTGAACCCTGATTTAAAAGGTTGTCTCGCTTGCCTTTGTCATCCATCAGCGATCGTTGTATGTGTGTGTGTGTGACTGTATGTGAGAGAGTGAGAGAAAGAAAGAGTGAGAGCTTTTAGCTTTTGGTATGTTCTGGAATCTTGGAGTGGATGAAATGGTAGTCTGGTGAAGATGAAAAGCATAAAGAAAAGTCAAAAGTGAAGATAAGGAAAAGGTAAAGAATACGTGTGTGGAGGAGAAAAAAAGAGGAAAGAAATATAAATAAACGTGTGGATGAAAGAAAAAGAGATAAAGAGAAAAATAAAATAAAAAATAAGAAATTAAAACTAAGAAATACTACTATAATATTTCACAATATTTTCACAATAAATCTTAAATGGTGGGTTGTTAGTAGCTAATACTAGTGAAAAAGAAATTTAAGTGGTGTGATCAAATTAAAATCAGTAACAACTTACCACATATGATTTGTTGTGAAAATATTATAAAAATATTTTTACAACAAATTTTAGTTAACAATATTTTTACAACAAATTTTAGTTAACAATAAATTATGATTGTTATTATTATTATTATTATTATTATTATTATTATTATTAATAAGTAGTTTTTTTTTTTTGAGTAAGTATTATTAAGTAGTTGATTTAAGTAATAGGTTCTAGTTAGCTCAACTGGTAAAGTCTCTGATGATTATATAAGAGATCTGGGGTTCAATCCCCGCCTACACCAAAAATTGATTGGTGTCTTGGTCTGATGATAAGGAGCGGACGCCATAGGTTGAAACACTCTCAAAAAAAGTAGTTGATTTAAGTATGAAATAAAGTCTCTTATATATACATTGTCCTTTTTGGTAATTTATAACTCAAACCGCCACTTATATAAGTGCTAGCCAAACATTCAGCTTTTTCAAAAAGTACTTTTTAACTTTTACCAAACACTCAACTTTTTAAAAAAACTTAATTTTATACCGCACTTTTTAAAACCCCCACTTTTTCAAAAAGCCCAATTTCAAAAAGCTGAACCAAACTTACCCTTACTAATGCGAAAGAATATTTCAAAACTGCTGACAAGTTCCTTGTGGGGACACTAATGACTAAACTTACCACTATGAAATTTGATGGTAAGTGTGGCCGAGATGCATGAGCATGTCCTTGAAAAGATAAATTTGACTGCTCAATTAAAGACTCTAAGGATGAATGTGGATGAGTTTTTTCTTATTCATTTTATATTGAATTCTTGCCTCCTTAGTATGAGCCATTATAGATGAAATATTAACCAATTGACCAGTGTGCTTAATCAAGAAAATGCAAGGCTTAAGCAACTTGAACATCATTCAGTTCATCTAGTAAGTCAAGGAGCATAAAGGAATTGAACGAGGTCTAAAAAAGGCATAAAGAATGGACCACATAAGCCTAATGAGCCTAATTATCTCAAGTTCACAAGAAGGAAAATGGTAATAATAAGTGTCACTTTTGTAAAAGACGGAAAACTATCAGAAAAATTGCCATATATAAATGTTAAAGATTTTGTTTACGTACGTTTCGAATCAAACCTAACTGAAATTCCTTCTAATAATTTAAACATTTGGTTGAACCATTCTACCTAAATGATCTTCTATACCATGTTTTACGCTGCATTAATCTTTTTATTCTTTTCAATGATGCGTTAGTACTTTGGTAATTACTTGGATGTGAATTTAGTAGCCATGACTGAAATGATATACTCTAGTAGTAATAACTAATGCACGCAACAAAAGAGTGGTTACAAATTACTGTAGTTGTCAGTCGTTAATCAGAGACAATTTTCCGCGAGTTCCGCTCTTGATTGAGAGAATTATCCAAATCTATGTCGCATATATAGGTCCCTCATAACAACAAAACAAAGTAGAGACTTAAAAAACAAGCTTCAATAATATTGCATGCGAAAAACGACTTTGATGGCTCAATTCTAACCACCATATACATTCCCTTCTTACAATTGTTGGCCCCATTAGTTGAAATGACGAGGATAATTTAGTTTTGACACATTTGCAGCAAAAAAAAATTTTATTTGATCCATCATGTGCAGTTCATGCATTTATAGAGGGACGATCTCTTCATTTGTTACAATAGACAAGTAACTATTCCCATGATCAATTGGGATCCACCATGACTGATCCTTGTTCCCATGATAAAAGCTCTTGGTAAAATTACCTTTGCACAGTTGCTTTTGAGTACAATTGTACAAACCCCAATTTTATGTCTGCTCGAAGTAATTAAACACTACTACTCGAGGCAGAAAATTCATGCGAGGCAATGACATACTTATAAGCATGAAGTAATAACCTCTGGATTCCGAGAATGAGAGAATCAATGTTTCTGGTTTTTTTTTTTTTTTTTTCTTACTTATTTGATAGATAAGTGTGCATGTCTGTGTGTGAGAGGGTGTTTTTCTTATTTATACATGGATATTAGCAATAATTCTTATTTCTTTGACATGTGTCACACTATAATTGCTCTAATTCCATAAAATTTGCTCAATGTTTGATAGATAAGTGTTTGTGGGGTGTGGCTCTTTGGAGGGCAATAGTCGAGGTTTAAGTTTCCAAGAAAGAGTTTCACACACATACATTTAGATTATGCTATAGTAGAATTTTATCTTAGATAGGGGTGTGTAGCTAATCCACCCAAACCATTCCAATCTAACCCCAACCCACTAGGTTGAGACGTTGAGTCAGTTTTTAAGAGTTGGTGAGTTGAGTTGGATTGTGAATTTTTTTACAATGGGTCGGGTCGGTTTCCAATCATAAGATTCACAAATCTGCCTAACCCGACCCAACTCACCTATATTTAATATATATTTAAAATTTAAAAAATATATATTTTAAAATATATTATACAATTTTTTTATTTACTTGTTTGCCATTTTCCTAAATAAAATCAAAATTCTAAGTTTTACTCATATAGTTTATGTTGGTTCGGTGTTATGTTCAAAATTATTTAGTTAAAAATTTGCTCTTATTTTTTTGTGGTGTTGTCGTTTTAATGCTCAATTTAATAATAATAATAATAATAATTAAAAAAATTGTCCAATCCATGGGTCTAACCCGATAGTCTTGATCTACATGGGTTGGATTGGATTGAATTGGACCTCTGTAATTGGTTGGGTTGGATTTTTTTATTATTTTTTTAACCCATTATGGTGGATTGAGTTGAAAAAACTCTTCAACCTAATCCACACACACCCCTAAATTCTCAAATTTAAATAAATAAATAAAAAGAAAAAAAAATAAAAGAAGGGGTTGCGAAGTAACCATCAACTTTCACATGCCTCCCACGAATTACTATCACTTACACTGTGTTTGGATGGGTAGATTTTAAGAGGGATGGAAAATGTGAGGAAAATGGAGTGGAAAACTGAGTTTTCCTCTATTTGGGAATGAGAAGAAAATAGGGGGAGTGGAAAACCAGGGAGAAAATTTTCTCCCTGGGCCCACAAATTTTTTCCTCCCAAATCGGGAGGAAAAGCAAAGGGGGGAAAACTGCCTCAGTGCAGTTTTACGGTAATGCCCTCCCTTTTTTTTTTTTTTCACGTGACCTAAAACGTTCTTTTTATTTTTTTATTTACGTGACCTGAAACGTTCTCCTTTTTTCTTTTTTTCTTTTTTTTTCACGTGACCTGAACGTTTTTTTTTTTTTTTTTTAAACGTGACCTAATCTAATTTTTACATTATAATAATAAAAATAATAATATAAATTTATATATATGATGTGATAAATTTAATATTATGTAATAAGTACAAATAAATCTATTTCTTACCTATTATGTAACAAGGGTATTGTAAGAACTGAAATTGTGTTGACCCCAAAACAGGAATGGACTCAAACGTTAACAGTCCACACAATAAATTTATATAGAGTGGGCTGAAAAGCTAGGCCTTAACGGGCGGACAATTGTTAGTCATGGCGGTTGCGCAAAGATGAATATGATTCGAGGAGATTTTCTCTTTGGCGCAGTTTAGGTGACTCCTGCTCTTGGGCTTTGGGGGAGTTCCCCCCCTTTTCTGGATTGCCTCTCCCTCCTTTTATACTAGCTTCTACTCTCCCTTGAATGTCCACGTGTAGGTTGAGATTCATAGGGTTGATACTTGTCCCATCAGCCCATACCCAAAGTGGTTGGGAGTGGTTGTAAAGGCTGAAAAGCACAGCTCTGTCAGGTGCAGAGTACTTAATTGCAATAATGGCAGCCTTTCCTTTGTTCTTTGTCGTTCTAGTACTTTTCCTGTTCGTTGGAATGACCCAGGATGTCATCATCAGGAATGAGTCGCTCCCTTTGTCCTCGGCTATGATTTTGGCCAAAGAGGGCACTTCCTTTGGCTGAGGAGGATCCTTCCTCGGATAGGGCCTTGGGCCCAACGTGGACATTGACATCGGCTTCTCGGTTTTATACCCCCCACAGGTATAATAGTCAATTTATATAAATTACATTTTTCATCCTTCCCTTTTTCTCTCCAACCAAATAAAAGAGTTTTCTACCCTCCCACTTTTCCACCCCTCCAACCAAACACATAAGAGGGAAAACTAAATATTTTCCATCCTCCCACAATTTTTCATCCTCCCACTTTTTTACTCCTCCATCCAAACGGACCCTTAATTAAGGCCTTGCCAATTGTTTTCTTTGACTCGCATCAACCGGTAAAATACAACGCACTAATTAATAACAACCAACACTATAACATAGGAGATCACGTGAAGCAAATTGTCTTTTAGGCTTAGCAGTGATGACTAGTCATGATGCTTTATTATTACTACACCACCATGATAAGTCTTGTTGATTGTCTGGGGCCACAACTTTTTGTTTTTTGGTTTATCAATAACAACCTTCTTCTTACTGTATCTATCTCTCTCTCCCTTGCTATAAATGTCCATGCCTATTGAAGATAAAGAGAGTTAAGAGAGTAAATATATACTTGATACTACCATGGCTCCCATTGTTGCATTATTCTTGAGCTCAGTTCTTATATTTTCGGTGTTTTCTCCAGTGAATTCACTTAGCTATAATTACTACCAAAAAACATGCCCTCATGCTGAATCAATCATTGCTTATGCTGTCAAGACTGCAACGTCGAAAGACAAAACAGTTCCAGCAGCACTACTCCGGTTGCATTTCCATGACTGTTTTATCAGGGTATCAATATTACAAGCTTTTTTAATTACGTACTCACATATTATAACTTGTTTATTTTGTTTTTGGATTATATGTTTTCACTCATCGTTTTTTTTTTTTTTTTTCTTTTCTTTTTCAATAGGGCTGTGATGCTTCTGTGTTGTTAAACTCACATGGGAGCAACAAAGCAGAAAAAGATGGGCCACCTAATCTTTCCTTGCATGCACTTTATGTCATTGACAGTGCAAAAAAAGAACTAGAGACTTGGTGCCCTGGCGTGGTCTCATGCGCTGATATTGTGGCTCTTGCTGCCAGGGATGCTGTTGTCCTAGTAAGATATATAACGCAAATTATTAAAGCCTAAATACTACTATACACATCTTTTTACACACCCATAAAATGTATAATTTTCATGTATTTTATGGATGTGTGTAATAAACTTCGAAATCTTGACTTGAAATTATGATTTCAATGCATTTTATGAGTGTATAAAATTCTGTGTGACAAGATGTATATAATAAACACCACCATGATTAAATAACTTGTATATGGAAGACAAGTACGTAATTGAAACGGATTTTTAATTAATTAACTATGAATACCTCATAAAACTTTTTTTTTTCTTTTTTTTGTCCTGATGATATATTGGAATTTGACTTATAGTCTGGAGGTCCAAGTTGGGATGTGCCAAAAGGAAGGAAAGATGGAAGAACATCAAAGGCTAGTGAAACAGTCAAATTGCCAGCTCCAAACTTCACCATATCTCAACTGCAACAAAGCTTCTCTCAAAGAGGTTTGTCCTTGGATGATCTAGTGGCTCTTTCAGGTAATTTAAATAAACGTCCCTCACTGCAATTATCATATTCATTACATATTACTCTAACCTCAACAGAAAGTAACAGTGCCTAGCTACCATGGTCCATATGTAATGTAGGAGGGCATACTATAGGATTTTCCCACTGTTCATCCTTCCAAAACAGAATCCACAACTTCAATGCCACGCATGACGTCGACCCCTTGATAAATCTATCCTTTGCTGCAAAGTTAAAGGGTGTTTGTCCCAGAAACGGTAAGTCAAAGAATGCCGGTACCACCATGGATCCCTCTTCAACAACCTTTGATAACACGTACTACAAGTTGATCCTCCAAAAGAAGGCCCTGTTCTCTTCGGACCAAGCCCTGCTCAGTAATCCAAAAACGAAGAACTTGGTTAAAAAATTTGCCACTTCAAGGGAAGCTTTTAGCAAGGCCTTTGTGAATTCTATGATCAAGATGAGCAGTCTCACTGGTGGACACGAGATTAGGAAGAATTGTAGGGTAGTAAATTAATAGTTTCTTAGCCTAGTCTATTTTAAACAATGATAGCTTAGTAATAATACTAATATATCAAATGGGCTGGCAATTCCTCGTTTCCTACCTCAAAATTTCAGGGAATATTGCAGACATAAGAGTATCTACACCCCCCCCCCCCCCCTTCTTTTCTTTTTTGCCTTTTTTAATAGAGCTGTATGTTTCAAATCGGAGAAAACCACAACTATGTAGCAATTTGCAATAATAAATTTCAAGAATATTAGTATCATACATGACCGTATCCAAAATTGAGCACATCTGTCAACTAGCATTTTCATCAATAGCTGCCACTGATTTTTTGTGGTGGTTGTTTGTTGTTGTTGTTGTCTGTCTTTTTCAAGCGAAGTAAAGACAAATCTTCCATTCATGGGTAAAGAGGAGTGATCTCACCTACATCTTTGCACTCTGAACTTGGTTAATAACTTAATATGCAGGGGAACTGCCCTATCCATAAAAGAGGTCCAAAATAAAATCAGAAACATTTCCTTGTCAGATGAGCTCATGTTTCTAACAGCTGTTTTAAAAGGTAAATCAAATGGTTCAAATCAAACTCCAAGAAAATTTAAGCTTTCCACTCAGTATATTAAGACATAGTATTGACAAATTAATACCAAAGCTACACTTTAACAAAAAAAAAAATTAATACCAAAGCTACAACTCATGTATTGATTTCCTCTGCAGGCAGGTATTCCCATACCTTCCACTCAAGTCAGTGAAAAGCAATAATGAACTTGAAATAATATTTATCCCTTCCATTAGACTACAACATAATGGCCAGATTGCAACTCCTCCAACAAACATTTGTGTCAGAAATCACGGTTAATCTCATCAACCATAATGTGGAAGCAAAAGCCATAAAAATAGATTCCAAGGGTGAGATGAACCATAATCATCAAGCCACAAAGCCCATAAAAACAGATTCCAAGGGTGAGGTGAACCATATCATCAAGCCACAAAGGCGGAAGTTTTGTATTGCACTGGGAAGCATGAATTTTAATCCAAATGACCATATCAGAAAATTTCCAATGCTAATGCCATTGGGTAGCTAAGGCTGTAAATTGTTCAGAACAATCTCTGCCAATTGAATGTTGCCACTCAGACCAGAAGCCTTGTCAGATGGCATCAATGAAAAGCCATCAAGAAGCTTTATGCACTTCAACCCCCATTTCACCATCAAGAATTCTATAAGATGATGCCCACTGCACATAACAAGGAAAAAAAATGAAAAGAAAATGAATAGTTAAATATACACACACGTGCACATTATCCATAATGAAATTAAATCAAACCCAAAAGCAGATACAAAAATACCTTCGATTATGATATGTTGTTATGAAGACTGACCCAGGAGAATTTTGGAGCAGGAATTTCACAGTGGCAAAGAGGTCATCAAAGGCTTACCGACACAGATGGAAACCATATTTCAGTTCACAGTTCAAGAGAAAACAGATTAAAACATAACACAAAGCAAATATCCTACCACTTGTGTCATACAATACATCCGCCCCAAGAATAATCTTAGGTTGTAAACTGAATATAGATGCATCCCAAACTCCCCAAGTCATTCCGAGTACCTACAAAGTAGTACTCAATCTCCTGAAAAGTGACTCAAAAGGCCAAATATGTTTTTTAAAGTAAGATATACGTCAATATCATGTGTGTAGATGACGAGCGATTAAGCATGGGATCAATAAAATAAAGTAAAACGTAAACAATGTCCGTCTTTTCAACTGGAGGAAACTTCTCCCTTTCACACAGAGGAACAATGAGAGCTGACATAAATATGTAAAATAGCAGCGATAGTATTACATTACACTTGAGTTTATTCAGGTCACACACTCTTCTCATGTTGTCTATCACCTGTAGATCAAAAACAATAGGACTATAAGAGATTATTAACAGAATGTATTAAGAAAAAAATTATTTCTTAGCCAGGGCATCAAAGAACATCTCGCTAAGAAAATTCATGTAACACACCCCATATCTCAAAAGTTCCTTACTGACTGGCTCCCCGTATCCAAATTATGGGAATCTCTCCCTTATGACCTAAACTGACTTCCCCGAATCTTAACACAACAACAAGAAGATATTATTTGTAACAAGTAGTTTTGTTGGTTGGTTAATTGGTATTAGTCTGGATACACAGCAAAATAATTCTATTAGATTTAATGAACTTATTAGATCCAATAAGTACCTTGTGTCAGAATTGAGAAATTCTATGGCTCGAATCTTTAGTATTCTCTTATTTATTTCCTATGTGTACTATTTAGGCAGAGTACCGACACCCATTGTTACTAAAATGATTCCAATTAGACTAAATCAATGGAACTTGATGCATATTGGCAATTACATTAGAATTCAATTCTATAATCATTTGAATGTCATTTTTCCACAAAAATTTTGACCCAAATGTCGTTGTTGGGTGTGATGAGTGAAAACTGAAAATAGAAAATTGACAAAATAATTTTTAAATATGTGAATAGTGCCAATGATTGCATTGAAAATCAATAACCTCTATACTATTGGCGTCATCTGTGAGAGTGACGTCAGCACCCACTTTTGCAGCAACCAAACCAGGCAAGCAAGTTCCGGCGCCAAGCTAAAACACCCAAAATTTACAATTACCGATTAACATAATAAACCACAAAACAAAACAAAAATAAAAAGTGTAACTCGATCTCACAGTAAGTATTTAATGAAATTGATTATTGAAATTTTTTACCTCAACGACGCTAGACCCGGAAAAGCGCAATCTCTGTTGCCAAACATACTCGGCGAGGACGATACTGCAGGGCCACACAAATAGGCCGTACTCTTCTTTCATATTCTGACTCGAGAAACAAAAATAAATAAATAAATAAGGGTTTCGATTTTCACATCTAGTACTCGATTTGTTGTTTTTTCTTTCTAAATTGCTATTAAAGAATTAGAAAGAGAGATGGAGGAACCTCGATGATGGAGATGGAGAAGACCGGTTCGGCAGTATCATCGCCGAAATTATGCCGAGATATCGTCGTCATGTTGGGAATGGCCGGTTCTTCCGAGTCACTGCCCGCCATATCGTCTCCGATACACGGCGATATCCAGAACAGAACTCGCCAGACCCGGTAGTACAGCTAGCAGCTCTCTTGGACTGCAGCTTCAACTCTCAAGACCGTTACACGAGGCCTGTGGCCCATTATATTTTGGGGTTTTGGTCGGCCCGGGCCCATTAAGTTTCCCACACAGCCCGCTCTTCACTATTTTATGATCAAGCGTGGCTTTTTTTTTTCTTTTTTTCTTTTTTATAGAACAGGCTGTACACGAACTACTTGAATAATTTATTATTTTTTAATATTCTGTGAAACTATAACTAAAATATATTAGCTCTTCAAAAATCTAGGTATTTTTACTACAAAAAAATTTAGTGCGTGTTTGGATTTAATTATTTTTACTAGCTTATTTTATTATTCAACTTATTTTTACTACTATTCATGGGTCTCACTGCACTTTTTGATACTATTCATGAATCTTACTATACTATTTCAACTAAATTTTATATTTATTTACAATACTTTTAGTAAAAACTTTTCAATTTCAACTAGCTTTTCTCAAATAGACACAAACTTTTACTATCTAATTTCAAATCCTTATAATTATATTTTTAGACAAATATACATATAAAAATATTATATTATATATAGTTAAATCGAGTTTTCATGTTCACGAACTTATTCATTTAAACTTGACTCACTCAAATCGATTTAGATTTAAACTTGAATTCTTTTCTAAATAAACAAACATAAACAATTTTTTTTTTAAGCCAACAACTTGGTTAATCTACGCTCTTTCTTGTGATGAACATGAACCGGGAAGACTTGAGATGGGATAGAGCCTAGAGGATCCTACCAGATTAGATCAGATCAAACGGACTACAACAATTAATCAATCAAATCACCGTAAATGGTGGTGGGTGGGGCCATATGTGTAAACCAAATACAAATAGCAAACGTACCTTTACACGTCGCACCCCCCATGCAATCATTATCCGCTCCTTGTTTTGAATATTTCTCTTGCGCTTTCTCGAAACTCGAAACCCACCCATTTTCTCAAATTCAATCCTCACCTAGAGAGACAGTCTGAGAGAGCTGAAAACTTTGAAGCTTTGAGAATTGAGACCATGGCCTTCGCTCATTACATGCTAGCCGTTCCAGTTGAGTCCTCAAACCACCCCAAAATCTCTGTGCTGAACTCATCTTTTTCTCACTCTCACTCTCTCTGTTTTGCTTCTTCATCGCACCGATCCAAATCTCCTAACCTTTCCATCCTCCCCACCTTTCGTAAAATCGGACATAAAGGTAATTTCCTCATCTCTCATTTCTGCTGCCTGTAGGCTGTAGTTTACTTTCCTCAATTTTTTGCCCATTTTTTACGTGCTACAAAATTATTAGGATTCTGATAATCAGAATTGAGCTTAAATTCAAATGCCTTATGGCCAAAATTATTATTATTATTTGTCTAATGGAAAATTTAATGTATGTATTCGTTGTTCATTTATAGTTCTAGGAAGCATAGACACTTTATTTAGGGTGCCACCGCCGCGTAATGCTAGTGTTATACCGGCCATTTTATGTTATAATTTTTCAGAAATTGCTCGTGTCATGGTGTTGGACCTGTTTCTGCGTCCGTGCATAATTGACGATTTAGTAGCATACAATACGAGTATCAAATTACCAAAGCATAGAACGAATTGTTTGATGAAATTCGCTTTTACAAGTGATAAATTACTGATGGTCCCAAAAGCTTAAGCTATCAAGAAATTGTGAATTTAATCACTTAACCATAATTCTAACATTTTAAATGGGAGATAGAGTAAAGATAAGGATCGAATTCAGGATCTCCTGCTCTGATACCATGTTAAATTACTGATTGTCCCAAAAGTTTAAGCTATCAGGAAATGATGAATTTAATCACTTAACCATAATTCTAACAACGAGTAGACAAACATCAGGACTGGTCAGCCTTGATTTGAATTTTCCGGATACATTATGGTTAAATATTTCGTTTAAAATCAAATGAAATTTGGATATTGTAGTCCCAAATGATGCCACTATATTTCTCTATCTGTTAAAAGCTTTCTAGCACTCACAAACTTTAGAATTTAGATTAGACAGTGAGCACCTGCAAAACTTGCCATTCTATGAACACTTTAAATGAGTTTCACATCATTATAAAGTGAAACCCAATGTTACTTCATTGCTTGCGATTTTCTACTTTTATATTGTTATTAGAAACAGTAGATAAATGAAGAATTCTGTGTTGTGATTTTTTAATGTTATTTTTATTACGATTCCATGCTCGTGTAATCTTGTTGCTCCTTACGGAAATTAGAGTCAGTTTTATCATGTTAATTGCTGCTGACACAATGTCAACTGTTATCAGCTAAGAGTAAGCCACAAGAATCTGAAGTCAATTTAGCTGCTGATGCCTTTACTAATTTCAAGCATCTTCTTCTGCCAATCACTGATCGGAAACCCTATCTCTCCGAGGGAACAAGACAGGTGAAATGGTTGTGTTTAAATTTATGATAATATGAGCGGGCTTGATGTAATTTTAGGCCTAAGACAACAACTTTAAGTGACGCCTTTTCGTTTATTTAAATAGCAATAAATAAAATTTATCTACTTTTTTTTTTTTTTTCGTTTTATAAAAGTTTTTATCTAAATTTCTCTTCTTGCTTTTTGAGAAATAAAATTAATAATTAAGTTTTTTATTATATTTTGTTTATTGCTAGTAGAAAATTTATCAAGATTCTAGTTGTGTTAGAAAGAAAATGTTTTGGATGTGAATGCATTATCAGAAACTGATCAATTGATGAATTGACATATTTGCTCTGTGGCTGGGAAAGTAGATTCATTTTTGTCCTGTGTATATGGTGCAAATAATAGGGTGACAAGGAGGAAATTATGTTAGAGCCATCAAATTAAGGGCAAAAGCATGGTTGGTGGATAGAAAATTAAATAAGGTGTTGGTCAATGATAGCTGCCTAGGGAAATTTGATCATGCTCTTGTTGAGCTTATGAACCCGGGTATTTCTGGTTATTACTTATCATCCTATGAAATTCAGTTCCTAAATCTTTTAAGTGCTTTAACTTCTGGGTTGATCAGCCTGGTTATTTTTAGTTGGTGCAATCAAAGTGGAATAAACATATTTCAGGTGTGCCTATGTTTAGAGTGTGCAAGAAGTTGACGCTTCTTAAAATGGACTTGAAGTGCTTCATTAGATAAGTTGAGAATAATGTCAGTAAGGTCTAGAAGGTTAAGAAGGATCTCGATGCAGTTCAAAGAGATTTACTCTCATGCAGGTCAAATTGAGTACATTCAAAAGGGGAAGGAGAAATTCCATTATTATGTGTCTTTAGGGAAGCCTGAGGAAGCTTTGTTGAGACAAAAATCTAGGGTGTGTTGGATCAATTTAGGTGACCAGAATAGTTCTTATTTTAACAAATAATTGAAAGTGAGGACAACAAGGAATCAAATGAAATGGTTCTATGATAGTGAGGGGATCAAGTTGGAAGAAATGGATCAGATTAAGAATCTAGTTTTGGGGTTTTATCAGAAGCTGCTGGCCATTCTGATAAGACTCTTGCTGATGGCTTGGTAGGGAAGTTGTCTTCAAATTCTTGAAGTGCAAATGCTGTTATTGCAACAGGAAGTTACAAATGATGAGATTAGGATGTACTTTTTTTTTTAAAATAAAGATAAAGTTCTTGGTCCAGATGGCTATAAATTGGTTTGATGTAGCTTATTTTAATTAAAAAAGAAGCTGGCCAAATGTACATTTGTACCTAGAAAAATTGGGTTTTAAAAAGCTGTACATAATCAAATAAGCTTTAACATTGACTAACACTTTGTTCAAATGTGTTTTCAAGATATTGACTAACATGAAGGGTTGCTCAAGTGGCTTTGTCAGCTTTTGTCAAACAAGCTTCATCCCAGCATGAGGATTGCTGACATGGTTTTCCTTGCTTAGGAGCTTGTGAAGAATTATCATAGGGATAACAAGCCAGCTAGGGGCACTATCAAGGTGGACATCATGAAGGCTTAATAATTCTTTAGATGGGAATTCATGCTTGGTGTGCTGGTTGAAATTGGTTGTCCTCCTAGGTTTGTGGCCTAGGATAGAGCTTGCAGGACCTCTCCTAAGTTTGTGACCTAGGTTACAGTTTGGTGCGATGGCAATTGCCTTCCACCAAAAGCGACTGGTCATGAGTTAAAGTTCGGGGAATCAGCCTCTCCAATAAATTGGGGGTAAAATTTCATACCATGACGTCTCCTAGGCCCTGCAAAAGTGGTAGCTTTGTGCACTAGGTACGACCTTTTATGAATAGTGAATTAGTGGGTTAATTTGACAGCAAGAAGGGGTTAAGGCAATGGGACTCCACTTCTCCCTATCTCTTTGTTATTGTGATGAAATCTTTTTTCTATTATTGATGCAAATACCCATTGAGAGTTTTACCCTAAATGTGTGCTAAGCTCTAGCATTCTCGTTAATGTTTTGCAGACAATTTTTGATCTTTTTTGGCAGGCCTAAGGCATGCAGGATCTATTGCTTGAGGTTCTTGATGAATTTAAGATCTTGTCAGGCCTTGCAGAAAATGATGGTAATAGTGAAGATTTTATTCTCTAGGGTGGAGTATGATTGTATAAGCTCAAGCAGCAAATTATTGATATATTTAAGTTCAAGGAATAGAGTCCGCCTATAAATATTTGGAGTTCCTTTGGTTTCAGGTAAATTGTCTAGATTGGATTGTAAGCCAGCAGTGGAAAGCAAATTACTAGTAGGATAAATTCTTGGTGCACCAAGCAGTTCACCTTTGCTGGGATGCTCCAATTGATTAAACATGTGCTATACACCATTCAAGTTTATTGGGCCAATCCATTCATCCTACCTAAACACTGTTAAGCTTGTAGAACAGAAGCTTAATTCCTATTTGTGGAATGGTCCTGCTACTGGCAGTGCATGAGCTAAAGTAGAGGGCTGGGGGGGGGGGGGGAGGGGTTGTGTGGACAATGTATGAAGGAGGTTTGGGTTTGTTTAAAATCCATGATTGGAATAAATCTCTTCGCTAATGTTGGTCAAAGTGTATTTCCTTCGAGGTAGATCTTGTGGGAGGCTTCTGTTCCTTGTGAGAGCTTATGGGGATGGAAGAAAATTCTCCTTATGAGAGGGGATCCCAAGTTCCTGTTGAAGCTAATTGTGGGGAATGGGGAGAGCATTTTTGCTTGGCATGAAGATGAGCCACTTGTGCAACAATATGGGAATAGTTATAGAATTGTGTATGATTCTAATAAAGGTTGTTTTGGTGTAAAAATGTCATGCATACTATTTGTCCTTTTTTTGTATTTTATGGAGAATCCGTACCACTATTTTTTATTCTTGTTATTTGCATAGCAGTTGGGTGCTTTCTTTTAGGAGTATTTTTTTTTTTTTCTGGGTGTAAATGTTTTAATTAATTGCATTGTCTAATGGAAAACAACAACAAATTTATCAAGACATCATTTTTGAGATTCACCTAATTTTTCTGTTCTCTCTCTCTCCCTTTTTCTTTTTAAGTTTTTCAGATCCACAATCATATGTTCAACTAAACATTTATAATTAAAAATATTTACAAATAAAAGAAGCGCTATATAATACATAAAATTACAGAGGGGCTATAATTGGAAAGGTAATTGTTTCTTGGTACAGATAAAAATGGGAAATTCCCTCCCTTTAATTGCCAGAGCAATGAACCTATTTAAAGTGGCTTGTATTGTACTAGAAAAGCCCATGTATGAACAAGGATTAAGTGTACTGGGCCTTTATCCTTTTTTTAGGTTCATTATGGTTTTTATTAGTTGGAATTTCCATGACTAGAATAAAAAATGAATTTTAAAACATAGGATAACAGAAGTTGCTATTTCAAAGTCAAACTTAGCAAAAACAAGGTATATGGATGTCTTCCTTTGTTTTATATAACAATCTCAAACAGTTTGTTTGAGATTGTTATATAAATATAATATTTTACTTTAGGACAAAAGTTATCGGGTCCTCTCTTCCACTTGAGGATCTTTATAGGCAATTGCCTAAGTGCCTAAATGGAAGAGCCAGCCCTGAATTGGAGCTTTGAAGATTTGAAATAAATACTTCTATTGAAACAAACTGCATAATCTTTTACTGGACTCGTTAAAAGATTTGCTCATGATTATTTTGTTGCAATGTAGGGAGTCATCTGTATTGCATTATCTGGTTTTAATATTGATACAAAGTCTTCTAGGTTGCTTCTGTGCTAAAGCATTGAATGTACCAGTTATGAACCTGAGTTATGAACCTTTCTTTTTTTGTGAATTTTCCAGTCCTTTTGAATGTTGACCCACACAGACTGTGTTATTGTTAGCATATGGGGATATTATACTAGTGATCAAGGTGGTATGATAAATGCAACCAGCAGTGCCTTTCTGCTCTTTTTTTTTTTTTTTTTTGGTGGCAATGAAATTGGAAGTGTGTTGGCAAGGGCTCAAATCCTACACAATTCTACTTGAAATGGAAATTTTTGAGAGAAGGCCCAGATTTTTCTGATATTGGAACTATAGAATTCTGCTGGCCGTATTGCTAACCACCATGCACAATTTCTTTCATTAAAAATTTAAAACCTATGCTTTTCTTTGCTCTTGGCTCACTATTAGTTCAAATCTGTTCATAGGCTGTAGCAACTACTGCTGCTTTGGCAAAGAAGTATGGAGCTGACATCACAGTTGTTGGTATGTCAAGTGACCACTTTTTGTACTGTTTTTCATATTTTAGGTGTCATAAACTAAGCTGTAGGAGAATCTTTTCTCTCTTTTCTACAGAGTCTTTTTAATGCGAGATTACAAGGAATGTAGAACTTTATGTTCTTTGCAGTTATTGATGAAAGGCAGAAAGAATCATTGCCAGAGCATGAGACCCAACTTTCTAGCATCCGCTGGCATCTCTCTGAAGGTTTGTATATATTTTCAACATTTTATGTCAGTCTTGGACGGTTTCATTTTGATTTTACGATATTCTCAAAGGAGAAGTGGAACTCTTTCAAATGTATTTACGAAGTGAATGTACACACATGCATACAAAGTTGCCTCTTAAGTATTTTGTGGCTGGAATTTCTTATTGCAATGGTCGATTTTTACTACTATCTAGTATTTAAATTAAATGTATTGGTGTGTTAACTAGATCAAAACATGCATAAATCAGAACAACTGCATTGAAGGAAACATTAGGCAGCCTATCATAGCTTAGAAAGGGGAACCTGTGAATTCCAAGATGGGTGCTAAAATTATTGAAAGTGAAAATGGGGCTGTAGGTAGGATCATCTTCTTGTGTTCTTGTCCATCTCTTTTTCTGCTCTCTCATTTACTGGGCGTATTAGAATTGGGCCATTTTTCCATTGCTTATTGACCAATTTAAATTTTTAGAAGTCAGCTTAATAGAGCATGTGATTCTTCATTTTTCTTTATTTTGCTGATAGTATGCTTTTAGATTATTCAATTAATTGTTCATTTATATTTTCTGACTAGCTGATTATTTTTAACACCCATCATAAAATTGATAGGTGGGTTCGAGGAATTTAAGTTGCTAGAGCGACTGGGGGAAGGGAACAAGTCGACAGCCATCATTGGTGAGGTTGCTGATGATCTGAATCTGGATTTAGTAGTTATTAGCATGGAAGCCATTCATTCCAAGCATGTAGACGCAAACCTGCTGGCTGAGTTCATTCCCTGCCCTGTCGTACTTTTGCCTCTGTAAAATGTAGTGTTTCAAACCCTAGCAATTGCTGAAGCTTGCATCACAACTCACAAACGTCAATTTTCTTCTGACATGGATTCTTTTGAATATCCAACTTGTTTAAATTTTGCCATTTAACTGTCTTGGATCTTTTGCAAATGGTCTCTCTTTTTCTACAAGTGCATGGTTGTGGTTGTGATTGGTGTAGGGATACTATGACAGTTCCAAGTGAAATGAATACATTGCTGCCTCATGAAACTAGGATAACCGATTTGAAATCCTGAAAATAGGCAGGATGATGTTGTGAGGTCAATTTTAATTGTTTAGTTCAGAAATAACAATGGTCTTTTCCACCATTTACGCCTACCCCTGTGGCTGAGCCGGCAATACGCGTGGGCAGGGGGGTGTGGGGGTCGAATCCTCTAGAGGTAAAGAGTGGTGAGTGTATTACGTTTTACTATGGTTGAGTGATAGTTCATTAAGGTTGTCAGTCTCCTTGTACCTACCTCATCTAGGGCAACCAAATTGCCAGGGATTTGACCCAAGTCTCTGTAGTGCTCTTAAAGTCTTAGTCAATAAAAATTATGATTTCTTGGAAAATTTGTGATGAAGTTCTTACATATATGAACTTTGTCTGGTTTGAAAAATTCGCCAAGGAGTATGGCCTCTGCATTTATTTATTTGGCTTAACTTACAGGAATTTCACTGAGTTGAGTTAGTTTGTAAAATCAACCTATGCCCTGGACTCGTGTCTTTAGATGTACATGTAGCTGCTTTTAGCTCTGCAATATCTGCTTTGCCACTTGTGGTGCCAATATTGAATTACAAGACAACAACGCAGGTTCGTCATAACTCTCTTTAAAAGCACGCATAACTTGGTCCTAGTAGGGCCTGGTTTTACTCTACCCTTGCACAACTGCACTGCCCCTCGTTATGCTGTTGTGAGTAAGTCTACATGTGGATTCTCTAGGCAGCTAAAGAAATTTAAGGAGGACTGATGTCAATTTTTATTCAGTTCGACTAGGACCACCGAATTCACAACAACTTGATGATGTGTTTTGATTGTGATTGGTGAACCATCACTTTCACATGGACATATTACTTTTTCTCCATCATTCACGGCTGCATATGTCAGGGTTGTGACAAAGTTGTATTCACATACTTTCTTATTTTTATTGGGATGGTTGCTCACTTGCTCTACACTCTTCTTGTTGGATGCCTAGAAATGGATGTATTTATGGCATGCATCTATTACCCACGTGTATGTAATGAGACAGGATAAAATGTTGTACAAAAGGATTTTCAGCACAAGATTAATTTTGAACACTAAAGAGCTTTAGAGAGTTTCGCACCATGAAGTTTGATGGGAGTCAATTTGCTTAGCTTGGTCGATTTCAATTTTTATAGGCCTTTTGTTAACCAAAAGCTCAAAGAGATTAGTTTGATAGGGAGAGATTGGTATTGAGGCACACATGTTTTTGTGCTTCGTTCATAGAAGTTGAAATGGATTGTTTCTATGATGAGACTGGAGTGGGCAATGGCTTTTTTTAATGATTTTACAAGACAAATCTACCTCTTTTTTATAGTGGTTCTAGACATATTCAAAATGCACGCCTTTGCCTAGAATTGAGGGGTTTTTTTCTTTCTTTCTACAATGTAAGCTTTATTGATATTATTATTGAGTTTAGTAATCAATGGAAGAAAAGTGACTTCTAGTTTTGGTTACAAAGGGAAAAGTTCTTTTGTCCCTTAAATTTGATTGGTGTTATGACAAATCAAATGTTAAGTTGACTTTGGAAGTAATGAAGATAATTGGAAGCATTTCATGTCTATAGATGACAACTCACATGGACGATAAACTTTTTTTATACAAAATAGAAATTATACTCTCGTCTAATCTAAGTATATATATGTGTGAAGCTTTTCTTGGAGAATTGAAATCCTCCCTTTGACTTGTTCTTGAAGTTGGACCCATTATGAGCTTGGATCATGAGTTGGATCACAACTCTGGTGAGTTTGCAGCCCTTATTTTCTCATTTATAGGTGGTCATCCATTTTGTAACCTTTGTTATTCATGCCAAATTTGATTCACTTGGCGTTGATGTATAGCTTTTTGGAAAAGAAAAAATAGTCATCAATTATGGTTATATTGTGGATTGAATGAAAATTCTTGTAAAGAATTGATAATATAATTTTATGTTTTTTTAATTATATTTCAAATTTAGTAGTATACTTATGCATTTTAGAATAATATAATTAACATCATAAGATGTTATAAAACTCAACTAGTCGAATATTTAATATATTTAGTATATTTTTCCCAATTATTGCCTATGTTTCCATGCAAAGTAATATGTAATGATGGAGAAGATGTTCATTATATTTATCCATTCACTTACTTGGCAAAAAAAAATTTATTTATTGTCTAATATAATTCAAATAATAAAATGATTTATTTTTGTTTATTTAAAATTTAATATACTCACATATTATTTGACATTAAGATCTAAATATCTAATCATCTAAATTCCAAAAAAATCTTATTAGATCAAAGAAAAACTTCAAAATTATAATAAAATAATGAAAATAATGACCGTTAATATTAAAGGTTGGGTTTAAGTTATCCTTGATATAACTTTAAGTAACATTTTTCCATTCCACTACTTTTTTTTAATGAATATTTTGAGAATTTGGATTACATTTTTGTTATTTATCTCATTTATAAAATGTTCAAATTTGAAGTTTTGTATTTTAAAATTATGCATAAAAGATGAGTTTATATATCAAATAGTAATAAAATTCTATTGGTACGATATTTAGTATGCGTGTTAATCACATAGAAAATATGTAATTCAACAATGAGATTTTCAAAATATTAATTCAATAAAAAATTATTAGGTGATGTAATATTGTTGTTATACTATGTAATTTATATAATTCCAACTCTAATAACAAATAAAGAAAATGAAACTAAAAATATTGAACTTAATACTATTATTCTGTCATATATAGCAACACTCATCGCACAATGAACAATTATATTGACAATAATAGTATCAAATATATTGTGGGGGCCGGTCGGTCACTAAAATTATTAAAGTCAAGTTAATTGGGCCTGTAGCCCATCCGAAGATGTAAACCTGTCCGAGGAGGGCCATATCAAATTGAAGGGGTAACCAAACGAAAGGAAGAGTGAATATCACGAAAGGTGAGTTTAGTATTCGTCTGAGGACAAAGTCCTTCTCGGCAATATGAGTCCGAGGACGATTAGGACGCCACCTTGTTACAAACATACTTCGGAGCTACGTCACCGCTAAAGGTGTGATAAAGGACCAAAGGTAAGAGATAGAAGGCAAACAAATATCTATGGCAACAGCTGCCTCCGCATTAATTGCCTCTCAACCAACTCTCTGACCTCATTAATGTGGAAGTGATGCCTGAATAGTGATGAAGCAGCCTTACAGCTGCTAGAAGGAGGTTCCAGAAGGGGTTAGATGGGACAGAAAGAGATCCCCTGAACCCAACCTACACATATGTGGTGAAGATGGTATGAAGAGGGCGGTATATAACATAAAAGAAAAGCATGCAGGAAAGGGCGAGAAACGTAGAGAAAAACAAAAGAGAACACTCAGGAAAAAAGCTTGAAAACCAAAGAACAGTATTTGTTTCAAAGGAAGGAAAACAGATGGTTATATCGGTTCTAATCCATTTATAAACATGAGGTTGAGTCTTTTTACTTTTAAAGAAGTTAATCTAGTTCTTGAACACCCATGCTCTACAAATTATATTGTTTAGGCCCTCAACGTGCGAACCCAACATCATTTTGGGGTCGTTACAAATTGAGTCCTTACAATTGGCGCCGTCTGTGGGAAGAGTTTGTTTTAACTTAAAAGACTTCCGGGGCAATGTTTATGATGGAGGAAGCAGGTCCACATCATTACGCGGCGGGACCACATCAGGAAGATGCCAACCCTCACCGGGCAGAGTCAAGGGGCTCCCAGCACGGTGATCCCCATAGGAGTCCCGAATGGAGAGAAGGCCATGAGGGGAGTGTGCGCACAACTCATACCATTAAAAGTCACTCTCGTGGGAAGAGTCACGTCTCCCATGCAAAGCATGATGGGAATCTGCAACGTGAGATTGCCGATTTGAAGAGAGAGTTGCGTCATGCCCGGCGAGAACACTCCCCACCTTACTCCGAACCATCATCCGAGGAGTCAGACGGAGCTAGTTATAGGCGGAGATTAAGAACTCTGCCTAGCGAGACTTTCTCCTATGAAGAGGAGCACGGCCATCGACGTAGGCACAGAAGTCCGCCTAGCAGGGGCTTAGGTAACAATGCCATGAACAAAGCCTTGAGCCAAATTTCCAAATCACCCTTTACGAGGAATATAGAAGATGCAGTTCTTCCTCAGCGATTCCATCAGCCTACGTTCTCCCTATATGATGGTCGGTCGGACCCAGCAGAACATGTAAGCTATTTTAGCCAGAAAATGGCTATTTACTCCAGGGATGAGGGTTTGATGTGCAAGGTTTTTCCATCAAGTTTGGGTCCGGTGGCGATGAGATGGTTCAACGGCTTAAGGGCCAATTCTATTGAATCCTTTAAAAAGCTGACCCGAGCTTTTGGTGCTCGCTTTATCACATGCAGCAGGGTTCCTTGGCCTTTAGGATCTTTGCTGACTATGTCTATGCGAGAGGGCGAGACTCTCAAGACTTATTCGGATAGGTACTGGGAAATGTTTAATGAAATAGAAGGAAAGAACGATGATGTGGCCATAAGTACTTTCAAAGCTGGCCTCCCAGCCGATCACGATTTAAGGAAATCTTTGACAGGTAAACCTGTTACCAATGTACACCAATTGATGGACAGGATAGATAAGTATAGAAGAGTAGAGGAGGATCAACTTCAGGGAAAAGGAAAGGCCAAGGTAATCCCTCAGGAGAGGAGGGATTTCAGGTCGGATCGTTATAACAGTAACCGACCCCGGAAGGACTTCGTTGGGCAGTCGGGTTCTGCGAACACCCAGGTGGTTAATGCAGTGTTTCGAGAGCCGGTGCAGCAAGTTTTGGAGAAGATAAAGAATGAACCCTTTTTCAAATGGCCGAACAAGATGGCGGGAGAGCCTAGGAAACGCAACCCGAACTTATATTGCCATTATCATCAAGATCATGGGCACACGACGGAAAATTGCAGGAATTTATGGGACCACTTGGAACAGTTGGTCCGAGAAGGGAAATTAAAGCAACTCTTGCATCACTCCAGCGGTAGAGCAAGTCAAGCAGGCTCAGAGATGCGTGGGGACGCTTCTTCAAGACTTCCCCTGGGTACGATCAACGTTATTTTTGCTGCCCTAGGAAGGACTGGATCTTGCCCCTCAAGGGTACTGTCGGTGTTCCGACCCCCGGCCGAGGATCATTCCCAAGCATCGAAGAGAGCCAAGGTGGATCTCCCCCTGATTCTGGGCTTTTCGGATGAGGACATGGTTGGAACCATACAGCCCCATGATGATGCTCTGGTGGTCACGCTGAAAATTGGTGGGTACGATGTCAGAAGGGTGATGATAGATCAAGGTAGCGCTGTGGATATAATGTATCCAGACTTGTATAAGGGGCTAGGTCTGAAGCTAGAGGATTTAACAACCTACAACTCCCCTCTAGTAAGTTTTGAGGGAAGGATGGTCGCTCCCAAAGGATTGATCAGACTGCCTGTGTAGGCCGGTACGGATGTGGTGGAGGTGGACTTTATTGTCGTTGACGTTTTCTCTCCATACACGGCTATTATGGGCAGACCTTGGCTTCATACCCTGAAAGCGGTCTCGTCTACTCTGCATCAGAAAGTGAAGTATCCATCCAGAGGCCAAGTGTTGGAGATAGTAGGAAGCCAGGCGGCCGCTCGGCAATGCCTAGTAGCGGCTATACAGCATCGGTAGGAGGCAGAGACCTCGGCTATGGCCGATAATGAATTATAGCAATTAAAGCCCCCAACATTACGCTTGGATGTACCAGCCGATGAGGTAGAGTGTGAAGATTTGGAGAGGGTAACTGTTTTTGATGATCTGGAAAAATTCTTCCAGGTTGGGGCTAAGTTGCCTTTGCAAGAGAAGGAGAGGTTGCTGGAATTCCTCCGAGCAAACATAAAAGTGTTTGCGTGGAACCCGTATGAAGCCCCAGGTGTGGACCCGAATTTCATTTGTCATCGACTCAATGTGAGTCCCGTCGTTATTCCCAGGAGACAGCCTCCTCGGCGACCATTGAAGGAGCACGCCGAGGCTGTTAGGAGTGAGGTGGCCAAGCTCAAACAGGCTGGGGCTATCAAGGAAGTTTTTTATCCTCAATGGTTGGCCAATACGGTGGTGGTAAAAAAGAAGACTGGAAAGTGGCGGGTGTGCGTGGACTTCACGGACCTTAATAAGGCTTGCCCTAAGGACCCATTTCCCATGCCGAAGATAGACCAGTTGGTGGATGCAACCGTGGGTCATCCTAGGATGAGTTTCTTGGATGCCTTCCAAGGATATCACCAAATACCGCTGGCCGCGGACGATCAGGAAAAGACTGCTTTTGTCACCCTAATTGGGAACTACCATTACAAGGTAATGCCCTTCGGTTTGAAAAACGCGGGATCTACCTACCAACGTATGATGACTAAAATGTTTGAACCGCAACTTGGTAGAAGTATTGAAGTTTATATCGATGACATGGTTGTGAAGAGTAAAGTGGTGTCCGAGCATTTGCAAGATCTCACGAACATCTTCGGGATACTGAGAAAACATAAGTTACGCTTGAACGCTTCGAAGTGCTCCTTTGGTGTGGGCTCCGGGAAGTTCTTGGGGTACATGGTGACCCATAGAGGAATTGAAGTGAACCCAGATTAGATTAAGGCCATTAACGATTTACAAGCACCTCGAAATCCAAAAGAAGTGCAGAAACTGACTAGAATGACTGCTGCTTTGAACCGGTTTATCTCTAGGTCAGCCGAGAGGTGTCGTCCCTTTTTCCGTCTATTACATAAGTGGCAAGGATTTGAATGGACCGAGGAGTGTGCTGTGGCATTCCAACAGTTGAAAGAATACCTGTCCAGGCCGCCTATCATGTCTAGTCCTGAGGTGGATGAGGTATTGTTTGCTTATCTGGCGATTGCCCCTCATGCAATTAGTTTCGTCTTGATACGAGAGGACAGCGGCGTCCAAAGGCCAGTTTACTATGTAAGCAAATCCCTTCATGAGGCCGAGGTGAGATACTTGTCATTAGAAAAGGCCATCTTGGCGGTGGTCCATGCAACACGCAAACTTCCACATTACTTTCAGGCCCATACTGTGGTTATCTTGACCCAGCTACCCCTCAAGTCCATACTAAGAAGTGCAAACTACACCGGAAGAATTGCTAAATGGGGCACGGTTCTAGGTGCCTTCGATATCAAGTACATGTCTCGCACCTCTGTGAAAGGCCAGGTCCTTGCCGATCTAGTGGCCGAGTTCGCCGAGTGCCCAGAAGAAGTTAATATGAAGCAAGACAACATGGATGAAAAATCGGTTGGCCTAATATCCACACAAGGTGGATCCTCTTGGAGGGTGTACGTAGATGGGGCAGCGAACCAACGGGGAGCAAGATTGGGATTAGTTTTGATATCCCCCGAAGAGGTCATCATCGAGAAGTCCTTGAGGTTAGGATTCTCGGCTACTAACAACGAAGCGGAATACGAAACTTTGTTGATGGGAATGAGTATGGTCCAGAAAATGGGCGGAAAGACAGCAGAATTATTCTCGGATTCGAGATTGGTAGTCGGCCAAGTGAGAGGAGAGCTGGAGGCCCGGGATCCAAGAATGCAGGGGTATTTGAGCCAAGTTAGGCGTATGCAAACGAAGTTTGAGTCTTTCGACGTATCGCATATTCCCCGAGGTGAAAATACCCACGCCGACTCCTTGGCAACCCTTGCCACCTCCTCGGTACGGAACTTTCCTCGGTTGATCATCGTTGAAGACTTGCGTACCCCCACCTCACCAGAAAAGGACGTTTGCCAAGTCTATGAAACCAGTCTAGCGCCGAGCTAGATGGATCCCATATTGAAATTCCTTGAAAGTGACATCTTGCCCGAAGAGAAAGTAGAAGCTGAGAAAATACGGAGGAAAGCTCCTCGGTACTGGTTATCTGAGAACAAAAAGTTATACAAATGGTCCTTCTCTGGGCCGTACCTGCTCTGTGTGCCTCCTGAGACGTCAGAGTCAATCTTAGAAGAGTTGCATGAAGGTATTTGTGGAAGTCATACAGGGGGAAGGTCTCTATCACACCGAGCCATCACACAGGGATATTGGTGGCCAAATATGCAGAAGGAAGCGCAGGAATATGTTAGGAAATGTGATCAGTGCCAAAGATTCGCTCCAAATATCCACCAACCAGGAGGAATTCTTAACCCTCTCTCCAGCCCTTGGCCATTTGCTCAATGGGGGCTGGACATTGTCGGCTCTTTTCCTAAAGCCCTAGGAAACAAAAGGTATCTGTTGGTCGGCACAGATTATTTCACTAAATGGGTCGAAGCTGAGCCCTTGGCCAACATCAGAGACGTAGATGTTAAGAAGTTTATTTGGAGGAATATTGTCACGCGATTTGGTACTCCACGCATTCTTGTCTCGGATAATGGACTTCAATTTGATAGCAATGCCTTTAGGCAATATTGTTCAGACTTGGGTATAAGAAACAGATATTCTACTCCGGCTTATCCTCAAGGGAATGGGCAAGCTGAAACTGTTAACAAAGTAATAGTCAATGGGTTTAAGAAGAGGTTGGATGATGCAAAAGGAAAATGGGTGGAAGAATTGCCACATGTTCTTTGGACATATCAAACGACGCCCCAACGTTCAACGGGAGAGACTCCCTTTTCCATGACATATGGAGCCGAGGCCGTCATCCCCTTGGAAACTGGATTCCCAACGTTAAGGACCAGTACATTTTCCTCGGATAATAATGACGCGATGTTGGAGAAAAGTTTGGACCTGATCGAAGAGTGAAGGGAGAGCGCGATGGTTCAACTGGCTTACTACCAGCATAAACTCAAGCAAGGCTATGATAATAATGTGAAGCTGAAGCCGTTAGCCGTAGGAGATCTGGTGCTAAGAAAAGTTCTGGGAACCACCAAGAATCCAAATTGGGGAAAATTGGGGCCTAATTGGGAAAGACCATATCGGATTACTTCAGTAGCCGGAATAGGAGCCTATTATCTAGAAGACCTAGATGAAAAAACTGTACTTCATCCTTGGAATGTAAATAATCTCAAGAGGTATTATTATTAATAAAAGTAGTTCAATTTGAGTTTTTCTTTTAGTTTACGTTAACCATACATCCTGTGTTCCTACACCCTATGATATGTATTGAAGTGTTAAACAGAAACTAAGTTATGTCAGGTCCTCGGATCACAAGTTTAGTGGAAATTAACATCCTATGATGTGTATTGAAGTGTTAAACAGAAACTAAGTTATGTCAGGTCCTCGGATCACAAGCTTAGTGGAAATTAACATCCTATGATGTGTATTGAAGTGTTAAACAGAAACTAAGTTATGTCAGGTCCTCGGATCGCAAGCTTAGTGGAAATTAACATCCTATGATGTGTATTGAAGTGTTAAACAGAAACTAAGTTATGTCAGGTCCTCGGATCACAAACTTAGCGGAAATTAACATCCTATGATATGTGTTGAACTGTTAAACAGAAACTAAGTTGTGTCAGGTCCTCGGATCACAAGCTTAGTGGAAATTAACATCCTATGATGTGTATTGAAGTGTTAAACAAAGACTAAGTTATGTCAGGTTCTCGGACCACAAACTTAGTGGAAATTAACACCCTGTGATGTGTATTGAAGTGTTGAACAGAAACTAAGTTGTGTCAGGTCCTCGAATTACAAACTTAATGGAAATTAATGCCCTATAACATCTGTCGAAGTATTAAAGAGGAATCTATAAACGTCATTTAATGTACAATCGAAATACTGAAGGCCCAATTTTATTCAGTTTTTGAACTTTTTATAAAATTTCAATTGATTGGAAAGAATACGTGTGTATCTAAAATGTCTCCCTAAGACCCCGCAATATTAATGCTTATCGTCCATTTTCAATTGCCAATTGATGATGTTTATAAGTAAAACTTCCCCATGCAACCAAAGGATAGTCAAAATGAACCCACCCAAATTACAGTAACACAGTGAACAAGTACAAAAATAATATAAAGCAGCAAGAGCGGTAAGAAAATAAACATGAGAGTCCTTACAAAATTTCTAGTCAGACTACAAAACAAATCCTACTTTTTCAATTTAAATTGGATCTTCGGGGCTTGGCTGGCTGATTTGTCTACCTTCGAGGTAGTGACTTCCACTTTATCCTTAGTAGCTCCCTCAGTTGGCAAGACCGTGGAAGCCAAATCCTGCTGAAAACTTTGGGAGGCCGTCTCTGCCTCAGAAGCAGTTGCAGTCTTGTTCGAGGAAGCTCCTGGAGGGGCAATACCCCCTTTAGCTGGTTTTGGTTGGCCAGAGGGAGGAAGACTTTGAGGCAAAACCTCCTCATGGGGATTAATGATTGAAGGAGGGGCTTCAGCTTGATGGGGTGAAGGAGCTGAGGGACGGATCGCCTCAGGATAGAATACGTTCTCTGGCCTCCGTAACTCAGATGAAGCCTCAACCCCAGCTCGGTTAAGGGCCTCATCCCAAGTTCTTGCACAGTAGATACGGCACACCACTGGAATCTCGACTCTCAAAGCCTCCTCCGTCTCAGCTATACCAACCTCATAGCCTCTCTGCTCAGCTTTATTCATTGCCCGTTCGGCCACGGTTTTTGCTTTCTCGGCTTCCTCCCTGGACTTTTCAGCTTGCTCCCTTAGCTTTTGGGTTTCCTCTGAGTGTTTCTTAAGAGCTAGGACTTGTTCCTGAGCCTTCTTCAGTTCGGCATTCGCCTCACGCAAGCGGTTCCCCTGGTCCTCGGCCTGCTTTTGATAGCCTTCTAAGGCCGACTCGGCGCTCTTGTGAGCTTGCTCCTCAGCAAGTAACTTTTTCTTCACATCGCCCAAGTCCTGCTCAAATTGGGACAAGGTCTGCACGGCTGTTGCCCGTCTCTTCCTTTCATCATCTAGTTGATTGGAGCAGATATTGAGCATCTCATCCAGCTTGAAAGTATTTTGGATAATCTGTAGGAGAGAGGTTAACACTATAGTCAGTGAAAAGTACATATTGGTGAGTAATGATCGTAAAAAGAAAGAAGAGAAGAGTCAACTTCTTACCATGCCTAAGTATCTTTTATTGTCGAGGATGAGTTCATTCTTCCTCATATTCTTTATTTCGGCCATATCTTTTGGGAGTAATAAGGCCTCCTCTATGGCCGAGGCTATATGACACCCTATGCCGCCGTTGAAGTCCCTTATAGATGCATCATCTCGCAGGGGCTCCCCTCCGTGCATAGGTGCTGGCAACCATACTTGTGGCTCAGAAAGTTGGGAATCAGACCTCTCCTGGCCCCGCGGTGCTTGGTGCCTGGTTTTTTGCTGCTTTGCAGCTCGTTGGGCATCCTCCTCGCGAGTAGGACGAGACTTGCCAACGTCTACCACCTCCTTGCCCTTCTGCTCCCTGCGCCTTTTTAATTCGGCAGCATCAGGACGGGCTGGCTTAGGAGGTTGACGAGAGGGCTGGCGAGGAGCAGGAGGAGGAGACCTAGTGGGAAGAGATGGAGCCGGGGATTGTGTTGATTTTGCCGACGCACTCTTCCCGGGCTGACCTTCCATCAACTCCAACAAGCATCTTTGGGACTTCCTTTGTATCCCCATCTTGTCAGGACCTTCTCCGGAGTGTATGGATTGATCAAAAATCCCAAAATCGTTCGAGGAGTCAGAGACTTCTACAACTTCTTCCTCTTCTTCTTTTTCCTCTCTCCCTTCTGCTTCCTCTTCTCTGAGGGTAAGCTGGGATGAAGAGGCTCCTGCAGAGACGTTGGCCACAAAAAGAGGTTCGATACGAGATGTGTATTGGGGAAGTGGAATACCTTCTGGAACAACGAACCCTTTGTAGGTAACACTGATACGGTGAAGCCGAGGATCGCGGGCTCTAATCACGCACTTCGGCACTTGGAAAGCAAACGATAGGGGGGTATAGCCGAG
The DNA here is from genome assembly GCA_028535165.1 of Quercus tomentella. NCBI lineage: Eukaryota > Viridiplantae > Streptophyta > Magnoliopsida > Fagales > Fagaceae > Quercus > Quercus tomentella. The sequence continues at coordinate 2,659,501 of JAPQVY010000001.1, forward strand.
GATTAAATGTGCTGCACGGAGTTGGCTGTTAGCTTCATTCACGTATATCTCGGCTTTCAATACCTTGTCCAGGCTAGCCTTATTGACTAACTTAATGTTGGGCTTTGTGTAACGCCTATCTGCAAAACCATTGAATTGAAGCGAAGCGTTGTTAGAGATAGGAATACCACAACAAAAAAAAAAAAAAAAAACACAAAATGTATGCGTAAACCAAACGTTATGAATCTATGACTACACTCCCACCTGGTACTCCTTCCACCATGGGACATGGCAGACCATTGTGCCATTCCCCAAAGAAGATAAGAAAATCCTCCTTTAGATTCTTATTCGAAGTAGGAAGGCACTGAATCAGCCTTACCTCGGGATATCTCGACCTGAGGTAATACCCCTGCCCGGTCAAGTGATGGAGATTGTACACCCAATTCACGTCATGGTGGGTCAGTTTTAGGTCCATTCTCTCGTTCAAAGCATCTATACTTCCCAGGACCCTAAACATATTTGGGGCACACTGGGTGGGGGATAACCTAAAGAAACTAAGGTAGCTCCTAGTAATACTACCCATGGGGATGGTCATCCCACCTTCTATGAAAGCAATCATGGGAATAACCACTTCCTCTGTTTGTCTAGCGTCGACCCATTCCCCTTGGGCGGCGTATCTCATACCCACCGTAGAAGGGATCCTATACTTAGAGCGGAAATTTCTGATACCTTCCTCGAACTCAACTAGACATCGAAATGGACTCTTCTTCTTCCCCATTTTTCTAAAGGATTTAGTAGAAAAAAGTAACGAGTTTAAAATAAAAGTGGCAAAGATTTTGAGAAGACTTACAGGTTTGAAAGAGGGACCTCGGACAAGATGTAATTGTTTGTAGACGCCAGGGAAATGATGAAAAAGGAGAAGGGCAGGTTTAGTGTATGAGCTCTGGAACTGTGCGGTCACCGAAGGTAATAAAGAGAATTGATTTGAGAACGCCTTTGTAGTCGTGTAGAAATTGTGAGCGGTAAAATTCCCGCTCGCTAAACGAGATGGGCCCTCTACCGTTCGATTTACATCTCACCATCGAATGTGGGACACAAGGGCGTCGCCAAAATTTAATGCTGCCAAGATCGGGATGCTGAAGCGTTAGAAGCATGCCCCAAAACATGAGTGGGTATGGCCTTATGACGTCAAAATCCATCTTTTCTCCCGAGGAGTCGAAAAGCAAGATTTTGAGGAGCTATTGTGGGGGCCAGTCAGTCACTAAAATTATTAAAGTCAAGTTAATTGGGCCTGTGGCCCATCCGAAGATGTAAACCTGTCCGAGGAGGCCCATATCAGATTGAAGGGGTAACCAAACGAAAGGAAGAGTGAATATCACGAAAGGTGAGTTTAGTATTCGTCCGAGGACAAAGTCCTTCTTGGCAATATGAGTCCGAGGACGATCAGGACGCCACCTTGTTACAAACATACTTCGGAGCTACGTCACCGCTAAAGGTGTGATAAAGGACCAAAGGTAAGAGATAGAAGGCAAACAAATATCTATGGCAACAGCTGCCTCCGCATTAATTGCCTCTCAACCAACTCTCTGACCGCATTAATGTGGAAGTGATGCCTGAACAGTGATGAAGTAATCTTACAGCTGCTAGAAGGAGGTTCCAGAAGGGGTTAGATGGGACAGAAAGAGATCCCCTGAACCTAACCTACACATGTGTGATGAAGATGGTATGAAGAGAGCGGTATATAATATAAAAGAAAAGCATGCAGGAAAGGGCGAGAAACGTAGAGAAAAACAAAAGAGAACACTCAAGAAAAAAGCTTGAAAACCAAAGAACAGTATTTGTTTCAAAGGAAGGAAAACAGATGGTTATATCGGTTCTAATCCATTTATAAACGTGAGGTTGAGTCTTTTTACTTTTAAAGAAGTTAATCTAGTTATTGAACACCCACGCTCTACAAATTATATTGTTTGGGCCCTCAACGTGCGAACCCAACATCATTTTGGGGTCGTTTCAAATTGAGTCCTTACATATATATTTATGGAGTATATTTGTAAAATACAATACAAAATCGTTTGATGCGTGTTTTATATTTTATAATATATAAAAAATTTTAGGGAGTCTCTCAACATCTATTGGAGTAGTTCAACTTCAAATAGTGAAAAAAAAAAAGGATAAATTATGTATTTGGTCCTTAACCTTTATGCTATTTCTCAATTTGGTCCCTAGCTTTTTAAAAATGTCAATTTAGTCTCAAACCTTTTAACGTTATGTCCACTCAAAAAATAATAATAAAAATATTATAATACATTGATGTTGTTGAAATAATAAAAAATATTATAATCATACCTTTTTGTAATATTATTGTCTTCACTCAAAACATTATGAACACGATCTCTATGTATGTAATTACATATACCTTAAAATGCCAATTACTAATTCTAATAATTATCAAAAATCATATTTACAAATAAATAGAGGATTATACATTTTTTTTCTCATGCAATTTATTCATTAGTCTACAAATTATAATATGTATATAAAAATGAAATTGTTTGACTTTTGGTTAACCTCTTAATATTGTGTTGCATAAATTTTTTTAGACTTCACAGTTTTACATGTCATTATTTTAATATATATATATATATTTTTTTTAATTAACCATAAATACTATTCTATATTTGCTATACAGATTATTAATTATTAATTAGTTTGATGAATGATGAGTAAGTATATGAAAATCGACATTTGAACAGTTTTTTACTATATACCATTATACAGCCAGTTTGACTTTAGTGGGAATAACACTCTTGCATTGAACAATTAAGTTTTTTTTTTTTTTTAAATAAAAAAATAAAATAATTGAACAAGTAGACATGTCAGAAATTTGAGAGAAAACCCTCTATTTCTCATTCAGTGAGATTAATTAACTTAATTGCATCGATGCTCTGTCACAGAGAGAGAGAGAGAGAGAGAGAGAGAGTAATGACCCTAATTAACTAGCCATTATTGAGTATTAACAGCTTAAGTGCTTAACTAATTCTACAAACCAAACGAGCCTTATCGTAGGATGATAGTTGTATTACTATTAGTAGGATATATACGTTGCACGTGAGAGATTAAACAATAGCACTAAAATCTTCTAACCCAAAAAGTCATTGTTGACAAGGACTAAAATAATGTGGTATTGGACTTCTTCTTCAACCTTTAGATTAACAGAGTCTTCTAACGTACACTCCCTCTCAGGATGATGTTTATAGATTGATTATACACATCTCACTCTTCCTAATATGTTGAGATACAAAACGCTTGCTGCAATCTCCTTTGTTAAATAATTCACTATCCAAGAAAAAACCATATAGTTGCAAATTGCAATGCATTGACCAAGACAAGCAAACTAGTTTGGTGATAGTGCCAAGAATCCATCAATGAACCCAACTTTATTTCTAGAAAGTAAAGGCTAGTGATGGCTCTAGGAATTTTTTTTGAGGTGGTCATTAAGAAATTTAAATTATATAAAATCTAATAAAGCGATAAGTTGAATATTTGCTACAACTGCGAGTCGAGTAGCTAAGGAGAGAAAAATTCTTGTAACTGCAAAGCCAAAAAGAATATAAATGTTGTTATCATCAAGGAGAACTTACAACCATGATATATATTTATTTTTTTTTGGTACCATTTTTTAAGGAAAAATAAAATTAGACATTATTTTTATTGAATAAGTTGAACGAGCTACAAATTTTATCTTTTTGTTTTATAATAGGCTTTTTGTTAAATAATTTGTTCATTTGTTGTTGTTTGGTACTGTCTTGTTTTGTTTTTGTTTGATTTATGTTTGTAGTTATTTGAGCTAATAGTTGTTGTTGTTATTTAAGTTTTTCTTTTCTTTTTTTAAAGGGATTAAGGATTATGTTTGGGGGCAGAATTAATTTTGGAGTAATGCTAAATCCACAACATTTTTACAATAAATCTTATGCAAAAAATTGTTATTGGTGGGTAAAAAAATAATAGTATTGAGCCCAAATTAGAATCAATACACATTGGATTTTTTATGAAATTATTGTGAAAATATTGTGAATGTAGTAACATTTCTCTTATTTTTGTTTAACCCAGATTTTTGTAATTCTCAAATCAAGGTGTTTAACATTTTTATTAAAGTGGTTATAACAGGTTAGTTTAGCAATTTTTTTTTTTTTTGGCAAGTGTATATATATATATATATATTTTTTTTTTTTGCAAGTTAGACGTCATATGAATATCCTAGCTTGCATGTAGAGCCGCCAATGGCTAAAGCCATCTTTATTGATCAAGCCCACGAAGAATAGTTCTCTCTGCCAATGAGAACCTAAAGTAACTATAACAAAACCGAGGTTATTCCCATGGTGCAAGTAAAAGGGATTTGAGGGGTCCTCTATCATAGTTGAATCTAAATTCGAATGAGATGTTGACACTATTTAGGAATGGGAATTGTCAATCTTTTGAAACAATAATGATTGAAAAATGATAGAAAAAAAAGGGAAGGGTGGGAGGTGTGGGAGGAAATCAAACTTAGGAAATCAACAAGAAATTAGCAAGGATTTTCTTGATATGCTAAGTCAAAGATGAATTGAAAGAATCAAATTTAGGAAATCAACAAGAACTTTCTTCTTGTGCTAACTCAAGTGGAAGTGGAGCAAAATGCTTAAAAGGAATTTAAGTTGAAAATCTTTATTTCTCATTTAGTGAGATTAATCTATATAAATATTAATAGTCAAAGCTTAGAGAAAATCCAATCAAATTTAATTGGATTCTCAATTTTGTGCCACGTGTCTCATTTAATTTTTAATTTTGTGCTAAGTGAATTGTTGAGTGTAAAAATTGAAGAATTCAAATCCAATTATATTCTAAATTGAATTTCAATTGGAGTCTAATTTTCCGTCATTTATCCATCTATGTTTTTTTTTTTTTTTTTTTTTGGAAAGTGAATTATTGAGTGCAAAAACCGAAGAGTTTAAAACTAATTAAATTCTAAATTATATATATATATTTATATATATAATTTGAACTGTATAATTGTGATTTGTTTTAATTGTACCCGTGCATATGCACAGGGCTACACACTAGTTAACTTAATTACATCAAAGTTCTGTTATATACAAATGAGAGAGAGGAAAGACAAAATAACGACCCTAAATAACCAACTGTTATACAATATTAATGGCTTAACTGATTCCACTTACTAAATGAGCTTAACTGATTGTTATAAAATATTAACGGCTTAACTAATTCCACTAACTAAATGAGCTTATCGTCGGATGACAATTGTATTTGTATTAGTGGGACATGTGTGTTGCATATGAGAGATTAAACTACAACCCTAATACTTTGTTTCGCTATAAAATGTTTCAGTATTTTAACCATGTTTATTTCATTGTAAAATTTAGTAAAACTTAAAAATGTTTTTTATTGATTGCAAAGTCCTACATTTTACTTGTAAGAGCAATTGTATCAATACTTCTAAAATACATAAAATGATAAAATTTACACAATATAACATAAAAAGCTCTCACATCAACTTGTCTATAATTGTGCAAATATACAAAGGAGCTATAGTAACCGTGTAAATATACACAGGGTTATTGTAGCTTTTTATAAATTACTTTATTAATTTCATTTTCTTATCTCTTTTCTCTCTCTTCTTGCCATAGTCACACCATCTTTTCTTTCTCTTCTTGCAATAATCTTATCACTTGCCATAATAAAAAATGCAATAGTATGAATATTTTATTGAAATAAATATTTAGAATAGATAAACATATGTAGGTGTTTTATAAAAGTGATCATATAAAATAAAATAAAAAGTCATTTTTGTAAAATAGACAAAAAAAAATTTAGCGATGGCTCTAAAAACTTAAAATATTTTATAAAAACACACCGTGAAACAAACGAAGTGTGAGTCTTTTTACCCAAGGTCAAGTCACTGTTGACAACATGAGGTCTAAATGGGTGCCGTTTTGGACTACTTCAATCTTAAGATTAGCAGTCTTTTGACAAGACATTTTAAGGTTTTTCAACTCACACGAAGTTTAATTCTTATTTTATTTAAAGTAAAATTTTTAATTATCACGATCTTGCTTCGTTTACAAGAAATAAAAGGTAATTGCAGGAGGGGGGTAGTTCAGTTTTTGACATTTTTCACGTGCTATCATTTCAAAATAACCTTAAATAGATAGAGCAAAACTGAATAACGATGATGTAATAACAAATGACAAAGAGACAATGTATAAGGCATTCACTTATTTACAGTAAGAAAGTTAAAAAATACAGATTTTAAAAACTCAAAATATTATTCTATTTATTTTAACACTTTATTTTATAATACACTCGGTATCAAATATTTTATTTTAACATTCAACACATTAAAATAATATAAACAACACAATAAAATAATATATCAAACATAATAAATAACAATCACAACTATGAACACATTAAAATACTATTTTTTTTAACACCACACATTAAAATTTAAATTTTTGTTTTTGAGTTAGCAGCTTACTTAGCTCATACTTATTTTTTTACATTTCCCTTCCTTGGTGTGGAACTACTTTAAACTTTTAAGGATATTGATTGCTAAATTCAATTTTACAACTTTATTGCCAGTGCTCTAACACCATACTTAATAGCAGCCACCAGTAAGGGTATCTACCCAGTGATCTAAAGTCTAATTGTTATCATCCACTCAACAAAGGAAAAGATTCTTCCAAAAGCCAAAAGTCTGGGACACATTGCTAAATATCAATACAGTAATTTTTTTTCTCCTTATGTTAGTAGGAACTACAAAGGAAGAATCTTCTAAAAAACACTACAAAGTAAAAACATTAAAGAAAATGAGCCATCATGTGACACAAGGTAATAAGTCCATAGGTGCGGCTTCTGTACAAGACACTGGACCCGCTATGATCATGACACATGTCCGAAAATAAACACGTGTCATGATCGTAGCAAGTCCAGTGCACTGAAGGCATTAGACAGAAGTCATACCATAAGTCCAGATTTGAGATCATTTTTTTATTTATCGAAAACAAAAAGCTTTTTAATATGGGTTTGGCAAATCATATATTTTAGAAAAAAATTGATGGAGAATTAAAAAGGTTGTCAAAATAACTAATCACTTTTTCATTTTTCTATAAAAAAATTTCCTAAAATGGTTTATTAATATATGTTCTTAGTCTTATGGTTGTATATATTAACCACCATCTTCATATATTAATTACAATACCTTTCAAAAACTTCATTTCCAAAAATACCGATTTTTCCACACATTAATTATACCATGGTCAAAGAAAGAGAATAAAAATTAATACTCTAGTAAGACATGTTGACGCGGTTACGAACAAAGAAAATAAATATTTAAAAATAGTAATATATATTTATTTTTACTTATTACTATTCATAAAATGTAATTAATTTTGTTATTATCATCACCCACCATTAACTAAAAATCTCAATTCCTATCCCAAAATAAAATAAAATAAAATAAAATCTCAATTTGTCAAGACCTTACATGGTAACAATATTTTATACACACGTGGAAGTGTAAGAAAAGAAAAAGGAGGTTGGTTGTTGTGGCCACAAGAAAGTAACGCATAACCCTACCCGCGGTCCAATCACAATCACAGTGGAGTACCAAAATTCCCCAGCTCGCGCTACAAAGCTCGCGAGGGCATTTCGGTAAAAACACTCAGGGGTATATCGGTAATTGCGAGAACAACTAAAAACCTGAGGGGAGGTGCACCAAAGGCACAGCACCCTCAAGAATTTCCAAGAGCAAAGCAACCAAACTTTAAAGAAAAAAAAGAAAAATAGTAAGAGAGAGAGAAGAACTTTAGAGAGAGAATTTGAGCCACCGCTCTTCTCCATTGTCTCGCGCTCTCTTCTTCTCTCTCTTTCTCTGCGATCGATCGCTGAAAATCTTTGGAATCATCCTCGCATTACTGAAAATTCGAATCAAAATTTTATTTTTTTTCACTCTCTCTCTCTAAAAAACTATCAGAAATTTTTTTTTTAACTGAAAATTTGTTACCTTTTTTACCCTCGCAATCCAGGTCGATCAAACTCGTCGACTCGTCCACACTCAAAAAACCCTAATTTTTCGGTCCCATTTTGATCATCATCATCGTCAATGGCTGCCAACAGCAACAACAGTAATTCGCCTCGTCAATCCGGGGACACCATCGGTAGTCCTCAATCGCGACGTGCCGCGAGGGCAGTTTTGTCGTCTTCGCCGTCGTCGTCGTCTCCGTCGTCGCAGCCGCCGTGGACGCAAATTGTCCGTGGAGAATCCGAGCCGATGATCGCTGCTGCTGCTGCTGCTACTTCCTCTCCGGCCATGACGATATCGCCGTCTTCACCCGCGGCTGCGATTGAGCCAGCTGTGCCCTCGGCTCTCGCTCCTCCGTCTCCGACCTTGGCCGTGGAGGAATCGATCGCGGAGAACTCGGAGAATGGCAATGGAGGAAAGAGGCCAGCCTGGAACAAGCCTTCGAATGGAGCTGTCGCGGAGGTTGGGCAGGTCATGGGTGCGGTTTCTTGGCCAGCTTTATCTGAGTCCACTCGGGCTCCGGCCAAATCGCCTTCCGATTCAATCAAACCCTCATCGGATGGATCATCTTCACCCGCTTCTCAGGTTTGCTTCTTTAATCATTGCGAGTTGTTATTTTTTCCTACATTGTGGATTGGAGAACCTTTGGTTGCTCAGAAAATGTAGGAAATTGAATATACCAATAGCGAATGTTTTGTGTGTGTATGTATGTATGTATAAAAAAAAAAATTTAATCTTGGTGATGCTAGCTAGATCGTCCAAGCTTAGTGCTTGTGTCATTTAAATTCACTCAAAGCAAGTGAGATCAACATAGATTTCTAGTTTTGTTTAGAAGATAAAATGGTGTTTAGACTGAAATTTATTTGTTTTTGTATTGGTTTGTTTCTTTGTTCAGCAACCAAATTGAGTGTGAATTTGATAATGGTGGAACTGTCATACTGAGTTATTTATGTATTTTTTTTAATGGGTTAATGAGCTTGTTTCTAGCTGCAACACATACATTCAGATTATACAATGTGTATACTATAGGGGACTGGAGCAACATCTTCATCTGCACAGAAACAAGTGAGTAATAATGCGAATCCTAGTTCAACACCGAACCATGTACCCACACGCCAGAGATCAATGAAGCTGCGTAATAATCCAAGCACATCCTCTAATGGTGGCCTTCCTCCGCAGCAATTGGCACCAGTTCCAGTAGTTGAAATGGCTCCAAATACCCCTTCGCCTAAGGACCATACGCATAGGAGTGGATTTTCATCACAATCCCATGGTGGTAATGATCATCCTCCGCAGCGTAGTAACTCATTTAGGAACCGCAATGGTGGTTCACATCCTCGTGGAGATGGTTCTCACCATCACAGCTACGGAAACAGGCGCGATCAAGAACGTGGAAATCAAGATTGGAATGCTCATCGAAATTTCCCTGGTAGAGACACCCACATGCAGCCTCAGAGAGTTGTGCCTCGATATATTAGGCCACCCCCACCACCACCACCACCAAGTTCTTCGCCATTTATTCCCCCACCTGTGAGGTTTGGAAGTCCTATCGGTTTCCCTGGTAAGCTGTTTTAATATTTTAGTTTTGGGCTTTTTAGTGTGTGGGCTTGCTCTGAGTCTCTATTTATTTTCAGAACTGGCACCTCCCATGGTGTATGTTGATTCGCTCAGAGGTATGCCTATTGTTGCACCAATACCACCTCCTGCAGTTTTTTTCCCTCCACCAGATCCTCAGTTGCATGCTAAGATAGTTAATCAGATAGATTATTATTTCAGGTATCTTTTTGCTTTTTGCCTAATAGGAAATGTAATTAGTTTTTTGTTTGTTTGTTTTTGTTTAGTTATTATCACCATTGTTAGCTTATTTAAATATGTTGGAATGTTAATCGCCATTGTACTTCATTTTCTTTTATTGCAGTAATGAGAATTTAATTAAAGATACATACTTGAGGCAGAACATGGATGACCAGGGCTGGGTTCCTATTAAATTGATAGCTGGCTTCAACAAAGTGAGTCATTTGGGGATATTTGAATGGTTTTTGCTTATGTGTTAGCGATCTAATGTTCTGCATTTATAGCTAATTGTTTATAATCAGCTTCTTATATGTTAAGCTTTTTCAACTTATGTTTATTGGACATGCAAGTTAACAGTTCTTTAAGTTCTTGGTGATATATGAGCTATCATCTAATGGTATGACTAATGCCAATTGACAACATAATTATATTTTATTGGTTATTCCACGCACCCAGTGAATCTTGAACCAATGACCTCACCCTCTATCTTGTTCTTACAAGAGGAGGACCTGCCATTGGAGCTAGAGTTCATTGGTTGCAAGTGACAGCATAATGAATAAATAAAGAACGCACTTAGAACTGTGCTCTCTTATTTGTGTAATCTGTTTTGATTTTAACATATTTAGCATCATTGTACTTTAGATTGTAAAAAATGGTCGTACCCAAAGCTTTTGTTTTTGCAAGGTCTGGGAGAGGTGGAATGTAGGCAACGTTAGCCCTCATTTTGGAGAGGTTAATTCCAGGACAAGTCCAAAAAAAATTTGGCTCTCACAATTTGTTCTAGACTGTAATAGCTCCTTTTGTTGGTGCTCTATTTGTGGAAAATTGTCTGTAGCTTTTATCCTGTGATGATTGTGATATAAATGTGAATCTAAAAGATTTTGCAATCAAGATTCAGCATTTACTTATGTCTGTTCTTTTGCTTACCTTAGTACAAGCCCTGTGTGCTTTGGCTTTTGTACTGTTTTTTCTATCAATGAAGTTTATTACTTATCCAAAAAAAAAAAAGATTCGGCATTCACTTTTGGATAAATAGCTATTGTAAGGTATTTGGTAAATGCTTGAAACGTGACAAGAAGAGCCCTGGCTTATGTAGTGTTGTTTTAGAATAATCATTCTGTGCTACTGCTTTCATTTTCTTTAGTCTGAAGTCAGTTTTTCCTTAAAAAATTATTTCATGGTCCTGTGTGTATTATTTCTTTGTATATGTTGCTTGACACAAGTATTACTGATGTGTGGAGTCTGTATTTTATATGAATTCAAGATATGCTTCTTTCAAGTTTAATGGGCTAAGAATGTTTATATGCTATACAGAAGTATTTTTATTTAACTCTTTTTTGTTCAACAAGTCAAAGCCTCATATGCTAGCTCAACTACTTAGAATTAATGAACAAATCCTTCATCACTGTTGAACTTAAGCAAGGGCCTAATAACCTATGATACTTTAGGTAAGGTTTCTTAACCCTCTTCTGTTTTTCCTTCTGTCCACTACTTCTACTTAATTGCGAAGTTTCTTGTCTTTGCTGCAAATGCACAAACCATCTTTGACAATATTTTCTAATCTAATCTTGTCCTCATCTCCTCTTAATGCTGCAGTTGTGCTTATCAAAAAAAAATATTCAATCTTTCATTAGTTATGTGCATCATCTGCCCAAGCATTGCGTGCTTCTTTTTTTCTAGATTTCCTACAGTTGACATTATGAAGCGTGGCTGGCCTCTTTTATATTTGTTTAGTATTTGATGATCAAATGACAGCCTGGAGAGCTTGTAGGTTTTTCATAATTCGTCTGCCTTTTTTGTTCAACTGCTCCCTTTTGCCATGCATAATCTGTGTTGCCTCCTCGAGTACAAAAATGTATATAAATAGGGAATATATTTAGATGATGGAGGCAAATTGATGTGGGCAGATCACAGGTTTGATTTTGTAATGCACCAACTTTTTAGTGTTTAGGATTATGGTTTCTTTCACTTTCTTGTCTCATACAGTTGAATTAGCATGTAAAGATCTATAGTTATCTTGCCAAGAGCATTGTAACTCAATTGACACCTCCTGGTGTTTTCAACGGAGATGTCCAAGATTCAGATTCTCCCACCCCAACTATTTAATTATAAAAAAAGATAAAAAAAAGAAGAAGAAAGAAATAGCTATACTTATCCTTTAAAATGCTCTCCACTCATGGTTCCTATAGCTCTCACCAAAAGACCAACCACAAGAATCGAGACCATGATCATCCACAACTAACCAAAACCCTTGCAAACAATTGCCACACCCCAAATCCCAGTCAAACATTGCATCATCACCATCCAATTAACTCCCAGTTTTAACTATACTCCTAATTTTAGAAATCCTAGCCGAAATTCAACCTTATCTGAGATACCTACACTTGTATCCCACAACGTAAATGAATTGACTTCATTTATGTTGATGTAAGGTCTTATTATTTCTTATTTCTGGATTCTGATTTCTTATTATCTCTCTAAGTTTGTTATTTATTTATAATTTTTTTTAAAAATAAAATAAAGTCTGTGTGTGGGTTTGCAGTTTTTTGAAATTTTTATTTGTGTGATTAAGGATCTGTTTGGATACCACTTATTTTGCTGAAAACACTGTAGCAAAATATTTTTTAAAAGGAAAAAACACTATTCATGCGTTTTTCAGGTGTTGGCTGGTCCATGAACAATGCCATGGGACCAGCCAAAAAAAAACGCAAACACAGAAACATCTCTACGCAAACACACGCTAAAATCTTTATTGGTTGCTAAACAAACTCACCAAAACTATGGAAGATAAGTTTTTAAGTTAGTTTAACGGCTTCCTTATTGACATGGATGCTTATGTAATTTCTTAAAAAGTACAAATCCTGCAATATAAAATAAGAAAGGAAAAAAGGGTATTTTTGTGAGTCTGTGTGTAAAGGTGCTCTCTACTTAAAAACATAAAAGCATATATTATGGGCTAGTTAAAGATGAGCCAAGCAAACATTGATTGACTGGGCATAATGGATTTTTATTTAGTGACACATATTTCAAGAAGTTCAATGAGACCTGAGGCTCCGAAAATGATTTGGCAGTGAAGAATAGTCCATTTTAAGGTAGATTAGAGGGACCAAACATATATTGAGGGCTGTGTGTGAACACCTAAGGGCTGAGTGTGACTTCCATATTTTTATAGGCTCTCAGCGCTATATCTTCACCTAGAGTTCTTATGTAGGTGATTTTGTAGGGCTGAGTGTGAACACCTAAGCCATCATAGACTTCTGGTTTCCAAACCATACTGTGTGCTCTTTCCTATAATGTAGTGGTCTGGAGTCCAATATATTGAAATCTGGCATGTGGTGCTGCCTTTGTTGCAGTAGCTTTCTTTAGTTTCAGAATTGTGGATGGCAACAATGATATTATGATGAATTGCCTCCTTGAATTGCAGATGCCTTAGATTACACTTTGTGAAACCCAGGATTTTGCATTGAAGTACCATTGCTTTACTCATAGAAGGTAGTTCTCTGTTTGAGTTGCTCATAAGTTGACGACACTGTTATTTGTTCGGAAATTGAATGGGGTTTGATTGCAAATTAAAATATGGATTTTTGCCATTTTCACTCAAATAAGTTTGTTTTAAGTGTCCTTTGCATTGCTGGTCCATGGTGTTGCTTCTCTTCTTCTTTATTTTTAATTTCAAATTTTATGTTGACCAGCAAAACTAAGCAAAAAGTTGTTGGCCAATCTTTTAGGGTTTACATTTATTTTTATTTTTTTACCAAAGGATGAACTTACCTTGTATTATACTCTCTTGATCTCCCTTAATCGAGACATTCATTGAAGTGCAAGGTTCATATTTGTGGATGGTGATATCGTTGAAGTATCTATATGATTAAAGAGATACCTTCATGGGACCCATCATTGGGATTGCGATGATAAGATCTAAGTTTTTGAACTATTGATGTGAATGTAAGCCATGTTGATAATAAAGTTGGACTGTATACAGGACGGTTCAACTGATTCTCCTGGTTTCCAAGTTCGGTTGTAGGCATCTTTTCCCGTGAACTGCCTTTACAATACTAATTTCTGATATATGATAAACAGACAGATGGATAGGTACATGGAGTGTTTTATTATTTTTGTATCTCTGCACATCTTATGAGTCACTGCTGGTTTTTGGTTCTAATGATAGTTGATTGCACATGTTTACATTATTTAGAATCTGACAATTGTTTTCTTTGTGCTGTCCTGTTCTTTAGATTCATTGTTTCTGTTTTTGTATTTGGGATACAGTATGCATTTTGGTATTTTTCCCTTTTCCAAGCCAAAGAAAAAAAAAACTTATAGATTGGATGTGCAAGTCCTAGTGCCAGATTCCCCCCCCCCCCCAAAAAAAAAAAAATTTCTATTGGTGCGAAAATTTGACATTTTTCTATGGCTTCCTTCTCAGGTTATGCTCTTGACAGATAATATCCAGCTTATATTGGACGCTGTGCGAACTTCAAATGTTTTGGAAATACAGGTATATCTCTAGAGGGCCAGACTTAGGTAATAGTTTTTTAGATGCTGTATCTTAGGTTCCCAATTAAAGTCAACCATGTGGCTTATTTGCCAATGTACTTGTGTATAGTTGCAACCTCCAAGACCACATGGTTGAATTTAATTGAAGAACTTAAGGTACAAGGCCCGAAGAATTGTACTTAGGTTTCACCCCTTTTCAATAATGTTATTGTGGCTTCTCTAATTTCAATCTCTTTGCCTTTATCTTGTAGGGTGACAAAGTAAGAAGGCGCGAAGAATGGAAGAGATGGATAATGCCACCAGTTCAGCGTCCTAATGTTTCAGGCCATCAGACCCTGGGAAATGATGTCCTGGCTGGTTATGTCCAAAGGATGGCACTGGAGGAGAATACTGCAAGGGCTCAAGCAGATGTTGGTGCTGAGGGATTCCATAGTGGACTGTCATCTGGGGACTTGAGCAGCCAGTCACAGCTTTCTGGTAGGGACGGAACAGATCAGGTCGGTATCCAAGCCGGTTCAGATCACTCTAATTGAGCAAGTAATCAAAGAGAATGAGAGATGTGCAGTTTTGCACATTTTCTATTCAAGAGCTAATTTCGGAAGAAAAGAGGGGGGAGGGAGTAACTTGATGACAATGGTGATTATCTAGCATGTTCTTGAAGATAGTGATCTTGCCATGGCACGATTAAACATGATTTCTTGTGAGCACATGGAAAGTCATTATTTACAAGGGGGGAAAAAAAAGAGAACCTATTATAGAACAGAAAGATTAAAGCAGGAAACAGAAACCAAAAAAAAAAAAAAACATTTATATGAATCGAGCTAGTAGCATGGGTTTATTGGGAATGCATGTATGGTTTTTGTGGGGGTTATGCATTTTAACTCTTTTTTTTTTCAATGGTGGCATGATCAGTGTTTTCCAATGGGGAAATTTTGATTTTATTTCCCTTGCTGCCCCTGAGCTGGTTTTTTGAAATCTTTGGGGTCAGATCACCTCCACTTTCAGGAGGTATACATAAATTCTGAGAGTGATGGAAGTGTGTTTGGTGGATTCATGTCTGCCTACAATGAGGGGACGAGAGGAGGGTGGCTCTTGCTGGAAGCTGCAGCTCTTGCTACAATCACTATCATTTTATTCTTGATCCAGTTGTCTTTTTTTTTTTTTTTTGGACTTCCCTTTTGTCACATATACTATATTTAGAATTACATTGATATGTATACCTTATTTCTTCAAACCCTTTGAAGAATTTACTGCATAAAAATGGTCCCTGAGGACAAACCTTTGCATTATCCAGGTTAGGACTGGCTGTGATTGGTATTCATTATACTTTAAAATTTGGAGCTTGTGGAACTTACCTGCTTTAAAGCGGAATTTGCTTGTTCCTTAATTATCTCTTTTGTCTCGTTTCTTTTCCCTCTCCTGTTTTCTAAATAATTACTATTGCTATGTTAGCATGCGGAAATTGATGTGTGAGGCTTATTGGATCTTGTCTGAATTTGGTTTTCTTGGGAAAGCTTGCGTATGAAGTTAGCTTTGCATTCGTTAATGTCAAGGGTAATGATCAGTTGGACTTGCTAAACACACGCTCTGTCGGAATTACTGTGAATGTCTAGTCTGTCCCGAGTATACAGAGTCAAGAACAAATGATATCCACAATGCTTGAAAGTTGTGGGGGAAAATAGGTCCCTGCGATCCTATAGCCAATTAAATTTTAAAGCTCCGATTTGATTTGAAGGCACTTCCTGACTTCGATTATGGTCATTGTTAAAAGGGCAAGATGCAAATCATACCCATAGCTGATGTTAACTTCTAAATATAAAAGTATGACATAATTTTAAAGGCAAATGAAAAAAAAAAAAAAATTTAATAGGTGGTTTGCTTTTATTGGTCAGGACTTCGGAGTACTACACAAAGTTGTAAATTTTGGTCTAGTGCCTTTTTTGGGTTGTGTATTGGAACAAAATATTTAGGTATTAGACAATTCTGGTGTAAATTTTTAGCGATATATAAGAATGAAGTAATTTAGGATGAATCAATAACTTAGCCTATTAAGAAAAAATTTCAAGTATCAAATCAAGAAAAAGAAATTATGATAAATCAATCAATATATCAAGTTGCTCAAATTTCTCATGGCAATTATATAAAATCAAACACGCAAACTCAAATAACATATTCTAAGAAAGAGAAAAATGACAAGGAAAAAAAAATTGTTCATCAAAATCACCACACCAACTGGAATTTAGAATGAATAGATTGAAACAGCAAATTGGATCACAATTTAGGTTGAGGTGGAGTAGAGGTTGATTTATACCGGTTAATTAACCAGAACAAAATCTTATGGTTTTTTTTAGCCATAACATAATAATTTTGGTATCATGTGACTATACCTTGACAATATATAATATTTACTCGACTTATTGAGATTCTAATTTGAAATTTTTAGTCTTTAGATTTGATACTTCAGTTAGCTGGATTGGAAAAAAATAGCGCTTACCAACATCTTGCATGATTTTTTTTTTTTTATAAAGTTGTTTTAAAGAAAATATCGATTTTTTTTTCTTTTCCAAATTTCAGTTTTTTTACCTTTTTGTTCTTCCTATCTCTAGTGGCTAGACCTTGGTTTAATACCAAGTATTCCATGTCTAAGTAACATGTTGCAGGTTCAAATCTAGGAATCAAAACTCTCTAGGAGCATTACGCATAGGGTACGGTTTTCCCCCCCCTCTTCCTCTCTTTCATCTGAAACTTTTTTAAAAATAGAAATCTTGAGTTTTGATAATCTATTTTTACTTTCTTCCTTTCATTTTTGCATTCTTGCACCTGACTACCCTTCTTTCAAATGGCCTTCACATCATCCCAAGTGCAACAGAATTAGGCACATTGTATAGGCCCTTTAACTAGACCCGGCAAATAAGTTTGATTGACTAATTTTAGGTTTAACCCGAGTGGATTCAAATCAGATCAAGTTGGATTAGAATGAGTTGTTCTAAACAAGTTGTAAAACCTACGACTTTTACCTAGTCTTTAAAGGGTTGGGTCAACCCAATACAAGCGATTTTTTTTTTTTCAAATACAAACATTAATAATAAAAAATAAAATGAAATTTGATAATATTGTCTTTGTCTTATTTTCAATACAAATAAGTAAATAAATAAATAAAAACAATATCAGAAAGTATACAAAATGATAATTACCTACTCATTGGGTTAGAGAGCAACGGAAAAATTCCAACAATCAAGTTAGTGAAGGAAACTGTAGATGATTAAAGATAGAATGATAGAACTTTAACTGTTTAGCAAGAAATGCGTAGGGTTAGACCTACTTTCGATTTGACATTCATGGCTTGACTCTTGGGCATGCTTCTCTTGCTCTCGTAAAATTTCCTTTGTCGAGAGATGAGTTATTGAGAAATTAAGAATTCTTAATTTTTTAAAGAATGTTGCCAGGATTTTGCTTAGCTTTTTGGGGGAATATTTTTGTGGGATGACTATTTTATTCAAAGCTCCATTTAGCTATTATAAATTTGTTATGTTTATTTATATTACTAAAAAATAGTTATGTATTTGTTAAATTACATATAATATCATAGATTCTATCATCAGTCGAATATTGACGATAATTAGATCACAAAATAATAAATTATTCCATTATCGATTATTTGACTAGTTAGGCTTTTAAAACTATGATGCATGGAAAGCCACCTGTGTTGTGGAAATTATTCAGTGTGAGATTTTGAAATTGAGGAAAAATTGTAACATTTTGCCTTTTGTATAATTTTTTTTTTTCTCAAAGAATCTAGCTTTTAACTTTTAGCTTTTTCAAAATAAATTTCGCTCCAATAATCTTCAACCGATTCCAATGGATGCTTTTAATTATTATTATTATTTAGGATCCAAGGTGTTCTTAATCTATTGGTACATGATTTAGACCAAAAACTGGGTCATGTAAATAATAATAATCTGCTGACAAATGCTTTGTGATGTGAGCCAACAAATCATTCTCCTTTAGTATTATTCGTAGTTTTTAGGTTTTTTGAAACACGTTTAAGTTTAAGATAACAATTACCAAAACTTTTACATTTTAATAAACATTATGCATTTACCGAAACAGACAGATTATCCCTGTTAATAAGGTTAACTGAAAACTATTACATTATGCTTTATGACAATTAAAGGAGCTCTAAGGGTTACCAAAATAATCAGGTGTTATTTTATTTTTATTTATTTCTTAGATACCATACAAAATTTCATTACTACTGTATTATCACTAGGAGACAATCACATGTAACTTAAAACTAAGAGGGAGTCAATAAAATCTTTGTAATTTAGAATTTAATTAATTATAATTGAAAACTTTTTGTTAAAAGTACGATAGATAAAAGTAAAAGACTTATAATAATATTAAAAAATGTAATAAAACTCATAAATAATATAAAAAATAAACTAAATAATAATAAATATAAGCTGACTTTACCCTCTAATTTCAAACGCAATCTTAACAACACCTCTTTATACCAAAAATAAAAAAAAGTTTAGGTCCAAGAGGAAATGAATCGGGAGAGAGTCGTTAAACTGTTCTAACAGTAAAATTTCTCACGTTGGAGAGGGCGCTCTTTGAACTTTCTTCGTGTGAGAAAGACTGAGAGTTAACATCAAAAACAGTCATTGCTGTCTGCTATCCACGTGTCTGCAGACTCCATTAATATTTGCTATCACATCTCTAAATTTCTTTCTTCTCGGTTCACTCCCTACAAAGCAAAGATGTCTCAAGCACAGCACGTTAACACTGCTAGGTTCTTCTTATTTAGACATATTCATTCTTACCCAATTTGTTTCAAAATGGCATATATATATATATATATAGATGATGATGATAACATGGCTATAAAATGAAGTCAACCTTGTTGCAAAAAAAACCCAAGAAAGCAACGGTTTGCGTAGATTTGGCTGGTTAAAACTGAAAGTTTGGCAAATTCCCAGGATCAAAAGAGCTCATAGATTTGGCAAACACTAATTAATGCCACCTTCTGGAGCGGTATTTGCTTTTTGGTGCCAGGACTCTCAGGAGCCATCAGCTTTGCCTTTGGTCTATACTGTTTAGGGGATCCACCAGTTCTGTTCCTATATCCAATTGATTGCCTTGGCTATCGTGCATAACAAGAATGTCCATCGGGTATAAATTCTGTACACTCTTACTTCCATTGGACAACAGGAAAAGACCAAAACTTTTTTTTTTTGGTTGATGAACAGAAAAGACCTAAACAAACCAGTTCCATGTATATAAATTATGAAGATAACAAAGGAATCAGAATCTTATCCTCCAAGTTCCTCTGGACCTTATAACACTTGGGGATTTCGATGGGTCTCTATCAAATAAAACCACCGCGCAGAAGAGTGAGAATATGTTCTATACGGACCAAGTCATTATACATAGAAAGTACCATCTTTAGTTCTTGTCGTCTTCTCCGTCGCATTCGCAACTTCTATTTTATTCTATTTTACCATTTCAAAAAACTGCTTTATCATTTACATATATCATTTACAATTGTTAATGGAAATGCTCTTAGATCTTTGCCATTCATAAACCTTTTTTAAGTGAAAAATCTGGTCCATACATTTTTTTGCTAGTTAACTGCAGTTAGTTATGCAAGCTATATATGCATCCGAAAAAAATTTAGTACTTTCTATTTTGCATGATTTTGATTCTTTTTAATGAATTCCTTGTTCAATATCTCATATAATTTTTCTATTATATTTTTCGTATTTCTAGCAATAACTTTATCTAAAGCTCCTATTTGAGATTCGATTAATTTTGGTTTCTTCTCTACTTAAAGTTTTTCATATGATAAAAATAAAATAAATTTTAAAGTGTAAAGCAGTAGAATCTAATTTATCAAAGGATACTATTGCAACTTCATTAAATGATAAATCACTTAACAAACTCAACTTGCCCAAAGCAAAGACGTATTCAACATATAACTCAATGAATTAGTAATAATTGAACAAATATTAATTTCATATAAAGAAACAAACATCATAGTTTAGCCGTAAAATTAAATAACAAGATATTAAAATTTTTATTTTATTTTTTAAAAGCGAGTTTTAATTTACTTTGAGTAAGACATTGTCAAATGAAAGAAAACTGAAATTAATTTTCAATTTTAATTTAAGTTAAGGAGAGAGATAGTTTTGTGTACAAGAAATAAATTAACTTTGCGTGGAAGATTAAGTAGTTAATATTGACAATTTATCATGTAAAATTCTGAATTACAAAAATTATAGCCTCAAATCATTATAAAAAATGAAAATCAATGATGATTCAACACACTCACTCTTTTTATAATATAATCAATAATTTTAATTGGACTCAATTTCTATTGGTCCATAATTTTGGATACCTTATAGGGGTGAGTGAGAGACCACATTGCTCATATTTATTTTTCTTTTTTTCTCCCAATGAAATAATTCTAGATCGAAGTGACTTTCTCTACTTGGACGTTATCATAGTAGCCTCTAACTATTTCTGAGCTAAGACTTCATTTTATTATAAAATATAATGAGCACCAACACATCGCTAAGGAGAGAATGGTGACTCGAAGCATATTCATTCACATAATCTTGTGGCCAAGGCGCCTTTCACTAGGCCACCAAACAAGTTGGTGTCATAATTGGTTATTGTCATAAGTCATAACTTACAAATTTTAATAAAATTAATAAAGTTAGGTTTTCTTTATTAAAAAAAATACAACAAAAACTGCAAAACATTTTTTTTTTTTTTTTAAGAAAGTGCAAAACATTTATAACTACACCTAAACTCATTCTTAATTTCACAACTTATTTAAGTGTGATTCTGTGGATTGGATTTCATACAGGACCCTTATAATAATTTAAATTAAAAAAATTAGGTGCACCAATCAAAATGTCACATCTAAAAACTTTATGAATTTGGGCAAGACTCGTGTCCCTAAACTTTCTGATCGTCTTTTTGGTTAGTAGTAGTACAAGAAAATTTTTAAAGGGAAGTGAGTGGGGGTTACAACCAACGTGGATTGTAGTAAGAGAGAGGTGAAAACAGTGACCGAGTAAACAAGGGAGGTGGGACCTGAGGAAAAAGGACAGGTTCAGTTTGGCAGAAAGTACTGAAAAAGATGTGAAAGAGTTTCGATCAGAGTAATACAGTGTTGACAGCTGTCATGACTTTAGGACAAGACTCTGAACTCTGATCAACCTCTCTCAAGTAGTGGGGGAACCCCTCAATCTTTCCACTCTTGACCAACTTCGCATGCTATATAGAATGGTTGGAATTTCGAGAAAATATTCATGAATTCGAACTTAAACAAGAAAATCCAATAACATAACTTATTTCACAATAATTTTTTTTTATACTTAGATAGAAGAGTAAATTGCCAAGAATATCTTTGAAGTTACTTCGATTTTATGCCTTTAGGTTTGAGAAATTTGAATTTACACCTTAAAATTTAGTTAGTTAATAAAACCTTACTCTTAGCTATTAAATGACACGTTGGATTTCTCAAAAAAAAAAAAAAAAGACATGTTGGAGAGAGAGAGACCATTGCCCACACCCGTGGTGGATCTGGTGGCTTTTCTAGAGTCTGTTGGCTTCACCGTAGGCTTTTCAGCTCAAATTTAAAAGGATAAAAAATGTAAGTTGTTTAAAATTAATTTTATAACCCTATTACATAGTATAATAAATATTTTTTTGCAATCATTAAATAATAAAAAATATTTTCCATTATATTAAACACACGCATATATATATATATATATATAATAGCATTATCACACATGTTTTGTGCGTGCAATGAAGTTTTTTTTTTTTTTTGGGTCTAGTGTCATAATTTTTCTTTAAAAAAAAAATTGGATAAAGGCTTAAGGGTATTTTTAAATTACATAAAAGTCTAGTAAAAAAAAAAGAATCTTCTTTTATATATATAGTAGAGATGAAAACCATCATTTAATTAAAAAAAAAAAAAAATCCACGTTGACGGGAAAAGAACAAAAACACCAAAACAAAACAAACATGAAACAACAACTTATATGTCTACCACCATTTTTTTTTAAAATGCAGACTTAGAATTAGAACTAGAGTGTCGATCAACACTTATGTGGGTCCTATTTTTTTGTTTTCCGATTTTAATTCAAATTTTAAAAATTCTTAAGAGATAATTCATGGTTTTCAGCTTAATTGGGCTCTCTATTTATTACGTCCTTTAATTGATAAATTTATTTTTAAAATTATCAAGATAATTGCATTGTCCAACAAGATAAAATAACTATTTTAAATAGTTAAATAAAATAGGTATTAATCCTCCTGAAATTATCGAGTACTTATATGTCTACCACAATTAAAAATTCAAGTAAATTGCAAAGTATACCTCTAAGAATTGGCAATATTTGGATTTTACACCTTAAAATTTAAAAAATTAGATTTTACACTCTGAAATTTGCCTTCATTAGCAAAATCAACCCCTTCGTTAGTGGATTCGTCTACATGGTCATTAAGTGACACGCTGGCGTTTGACGTGTAATGGAGGGGTTACTTTTGCTAACAGAGGCAAACTTTAAGGTATAAAATCTAATTTTTCAAACTTTAGGGTATAAGATCCAATTAATCTCAAACTTTAATGGTGTACTTTGCAATTTACTAAAAATTCGCTCCAATAGGAATTATTCTTTCAATTATTTTTTAGACTAAATTGCATTTACACACTTAAAATTCAGGGTAATTTTATTTTTGCTCTCTAAAATTTCAAATTTTGGATTCATAACCTTAATGTTACATATCATTTTTATCTAAGTCCTTTATCTAAGTCACTTTGTTCATGTCCATCAATGAGGTAGCCATTAAGTACCACCTTAGCTCAAAATAATATAATTTTGGTGAGTTAAAACGAACATCATGTTGTCCATGTCAAAAAAAAAGTATTTAATATATAATATTTTTTAAATTTCTATCTTTTTGCTAGTATTTTTTTTCTTTTCCATTTTTACCATTTTTTTTCTTCTATTTTTTCTCTTATATGACTACCTTTTTCATTTTTCTAAAAAAAGAAAAAAGAAAAAGAGACATTTTCTAAAAAAATCAAAAATTTCTTAAGAAAGAAACTCAAAAAAGTGCAAAATTTTAAAATAAACAAAAGTAAAAATCAACCTCAATATATCTGATTCATTATTGGAGAAGAACTTCGTGATGAACCTAGGTTCCAAAAAGTTGAAAAACCATCCTAACACAAACGGAAAATTCTTAGGTAATCCTGGAGTACGGAGAAATAGTACTCCTTCCTTTTGCATTAATGGTGAACCCCACCATTAATTTAATGAGTAGACCGCATCATAAGCGTGAGAAGAGAGAGTATCATTCTCCATGTTCCAGGAGTACCTAAGTATTACTCCACACAAACACTTGTGACCTGTCCTATGCACTCCATTCTTAGTAATAACCAAACATAATGGTGAGAGAAACAAAAAAAAAAAAAAAAAAAAATCCACCAATTGGAAGCAGGGAAGGAGGTCTAGGGATTTGGGTCCAAATCCTTCCATATCTTTTCCTTTTCGATTCGTCAACTTTCGTTTCAATTGTGATATAATTTCCTCTGAATTTTTACTTCTTTTTATGATTTTCTAGATCCTCAAGCTCAAAATTTTAATTCAAAATATATCAAATTAATTAACCAATTTTTACCCTTTTTGTTAGTAATCAATAAATGCTTTGTCTTCGAATTGAATTGGGTGCATGCTGTTGGAAATATTTTAGTGAATAAACAAGTTTTGGTTCAACATAATAACCTAAATAATTGCAAGAACAACAACAATATATATATATATATATATATAGGAACAATTTCACAATGTTATAGAATAACGTTGCAAAAGCATTGTTCTTAAAGGTTGATTCGTGTCACTTGAAACAAAACTCGAAGGGATTGGTTCTCTTGGCCAAATGACCCCCTAGGATTAGACTATAGTGTCAACCTTCGTAATGGATGCACTTCCACTCACAAAGGTTGAAGAACAACTCTCTATTGCCTTTCCTTTAAACAAAAATATAATTGTAGAAAATATATATGTGGGAGAGAAATATAATAGAATTGTGCATATCTAAATATAGAGTAGTAAAATATGATTTTTTTTTTTTTTTTTTTAATGAAAGAGTGTGATGATGGGTATTATAGGCTATTTATGACAATAATAGTTTATAATTATTGGTTACTAATAACCTATAAAAGTCCAACGACTGTATTATCTATTATTTCTCAAGGTTATTATTCTTATAATTGCCCCACGGTTATTTTACTCATAAATTCCTAACTACTAGAAAATAAATAATAATAAAAGTATTTGAAACATACACCTACACTAACAATCCCTCACATGTTACAAACACAAAATAGGAAAGGCAAGCAACTAAAGAAATCATGCATCAATATGGTACCAAAATGTTTTAACCATACTTAGGATAAATAAGTAGGAACTATAAAACAATGGTGGAGTTAAAACTCTCTTAACCAAGTTATTAGTAAACCAAACTTACTACTCATGTAACTCTCTTTCCCAAGATCGTTCTTAAGCGGGTTGGCCCTTATCCAAACTATACGCCATTGGGTTTCATGAGAGTTCTAGAGACCTATTTAAAAAGTCTAATAGGAAGCGGCACAACTTCCACTCACACATAGGTGGCATTAATCAGGAGTGTGTGCAGGACACCCCATCCCAAAAGGTAGGGAATATGGATCCATTAAGAGCCTAAAACTCAACCTCCAACAATTTGCAATTTAGTCAGTGACATCCATCAAAAGTGCGAACAGATACACTTAATCCCAATCGATATGGATCCATTAAGAGCCAAAAGCTCAACCTTCAATAATCTGCAATTTAGTTGGTGGCATCCATTAAGAGTATGCGTAGATACACCCCATCTCAATAGGTAGGGATATAGATCCATTAAAGCCTAAAGCTCAACTTTTAACAATCTGCATCTTAGTTAGTGGCATCCATAAGGAGTGTGTGTAGATACACCCCATCCCAACGGGTAAGGGATATGGATTCATTAAGAGCTTAAGACTGAACCTCCAATAATCTGCAACTTAGTCGGTGACATCCATTAAGAGTGCGTGCAGATACACCCCATCCCAACAGGAAGGGATATGGATCCATTAAGAGCCTAAACTCATCCTCACCAAATTCTACAACTTAACACTATCTTACTCCATAGGGACGGACTTATCGCTAATCTCCTTCGCGAGATAGCCTAAGCTCATCCTCACCTAATACTTGGGCCCTCAAAGTTTCAACTAACAGCCGATTATGTCGAATCCTTTCTTCGTCTAGTTGCCAGATCTACAAGTTGAGCCACCAATTGTAAGCAATCAAGTCTCCTTGGATTTGTGGTATTACTCCAATGATTCCTAACACTAGACAAATCTTAACACTCAAGTATAGTGAAGTTAGTGATGAGATAATCTCCTCTCATTGATATGAAAATGGTGAGAGGGAAAGAGAAGAGAGAAAGACTATGTGTATGTCTCTACGAATGGGTATGGCTCTCTCTCTCTCTCTCTCTCTCTCTCTCTCTCTCTCTCTCTCTCTCTCTCTCTCTCTCTCTCTCTCTCTCTCTCTCTCTCTCTCTCTCTCTCTCTCTCTCAAATACGCAATATTGTTCACTAATTCTCCCTCGCGTATTTCGTGAGTAAGAACAAGTTATATGGATTTAGGTTGGGTTGGCAAAGCAGACAAATAAACTGTCTTAAAGCATTAGCATTGATGGAGCTAAATTTTTTAGCTTTTAGTATCTCAAAAACTCACTTTGTCTATTTTAACACACCACTATATAACACACCCAATATCAATGGTTCTATTTTTATTAGCACTTCATTTAAATATTCTTTCTGAAAGTTCAAAATGTGTATAAAACACTATGAATGATTAAACCCCCAATTTCCAAATAATCAATTCAAGCTTATTAGTAAACAATTAATGTGCGGAATATGAACATAAGCATATAATAAAATTGATAAATAATCTAAATCAAATAAAATCACATCCACAGCAGAAATTAAATGACAAAGATTAAGGGAAGAGAGATGCAAACACAAGGACAACATAGCGATGTGTTATCGAAGAGGAAACCGAAACTCTCGGTGTAAAACCTCTCCGCCGCCCTCCAAGCGATAAATAATCCACTAAAGAATCAAGTTGGGAGAACAGCAGAAGACCCTCCAAGCCTAATCTACCCAGTATACCTAAGCCCTTCAAGCTCCTACGCCGAACCTATTTCTTCTTTAGCTTACCGGATTCCGCTATAGTCCATAGCATCAACCAATATGAAATTGGTCATTTCCTAACTGCTTCCTAAGCACCAAATGGCCTTCTCACAGATGTGGGTATGGTGAGAAAAAGTTTTGGTAATGTACCTCTCAAGGATGTAACAATGGAGAGGGTGAGAGTAGAGGAATTTGAATAGTCTCTATGTGAAGATTGGGGATGAGTCAATCTCATTTTTCTCTAGGGTTTCTCTTTCAATATTCTCTCTGGAAGCCCTCTACAATTCGTGGGTATAAGGGGTATTTATACTTGTATGTGTTTGGAATGCGAAGAGTTAGTTTTTCCAAAACAGAGCTAGCTGGCAGCTTGGCCTCGCGACTTGACTGATCCGCGAGTTCTATCCTCGAGGTAACTGAACGGCCAGACTAGACTTTTTGTCCTGTAGTGCTACAGCTGGCATGACGGTTCAGCTTTTCTGCATACTTGGCACGTGTGCAACTTTTGGCGGCTTGCAAGCCACGTGCTACCCGCGAGATCCAACCGCGAGTCCCTGATTCTTTGCACAATCTTGAGCATTTCTTCACACTCTCTCACACACTACCCTTACATGATTCCCACCTAAATACAGGGTTACTAATTGCTAAAATATAAGCAAATTTGGTACGGAATAAAGCCAACAAGATGGTTGATAAAATTCAACCTTACACTTTCTTTATCTTTTTTTATTCTTTTTTATTTTTCGTCTCTTTCACTCTCTCTCTCTCTCTCTCTCTCTCTCTCTCTCTCTCTCTCTCTCTCTCTCTCTCTCTCTCTCTCTCTCTCACCCAAGCTCTTTGGTTCTCTTTTCCTCCATCTCCCCTGCCCAGCTCCGACCATTTTTCTTCCTCAACTCGCAGCCAACCTAAGCCCAAGCCCTAAGCCTCCATTGCCGGCGTTTGTGTTTGTGTTTGTGTTTTGGCATGGGTTTTGGGCTGGGTTTGTGTTTCGGATGTGGGTCTTTCTCTACGTTTTGGGCTGTGTTTCGGCTTCTCTTTGTGTTTCAGCCTCTCTCTACACACTGTAAATATGAGGTGCACTGCTATTCACAATCTAGCTCCACATTTTTGTCTATTCAAAATCAGCGCATTGCTTATTTTGAGATCATTTTCTTTTTTCAAATATACTTTCTCTTTAGTTGTGTGGTGTTTTATGCTATGTGTGGTAGTTTTGGTTGTGACTATGCGGTAGTTTCCATGGTTGTGGTGGTGGTTGTGGCCGTGGTTGTTGTTTATTGTAGTGTATATATTATTTTATTGTATTGTTTATATTATTTTAATGTGTTAAATGCTAAAATAAAATCATTGATGTTAGATGTTTTGAGCACTAGCAATAGTGGTACTAAATAGCTATTAGCTATTTAGCACCACTAAATATCAAAATGTACTTTGCAATAGTGGAGGCAAAGTTATAGTTTTTGGCTCCACAGCAACAATGCACAATGCACAGTTACTTTTGGCTATACACTATAGCTTAAAGGTAATTTTTTTTTATTATAATTATTTTGCATTCACACTGCTTTTGTCTCTCTGCTCACTATCTCTTCGTGTCTCTCCCAATGTCTACCATGTGTTCACACTACTTTTGGTTATGATTGTGTTTTGGTGGTTTAATGAAATATTATTTTATTATAGTGTTTATATTATTTTATTGTGTTAAAAGCTAAAATAAAATCACTGCTGTTAGATGTGAGAAGGTAAAATAAATAAAGTGACTTTTTGTGATATTAAAAAACTAAAAATTTGATTTCACTATTGTGAATGTTTGTGAGGTAATAAAATAGATAGAATTGCTTTTTGTGACGTCGAAAGCTAAAATTTTTGCTGTCATTATTTTTGCCACCGGCAACGTGGATGCCCTTAGCACCATCTTCAGCATTTCGTTCACACCAATAATGTTGGTATGTCACGTGTCATTTCGCATGAATGAAGTCCTTTTCCCGGCAGTAACTCCAGCTCAAATACTTGTACTTAATTACAAATAATCACACAAAATATAATAAATTAAACAAAATTACAAGTAAATTAACACAGAATTAAGCCAACACAAAATAAGGAAATGACAATATTGAAGGAAATTAAATCAGATTACTTTTAAAAAGAGATTGAAATTTTATGCTCGCGACTTTCCTACAAGCTTCCTGTTGTCCTGCTTAAAAAGAGAAAGGTTTCTAAATAAAGAGACCTTATCCCATCAAAAGAAGGCAGCAGATAATAAAAGTGTTGACTATTGACGCTACCTGCTATCCTGAAAAAGCACACAGAACAGAATAGAGGGTGAAAGCTATGGATCAAAGGAAAATGATTACAGATAGAAGGCGTGAGACGTGGCTTCTCCAAGGAAAGCAAGTACAGAGGGGTAGTGTCTAAGAGGAGCAACAACTTATCCCATGAATAATAATGGTTCTCAGTTCTCACAGACTGATACTTGTTTCTTTGTATTCTATTTTTGTATGGGCAAAATATAAAGGGAAGAAGTTCTAAAGAAATTGGTTTGGAGATTATTTCCATAAAAATTTTATGAAAAAAGAAAAAAAAATTATCATTTTTTACATTTTTTTATAAAAAATGTGTTAATTTTTTTTAAATAATTTATTAACAATTGCATTACCCAAAGAGAATATGAGCTGCACAATGCCACAAGCTTACCCAAAGATGTATTCTTTTGTGATGGCATACCCTTCCCTAATTCAAAGCAGAAGATTGTACTCTCTGCTTTTCTTAAGAGCACTTGCAGCAGTAGAGCTAAATAGCTATATTACTATTTTAGATGTGTCAAACCACAAAAAAACCTCACGCAGTAGTGGAGCAATAGCTAAATTTTTTAGCTGAATTGCTACAGTGCACATCTATCTATAGATGTGCACTGTAGCTTGAAGCTAAAAAAAAAAAAGTAATTTTTTATTCAGCACTCCAACTTGCTTCTCTTTTTTTATTCATTCTCTCATTCACTCTCTCCTCCGTCACTCTCTCTCCATTCACTGAAGCTCAATTCTCTCCATTCACTGAAGCTCAAGTCTCAAGCTCACTCTGATCGCCGCTGGCCTGACTATCGTCAACGTCGCCGCCACCGATCGTCAACGTCACCGCCATCCACCGTCCGCCTCCCAAGCCGCCGCTCAGCTCAGACCCGATCATCGCCACCTGATCGTTGCCACCGATCGTCAACGTCAACATCTGTTTCAACGCCTCCCAGGCCGCCGCTCAGCTCAGACCCGATTGTCGCCTCCTGATCGTTGCCACCGATCGTCAACGTCAACATCTGTTTCAACATGGTCCCAAGCTGCCGATCAGCTTAGACCCACTGCCGATCAACTCTTTCAGCCTCAGACCCACGCCGCCGATCGGAGTGCTTGCTCACCGACGTTGTGTTTGTTTGTGATTTTTGATTTTTGATATTGTTTGTGATCAGTGATTTTGTTTGGTCTGAGTTGAGAAAAAGATTGGAGATTTGGGTTTTTTTTTGCTGTGGACTGGTGGGGGGGGGGGGTGGTGGTGGTGGTGGTAGGTGAAAATTGTGGCTGTGGCTGTGGCTGTGGCTGTGGTTGGTGTTGTGAATTTTTTTTTGGAAGTGAGATATATTATTTTATTGTAATGGTTATATTATTTTATTATAGTGTTTATATTATTTTATTGTGTTAAAAGTCAAAATAGATCCACTACTGCAGTATATATATAGGTAAAATAGATAAAGTAACTTTTGGTGGAGTTAAAAAGCTAAATTTTTAACTCCACTGCTGTGGATGCTCTAATATCTTCTTATCAAAATATAACTACTAAACGTATTATTTTATCAATTTCTTTCTATCAGTCAAATCATAAGTTCTTTCTTCTAAAAAGATCTCTTTCCATTCACAGATTTGAGGATGGAGATTTCAATGGGCCAACAAGTGCACCAATGACATTTCACTTCAAACTGTAAACATTAAGTACTAACACAAAACTTGTACGATTTAAAAAGAAAAAAAAACACAAAACTTGTACAAACATGAAACATCCACCCCAAACCACCCAGGTGGCAATATAACTGCATCGCTGCAAGTGGTTTGCACTTTGGACAATATATTAAAACTTAAAACTTCGTAAAAGCAGATGCAACTGTTAATAAATTATAATAAAAAATTATTTTATCATTCTTCTAATAAAATATTTCTAACAACAATTTTCTAAACTTAAATTATAAGTTAATAAAAAATGGGACAGAGTTAATGGGTTTGGTTTAGTCGGTAAGACTTAAATGTTTTGTCCAAAAGACCTAGGTTCGAGTCCCATTGTTTATTATTGATTTTAGAACTATGTTACTGTAACATATTTTAATCCAAAAAGGTCTTATATATACTTAATTATAATTTTATAAAAATAAGTGGAGGATTGTTGGACTATTTTTATAAAATATATTTTATTTTTATTTTTTTTTGAGGGACTTAATTTTGATTAAACAGTAATAATTTAAATTATTGATGGAATATAAAGTTCATCAATTTTAATATTAATACCCGTTATCTTCTTATTAAAGTCAAAATGGTCATTTGACAGCTTTTATCTTTAGTGTCCGGTGTCCCATTAGTTTGCTCAATTCAGTGAGCATAAAAATGCTCAAACGGTTTATAACTTAATGGCTATCCAAACCTTCAGTAATAGCCGTGCGTTACCATCATTTTTATTGTCAAACCTCAAACGTTTGATTACATAATGTTCCTTTGGTATAAAAGCTGCTCACCCTATGGCCTATATAAACATGATTGGGTGAAGGATAAAAAGAAGAATATTGGAGGTAGCCTTTACTCTCTAAAGAGCATCCACAACCCAATCTCATATCTCATCTTATTTTACCCTCTCAAAAACTTACTTTATCAATTATACAATACCATTTTACATTACACCCAACATCCCAACTTTTATTTTCCTATTCTACTCATTAAAATAATATTTTTATACAATAAAATAATATATCCCACAATTACCATCATTTACAATAAAACACATTATTTATTCTTTCTCTCTCTTTATTTCTGTTCAACAACCACAATCACCACCACCGACTCACTACACACCTGACACTACCACTGCCACCACTAGCAACAACTCATAATTTACCGTCAACACCCCAAAAAAAAAAAAAAAAAAAAAAAAAAAAAAAAAAAAACCTGGGCAGCAAACCCACCCTACCACCCACTGACCCAAAAAAACCACAATCACCACCACCGACGCACTACACACCTGACACCGCCACCGCCACCACCAGCAACAACCCATAATTTACCGTCAACACCCAAAAAAAAAAAAAAAAAAACCCAGGCAGCAAACCCACCCTGCCACCCACTGACCCAAAACCCACTCCGACGGAGCCATAGACACCCACCCCACCGTCGACCCACCAGCCACTACTTCCACCACCTCCACCGTCGGCCCACCAGCCATAACCACAAACCAAGTAGCTGAACCAAAAAAAAAAAAAAAAAACACAATCCATTGGCAACACAGCACAGCCAAATCCAGCCAAATCAAAATCAAAACCAAAATCAAAATCCTAAATCAAAATCAAAATCCAAAATCCAAAATCCAAAATCAAAAATCAAACCCATCTGTTCTCACAAAACCCAAACCCAAACCCAAACCCATCTGTTCTCACCGGCAGCGATGGCGAGAGAGAGAGGGTCGCCCGTCGCCGTCTGGATTCATCCCAAACCCGTCATCATCATCATCATCTTCGACCTAAACGCCAAATGCCAAACGCCAAACACCACCCAAACGCCGGCAGCGATGGCGAGAGAGAGAGGGTCGCTTGTCGCCGTCTGGATTCATCCCAAACCCATCATCATCATCATCATCTTCGACCCAAACGCCAAACGCCAAACACCAACCAAACGCCAACCCAAACACCACCCAAACGCCACCCAATCGCCACCCAAATTCGACCTTCACGCCGGAAACCCACGACCTCCACGCCTCCACCACAGCTTTTCTGATCGAGCCTCCACGCCGTTGCCTCCATTCCGTTGAAGAAGAGAGAGCAGGAAGAAAGACAGAGAGGGCAGAGAGAGAAAAGAAACAGAAAAAATGAGAGAGGAGAGAGGAATTTACTGGGATAAATGAGAGAGGAGAGAGAAATGAGAGTATTAAAAAATTATTTTTTTTTATAACATTCAGCTACAGTACCATCTTACATTTGAGATGGTACTGTAGCTAAATCCCAAATTTGGAATTGGCATATTGCATTTGGCCTTCCTATTGTTGAGTAGTTTTGGGGCTTAAATGCCAAATGTTTCTAACATTTGGCATATACAAGCCCCACTGCTGATGCTCTAAATAGCCAATCCTAAAACTTATTACTCAACCATTTTGTTAAATATATAAACTTTCTGTACACTTTATTTTGGGATCAAGAAAGTATTGTTTGAGAGTTATTTTTTATCTAACAAGTGGTGTAGACTTGTTAGGATATACAATTTGGTGACTAGGCTTGTTGTATTTTGGGACGGCATGTAAAATTGATTAGTTTACTACCCCAGAAATTTCATAGACAAAGTGTATCATCTTAAGAAAGTGACCTGGTCTGCTCCTCAACTCCACCACCTAAAAAAGTCATGGAATTAATTGTAATTTATTTATCATGTTATGAGATGTACTTTAAGCACAAGCAAGGTATTATAATTATTATTATTATTATTTTGAATACATTGATATTTGAGGGTGAGAGAATTTAAATCAAAGTCTCTTTGTTGGAAACTTTTTGCTTAACTCAACCAAATTTTAATGATACCTTAAAATTTTGAAATGTTTTATTTAATTCTTATAGTTTCAAAAAATGTTTCATTTATCACTCTTTTTTTTTTCTTTTTTCTTTTTAATGTTAACAGCGTTAACATCACATGATTGATTCATTAATTTATTTCAAACTTTGAGATTTAAATGAAACGTATTCAAAACTTTAAGCCCTCATTTGGGAGGAGGGACTGGAATGGAATGAAATGAAAATAATAATTTTAGAATATTATTTCCTTCCATTGTTTGAAAGTTTTAATGGAGGAAATGGAAAGTCCCTTCTCTTGTTTGAGAGTTTAAGTGGGAGGGAATGAAATAGGTAGGAAGGAACACTCATTCCTCTCTATTCTCTTAAAACCTCAATTTTTCATTACTCCCAAAATTGAGAAGGATTAGAGGAATTGAAATTAGATTTAATGAATTTTTAATTAAAACTCCCAAAATACTCCTGTATATCCAACCCTTTATTTTAAAATAAGAGTTTAATAGTGATATTGTCATAAAATGATTCCATTCCATTCCCTCTATGTTACTCCCAAACAAGATTACTTACATTCCATTTATTTTCATTCATTTATTTTAAAACATCCAATCAAGGTTACGTAATTTCATTTCTTTCCATTCATTTCTCATGCTTAAATACATTCCATTCCATTCATTTTCATTACCATATGATCATTCCATTCCATTCCATTTCCTTATAAACTCCCAAACGAAAGCTTTAAATAAAATTAGTGTGTAACCCCGTGCATATGCAATGGTACAATTAAAAAATAATCACAATTACATGATTCAAATTATACCTTTTTTTAGTACAGGTTCAAATTATACATGGTATTAGATTCCAATTTTTTTTTTAAACCATACATTTCTAAAAGATGTAATAGTTTCTATATATATATATATATATAATTTGGAATTTAATTGGATTTAAACTCTTTGGCTTTAGCACCCAATAATTGATTTACCACAAAAATTAAAAAATAAAATGGACATGTGGTGCAAAATTAGACTCCAATTAAAATCTATTTAGAATCTAATTGGATTTGGATTCTTCGATTTTTACACTCAATAATTCTCTTGGTACAAAAATTAAAAATTAGATGAACACGTGGTGCAAAATTAAGTATCCAATTGAAATCTAATTAGAATTTTTTTGAGTTTTGGATATATATATATATATATATATATATATATATATATATATATATATATATATATATATATGTAAAAGGTATAAATGAAACTTATAAAAAAATTGAGGTTTAAATTAAATATAACCAAAATTATAAGTTTAAAAAAATAATTTATCAAAAAAAAAACCATAAAAAGAAAAAGGTAAAATAAATTAATAATTAAATATTTCAAAAAAAAAAAAATAATGCAATTCCAGAGAAGTATAAATTATGATATTTGTTAATCTTTTTATGTTCCACAATTTGTTTATTCTATCTAAATAATATGACCTTAACTTTTATTGAGTTACATGCCATTTTAAACTTTTCTTAGTCTTTCATTATTTTGAAAAAGTACATGTATATTTATCAATAAAGATAAACTAATAAAAGTAAATATGAATTATACTTTCATAACTTTTAATTTGATACCAACATAGGACCATAATTAAATAATCAAATAACTATAAATTGTATATAAAAAAGAAGCATTAGTGATGATAAGTTTCATCTTGAGCCAAAAATAAATAATTATACAATCAACCAAGAGTAATGCTAGAGATACAAATTTTTTTACAAAAAAAATTACAAATTGTTGATGTAGCGAGTGGTTATTTGTAAATTAAAAAGTGATGTTAATGGTGGACTTAAATGAAAACTAATAAGAAGTTGACTACATCAATAGTTTGTAAATTGTTATAAAATAGTTTGTGACTGTAATATTACTCATCAACTAATTAACTAGCAGATTTTAGACACAAGTAACTAAATGACAAAGTTAACTTATTGTATATAGAAACAATAATAACATAAAAGAAGAAAATTCAATTGCTAAAAATTAACAGAACAAGTTAATGTAAATAATAATGATTCACTCCCTTTTCCTTCAATCTTTTACATCTTCTCTCCTTTTCACCCTAGCCAAGCACAAC
Organism: Quercus tomentella; assembly: GCA_028535165.1. Lineage (NCBI taxonomy): Eukaryota > Viridiplantae > Streptophyta > Magnoliopsida > Fagales > Fagaceae > Quercus > Quercus tomentella. The sequence continues at coordinate 2,695,039 of JAPQVY010000001.1, forward strand.
ACAAAACATGAAGATACAAAAATATTACTACAAGAAAGTTCCCTAAGAAAAAAAAAATACACAATGATAAAAACGAAAATAAGAGATATCTTAAAGAGGAAAAAAAATCAATATTTTGTATCATTGTGTTAACATAATTAAATTTTTCTTTCCTTGATAAATAGACCTAAATAAAGGTTGTGCTAGCAGTGACAGCTCTAGGAATAATTTCTAGTATTGTCATTAAAAAACTTAAATTATACAAAATTTAATAAAAATGGAACTTAGAATATATCGGCATCACAAAAAAAAACCCAATATATGAAGTCTTACAATTTCTTGTACTAACAAAATTAAAAGACAAAAATGGATTGATCGGAGATAAAGTGATATCTGAAAATAGTGAAATAAGAGTAATAAAGTGAAAGAAAGTCTAAAATGATGAGAGAGAGAGAAGCATATAGTACATGTTATGACTACAGCAAGAGAGTAGAGCTGTTAACGCCACTAAGTGCCCGTTTGTTTGCACTTTTGAAGTGCAAAAAGTGCTTTTTGAAACCACTTTTTCTATCTGCCCGTTTGGTAAAACTCAAACATCTTGCTTTTTCTAAAACGTGGCCTTTTGAAATGTGAACAAACGTGGCTTTGACACAACACAGCTCTGGCGAGCTTTTGCAAAAGCTAACGCACGTTGATGAATGTTACCGTTGAGAAGCTCTCTTCAATTACCAAATTGCCCAACCATTTTGATTGAAAACCCAATTTTGCCCTTTGATAAATCAAGGTCTGTAGCTAGAAAGTCATGGCTTCCTCTCATCTCATCTTCAAGAACAAGCCACTCCTCTGTGTTGCTACACAATCCGGACCGTGCTACTGCAGGTAAATGTTTCTCTTGACCAATTCGGACTGATCTTCTTCGTCTTCTTCTTCGTCTTCTTCCCAAATTACCTGTGAAGATCAAGATGAAGAAGTGCATGGGTGTGGGTTGTGTGGTTGAATGTGTGGAGGAAAGTAGAGAAAGAGAAAAAAGAAATGGTATGTTCTGGAATGAGAGTGGACGAATTCTAGAAGCTTGATCTTCTGGTGTGTTTTTTTTTTTTTTGAGAAGTATCTTCTGGTGTGTTCTGGTGAAGAAGAAAAGTATAAAGAAAAGTCATAAGTGGAGATAGGGAGAAGTAAAGAATACGTGTGTGGAGGAGAAAAAAAGATGAAAAAAAATATAAATAAACGTGTGGATGAAAGAAAAAGAGATAAAGAGAAAAATAAAATAAAGAATAAAAAAATAAAATTAAGAAATGCTACTATAATATTTTCACAATAAATCTTAAGTGGTGAGTTGTTACTAGCTAATACTAGTGAAAAAAAATAATTTAAGTGGCGTGTTCAAATTAAAATTAGTAACAACTTACCATGTATGATTTGTTGTGAAAATATTGTAAAAATATTTTTACAACAAATTTTAGTTAACAATAAATTATTATTGTTGTTATTATTATTATTATTAAGTTGTTTTTTTTAGTAAGTATTATTAAGTAGTTGATTTAAGTATGAAATAAACCTCCTTATATATACATTGTCATTTTTGGTAATTTACAACTCAAACCGTCATTTTTATAAGTTCTAGCCAAACACTCAGCTTTTTCAAAGAACTTTTTCAAAGAACATTTTTTAACAGCTTTTACCAAATATTCAGCTTTTACAAAAATCCTAATTTCACAAAGCACTTTTTAAAAACTCCACTTTTCCAAAAGCTCAATTTCTAAAAGCTGAACCAAACTCACCCTAAGGAGAACTCACGACCACATTATCTCTCTTGGTGTCATTTTTTAGGAAAAATGAAATTATGAATTATTTTTATGTAATCATTTGAATGAGTTGTTAATTTGAATTATTAGGGGTTTTATTTTTGTTTTTGAATGAGCTTTTTGTTGACTATTTTGTTTATTTGTTGTTGTTTGGGCTATTATTTGAGCCAAATTTTATTGTCATTATTTGGGCTTTTAATTTTTTGTTTAAGGGGTTAAGAATTATGTTTGGTAAGCCATGGTTATTTTTGTGATTAATGCTAGAGATTGAACAAAATAGCACAATAATTTACAGCATTCCCAAATTAGTGTATCAAAAAATTTATATTAAATTATCAAAAGAAAACAAAATTAAAATGAAAGATTAGGTGGGTCCATGTGTGAATTGGTATGTTAATTTGAGAATGTTGTAAAATTGTTACAACATTTTATTGTATTCTTAGCACTATCCTTATCTTGGTTGAACTCAAATTCTTGAAATTTTCAAGTTAGGATGTTTAATATTTGTTTTTAAGTCAGAAAAAATAGATATAACTATGTATATCATTTTTTATTTTTTTTTAAACTTCTATGTACGTAGAGTCGTCCTTGGTGCTTCGGGTTGTATAGGTTGCTCATAATCCCATAAAATTGGAAGATTGCAATAGGTTGATGGATCTTGGTCCGTTGGACCATACACACGATCATCTTAACGAATGAAAGTAAACCATTATGAGATTGTTTAAGACAGTAGGTGCTTGATCACTGGGATGCAGTAATTGCTTGGGAAAAAAAATCTAAAAGGCAGAAGAATACAAACTAGTGTAGGGAAAATGGCCATAACAGCTTCTGTGTGTCATATCAAGAGGCTGGGAAACAATTATAAATTATCAACTACAACAACAAAAATTTGATTGAAGAACAAATGGTTAAAACTTAAAAGAATTTTGAAGGAGATAAAAGAGAGAATTGAGACCTTTGTGCCTAGAAGGATCACAGCAGCTGACAGAGGTATATGTGTAATAGTTTAGGTTTAAAGGTAGAGTGAACTCGGGAGTAGCTACTTGATTATTGTAGTATGGTTATGCATGGTTCGCTGCTAGTTGAGTTGGTTCTTCAAGCGCAACTTCTGTAAAGATGTGAAGTATTTTGCAACTAGGAAGTGGGACTGGTGAGCTGATTCTGTCTTGCTCGCTATCAGCATAGTTTTGCAGCTTCCGTGTTGTTGGTCTGATGTTCTGGTTTGTGTGCCTTATTAGACTATTAGTGTGTAGTAGAATTGCTGTTAGAGTTTGTATGTGGATCTCTAAGTTTATTTGGTGTAATTTGCTAGTTAGGGAGAGGAGGGTTTGTCTATAGTTTGTTGACAAAGTGGCGTTTGCAGTTGTTTGTGAAAGCCAAGAGGAAGAAGATGGTAATGCAAAATGTAAAACGATGTCGTTAGAGTCTTACTGTTCTAAAAGCGAAGTAAAAAAATGTCACATTGATATGTTTTTAGTACTATATGCACCGTTTCACTAAATCTCCAGATGTCGTTTTTTTTTTTTGATACCTGATAAACATAATATATTGATGGAGAAAATGACAAAGAGGTTAAGGGACTGTTTGATACATCTTTTCAAACAATAATTTTTAATTTTTAAATAATATTATACGTATTTTTATATATTTTTTTTATTCACACATATTTTCACACATATTTTTAAATTATAATTTTCAATTTTTAAATATATAAACCAAACATCCCTTGAACCTCCATAAAGTTCATACAGAGATTATAGACATGCATAGGGAACCTAGTAGACCAATCGGCAAGCTGTAATACAGATGTCGTTGTATTGCAGTAAAGATTTCTATCTCACTTAAATGTCAGTGTTTCAGCTCTCCAGGTCTTAAGATTATCTACATTCTCCAGTGAGGGATTACACGTGTAATAGTTTAATTAGTCTTGATGAAAGTTTGTTAAATTGTTGCAAAAACTTTATCTCTCTCTCTCTCTCTCTCTCTCTCTCTAAACCATATATGGAGACAAAGAGCTATGATGTAATTAGATTAGCATTTTTTGCAAAAACAGAATTCCTTTCAGTTTGGGAAATTCTTTCAGGTAGTTGCTAGTTTTGGCGTTTTAGACTATGTTGTAGATCATGTTTTTGCTAATTATTATTAATAAATTCTTATTCACCAAAAAAAATTTGAAGCATTTGACTTTTTATTTTGTTTTTTTTAGGCTATGAAAAGAGAACTTGAAGTTGTTTTAAATCTCATAATTCATCAATATGGGTTGATATGTGGTGCTTGGGCTGATTCGTGATACTATTTGGGGTAATCTGTGGAGGGGGACTAGGTTTTATTTTCCTTAGGCCCAATAAAGTTGCTACAAATATATATATATATATATATATATATATATATATATATATATATATATATTTGATGAAAAGCTACTACAAATATTACTATAGAAGACTTACAAATTGATGTGATATTAAATTTGATTAATAGATTTAAAAAACATAATAAATGAATGTTAGAATTACTTTAAGGTAAAGGGCATAACACATCCTTTTGTAAGGCTTATGTAATGTATACATTAATCATTTATTTTGTTTAAACCAACCTTAATCTGAGAATTTTTTATTTGGGGTATAAACATGTTAACCCATACTCAACTTGCTTTTTAAAACTTTTTTAAATATATAAGCTACCAAATCAATACAAATGCTAAACAATGTAAAGGAAATATGACATCAATCATCCAAAGATAATGATTAAATTGAATCAAATAACAACCATCAGAAAGTTTTCTTTCTAGTTTTACCATGGGGCAACAAGATTCAAAGAAATTGAGCTTACAATATAAATTTTGAGGGCATTGAGTAGCTTAAATTAAAAATCTCAACATCCTTAGGTGTGATAAAAGACTCAAAGCATTGATCTAAATCCCAAATTTCTCAATAATACTCCTAAGATCCTTGCCATTATTAGATTCATTGTTGCAACTTGCAAGTGAACTAATATCTCTTTCACTGTCTCCAAGTGAAACAAAGTTTGCATATGAGAGAATGAGAGTCGAAGAAATGTGCCATTTTTGCCCAAGAATGCCACAAAAATTATAAGCACTTACTATTCTATTTTTTTCTATTTTTTTTAATTATAGATTTTTTTTACTGTACGAATTTATTATGGCAAATCACCTAACTTTTATATTGATGATACCATTAATTAGAGAACTTTGGATTCTGTAAACTTAAGATCTATGTAATATTTAACTTAGTATTTTTTTTGTTCATCTATTTATTTATTTATTTTCATGTGAAAATATATAGGTCGACCTGTAACTTGATCAACCCAACTTGCTCCCAACTAGTTTAAGATGATTCGTTTTTAACCTAACTCAATAGACTCGTTTGTCATGTCTAACATTTTCTAATGTTGTCACACAAACTTTTGAGAACTCACATTTTTTCATGCCATTTTAATTTAGTTTAATCTAAATGCATGTGTGTAAAATTCCTCTCTCAAAAAAAAAAAATGTGTGTAAAATTCCTTTTTAAAGTCATTTTTTTTTATCCATAAATTAAAATCATTTTTTAGTTAAAAAATAAATCACCAAACCAAGAGTCTTAAAATTTAAATGATTGACACATTATTTACCTTCAAAAGAAAATATCCTCGTTCAAATCCCCATAATTATTGAGTTATCAAATGAAAAAAAATATTAAAAAAAAAAAAAAAGGAAAAGAGGGCAGGTACAAGGAAATAGTAACTAGTACACCAATATTTACTATGGAGAACGAAGAGGAATTATGTTTGTATTATATAATTGACCATAATTTTGTGTCACAACTCTCCGCAAGGCGAGATGTGACGGACAAAAGGTGTGTCACCAGCCACAAGCGCAGAGCATAGTCTCACACTTGGCACGCTTGGCACAGAGAAGACGCCTATTAGACATGACCATTCACACAAGCAGCGCCATAAAACACACCCTCTCAGTTCCTCCCAACTCTCGGTCTCTCTTTCTCAGTCCCCTGTGTGTGTATGTGTGTTGTCTTCGTACAGGTCTAAACCATCTCACCTAGCTAGGTAGCGCACTGAAACTCAATGTGGTCATCAATAGGAGTTGAAGAACAAACTTGCTTAAATAACAAAACCCAGAGCCTCAACAGCGTGTCATCATCATCATCATCATCATCCTCAACCTCAAAATCACCATCATTATATACGTCTTCATCTTCATCCCCTTCACCATTCTCATCCTCCTCTCTCTACAAAAGTACCCCAAGAAGCACCAAGACCATGGAAGAGGTTTGGAAGGACATCGATCTTGCTTCTCTTCAAGACCAAGATACAATCCACCAACCTCACCCTAGCTCCAACTTTCGCGGTGTGATTCTCCAAGACTTTCTTGCTCGACCTTTTAGCAAAGACCAACCTGCCAGCATGGTCTCCTCCTCTACCAACACTAGAGAGACTGCTCTCTATGCCGCTGCTGAAGGCTCACTGTTGCCACCTCCTGCCACTGTTTTGAGCTTGAATTCGGGTTGTGAATTTCATTTTCTTGATAACTCTGACCCAGTACTTAGGCCTAGCTCACATTTACAATCACACCCAAGTTCCAATGTTTCTTCTTTCGGTAGCCCATTTGAGGCCCTGGCTTCCTCTTCTGGCTTGCCATCTTCTGCTAAGAAGAGGGTTCCAGAATCTGAAAATTGCTCCGGGGATCGGCGACATAAGCGTATGATCAAGAACAGAGAGTCCGCTGCTCGATCGAGAGCTAGAAAGCAGGTATGTCTCTCTCTTTTTCTCTCATTTTTTTTTTTTTTTGAATGTATAAAATACATTAGTCTGTTTGATTTTGTTTTCTAAAAGCATATATTTTTGTCTGTGCTTTCTGCTTACAGGCCTACACAAACGAGTTGGAACTTGAAGTTGCTCACTTGATGGAAGAGAATGCAAGACTTAAGAAACAGCAAGAACAGGTGAGTTTTATATATATATGTAAGCACAACCCAAAATGGTCCCCCATAACTTCCTTTTTAAGATTTGTTTACTACTCCTAGCTAGAACTGTTCATTTAAGCTGATTGGTTTTATTTGGGTGAATTTTGATGGTAGTGTCTTATTGTTTTTGTATAATTTATTTTTTCCTTTCTTTAAGCAGTTGCGATTGGCCGCAGCCGCTCAACTTCCCAAAAAGCACTCGCTCCACCGAACGTCAACAGCTCCATTTTGAGAATCATCAATGCCTTCCTTTTCACAATTTCCCTCTTATACCTCAGCACAGTCCCTTTTGAGTTAGAGAGAAATAGAAAGAAAGGGTATTTATGGATTTCAATGTTTTTGTAAGTGTACCTCAACTCCATATTTATAGTGGCATGTCTTTAGGAAAGAAGGGATAAATGCGTCTGAAAAGATAGTGTTTTCTGTATTCCTAAGATGCAGGAACTTTGTTTTGGTAAGTCTATGTGCTTGTTTTGTTTGTATCCTTCTCTTGACTTTTTGACCTTTTATTTTTATCCTATTTTATATGTTAAAATTTCAAGTATTTCTTAATAGAAAAGTGTGAGAGAGAGAGAGAGAGAGAGAGATTATGTGGAGGTGAAGTGGGGTGAAAGAAAGGACTAGTCATGTCGCTCCAAGAAGATACACAGTGCAAAACAGATGTGACGCTTTTGTTTTGTTTCTTCGCTGGCTATACATATATTGCTTTCAATATCTTTCCTGCTTCTTATCTTTCCCTGTGAGGGTCTCTTCCTAGTACAATCTTTTCTTTCTCGTTATTATTACAGTCACTGATGCCCTATTTTGTCTGGTTTCTGGTGGCATTTTCTTTCCCGTTAATTTCTGTCCCAGTTCATCCATATTCAAAAGTAGCATGTGGTACAATGTAATAGTAGATCCACTTGTTTCAATTAGTAAAGTTTTTTGTTTTTAAGTCTCTACAGAAACTTATATTTGAATCGTCTAAAAAACCCATTAATATCTTAATCAGATGACAAATATAGGATAAAAAGAGAAGAAGAAATGTACATTTGCTAAGAGCCTTACTTCTTTGTGGCATTGACTCTACTTTATGAAGAGAATTAGGGTTTGAATTCACCCCTTCATTATGACTTGTTAAGTTAACTAATTTTTAATTCAGATTGATTTCCAAGTTAATTTCCACAAATTAAATACATCACCGATTAAGCAATAATGTGGTAAATAAAAGATATAACAATATGATGACAGTGAAAAACTCAAGAAAAACTACCTAAGAGAAAAAACCATTACAGTAGTTAATTACCAATCCCAACCAATATCTACTATTAGAATTGAAGTTGTTGCAATATAAAATAATCCTAACTTGTATTGCTACCTCTAATAACGATTTACTCACATGACCACACAACTTTAATACGGTTAGACTCTTTCTATCATCAATTTTCTACATGAACTCTGTCCATGACTCTAAGAATCTCTTAAAGGTTACCCTAGTATGGCTGTGTGACTTCAGTCTTGATTTGTATCATTGCAATAACAACACTATATTGATTATTCTCTAGCAGCTTCTAAACTTGCACGTTGAATAGGTGGAGAATAGGGTTTCTCTCTAAATAGTAAAAGCTTTTCTACCTCTACCAAAGTTATTAATTTTGTTCTGGTGACCACTTCGACTGTCCATTGGAACAAAAAATTTCAGTGCTAATCTATTTTAGCACACCGTTTTAAGAATATTGCTAAAGTTATTATACACCTAAATCTTCATCAAATATTGTTAGAACAATGCTAGAGATTCAAACTATTTTATAAAAAAATTTGCAAACTGCTGATGTGGTGACTGAGTATTGGTAAATGAAGAAGTGATATTAATGGCAGACTGAGATTTAAACCAATAAAAGGTTGGCCACATCAATATTTTGTAAAAATATTGTAAAATAGTTTGTGGTATTACTCATATTGTTATGCCATATCAAATTATTAATTAAAAATAAAATAATATACATCTTTAATATCATTATTACATAACATCTCACATATGAGATTATGAGTATATATATATATTCTCAATAACTTAAAAAAAAAAGAAAAAAAGTATGTGAGTAAAGTAAAAGTTAAAAAAAAAAAAAAAAAAACACACACACACACATTCTTAACGAAAGCAATAATAAATTCAATGGAAAAATGGTTTTAGAAACCAAATAATGATTTGGTGTCATATCGATTGAAATCACTGTACCGGTCGTAATTTAGAGGAATTGATGGAAACAGGCTAGAATAGAAGAAAATTAAGGATAAAAAAGAATAAAGGGATGATTCAAAATGGAAATTTCTGGCCGTTCTAGGCAAAACAACACAGAACTGATAAATTGGCCTCTACCACCTTGTAAAAATTATCCATAATGAGCCTTTATATAGGTACTTTAATTTGGGTTACAAATATCCACTTCAACAGTCAACTTATTGTAAAACACGTCAAACCAGAACCATCTTTGCAGTTCTCAATCAGTTGAGACTTGAGAGTCTATTGAGGAAGCTATTAAGGTGAGTATTCATGAGACATAAACTTATATTTTCTTGAGTTGTTCTTACTTCTTATGTCCTTGCCTTGATCTTTAAATACATCAATTTGACACTATAAAACGTACAAATGACTCAAGTCTTACAATTTAAGTTACAATTTAACATAGTTTGCCGACACACTAACATATGGACCTTACACGAAATATACCAAATTTCTTTTTTCTTTTTTATAGATTTATAGTTGTCTAATTTTGAATCTTGCCGTAGAAATCCCATTTTGCAACTTTTGTTTAACCCTCATCCCAAGAGCAAAACAATTGTTTTAGAATGTAATAGAAAACTCGTAATTTTGACCTCTAGATTTTCTAACACTTAATTAAAAATAAATCTAGAAGCTGAGATGATCAAAATTGCAAATAGTGTGTGCTTAAATCTGACCACAAGATCAAAATTTATAGCCAAGTAAATTTTAATGATTAAAATGCATTTTCATGATTAGAATTTATAACATGCAATTATGATTAAATTTCTTTAAATAATTAATTATATGTCATAATTTTATTTGATCACGTTGAACATAAGTGCATGCACCAAATTAATTTGAAAAAGATCAATTATTTTAGGAAGTTTAGTGATTTTAAATAACTTCTTGAATTATTTTTTATTATTAATATTTTTTTTTTTGATAGATTGATAATCATAATGGAGGAAGAGGGATTTGAACCATTGGTATTTCCATTAAAAACACTAAGAAGAATTATGGAAAAAACTCAAAAGGTACCATTTAACACCAGTAAGGGTAAGTAGGAATGAACTAGCAATATATTTTTAACTCCCATTCCTCCCCACATTTTTTTTTTTCTTTTTAAGAAAGAGTAAGTAGGAACAAAGTGGAAATACGTTTACCATATCTAAAATACCACGATCTGGAATTTATAGAACAAACGTTTAATTCTACCCGGAAGAGAATATTGTCCTAAATTCCTAATAATTTATAGGACAAATATTTAATTTTACCCGGAATATATATATATATATATATATTCTATAATACTAACAAATCCTTGTGAAGTTAGTTGATAGCGTCGTGATAAAAGGATATGATGCACGGAATTTTATATTTCCCTTCTCTAACATATTTATAAGTAATATTTACTAAACAATAAAGAACATCAATTCCGTTGTCGTCCAGCGGTTAGGATATCTGGCTTTCACCCAGGCGACCCGGGTTCGATTCCCGGCAACGGAATTTTTTGTATTTTGGCATCTTCTTTCTTCTCTTTTTTATTTTTCTTAAAGCATCCTGACACATTAGATTTTTTTGTATTTTGGCATCTTCATTCTTATTCTTTTTTTTTTTTTTTTTCTTTTTTCCTTAAAGCATCCTGACACATTAGATCCCTTCTTATCGACATACCTGCCTTTATCGCAGAAGCACTACTGTTTATGGGCCCGGGCTCCTCATTCTTTTCAACTTTGTAGAAAAAGCTCAAAATAAGCCCATCCCACCCTAAGGCCCAGACAAATTTTTAAAAATTTCGTATTATAGAATCTTCATTCTTCTGTAGAAAAAGCCCAAAATGAAGCCCCTACCCTCCCACCCTAAGGCCCAGACAAATTAAAAACTCGGGCTTTGTCTATTTATTAATTTTGGCATCTTCATTCTACCTTTTCTTTTTCTTTTTTTTTGATAGGATCATTCTTCCTTTTCAACTTTGTAGAAAAAGCCCAAAATGAAGTCCATACCCACCCCACCCTAAGGCCCTGACAAATTAAAAACTCGGGCTTTCTTTATTTATTAATTTCCACCTGACCCATTTTGAACTTTGTAGAGAAGGAGGCCCACGGACCAAACTCATACCCAAGCCTGTCCCATGTGACGCCCATTAAGGGCACGTTTGTTAGACTGTAATAGACATTGTAATGTAATAGATATTCCTATGGCATAACTATTCGGTTGTTTGGTTATATTTTTATTACAATGAATAGTTATTCCTTATGAATAGCTATTCTTCAAAATGAGGAATAACTATTCCTTATCAAAAGTACTGAATATCTATTCATTCACCTTATGTAATAACTTTTTAAAAAAATTTCCTAAAAAGGCAATAGTTGCCACATCTTCAAAAGGAAAGAAAATAAATTTTCCTTGTTGTTAATTATTAGCTCTATTTTGAACACCCTAAAATAAGTGTATTTTAGGAAATTTGACATAAAAATGATTTAATTACACTTTCTTTTTATACTCTATTAAATTGTGGATGCATATTCAAGATTCTATTCCTAAATGGTCACTAAACTAATGAATAGCAATACTTATTACATTCCAACTTAATGTATTCCTTGTAATACTTATTCCTATTCTCATGTAATAATCATTATAGTATACCAAACGTGCCCTAATATAAATCTAGTATCTGTTTGGCTAGTTTTATTTATTTATTTATAAATGGCGTTTGACTAGCTTATTTATTTAAAAATTTAGACAAAAAAATGATTTTATGTAAATAAATTAGCTTTAAACAAATAACAAACTTGTTATTATTATTTATATAACCATTTTTATCTCACATTTAAGCAAATAAGCATCGTCAAATGTACAAAATCTTTGGACAATTCATGGTAGTATACAGTACACGTGCAATTTTTAGGAGTTGGTCTAAACTTGGGGGCATTCGAATTAGCCTAAGCCCATGGGAGTCCTTACCAGTTACCACCAAGGACTAATTATGAGCAGTTGTCCCCTATGTACAAGCTATGTTAGCAGAAAATATACTGTACGTATATATATATTATAATATATTATACCTATCCAAACGGACCAATAAAAAAAATATCGTGTATATTATTTGAATATGATATACAACTGAACCTATACAAATTAATTATCCAAGGTTTAGGTTGTCATCAACATATTATTACTTTAAATAGAACATCAAAATTCCGTTGTCGTCCAGCGGTTAGGATATCTGGCTTTCACCCAGGAGACCCGGGTTCGATTCCCGGCAACGGAATAATTTTTGAGTCTATTCAAATTTTTATTTATTTTTCATGTGAAGTGCAGCACTGTGTATGACATTTCTCCTCTCCTCCCAAATTTTCTGTCCTTGCTTTAATCTTGACAAACACACAAAACACAGCTCACCCTCAACCAAGCTCGAAATGGATGAACCTTCCCTCACCTTTTGCATAACAATATCCGATCCAATCAACTTGTGAGGAAGTTGAGCTGCCTTGAACGTTGGCTGAGCTCTTAGATCACCAATAAGATTATAGATAAAGGACACTTAACTTCTTGAAAACCATTTCGTTTGACGAGTCCTAAGTCCTAACATTTCCTTTACATCTTGATTGGTAGAGACGATTGTTCAAGTGCCCTGCACAATGAAGGGAATTACGCCTAAACAGAGTGTTGTTACTCTTTGACCTTTTTTGTTTTCTTAATAAACAGACCAACAGATGATAATGCTATAACCTCTCCTCAACTCCAGCTTCATTTCTTTCATTTGTATTGTTAGTTGTTTTCTTTTTCTATTTTGGGTAGAGAGAGGAGGTGTAGACACCGCATTTTGTACCCCTTACGACTCGAGCCCCCGTTCCCCAATGATGTTAGAATTCTAAAGCCCAAGATTGGTTCAGAGCTCAATCAGATTGAAATTGACTTGAGGAAACCTGTTGTGCCCATAGGAGGGAGGATCAAACCCACTACCACAGGTCTATAAGCCCGTTGGCAAGCTAGGTAAAGTTTTATGCTAAGATTTTAGTAGTCACATTGCATCACTCTCTCATAACATTAATATCTACTCACCCTGGCCTTGTCTGTCAAAAATTGGTCACCGTTGACGGTAAAAAATTAGTCATAAAATAGGATAGCCCTGGGCCCAGAAATAAATATCTTGACAGAACGATTATAACCTTACAACCAATACGACCATTTTAATTTTCTTGGTCTCACATCAAAAAGTGAAGAACAAAACCGAAACATCAAATTCATCAATATTACTCTGCAAAACATCAAATGGTTCATGTATATGTATATGAACTATTTAGTATCTGAAAAACATGTATATGAACTATTAACACCATAAATTGTGGTTATATTCAGTGGCGGAGCTAGGAATTTATTTTTGGGGGGGCCATATATAAATTTTTGTATGTGTGTGAAATGTAAAATAGTAATATACAATACTTCATAACTCAATTTTTTCCCTTTTATTTGTTGAGATAATTATTAAAATACTTATGTGTTCATTTTAAAGATGATGAATGTTTAATTATTGTAATTTGTTGACATATGTATTTATGGATTGTATTTTATTTAAATGAAAATTAAGTTTATTTTTAGACTTTTTTAAATATATATGTATATTATCAGGTATGAGAAGTCAAAATGATAAGGTTATTTAAAAATTTACGAAATTTTTAGGATATTTTCAAAAAAAATTATTTTTTTCAAAAATTTTGGGGGGCCCAGGCCCCCCTTGGTCATCAAGTGGCTTCGCCACTGGTTATATTCCTCTCGAAACTGCTTGACAACTTCCTTTTTAGATAAAAATACAATATTTTTTAAATTTTAACTATAACCCACTTATTTGATATTTTCAAGACTGGCCACGAGAGAGAATTTTGCTGTGTTATATGGAAGAAAAATATGAACCTCTGAATAAAATGGCTGGAATTGAAGGCCTCAATCCTGTACAACAGGGCTGGAAATTGTATGTAATTTCATTCTACGAAATATGGCTCAAAAGGTCAAATGAAAATAAGATCTATTAGGAACCTCCATCCTGTGCGGAATCCAAAACACAAGGAAAAGTGAGGCAATTAGACAACCTAATGTGTGAGGCATTAACAGATCAATTGGGAGTGATTAGCAAGAATTCTGGTTGAGTCAGTAGAATCTATTCAAGCTGCTCGTTGTGGCACATATATATTCTTTTTGATAGGTAAGTTTTGGTCCCAAGGGGAGGGGAGTGAAGGGTGAAGGGAAGTTTGAACAAGTGACCTCCATCTAATGAGGTGTAGTCCCCAACCGATTGTGCCCTCTAGAGTTTCATTGTGGCCCATATATAAAACAAACTCAAACCAGTTCACCTTACCCTTGGATGTAAGAACCACAAGGTTGTATCTCAAGGCATTTGTATAAAAAGTTCAACCCAAGAGAGCCACAAAGAGTGTTCAGAACAACGACTGTGAGGAATTATGAAACAATTCTTCATACCATGGCTACTACAATTCTAAAAGGCACAAGTTTAGTTGCTTGAGAAATAATCACCTAGAAGAGAAGGAAAACAGCATTTAGTTATTTAACAGATCAACAAAAATCACCGCCCAAACAAATTTCCCTTGTTTTGGTAGTTCTCTAATACTAAGCACATGCCGCAACCTATGTATAAAACATAATTCACCGCTACTAATGGATAAATCTAAGACTTATCAATAAAAGAAAAAGAAAAAAGCCATTAGCAAACATACATTGTAGAGCAAAAATGCTCATCCCTTGATTTGAGAGAATTTTGGATACAAAAATAACAAGCAAGATAAAATAAGTCTTCAACAACTTATCTTTCCAAAATAAACAAGATCACTTAAAGAACAATGATGACTTTCTTGCATAAATGCAAGTATGCAACTGTTGCCTACAAAAATAATTAGGCATTGCGTAATGGCGGCAACAATATTTCTAAGCCTGACAAACATAGTTCTACTTATGGGCCATAGTACATATATTCTCACTATCCAACACAAGAGCTACCTCCGAGCTATTGATTGTTCTTTGAAGATAAATCTGCAGCATCATCAGTTTTTGGCATGTCATCAGATTCAATTATCTTACCATCCATCGGAACCAAGCAAGGGATGCCATCCTTTATCTATCAGATACATGAACAAGTAATAAATCATACACATAACATTTATAACTAGAATACATTTCAGACGCATGTTTAAGGTATTAATGTGCATGTACCAAAGCAACCATATGAATGCAACATAATTTAGAGATCAGTTTATGTCGACATTAGTATCACTGGTACTGCATAGCATCAGTTCACAAATGACAAAGGAAACAAAAGGGTTACTTTTGCATTCCATGAAAGTCACGTTTCAACTTGACAATTTGAAAACAGTGGATTTGGAAAATAATTGTCAGTATAAATTGCCAGAAATAAATTTAACAACACGTCATGATTTGAGCTTTGGAGATATTGTTCAAAACCTCAATAAAAAAAAATACTTATGATATAATGGATTTGCAATTAAATCTTAAATATGGTCATTTGAAATCTGTTAGAATTATGTGATTAAATTATTAAATTTACCATTTCCTAACTCCTTCAGCTTTTGGGAGATCTATAATTTAACATGGTATGAGAGCAAGAGGTCTTGAGTTTGATCACTGTCTCCTACACTCTACCGCTCCCACTCATTTATCCCGAGTGTTAAAATTATGTGATTAAATTTACGACTTCCTATCAGCTTAAGATTTTGAGAGAATTATTTAAGCTCAAATCAATCCATTCAACAGGGGAAAATTTTTGCTATATCATACTCTCAGTAAGTCATTTAAAAGTTAAACTAAATATTAGAATCCAAATGTTGATGCAAAATAAACATCAGGTACCAGTAGCCAAAATTCCAAGAATAGAAACCAAATTTCGGGGAGATATACTATCTAATGACAAGGATAGTTTAGAAAAGTGAAATTGAAACGAAGGGTAAAGGAAATAATAGAACTCACAGGAAAAGAAACGCCAATGGCGTCACTGATTAGAGAATTTGTTTCCTCAGAATACCTAGAAAGAAACCCAGAACCAAATTAGAAAATAGAAAAAATTTAACAAACAAAAACCACAAACAAATAGAAATAATATAACCTTAAAGGCTGCTTGGAGAGTGGGCAGACGAGCATCTGAGAGAGAGACTTGCAGAATCCACGCCCCGCATCTTTGAGAAGCATTGGGCTTGCTCTCACCATTTCATTTCCAACAACCTTCCCTTTATCCTCTTTTTCTCGCAGGGGGTTTTTGGGTGCTCAGCTTAATTCAGCAGCGTTTAGACCTCTGCCAAAATTAGACCGGACCGGTTTACGGAGAAAAAAAATATTTTCACAGAACTTTTCGTAACAAGGTAAATTATTATTGATTTTAATTTAAATATACTTAAATTATTTTTTTACCTGTTAAAAATAATTTGTAATAATTTGTTACTTACAATTTGTTATAAAAATATTATGAAAATAGTGTGGAAATAACATTTCTTGAAAAAAGAATTTCCTTACTCAATCCAAGAAAATAAATACTTAGCATTTACGTTAACTCTTACAAAAATTTCTGTCTATCTATACTATAGATCTATTTGAAATTTGCTTATTTTGCTGAAACTGAAAACTTTTTGTTAAAAGTACAGTAGATAAAGGTAAAAGATAGCTGAAATAGTATAGTGGGACTCATGAATAGTACCAAAAAATGAGTGAGACTCATGAATAGTAGCAAAAATAAGCTGAATAGTAAAATAAGTTGACAAAATTAATCATGTCAAATGGACACTATATATAAGGGAATGCTCCTCTTATATATAGGAGAACTCCTATATATAAGAGGACTCCTAAAATTTATGACTTTTTTCCTTTCACTTAAAAAAAATTACAGTTACCGTTTATCTTTAAAGTTTATCATTTTTATTTGTTTGAAAAAAAAAATATATTTATAAATTATAATGAATAAAAATTATTAACCTTTATCCAAAAAAATAGAAGAGCCTCTGAACATGCGCATGAGCACATGCGGCTAGTTTTAACATAAGAATCTATTTTTTTATTTTATTTTATTATATATAGTTACTTTACAAAACACACTATCTATTTTATATTACATTTCTTTAAAATGTTGTTTCTTAAAAAAAAAATTATTTCTTTAAAATGTCATTTTTTCCTAATTTTTCAAAATTATTTTTCTGCTTTTACACACAATAATTAACATCTACTTTTTTTCACCATAAAAATACGTAAAGAAAGAATAAAAAAACATGTAAAATTATATGATTATTGTAGCAAACTTATAAATTAACATAATTATATAATAACTGAATATCTTCTCAAACAAAAAAAAAAAAAAAAAAAAAAAAAACAATAATTGAATAGGGGTAATATTAGGCTTTGTATTATACACCCAGCGGTCTGAGTGCTGCCCAATCCCTGAAGCCGATATATATAATGTAAGCTGTGTGTCCATATGTGATGTAGAGAAAGATGTAGGCCGTGAGTCCATCCTTCGAAGGGAAGAGATTTATGGGATGAGCCCAATCCAAAAATATGTTGATAAAATATGGGCCTTTTAGTGTTTTAAAGAAATTTAACTCTAAGACCTATTATTTCTTGATTGTGAAAAGTAGTGTTGATGTGGCAGAAATGGCCCAATAAAATTGTGACATTTGGCTTGTGGAAAACAAATTGACCTGAACATTTGCTGCCCGAGTCAAGTGTGATCAATTTTTGGCTTGCTATCAACTTTCGCATGTCATGAGAAAATTCACATGAAATAATGAAAATAGTAGAAGAATATTCAACTTTTTTCTTTCACTACAGAATTTTTACCACTATATTATTTGTTGACAAAGTTTTAATTAGACGTTGTTAGTAATTGATCATTGAGTATGTAAAATTAAGTTTGTTTTATATAATATCTGTTGTTTCCACTTGCCAATAAAAGATTGTCTTCAAAACCTTAAGGTTTAATGTTCCTAATCAAACACACACACACACACGTATATAGAGAGAAGATCATGTTCAATCGTTCAAATTACATTTGGTATAAGCTTTCATTGAAAATTTATTTTGACAAATTAACCATTTGATTATATTATATTTTTATACTCATCATGCTTACAAAAATATCAAAATGATTGAAGACTTAGTGTGTGTTTGGCAAAAATTAAAAAGCCAGCTTATTTTACTATTCAGCTTATTTTTGCTACTATTCATGGGTCCCACTAAACTTCTTGGTACTATTCATGTGTCCCATTGTACTATTTCAACTAATTTTTACCTTTATGTACAGTACTTTCAGCAAAATAAGTGGATCCCAAACACATGGGTCTCATTGTACTATTCAGCTAGCTGTTAACTTTTTTTTTCTACACTTTCAATAAAAAGTTTTCAGTTTCGGCTTTTAGCTAAAAAAATTGTTTCCAAACATATCCTTAATCAACAATAAATTTATCATAAAAATGTTTAAATTTCAATTTTTTTAACATTAATATTATAGACAAAACATAATTTTTTTTATTCATATAGTAATTAATATATGATTAACTAAAAATTTGTAACAATGAGATTTTCATTAATTAATCCAACAAAAATTCATATATTAGTTAACATCATATACTTACTATACAATAAAAGCTGGGTCAAGATGCCGTGATTGCCCCAATTGACAATCTTCTTTCTACAATAAATGGTTAGTTCTCATTATTTAGGATATAAGTAGTGCTATAGGCATAACAATTTCACAACAATTTTACAATAAACCTTAGGTTGCAAGCTTTCACCAATTTTCATTTAGACCAACCATTCATATCACTTTTTTTTTTATTTACCATTAACAACTTGTCACATAAATTTTGTTGTAAAATTGTTATAAAAATATTGTACCCCTAACTTTATTTTTAGGGCAGTTCACTTTAGGTCAAAGTCTATTAGCTAGGTTTCAAGAAATTTAAATTATATTTCAATTATTGTTATTTTTGGGTATAACTCTATTAGCTAAGTTTAATAAAAAAAATTATACCAAAACTAAATTCTTATTTAAAAATTTTTCAAAATTTTTAAAATAAAATGTAAAATTTATTTTAATTATTTTGATCACCTATTATAATTTTGTATTTTAAATTAAACATTACATACCATCTCTAAGCAAAAGTAAATGTTTACATTTCAATAATTTAATCTAGATCAAACTCCATTATAGTTTTAAGTGATAGAAGGATTTTTTATTTTGTTTTCAAAACAACATGAAAATAATTTTCAAAAAATTAAAATAAAAACTAGTTTTCAGATAATAATGTTTAAATTTCACAATATTTTAAAAAATATTTTTCTTTTATATAAAAATTTTTATAATACTTTTAGTTTTTTTTAATACAAAGTTTTTAATTAATTGGTGTACATACGGTCATGCTCCTAACGCATCAATTCACAAAATCCATGAGTCCATGACATAGCTGATACCTTGGAGGCTTGGACGAAGAAAGTGGGATATGTATTCAAAAGTCTATGTGTTGTCTACCATTTACAAGGGACATAGGAGTAGTTTTTAAGCCAAAAGTTTTCGCAAAGTTGAGAAACGATCGAGCATGGTATTCTCTACTTATTTAGCTCATTGCATCAGTAAAAACCATAACCATTCCCACAGAAACCAAACTCGCTCCCGAGATTGAAATGTGCGTTAATGGGGAGAAGGCAAATCTGGAGCTGGAAAGTCACTCAAAACCATATACCAAATGAATGGCAAGAGCTTCCATGCGAGAACTTTTTCGGTTCCGGAACTCCATTCTCACCTCAAAAACCAATCTCTCTTCCCCATTCTACTCTTCTTGTGCTTCCTCTGATACCACCGGAACCTCACCCTCTCTTTTTCAGCGAAGTTTCGCACTTCTCGAAGCATGTCAGAGTATGAGGCAGCTGTTCCAAATCCAAGCCCATTTCATCACTTGCGGTCTCTTCCACAACCCCTTTTGGGCAGGCAAAGTTCTGCACTTTTCTTCGGATTCCGGCGGCGACATAGACTACACTCTCTTGGTTTTCCGATATATACATTCGCCTGACAGGTTATGTATCAATACTGTAATCAAGGCTTACTCTAAGAGTTGTGTTCCGTACCAGGCTGTAGTTTTCTATTTTGAGTGGTTGAGAAATGGGTTTTTGCCCAATAGCTATACTTTTGTACCGCTTGTTGGTTCTTGTGCGAAGATGGGTTGTGTTAAATCTGGACTAGAGTGTCACGGGCAGGCTATTAAGAATGGAGTTGATTGTGTGGTTCCAGTGCAAAACTCGTTGATTCATATGTATGGTTGTTGTGGGGATATTGAGCTTGCTAATAAGGTGTTTGTCGAAATGTCAAAGCGGGATTTGATCTCGTGGAATTCGATTGTGGATGGGTATGCTAGAATTGGTAATTTGGGTGTTGCTCATCAACTATTTGATTTAATGAATGAAAGAAATGTGGTTTCTTGGAATATTATGATTAATGGGTATTTAAAAGGTGGGAATCCTGGGTGTGGGTTGAAGTTGTTCAGGGAAATGGTTAAGACGGGGTTGAGAGGTAGTGATAGCACTATGGTTGGCGTGCTCACTGCCTGTGGTCATTCAGCTAGACTGAAGGAAGGAAGATCAGCTCATGGTTTTCTCATTAAGATGTTCTTGAGACCAACTATAATTATTGATACAGCTTTAATAGATATGTATAGCAGGTGCAGAAGAGTGGATGTAGCCTGTGAAGTGTTTAAGAGGATGGCAAATAGGAATTTAGTTTGCTGGAATGCAATGATCTTGGGGCATTGCCTTCATGGGAATCCAGAAGATGGGCTTACCCTATTTGGTGAAATGTTGGGTAGAACAAGGTCAAAACCTGTAGAAACCAACCATGGGAAGCATTTGAGGCCAGATAAAGTAGAAGAAGGAATTATTCCAGATGAAATAACCTTCATTGGTGTTCTGTGTGCATGTGCCCGTGCTGGATTTTTAACAGAGGGCAGAGATTACTTCAGCCTAATGATAGATGTATATACTATAAAGCCCAATTTTGCACATTATTGGTGCATGGCTAATCTCTATGCCAAGTTGGGGCTTATCCAAAAGGCAGAGGAAATCTTAAGGAATATGCCAGAAGATGAGGACAAGTCATCAGAATCCCTGCAGTGGGCTAATTTGCTGGGTTCATGTCGTTTCCTAGGAGATGTGTCTTTGGGAGAACGAATTGCAAAATCTCTAATCGACATGGACCCTCAAAATCGCTCATACTATCAACTATTGCTGAATGTCTATGCTGTGGCAGGTCAATGGGAGGATGTTGCTAGGGTAAAAGAGATGATGAAGGATCAAAAGGTGGGAAGGATGCCGGGATGCAATCTTATAGATCTCAAAGAAATAGTCCACAATCTGAAAGTAGGAGATTATTGGCGAGAAAGAATGGAGGAGGCCAGCATGATGATGGATAGGCTCAAAAGTTAAGCTTGTTGAGTACCACTCTGAAATGACCACCAGAACACAGCACAAATACTGGAATTTAACATCAAAAACAAGTGAAGACAACAGCAAATGTTTTGGTTTTTCCTGACTGGAAAATATCATTACACTTTGGCGGCAGAGTTGGTTTCAAATAGAGTGGATTAACAGAACAACTACAAGCATAGATCTTTCTATAATGGTAATGATAATGCTTGCCTTATGAGGGTGGTTTGGTGACAGCGAATTGAGTGTAAATTCTACGGCCTCAGCCAAGAATGCATGTATTATTGACTCCGAATGTCAACCTGATGATATTTGGTTTTTCTAGGCTCAGTAGTTGTTAAGGCAATTTCCAATAGCCACTGCAACACACAAGTTATGACAGTTTCTTTGACACAGTTTAGTAATTGATACCTTGCATCAATTATGCTCAATCTCTCTGCAGTTGCATTCTAGACTGCAGATCATGATTGTTCAGTTTTTGCCTCTTTTCAGAAACATTTGATAAATAATTTGTTTACTTCTTTTTTTTTTCACGTGAATCTGCAAGAAATTTCCTGATTGTTTCAAGCATCTCAAGTAATGACCTTGATTGTATTTAACTGTTGGGAGAAGTTGCATTTCTGGGATAGCACAAAGTAGTGCTACTTGCTATATCTAGCACAATGTTGAATGTTTAATTTTGACCCTTTTGGGAGTTGAGTTTATAGCAGTGGTATTATCACTTGCTGCATCTTCTCTCCCCCGCCCAATTTAGCAACCCAACTATTGGCTTACGCGTTGTTTATCATTTGCCTCAGTGAATATTTCTCCAATTAACTTCTGCCTAAAACTTTCTAGGTTAGATGCCCCCCAAGACTGAATCTTCTATTTAATTCAGCCATCACTTGGGGGATTTTATCGCTGAAGAGAACAAGCAGATTGTTGGTCATCTTAAAGGTTAGTCTTCAACTGGTTTTCACATTTTTCTCTCCAACTGGATTTCCATTTAAGTTTCTATTGTTTTGAGTGATGGGTTCTACGTTTCCTTTGTGTTTCTCCTATTTTGTTTTTAGATCACTCTGATTTACATGTTTGAGAACGAATTGAAAACTTTAGGGGATTGGAACTCTGATAATGTACTGATTGTAGTGGGAAAATCATGGTTCAAATTTTTTAAAGTTGGTGGTATTGGTGAACAGAGGCACTTAATAATCACTAAGCTCTCAAAGTGTGTGTGAAATTTCTTAAATGTCTTCTGGTTTCTTAGGGGCCCATTTAATGTCTTTGGTAAATAACTTAAACCTTTCAGCTTGGTGTTGCTCATCTTTTACAATCATTACTTAAATTGTTTGCATGTACTTATTGTTTACATTTTTAAACTACTTATGTTCTAGGACATGGAACGGCTACTCATTAAAAAGGGTCCCAACTATGGTTCACAAAGAAAGAAATTTGTGCTGATTTCGGGATATGGCACAAAGGTTTAAAATATGCTTGATAACTTTATTTTTTGAAATAAATTATGTATCAATGAGAATTTAGTAGAGATTGATGGTAATAATAAGTTGTGCTGAATTTGATTGTTGCTATCTATCTCATATGTTGTAGCATGACCTTTCTCCCAAATGTGAGAACTTCTTGGTTTATATTGCTCTTTTCTCTGATCTGTTTCATTTTTGTTCTTGTTTGTCTTTGCATTCTTTCTTCATTGTTTTGTGTTTCATTGTAATACCTTGTTCTCATATTCTCATATCTCATATTCGCATTCTAAAATCCATGGGTACTTTGCTGTGCATTTTCTAGAGAATGGGAGGTACAACTTAGTTTGCTTGTTCACTTAAAATACTTTTTTTTTTCAGGGATACCTCAAAAGATAGGAACAAAGCAACAATTCATAGATGACAAGCACCTACATTAGTAACTAAACACATTTGCTGCTTGATTTGCCCATTGTCTAATATGGTCTACAATTCTCTGATCTACCACCATACAATAAAAATTATGCCCTGTTTCTTCCATTGTGAAAGATCTTCAGCCACTACTGAAATGTTCCATGGAAGAATGTCCCTCCCTGCCATTGCTGCACTAGTGTACCGAAAGTCTGTTAGGATAACTATCTTGCTAAAGCCCTTGGAAATTGCTTGGTACAAGGCTTCTCTGGCTGCTAGTAGGTTTGCAGATCTTGAGTTGTGAACTTGGCTGGTATGGCATCCTCTAAAAAGTTCATTTCCCTCCCTGTTGCTAGGTAACCTATCCCCCCACCTCTTTGTATTTTCAGAGCTTTGTACCCTGCCACTATAACTAAAATTTGCCAATCTTTTTGGATCTATGGTTCAGAAAATAGGTCAGGTGGAACATCCATTGTAGATGTAACTTTTTATCAGTACCAGTTTTGGAATACTCAATGTTATTTAATTGGGTATCAATTAAGATGGTCTTTATGGCCTCTGTCATGTCAGTAAATGTACCATTTAGGAATGCATTTCTTTTTTCTAAGTCAGAGAAAAATGTTTGGCTTGTCAATTGATTGAAATAAGAACTTAAAGCCTGAGTTTTGATTCTTTAGGCTTATTATGTTATTGTTAATATTTATTATTTATTAAGGAATGGATTTGCAAATGCCAGGGGACTGGAACTTCGCGGAGCTCTTACAGCAGGAGTCTAATATGAATGATGAATTCATGATGGAATCCCCACAAGATGAAGTATATACCCAACAGTCTCCACCTAAAGTTCAAATGAATCCATTGTTAAGAAGACACAACGGGGTGGTAATTTCACAGTAGAAGAAGACTGCCTCATTGTATTGGCATGGCTCAATATGTCCATGAATGTGGTGCAAGGGAATGAGCAAAAGCACAAAACATATTGGAATAGAGTTTGGGACTACTTCCGTAAAGAGAAGAGTCAGAAGACATCTAAATTTGACCATACTGCAAACTCTGTAATGAATAGTCAATCATAGATTCAACTTTGCATCAATAAGTTTGTTGGGTGCTTAGCTTCGATTGAGAATAGTAATCCAAGTGGGGTGAATGAGCAAGAGAAGGTAAAAATTGTTTTCAAGTAGTGTCAATGCATTAATGAACCAATACTATCTATTCACTAATCCAATTCCTGTTTGTCAATTTTTCAGATTACTAAAGCAAAGGAACTGTATAAAAAGGTTCACAAAACCTCATTCCAATTGGATCATTGTTGGAATATCTTGAGGCATCAACCAAAATGGTTAGAATTTCATTCAAAGCCTCAAATGAACAGAAGATCATCTGCAACATCTTGTCCTTATACTCCGAAGTTGATACATCTAAGGGAAGATGAGGCCTCCCATGCTTCCTTTGTAGACTGGGAGAGACCACCAAGTCAGAAGGCAAAAAGAGAATGATTAAAGAACTAAAAAAGTAATGATGGTGTGATTTCAAATCTTGAAGGGATATTGAATGACATGAGAAATGAAAGAAGAAAAATTCTAATGAGAAAAATGTTTTTCTTGAGAGGGCATATTCTCAAACTTAAGAACTCGTTGAGCTAAAGAAGCATCAAGAACTCATGGAGATCAAGCAAATGGAGGTTGGAGATCTGATTCGTGTCAAGGGAGAGAAGCTTCAATTAAAATGAACTAATCAAGATTTGGAAATCATTATGATGGACACTACAAAATTGGATCTAATGCAGTAGCAATGCATTAGCCAACTCCGCCAAGAAATCATTGAATGTCAGGAGTAGTAATTAGTGAATGTTATTACAATGTATTTCTTAAGCAATCTAGTCATGCAACTTATTGCACAATGTATGGATTTTGTTGTTAAGATGTTTCTAACTTGTTACACTTTTGATGTTTATAAATTAATCGGCGTTTTTTGACATTGTTTGTTATGCCTATTCTTGTTTTGTTTTGTTTGTATATATTCATTGATATTGTAAAGGAAAGGTGATACAAGACTTATTGAAATTATAAAATTATGATAATTAGTTTTTTTTTTCTTGTAAAATCATTGGGGTGTTAGAAAACTTGAGCTTTTATTAAAATAAAATTTGACTGTTACAAAAATAAATAAAGAAATGTTGAAAAAATAATATGGATAGAGTTTTGAAGCTAATGTAGTTGTCTGTGAATAGTAGATTACCTAAAGTAGGAAAAGTGAGGTTTTTAAAACAAATTTGACTAAAAATGTATTGAGCTCGATGCTAATACTCTTTTTTTTTTTTTTTGGGGATCCGATGCTAATACTCTTAGCTAAACAATTTGGAGAGTTGTGTCACCAGAATTGTTTATTCTCTAAGGCGATTCAGGCCAAGTATTGCAAAAGAAGTAACATGTTTAGTGTTAATGACCTTCTGACCCTATGGTAGGAGAAGTATTCTGTCTTGTTCATCCTTAACTAAGGCCTAGTGTTGTGTGGGGGATGGAAGATCTATATCCCAATTGACCATCGTATCTGGTTTAAGATAGGGGAGGGTTTGGACATAGTTATTAGTACTTCGGTTCAGTTTGTGGTTGATTTGATTGATCATGACAGATGCTCTTGGAAGTACCCAAATATCACTGTCAGTATCCATTTTTAGTGCTAATAAATTAGTTTGCTTACTTTTTTAGTATAGATATAGTAGAGCTCTCATTTGAAAATGGAAATTATGTAATCTGTAAGTCTCTATTGCTTTTAGCATCTACTTGACAAAACACTCTTTAAATTAGTTTTGTTGTAATAAATGTGTACTTTGCCAGTAGATTGGCCTTTAAGTGCTAAGTCATAATACTTTTCAAAAAAAGAAAAAAAAAAGTGTTGTCAAAATAGAATAACGAGGAGTTGTGTTAGGACCACCAAATATTGCACAATTTTGTATCACAACTCGTCACGTGGCGAGTTGTGACTGGTGAAGAAATGTCTGTGGGCCATTACAACTCGCTACGTAACGAGTTGTGGCATAAGATTGTGCCATTTTCTGTGGTCCCAACATTTTCCAATAACGAGTGGCTACTATTTGGTAATATTTTGGTAATATTATTTACATGACTGTTTTAAGTTGCATCATGGAAAATTAGCAGTCTAATGACAAATTTGAAGTTTGAGATTTATTTATCTTGAAGGCAACTAGAGTTTTCCAAAGGAACATGTAATTATGGGTCCAATACAAACTCAAACGACTCAATTGTTTCAATTACATCTGAGATATAAGAAATCGATCTGCACAAACAAACTCACTGTCCCAATGTGTAGAAAGTTGTGTTGTCAATTTTATGTACAGACGCAATTACGCAGACTTTCCTTCTGAGTGGAGTCAACCTTCTTCCAATATAAATAGGGAAAGCGACTTAAGCTAAAACAAGTAACAATCTACCAATTTCTTCAAGCAATTATCCCACCACACGGTTCACGTTGACTTTTCTATTTTCAACTACGAAAAAAGAACAAGTCACTCAAAGCACACATTGTTTAGTTTTAAGATTGTGACCTACTCTCCCCAACTCATGTTCTTCTTTACTTCACCTATTGACCACACTTCTGTTCTAGTTTTATACTTTTATTAACGTTTTGTTTAAATATATTTCATTGAAATTGCATGCTACTTCTAATAGTTTGGAAGCAATTTTGCCATTTTATTTCCGTATATTTTCGATACTAAATTTTTTTGCTTTTTGTAACGGTAACATTGTCCTCATGAGCTACTGGATGAATTGATCCAAGCCATGCTAAGAAGCAAAGACGTTACCCTTGTCTCTCTTTGTGCATATGTAGGAGCAAGCATGAGCTCGGGCCACCCGTTAGTAGCCGAAGGATTATTCAAATCTGAGACATCAAGAACTTATTAAGTACTTACGAAGTAAAGTGGACCTCAAAAATAATTATTTTAACATGGTACTCCATAACTTGAAAAAGTCATAAAAATTAACTTTGTATTAACTTACTTTTTGTTAGTACATCAGCTACTCAAAATAATTAAGTACTTTTTGAACAAAAAAGCCCCCACAACAGTTACTTTTAGTTACATTAGATGAAAACAAGTGGTGTTAATGCAAGATCCATTTCTATTTTTCGGCTTAAAAGAATTAATTACTTTTTGAACAAAAAGCCCCCGGCTTAAAAGAATTAACTACTTTTTGAACAAAAAGCCCCCACGACACACATTAGATGAAAACAAGAAGAAGAAAACTTATGATGGTGTTAATGCAAGATCCATTTCATAATTAACAAAAAGATTCTTTAATAAGTGCTCTTAGGAAATTTGTTAATAAATTATTTGGAAAAATTTTGATATCACTTTTATGGTAAGTGTAAAAAAATTATTAAAAAAAAATCAGTTATTTTTTCTTTTTTCATTAAAAAATCTCTAAAAATATTTCCTAAACCAAACAGTAAACTTTTCCCATTAACATAATAGAAACCTTTGAACCAATCAAACCATATAGAACTTTTCCTATTATTTGGTGTATTTTATGATCCCATTTAAATTCCAACATGTGACTATTAAATGTTACAAGCTAATAAATATTGTCCCTTGAAAAAATATAACACTATATATTTGTATACAGCTCCATTGATAAATAAAATCATGAGAGGTTCAAGTCAATTTTAAAAACTTAAGTTTAACATCTAAAGCGAGGAAAGGTGCAGGAGCACTCAACCCTTGAGAAATGAACAGATTCTTTTATCTTATTTTTGTTAAAACCCAAGGAAGAAGTTTAGAATAGGGGCCAAAAGGCGTGAGTGCAGTAGACGTTTGAAAGACTATATAGAATTTCAATCTTTCATCCCTTCATCCCAGTTTCGAAATAGGCTGTGTTGAGACTACAATTATTGCTTTCGGGTTCTTTCCCCAGCCAGTCGCCCCTGTGTATGAGGGGTCAAGCTTGGAGACTTTTTATTTGCAGGGAATAAAAATATCACGCAACTTGCATTCTAGTTTTACATATCGAATTGGGGAGTTCCGGTTTTTTAAGGATTCCCTATTGCTCGCATAGCAGGGACTAAAGAAACCATAGATGCACGGAAATTGCCTGCCGAATGGAGGGCTGTTGGCCTAATTAATTACACAATTCTTTATTAACATTAACGATATGGCTATAAAAAATTCTCCTATCTTTTTTCAGCCCTCTCTACGCCTTCAACAATGATATTTCAAAAGACAATTCTTTCTTCCACTGCTTCCTGAAGACTAATTAATAGGAACAGATTGTTTGGGCTTCCCTACATCCGATCAACTCATACCTAGCCCAACCCTGTCTCCAGGATCTCATTCAATAGATCCAACCCATTTCTAGGGTAGATAGAGGAGTTTGTCCCCCCACTTCCTTTGCTCCACTGGCACCAAAGATCAAGAATTTAAGATAGAAAGAAAGATTTGTTAATGGATTGTTAGCTCCCCTATCACTTAAAGGCAAATAGCGGGAAAGGTGAGTAGTTATAGCTTCATTGTTCATCTTCCCCTCGCTACCAGATGAGTGAACTCTACCCGTCTATGCTTGATAAGATTGGATTCAATCAACGGACTCCCCTTGCCTCCTGGATCCACTAGACGAGTGGAAGACATTGAGAAGGGCTTCACATCCCTTGCAGGGCTTTGGGCTTTGAAACTTGGTTGCGCTCCTCTGATTAACAGATTCCTAAAAAAAAAAAAGAACGCCTTGAAGCGAAGGATTGTATCTGGAAATGGAAACTCTGTCCCCCTCACTATATTTTGAATTAGGGGCTTACCTCTATTTCTCCCTCTACCGCCTGTGTCTATCTCCTATCAAGTGTGCTTGTGCTCCCTGCCACGCTACTCTCACAGCAACTGTAATTGTGTGACTAATAACAATAGTACCAATTCGTGCATCAATGGTTCAAGTGCAGTGCCCAGAAACGGTTCAAAGATCTATGGCGACATAAATTTCCCTACAAATCTATAGGAAGTATATTAAAAATAATAATAAAGTAAGTGGCCTTAGTTTCATAACCTAAAGCAACGGTCTTCTTATCAAGAGCAAAAGCAGCTCTATGGGAGTCTCTTGTTCTCCTCTATGATTCACTTCGGTAATGTATACTTTTTTTCTCTCTGGTATTCAAAGCTATTTATTTTGGAGGCATAAATGGGTTCTCCTCTATGATTTACTTGGGTATGTATACTTTTTTTTTTCTCTGGTATTCAAAGCTATTTATTTTGGAGGCATATATGATACCTGGCCCCAGGATCCTTGTTCACAAATCATAACATCAGTTATTGATAATTCCTTAATATTCCCAGAGTGTACCAAAACATTTATCACGGTCCAGCCATGAAACACCATTAAACAGAGAAACCGAATCCTACCTATATGAGGAGTCCATGCCATCCAACATCTTAGTATGCTATCAAATGCAGAAAGATGCATAGTTTACCAGCAACCAAGGAAATCACAATGCCCGGCATCTAAGGTCTTTGAGGACCTCATGTAAGAGATTCATGTAGACCACAGACACATACATCCCTACCCAAAACCAGAAAATCACAACAAATCGATATGAAGCATTGAAATGATAGTGGAATTGATAGCAGGGCCAACTGCTACCAATGCCCCCATCAAAATCTGAATATTATTTACACTTTAAAGTGCTCACAATTTCAAGCGAGAGAGTACTTAAAACACAGACAAAAAGAGAGTCAGAGAATAACTATTACTAATATAATATAAACCCACATAATACATCATAAAAACACATTTTTGTTTGAGTTCAACTCCACATAATCAACCAGTACTCATTCAAATGCCCACTGATTCTCCCTACGAACCTCTTCCTCTTCCTCAGGGGTGAAGTCATTCTTGATGTTAAAGGTCTTGCGGATCTCCTCTGGTGTCTTACCCTTGATCATGTCTGCTACGGTCTGGCATGTCAAATCCAAAAGGCTCTTGATGTTCAAATAGTTTGCAGCCTGAAAGAATTCAACAATATTGAACAAACTCAATTTACCAAATGAGTACAGGACAGATTAGTGAGTACAAGACAACTGAACAAGTATTCCATCTCAAAGAGAAGGCAACTTCAAAGATAAAAGACAAACATGATCAAATTACCATAAAGAAGATCAACGAAAAGAATGTCACTAGTCTTAAAAAAGTACTAGAACAGTCGATGTTAAACAACGAATAACACGTCAGTTTCCCCCCCAAAATGCAAAGCTAAA
Source organism: Quercus tomentella (assembly GCA_028535165.1). Taxonomy (NCBI): domain Eukaryota; kingdom Viridiplantae; phylum Streptophyta; class Magnoliopsida; order Fagales; family Fagaceae; genus Quercus; species Quercus tomentella. The sequence goes on from JAPQVY010000001.1 coordinate 2,725,653, forward strand.
CTACAACCCAAGTTGGCAAAGGGTTCAACAAAACCCAAATATCTCTCTTTTTCCTGAAAATAAGGTAAGCACATATAAAACATCATAAGCAACACATCATAAGATATTGTAAGAATCTCACCTTTGTTTATAAACAATATGGCCTCTTGCACAAATAAAAAATGTCTCAAATCTTAGTTGTAAGTTCTAATTTTAATATATATATATATATTCAACCTTTTGGAGGACCCTAAACAAAGTAATATTCTAATACAAAACTGACCAAACGAAATAATTTCAAAAGTATAATACTTGTTTGGTACTTGCATTAGCAAACAGTACAACAAAGCAATGAGAATAGGCATCAAAATCACTACCATAGGCATAATCAGGAAAACAATGCTAACTCTATATCAAAAACCAAATTCAATATCAACTCTGATTCATACTCGCCTAACCTTAATCATCGCATTAAAAAGACCAATCTTTGACAACAAATTAAAGAAAGAATACGATTCAATAAACAGTGTACAAACCAATTTTCACAAGCCCCAAGAAAATAACACACAAACATAACCACAATCAGGCACTCCAAATTTCGAAACCCTAACATTCAGAGCACTCTAAAAACTTACGATTCAAGAAGCAAAAAGTGATAAGAATCCCTAAAATTTACGAAACCCTAGACTAGTATCGTATATTCAGAATAGCGAAACCCAAACATCTATTCAGATCTAAATCTGAAAGCTAGAAGGGTAAAAAGGGGAGATATACCAGAATGAGATCGAAGAGGGTGGCCTGGTCAACCCTGACGAACTCGGTGTCCCAAGCCTTGAGATCTTCGTCGGAGGTGCGCTCATCTGCACAGGTGGACTCGACGTGCTTCTTACAGTACTCGATGACCTTGGCCAAGATCTTGCTCGTCACGTTCGGGAGGGGGATTCCGTTGTCGGCGCAATCGTCCTCAATCATGTGCTTGATCGTCTGAGACTCAAGCGCCACCGCCTCCTCCACTTCGAAAGCCTCACCGTCAGAGCTCTTCAGGGTGATCTTCTTCGACGACGACATGGTTCCGATCGCTGAAACGACGGAGTTTTATACGCCTAACCTGCAGAGAATAACCAAAGGGGAATAGGAAAACCCTAAAAAGCCAAGCGAGACGATGGCTCTGGAGTCTCCTTTTATATGCGCATAAAAAAAAGATGCGAGAGATTGTGAGGGTGAGACCGCTATTTATAGTGCTGCCGAATACCGTGGCGATAAAAAATAGTGATTTTTATGGGCACGCTTGAACTCTAGTCTCTTGTGTCACATTGTAAATTTTTCACACAATTTTTTTAATTATGATGGCCTAAGTCTCTGACTTAGGGTCTGTTTGAATAAAACTTATATTGTTAAAATTGAAAATTGAAAATACTGTAGTAAAATAATTTTTAAATGTGTGAATAGTACTGTGAGACCTATTTTTAATGAAAAATTTGTTGAAAAGTGATATTTGTGGGTCCGTGAACAGTGCACGAATGCATTGTTCACGGTTGAAAAGTCAACCTTTGCAACTGAAAGCAAAAAAAAAAAAGTTAAAACACGCATTGCAGCAAACGCAGATCCAAACCCCACCTTAGTCTCAGCGAACACTACACATAAACTACAATAACACTTAGAATAGATTATATAGAGACGTTTAAACACACAGCACAAACAATATTTACAGGGAACCCACCCCCAACCTTTTTTATTTAATCACAAGTACAAAAGAAACCCTTTTAAAAGTCTAGAGAATTACATAGAATTTTTCCAATACCAAAATATACTATGCTGTTGACACCCCCAACAACCTTAGGGTTAAATACACAAAATTAACTGCTATAACAGTTACTACCTAGTAACAGCCTAGGTCTTGGACAAATTACCACTTGTGATATGACTTAAGGCACCCTCAACTTATGCTGTCTTGGCCTGCTCTTAATGTTTCCAGCCCCTACACAGCAGGTAGGGATGGCCATGGATCGGGTATGGATCGGGTATACCCATACCCGACCCGAAACTTTTACCCATGGATACCCGATTATCAATACCCGATAATATCCATACCCGAATTTTACCCGAACATATTATCCATGGATATCCATACCCTACCCGAACCCGAAACCCATTTAATTTTTTTTTTTTTTTATTCAAAACATTATAACATAAAAACTAACCAATCTTAAAAAAGAAAAAACTAATCAATAAAAAAAATGAAAAAACAAATGTGATAAATGGAAACCAAGAAAGTTTCATTTATATATCATAATAGAGTCATACTATATCTAAACCTTCATAACACATTCATATATCAAAACATAAAGATTGCAAATAAGAGAAGAAAGCATAAGAAGTTTATAACTTTGAGTTGACAAATAGCTCCTTCATTGTATCATCATGTTCACTGACAACCATATACAATGACAACCATGGTCCCAAAGAGAAGACCAAGGATTTGAAGATCAATTGCATCATATGCAGTCCTCCCAACTGGTAGAAAAGGAACAGCTGGGAAAACTACCAATACCCAGAAGATTGCAAAGGCAATTGAGCCTAGAACCACTTTTACAGAAGAAGCCAAAGCCATTTTTGCTGCTCAGCAAGAGAAAATCTTGTTGTTATACTATTCCAAGGGCTCTATGTTAATGAAATTCCCTAGCTGATGCCATATAATTGCAACATGCAAGAAAAAAAATACCTTGGTTAGAAAAAAGTAAGCGTATGACAAGTGCTAGGAAGATAAGCAAGTAAAATTGTTCTTTTTTTCCTCCTTTGTTCTTATCTTTCTAGAACTTCTTAAGAGAAGAAGCCAGAATTCAAATAGAAAGCAGAAATGTAATGTTAACATCTGTAACTTACTTATTTAAGAATGCATCCCTTTTGTACTTACTTTCTCTAAACAAAAGTAATCTTCCCTCTGTAATATTTCTTGAGCAACAGAAATTCTATAAGAAATGGTATTTTTTTTTAACAATTTATATATCTCAATAATGTTAATCTGGAGCTACTTGATGACTGTACAAGATGGAACCATCCCCCTACTCAAAAGTTTTTATAATTTTGCATGTCATTAAATTGACACGCAAAATTAATGGCCAACCAAACATCAAAGTAGTATCATTTATCTTATTTGAACACCCAAAAAAATAAGAGGAAATATTCACCAAATTCCTTACTTAGCCATATAATAATAATAGAGAGAAAGATCTATCACTGCTTCTACAAGTTTATATATCTATTTGTAAACAATACATTACTATTAGAAAAGAAAACCCATTTACCTTAAACTCATCAGAGAAGGTACCATGGCTTTGTGGAGAATCCATGTATTGATAGATAGAATGAGATGATAATGAAAAGATGAACTTCGAAAGAGAACCAAGTTATATGCATGTAAAAGACATGTATTGGATTGCCAAACTGTGGAACCACAATGCACCATAGAAGGAACGGAAATCACAAAGTGGATGATCCTCCCCAGAGAAAGAGACTGCACATTGTCCAATTCTTCTCTACTGCCAATACATGGACAGTGATTCCAAAACTCAGTTGCTACTAAATTAAACTACAAAAACAAGCATAAAAGTTGAATATATACTCTAATAGGTTTCTTACAACCTTTCATATTTAACAAACAAAAAGATAGTTTTATAAATGCAAAGAATAACAAAATTTTATATAAAAAAAAATGTTGTCTTTTATATGCATATCAGCCACTCAGTAAGACAAAGGCTTCACAAAGGTTAGTGCTTGGGACACAAAACTGACCACCCCAGAACAAGGAATCTAGAGAGATTGTCAAACCACCCCCCCCCCCCCCCCCCCCCAACAGTGTCAAAAGAAAGTAAATAAATAAACCCTGTTCCTTCTAGAGCTAATGCAAACTTCTCTTTGCAAACAAACAACACTAGCAATTCTTATTACAAGCTATACCCCACCAAATCAATTAACATAATACAAGAATATAGTACATAGACCAAAATCAAGGATAATCAAGGATATAATAACTATCCATTAGTCTGAAAGCTCCATGGCATGACTTTCCTCCAATTCATCTTCTTCATAATCATCAAGAACGTTTTGAATGGTAGCATCTTTTAATACACTTTTAGGGGATCTTGCACCAATAATTGTGAAAGAAATATAAAAGTTGGGTTCCTCCTCACTAACACTAACACAGAGCACACGGGTTGAAGATTACCACTTAAAATATGTGGTCATTGCAAGCTTCTGTGTGGATGAGGAGATGATGGCTGGACTAATCATAGCATTTACACTCCTCTCTATAAATAGACATATCCCCATATAGAATCAAACACCTTAATGCAATCAAACACCAAATCTAACACATACCCAGTTGATAAAATTCAATCAAAAACCAAATTTGACACATACACAGCTGAATTCAAACTCTAAAATCAAAATCTAACACACACCCAGACGATAAATTCAACAAGACAACACAAGTAAACAACATGCAAAGAACAAAAAACTCACCGGTTGACAAATTCAGTCTAGAAAAGGAAACAAAAGCTAATTATCAACAAAATCCTCCCAAAACGTCAAACCCAGATACCCACAGAAAAGAATTTTCTTTTGAAGCCAAACTAGCAAAAGAGGGAAAACCAATGGGTATGAAAATGTTTCCTCACATTTCTGACCAACCAAACAAAAAGTAAGCACCACCTCATTCAATCATATGACATCCAAAAAGTAAAATTAGAATTCAAAATTTTCTGAGCAACCAAGCAAAGACTATAAGAGAGAGAGATAGATACCGTGGAGGAGGTCGTAAACGCGATCGGCGATTTGGAGGAAGGTAGGGGCGGAAACGACGGCGAGGAGAGGCGGAGACTGGAGAGAGTGACGGTGAGGAGAGGCGGAGACTGGAGAGCTCTGACTCTGAGAGAGAGAGAGAGTGACGGTGAGGACTGGAGAGGCAGAGAGAGTGTGAGACTGAGTGACGGTTTAGGTTTTGGTTTTTTTTTTTTTTTTTTTTTTTTTACGGGTCGGGTATGGATATTATCCATACCCTACCCGAAAAATTCGGGTAATATCCATACCCTACCCAATTGAGCTCTACCCATTAAGAATCGGGTATTACCCGATACATTTGGATCGGGTATTACCCGATACATTTGGATCGGGTAGGGTTGGATATCCATTACCTAATGGGTATGGCCATCCCTAACAGCAGGTCTAATCATTAGGAAAGCTAGAAACTACTTGGTAACTGCCACTGCACATGCTGCACATGCACATGCACAGCGCATGTCTCAGCAGACCATGGGGCCTTTACCCATCCTCTTGCAACCCACACAACATGTTCTCACACGTTCTGGGGAGGTTTGACCCATGCTCAAGGCCTCCCATCAACACTACAACCCACACAGCATGCCCACATGCAGCACACAAAGTAACCTTCATCAGCCCACTAGCACTTGTCCATGCATTTAGCCAACCCCCCCACTAGCCTAATGCCTTGCACACATCATTTAATCATCATAGCAGCCCAGCCCTACCTTACACTCAAGCCACCAAGCCCACACACACGAAACCAATAACTAAGCCACTAATGCTATGCACCACCACATAGGGTCAGCACCACCTGCTGCTGCCCATCATCAAAACCATCTCTACCCACCATAGCTCTCCTCTGCCATGGTCTTGGGGCATCATGTGGAGTAAGGTGCCTCCACATGCTGCCCCTCATCACTGCTCAATGATCCAACTCTAGTAGGGAGACTGGGTAGGTCCCTTTCAAAGAGCCCTTAAGAGCATTACTAGTTAGGCATGAGGAGCCATAAGTGTGTTGAGAAAACATGAAGTCAAGTGATTGACCCAATGTTGCCCAAGCACCCTCATTTCTCATGCCATGATCAACAACAAGTAAAGCTCCTAACACTGTGCAAGTTTAAAATATTTCGAATTAAGGGCAGATTGGGGTCAAAGACTCAATTGTGATTCAATTTTTAGTTCAATAATTTTTTTTATTTAAGGTTAGAAAATAATCTAATATTTTTGAAATGTTCAAAATTTGTCCCAAAACTAATAATGATTAGAGGGTTCACAAATATTAAAATGGGCTATATTTTGCTTCAATTTTTTTTTAAGTGACATTTCTAGGTAATTAACACTTTAATACTTAGAAAAAGGTTTGATTTGGTTGATCACTTAAAAATTAAATAGTAGGGGAAATTACATTTTGCCCACTTGTGGTTTGCCCAAAAAACACTTTGTCTACCTGTAGTTTAAAAATTGGCACTTTACCCACTTGAGATAAGCTCTGTTTGTCTTCCGTTACCCACCTCTGTTAAAAATAGGGGTAAATTTGTATTTTTACTACCCTTATATGTCTGTCTCCTCTTAAAACATAAAAACTAAAAAAATCAAGAGAAAAGAAGATTTAAAAGATAGGTTTTGTAACAAATTAAAACCTAACTTTTAATTTAGATCATAAAAGATTGTCCATAATTACAAGAATGTTGAAGCTGTTGAAGATATCCTTCAAACAAAAGAAGACCTTGTTGTGAGGAGCAACATTGAATTGTTGCCTAAACGTCTTGAATATTCAAGACTTACAGATGCAAATGCAAAGGATCATTTGCTACTAGCTGTAGGTTTGGATCAAAAGCTTAGATTTTTTTTTTCTTCAGATTGATGGAAAACAGAATACCAAGATACAAAGTATCTTAATGATTGCCCCATTTGAAAGGCATCTTTCTTGCCTAATGGGTCTTAGGTTATTATAGTAGGAAGGAGAAAGTTCTTCTATAGCTTTGATTTAGTGAAAGCAAAATTTGATAAAATTGGCCCCTTGGTTGGCAGGGAGGAGAAAAGCTTGGAAGTTTTTGAGGTTTCCCCTGATTCAAGTACAATTGCCTTTGTTGGATATAAAGGTTATATCTTGCTGGTTTTTACAAAACCTAACTTTTAGATCTTCTTTTCTCTTAATTTTTTTAGTTTTTATGTTTTAAGAGGAGGGAGACATAAAAGGGTAACAAAAACACAAATTTACCCATGTTTTTAATAGAGGTGGGTAATAGGAAACAAATGTAACTTACCTTAGATGGGTAAAGTGTCAATTTTTAAACCATAAATAGGCAAAGTGTTTTTTGGGCAAACCACAGGTGAGTAAAGTGTAATTTCCCCTAAATATTATTCTCTCAGCCCCAAATTGTTAGATTTGTTAAAAAAATTCTTTTTTTTTATAGGAATATCGTTTAAACTTTAGTGAAAGAGATATATAGGGTTTTTAAATATAGTAACAGGTATGTTGGAAAATTTATTTAAGTTTTCTAATTATACTTCACTTTGGTATATCTTAAAATGAAACAGAAGACTAACAATTTGGGATAAAAGACCTACCAAAAAATATTTTGGGAAAAAGAGAGGGACATGGCTTGAGTTTATTATTGCACTGCATTTGACTCGATACGATACAGATACATGTACAAAATTTGACATGTATCCACATCGTGTTGGATCCAATGCACATGAACATTGGACCCAAACCTTACCCCATAGGTAGTATGTGGTTTTGCTTTTATTTCTTGTCATGTGTGAGTTAAGGTTTCATTAAAAATAATTATGATTAAATGTGTGTAATAGTAGCATGATAACAAAAGATGATGCTATGCGGTGCATCGATCAATCTCAATATTACTCTTCACCACAAAATAGATAATTAATGATAAAAGTGACAAGTATGCCTCCATAACGACCTAACTCTTTTTAGTAACTCTTAACCATAATCCTATAGTTGAATGAAGGAAGAAAGGATAGCAGACTGTAAAGGATGGAGTGACACTATGGTACTCTTTTGTTTTTCCTTCCCTCATTCTCTACCAATCTCCTTCCATACAAAGCATATTCCAAAATTCTTCATATTTTGAAACCAAATACCTTTAAATTATAGGCAAATTAGGCTAGGGCTATAGGATTGGATCAATTGCAATTTCAATTAGTACGCCAATAATCTCATATCTTTCAACACAGAGTGTTAGTCCTTATGACATGAGGAAATTCATCAATCTGTAATTGCCCATATTAAGGGTAGTACTTCCCCCATACGCGCCTCAAGTCTTATGATGATCCCTTTCTAAGCCCTCAGTTAGGTTAAACTCAAAAGTTCAAAATTTGCTCCGAAAAAAAAAATAATGAGTAGGTTGACCAAAAATATTAAAATGGGTTATATATTGATTGATCTCGTAAAATTAAATGAAATGTGGTTTTGTCTTCTTCTTTTTTTCTATCTCTAGTCATGAGCGAGTTAAGGTTTCTTTTCTTAAACACAATTTCAAGTGATGTGTGTTATAATAATGGCATAATAACCAAAGATGATGCAATGCATTCATTTTTTTTGTTTGAAGAGAGAGTTTCAACCTATAGCTATAGTGTCCGCTCCTGAAAATAGCTCTTTATCATTAAACCAAGACACTAATTGATTTTTGGTATAGACGGAGATTGAACCCTAAATCTCTTATTCAACCATCAAAGATTTTACTAATTAAGCTAAACATTACTCTTCACTTGAAATAAATGATTGATGACAAAACCTACAAATGCACCCCCATAATGACTTTACTATTTTCAGTAACTCTTAATTGTAATTACATGTCTAGTTGAGGGAACAGAGGAAACAAGATGGGAGGTGAGAGGGTAGCATAACGAGTTCTCTCTCTCTCTCTCTCAAAATTATTATATTTGATGATGCATAGAAAATGAATGAGCCAGAGGGGGTAGTTGCCCCCTAACTCCTAAAAGGTCTTTAAGTAGCTTGCCTTTGCCTCAAGGTCTGCAACCTAATGAAGGTCTTTGCCCCCTCTTGTATAAGAAAATAAACAAAGAAGCAATTCCCACGTTCACTTTAAACAAACCATTGAACCAGCCCCTGACATAGTAATTTAAAATGGAAGAAGAAAGGAAAAAAAAATCCCAGTTTGAACAAAGTAATCTGACACCATCATAAGAAAGAAAAAAAAAATCAAACTATAACAATTTTACCAAAAAAAAAAAATATATATATATATATATATATATATATTTATATACTTTAAATAACAAACTACTACTAGTCTACTAAATAGTCTAGATTGCCCCTTTCTCTAAGTTTTTGCCATGAAGCGCTCTCCTTCTCTCTCTAGGGAAGAACAAGAGGAACTAATACGTAGTAATAAGAAGGTAAAAGATGTTAATCATGCCGGGTAAAAGAAATTGATTGGAGAGATTCCAGGAGCATTTACGCTGGCCTTTAGTTTCGGAGAACTCATGGAAGATGACATGGAGTCGGATGATGAGGTAGAGGATCTCCGACAAGGATTGGTGGCGATTAAGTTCTCGAAGAGCTTCAAGCAGCAGATTAGAAAGCCATGGACGAAAGCACTTATTGTTAAGGTGTATGGTTGTTTGTTTGGTTTTAACTATATTCAAAATAGATTGTTATCTTTATGGAAGCCTGCTGGGAGGTTAGACTGCGTAGATTTGGAGTATGGGTTCTTTCTCACTCGTTTCCCATTGCGAGAGGATTATGAAGCTATTCTAAAGAAGGGACCCTGGTTCATTGGGGAACACTTCTTATCAATCAAACCCTGGGAACCAGATTTCCGGCCAGAGACGGCAAGCATTTCATCCATTGCAGTTTGGATAAGATTGAACAATCTTCCTATAGAGTATTACAACGCAGAAGCTTTACACCATATTGGTAAGTCGATTGGAAATGTCCTAAGGGTGGATACACACACCGCTTCTGAAACGAGAGGGAGGTTTGCCAGGCTTTGTGTTCAAATAGACGTGAATAAGCCTTTGGTAACAGCCATTTTGATCGGTAAGTTTGAACAGCCTGTTTGTTATGAGGGCATTCAAAAGCTATGTTTCGGTTGTGGAAGAATGGGGCATAAACAAGAGCTTTGTCCGTAAATTGTCCGTCACGATTTGCCACAGAGGACAGTGGAAAATATTGTTGAAGGCGAGCTGGTTGAGCGGTCATGCGAAGAGTGTGTTACGGATAAAGACAAGGCAGGGGAGGGGACCACAAAGAGCGTGCCTGGCAGTGGGCATGAGGATGCAATGGATAGGGGTTACGGACCATGGGTAGTGGTTACCAGGAAGAAGAATGGGACAAGGAACCTGAAGAGTGGTGGGCCATTTGTTGCTCAGGATAATGGTCAGTTACGACAAGGTCAGGAGAGGAGTGGGAGTGTGCTAAAGACATATGTGGCTCGTGGGCAAGATGGCTTAAGTTGTGATTCTATTAGAGAGGCTAAAAGGAAATTGTCACCTCATAGAGGTGTAAATGGGCCATTACTCAATGAGGCTATTCAATGAATTGGAAAGGAGCACAACAATTGGGCCCAAAGTAAGTCAGAAGGCAGCCCAGTATTACATGGTTTAGGTTCTGTAGGAACACGGGCTAGTTTAAAGGCAAATAAGTCTAAGCCAAACCGTAACGATACTATAAGGGGCAAAAAGGCTTTGGCTAGACTAAGGGTTGCGCAGGATTTGTCCTTGAGCGCCATTGGAGAGACTAAGTCAGTAGCAACGCCGTTGCCTTCCAATCTTCACGGGCAAGCTGATCAATTCGGTCAAGTTGAAGAGATGACTTGCAGAAATTTTGGAGACCATCATCCGGGAGCGACTGCTTTCACAACCATGCCGTTACCAGAGATGGGCTTCCAATTTAAAGGAAGCTATAACAGAGATGCCGGAAGTAATACTTGCTGAAATCCGAGTGAATCTGATTCATGTATGAAGCTAATCCATGGGGAACAAGCTCAGTATGAAACTAATCCAAGTGTTGCACCTAACCATGTCTCTCAACCAGCTAGTGACTTCACAAGAGATGGAGATGGGTATGCTTCAACCCATGTTGACAATGTCGCCGGGAAAAGGGTAGACGAGGGATATGTTGATACGGATCAGATGGAGCTTGAAGGAGGGGGCGAAGCCACTGCCGCCTTTTGATGAGTGTCCCACCCCCAATCCTTATATTCCCCATGAATGTTATAGTATGGAATTGTAGAGGTGCTCTTAAGCCCTCATTCCACAAGCATGTTCGTGAGCTGGTTCACAACCATAATCTAGCGATTCTTGTTGTAATGGAAACTTGTATTGGAGGTGTGAGGGCTAAGGAGATTACTGATCGGTTACCTTTTGATGGGTTTATCCATACGGAGATGATTGGCTATGCTGGAGGGCTCTGGATGCTCTGGAATTCAGAGAGAGTAGAGGTAACTTCGCTATCCAACATGGAGCAGGAAATTCATACTTTAGTTAAGGTACGTAATTCTAATGCTAGCTGGATGTTTACTACTGTGTATACTAGTCCTAGGACTGCTAAGAGAATTATATTATGGAATAATTTAATTAAAGTGTCGGAATTGCATAACATGCCTTGGGTGTTAGCTGGGGATTTTAATGAACCCCTTATGGGGGAAGATAAGTTTGGTGGAAGAGCGGTGAGTGTTAATAGGTCCTTGCTTTTTAAAGAGTGTTTGGACAAATGTAGTATGATAGATATTGGGTTCTCTGGTCCTAGGTTCACTTGGACAAACAAAAGAGATATTCAAGCTCTTATCCAAGAAAGGATAGACCGTTTTTTTGTTAATCCCAGCTAGTGCCTTCTTTATCTGGAAGCAAGAGTGGTGCATCTCACAAGGTGCCGTTCAGACCACTGCCCTGTCCTGATGGAAATGCAGCCAAGGAGGGGTGGTGGAAGGAATAGGCCATTTAAGTTCCAAACTTGTTGGCTCTCAGATCCATCTTTTCCCAACATTGTTAATCGGGCTTGGAGACATCCTGTGATGTTGGTGGATGCTATAAACAAATTCACAAAGGAAGCAACAAGGTGGAATAGAATGCAGTTCGGGAATGTGTTCAATAGGAAAAAGAATATCATGGCTAGATTGAATGGTGTTCAATGGGCTTTATCTACTAGACCTTCCTCCTTTCTCATCAATCTTGAAAAGGAGTTGCTTAATGATCTTAATGTCGTGCTTAATCAAGAGGAAGAGATTTGGGCTTTGAAATCCCGGGTTAATTGGATGGTGCAAGGAGATAGAAATACCAATTTTTACCATATATCAACTTTGGTGCAAAGGAAAAGAAACCAGATTTTGGCAATTAAGGATGTAGTGGGGGAGTGGATTTATGAGGAAAATGCAATAAAGGAGATCATTAGGAGCGGATTCATCGGGGTGTACACTTCTTCACTCTCTAGTGTGCCCCGATCAGTCCCATCCATTTTGCCTTGGCAGATTAATCTACATGAAGAGGAGAGCCAGAGCATTGGTGGGGTTGTTTCAGAGGAGGAGATAAAGGCGGCTCTTTGGTCTCTTAAGGCCTTTAAAGCCCCGGGTCCGGATGGGCTTCATGCGGGGTTTTTTCATAGATTCTGGCTGGTTGTGGGTAGTTCTGTGGTGAGCGTAGTGAAAAGGGCTTTTTCTGAGAAGAAAGTCCCTGAATATCTAAATAGAACCCACATTGTCCTTATTCCTAAAATTCAAGGGCCAGAAACTTTAGCCAATTATAGGCCGATTAGTCTTTGCAATGCGGTGTACAAGATTATAACTAAGATCATTGTTGCTAGATCGAGGCCTTTCTTGGATAAGCTTGTCTCTCCTCTCCAAACAGCGTTCATTCCGGGTAGAAAGGGAGTGGATAACGCTATCATAGTGCAAGAAATTATTCATACTCTAAGTAAGAAAAAAGGGAGGGTAGGATATATGGCGATAAAGATTGATCTAGAGAAGGCTTATGATAAATTGGAATGGAATTTCATAAGGGATACGCTTATTAGAGAAAACTTGCCGACTGATTTGATTGACATTATTATGAGCTGCATCTCTTCAGCTTCCACTTCCATTTTGTTTAATGGAGAGGCTTTGGAGCCGATTTACCCTTCAAGAGGGATAAGGCAAGGTGATCCACTATCACCTTATTTATTTATCCTATGCATGGAGTATCTGGGCCAACTCATTGAAGGAAAATGCAATGCCCACCTTTGGCAGCCCGTAAAGGCCTCTCGGAGTGGACCGGCCTTCTCTCACTTGTTTTTTGCGGATGATTTGGTTTTATTTGCCAAAGTTGATGGCACTAATTGTTCCACCATTAGGGACGTCCTTGATGAATTTTGTAGTCTATCGGGGCAAACGATAAGTGATACAAAATCAAGAGTTTATTTTTCGCCTAATGTGGATAGGGATACTAGGGAATCTTTAAGTGATATCCTTGGTTTTGCATCTACTCCCTCACTTGCAAGATATCTTGGGTTTCCTATCAAACATCCGGGCTCATCTTCCCATGACTTTAACTTCATTTTGGAGAGAGTGAAACAAAAACTAGCAGGGTGGAAGGCTAACATGTTCTCCTTGGCTGATCAAACTATTCTTATTCAGGCTTCATCGGTAACAATTCCATCTTATATTATGTAGTGTAATTACATTCCTCGAAGAATCTTGGATGAGATTGATCGGGTTAACCGGAATTTCCTATGGGGCTCTTTGGATGCTATAAGGAAAATGCATTGGGTTGGATGGCAAAAAGTAACAAAGCCTAAGAAAGATGGGGGGCTGGGTTTGCAAACTGCAAAAGGCAGAAATACAGCCCTTCTTGCTAAGCTGAACTGGTGACTACACACAGAAAAGGAAGCGCTATGGTCTCAAGTCTTATGGCAGAAATATTGTAACAATAGAAAAGCAAGAGCCTCTAATGTTGACAGGCTGCCATGCTCTCAGATTTGGGCAGTAATGAAAAAGGGAAGAGATATGTTTCACAAAGGTAGCATGATGATGATAAGTAGAGATAGCAATATCAGTTTTTGGAGGGGCAACTGGATGAGTAAAGGGCCTCTCCGCCAGTTGATTCAAGGCCCCTTAACTCAAGAAGCAAATCTTTTGGAAATTAAGGATATGTTATCAGACACGGGGTGGGCTTGGAACCAAATTCCTTTTGAGCTACCTTCAGATGTTAGAGCAATGATTCAGGCCATTCCTATTTCAATCACTAGTAGAGGAAGGGATAGGATTTCTTGGTTGGGAAACCCGAGAGGTACTTTTGACTTAAAGAGTGCCTATGGAATTGCTACGGATGAGGATTCTGAGGTGACTACTAGTAGTGTTGGATGGATTTGGAAACTAAAGACGCTGCCTCGTATTAAAACCTTTTTGTGGATGTGTTTTCATGGCAGTATCGGGGTCAAAGAATGTCTTGTGAGGAGAAGAGTAGTTGAGGAAGATTTGTGTCCTATATGCCAAAGGGAGCCGGAATCAATTTTACATGCCTTGAGGGACTGTCGGAGAGTTAAGGATATATGGAGACAGCTAGGAGTTAAGGAGACAGACCAAGGTTTTTAGGTGAGCAACTTACAGGATTGGCTGATTCTGAATGGGAAAGACAACATAAGACATATCCAAGGGAAGCCTCCGTGGAGTACTAGCTTTCCATTTGCTGTTTGGAATGTGTGGAAGAGCAGAAATAATTTTGTTTTCAACAGAAAAGACCAAAACCCGAAACTGTCATTGGAGATTGAGAACCAAGTTATGGAGTTTCTATGCTATGTTGCATCTCCAAGAAGTCCAGCCCGTAATGTGATCATAGGTATTAGATGGGAGAAGCCACTAGCTGGGTGGAAAAAATTAAATACAGATGGGTCATGTGTGGGAAGAACGAGTAAGGCTAGATGTGGAGGTATTATAAGAGATGAAAATGGGGATTGGGTAGCTGGTTTTGCGAGACATATTGGGGTAACTAACAGCTTTGTTGCAGAGTTATAGGGATTGAGAGATGGACTCATTCTGTGTTGTGCTCTTAATATTCCTTGTGTCATTGTTGAGGTAGATGCTAAGGTGGTGGTGGATGTCTTACAAAACACAAGCTACGTGAATAATTTTGTCTCCCCTTTGCTAGATGACTGCAAGCAGCTTGTGGCCCGTCTCCATTAGGTTCAGATCAAACATTGCTATCGTCAAGCTAATCGGTGTGCCGACTTGTTGGCAAAAATGGGCGTGGAGCAAGAGACAGATTTTGTTCACTTCCATGGTCCGCCTGTGGACATTTTGGATGTTTTTCATTTTGATAAGAATGGCTTGTATGTTAACAAGGTATGCCCTGTTATGGTTGTTTCTGGTTAGTTTTGTAATGCATCGTCTTTCTACCAAAAAAAAAAAAAAAATAGTCTAGATTGGCTTACACTAGAAAAAGAGCATATCATAATTTCTAAAGATTTGCGATAAAAGTCACAGTAAAGTGTTCATTAATTGCAGCCTTTTGTACTTTTTTGTTTTTTCAGCTTTATTACAGTTTTATGTCATATTTTTGTAGTTTTTAGGTTGTGAGATCAACTTTATAAAGAGAAAAAAAATATTAAAATAAGTTATGGGATCAACTTTATAAAGAGAAAAAAAATATTAAAATAAGTTGTGGGATCAATTTTATGTCCTTTTTTTTTTTTTCAATTTTTTTATCAAATAGGACCCACATTAGTACAACATTAACAAGCACCACACGGTGCACGTTAACATTTGTCTTTTCTCAATGCAACTAAACTGTAAATCCCATATTTTATGCAAAATTTTTAAAATATTTAATATCCTTGTACACCACTAAAATCCTAAAGCCTCCACTAAATTTTTTTTTTCTGTCTTCTACCTCTTACATTTTCAGTGTTTCAAAGTTTAGATTCTTGCTAAAAACCCAAATTTTAAATACTTAGAAGAATAGTGCAAAAAATGTTGAATGATTGTTGGGTTTCAACAATGAAATGAACACTGTTAAAAATTGATTACACGATTGAATGTAAGATCAAAAGATGAATGATTACTTACCACATACATCAAGAAACACTATTGATAACAATTGACTTCAAAATATGAAAAGAAAATTGTTGGGTTTCAACAATGAAATGAACACTGTTAAAAATTGATTACACGATTGAATGTAAGATCAAAAAATTAATGATTACTTACCACATACATCAAGAAACACTATTGATAACGATTGACTTCAAAATAAAAAAAATTTAAAAAAAAAAAAAAAAAAAAAAACCCCACAGAGGGCTGTTGAGTAAACTAAATTAGCTATTACTAATTTTTTTTTTTTTTTTTTTTTTTTTAGAAACAAACACAGACACAAAGGAGAGGGAAATTGGTTATAACACAAAAGCACACCACAACTCCACTCAAAAGCCATGGTAACTTTTAAGGGAGGGTGGAACAAGTTATACTACACACAACACTCTCTTAAACAATGTGAGACAATTACCCATTCTTTTTTTTGAGAAACAAACACACACACACACACAAGCTATTACTAAATTAATTATACATTTCATTTTTATTAGATTTTGTATGACAATTACATATGTTTACCATTGTTTATTTATTTTATTATTAGTTTCAATTAATTTTGGCTCCGGGCAAGGCCTTTGCAACCTCGCGCCATAAAATCATCTCCAGGATTCTCATCCACTGATCTCCGGTGTCTTCACATGATCCGGGCAAATGTTTTACCGAGGATACCAACCCAAAGGTAACCCTCTGTTTTCATGAGGGCTCTGAAGATGAACCAAGTACGCATCTAGCCCAACTAAACACTACAACGCCAGGTTTGTGAGTATTTCACATGGTGATATTCAAGCATACGACACAACTCGTCATGTAGCTGAAGTCTCTGAAGAAGGAAACTGTCATAAACTTTCGCCCCATACTTCCATCATGCTGTGTATTTCCCCACTTTTTCATATACATGTTATATAGAATAGATCAACACATTGGTGTGGACGTACTGAAATTAATCTATGAAGAATGAACATCGAAGAATAGACTATACATGTACAAGCAGTATAATGAATTCTATTCTGTTCACCAGTGGCAAGGTGGTCCTCCTCTTACCCCTGTTAAAAGCGTCACTGCACAATAGCTTTTGGCAACCCATAATATATGGATCCCATCAAAATCCTTCAGGCAATGGTTATTGACACGATCGTACAAAATTATCATACAAGGTTGGATAAAAGCAACTCAAACAACACTAAAAATTAGTCTATAAGATACACAATATGCTGAATTTAAAAGACACGGACAGCTAATTTACATATGGGTAAATTTATGGCAGAAATACCAATACAAATTCCTGTAACACTTGCAACTAACTGTTGCCCCTATATATGGCTGCCCAGGTATATAAATTTTAAAACCACTGAACAACGCTTCCATTCTATCACTTAGGATTCCATGTATTGAGAGGGTGGAGGGCTTATTTTTGTCTTCTCAGGACCTGCAAGTTGTTTTTATATCAAATATTTTGCATAAAGCTCTGATCAGCCAGCACCTAAGTAATATAAGTATAAGGAAGCCCAACCAAATAGATCATTCTGACTTGAAAACTAATCCACCAAAATAAATTTATTTTAAAAGAAAACAAGGTAAATTTTTCTGAGACACATAATGCAACATAGTTGATCATTCTCAAACTCTTTTTAAGACTTAAAGAGTCACCTAGACACTTTTTTTTTTTTTCCTCTCAATATTCTGGGATTATAGCACTAAGTTTATATATCAGAGAACTGTATCATTCCAAAAGATTAAGCTAAAGCTCAAAGCTTAAGACATACCATAAACCCCACGGATCTCGACTTCTCGCCATTCTTGGACAAGTGCACAGCAGCAACACATCAAATGTGAGAGGAAATCATCAACAAAGCCTCCCTACCAAAGAAAGGGGTAATGAGGAGAGCACAGTTTGGAGAAATCACAATACAAGAGAACAAGACTAGTTGTTAACAGTAAAATTATATATCTTGCACCCAACTTAACCATGCACAAACACATTTTCTAATGTGAATTTTTCTTACAAACTGACAATATCGGGTCCATTTTATGTATTGCAATAGAGGTATAGACATAAGTATATTAATATATCTGGCCCACAACTCCCAACCCTCCGACAAAAGAGATATGGGAGAAAATGATATTGAATATTACCAAGTTAGTCTTACATGGATGTGTTTCATCTTACCCTATAAATCTACACATCAAATGTTTCCCAACAATTTAACCAAACCTTTATTTTAAAACTATTTATAATAAGGTTAGCACTGCCAGAGGTATATTTCACGAAAATTATCTATCATTATCAATTTTCAACCAAGGTAACAGCATTAGAGCCTTATTCTTAAACAAAATGCAGGAAACTAGAAGGTGAGGGTTATCTAAGCGGGTTAATGTGTCAAATTCATGTTGTACTACAAGAAAAGATACCAATCATGTAGTGAGAGAGAGTACCGTGATGTTCAACATCTTACGAAGCTTTCTTCTGATGTAGCAAGTATAGCAACAGCATGACAATACCAATGAATATGCCATTAATTCGTTACAGGATTCTGCTGGAGCTGATGATCATAGAACCAACATTTTCTGCGTAAGCTTCCAAACAATACAAAATCCAAGCGTAAAATCTCAACATAGAAGTCTAGCAACTGAACTCCATAGATTTAGAAGTGCGGAAAATATTTGAAACATTGAGCATTCATAGCCTGAACATATTCAGCTACTGAAACAATCGACTCATTTCTTGATTATGTAATTCCACAAACCAATATATACATATGGAATACAAATCCTCCGTCTCACTTTATACTCAATCAATCACAACTTGACATGTATTCTTTTTACTTTTTTTATAAAATAACCGAACTTTAAAATAGGAAAAAAAATCAGGCACATGACATACCAAAATTAGTGAAGCATAAAGTGGAACACAAAAGGTGGAATAGAAGATTTGTATTCATAATTTCATATAAGTGGCCTCGCTGTTGCTAGTTTAGTTAAGTGTAAGGTCACAAATTTACAACTGATTAACAACAGGATATCATACAGTAGGCCTACTCCAGTGCTAGGAAACACAACTCAGCCAATTCACTAAAATCCATACTAAACAACCAGGTTTACAAACAATCAACATTGTTATAAAAGATTTACCTCATTGTTCTAGACCAAATCTATAATCCATAATCTATGCAAAATCGAAGATTTTTGACTTTTGGTTGACCTTATGTAATTGTACCACATAAGCTTTTGAGGCCTTACAAGTTTTTCACATTATTTTTCTAATGTATATTTTTAAATTGGGTTAAAATTCTATTACGATTCTCTATAAAACCTCCTATATTTAAACTCTCCATTAGATTCTTGCCACATCAAATAGATCAATTTAAACTAATTAGAACTTATCATCTTTTTGGACAAAACAACTTAGAACTAAACAAATTTTGACTAAATTACATTTTACCTTCTCTAATGTTAATTATAATAAAATTTGATATGTTCTTTTCTACAAATTCTCTAATTTGACTTTTTATTTTCTAATACCTATTAATTAAACATATATTGTGTATAAATACTTGTAATTTAGGCTTTTGAGTTATGATACCATATGTGGACATTTATTCATGTCATACTTCAATTTTGAAATTATTTGAAGAAATCAAATCTAAATTTACATCTCCCCAATTGCAATGGTTGCCATTAAAATTAAGGTATCAGTTAGGTATTGTTTTTCATATTTAATGGTATATCATATTGTCTTATGAATATGTTATGTATGATGTGGAGTAGAGGAAAAAAAAAAAAAAACTCAACAAAGTACGCAATTTCCTATATTTATTTCCCATTTTCTGCAAGTATGTGTAAGCCTTAAAACAGCTTTTTTTTTCTTCTTATATTTCCACATAAGTGTAAGCTTACATGTTTTCATGTCATCATTAGAGTATATATTTTTAATTTAGTTTTTAGAGTTCCAAATAGTACTAAACTACCTTACTTTAAACTAATTAGACGTTATTGTCTTTTTGTATAAAGCATCCCAACACTAAATAATTTCAAATTAATTAGGTTTAGCATTCTGCAAACAAATTCTAATTAAATTAGGTAATTTTCTTTATACAAATATTTACTATGACTTTTTAGCTATTAATACTTATTAATTAAACATTTATTATATATAAATATTTTTGTCCAACTTTGTGGTGCAACTAGTGGTCTTCAATTCTGAAAGAGAAGAAAACTGTATCCTCCACAGGGCATTTGAAATATTCAATATGATGCAAAGTGCCTTTCGGGGCCACAGTAAATTAACAGGCTAATAGCCCAATTATGATTTCATAATCCATCCAGACATCCATGCTGGACAAGGAAAACAAGGCAGATTTTTCCAACCAGAAGACTAAAAAAATCCTACTAAAATTTTCTAACTTATTGAGACCTCATGTTACTCAATTTGCTAAAAGTTTACATTATTAAAGTTAGAATTTACAGAAACATGAAAACGTGTAGAAGCTAGATAAGATTTTATTAGGAAATTTGTAAAAGTTAGCTAACTTACAGATGTGCCTGTTATTTGCTACAGAAGCAATCTTTGAAAATGTCCCACAAGGAAAGAAGAATGTCTTGATACCTGCAAAGCGACTTTTACATTTAGAACACAAGCAAACTTTGGGCAAAGGCAGGTCAGTAAAGAGTCACGCAAAAATTTAGTATGATGAGATGGTCTCACCATTTCTACTAAAAGGAATAGTGCAGAGTAATGCTATGCTATGGACAACAATTTTCACAATAATTGAGTTTGCCAGTCTTTATTAGTTCTCATTTGAAGCCACCTCTAACATTACTTTTTTACGTACTAATAACAACTTACCACCTCATTCTCAAAAAAAAAAAAAAAAAGACAAAACAAAACAAAACTTACCACCTCAATAGTTGTGAAATCTATTGTATCTCTAGACTTATTGTAGGATGAGTCACCCTCTCCATGACCATATTATTCACTCTTATAATTTAAAAAAGAATAGGGAAAAAAAACTCAGTTATCCTAACTGTCACTCTCTAATCTGGTTAAGAGCTTGGATAAAACTAATATTTTGGAGTACTAAAATTGTTGCATCAACATGCTCATCCTATGAGCCAAGCCCCTAAGCATATTTCCAAAGCAACCCCTTGTAGCAACCACTTATAGTGGAGCATTCAACATTTACTACCCCACCCCACTTACACAAAAACCCAGACTGTATTTAAATCTTTGTTAATCAAAAGTCAAAACAGAGCAAGACAAATTTGATCTGAATTACAAAAGAACTTACAATTGAGATCCACCTAGACCTAGTCAAGAATGAATGCAGCTTGTGTGCCAGTTGGTATTCACAAGAAAGGAAAATGTAGAAAAGGATATTGTAATCAAACAAGACCAGAAAGCAGTATTTTAGGTTATTTTTGCACATTTGAACATAACTAGAATCATAAGTTAAGTGGAAAAGGAAGACACATCCAAAAAATGATGTTAAATATATTTACAGAAATGTTAGTTAAAAATTCTTCAGACACAGCTTCAGAGTTCTTTCATGTCATATGGAAGGCAATTAAAACAGGTAACAAGGGGATTTGTCTTCATTTGTGTATGAAGGGAAATGATTTAACGGGTGAAGGATAACTGGGAGACATTCTACAATAAAATATGTGAGAGTGAAGCAGAAACGGGCAATTTAGAACCGATCATCCATACTAACTACATGGTTTGATAAAAATAAAAATTTATAATAGTTACACAAACAAAAACAAACTTGAGATTGTGCTTCTATCTAATAGACATGATTTTAACAGGATGAGAGGACATACACAGGCAAGGTTCTGAACAACAACCGAGTAGATCAGTATGCCATTCTTCATGTCGGTATGAGCCTCTAGTTGACAGCAGATCATGTCCGGATGAAACAGAAGATGTGTTTCTGCACAGATAAATATGGCATCATAAAGCATGAACAAGATATTTTTTGGAAGTCTATTCTGGCTTGAAAACATAATATTAGAGATGGTAAAACCAGAATTCCACAGCGCAAAATCTGGTCGGGGGATTTTCAGTGTTCCTGGATTTACAAGCATGTAGCTTGAGGTTGGCATCATTATTGAAATCTTTAGCTACACTGATATGGCATTGGAACTAACAATTTCCTTGATTGTGACCGCATTCAACTTCATATGCTATAAAATCATAAGAAAACTAACCTTGAAGTTGTACGATTATCACTTCTTTTATGATAGCCTTCATCAGATGAATTCCCCTTGTCATCACTGGCATCTGAATAATTCCGCTCCACTTTCTTGTGAGCTTTTTCAGGTGATCTCTTCTCTGGAACAGTAGCAGCAACTTCTGTTACTTCTAATAAATGTTGAATTACTTCACATTGACTCACATCCAAGTTAGCTTGTGAGCGTTGTAGTTCAAGATGAAGCTTTTCACTTTCCTTTTGAAGTGCCACATTAAAAGGCAAGTTTGGATAGGAACAAGAAAGAGTTTTCTTCAACACCATAGCATCATGCTGTGATGGTGATGGTTTCAGGATCACAGTCTGCACCTTTCTGTCCTCTTCATCCAATGTGTATTCTCGTTGATCCCTTTCAATATCTTCTAGTCTCTCCTGTGGATTTGGGAGAAATATGTATAAACCTAATCGAGCTAAATTATTTATACTGGCATATTAATTAAATTTGTCAAACTACACATAAATATAGAACAGTGAACAGATTCCGATCAGTTGGAGGCAAAGCAAGAGTCAACTGAGTTTCATGTACTAGACCAAAAAAAATATCTGTAATTGCAGCTGAAACATTAAAATGCATGAGACTTTAGCATGACCATGTATAGTTAGAAAATTTATCAAGGCGTAGGGGATCCAAAAAGGTGGTCGGTGACTCATTGAGATTATTTATTGCTCCAGTTTTTTACCCATAACCCATTGCTTCAATTCCAATTATAGAACCATTTTTCAAGCCAAAACAAAGCAACAAAAACCAACCCTTTAGAGGAAGGATGTGAGGCCAATTAGCATTTCATAATTAGAGTTTCAAACCCTTTTTTACTTGGTGTATCACCTTATACCTACCCACATGATTCAGCTGCCTACACCTAGGTTCTTACAAATCATCAGCACTCCTGAATAAAGAACCATGGATCAAGTCTGTATGCCAACCTTTTGAACTTCATCCAGTTAAAAGCACAAATTTAGTACTCCAAATATGTCTGCCACTGGCAATCAAGGTTTCGTGGCCCAATCTGAACAACGATACCCATCATCAGCAAGCACAATAACATGTATTGAAGAGCATATTCCAAACAACTAATTCTTCCATTAGGAAGCTTAAGTGCCTGACGGCCCTGACCTAATCGCCCACGATTTTAGCCATCTTTGTTGCTTCAACAAATGATCCTCTTACTAAAGGGTAAATTGTATGAAGAAAAAAAAAACCTGAACTATCGCTCGAGTTATAGCGTGCTCCCTGCACTTAAAAACTGAGCAATCAACCCCCTAACTTTATTCAAAATTCCAAATAACCCTATACTGTTATAAGTGAAGATATTTAGTGTCATAAGAATTTTCAATAATGAGTGTTTAGCGGTTTAGATGAAATTCAAATAGCTTGATAGTGAAATTAATGGCTATTTTAAAAGATCACATCATAAATCCAACTAAAACTTAGGGTGGAATTTAATAATTTACCACTAACTCAATCATAAATCCTATTATTAACTATAAGAACAAAGCAAAAACAAAGAAATAAGGACAAAAACAAAGAACAAATACCCTGACTCTAGCATTGTCCACAAGAGTGATCAATGGAACAAGCTTCAAGTATCTGTCAATCTCATTCTGAGCCTTCCGGAATTGGTACACAATGTTCCACCCCATTGCCAACAAATACAGATAGCTCCGGTCCTGGCAACTGTTGACCAAAACATAGGACCTTCTAAGAGCATCCTCTAGCTGCTCCAAAGGCTCGCGCGTCTCCGGGTACTTCTTGAGCTCCGAGATCCTTAGCTGTTCAAGCAAATTCCCAATCAGCTTCAAATGCAGCGCAAATTGCCTGCAATTCTTCTTGTGCATTCGCGCCGTGTTCGCGGCTTTCACAATCATGGAAATGAGCTTCCCTGCATCAAGGCCCGAGAGTTGGACCACCGTCGCAACGTCCCCAAGTGCTTCCCACGTAGCCATCTTCTCCTCTCAACCAACCTAAATTTCATTCTTACATCAGCTCACAACACAATACTTTCACAAATCCAAGCCCAAAAAAACAACAAGAAGACAAAAATTGTAGTATTATATATACTAGTAATCTTGACTGAAAATACGTTAAGATTTTTTTGGTGAAATTCAGAGATCTTTTAGTTTGTTTTTTTTTACCGTTTTTTTTAAAAGCCAAGGACTCAAACTTAGAGAGAAATTGAATGTATTGCAACAGGTTCCTTCGTTTGCATTGCCAAACTGAATGAAGAGCTCATTCTGCAGATGAATTCAACGGCAATTTGTAGAGAAACAAAAAAAAAATTAACGAATTTTTTTGGTTTGAAGCTGGATCTTCATAGAGATGGCATTGTTGTTCAAGATCTTCAACGCTCAGAGCTCAGAACAGACTGCAGCAAAATCAGATAACGAAAATTCTGAAGATTGTCGTTCACTCTTCTTGACTCACTTTTCAACGGAAAAAAGATGAAAAAGCAAAAGAGGAAAAATATGATTGAAAATAAATATCTATAATTATAAAATCAAAACTATTTTTTTTAAAAATAAATAACTCTCTTAGTGCACGTACAGCTTCTGAAAATACGAGTCTTCACCCGCCGTAGACTCAACTTTGGGCTTGAAAACCTGTGGAGCACTCAAAGCTTCAGAACCACAATGTAGAAATAGTAAAAAAAAAAAAATGAATAAAAAAAAGCTGTAAATGCACATTAACTTTCTCACCTGCCGCGAAAAAGTTTTTATTTTTTTGTTTGGTTGTGGCTAGTGTGTGTGTGAGTGGTGGTTTCTGAGTGGAATGTTATAATGAATGGAAGGTGAAAAGAAACGTCAAAATCCGTGAGGAGAAGAGGAGAAAGAGCATCGAATTCTGAGATTAACAGGCATTGCTTTGCGCACACGAATTTCTTCTACTTCTTTTTTTTTTCTCTGCTTCGTGTGGAGTTTTTGGACGAACTTGAGAAGAGAGTAAAAGAGAGAACTCTCTCAATCAATCCCCCACCTTACTCTCTTTTTCTCTCAACCTCTTATCGCTCACAGTTTCGGTGTCGTTTGTCCGTGATGCGTTGTTTGCACATCTTTCTTTCTCTCTCTTCACTCTCTTCTCTCTCTATGTCTGCACACACAGACAAGCATGGATTTAGTGCGGGCCACTGGTGCAAGTACTTGAAAACCCATTATGCGTTGCGGAAATTACGAAGGTGCCCCCGTTCTTCACGGAGTGTAAAAAAGGTAGAATACGGATAGGAAAAAGGAAGGGAACAATTTTCTTTTTATTAGTATTATTTTTTCATACCTCAAACGGGTTGTTGACTCATAGTCATCGTTTCAACGGAAGCTTTTTGCTCTAAATAGTACGATTTAAAGCTCCAGCTGGCAGCTATTCTCGTTCAAGCTGAGGCAGCTTTTGTGATAGAGTGCACATGCAATTAGTCAAACTTTTTTCTTTTTCTTTTTTTCTTGTTTTCACTTTTTACTGGTGAAGGATCTATTTAGATACCGCTTATTTTGTTAAAAATTAAAAATTTATTGCTAAAAACACTATAGTAAAATAATTTTTAAACTATAAATAATGCCATGGGACCCACGACGGACCTGTTTGTGCACATTTTTTGAAGTTTGGTTGCTATGGGATCTAGCTAAAAAACGCAAAACGCCTAATAATCCTTTGGTAAACACACGCTAGCTATTACCGACGGTCGGAAAATAGCTTATTTAGTTAAAAAAAATTTTAAAAAATTACTAAAAATGTATAAAAAAATTAAAAACTAGCTAAATAGTACAATAAGACCAATGAATAGTACCAAAAAGTACAACTATACTCATGAATAGTACCCAAAAAAAACTATAAACTAAAATAAACTAAAACTTTCATCGGCTCTGAAACAGAGTCTTAATATTACACTAAAAAAGTTAACAAATGTTTTGAGAACATTAATTTAAAAAATATTTTTAGAAATCTTTAATGAAAAAATTAATGAACTTTTTATATTTTTCATAAAATTAATATTAAAATTTTTCTAAAATTGTTTATTAACAAATGTTCTAAGAGCACTTATTAACCGAACCCTATTACCAATATTATGTTTGGTTGAAGTGAAAATAGAGAAAGAATGAAAAAGAGAAAAAGAAATGTGATTTTCTATTGTTTGGTTTAAGTGAAAATAAGAATGACATAGAAAGAGAGTGGATGAAGCATTCTACCTAGGCGGCTAGACCTACGTTTTTTGTGGGGGGGGGGGGGGGAGAATGAAAGAAAATAATTTTAAGAAGAAAAATATGGAATTGCCATCTTTTGCATCCTTCCACTTTTATTAATAAGAGCTTTTAAAGTAATTTTTTCTTTATCTTTCCACATTTTAATTTTCTCTACCAAACAAACATAGTGAAAAATACAAATATTTTCTGTGGGTACACGACTCACACTAAGCAGTTTTTGTCCGCTTTGGGGAGCCAGTCCCTCACGGTTTTGTCACGAAGGGGTGGGAGCTGAGGAGTATTGCCATGAAGTGATTTACACCTAGACTCACCCAAGTCCCACATCGCCTAAGTAACCCTCCCACTCATGGTTTATAAGCTTCTGGAGCGACCATGAGTGGGAGGGTTACTTAGGCGATGTGGGACTTGGGTGAGCCTAGGTGTAAATCACTTCATGGCAATACTCCTCAGCTCCCACCCCTTCGTGACAAAACCGTGAGGGACTGGCTCCTCAAAGCGGACAAAAACTGCTTAGTGTGAGTCGTGTACCCACATTTTCTATCCTTCCAACCAAAAAATATCTTTTTATTGTTATTTGTTTTTTATAACTTGATAGAAATATCATGATGTGACAGCTAAGCAACAAAAACTCAAATTACTCTTTTTTTTAAAAAAAAAAAATTTGAAAGTTAAATTTGGAAATTTAAAATTTTAGAAATTTCTGTTAAAAATATCAAAAAATAAAGATTGAGAAACAAAATTTCGAATTATATTCAAGAGGATTTCTTCGCGTGCATGTCAATTAAAAAATTAAAATATGTCATTTAAGTTATAAAACTGTTTGTAGCATTACTTTTTTCTCTCTCTCTTGAAATGCAAATTATACAAATTTTTCTTAATTACAAACAAACATGAAGGTACGCATATTCTAGTTTTTTCTTTTTTCTTTTTTTTTTGGCTAAATAAGAAATAATGAAGTCTCACTACCAAAGAAAGGAGAACAACAGAAAACGAAAACAGAGAGAAGGGATATTCTAGTTCAACTTCAACATCCCTTTTCTTTTGCAACAGCAATATGGATTATGGACTATAGACCCACCGTTGTACGACTATGTCAGTGGCGCACATGCCCTCCACACGTGTCACCAACTTTCCAGCATTGCTCCCCCGTCGCTCTCTTGAGACTTTTCTCCCAGGTCCCAATTCCATTTCATATATCCACAAATCCATTATCCCCAATTCGTAATTCCATATGGGAAAAAAAAAAAGATTTTCTTTTCCTTTTGAGAAATAGATATTAAATAGTTTTTTATAATAGATTTTAAATAGTTGATACTTGAAACATTGTGGATAGCAATTCTATACTTAGAGAGCGTTTGGATTCGGCTGAAAAAAACTGCGTTTGCGTTTTGTCTGTTTTTTTTTTTTTTTTTTTTTTTTTTCACGCGTTTTGGAGCGTTTTGATGAACAGTAGCCGCAAACTTTGACTTTTCAAATTTTTTTGGACCAATCACAGCACATCGTGTACTGTTCACGGACCCACAAATTTCACTTTTCAGCAACTTTTTCATTAAAAATGGGTCCCACGATACTATTCACACATTTAAAAATTATTTCGCTACAGTGTTTTTCAGTTTTCAGTTTTCAGCTGTATCCAAACGGACTCTTAATGTGTTTGGTAGAGGAGTTAGAGTAATGTTGTTTGAGTGTTTTTGATATGCGTGTATGTGAAAAAGTGTGTAAAAATGTGTGTAAGTGCATTTGAAATGTGAAAAATGTTGCTCAAGTAAGGCTACCAAACGGGCATGTGTCTAAAAATCAAATTTGTGAATCATTCATTTTAGGTATATTTTCCCTATGTTCATTTCTGTATGCAATTGAATAAAAGGAAAAATTCATTTTAAATCTTATAGTTTAAGAGGAGTAACAAATTAAACCATATAATTTCAAATGTAACAAATTAAACCTTGAATCTACAAAAGGTAACAAATTAAAAATCAAGTTTTCAAAAGATAATAAATTAAATCCTAAAACATAATGTTGTTCCACTTAAATGAACCTAGGTTTTGTATGTTATTTTTTGAAATTTTATGTCTTATGTAGTTGAGATATCCATATTCTTGATGGATTCGACAGATGTTTGTAGTAGACTAATAAATTGATAAAGCAGCAAATGAAAATGAGGTCTCGTGCCAACATTGTTGGTGGAGGAGACTAATGACCATAATATTAATAGTGGCATCTTATCAATGCTGAGGTTAGCACATACTTGATTTCGGGTTGCTCAACTACCAGACTAAATTGCAGAGAGAGAGAGAGAGAGAGAGATTCAACTTTTTTTTCTTTTTCTTTTTTTTAACTCATTTGCGTTATGACAAAAAGTCACTAATGGAAATTCGAGGGATATGATTTGGAGGATATCAATATACTTTTTTATACCATTTTCATAAATCCAAATCATGGGTCTTGCTAAGTGGGCCGGAGTCCCTTGCAAAACATAGGGTTTATGAAGGAGGTCAAGTGCTCGAAATTTTCACCCAAATGAAGACTTGGAGCTATTCCTGTATGTAGCTGAAGTTTAGATAAGCTATATTAGGTCTCTAAAGCAAGGTCGGTTTTTATTACATGCGGCCACTCAAAACAGCTTCTCAATATGTTGAATTGTCTCAATAAGAGATACTCCAATGGGGTCTGAAATCTAGATTGCCCAAAGGTTCAACTACACATTCCAAGCATCACCCTCCACAATAATGTTGTAATTTTGTGTCATTTTCGTTTGTATTTAGAGAAGGTAATTCACATGCCCACTTCCTATCCAAATGGGCAACACGGTACAACTGGATTGGATGCCCATGCCCATGCGCACCCCCATAACATAGCTCTGTCCCTGACTAGATCAATTCCCATCTCTTTCCTATCCCTACTGCATTCTCAGGCTTTGGAAAGAGGTGGATCTAGGCTCTCTCCTCTCTTGTAAATTAGTTTGGGTTTTAATAAAACATTTATTAAAAAAAAAAAATTGGAGAAGAGCATTTGGTCAAGCATTTCTTACTCCCATTTAAGAACGTCTTGAATCAATAATATATACTCTTCAAGAATTACAAATTTATCACTTAAAATACATCCAAGAATGTGTCGTGGAGGATCAAATAAGATTTTTCATATTAATGTATAAAATTATTATTATTTTCAAATGGTTTGGGATTACACAACTACTAAACCTTGTACTAGCTGCAAGTAATGCAAAGGAAAGGAGGTAAAATATTTTTATCACAGGGAAAAAGAAAAAAACTAGCTTTTGGGCAGATATTTCGGTGACAAACTGTAATTGTAAGGTGCTGAGCTCAATCACGTAGTGTGGACGAAACACTAATTATTGGTTTAACTTTTAAGATTTGATTCCTCACCCCCCCAACTTTTTCATTCTTATTTTCTCATCCTTGTTTTCTTTCTCCCTCTTCCAAACCCCACAGAGAGAGAGAGAGAGATGTTGTCGTTTAGGGTCGTTTTCTAATAAATATTAACAAAAACATTTTAGAAACCGGTTTTGGAATTTGTTGATGTAGTTAAGGTAACCAAAGTTTGTTGGCATGGTTGTTCACATGCCATTACTGAGTTGTCCCAACCCCATGTCTCTTTCATTTATATTCCCTTTTTAATAATTTGAATTTCGCTAACTACAATGTTCTGTGATTATGAGTGCATATGTTTACCAAAAAAAAAAGATTATGAGTGCATATAATTAAGTTTCTGCCTATAATAACGCCATTATACTTTGTTCCTTTTATTTAGAATATTCTATTGTCATCAAATTTTTTATTCTTTAATTCACGGGTGTGACTGTGAACTCCACTAGTCCCTTATAACTATTCCACACTTTAGTTATGATAAAATATCACATTCCATCATTGATAAGTATTACTTAAACAGTTCCAAAACCCTTTTTTTTAGCCATGAAAATGACAAAACGGAAAGCCTGTCTTATATGTGTATATAAAAAGTTTATATGGACTTAATGACCTAATGCAATCCATGTGATTAGGTGGGGTTATTATACATCTAAAATAAGCTAAAAACTAGTATATGCGAAGTTGGTCATTTAGAATAATATACGGATGTTTTAATCAATCCAATTAACTGAGACTTGAGAGTCAGTGGTTTATGACTAAGAGTTGGCTCCTGGAAAACAAGTTGGGCTCTAGTGACTAGTGTAATAAGCTCGGGAAGAAATTGTATGTAACATTATACTTAGAGGCTTAGAGCATGGAATGTGCAAATATTTATGTCTATTTTAGCGTAAAATCTTCTTCTTTTTTTGGAATCATTTTAGCATGAAATCTATATTTTTTATTTTACATATTTACGTTTCAAAATACTCCATATCAAATTATCTATTTCACACTATATTTTATTAAAATATCAATTTAAATTTTTTTTAATTGTTTATATTTTTTCACATGCAACAATTACCATGGATTGAGATTAGGTGCAATACCAATACAAGGTTGAGATTGAAAGTTCAAAAAAGAAACTTTCAATCTTAACCATTGAATAAAAAAAATCAAAAAGAAGTTGAAAAAGTTAAAAAGATAAAATTAAAAAATGAAAGTGTCCAATTCAATCCCAACTACCATCTACTTTCTTTAATGTCTTCATTCATTCCCGAGATACATAAAGAAAGAATAAATAACTAAATGCAAAATAAAGAGTGTTAGTGTCAATTTGCATGATTACTGTAACAAATTTGTAAATTTACACAATTATACACGGACTAATGTTAATCATTTTAAAACAAAACTATGTAAATTTTACACATTTTTTTTATTCTACGTGTACTAATGTGAGTGCTCTTCTAAGGGTAATAGGAGTCTTGTAAACCTAGTACTAAAAAAGAGAGAAAGGGCTAACTGGCTAACTTAAAATATACATGTAAAGGCGGCAACCATATGAATAATTTTGACAAATGTTATTTTAAGCTTTAACACCAAAAAACTAATATTAATTGTTGCTTCTACACCTCGATCTTATGAATTGAGCATACGTAAACACTTTCAAGGGTTGAAATAGCATTTTTGCCTTCCTATAGAGTTGTAGGGAGTATAAATTCATATAAAAAAGTTTGGATCTCTTTTAGTGCCGTGTGCGTGACTCAATTGTTTAATGGGCTTGAGTTGATATTGATTACTGATTACCAATGTCCTTTTATTTTTTAATAAATATTAAAATTCACCAATCTAATTTGATGATTTATTATTTTATTTTCCCAACATTGTATTATATAAAATTATCATGCAAAATAATATTATTTATATTTTCAATAGTCCAAAAATTTCATTAGAAAAAAGGTTATAGTTAAAGTTTCAGTCGCAATCCAGAAGGAATTAATTAATTTAATAATGAAAAGAACAAGATGGAAGGTAATATGGCCTAATTCATATAAAACATACGAATTCAATAAAAAATATAACAGATTCAAGCATCTCCACTGCAAAACATGGCCATCAGCCGTCCCACCAAGTAGTTAAGTAGTTTCCCGTGCAGGACGCTAGGAGTCTAGGACCACACTTCATAAAGCTTAAAAGTACTGTGTTCTAAATGCTAATATCTCAGCTACCATACTTTTTTTTTTTTTTTTTTTGGGGGGTTAAATAGACTACGCATTAAAAAACTAAGACGCATTACAAAACTAAGAAGCTACAAAAGGTTCAGGATAAAGCCTGTTAAAATACAAGCCTTTCAAATCATTCTCAAAAGCAAAAACAACATCCTCAGGCGCATGGGCGGAGCTGTGTTGATGGGTGGGGGGCCATGCCCCCCCCCCCCCCATTTTGAAAATATATACATAATTATTTTAATATTTTCAAATTTTAGTCTATAAAAATAGGAGTTACCCTCCAAATATTTGAATTAGTCCAATGATGCTCTTAAAAAAAATAATTGGTCTAATAGTTATAAAAATATAACTTTATTTTTCGCAATTCTATTTTTTATTGTAAAATATACTCTCATATCTGTTAAATATTTGATAAAGTTTAGCATCAAACATGTTAGAATTTATCTTTTTTAACCCGTTATGTGGCGATTAATAAGTTATTGACTTGTTAAAAAAAATTTTGTCACTAAAACTATACATGAAATGTGTTTTTAGTTGCCACATAATAGGTTAGAACAAGATAGTTTTAAATATGTTTGGAGACTAATTTATTCCTCCAAGTTTTTGATCATTTATGTTTTTGAAAATTTCATTAGTTCAATTGAAAGATTTTTTTACTTACTTTAGTATAAAATTTGATCATTTGTATTTAAAATGAAATTTTCTAAGAATTTCGCTACGAAAATGGAAAAAATGAATTTTATTTTATGAAAGATCGTCGTCAAACATAATTTTGATTAAAAATACTAAGCTTTTTTTTTGTTGAGTGTGTGTATATATATATATATAACTTATCAAATAAAAAAGTGTGTATATAAATGTGTGTATATATAATAAAAAAGCGTGTTTATATATATATATATATATATATATATATACATATGTATGTGGGAGTTGTCTTGATAAATATATTAGTGTCGCAACTTGACTCCTCTAAACAAAAATTCCTGGCTTCGTCCCTGCTCAGGCGAATTAGCAAAATAAGATAAGTCAAGATATTGGCTGGAGCTCATCCTAGCAAGTCTGTCAGCGCAATGATTTGCTTGTTGGTAGCCGTGCTTGAATTGCATCCGGTTAAAGCGAGCTGCCAAGAGCCTACAATCATCAAAAATTGGAGAAATAATGCTACCATACTCTATTACTCTTTAATTGCTACTCTACAAAAGTCTTCATCCTTTTCTTTTCAATTTTCCTCTCCCCTACGCCACTAATTAGAAATAGAATTACTAAAACAAAAAATCAACAAAACATTTCACACCTGGCATATTGTTAAATAATGATACTATAAATCGTTAGTTGGATCACTCGTCCAATTTGGAGTTTTAGACTATCTTTTAGTATATGCAAGCAAAATAGAGCTGAACAAAGAGACCATTAGGTTGTGCCCAGTGGAGTCTTCGACATTTAAGTTAGTATCAACTCATATATTTTGTATATAGATAAATAGTTGTATTTTTGTAGTATTTTTCTCATGCCTTGACAAGTGAGACAAATTATCTAATTTTATAGGTGACTTGGGTAGCTGTTATATATAATTGAAGGTGATTATTTCCCCGAGTGCAATGACCATTGTTTTGATGAGAGTTTAAAGTCTTTGAGCAACTGTCATCTTTGCATATATTGAATGTGCTTCAACTATTAGTTATCTTTCTTTAATGGCTTGCTGGTGATTCATTTAATGTGTTTGGGCCTGTAATTTTAGAGCAATGTTTCATATCCACCAGAAAATTTTACAATATTTTTCATAATAGTTTTTTTTTTTTTTTTGAGGGGGCTATTTTTCATAATAGTTCAAAGCTACTATGAGCGTGTTTGGTTTATCAGTTTAAACAGTAGTGTTCAGTGTTTAAACACTGAACACTAGTGCCCAAAAACAAAAAAGGACGTTTGGTGTGTCATTCCTGTTCAGGGATTGTTTGGAAAATAGTGTTCAAAAATCAGTGTTTAAAATGATATTTTTGAAATCATCTCTGACCTGTTTTTAAACAACAAAAACTAGTGTTTTAGTGGCAATTGTGTAATTATTTTGAACATTGTATGGCCCACGTCAGACATCAAAGCTGTATTGTCTCGGCAGTCTCACCCATACAGTCCCGTTAGGCATTAAAAAAATATTTTTTGAATAAAAAAATGTTTATTTTGGTTAAAGGTGTCAGTTTTTTTATTTTATTTTTAAATCAAACACACATACCAAACACATTTTTATGTTTTTTTGAACACTAAAACATGTTATTTAAACTATGATACCAAACACATTTTTTTGTTTTATAAACACTAAAAACACGTATTTTAACAACACTTTTTAAACTACAATTTTCACATATTTTTAAACAACAATTTTTAAACTCTATGACCAAACCGGCCCTATATGTTTCTAAAAAAAAAAAACCATTACAAGTGGATGACTGATTGATTTTCCTAGACTTATCATTAATGATACGTTAAAAAAGTAACATCAATATAAAAAATAGTAAAAAATTTCCAAAACAACTATTATAAAAAATATTGTCAAATTTTTTCGATATGAAAACATTGCTTTAACATTAATGTTGTTCTTGTAATATTGTTTGTATTTTTTGAAAATACATGAGTGAAAAAATATGTAAAAATATATGTAATATTGTTTAAATACTGAAAACTGTTGTTCAAAACATCTTACCAAATATTTCAATCACTGGAATTGTTTATAAAAATCGAGTTCAATAGTGACAAAACCGGTTCATGCTCAATGATGTCAACTCGTGGTCCTTGTGACATGACAACCATTGCCCATCATTATGGGTGTTGTTGCATTATAATCGCACTGCTGCCCAAGTCTTATTCCTCCAGCTAATTTAAGACTTCCCCCAGGAATTCCTTTTCAGTCATTAAAGCTTCAGCTTCTTATTTGTTTGAATGGGTTAACTTAAAGCTTCAAATTCCAAGCTACATACTTCCCATCAAATAAAAAAGATTTACAAAAAAGAAATGAAAAGAAAAAGAAACAGATAAAGACTTCTATTACAATAAAAAGAGATATACGTTATTTGATATTTTCTTCGCTGTCAAATCAATTCTCTTAATTCCAGAACCAGAAGATTCCTTTTAATTCCCTTTTTCACGTTAGAGGTAAATTTTTTTTTTTTTTTTGGGTTGACGTTAGAGGTAAATTAAGTTTAACATTTGATTAGCATCTGCCATTTTTAGATTAGCTGGCAATATGATACTGGTAGTGGTAGGTAAATTTCGTAGTCCCAATTCCCAACACCATTTAATCTAAAATTATGGTTTATGGGGCCCAAATAGATATATTTTTTTACTGAATAGAAAGAATGCATGTTCCTAATCCGAGACATTTTTTTTTTTTTTTGGAAAAAAGTCAGAGACATCTTGATGCAAGAGAGGGAAGAATTTGACCGTAAAGAGCCCTTAAAGGCAAGATTACAGGACATGATTGTATCTCTCTTTACATCATTATTAACCATAAACTTTCACCCTAACCAAAAAAAAAAAAAACAAAAAAAAAAGGAAAAAAAAGAAGAAGAAGAAGTGATATTATATTCGTAACATTTTTATAATAAATTTTATATAGCAGTATTGTGATCAGTTTTAATCTGAGCTTATTATTATTATTTTTTCACTCACTAAAAATAGTCTATTGAGTTAAATTTGATGTGTAAAAATATTGAGGAGGCGGTATTAATTTTTTTAAAAGGGAATGCCCTTAGAGCATTGGTTAATAATCTATTTAAAGAAAGTTTTTATGAAAAAAAAAAAAAAAGTAATTAACGTTTTGACAGCTTTTTTTATTTCCTATAAAAATTGTGTCAAAACTTTTATAAAATAAATTATGTCTTGTGGGGCCAAAGAATTTAACAACCCCGGCCCACTTTATACTAGGCCCAAGGCCCACGCCGAGAAGGAAGAGATGGCCGAGGACGAGCAAAGAAAGCCCAAATAGCCTAAAAACGTTGCAGAGGACGATCCTGTCCTTGGCATTCCAG
Source organism: Quercus tomentella (assembly GCA_028535165.1). Lineage (NCBI taxonomy): Eukaryota > Viridiplantae > Streptophyta > Magnoliopsida > Fagales > Fagaceae > Quercus > Quercus tomentella. The sequence continues at coordinate 2,761,549 of JAPQVY010000001.1, forward strand.
ATCCCAGAAGGAAAGAACGGCACGCTGTCAAAGGCAGCCTCCCAGAGTGCCCCCAAAAAAGGGACAAGTACATTAGGACACCCATGGGAGCATGATGTAGGAGCAGTTCAAGGAGAAACTGTCACCTCCGCATTGAATGCACCCCAGCTAACTCCCTAGCCGCATTAACGAGGAAGTGACCTCTGCACAGTATTATTGCAACCTCACAACCACCCCAGAAGACCTCTAGAGGGGACTGATGGGACAAGTATCAGCATAAACCATCAACCATCCACGTGTAGGGTAGAGATGAAGGAAGATATGTAATATAAATAAGAGTAGAGACCCCAGAGATCAGGGGGAGAAAAAAGGAGAAGAGAAAACACAGTAGTAATCTCAACAACTCCTGTAACCATTATCATCCAATATATACTAGAACAGAGCTCCTTGGATTGTGCCGAGGACAAACTTTCTTGTACAAACTTGATTCGTTTCTGTTTGATTGTCTTGGAAACTCATTATAACTGTTATCCCATTCACTAAAACCTAGTTCTTCTACCCACTCTCTACAAATTTATTGTACTGGACCAGTATCCCATACATTTTGGGCCTGGGCTGAAAATCGTGTCCCTACATGTCTTAAAAGCACTTGTTAGCATGACTATTTTTTTAAAAATCATGTAAACATTCAACACCTTCAAGCAATTATATATACATCAAAATAAGGCGATTAAAAGCATTTAAAGTTGTCTGTACAAGACCAAAATTCATTCATTAAAGCATTCAATTCAATTGGATGTTGCCCAAAACCTACAAAACATCAACATTGAATCATAGTTAACCATGTGATTTTTTTCATTTTCTAAGGGTCAAATTTTGAACATGCTGTTAGGGACTTAGGGGGTCAGGCAACGTGCTCACAAGGACCACAACTTAGCCTAATGGGCTTTTTTTTTGGTAACGGGCCAGGATCCTTTCCCACCCTCCTCCATTGTTTTGTTTGTTGACGAGGGTCACTGATGGTGATGGAACAGAGCTTTCTTAGTATCCTTAGCTCTAGGGTAAAGCAAAGGACCATAACCTTCTTGAAAACATGTAGAGATTTCAGGGCTTATTTGGATTGAGGGGGGAGTAAAGTAGAGCTGGCCTAAAATAGGCTAATTTTATTTTACTCTCCTATTCTCTTTCTCCCTCTTCCTCAATCTAAACGGACCATTCATTCTTAAACTTTTTTATTTTTTTTTAGAAAGCATTCTTAGGTTAGACCATGTAGAGAGCATTTTTAAAAAAATAAAAAATGTAAACAATGCTATTTTAAAAATCTTTGGTAAAGTAATACTATTTTTAAGTTAAGGTTTGAACTTGTCACTCCAAAAAGCCAGTTTCATTCTTATTATATTCACATAACTAATGTGATAAGGTCATTTCCTGTTTTGAGTGGAACTGGTCTTACATCTAGTTAACATGCTAACTCAACAAAATGCATATAAAACTTGTCTCATGAAGAGAAAAATTCACAAAAAACGTATTTGTAAAATAATTTTTACAAATATTGTTATTGTAGGGATAAAGGCCCAAGATCATATATTGGGTCTTAGGCTTTGTCCGATGATATTGATAGGTCCGAGGAGGAACAAACAGTTACTAGGAGTTTCCAGTTAAAGTCTCATAAGTAGGGGACGAGTGGAGGGTAATCTGAGGAGGAGCTCCTCCTCGGATATGATGAATGCAACTCAAGTATGTATTCCAGCAATCAGAGTGACCCTCCAAGAAGCTCCCATGATAGGAACATGCCTTACGAACATACTAGAAAGAAGGAAACCCAAAAATATCTAAGGGAAAGTTGCTACCATTGCTTTAAATGTACTGCAACTACTTTTCTAGCCGCATTTATGTGGAGAAGATCTTTGAACAGTGTTGTCTTGGCCACCACAACTCATAGAAAGCCAGAGAGGGTGTCTGATGGGGCGGGTACTCAAGTAAGGGCTCAGATGATCAACAAGTATAAAATCAAGATGACCCAAAGAGAGCTATATAATGTGAGAGGCCCTCCATGAGAAGGGGATTGAAAAAATAGAGATAGAGCACTATAGCAATCTAAATTATCTTTATATCCATCTGTGATTAACTTATATAAGGGTGACCTCGGACTGAAAGTCTATTATTTGTGTTTGATTGCCATTCAATTCAGTACTAGCCGTTATTCAATTCATTAGGGTCTAATTCTTCGACCCACTCTCTACAAATTTATTGTATTTGGCTCATTGGGCCAATATCCCATACGTTTTGGGCTTGGACTATAAATCGAGACCCTACAGTTATTTTAATAAAAAAAATTTAAATGCATTATTTAAAGGAAATGGTCCCTTATTATATAAGAAATTAATATTTATTTTTAAAATTTTCATAGTATTTCAATTTTTATTACAATAATATATTAAATTAACAAATGAATTTTAGGATTGATGCTCAAAATTTATCATGGTTAACAATAGACTTGGAGTCAAATATGTGTAATGAAATATAATTATTTTATTTATTATGAGTAATGCTATTCATAAGTGGTGAAAATATTTTTATATTACCCACAAAACCAAAACATATATACTCATTAAGTAGCAAAACAAAAATGCATTAATGATGTTAAGGGTCTTGTAGCTAAATTGACACATTCCCTTACCAAAGTGTTTAGGGGTCTAGGGAGAAATGGGTTCAAACTGCTGATCAGCAGCATATAATTATATCTCAAAAAAAAAAAAAGGCATTTTTTATCCCAAAACAAAGCAACATTTATTCCAAATATATATATATATATATATATATATATATATGGTCATTGGAGGGACAAAAATAACGTTATGCTTTAAGTCTGCTATTTTCCTTACTCTCTTCTATTCCATCCCTATATTCTATCATCCCAATCACCACCCATTTTCTTTACTCCATTCTCTCTAAAAATCATCCCAACTAAAATAACCATTAAGGCATTAATCAAAGTGAGTGATACTGACCAATATTATAGCAAACCTGAAACTTGGCCCAATAAGAGAAAAGAAGCACGTGGAAGAAACTGCTATGGCGTCAGTTTCTAGCATCTCTATTCTCTTTCTTGGGTCCGAGGAGCTATGGCGTGTAATGAAGAAAATCCCAATTTTCTAAAGAATTTGCCCCATAATGGGCCCAAAAAAGATTTAAAAGTCAGTAGGCAAGAAAACCCGTACAAAAGGCGGCAAGAAAGCCCATAGAACAGAATTTGGACCACCAAGAAAGCCCAAATAATGGAATTAGGACCGAAAAAGGACATTGAAAAATTGATCCATAGAAATCGGAAATGTGATTCATGTGAAGAAAGAAATCCCCTTCAAAAGTTTCTAAAGTCTGGTGACTGGTCAAAGACTCAAAAGGGCCGTCCAACTCCTCGTAGTCAGGCCTAGGGGTGTCAATTCGTGTTTGCAGGTCGGATTCGTGTCGTGTCGAATCATAAGTACTCTGCTATATGGGTTAACCCGAACCCGACCTGTTCAGTAAATGTGTCAAGAATCCTCAACCCTAACCCGACCCATTTATTAAATAGGTTGACCCAACCCGACACGTTTAACCTGTTTAATTAATAAGTCACTTAAAAGTTAATACAAATAACCCGTATAATAACTTGTTTGATTAATAGGTCATACATGACCTAAATAATCTATTATCAATTTCTATATATCTAAAATTAAAATACAATTACAACCATAAATATAGTAATAAACATATAATTACAACAAAAAATTAAGCAATAATAACAAAATTTAATACCTTTATTATCTAAACGGGTTAAACAGGTCAGACGGGTTCACATGTTGAACACGAACACGACCCGTTTATTAAACGGGTTAGCCGTGTTGACCCAAATATTACCCGAACCCATTTAGCTTCAACCCATGACCTGTTTATAAACGGGTTAGTCATGTCGGATTCGCGAGGTCGTGTCAGATTTTGCCACCCCTAGTCAGGCCTTAGCCGAATCAAGGGATCAAATAATTATTCCTTGTAGTTTTTCATGACTAAAATTATTTCTGTGTCTTATCAGGGGGCATAACAGGTATGATTATTTACGTGACTATCATAGAAAGTGCAATGAAAGGGAGAAAATTTTCGGATTGAGAAAATTTCCAGATGCAAATCATGCAATGCCAACCATTGATTAAAAAAAAAAAAGGTTTAGAGAAGTAAAAACGTGAAAGTTAAAAAGTGAAAGAGAAATGCTATGTCCATGTTTATAATATTTTCATAACAAATCTTATGTGACAGGTTATTACGGATTGTTATTGGTGGGGCAAAAAAGTAATTTCAGCGGTAGGTTCAATTTAAAACCAATAACAACTAACCACCTATGATTTGTTTTAAAAATGTTGCAGATGTAGCACCTCTCAAAGCAAAAAGGTGAAAGAAGCGTGAGAGAAAAATGAGGTATTTCACTCTTATGAAAGAAGTTCTCCCTTCACTCATAGAAAGTGAAAGTTCCTGTTGTATATATAGGTATATACATTGATAGGTTGTAATAGTGATGTTTGAGTTTGGAGATTATTGTTTCATAAAGTGAAAATTCAAGTTCTGGAATTTTCTAAGTGAAATTTGAACTAAAGGATTTTCGATTAGTCGAAGTGTTTGCTCGATCGATCGAAATGATAAAGAAAATAATCCAGGAGTCACTGGATGAGTCGATCGCTATTCGATTCCTATTCAATCAATTGAAAGGAACTCTCGATTGATTGGAACACTCGACTGATTGAAACTCGTAAAACTCAGTTTTTTGCAGAATTTCTTGGTAATTGTTTTGAATGTTTGAAGAGATTTCAAGCCTTGTGAATGGCTTTATGGAATATTTTCACTCTCCATATGTGCTTTTTGATGAAATATAACCCTATTGGTATAAATAGAAGCTTATGTTTCTCTCTAACTACACAAAATAGTAAGTTAGAGAGAAATATAAGAAATATTGTAGTTATTCTCCAGAATTGCTATCTGTAGAACCTAACAACTTGGCTGTATCTTGGGGACAAGTTTGCGATAACCCTTTAGCAAGAAGAGTGTGGGGGCAAATATTGTTTAAGGATTACAATTTTGTGCCTCCAAGTTATCAATTTCAGTTTCTATTTTGGGTTATCCTTGTTCTTCCATTATTACTTTGTGTATTATTCCCAACAATAGAGTTCCTTTCGATCGATCGAATGTTACGCCCTTCTATTAGTGCATAGGTGGAATCTGAATTTCGGGTAACTCAATGGGTCATATTCAAACGACAATAGCTCACTTGATTTGTGTTGAAAAAATTCAAAATTTGCGTTCAAATTCAAGCTAAGGATGTCTACTTTTTAAAAGATTCAAACTGCGTCTCTAAATTCCTTTTCGTTCAAAATTTATTGTCAAAACGGTAAACAAATGTCACTTTTTAGCACATTTCCTAAGGGATTAAGTTTTGTGAATAACTACCTACTAAAATATATTTTACCAAAGATTTGATTTTGTAGAGAATGATCACGTGCTATAGAAAAAATATTTTAAAACCGAATTTGTCAAAGGAACGCTAGACTTCCAGTTTTACGCCCTTCTATCGGTGCTTAGGTGGAATCCGAATTTCAAGTAGCTAGATGGGTCACATACAAATGACAATAGAAGGGCGTAAAATTGGAAGTCTAACGTTTTGTTGACAAATTCGGTTTTAAAATATTCTTTCTATAGCGAGTGATTTATCTCTACAAAATCAAATCTTCGGTAAAATATATGTTAATAGCTAGTTATTCACAAGAATTAATCGCTTAGAAAATGTGCTGAAAAGTGACTTTTGTTCACCATTTTGACAATAAATTTTGAACGAAAAGGAATTCGTAGACGCAATCTAAATCTTTTAGAAAGTAGACAACCTAAGCTTGAATTTAAACACAAAATTTGAATTTTTTCAACACAAATCAAGTGAGTTGTTGTCATTTGAATATGGTCCATCAAGCTATCCGAAATTCCGATTCCACCTATGCGCCGATAGAAAGGCGTAAAACTGGAAGTCTAACATTCCATTGACAAATTTGGTTTCAAAATTTTCTTTCTATAGTGCGTGATCAATCTCCATAAAATCAAATCTTTGGTAAAATATATGTTAATAGCTAGTTATTTACAAGATTTAATCGCTTAGGAAATGTGCTAAAAAGTGACATTTGTTCACTGTTTTGAGAATAAATTTCGAACGAAAAGGAATTCGCAGACGCGGTCTGAATCTTCTAGAAAGTAGACATTCTTAGCTTGAATTTGTACACCAGTTTTGAATTTTTTTTACAAAAATCAAGTGAGTTATTGTCGTTTGAATATTACCCATCTAGTTACCATAAATTCGGATTCCACCTATGCTCCAATAGAAGGGCGTAAAATTGAAAGTCTAACATTCCTTTGACAAATTCGGTTTTAAAATATTTTTTCTATAGCATGTGATCAATCTCTACAAAATCAAATCTTTGGTAAAATATATGTAGCTAGTTATTCATAAGACTTAATCGCTTAGGAAATGTGCTGAAAAGTGACTTTTGTTCATCGTTTTGACAATTAATTTTGAACAAAAAGGAATTCAGAGACACAGTCTGAATCTTTTATGAAGTAGACATCCTGAGCTTGAATTTGAAAGAAAATTTTGAATTTTTTCGACCCAAATCAAGTGAGCTATTGTCGTTTGAACATGCCCCATCGAGCTACCCGAAATTCAAATTCCACCTATGGGCCAATATAAGGGCGTGACTTTCAATCGATCGAAAGGAACTCTATTGTTGGGAATAATACACAAAGTAAATAAGGAAGAACAAGGATAACACGAAAGACAAACATAAATAGATAACTTGGAGGCATAAAATTGTTATCCTTAGACAATATTTGCCCCCACACTATTGTTGTTAAAGGGTTATCGCAAACTTGTCCCTAGGATACAACTTAGTTGTTGGGTTCTACAGATAGCAATTTTGGAGAATAACCATAGGATTTCTTGTCGTTTGAATGCTCTTTTCGATTGATCGGACATGAATCGAATAGCGATCGAATCATCCAGTGACTTTAAGATTATTTTCTTCATCATTTTGATCAATTGAGCAAAAGTTTCGACCGATCAAAAATCTTTTAGTTCAAATTTCACTTAGAAAATTTCAGAACTTGAATTTTCACTTTATGAAACAATAATCTCCAAACTCAAATATCATTATTACAATTTATCCATGTATATACTTATATATACAATAGTTCCATCATTGTTCCATATTGGGACCCACACCTTTTGTGTGAAAAAAGGATGAATCCTTGTGTAGGAGTAATGTTTCCATGAAAGATTTGTGCATTGTATTTGATCCACCCGTTAAACACTAGATCATGGAGCATTACTTTAGTCTTTTTTTTTTTTTTTTGGATAGGAAGATTTGGAGTATTAGTCTCTAGAGTTGAAATATACATGTAACTAATGTAAGACTAATAAATCTAAATATATAAACACTTTTTTATTTTATTTTATTAATAACAACTAATATTGTCTATTGTGATTTGTGATTTGTAATTAGTGTATAATAAAAATAGTGTTACTTGTAGACTAATCTATCTTTCTCTCTTTGGCAATTCATGTTGGTGAGTTGTGTTTGTGTCATGTCGATATAGATTTTGTACGGGGATGCCCCAGGGTCATTGGGCCTCGGACTCTAACCTCGAAACACTGTACGGGACAGGGACCCAGGCCCTTTGTACCTTGGGCCCTGTCCTTGGGGTGTAACGCCCGACCCTCTCGTCATCAGGCTCATAACCTTGATCCAAGCACTTCTCAAGACTCGGAATGAGCTTAATAAACATAATGGGTTCATGTCACTCACAGTATCGAAAGCGAATCACACGCACCTAATCGATCTTAGCTTGGTCGGGAGTGAGATTGCTTGGCAAAGCAGCGTCTCGGCTTCCCGATGTTGCCACAAGTGATATCCCTGTCGAGTAGGTTCTTGGAGGTGGGAATCAGTCCTAATGCCACTACCTCGTCGCCCACCTAAACACCCACTCAAACACGATGAAATTGGACCATCATTTCCACTTATAAATAGAGATAATCATGGCATTCCCACTAATCTCACACTATAAATAAGAAACAAGGATGAGAAGAAGGGGGTTGGCAATTTTGGAGAAAATACTAAGAAAGAGAGGAAAAAATTCAGAGATAATAAAGGAGTGACTCTGTGAGGAATACTTGGGGAGATAAGAGCGTATCCAGGTCTACCAAGCATAGAACCACCCACGGTAGGAAACCCAAAAGCCCACAAAACAAATAGATTGTGAGCCCAAATAGAAGTCCGGCCCAACAGCCATACATTTTGGGTACGCACAGATTTATTTGAATATATGAGTCAACACAAACACAGTTCGTTTAAAGATCATGCCAAAATCCTTCAATCCTAACATGACATTTTATTAAGTAGACTGACACAAAATGACCCACATAACAAGTGTAATAAACATTGTCTTGTATTAACACATATTTGACACATTTTAACTCGTTTAATAAATAAGTTGAGTTGGGTTGACCTTGACAATACCCATTTCAACACATTTAATAAGCCTCAACCTTTTCACACGTGCAAGTAGTTATAATTTAATTTTAGAATGTGTGTTCTATTTTCAAGGAAATTAAAATTAAATTTGACATTTCTAAATTTTACCTTTTACATTCTAAATTTTTTCATATTATTAAATCATTTTCAACTAGATAATAAGGTTATTTTTGGTAATACTAAAAAGTGGACACGATTAACATATTTGCTTATATTTTAGAGTACATAAACTATAGTTATCTTTTTTTTTTGGTAATCAAAAGCTTCAACTTGAATTAAATAAGAGAGTTGAGGCAGAGCCTCTCAAAATACATGCCAATAGAGTATAATACAAAAGCATAGACATGTCCACTGGGGGATCATCATAAATCCTAAAGTCTTGATCTTGAGCAGCTCCTTTCTTCGCCAAAAAGTCTACACATTGGTTCACCTCCCTAAAGCAGTGTCTGATCTTGACTCTAGGCATCTACTCCATGAGGTACTTGCAGTTCGAAATGAGCACAGAGTGAGTAGTGTTAATACTAGCATTCCCCGCCACTCAGTCAGCCACAACTTTAGCATCAATCTTGATCTCCACCTCCTGCATCCCCATTGAATAGCAGATCCTTAGTCCATCTCTTATAGCTCATAACTTTGCATCCACACTTAAAGATATAGCTCGGGAAAAGCCTTTAACCTAGCCACCCTCATGGTTTCGAATTAGTCCTCCTCCCCCAGCCTTCCTTGGGTTCCCAACAGAGGAGCCATCGGCATTCAACTTATACCAATTCAAATCAGGTTTATTCCATTTCACACGAACTGGCACTTTGGATGAGCAATTCCTAGCCCACCCAGCACAAAAGAAGAAGTTAGTGGCCAAGTTTTGAGACTCTCTAGTCAATCTGGTGTTTGGTTCATCATGCTTAAAAACTCTTCTATTCGTATGGGTCCATAAGCTCCATATACCAAAAGCCAATTGAACTTCCCATGGAATCTGCCCGACTGCAAGGTTCTTAGAGTCCTTTAGATTATGCTTCAACCAGTTACATAACTTGGAGCTAAAGAAATTCTCATCACAGAGGGTGTTGTTTAAGTTAGCCCAGAATTTTTTTGCAAATGGGCAATCTCTCAAGACATGGATTATTGACTCACTACCAATTCCACAATATTCACAAACCCCATTTTCAGCAATGCCCCTTGCAACCAGTAACTCTTTGACTGGAAGGCTGTGGAGATAACACCTCCATATGAAGCACTGAATTTTTGGTAAAGTATCCACACTCCAAATTCACTTCCCTTCAAAGGGGGCAGCTTCTCCCCTTTCCCCTTTAGCAATTCTGTAAGCGCTCTTGCCATCAAAAGTCTCCTGATGGTGAGTAAGCCCAGCTGATACAATCAAGAGTGGATGGGGACATTGGTCTTGGGATAGCTCCAATTGTCTTCCCCACAATACTTGGGAAATCAAAGGAACATCGCTGCAAATTCCACATTCCATCTAGGACCATATCTTTCACCTGCAACTGATCCTCATCTCTGTTGAGAGGCCCTATGAGCATACTTCTGAGAGGCCCTTTCGACAGCCATTTGTCATGCCAAAAATTCAAGTTGCTGTTCTTCCCTACTATCCATTTTGATCCTTTGTTGAAAACATCCTGTCCTTTTTTAATTGCAGACCAAGTACGAGAGCAAGGGCGTTTGGGGATGGTGTATTTACTCCTCATAAACTATAGTTATCATTAACAAGTAAACTATTTTTGTTACATATTTTTAAGCACATATATTATAGTATCAGGTTTTCCAAATGGAAATTTGATAAACCTGATTCAATCGAAGTGTGGTTTTGCCCAGTACATTGCTTTCACAGTCACCATTGTGGTGTTGTTCCTCACGTCGTCTCCACTTTGCATGCTGCCATCCCTCGTCCTCCTCTTTGTGGCTTGTTCCACCAGAGCTTTAACAAAGATAATACTCATCAAATCCATTTATAAGAGCTATTGAGATATCCACCAAGTTTGACTCCACCAAAATTGACGAAGATCTTGAGGTTTCCATCATCTTGCTTGCTTGTAGTTTTGACATTGCCTAGATTGCTAACATGGACGAGATAACATGTTAGTTCGATTGTTACCAGATTGATTGACAACCCACATATCCATGGTTGGCAATGACTTTAAACTTTAATGCTTTGTTTGGTTACAAACGAGGGAAGAGAAGAGAAAAGAAATGAATAGTAACAAGGAAATGAGAAAGAAAAGAAAAGAAAAGAAATCAATTCTCTTATGTATGTTTGGAAATAGGGAGAGAAGGGGAAAAGAAAAGAGAAGAATGTGTTTCTTTTTCATTTGTTTGGTTTGCTATATAAAATGAAATGAAAAGAAAATATATGTTTTTTTTACTTATATACCCATATAAATGTACAAGATGCATAAATTTTACGGGTAAATATGTAACTTCATGTCATATTATATTATTTATGTGGGTCCCATTTTTTTAAAACCATTTTCTCATTTCAAATCTGTCCAATTTGGGCGAATTGCAAATATGTGGGCTCAGAGAAATGGTTTCTTCCATGACAACCAAACAGGGAAAATGATTGCATTTCTTCTCATTTATCTTCTTTTCCTCTCTCATCTAGCCTTTCCATACACACTGTAAATGCCTTTGAATCCAACATGATTGATGACATTGGTAGCTACCCACCCACAAAACACCAAGTAGTTGTTGATTCATATTTGTAGCATCGTGAAGATGGAGATGCTATCGTCATTTGATCTACCCTTCCACTAGGGTGTGCATCCGCTAGGACTATATGATCATATTCTTGAAGAGTTCAATGTCGAAATAGTGTTAAGCATACAGTTAGGTGTTGCCATCAAATGAGTTGATGACGATGTAGATCTAACTGCCTATGCCATTGAGGATGTTTATATGAGTTTTTTGGCAATTGTTTTTTTAGTTTGGTTGAGAAGAAGCCGATGATTGTGAAGCTAAAGCTGACGGGGTGCCACAAAATATGAAATTTGCTCCATGATAATTTGACTACGAATATTTATTTTTTACTAAAACATAAAAGAACATATCATTTATTTTGCGTGTGGAAATTTTAAGAAAACTACCATGTTGCCTTTCATGGGATAGAGGGCATATTTTAAGATGCAGTGAATGGAAGAGATATATAGACAATGATAGCAAATTTAAAAGATTAAATTGAAAAAAAATTAAAACTTCAAAGACTAAGGGTGCGTTTGGGAAGCGCGTTTTGCGCTTCCCACGTCTGAGCCTACGTTTCTTTCCTTTTTTTTTTAATTAATTTTTTAAGACCAGCGCCTGGTGCACTCTTCATGGGACATGAACAGTGCACCAAGGCATATGAACAATAAAAAAAGAGTGAATAGTAAATTTTTTTTTTTTTTTTTGTATTGTTTTCAGTTTTCAACAAAATAAGCGGTATCCAAATAGACCCTAAAATAATAATAGAAAGAAAATTAATGGGTGTATAAAATAGAGTTTAGATAAAGAGATCTGACCCCAAACCTTTGCATGCAAGTTACATTATTAGAGCACTTGCAGCAGTGGAGCTAAAAAGCTATAATACTATTTTAGCTCCATCAATATACCAAAAATGCCTTGCAGCAGTGGAGGCAAAGTTATAATTTTTTACTGATTTGCTACAGTGCACATCTATCTATAGATGTGCACTATAGCAGACATCTAAATTTTTTTTTTTTTTTATTCAACCTCCGATTAAAATAATGCAACTTACTTTATTTTTTTTCATTTCTTTTATTCTATCTCACCGTGCTCTCTCTCATCATCACTCTCAAGCTCAGTTCTCTCATCAAGCTCTCATCTCTCTCATCTCCCAACCCACGCCGTCGCCATCCCAGCCCACGCCGTCCCAGCCGATCCACTTCAGGTCAGTGCTCTCTCTTCTTTTGTAGTGAATTTTTTCATCTGGGTGTTTGTTGTTTTGGCTTAATTTTTCTGGGTTTAGTGTTATTTTGTGGTGAAAAATGGTGTTGTTGCTATGTTGTTTTGGGCAAATGGTGTTATTTTTTTGTTGTTTTTGCTGGGTATAACATCTGAATGGAGGAATGTATTGGGAATTTTCTGTTTGCAGGAATTTGTTGTGTGGTTTTCTTGTAATAGAAATTCTTGTGGTCTCTGTAATTTGTGCAGGGAAGTTTACATGTTTTGTTGTCTCTGTAATTTGTTGTGTTGCACAAAACCACAGAGTTACATTTGGGAATTTTCTGTGTGCAGGGAAGTTTACATTTGTTGTGTTGATATAAATGTCTCTGTAAATGTAAGTTTGTTGTGTAATTTGTCTCTGTAATTTGTAATATAAATGTCTCTGTAATTTGTCTATAAATGTAATATAAATGTCTATAACTATAATATAAATGTAAGTTTGTTGTGTAATTTGTCTTTGTAAATGTCTATAAATGTCTCTGTAATTTGTTGTGTTGATATAAATGTTAGTTTTGAGAATTTTCTATGCGCAGGGAAGAGCCGGTGGCGGCGGTGGCGGTAAAAGAGGCGGCGGCGATGACGACGGTGGCGGCGGTCATGGTGGTGGCGGTGCCAGTGATGGCGGCAGCAGTAGCGGTGGCGGTTGCAGGTGGTTGTGATTGTTGTTTATTGTAGTGGATATATTATTTTATTGTAGTAGATATATTATTTTATTGTGATGTTTATATTATTTTATTGTGTTAAAAGCTAAAATAGCTCCACTGCTGCAACATTTATGTAGATAAAATAGATAAAGTAACTTTTGGTGGAGTTAAAAAACTAAATTTTTAACTCCACTGCTGTGGATGCTCTTACCACCCTAGACCAAAATTATACAAAGAGAAAACTTTTATATGGAATATATTTTTGCCGATGTGTGATGCGAATATCATATATTATAGCTTTTTCAACAATCATCATAGTTGTTATCAAAAAATAAAAAATAAAAAAATCATCATAGTATTTTTTTTTTTTCATTAAAATCCGGAAAGGAAATCTTGAGAATTTGCTGAGAGAGTATAAATTTATTTATTTATTGACCAGTCCGCGTAGCTACAGAGCATTAAACATGAATGGACCGCGTGCGTGATTAAAGGCGCATGAAAGGGTCTGATATGTACTTTCAAGTTTCAAAGCATTGAATCAATCATGAAAAATGCCTGCCTCCTCATTGGTTCACAAAAAAAGTTTGAGTGATGTTACTGTGATATAATTGAGCATCTTCTTCTTCTTCTTCCAAAAGAAAAAAGAAATAATTAAGCATCCAATTAATTTAATAAGGAATAAAGTTATGGACACAACATTCTCATAATATTTTTCTAACAAAACTTAGGTATTGGGAGCATTTGTATAAGAAAATGCAAAATAGAAGAATGTATCAATTTTACACATTCAAGTTCCAAAATTATCCACATTAGTCAAGATAAAAATGTGTAAATTTGCAAAATTGTTGTTTACTATGTAAATTTATACTAACACTATTTATTTTGCATTTAATTTTTTATTTTCCTTTACGTATCTTGAAGATGAAGTAAATGAATGGATGATAATTGTTGTGTGTGAAGAAAGAGAAATAATTAAAAAAATAAAAAAATAAAATTTTAATGAAATATAGTGTAAAATAGATAATCTGATGTGAGATATTTTGAAAAGTGAGTATGTAAAATAAAAAAGTAAGTTCTTATGCTAAAATAGACATAATTTTTTTGCACGAGTTGATATGAATGCTCTAAACTTAGCAAAAAAGTTATATCAACGGTGGATTTAGACAAGAACTAGTAATAATTTATCACTTAAGTTTTATTGCGAAGCTATTGTGTTTTTTTCCCCCTAATATGTGAAGCTATTGTGTTTGTAACTTGTAATGTCTTACATAAAACTACTTTTTAATTAATTAAGAAGAAATGAAGGCATGTTAGAATCTCTTTCCCTCTCTTATGCGTGTGTTTGTTTCTCAAAAAAAAGAATGAGTAATTGTTCCACATTTTTTAAGAGAGTATATTAAGTATAGTATAACTTGCATTATTCTTCTTTAAAAGTTAGCATAGCTTTTGACTTTTAATTGGAGTTGTGATGTGTGTTAGTTTCTTTAAAAAAAAAAAAAAATGAAGGGTAATTTAGTCATTATGAATATTCTCCTTTTCCCTCTCATATCCATCGCTTTTTTTGATTTCCCTCTCCTTTTAAAATAATTTAAAAATTAAAAAAGTCAGAAAAACAAGGAAACCCATATCTAATATCAATATCTTTAGCCACGTAATCTGCGCCGTCGGATAGGAACAAGTGACCTAAGCACTAATTGGCCCACTCCCCCAGCGCTAAAATCTGGCCAATGAGAGAAAGACACGTACGCATACCCCCCAAACGTAATACTATGTTTTCTTCGGTTTTTTTGTTTTTTAGCAAACTGTTGCTAGAAAATTTTGGCGGGCAAATTCGTGAATTTCAAATAAAGACCAAACCCTAGCGTCCCTCTCGTTTCTCTCTCTTCCTCTCTCTCTCATCAATTCTCTCTCTTTCTCTCTCTACCAGCTCTCTCTCTCTCTTCTCTCAAATTTTCTCTGTGATTTTCTCCAGGGTTTCGCCTCGAAATCCATACTGTTATGAGGTTAGTGCTTCTCCGATTTTCTCGCTTTGATACGATTTTGGGATTATATTTTCTCGTTTCTGTTTTGTTCCGATCTCTGACGAGCTTTGATTTCTGCGGTCTTATGTTGTGTCTTTCGCTTTCCATTTTAGTTCAACTCTCGGGTTTTCGGGATTGCAATCGAATTCTTCTTAGGGCTTTATGATGAGTTTTAGGGTTTCTGATGAATTTTAGGGTTTCGTGATTGCAGAGAAATGAATTGAAGATCGCTGTGGAGATTCTTTCTCCATTTATTATGTAAGCATCGTTATACGCATTTAAGCTTATTTGTTTTCTATAAGTTTCAAATAGTTCATTTCTGTGAGCAATGTTAGGGTTTTGCTTATTATTTATTTAATTTTGTGTGCCATATTTTTAATTTGTTGCATTATGTTTATCTGAATATGGAATATTCTTTTTGAATTTTTATATTTCAGGATTAATTTAATTGGTAGTTGATTAAATTCAAAATTGAAGATTTTTGGAATTAAAGAACAAAATGGGCAAAGTTTCCCCAAAAGAAAGGGAATCGAAGAATTCTAAACATAAAAAGCGGTTACGGGGTTCGAGCAACAAGTATTTGAAGCCAGGTACTCTTGCTCAGCTTCGGTACAGCAAGGCTTCGGCGGCCAGGTCTTGTACCGATCTTGGGAGGAAAAGGGTGGCTGTGTTGGATACCAAGAAGTCGGAGAGTAATCTGGTGCTTGAAGATAATGTTATTGATAGAAGTCCTCTAATGCTGTCTCCTGGGAATTTGGTTAGGGAGAGCAGTTTACTAGGAACACCCAAGGTTATCGATAAAAGCCCTTTAATGCTGTCCCCGGTGAATTTGATTAAGCAGGGCAGTTTCTTTGGAACGCCAAAGGTTATCGATAAAAGCCCTTTAATGCTGTCTCCCGCAAATTTTGTTAGGCAGAACAGTTTCCTAGGAACACCCAAGACACCTCGAGTTGAAGATTGCATGTCTGAGTCACGACTGGAGTCACTTCCAATGGATTTGCTGGTATTCCTTATTTGTCTTACATTTTCGTTTCTCTGTGTTTTTCCCCTTAAAATATTTTGGCTATGTGTTTGTTAGTTATAACTCACTTGTTTATCTGGAACCATGTAATCTTGAATATGTTTCCTATCTTATTTGGAACCTGGATACTATGTTAGACAGTCCAACCTTTATTATTGTTGTGTTCATCTTGTGCATGGTAATCACCTGTACATGGTCTAGACTTATGCTCTTTTTATTATTTTTGCAAATATGTGTTCTGGTGTGTCTGGTTGTCTGTATACCATCCTATAGAGGGCTGTTTTCATTTAAGATTTTGATTGAGGCAGTAGTTATTGCACAGACTATACCATGATAAGTTGTAATGAACACTAGGAGTACAGCATACGTGTGAGGAGAATGATGGAAGGAAGGTAGAGGTTTAATGTCTAGACCCTTTACCTAGAAGTTATTTAAATTTAAGGTGTACGTTATGCAAATGTTTTTCTTGTTTCAGATGTTTCTAATAATTTTTTTCATATTTATTCTCTGTTTTGCATTGTCATTATCATGTATTACTCCATACATTTTGAGTTTCTTAACATGTTGAGCAAGGTCTTTAGAGTTGAACTGAGTATATGGTATGCGGCTATATCTATTTTTTCACGGTCAAATCCAGTTACTGTGGTTGTTTGATTATTTTCCACTCCTTTTACGTGTGAGGCGAGGATGATTTGTCTTGTACCATAGGATGCATGCTTTTTTCACAGAAATGTTCTATATTCTGGATATGTGAGGATGTGATTTGATCAGAAAAGATTGGAAAGTACTTTACTTAATACTCCTTAAGTTCTTTGTTCTATAGTGAGCTCAAGCAGCGCTAGAAGGGAATCCTTCTCCTCAAAGGATGAGGACAAGGCAGGTTTCATAAAAGAACACTATTTTAATAGTAACTTCTTAATAAAAATTCTGGAATAGTTTTGATTTTTATTCTTTACAAAAACCTAAGACTGGATCTTTAATTTTATGCCCATAAATTTCCAACATGTACACAACACTTTCACATATCTTCTTGTGTCATGTTTGTAGGTTTCTGTATGTTTTACTTTTGCATGTATTGTGCCCATTGCGCCCCTAAATATGCATGTGTAGTTCTTTTTTGCTATATGTGTTCTTTGTGTGTGTGTGATCTGCTTTTTTTGAGTTACTGATTCTTGTTTCTTTCATGAATTTGAGGTTAAAATACTTTGCCACTTGCACCATGACCAACTGAGGGCTGTTTTTCATGTTTCTCAAAGAATTAGAAAAGCTGTAAGTACATCTCTGTCTCTCTATTTGTGCTTGTATTTGGATCAATTATGATTCTGAGCTGATGGATGGTCCTGTTTATACTGCTGTGGACAGGTTGTGATTGCAAGACAATTCCACTTTAATTATACAACTCCTGATCGTTCTCGACAGGAGATGTTAAGAACCGTAACCCCACAGCCAACAGAACACTGGCCTTTTGTTAGGTGATTATCTCAAATTTTAAAATTGCGTTGTCATTTTCTGTTAAATATCTATTTCTGCTTTTAATGCTTGTCCTTGTTTTTCCTCCCCCTCATTTATCTGTTCAAATGATATTTTTGCAGCAAGGGAGATGGGAAGGGTATTTGGATGCCAAGCCCACATACCCCAAAAGCACCAAGGCATGGTCCTCGGCCACCTTCTCGTCTCAAATTCTCTGAGATGAGGCAGGTTGCAGCTGTTCTGTTCCCTGAATCAGCTTTTCCTTCGAGATGCATGGTGCCGTCTGCATTGCCAAAGCCCTTATGCAAATCCTTGGCTTCTAATCGAGTTCTATTCTATGAGGATGAGTTATGCCAGGCTGTTGCTCAAAACAAACTCCGTTGATTTCATTCTGGTTTCTTATTGCCTCATGTTCCTCTGTATATAGTTTGTTTTGATTCTCTATAGGTGGTCATAGTCAGGGTAGGGATTATGCAATTTTGTAGTTTTGTTGGGGCAGTTTTAGGTGATATGAAACTTAAGATTTGTGTTAGGGTTGGAAGATTCAGATGATGGTTGTGGGAATAACGTATTTCAAACTGGTTACTTGTATATTGCCTATATATGTTTGAAAGAATTGTAAGTTGTTTCTTAGCAGGGAAATTTGTACTGTCATTTTAGTTAAATTTTAAAGTATCAAGGGTTCCCTGGTATTTTCTTTGTTAAAGCAGTATGATGTTCGAAGGTCCTGATCTAATAATGCTGCTGCTTGTATTATCCATGTTTTTTCATGTTCTTGTTCCTATTGTGCGTTTCCAATATTTATTCATATTGCTTGCCATGTGGATGTGGATTGGTATTTTGAAACTGCTACCTGTTTTTTGGGATGGGGCATGGGGGCACCACTAGGTATTAGGTAATGATAATTGATAAATAGAAATGAATATTACAAACCCTTACCTTTATATTCTCGGTTTTATAATAGTTTGTAACTCTATTTCTAATTTCATCTGTAAAATGAGGTTGTGTCTACTGTCTAGTGAGTAGTGAGTATGTTATGCTTTGATTTTATAAACTCAATAGTTTAACTTTTTTTTTTTTTGGTTTTTGAAAATACGAAGTATTTTTAACATACACGAGAAGAGAGAAGAAGGTCTCAACAGTTTAACTAATTAAGTCTTAATCCCAACTTTTCTAAAACCCATAGGCTTCAGATATATTGCTACAGTGGAAATTTCGAAGGTATTACCCAGGGCATGTTTTTATTTTTTGTTTTTAAATTTTTCTGAAGAAGAAAGCATACTGAAGATGATTACATGGAAAGTTAAAAAGTAAGATTTAGGCAAGTGGTCACTTCTACTATTATGTTCTATATAGAACTGTTGCTTGTGGGACATTTCCTCCTTTTTTTAGAAAGCCTCAAAGGCTATTAGCTAGATCAGCCAGTTTGGTGTTGCTGTTATACTCGTATCTGTTTTTTTAATCTGTGTTAGACTTTTGTTTGGGGAAATAGGGAAAAAAAGAGAGAGTATATAATGAGCTAACTGCTAAAATTCTAGGAATTCTAGGGTACAACCACTTAGAAGTGACCCACTATTGGAGTGAATCACAAGCATTAAAGATAGTGACGATGGGCTTATCAAAAAAAAAAAAAGATAGTGACGATGGTTACTCTACAAGTATAAGTGTTTAAGAGGGAGTTTCACATATATATATTTAGATTAGACTTGAGTAGAATTTCTATCTTGTATAAAATAAAATTAAAAAAGAAAGAAAGATAGTGACGATGACGATTACCATTTTGTGCAAAGTGCAGAATAAGGCCAAGTAAATGGTTTATATATTGATGTAGACAAGTTTAGTTGCCGGAAGATTTTTATTGAGATTAACCATTTGGGAGGAGAGCCTGGAGTTGAAGAGAATTGCTGCTTGGTTCACAGATGCTGGTTTCAACTTCTTTGTAAGCCTCCTCCCAGTGTTCTTTGAATCAGCAAACGCCCAAGTAAATAGTGGTGGTATACTTGTCACTCCAATCCTTCTCGCACCCAATGCCATAAAGTTCCTGCCAATTATTTACTTTAACCCTGTTTGAATGTCACGAAAAAGCAAAAACAAAAGAAAAAAAAAGTTTTTTTCTTTTCACACCCCATAAAATGAATTTTTTACTTATAATTTCATGGTATGAAATTGTCTGTGTTTTGGATGGATAGAGTTACAATCACCATCAACGTAAAAAAAATTCTTTGCATATGATTGTTCTTCTGTAAATTCTTATTAATTTGGCAATTATGGTCTTATTTTCTTGGTATGCATCTTCTAGTATGCGCTATTCTACTACAAATTATGAGTTGCAATACCAAATTGGGGATCATAAGTTGAACTAATGGCCATAATTGTCTACCACTGTATTAATAAGCACTCAGGATGAAAATTTGGAAAGACCGGTCTATTTGTAAATAGTCTCTTCTTTACTTCTTTATATTGGTGCACTCACATGGTGACCATGCAGTAAGTACCTAACCAATTTTCTTGATAATTTGTATCCAGATCACATTGTCTTCTGTGCTTTCAAAAACGTTCCTGCAAGAAACTCAAGACGAATTGATATCATACTGAAACATCCTGAATGTAGACACAAAATAAGTATTTGCAACACATCACTCCCTATGCACAATATGTATATTCTTTTGATAGTATGAAGGTCATTCTGTCATCACTCGTTTTTGCCTTCATTTTCTTTATGTAACTCTTGAACATCTTTAACTGATTTGAAAATGTTAAGGCGGACTGATAATGAAGAAATCAAATAATATGATTGGCACAGAATTTGGAATGAAATATTAGAAGAAAAGCAAATTGAAGATCAGAGTGGGAGTTACTGTCATCATGGATGTGAGAGGATCACATTCTGAGCAACCAGAGGCAAAGCTTTTGCCACTAAGAAGCTCTTGGAGTTGCAAGTTTGAGTTCAGATGATTAAGCTGGCAAGAGCTCCTTGAGACCAAATCCTTCAGGTGAAGATTGTTTCAGAATCTCTTAAAATATATATATATATATATATTTCTCTGTGTATGTGTGTGATGCAAGGCCAGTCCATTTAGTAGAAACTAATAGAGTAGTTTTGGCATTACCTAAGAAGTCTGAGAGAACCCTTCCATTTCTATACCTTCCTGCTTCCAGTAGGTTTTCTTCCTTTGAAATCACTCCCATATTGAGGGAAATTCAAATTGCACTTCAGTATAGTATTGATATATTTGTTGGTTCCTGTATCCACAATTGAATCTCCAAACACAAAAACTGCTGGCACTCGACCTGTTTCATTTTTAGGTAGTATCATGGCACTTGCCACTTACATCATTAAGGAAAAATATAATTATGGAGAAAATAATGAATTAAGACTAAAGAGGAAGAAGCAGAATTTTCAGGGTGGAACTTCATTCTAATATATGAAAATCTACTTTCTTCTTCAAGTTTACTAGGGAAAAGTAGAAGATAAAGTTTTGAAGGATTGAGTTTTCTGAAAAATCAGTGACAAAATTGTCAATGCAGGAACTTTCACCATGAGCTTGAGTTTGGTGCCAGCATCTTGATTACTGAATGCAAATATGTTTTCTTCGTTAGCATTTAAAGGTAAGAGTGCATATGGTTAAGTGCTCTTGATATTTTGGTAAATGGTTGCCATGGTGGGCAGAGGTGGACTTTCGAAAGATCCAATGGCTGCCAAGTTGTTTGCTGCACTCCAAGCAATTCAATTCGCAATAGACTTGGGCTTTCAAGTTTCAACAGGTGATTCTTGAAGGAGTCTCTCTGCTTGAGATCAATGCAATGAAGTCAGACAAAGTGGACAATTCTTGATTAGGACACATGGTTGCTGATGCCAGAAGACTAATGCAAAACTTCATAAGTTGGGAATCAAACCATGTTAAAATTAAACGGCCTGCTAATCAGGCTGCTCATCTCTTATCTCATTATGCTATTAATCTTACTGAATGCCATTACTGGGTGGAGGAAGTCCCTTCTTTCCTTGAGTCCCAGTTGATGATGTGTTTGATTTGATTAATGAACGACTTTGCTTTCTGTTCTCAAAAAAGTACAAATAGAATCTAAATTAGCTTCTAATTGTAATATAATTTCGTTCCAAGTTTATTTTAATCTATATCTATATAATATCTATATTTGAAGTGTAACATTTATTATTGCTACGCTATTTTTGAGCCACATAAGCGTAACATTTTGGTTCATTCAATCCACTTCGGTCCATTTCGGTTCGAATCGGTCCAATTCAATTCTTTTTGGTTCATTTTGGTCCAGTTTGGTCCCATTTGATACACTTCAATCAATTTCAAACTAATTGGGCCTTATGTTGATTCTTTTTGTAGGTTGCATTTTCAATCTTGGGCTCAAAATTTTATTATTTATTCTTATTTTTTGGGTTGAAAAGTATGAAAATTTATTCTATTTGTGCCATACTCTTTTGTTTTGGGCTAAAAAATACAAATAAATAGGCATTAGAAATTAAATATATAAGTTCTAAAAATAAACAATAAAAATGATAAACATTCAAAAGACTACCTTAAAATTCAAGTTTTAATAATATAGGCATTATACTTATATTTTGAAAGAATAAAAAATGCTACAATTCTAAACTTATATAATAATTTAAATTTAATGTAACATATTACATGTGTTCCATAGAATGAAGGTGTACATTTTTTTAAACTATCCTTGGATATGCTTAAATTAATTAATTGATTATGGTATATTCTAAAAAAGTCATTTTAATAACATATGTCATCTTCGTCATTTATATAAAACAATATTATTGTTATGTAATTTAACTATAACTATAATATTGTTTATATAAATGAAGAAGATGACATAACTATATATATATATATATATATATATAGTTGTTGACTGTAAAATACATTATATGTTTCATTACATAAAACTTATAAAAAAACATTTTAAATAACACATGTACTATTTAACCGAAAAATTTTACATTATATTTTTATAAAATAATCATATTACATTTTCTTATGCATCACGGGAGTTTGCGATTAGTTTTTTTATTTTTATTTTTTTTAATTTTGGTGTCAAGTAACCCGTTCATAATACTCAAAATGAAAACTAAGAAGACCACTTTACTCATAACTATTATTTAATTCTCTCATAAATATTGTTTAATTCTCTCACTTAGGTAAGATCACTTTATAATTACTATTGTTTAATCCTTCCTAGTGACCTCATTCTCGCTTTCTCCTATGTTGAGTATAAGCAATATGTGGAGTGTGGTCACGAATGGATTTTATTATTATTATTATTTTGAATTTCTAGAATTTGTAAAAGCATGGAGGGGTGGGCTTAGGTCTGTGATATCATACCCAAAATTGATTTTTGTATAACAATAACATTATGATCTAACAGCTACATTTCACATTTAGTTTTTTTTTTTTTTTTTTTTTTTATATAAAATTTTTTAATTTTTTTAATATATAAAAGAAAAAAAATCCTAAAGGCACGCTTTGTGATTATCTGAAAAGCTCCAAAAATGCATGCCTTTTGCAAATGTGCCTTGCTTTAGAGGCAAAAAGCACTGAACTTCTGGGGTGCTTTTTGCCAAAGTGTCATAATTCAACCTTAAAATTTCAACTTTTTTTTTAATTTTTAATTTTTATAAAATTATTAACTGACAAGTTACTCATGCAATTTGAACCCACGATCTCATTTCCACCTAGCACTTGTAAGGAGAGAAGGTGCCAAGTGGCCCAAGTGAGCTAGAACCTGTTAGCCTCAAAATTTTCAACTCCTAGTTGACTATTCATTTGTTTGTGCCATTTGAAGTTTGTTTTTCATTGTTTCAAGTTACTTGGTCTCACATGGAGATACAGAGAATTTCTAGCCAATAGGATCTCTTAAAAAGATGAAGAAAACTGAAAGAGAGAGAAATATTTAGAGTGACAGAAACCATCCAAGGAGTACATCCTGTCTTGTTCCTACTGGCATCTAAGTTTTTATCTTATACGGTTTGAGGACTCAAACTTATGACATCTAAATTTTTTGTTTATCTTTTTGCTGTGAAGGTATTGCACAATGATCGATAATGAGTGGTGCATAACAATTTGGGAAAAATAATATAGTATATATATAGTCAGACCAGCCAGACCGCCAACAGCTTACATAGGACTAAACACTACGTGACAATTGGCAATTTTAGCCACCAGGTGGGCATATAGATACAATTAATAATGCGATAGCCTACCATAAAATCGCCTTGGATGTGTTCGGTCATCCATGGCTATAAGCACTTCTACTGGACCACTTGACCCATTTTCAATGGCCCAGGTCCAAGACTCAAGGTCTTTAACAGGAAAAAGAGAGTGGGTCAAGCATCAATTTCCGAGCAAGTTCAGCCTGTCTTATGTAGTATGGATTAAGATGGCTCCAAACCAAATCATGAGTATTCCCAAATTTTCCACAAGGACATTTAATTTGAGGGACCCATCAATAATGGGGTCCTGACCCTTATGTTTTGCAATAATCAATCACCGCAAGTACATATTTATGAGACGATAATTATAGATCGTACACTCACTCTCACACACACTTCCAAATTTAGCACATCCATGTGGTTAAACAGTGGAACCAAACCATTGGTAGCATTCTAAGCTACATCAACTAATCATCATCTTTCTTTTTGAGCCAATAAGATGGTAGTAATTCACTAATTCATGATTTCGCTCAATAAATATACATTATAATAGAAAGTTTCTTAGCAGTTAGTACTTTATGAAATCTCAAGAAGGTTAAGCAATGGTACTTCCAACCTTAGATGCCCAAGCCATTCGACCACTTTCCTAGCTCTACAAATAATTTATGAATTCTGACTGCAGCCTTTCATGCATGGCTTCAACATATAATTAGAAGAAAGTCATCTCCATAAGTCGCATGAAACAATTTTTTAATGAAACAGTCTCATGAGACTGCAGCCAATGGTGTGTGTATGAATGTACCAATGTACAGATTTGAGACCAAAAAAACTGTCAGTACAACCAATAGTCCAAATACTTCCTGAAAAGTATATGTGAGAATGCAAGGTAGAAGTCTCCTGCAAATTATAAAAGATACACCGAAAATAGGCAAACTGAGGAGTCCAAAAATTCATGGAAAGTAAATGCCTGAATCACATCATAAATTGCATTGAATGAAATGTACCTCCAATGCATCAGTGAATTTATTAAAAAAAGGGATCAATTCAATTTTCCACTATGGTAAGTCACTGACATCAAGAACAAGGAGGTCTTGCGCCTGTGACCTTTTAGTCAAATGGCATTTTCTTGGTATTTTTGAATTCGAGTTACATCCAATATAACTTCACAAGAGTATACCTTTTCTCTAACCATAAATCTTATAAGATTTAAGGGTGAATAGACACTGCTTGCAATGTCATAAATGTTCTAAAAATTAATGAGTTACCAGAAAATGCCACAACTTGACTAAACTTGAGAAAAAAAATAGAAAGAATAATTAATAAAAATTTTGCCCAAACGTGTGAAAACAATAAGCCCAATATCCCTAGCAAAATACACAAATCACAACAATTCACAAAAAAGTGACTAATCTGCTTTTATTTTTAAAGGAAGACTAAACATGTGAAAAATAAGGAATTTTAATACCAAAAAGAAAGAATAATCAATAAATATTTTACCCTTCAAAGAAAAAAAAAAGTTTCTCATATAGTTTGAAAAAAACAAACAACAAAATGCCAAACAAAATACACAAAACAGAACAAATCACAAAATAATGACCAATGCTCTGTTAATGAATGTAATTAACATCAATAACAAACTCAGAAGATCAATCCAACACACCATGTATAACTTGGACCCATCTCTATATTAAATATACAAAGACAGACATGTTGCAGTTCTGAAGTTCCCATTCATCTTCACCAAACTTTCAATTTTCATAAACTGAGTCAAAGTGTAGTATATGAATCACAATCGAGAAAATCTCTCCCAGAAGAGTGCATCATATTGTACCTCATTAGCAAAAATGCTAACAGCAAAAGAAAAACAAAGAGAATCGACTTTTGTTTCTGTTAGTAGCAGTGGACAAAGGAGTTATAGCCCCAAGCCCCAAGCTCACCCCAAGAACCTAGGATAGCTTGGGGACATACAGAACTGATATCCACTGATAGAACCAACTTATTCACAAAAGAGGTTTCCAGAGAAATGAAGTACAAAAGCTTACAGATTAAGTAATACGAACTGAAATAATTGGGAGCAGAATAAAGTAATATACACATATGTACACCTTGAGTAAAAGAGAATAGCACAGAATGGTAAGACAAGACAAAAGTAAAATTGAGAGAAGCAGATGGGTTTTTTATTCACACCATAGGCACCCAAAAACAATTCATTACATACAAGAGAGCAACACATTATTTTCACGCGGATAAATATAAGAAATGGCTAAGAATACTGATGAAATTCTCAAAAGCAGAGGTCTTACAGAGAGGAACCAGAGCTTTATCTTTCACACACCTAGTACCCACGGAGATCATTACACCCAACATAGAGCATGAAAGCCAAACAGAGAGCAAGAATCAAATTCTAACAAAGAACCACGGTTTCTCCTCTTAACAAGTTTTCAAACGCAGCAAAGAAACTAGATTTCTCATTTGCCATAGCACACCACAATATTCCAACAAACTTGGGCAGAGCTGAATTTGCTGCATTTGCTTAATTGTGAGTTCCAACTGATTAATGCACTGTCTAAACTTCGTCAAACCTGAAGTTATGAGCATATCCTTGAAAATGTCATTACCAGCAGAACGAAAACCATCGATAGCAATCTCAAACTTGTCCATTAAATGAAAGACCCCAAACTCAATTTTTTTTCTTTTTTTTTTTGGTAATTTCCACCGTGAATCTGTGAAGCAGAACCCTAATTCTTGACTCTTCTCTCCTCCAACCTAAACAATTTTGAACCCTAAAACTCTAATTAATCTCCAAACAAAGTAGTAAATCACCTAATCGAATTCCCATTCATCAAAAGACATTAGGTTTCCCAAATCTCCACAAACCCTAAACCCTGCACTCAAACTAAAAACCCTAAACCTAGCAAATTCACTAAAAATCCTCTTCATTTCCACACAAAGGAAAAGAGAAAAATAAAATAAGAAACAATAAACATACAGATATTTTATATATACGAAATTACGACTGATTGCCACCACATCGACGCTCCAGAATGATCAGTTCAGCGAGGCTCGTCCTCTCTCCGACCGGAACTTCCGGGCCCACCCGACAAAGAGGCCAGCAAATTGAGATGTCCTGGAAGGTAATTTCCAACTCTGGCTGCCGACGCCTCGCCCATCGGCTGCTGATGTTGATGATGATGGTGATGAGTCATGAACAGCGAAGGCTGCTGCTGGGTCGCCACCATCTCGGGTGGCGGCACCGCAGCAGCAGCGGCAGCAGCAGCAAAGGTCCAGAAGTCGGGTCTAGCTGGGACAGCCCAGAACCCACCGGCACCACCGGAAGTGGAGCCCACTATGGAGCTCATGCTGGAAGTGTCGTCTTTGCCGTTACCGTCCTCGTCGGTACGCACGCGCTTCCCTAAGATGAAAGGTGCGGGGCTTAGCAAAGTGGGTTTGTGGTCGGATGTAGAAGGAGAGGACAGTGAAGCTGAAGTTGAGTTAGAGGCTGAGCCTCTGACGGAGACTGAGACCGTGGAGAAGCTAGCTGGGGTTGTGCCAGTTCCGGTGGCGGCTATGATGGAAGGCTCGGCTTGACGGAGGAGCCACTCGATGGTTTGGCCGTCAGACTTGTGGCCAAGCTCGCGTGTCAGCTGGAACACACGTGCGGCGCATATGATCGGCATCCGGATTCGCCGTCCACGTCCGTCTACCTTGCTGTGACGGTCCTTTGACGGAGGCTTCTTCACGGCCAAAGCTCCGTTTCCTGGCGGCTGCTGCTGCTGCCTCTGTGGGTCGATTATTGCGCCGTTTGTCACGCCGTTATTCGCTCCGTCCGAATTAGACATGGGTCTTTTTAGTCTTCCCTAGAGAGATAACGAGAGAGAAGACAGAATTATTTTAATGAGAGAGAGAGAGAAAGAGTGTATTTGGTTGTTAGAGAGAGAGAGAGTATTGTTTCAGTTTGAGAGAGAGAGAGAGAGAGAGAGTGTGTGTTTCTGGGAGAGAAGGGGAACAGAGGGACTAATGATTGAGCGGCAGGAGCTGGTGGAGACAGAGGAGGGCACATGGGTGGTGGGGCCCATTTTCACTCACCACAGCTCATTGTAGCTTAGCTTCTTCCTCTGCTTCCTTTCTCTTTATTTTTATTTTTATTTTTATTTTTGTGTGTGCGTGTGCTACTATTCTCACGCGCCGTTTCAAAGCTCCTTTGTTTGTTTGTTTGTGTTACTAGTACTAGTATACAATGTTAATTTACTTATTCCTTAACAGTTTACCAGTTACCACTTACGAAACAAGTTACCCTCCCCCCCCCCCCCCCCCCCCCGCAACAACGAAGCAAGTTACTCTCCTACCCCACAACCCCAATCAATATGCAGAGGGATTTAAGTCGGGTATGTCAGACTGGGACCTACTTTGTTTCCGTACTTTTTGAATTGAAGGTTTGGGTATGATCCAGCTACGTCCGGGAAGTTTCTCCATCCACTCATATTTCACCACCTTCTTACCATAGGACAAATTTATAAAGCGAGTCATTTACAGTCGTTAAGGGAAGATTTTACTGCCTAAAGCACAAAATTAGCGTGTCATCACCAAAAATAAAATAAAAAATAAAAAAATCAAACTTTCATTCATTAAAATATTGAAATCAACCAATTTTCATATACAAATTTGTGGCAAGGCAACTACTGCATTTTTTATTTTTTACTTTTCTGGTCTATAAATTTCTGTCTCGCTTTTGACAAGTTTTTAACTAAATTTATTTCTTTAGAGGTAAGATTGTCTATCATAGCCTATCTCATATTTTGCAAAAAAGTGGGAACTTTGCATGATATATAAGACTCTTTTTAAATAACTTAATTTATTTGTTTTTGTCCTGCCTGCAAATAAACTATCCAAATTACCAAGATGACAACTCGTTCCAACCAAATGCCTCAAAATACAAAATTGGTCTATTTAGTAGAGCACTCATTCTTTTTTCAACAAGATAGTTTATGGTGTTTCTAGCATATGTAACCATCTTCTATAAGAGGTGATTGCATATACCTAATACACAATTGGTTTTCTCATCACAACAACAAATCAAGTAGAGAATCGTATCATTTGAAAGTCTTTTTATGCTAGCTTAATGTTATCAATTATATATATAAACAATGTTCAAGGTTTGAAATCTTTAATCAATACTTTGAGTCACCCCAAATGAAATAATCAAGCAAAACAATCAAAATGGAAGAAACATACTGCTATACTCTCACAACTCCTTCTAATCCTTATTAGCCACTAACTTTGATATCTATTTTTAGGGTCCTGTTAACGGATGTCCTCAGAGTATTTGTTAATCGACTATTTTAGAAAACTTTTAATACCACTTTTATAGAAAATATAAAAAATTGTAAAAAAGGCCAATTGTTTTTTTTTTTTCCTCATAAAAAGTTTCTAAAAATATTTCCTAAACCAATGCTACTAGGGTATTCATTAACTTTTCCCTTATTTCTAATATTATTCTTTAGAGCAGACTTATATGCCAGTATCTATTCTAAACCCTAATGTAAAAGTATTGAGTTTATGTGGATGTAATGGCCCAAGAGGTCTAATTATGTTATAAGCTCATGTTAGGCTAACCCTAAATTCTAGTCTCTATATACCATGTTAGGGATCACTGTAATAGATGACTTGAGTATACAATAACGATGTAGCTGCTACGGCTTTATTTGTGGATGTAGGCCATTGGCAAACCACATAATCCCCTATTTTATTCTCTCTTTCTCACTTTCGATTCTTTATATTAT
This sequence comes from Quercus tomentella, assembly GCA_028535165.1. Taxonomy (NCBI): domain Eukaryota; kingdom Viridiplantae; phylum Streptophyta; class Magnoliopsida; order Fagales; family Fagaceae; genus Quercus; species Quercus tomentella. The sequence goes on from JAPQVY010000001.1 coordinate 2,791,205, forward strand.
TTTATTCTTGTCTTTAACATGATATCAGAGCCGATGGTTGTTGGTGGTGGTTCTTGGTAGATTGATTGTTGTTGTTGATTGTTCTTGGTAGTTTGTTGTTAGTGTCGTTCTCGTAGTTGTTCATTAGTTTTGCTTGTTCTCAGCGACAGATCTGTGGTTGTTTTCAACCATCCCTTGCCTTTCTCGATCTTGTTTGTTCTCGGTGGTGGGTGTCAAATTTGGTATTTGCTGTTGGTTTTTTTTGGGGTGTATTTTGGCTTGTCTCGGCAGATTTGGCACTTCTCAGTTGTTTTTAGTGAATTCGACGTGTTTTGAAGCTGCCAGTGTTGGTTGTTGGCCAGAGCTTGGTCAGAGTTGATAGTGAATACCCCTGTTTGGTTCAAGGTTTAAGCTATTCCCTATCCAAGATAAGGATAACTTAATCCTTTGTTGGTTGTTTGGGTATAGATTTTGGTTGTCCCTTATCCATGATAAGGATAACCTAACCCCTTCAAAACCTCTATTTGGTTTTGTTTGGTATTGAAGAGCTTCATCCGGTTCATCTCGTTTTTTGGTCGGTTCAACTTCAATTTTGGTCAGTTCACATCATTTTCAATCTCTTCGAGCAAGTTGGCAGTTGTGTTCTTCTCTCTTTCTTGCTTTTGTTTTTCTAAATTATTTTATTCTCGTCTTTAACACCTAAAACTCCAGTTTTGGAGCAAACTTTCAAACAAAATTGTATGTCTGCTCTCAATAATACTTGGAATTAAAATTGCACGAATACTTTAAAATGCCTCAACTCCAAAGATAAATCAATGTAACAATTGAAGATTGTGCTATTAATTTTTTGGCTAAAGTGCAAACTACACCACTAAAACTTGGGGGGGGGGGGGGGGTTTGAATTTTATACTCTGAAGTTTCAAAATTTTAGATTTTACCCCCTGAAATTATATTCAGTTAGTATCATAGCTCCTCCATCTATATTTTTTGTTAAGTACTACATAAACTTGTCATGCGTGTTAGTTCTTTCAATAAAATGATGCCATGTCATTTTTGGATTTAAGTTACAATAGTGATGTGACATCATTTTATTGGACATACTAAACACGCGTGAGAAGCTTATGTGGCACTTAAAGGAAAATATGGATGAAGGGTTGCTCTCCAAATTCTGAAACTTTATGATGTAAAATCTAAAGACTCTTAAACTTTAGGGGTGTAGTTTAAACTTTATCCTAATCTTTATCTTTTTCTCTTTTCTCTTGGTTTAAGACTCTAATAGTCATTGTATAATTACACGGCACTTTGAACTTTCTCAAACATCCAATAAAATTGGAGAAAAGAAAAGAATGGGAAAAAAATTACTCGGCTTGCATGTGGATATGACTAAACCACTCATATTTTTCGTCCAAGTAAATGCCAACATGCTTTATCCAACAAGGGCTATGTAACTTGATGAAGGAAGAAAACAAACCTCCACATGGAGAGAAATCTTCTCAACTTGTTCAGTGTACTGTGGCAAAGCTTGAACCAATTCGCTTCCATCCCTAGATAAAATTCAAAGAAATGTCATAAGTGATTGAAGCTGCATGATGAAATTAAGAAAACTTTAGACACCATGTATTTTTTTCTCCTTTTTGACTTGAATCCTACTTAGGCAGCGTTTGGATTGCGCGTTTGCGTGTCCATCATCTGCGTTTCCCTTTTTTTTTTTTTTTTAGCCGTGATATTTGACTTTTCAACAACACCAGTGGGCCCGTGCACTGTTCATGAGACCCACAAACCTCACTTTTCAACAACTTTTTCATTAAAAATGGGTTCTATGGCACTATTTACACATTTAAAAATTATTTTGCTACAGTGTTTTCAGTTTTCAGTTTTTAGTTTTCAGCAAAATAAGCTGTATCCAAACGGACTCTTAATTTCTAATGACCTCAGCAACTCATCTCCCATGTACATATTTATGGGAAGTAGTGAAATCGGTACAAAATGCATTTCAAATATCATAAATCAAAAGAATCATTAGAAAATCAGCAAAATTCACGTCATAATTCACAAAGCCTTGGAAAAGAAAATCAGCACCTATATCATTGCTAAACTCAATCTAACCTGTTCCACATACCATATCCATCTTCCCTTCATATTGTGTGTGTGTGTTCCGTGTTCCTCACTTCTCACATACCTGCTAGTTATCAGATACATTTTGATCACCTCTAATTGCATAACCTTTGTCTTCCTAAGTTCTATGCCATTTTTATAAGGGGTAAATCATCACCTAAAGGATCCTAACAGTAATGAAACTAAAATAGCAACCTATCTCTACACAAATCCTCATCAAAGTTGTAAATAATATTTTCTTTCCTGGGTTTACTTATTTTACAGTCCCAAATACTATATCCTTCCTCACTTTTGATTATATTCCACAATTTATTTAACTCTTGTAAGAGAACAACATTTGTAATCAAAACACAATAGGACCCTACTTAATGTAACTTTTCAATCACAAGCAAGAAGCTTACCAATTTACTAGATAGTGACTTTTTGACTTATATGCTTCATTTTTATTTTTGACAAGTAACTTAAATGCCATTTTTTTGATTGACAATTAGATGAACCTTGTGGCTCTTTAATGACAACCTAACCCTCCACCTTGTGGCTCTTTAATGACAACCTAATCCTCCACCTTGCCATAATCAATTCCAAAACACAATGGTGACAATCAGATAAGCATCCAGTTCTATTGGACATATACCATGGTATTGCTTAGAGAAAAAAAACTACAAAATAGGTGAAATAAACAGTGACAATGTGTTAAATCCCTAACATTAAGAAACACTAATAAGCTAAAAACCATGTAACATGCAAAGTTCAACATCAAATGCCTGCACCAACCTTCTACTCTGTTAGATTTGCACAGCCTTGATTTGTTCTTCAATATGAAGTTGATCATCTTCTCAAGCAAATGTTCACTAGCCTGATACTTCAGTTAGTGGAAAAAGGAATTCATGTCAAGATATTGAAGTGAAAGAAAAACTATACAGCTGACCCTGTTATAATTTATTATCAAGATGGATAGAAAAATTATTGATTAATTAAAATTCTTTACAACTTTAATGAATAAGAGAATTCTTTTTTTGGACTTCCAGACAAAAACACAAAAAACTAAGATTGTTTAGATGTTTATTAGTTAATAAATTGAACCATAAACAATTTTAATATGAGTGACATGTGTGTGTGTGTGTGTGTGTGTGTGTGTGTATAAAGGTAAAAAGAAAATGTAAAGGAGTGATGGAAACAAGAGAAAAAAAGAGGTTTAATGGAATGTTCAAAGAGGAACCTAGTTGAGACTTTGGCTTATGTGAACAGAAATCAATGTAAGGAGTAATAGTTTCTGAAAGAAAAGAAAAGAATCTTAAAAATAGCCTAGGATTTGAAGGAAAAAAAGGTAATTAAATTGATTAATTTATATAATATTTAAAATAAGTATAATTATTTTATTCCTATAAATAATAGTCATAAGGAAATCTTTTGAAAAACTATTAGTTATAAAATATAAGAATTATTAATTATAAGTGGAATGAAATCCCCTCCCCTATATTTATTATAATAATTATAAAAAAGTAAATATTAATTATAAGGGGGTCAACTGTATATGTATTAGACATACATCTGCTATAAGCCAGATTGGATCATGGTCCTCAAGAAGGACCTCCTTTCTTTCAGTTTGACCACCTGTTTTGCTGGGAACTTCATATGAAATATATGCCATCCATTAATATAAAAACACAAGACAAAAAGGGAGGAAAAAAAATGAAAAAGCAAACATAGAGGGGGAAAACACAAAAACAACATGAAGATTTACCTTATACAAATATATATATTTTTTTGATAAGTATACCTTATACAAATATTTATTATCATCCATATCCAACATGACACATTGCATCGTAAGTCCATTTGTGTATGACAGGAGCAATCTATACGTGCAAGTTCAACACTCAATAAATTCAAACTGGAAGAGCATACCAAAAGAATGTCATGGCAAGAAAATTAATTTAACCTGATCAACTGATCTATTATGGAAAGTTGGGAGTGGTAGATTTGTATTTAGAAATACAGTTCCAAATTGCAGCAGCAAGCTTTGTAGTAGGCTAATGCCACTTTTTTTAGTCATCAAGTGCCTTGGCAGCATGATATTGCACAAATGGCAGCTCCTGAGAAAATGCAAAGATATGTAGAAATTTCCATAGAAAATAATGGAGAGTACTGATTTGATTATCAAGGAGTAAATTCTTCCACATATGGTGCCAAATAAAAATAAAGATAAAAGCTTCAGTGCCTAAACTCATTGCTAAAGCTATGCATAGACCATGTATCTTTAACTTAAAGGTCTAATGCAGCCAGACCCAAGCCATTGCTCAATTCCTTAACATGAATACAAGAGGTAAATGACTCCAACCACCCAAAAATGGTCGTGCTAAGGCTTTATTTTGTTCTATAAATCCTAGTTAAACCAAATTGAATTGTATAACAACGATGGAAGACTTTACACATGGCCAAAAAGATAAACATGGTCATTCTAGTTGTCCTCATCTGGAAAATTCAACCAAATAGAGAAGACATGAAACATATGCTGTAAATTCCAATAAAACACTGAGCTCACTGTTATCATTATTTATTAAGAGCTAATTAGTTAAATAATTTGCATATGAGTGACAAATTCCACATTGAGCATGATTGAATCAGGAGAAAAAATTTGAATCATGAGAAATGGAGCAGAGTTTTATTAATAATTCAGTTTGCATGAGCAAATCTAGGATAATAAAAATAAAGCGTAACACAAATGGTTGAGTGAAAATATGTAAGGGATACATAAGACTAGGCTAGTGCTACAGGATGGTACACAAGATTTGTCACATGCTATATCTGTGCATTTATGGTAACTAAAAACATGATACTGGAGTAGAAAGTTGTTCCCACTCCCAGATTTTTTACCCAAGCTATAAAAAAGCATAAAAACTAGATCATAAGTTAAAAAAGGCAATCAGAAAAATTAAGCATGTTTCTGATTTAACATTATTGGTGATATAATAAATGGAGGCCACATGTAAACATAAATTAATATTGAATATATGTAATCACAGAAAGAAATTTTTTTAGTATAAGATTCAAACCTTCAATGAAGCAATATTGTAGAAATTTGAGTTGCCATCACATTAAACAAGCATCAAACTTGCGATGGTTCTCAACATCACCAAAAAGTTCCTCCAATGCTCTTTCATGATTAGTGATAAAAGCCTGCATTGAAGGGATATAAGTTAATAAAGCTATTTCAAATTTCGTTTAAATGGCTAGAACAAAAGTGAAAATCAATATGGTTGGGATGCTCAGCAGTAACTATAATCCTAAATGTCCTTGCCAACAGATGTCAGAGTAGCCAAATGCAGGACAGTCTGTAAAGCATACAGATTCCCTTTCCAGTTTCCACACATCTTGAAATTTTATTTTTCAACTCTCCTGAACCTTCACCAAAGCATTATCTAATCTATACAGAGACAGACAATATTTGATGAAAAAGTCTAACTAAAAGCAAGTATAATGACCTGAGATTAAGAAAATGAAGCAAGAGCTGTGAAAAAAAAGCATTTATGATCCACATGGACAGAGACTTCAATAATAATCTCTTCATCCATACAAATTTAAATTGAATCTATATTAACACCAAAACCCAAAGATGTGAAGCCGATTTTCTGGATAAAATAGGAATCATGTGTTTAATTGTTGCCCGCTGATCGCTGAATGGAAGAATTTCTTCACTAGCATTGCAGTCTGGGTGCTTGGCAACTTTTAGTGCCTAGTGTGCAGTTTATGCAGTTTCAGAATTTTCTCAATTGTGTCAAGTAAATTTAGAATTTGACTGCTTGCTTTTTCTTAGAGAAAAATCCAAGAAGAAGTCCCATATTGAGGTGCAGGGCAGTTTCTGATTGCAACCTTGGTATGGAGAAAATCTCATCAATCTCCATTCTTTTCTTTATTGTTACAAACACTCTTTATCATCAAAGAGGGAGGATTTACTTTCTATTTGTGTTTGTACAGTAAGTATGAAGCTTCCAAAATTAAATTTGAGTCCTCATGGAGCAGTGATGCCATAAAGGACTCTGGCCAAAAGAGTTATCATATATGAGACAAAGTGGGGTTGAACGTGTGATATGTATTGAGGAAATTTAGCATGTTGAAAATTTTTTTTTTTTTTGATAGATAATAAGAGTTTTATTGATGAAAAAGAACAATGTGTTTACGATTGTAAACACACTGCCCTTGGAACAGATACAATCAAATCATAAGGAAAGATTAATAGAGTTAAGGAAATCAGACAAGGACCTACAATGCGTAAGCCCCCAAATACGAGACCACTCAAACAAAGTCCTAGCAAGCAAGGTCTTCAACTTATCTATAGGACTCTCAACGTCCTCAAAAGTTCGTCCATTGCGTTCCTTCCATATTAACCACATAAGGCAAGCTGGTACCAAATTCCAAACCTTTGAAGAGTAAGTTCCCAACCAATTCCTCCAAGCAAAAAGAAGAGAAACAATAGTGTCCGGCATCACCCACTGAACCCCAAACATACTAAGGACCTCACTCCACAAAGCAGATGCAAACTTATTAATTGGGGGAGGTAGAAATAACATGGATGGAAGAAACTGTTTTTTCAAATTTATCTAAAATTTAGGAGTTTTTAAATTAGTAATTTTATGTGTCTAACCCTATTTTATACTTTCTAAATAAGTGGATTTGAGGGTACTTTGGGCACATAAAAATAGGAATCCAAACAAGAGAAGTCCCTTAAATAGTAGTATAGATGACAAGTGAAGGGGCTTATGTACTGTAGGAATTAGTCTAAACTCAAATGGGTTGGAAATATCCTAGCATAATAATGATAAACGTCAAATGACTCATTTAAGATAGTTTGTATTTCCTAGGTTCGAAACAGAGGAAGATGGCAGGAGTTCACTGGATTCAATGGTATCAAACAGCTAATTCTTATATGGTATATGTAAAAATTTCTGGTGGTTAATTTTGAGGGCGGAAGTGTCTGCTGTAAAGTAAATTGAAATTTTGAACCTTACAATTTACACACATATTTTGCAAATTTCACTTTTATTTAAGCATTGAAGTGTAAAGCCTGGCTTCAATGTAATAACAGGTTCAACATGTCTTAGAATCACCAGCAACTGAGACTTCAGCTTATGCAAATAACAATCATGATTAAACATTGTTGACCATTCACTAAAGACAGTCTTCTAACTTGAGGACCATCTGTCACCATGCCTAGCAAGCAACACTTAATTAAAATGGGCAGCTGAATTGGCTTCCGAAAAGAATTTGCAGAAACTTCAGTACTCTGCAAACCTCGATACATTATAGGTTGTGATGCGGTGAGGAGAACATAAACACAACTTATATTATATGGTGTAGAAGAAGAAATTTCCAGCAATAACAAGATTACAGTCAGGAGAAGAAAATGAAACCCAATAATCTGAAGTATAATCTGGAAAGATAATTCTGGACACAATTCACCAAAAGTTGTGCAAATCAGAACTTCTCATATAAATAATATTTTCTTAATACTATATTCACGAGTTGAATACAAGAAGATGGTGTTTGCATAAAAGGAAATTTAAAACTAAACAGATTAGTTGACTCTCTAAAATTGATATGAGGCACATTGATTGACATAGCATCAGGAGAACTGAAAGAAGAGATGTTGTCAACAAATACCTGATTATCTATAGGAGAGCACTCCAAATTCATCTGCATAAACCAAGAAAAAAAGAATGCATACAATATGATTCAAAGAGAAAACTACAGAAATTACATTTGATAAGAATAATAAAATAACAAAATGAAGATCTAGACCTCTCTCAGTGCACCAATGCAGGGTAAGACACTTGTATCACTCTTGATGTAATTTTCAAATTCCTTCGGGACTAGTGAACTGAAAAATACAAATTCCCTAGAACCCAAAAGACAGGAAAGGAAAGGAAAAACAAAACAATGATCAGAACAGCGCTGACTGAAATTCTAAAAAGAAATATAAACTAGAATTTTCAGAAGGCAGAATCCTTTGAATACTTCTTGTATAAAGGCTCCCTTCCAGACATGTCAGACAAAAGCATAACAACACTACACACTAGCAAAAATACAGGGTTAAAATGGATCCATTTTATCAATGTTTTGCATTAAATGGGAAAACTCAGAAGTAAATGTAAGATAAGCATAAACTGTGGATATGTTTATACAAACAAAACTAAAAGGGAAGAAGAAAGCAGGGCAAAAAAGATAATGTAGAAACCAAATCAACAAGAGCTAGGAGGTGCATCTCCAACTAAACAATCATTATTAAATAGGAGCCAGCTATCCAGCCAGGCCATTTCTGATTTGCATATTAACAGAGCTATGTTATGGTTAGTAGAAATATAGAACTGACAAGTAGGCATACTACATATTAGTAAATTAGTTGAAAATTTACCAAGCCAGAAATATCATTTCAGTGAATGCACATAACTTCATAGCAAAATGTTAGATAGTTTTCAACAAAAAATATTTGATGAACACCGGATTGGTAACTCAAAAGTTCCAAACATTAAGTGACCTTTCTCTATCTTGATCTAAGAGACTGGATCCCTGCATAGTTATCATAGAGCCCCTTCTTAACTTCACTTAACAATATAGATCAAGCATGTGAATTAAATGACCTTAAATCTTTGAGCTATCTGATAGCTAATTTTGGTAATATGCTAGTGCAATTATAGCGGCAGCAACATGTAGCTCCAAATGTATATTTGAGGTTACTGTTACAAACAAGGACACTAAGTAGAAATACAAAAAAACATGAGGGCAACATTAATGATTGTGTATGTTAAAGAATGTACATAAACATTTTCTCTTGAAGGCAACTAAGGAAACAAATATGTCTCACAACAGACCAAAAGAAAAGGAAGAAGAAGAATTTATTGTTCTTTTGACGGCTGGATGAAATAAATATCATCCATGGATGGCAATGATTGCATTCTCTGGAGAAAGTCTTTGACCACTACAATGAAAGATCTCTAGAAGTTAATACCAATAACCAGCATTGAAGAACCACATTATGGAGTTGTTTGGTACAATTTTCAAAGTGGGTTTCAAAATGATGACATGCATAAATTTTTTTATTGGAAAGTTACACATGCTCCTAATAAGACTTAATCCCATGACCTGACCCTCTACCAGTAAGTTTAGAATATCAATAACCAGAGTTGAAGGACGCACTATGAAGTTGTTTGGAACAGTTGTTGAAGTGGATTTCAAAATGATGCGATGAATAATGATGAATGCATTCTGGATGACAGGGAGCACATTACAAACGCACAAAGTGAGACTTGTTCCATGACCTCAATTTCCACCCCATTTTTATAGATAAAGAAAGTTCCATTTAAGCAAAGCCCATTAGAAAAATTACGATGTGCATTATTGGTAAGTTACACATGTATCCAGTGGCTGGTTCACACTCCATCCCATTATTATGAGAAGATGAAGTGCGAGTTGAGATAAAGCTCATTGGTGATGACTTGCTTCAATTCAAAATGAAAAGGAACAAAAATTAAATGCTTATGGCTAAAAAGACATTTTAAGCATTATGACCGAACTCTATTACTGTGAAACATGGAATATCAGAGTTTGCATTCAGCCAAAGTTGAATGCAACAAGAAACATGTTATAAAAAAAGAAAACTTAATCCAAAAATGCAAAAGAAAGATCTATTTTGATGCTTACGTGAAATTCCTTGGTTAGTGATGTCTGCCATTTTACATAAGTGACCTGCAGAAAAATCATTTGTTTGAATAAAACAACCTATCATGGTTAACTCCACAATCATAGAAACCCCACAAAGTGCTACTGCTATCCATGTATTCAGAACAAAAAAATAAGGAAAACTCTTTCCTTTATAAATTAGAGCATGTTTGAATATGATTAGGGATTTGTTAGAATTAGAGTTAAATAATTAAATCTACCATTTCCTAACTGCTTAAGCTTTTGTAACGATCTGTAATTTATCACTTTTTATTGCTATTATCTAAATGGACAACATGGATAATCCTAGATTCATTCAAAAAGACAACACCCATAGAAAATCAATCAAGTTTTGGTATAGAGTAATTATATAAGAAAATGAATCAAACTAAGGACTTATCTCTCTAGCATAAGTCTAATTAGTAAACAACCAAAAACAAGCTTCCTCTACAACAATATTCACAATCAGTAACACAGAAAAGCTTTTACAATAAACGTTTGCCGTTTATAGTTTCTCTTAAACCACTGAGTCCTGAGTCCTGACTGCCTTTAGCTTTAGGTATGATTTACAATAAACGACTACCGTTTAGCTCAGTCGCACAAATAACAGAAACATTTCCGTCGTTTCGCTTCATATTTCAGCTCTTTTAATTTTTTTTAATTTCTTTCAAAATTTTCTCAGCAACCAAACGGAGTTGAATCTGAAATTTTTGGAAATTTTTTTATTTCATATATCCTAAACCTCCGTTCGGTTGTAAGAAAAAAGAGGAAAATTATGCTTTGATTCTACGTTTAAATATTGATTTGTTTTCTTTCCATAAATTTGAGGTTTAAAACCTTGATTACGTTTCGCTGCATGCATTTTCTCAGGAAACAAACGGAAAAAAAGACCAGAATCCAGAAACAAAATTCTAAACAGAGATAGAGAGAGCTTACGATCACGGCCATTTTGAACAAGGCTTTGTGTGGCGCCGCCATAAGAGAGGACAATTCGGAATCCAAGAATGACATTGTTGCAGCAGCAGATTAGGTTCCAAACACAAATTACGCACAGATTCAACAAATGGGATCGCAAACGCAGAGAGAGAGAGAGGTGCGTGTGTTTGAGAAACGAGAAAGGATGAGCCGTCTGAGAAGCTTGTTATATTTTGCGTGGGGACGTGTCATTTGGTACGTGGAAGTTCGTTAACGTTTCAAGGACAAGCCAAAAATGCCTCAGTTTTACATCTCCATACGGCGTCGTTTCATGCTTTAGTGGGGTGTGTTGTGGCGTACAAAGTTTGTAAGCACCTAGCCAAAGTATAATTAATTGTTAGTACATAGTTACATATCTTGTTGCACACAGGCCACAGCATACACCATTTATTTTTTGAATTGAAATTTCTCGCATTATGATTATGCAATAGGCACGGTCCTAAAACATATTACGTGTGCGTTTGGATACCGCTTATTTTGTTGAAAACTGAAAATTAAAAACACTGTAGTAAAATAATTTTTAAATGTGTGAATAGTGTCATGGGACCCATTTTTAATGAAAGTTTTTTTGAAAAAAGAAGTTTGTGGGTCCCGTGAACAATGCATGGGATCCACTGCCAGACTTGAAATGCGCTTCACCCAAAAAAAAAAAAAAAAGCTAGACGTAGACGCGCATGGGAGAAATGCAATCCAAATGTGCCTTACATATATGTAGTTTGATATATTTAGACATTTTCAACTTTACTAGGGAGAGGGAGGGGCCTACCCTTTTGTGAGAGGGAGGGAGCATACTTCCGGAGTATGCAATAACAACCTTGTCGATTCTACCTCTAAACTTTTATAGTTGCATTGGCTTCTTCAAATTAGTCATCTATCACCCCTATCTAGTATCTGCTACAATAAATAATGTGGCTAGCATGAACATTTCAAGAGGCAATGCTTTCCCTCTCCTTATAACTCGAAATGAATCCAGGTCAATTAAATAACCCTAAGTAAAAAATCCAGGTCAATTAGTTGGCAGGTATTGAGGAATATATATACACACACACACACGCACACACAGAAGGGCGGGTCTTACCCACCATGGGGCCCAGGGGCCCGCCCCTTGAGAGGAAGGGCGCATACTCCCGGAGTATACAATAACAGCCCTGTTGATTCTACCTCTAAGCTTTTATAACTACATTGGCTTCTTCAAATTAGTCATCTATCACCCCTATTTGCTACAATAATCAGAGTACAATATAGTTGCATGCAATGAAATCTTTCATCCAAATACATTGAGATCAATTGTTACTTTATTTGTCACCATCTTTTTTCAAAGTACCTCATAAAAACGATCCATTCTTTCTTATGATCAACTAGGTAACATTTTGAACAAATCTTATCACTAAGTTGGTTGTATGATACTATATCAAAACTCAAGTTTGTGCATTATGTTGCTAGGCTTGCAAAAAAAAAAAAAAAAAAAATTGTTGTGTTTTTAACATGCATGTATTCATTATCTAATTGGTCGAAGCAGGGCAATTATCCTAAGTTAGTGCATCTTTGGAATGTTGAGCAATTATTTGTTGATTGGTCATTATTGACAACAAGCATTATCGAAAAGGTCCCCCTTAATCTGTTATATACCCTAATAAAAAATGATAATTGTTAATACTTCAGGAGTAAGACCATCAATATGACCGTTCGATTAACATCAAAGTTTACAATGATCAGATCGGATCACTGAATAAAAAGATATCAAGCCACATCAAGTTTTAATGGCTAAGATGCATTTTTGTAAGTTAGGGTTAAATCTATGTGATTACGGTTAATTTATTTTGAATGGTTCTTAATAATTAATTTAAATTATGTAGATGTCAAAATCTCATTGGTTTAATTTTAATACAAGGATGTAATAAACAATATTAGATAAATCCTACAAGATAAATTTTTACTTTTTATTTTGCCTCTTGTTAAAAAGGAAGGATATTTTGAAATTAAAAATTACTTGGAAAGCATTCACATCTTTAAATTAACACTAATGTTATACCCAAAGATTGTATCTTGAGTTAATCCATTTGATAGAACGTATGAGTTAATCCAATGAGCAATTCAATCCAATCAGAAGCAAGGTTATCGATTCCGTATCGTATCGGCCGGTACGGCCGGAATATACCGTACCGGCCAGCAATCCGGTACGCTCGACCCCTTTGTTTCGTACCGGAAAAAATACCGGCCGCACCGGCCAATTTCGGGCAATACCAGCCGGTACCGGGCTTACCGGCCGGTACAGAAATTTTTTTTTTTTTTTTTTTTTTTTTAAGTTTTGTAATTTTTGAATTTTTGTTAGGACAGAATGGTAACTTATTTGCATTAACTTATTAGTATTATTTGTTTTCTTAGTATGCAATGGTAACTTTTAAGTTTTCTATTTTATTTTTTTTATTTTTTTTCCCTTTTAATTGATACTAAAGTCTAAAGCCATGAATAATTAGTTCTGAATTGAGGAAATGTTTTATGGTAAACTTTTATATTTATTATAATATATATATATACACAGACACATACATACATACATATATATATATATTTATTTATTTATAAATATAAAAAATAGCGGTAAACCCGAAACAATACATTGGTATTGACCGGTATCCGAAATATATCGTACCGGTGGCCAAACCGGTACGGCCTCCGGTACGGTATTGACATCCTTGATCAGAAGACTCCATAATTACTATCATTACTTGAAATATTTTTTAGATAACATTCTTTTTCGATTGAGTATGGCATCGACTATTACCCAGCAGTCTATTAGTTAGCTATAGATATTTTAGTTAATAGTCGTATAGTAGATATACCAAATAGTTTCCCGGTGCATGTTCAGTTGTCCAATTGAAGCTTAGTTATAATCTTTTTTTTTTTTTTTTTTTTTTTTTTTTTTTTTTTTTGAGAATACTAAATATTTTAACACACACACACACACACAAGGGGAGAGGGGAGAATATTTTAAAGAAACTAATAGTGGTGTATATCCAAAAAGGCCTAACTTAGTTATAATCTTATGTTTGCTTTGAGGTGCTTTTTGTAACTTTTATGGTTTTCAAGGAAAAGATACTATAGCTTCCTTCATGGACAAAACTTAGGTATAGTTTAATTTGTAGGTACTATAAATTAGGTTTCTCAATTAATATCAATCATTTAATTAAATTAGTCAATAAATCACATAGACAAATTTAATTGTCTTTGGAGGAAGATAACATTGCTTGCACCACATTGGCCAATATTGTCATATAGTTGAATTTAACTAAGAGATCTAAGATAATACAACACCTAAATAATTGTAACTAGGTTTTACTCCTATTTAAAAGGTTACATAAAAAGTGAAATATTATCTTTAAGCATTGGTATATTAAGTGTACGTTTTTAGACTCTTTAAAACACAACCAGATTAACCTAATTAATTAGCCAAGTGATTACTTAGTCAAATTATTCAGATCTAGGTTAACACAAATATATCATATCATGTAAAGCAGCGGAAAAATAAATAACACAAAGATATGATTACCCAGAAAAACCAAATCGGTAAAAAACCTAGGGAGGATTTAATCTAGCTATTCTCAAGGTAAAACAGATTCACTATGAAAGAATTGAAGTTTACATAATAACGACTTAGACCACTAACATCCTATTGCTACCTCGAGTAGGAAACTTACTACCACAACCACATAACAACTCCGAGTCCACGGACTACTTCTTTCTTGGATTCACAGCAAGCACAAGTTCTCCCACTTGTGTATCTTTAAGCTCTTTATGCAACAACTGAACCGATCATCAAGTTCTTGACATAATCTTGATTCTTGATAACCCTAAGTATATGTGAAGGCAAACATCTCTAGATCTCACAAGAGATTCACATATACAGTATAAACAACAACAATAATAAAATGTGGCTAGGGTTTTTCCTTTTATACTTAAGGCAAAACATAAAACCTTACATGTCAAACGAGCTTGAGCTGAGTTGGAAAATTCTGCAGAAAAACAATTTGCGCGAGTTTCGATCGATCGAGTCTAATTCTCGATCGATCGAGCCAGGTAGATTTACACAGTAAATTCTGCAGTACACTCGATTCCAACTTTACACATAAACATACTTTGAGCAAGTCTAAGACTTAAACGTTTTGATAATGGTTTGCCAACATTACAAAATGAAGTTCTAATACATTTAAATCTAAAGTCTTAGAACCTAACAAACTCCTCTTTTGGCAATCCGTGACAAAACACAAACTAGACAAAGTGCTCAAAGTTACAAAAATAGCCCATTACAAAAACATTGCCCAACAAAAACAAATTTAACCTAATTACGATCTATTAGTTGCAAGTGTAGACAGTAGCACGACTGAATCAACTTGTATATTCCTGTAACACTTAACAAACACATAAACGCATGTGTGGAAAATACAAGTAAAACAAAATAAATTCTTGATTTCACATAATCTTAAACTACAAGACATATATCATGAATAACCTCATAAATATAAATCAATAATCAAAGTAGCACAATATGAATCAAGAAACAGAAATAAACACATCATAGTATCTCCTCCTATCATAGACAACTCAAATAAAATAAAATACATCATGAGCCAAAAAATATAAATACAAGATGAAGCACCTAGATACAATCTAAAGCTCCATAGCTCCAAAACAACAAAAACTCCCCCTATCAACAAAATCTCCTATCCATATGTACTCCCTATTTTTGTGACGAATTGCCAAAGGGCAATCACTCATCATCAAAAGGAGGTGGTGGAGGTGATCGTCTAATGCTTGCCAAATCTGCTCGCAAGGCTTGAAGCTCAGAAAGCACGTCCACCAAAAGCTGACCATGAGCCACCTGAACGGTCATGACAGTGTCCAACGTACGACGAATGCTAGCAACATCCGAAGCAGAAGGTGGAGGATCTACAGCAGCAGTCGGATCAACGAACGCATCAGCAGCAGGATCACCTGAAGAAGAAGGAGGAGGAGGAGGAGGAGGAGGTGCATTAGAGGAAGAATCAACTCTAGGATGTTTAGAGCTAGCTCGCATCTGAGCAGCCCTCTGCCTAAGGAAGGTGGCACTTATAGGAGTTATAATATGAACAGGCTCAGACGCCGGAAACTCCTTTAAACCTAAATGTAACAAAATTCGATGAATAAAAAGGGGGAAAAACAGACCATGAGCAGTAAAACTACTCCTATGAACCTCAATCAAAGAATGAATGAAAAGATGAGGAAAACTCATAGAAGTGTCTGTGACAAGAATATACAAAAATGCACATCTCTCTAAAGGAATAGTATGCAAATGAGAGATAGGCCAAATCGAATGGCAAGAAATCCGGAAAAAGAGATAATGAATCTTGGTCAACTCGTGAGAGGTGATTCGAGGATCAGAACCTCACTAGATAGAAGTCCTAGTAAAACCAAATAGGTAAAAAAATAGGGGAGGATTTAACCTAACTATCCTCAAGGTAAAACATATCCACTATGAAAGAATTGAAGTTTACACAATAGCAACTTAGACCACTAACATCCTATTACTACCTCGAGTAGGAAACTTATTATCACGACCACGTGACAGCTCCGAGTTCATGAACTACTTCTTTCTTGGATTCACAGCAACACAAGTACTCCCACTTGTGTATTTTTAAGCTCTTTATGCAGCAACCGAACCGATCATCAAGTTCTTGACATAATCTTGATTTTTGATGACCCTAAGTATATGTGAAGGCAAACACCTCTAGATCTCATAAGAGATTCACATACACAGCATAAACAACAAGAATAAAACGTGGCTAGGGTTTTTTCTTTTATACTTAAGGCAAAATATAAAACTCTACATGTCAAACGAGCTTGGGCTGAGTTGGAAAATTCTGTAGAAAACAATCTGCACGAGCTTCGATCGATCGATCGAGCCAGGTAGATTTACACAGTAAATCCTACAGTACACTCGATTCCAACTTTATACATAAACATACTTTGAGCAAGTTTAAAACTTAAACGTTTTGATCATGGTTTGCCAACATTACAAAATGAAGTTCTAATACATTTAAACCTAAAGTCTTAGAACCCAACATTAAGTTATTAACATCTATATTTTCATTTTATAATAAACAAAAGAGTATATTTAGTTGCACTTATTGATAAATATTTCCATTTGAAGTTCATCAACAGAAAGATCCAAATGAGTACATTCAAGGGCATGTTACATCTCAAGCAAAATAGAAAAAAAAAATCGATTTTATTACAGTGATATAAGTAATAATAATAAAAAAAAAAACTTGTATTATAAGCAGTTTAATTAGAATAGGCATTGGTATATTAACATCTATATTTTAATTTTATAATAAACAAAAGAGTATATTTAGTTGCATTTATTGATAAATATTTCCATTTGAAGTTCATCAACAGAATGATCCAAATGAGTACATTCAAGGGCATGTTACATCACAAGTAAAATAGAAAAAAAAATCGCTTTTATTACAGTGATATAGGTAATAATAAATAAATAAAACTTGTATTATAAGCCGTTTAATTAGAATAGGATGAAGTAAAGAGAATGTCTCTTAGAAAAATTTATGAATAGTGCTCTTAATCATCTGAGAGGTTAGCAAGGCATAAGCTCGTTCAGTGGGGTGATAACTGTCCCAGAAGATGTATTTAGTGTCATCCTTGCATGTATATGGATTGTAAGCACAAAATAAGATGCCAACCTCAAAATCTCCCGTGCCGCAACATCCATTATCCACTACTTCAAATCCTGAATTCATAGGTAATGATCAACAAAAAGAAAATGCAAATTATTCTTAGCATATGATATCTACATTGGCATATGTTTTTGTTAGTATTGTAAGGCATCATCAAACTAGTTTTTTTAGTTCATCTCCTAGTTATATATGAGTAAAACTTTATAGAGGGTTGTGTTTGTTTCTAGATTTGAAATCTTCCAAAGGGGTTACAACTCTTGATGAAAGGGTGCTTGAATGTTTATAAATAGATCGAGGATGTCTAGCTCCTTTCATTTCTAAACAAACTCCTTGCATATGATTTCCGACCTCAAAGTAAGGTTTCCCACACAATGTTTTCCACAGAAACTGTGTGAACCACGGCTTCAGCCAGTTGATGTGAGCATCTATGACCATGTAGGTGTGTTGACACCTTAATTGGATGTAGTGATTGGAGGCAACAAAGAGCATTGACATTAGTTTACCTAAAAAATTCTTTCTAATTTAGGATACAAACCTATTTTTCCTATTTTAGCTAATCACATTTTCTTTTTCACCTAAATCAGATTCCTTATTTTAAACCGTATTTCATTTATATATAATTTCTTCATTCATTTTTTATTATTTATCTCACTTTTCAACACTGTCACTTTTATTTATTACTGTTACAAAGACATAGAAAACAATAAACAAATGAAAAATGCTTTCTAAAGATTGGGAGCAATTGTGAAAGACCCTAAAATAGATAAGAGATAAGCTGATCATGTAGGGTGTTTTTAGGAGTTTCCTTCCCTATTTTGTTCCCTGACACTATTTTGTGGGGAATATGCGGCTAGACTAACTAGTTTGCAGTGTATATGTTAGAAAAGTAAACTTATATGGCGAAGATCACTTCCAATGGTTTCTCTCAAAGGCAATGGTCTTCATCCTCGAAGCCATGGATTCGACAGCCTGATCATGCATGGTGTATTTTTGGTTGCACTGATTTGAACCAAGGCCGAAGCTGGTGGTTTCCATGAATGGTGCAAGGAGAAAGCGCATTGATGTGGTGGTTGGGAGACTATGGTAAAACTGTATTGTGGTGACCCATCGTGATGGAGACTGATGCGCCATTTCAGATTGATGAAGCCAAAGCAAAAGATAAATGGTTCGCAGACATATAGACCATGCTGCTAGAAGCTTATCCAGCGACCATGACTACTATCACTGGCAAAACACATGAACGACCTAAGGAGTAATGCTGTGAATAGATGGTGCATGGAAAAATGGCCAATGAAAGAGCAAATCGTTTTGGACAAAGGTAGAAGAAATAACTTGGAGATGTAGAAAAAGAACTTTTAGAGGCGACCCAATATTGAAGTGAATCACAAGCATTAAAGATAATGATGATGAAGATTACCATGTTCTGTAGGGTGTTGGATAAGGTGAAGTAATCGATAGTACATATCCATGTAGACGAGTTTAGCTGCTGGAAGCTTTTTGTTGAGATTAGCCAATTGAGAGGAGAGCTTGGAGTTGAAGAGAATTGCTGCTTGGTTTAAAGACGCTGAACAACTTCTTTGTAAGCCTCCTCTCAGTGTTCTTTGCATCGGCAAACACCCTATTGCTGGTATACTTAACACTCCAATCCTTCTCACACCCAATGCATAGAGTTCCTGCCAATTATTTACTTTAACCCGTCAAACATCATGAAATAGCATAATTTTTTTTTCTTTCTTTTTCCTCCCCTTAGATTTTTAGAGTAAGTTTTTTTACTTATAATTTCAGGTAAGAAATGGTCTGTTTTCTATGGATAGACTTACAATTACCAACAACGTAAAAAAAATTGTTAATATATAGATGATAGTTCTTTTGTAAATTCTTATTAATTTGGCTACTTTGTCCTTATTTTTTTGGTACGCATCTTCTAGTCTACACTATTTTGCTACAAATTAGAGTTGCAATTTTGAATACAAATTATGAGTTGCAATTTTGAATTGGAAAGACCAATGTACTTGAGCATCAGGTATGAAAGCTGAATCTGGCTCTTTAGTTCTTTACATTGGAGAACTTACATGGAGGTTATTACAGATATATTAGCACAATAATATAGGCCCAAGCTCAATCCTATTTTTTGTGCTAGCCAAGCCTCTAGTTGTACTAGAAGTCTATTAACCATAATTAATATATGGTTAGTTTAGGATTTAGTCTACTATATATTCTCATGTTAGATTTATTGTAACACAAAATTTGTTTTACACTCTCATATAATTAAAATGTAATCCTTAATTAAGGGTTTCCTATGTGAACATAGGCTGTTTGAATCACGTAACTCTCGTGTTCTCTATTTTATACTTTCACTTCTGCATCTATTTTAACATATGATCAACATGATATATCAAAGCTAATATTCAATAGTGGCCATGAGTAGCTAGCCAATTTTTCTTATAAAGTGTATCTAGATCACATTGTCCTTATGTTTTCAGAAACTTACTTGCAAGAAACTTAAAGATGAATTGATCATTAGATCCGTATAAGAATTGATATCATACTGAAACATCCTGACAAAATAAGTATTTGCAATGTCATCAGTCCCTATGCTCAACATGTATATTCCCTTTGATAGTATAGAGGCCATTCTGTCTTCACCCGCTGCTGCCTTTATTTTCTTTATGTAATTCTTGAACATCTCTAATTGATCTGACAATGATAAGACAGACTGATATGGAAGAAATAAGCTAGTCATGGAATTTAGAACTAAAATTAGAAGAAAAACAAAGGGAAGATCAGAGGAATTACCATCATCATGGATGTGAGAGGATCATATCCAGCACCACCAGAGGCAAAACTTACGCCACTAAGAAGGTCTTGAAGTTGCAAGTTTGAGTCCAAATAAGCTGGCAAGAGCTCCTTGAGACCTAATTCTTCAGCTGAAGATTGTTTCAAAATCTCTTAAAATCTACATTTTTGTGTGTAAGAGTAATGATTATCACATATAGTGTGTACGTATATAGACTGAAATCGTGTTTTCACAAACTGTGCATACTGCATAGTTGTATTTAACTAGCTAGTTAATTCTGTGCAACACTAATTAATAGTATGTGTAATAAAAGGCTAGTCCATTCAGCAGAATCTAATAGCTAGAGCAGTTTTGGGACTACCTATGAAGTCTGAGGGAACCCTTCCATTGCTAAACCTTCCAGTAGGTTTTCCTCCATGGAAATCTTTCCCATATGGAGGGAAATTGCACTTTATAAAAGTATTGATATGGTTGTTGTTTCCTGTATCCACGATTGAATCTCCAAATACAAAAACTGCTGGAACTTGACCTGTTTCATTTTTAGGTAGTATCATGGCACATCCATCATTAAGGAAAAATATAATGACAGAGAAAATAATGAATGAAGTAGAAGAGACAGAATTTCCAGGGTGGAACTTCATTCTAATATATGAAAATCTACTTTCTTCTTCAAGTTTACAAGGGAAAAATGAGAAGAGAAAGTTCTGATCAGAGATTTGATTTTTTTTTATTTATTTTAATCAGTGATAGAATTGTTAATGCAGGAACTTTCACCATAAACTTGAGTTTGGTGCCAGCATCTTACTGGACGCAAATATGTTGTAGTTGTTAAAATTTAAAGGTGGAGACGTGGAGTGCATGGTTTACGTGCTCTTGTTATTTTGGTAAGGTAGCAGAAGTTGTCAAATTCGTTCTAAGTAGCGCCTATTTCAGTTGAACGAGGAGGGGTGTGGAGTGTGGACATGAAAAATTAAAAGATCAATCCATTTTGGCAATTTATATACATGTTCCCAGTGGACTAAGGTGCACTAGAATTGGAATCCTCTGCTATAAGCAGCCAGGTAAACTGTCACTTTGTGGAGTTAAAATTTTTGAAAAATCATAAGGATTAAAATATAAAGGGACAAGTTAACGGTTTAAAGGATGCCGGGTATTGATTTAGAAAATATTTCTATGAACTTTTTATGGGAAAAAAAAATAATTAATTTTTTTTTAATGTTTTTTATATTTTTCATAAAAATAATGTTAAAATTTTCATAAAGTAGTTTATTAAAGGCACGTTTGGTTCACTGTAATGATTATTACATGGGAATAGAAATAAGTATTACAAGGAATACACTAAGTTGGAATGTAATAAATATTACTATTTATTAGTTTGGTGATCATTTAGGAATAGAATCCTGAATATGTATCCACAATTTAGTAAAGTATAAAAAGAATATGTAATTAAATCATTTTTAAGTCAAATTTTCTAAAATACACTTATTTTAGGGTGTTCAAAATAGAGCTAATAATTAACAATAAGGAAAATTTATTTTCTTTCCTTTTGAAGATGTGGCAACTAATGGCTTTTTAGGAATTTTTTTTTAAAAGTTACTACTTCTGTTTCAGTTTGTTTGTCCTCTATTCTATTTTGGGATGTTTCAAAATATTGTCCTGTTTCTAAAAATAAAAATTATTAGTTTATTAATGTTCCCATTATACCCCTACTTTATTTTCAAAACTATTTGAAAAGAAAACTAACGCTCTGTTTGTTTCAGCATTAACGTTTTCTGGAAAATTACTCATTTTCCAAAGAGCATTTTCTAGAAAACTGTCTCATTTTCCAATGTTTGGTAACAACCTTGAAAATGAGCTTGAGAATGTTTTTTGGTGTTTGGTATGCAATTTTTCAAAAATTATTTCTTTTATAATTTAAAACATGTATATTATGTAAACTAACTAATGTAATCATTATAAATAAAAAACCAAGAATGAATTTGGTTTTCATACTAAAATTTTGACAATAGATACAATAAAAATTAATTAATTGTCAAATTTTCATGATCTCTACCACTCATCTTGCTCATATATATAGATAGTAACATACGTACACACACACACACACACACACACACACACACACACACACACACATCAACCATTTGTCTATATATATATATATAAATTTGACAGGGGAATATGTTTTCAATAAGTATAAATAACAATAACTTTTAATTGTCTACTCTTTTTGTTGGTATACTAATTGTCTACTATGGTCAACCAGAAGTTTCCAATATTATTATAAATTATGTATTTACATAATGTACTATATAATATATCATCACTGTATAGTATCTGCCAACTAAAAAAGTATTTGCCAACAAATGCAATTCTCCTAAACAATTATCATTCATTATATAACAATATTATTAGTCCACAGTAAAGATTGTCCCATGTAAAAGCAATTTAGAGCAATATAGGTACTATGTTTAAAATTTTCATCTTTTACTTCATTCTTTCTTTCTTCTTCTTCTTCTTTTTATTTTATTTTTTATTTTTTTGCACTTTATGTACGAAAAAGAATTAACTTTTGCCTGGAATCCATCAAACCGAAAATTTCTTAGAGAAAAAAAAAAATCGAGCTTGAAATTCAAAGCAAAGAATTGGGATTTTGGTAGAGAGGAATGAAATAATTACCACTGCAAATTTGTTCTCATTTGCAAGTTGGAGCTATTGACCGATCAGTGAAGGAAAAAAAAAAAAAAATCTAATCAAAGAATTGCGTTATAGAGGGGAAGAGAAACATGGAGAAAAGAGAGAAGAGAGACAGAGAAAGAGATCTATGGGAAGAGGAGAGACCAGAGTTAGTGACAGTGAGGGTATGAGGAGAGAAAAAGTAAAGGGAAGAGAGAAAAATTGAGAAAACTTACCATGAGAGATAGAAGGCGCCAAAAAATTATGTTTTCCACGGCTATAGACGAAGATAATATTTACAGGAGATGCAACGCGTGAGAGAGAGATTGTTTTCCAAAAAAAAAAATTTGGAAAACAACCTATAGAAAATAAGCTTTATTTTTATTAGAGTTTTCTGTTGACCAAAGATAGTTTTCCATTGACCAAGTTTTTTGTGTGCTACCAAACACTGGAAAATGTGGAAAACTATCTTTATAGAAGGTTTTCCAGCGAAACAAACAGAGCGTAACTAATATTTAAAAAAATCAATTTAACTGGGGCACCTTTTTAGTTGCCTCATTAAGAATAACTCTTTTTTAAAAAGTTGATAAATTTATTTAAGGGTAATTTTGTAAACTTATACATTTTTATAAGGCAGACAAGACAATAAATGATGTTCTCTTAAAAAGTTTGACTTTTCAAACAAGACAAACAAATTGGGACAAATGGAGTATTACATAAGGTGAATGAATAGATATTCAGTACTTTTGATAAGGAATAATTATTCCTCATTTTGAAGAATAGCTATTTATAAAGAATAATTATTCATTGTAATAAAAATATAACCAAATAACTGAATAGTTATGCCATAGAAATATCTATTACATTACAGTGTCTATTACAGTCTACCAAACATGCCCTAACAATTTTTTAAAAGCACCCAAAACCTAAATATCATAAGAAGGTTTTTAAAAAATAATCATGAGACGATATTAAAGATGAATTAAATGGAAGAGAAAAATTAATGGATGCCCTAAGGACATTGATTTATAATATATATTTAGAAATTTTTAAGAAAAAAAAGGGAAAAAAACAATTAATTTTTTAAACTTTTTTTAATATATATTTTATAAAAATGAAATCAAAGTTTTTTTAAAATATTTATTAACAATTGTTCTAAGGGCATCGATTAACATGATTTCTATTCATTTTATTAGGGTCCGGGACAAAAGTCATGTTAATTAATACACTAAAAACAAGGTTAGCGTTTAATAAATGTTTAATTATGACTTTTTCTTTTATAGGTTATATTAATGGATGCCCTTGAGGCAATTATTAATAAACCATAATAGAAAAATTTTGACACTACTTTAATAAGAAATATAAAAAATTATCAACAACATTTATTATTTTATTCCTCTTATAATAAAATATTTTTAAAAATAATTTCTAAACCAATGCACTAAAATTATTGGTTAACATTTCCCTTCTTTTATTTCTTCGTTTTTTTCTTTCTTCTCCAGCGTATTAGACACGCACAAGACATTACTCACATCTTTCATAAATAGGATAAATATGGCCTAAACCGCTTCCCAGTGCCAAAAAAGCATGTTGACATTAATCTTATGGCTTAAAAGCGGTGCACCCAACGCAAATTACCTACGAATATGGTGAATTAATGAGCGGAAGACAAGAGGCTGCTGACATCCATTGTATTTATTTCGATAGAGTAAGGAGTAGTAGGTACGTAAAAAGTTTCACAATTTTTGTAATAATTCGAAATGTGATGAGTTGTGAATGGTGGAGGCGTTTACCTACCATTTGACCTCTACTATGCACAGCTCAAGTGGTAAGTTGTGGCAAAATTTGTAGGATTGACTATGTCCCTAGCATTTTTTATTGAGTAATGTTATAGTCACAAACTATTTTATAATATTTTTACAAAGTGTTAATATGACCAACCTCTCATTGGTTTTCATTTAGACTCACCATTAATATCATATTTTCATTTACTAATAATCACTCACCACGTAAACACTTTGTAAAATTTTGTGTAAAATTGTTTGTATCTCTAGTATTATTCTTTTCCATTTCTTTCGTGTCAATTGTTGATATTACTTTCATGAAGACATTTGTTAGGCTTTGATTGTCTCGCACTTTTTTTTTAGAATACTAAGCATTTTAACACACACGGGCAGAGGGAATTGTCTCAAACTTCTTACATATTATATGTAAATATCATGTATGTGTTAAATATGTCATTTGGTGTATGTTTGGCATGATTAATTTTGCCAACTTATTTTACTATTCAACTTATTTTTGCTACTATTCATGGGAATCACTATACTTTTTGGTACTATCCACGAGTTCCATTATACTATTTCAGCTAATTTTTACCTTTATCTACAGCACTTTTAGCAAAATAAGCAGATCCCAAACAAACCTTTAAAACACCCCACCCCGTTTTCATCACTCATCACTCATCACTCATCACTCAGTTTTCATCACTCATCACTCATCACTTAAAACACCCCCCCCCCCGTTTGGCACCATCACTCACTTGTCATCACTCAATATTTTTCAACTATTTGTGGGCCCCATACCTATACCTTGTGCAGCTTTTACTTTTTTTTTTTTCCCCTTCAACCCCCAGTACCCAAACTCACTGAACCCAGTGAAAAAAAAAAAAAAAAAAAAAAAAAAACTCACCGAACCCAGTGAAAAAAAAAAAAAAAAACCCAGAAACCCGAACCTAGGAAAAAAAAAAAAAGAATTGAAGACCGAATCAGTGAAAAGAAAAAAGAAAAAAGAGGAAAAACTGAAGACGAACCAGTGAAAAGAAAAAAGAAAAAAGAAAAAAGAAAAAGAAAAAAGAGGAAGAACTGAAGACGAACTAGTGAAAAAAAAAAGAAAAGAACTGAAGACGAACTAGTGAAAAAAAAAAGAAAAAAAAAAGAAAAAAGAAGAAGAACCGAAGACAACTAGAAAAAAAAAAAAAAGAAAAAAAGAAAAAGAAAAAAAAGACCGAACCCAGGAGAAGAAAGGAAAAAAAAAAGAGTCAAAAGTCAAAAGTTGCAGCTGTGGGTCCCTCTATGTGTGTTTAATTACAAAAATGCCATTGAGTTATGAGTTATGGAAACTGAAAACAGCTAAAATGTGTTTTCAGTTTCCATAACTCATAATTCAAAAATCAGAGAATTGAGTGAGGGAAACTGAGTCACGGATCATGAGTCATGAAGTCCAAACAAGTGCTCTTCCATGGGCCCCACCAATTTTGGATCATGAGTTATGAAAACAGGATGATATCACTCAAAACTCTCTTCATCCAAACATCACCTAATTTTCCCCTTTTTTTGTCCATTTTACAGTTATGTTTGATTGTTTACGATGATTAGGAGATATAGGTGCATAGTGGACTTCCCAATGCACTTTCGTGTTCTCATCTCTCTTAGTTGTGTTGTCACTTCAATTGTGAGTTCATTTTTACTATAGAAAGCGACATAATGATATTTTCAATAGAAAATTATTGTTTTATACTTCCATACATATAATATATACAATTTCACCCGTTCATCAAAAAAAAAAATATATATATATATACAATTTCAGCCAAAAAAAGAAAAAAAAAAAGCTCGAATCTCTTTTCTATTGACATCTTAAGTAACTTTGCATTCTTTCTTGAGTCAAAGATCAATAAACTAAATTCTAGAAAGTTAAAAAAAAAAAGGCAATAAATATATGAAAATAATTGAGTACTCAATAAAATTATGAAAAATAAGGTGGATTAGGGGATTCACGCGCAACATTGGTGTCGCATCTAGTGTAGAAGCAAAGCTTTAGGCATTGAGGGATGGGTTATCTTTATGCATTTCTCTACATATTGTGGCCTTAGAAATAGAAGCAGATGCTAAGGTTATTTTGGAATGGATGACTAGTGAGCATAGCAATAATCTAAACCACTCTCCTCTTATTATGGATTGCAGGGCTCTTATCAACCAAGTGCCTCAAGTAAGGATGATGCACTATTTCCATGAAGCTAATAAGTGTGTGGATGTACTAGCGTGTAAAGGTCCAGTCCTTCAGCAAGATTTTGTTGTGTATGAGAGTCTATTTGTGGACATTTCTATGCTTTTGTTTTATGACCAAATTGGCATGTACTATGAGAGGATTCGTCCTCAAACAGTTGGTTTTCTTGGTTAGTTTTTAATGCCATTCTCTTATTTACCAAAAAAAAAAAAGAAACACATTATTTGAGAGTGCATTGTTGAAAATGGGTTGACAAAACCTAAAAAACCTTAAATATTATTTTATTATTCATGTTAAATAGGTACTGTATTTTGTATTTTCTTTAGCCACATGCCTTTAACAGAATTATATTAAAACCAATAATGAATTTGAGTGGGGCTTTTATAAAATTCATACAATCTATTTATAATCTTACTCTTTTTAGAAGACATTACATTTTTTAAATTAAAAAAAAAATCTCAAAAGACTGTTTTTTTAGTGTGTCAATTTTTTCTTTTTTCTTTTATGGTCAAACTCTTAAAATTTTTAAATTTCATAGGATTTAAACTCTATTGGGGTTAGGGGGAGGCCATGGCCCCCTTTAGTCCAAAGGTATGTACGTGATGGTACACAATGTCTAAAAATAGTATACAAAAAGAGTGAGTCAATTAAAGCCCTTTCAATTTACTAAGCTTTTTGGATAAATTTGATTTAGTATAATATTAAGCAAATTAATGGTCTGTTGTTGTTTCCTGTTGGCTTAAATAGTAAAATATCGTAGAATAGGAGGTTTAATTATACCTCTTAAATTTAAAAACCTTTTCTAAGTGCTACTTATTAAATTTCAACTCAAGTGTAAATTCCTTTTTGCAAGATAATCTCTTGGCTCTAAATGTGATTGTACTAATCTGCTTGCATAATCACGTCACCCACTCAAACACTAGCGTGAGAAATGCTACTACTACCACCTACACACAAAGCACATGACGGGGCATAGCATAAACATGAATTAAGAAAAATCTAGCAGATAATTTCAATACTTATTCACATGCTTAAAACCACTTTCCTCCTGAAGCTGAGATAACTTCATGTATTGATTAATCCATCGACATACTGGAACATTGCAGAATTGCTGACACATAGTCTCAGTTCACATAACATTTTCATGATCATGAATAAAGAAAAATCTAGTAGATTGGAACATTGCAGAAATACTGATACATAGTCCCAATTTAAGCATAGTAATAACATAGATTGGATTCACTTCAAATGCTAATTAATAGCACAAACACTTCCAATAATAACTGGCCAAGAAAGAGAGATGAGAGATTACCCTCAGAAGAATTTGTAGATATAGTCATCCAAGACTATTGGGGTAAGGATTTTAGAGGTCTGCTCTGAGGGATGATAACTGTCCCAGAATACATATTCAGAGGCGTTGGTACATGTCTCTGGTGAAAAACTGGTACATAAAATGCCGACCTCTATTTTCCCTGTGCCACAGCATCCTTTGTTTGCCTCTTGAAATCCTAAATCCATAAGCAAAGGATTAAAAAAAAAAATCATTACATAAACCCCCCTATATCAATAGTCACTGGATTAAGTTATCAGTGCACCTACTAAATTATCATTTCCTGTTAGTACAATTTGACATACCAACTTTTGAGAAACCAAAATCATGTGGTACGATACAATAATAGCAACAAAACCTTAGTTTCAAAGTTCTAAGGTTGGCTATAAGAGAAGGTATACCCTGCATCCGGTATATGTTTGCCCTCTCTCACAGCTGGTGGGGAAACATATACCTGATGCAAGGTATATTTTTTCCGGCTGTATAGATTTTTAATAGATTAGTTAGGGTCAGCCATGTATATAATATTATGTGGTACGATAAAAGAAAAAAATGTAAAAAAGATGTGTTTAATGTGAGTTTTCTCATCATGAATTGGAAGATAATTAGACTCACTCCTTTTGTATTACAATTGTATACCTGAAGCAGTGGATAAAATGCCCAATATCCAAGTAAATCAAAACTATTAAAACATGATGGTGGTGATTACCATATTGAGATGGGTTTTGGATGATGGCAAGCAACGGGTTATAGATATCTAAATAAACAAGCCTAGCGTCTGGAAGTCTTTTATTGAAGGAATCCACTTGGGAGGAGAGCTTTGAATTGAAGAGAATTGCTGCTTGGTTTGCAGACTCAGAACACCCTCTCAGTATGCCTCCAGCCACTGTTCTCTGTGATGGCACGCACCCTATTGATGGTGAGCTTAATACTCCAATCCTTCTTGCTCCTAGTCCATAAAGTTCCTACCCATTATATTTTTTTGGCACAAAGCTTGACAATGTTAGCTAATGCACACTGAAATTTACTGGACATGTTTGTCCAAGATCCAAGTACGGCCATGCATGACCAAATTAATGTACATGTTTGCAAATTGCAATGGCATTGTGTCTTTATAAACATACCTGCAAGAAACTTGTAGCTGATCTAACCATTAGATCAGTATATCCAGGAATATCATAATGGGCTATCCTAAACGGTGTAGAAAAATAAGTATTTGCAATGTCATTGCTCCCTGCACACACAATGAATATACTTTTTGACAGTATAGTAGCTGTTCTGCTTTCTCCTACTGCTTCCTTTATCTTCTTTATGTAATTTTTGAACAAGTCTAATTGATCCGATAACGATAAGACAGACTGGAAATGGAAAATTAAGAAAATCACAATAAGTAATTGTTACAATATATAGGACTAAAAAAAATAAAAAGAGGTGGAGTGAGAGAGAAGGTTACCACAATTTTAGCAGTGAGAGGATCATATCCTGCACCACCAGAGGCAAAACTTACACCAGTAAGGAGGTCTTGAAGCTGAAGATTTGGATCAAGATAAGCCGGTAGAATCTTCTTAACACCAAATATTTCAGCTGAAAGTTTGTGTCAAGAAATTTTCAGTAAAATATATTAAAGAGCATTCAATCATTGTATGTGAAATGGTGAATGATATAATTGTACTATGTATTGGATCCTCAAAAGGTTTTTTTTTTTTTTTGGGGGTGGAGGGGGGAGGTTAATTTAAACTGTAAAATTTGGATGTTGGTCATAAATTACAATGATTCCTGGACTGTTCCAATTCATGACTTGCTCTAAGGACTCTACAATTAGTCCAAAGAGTACTATATATGGTGGGAAACAGCAGTAAAACGAAAAGTAAATGCTAGACACTACCTAAAAAATCTGCTGGAACCTTTCCATTGCTAAACCTTCCAGTTGGTTTTCCACCATTGAAATCTCTCCCATATGGTGGGAAATTACACTTAACCACAGTTTCAATGTAGTTGTTGTTGCCCGTATCCATTATTGAATCTCCAAAGATTATAACTGCAGGAACTGTTTCATTCTTAGGCAGCCTTGTAGTGCTGCCAGTAGTGTTATGGAAAATGTTGAACACGAGGAGGATTGAAAAAATAATTATATAGGAACAAGAAAGAGGTTTTGATGAGGGAAACTTCATTGTGTTATGGTTAAGAGTTTTATGGGGAAAAGAAAAAAGAAGTATTAAATCTTGTTTGACAGTGTAGAACTTATAATTTGCATTTACATGACTATCTCTCGTGCAGCCTATTTATTGGACTTATAACTCACAGTAGGTTGTACATGCACAGTTAGGGAAAGGTCAGTAATCACTATGTGTGGTCAATATTCAGCATGTCCCTTGTCCTTGGGTTAAATGACTGAATTCCATCACCCACAATAGATGGGTAGCCCACACATCTAAAAAATAAAGAAGGGAAAGGTCAGTATTTACGTAATTTTGTTATCAGGTAAGTTGGCAGAATAGACCATGCGAAAAGTAGCTCTCTTTCAAGTCTCAAATCTTTTGAAAGTCTATTTGAATACTGCTTATTTTGCTGAAAATTGAAAATTTATTGCTGAAAACACTGTAACAAAATAATTTTTAAATTATGAATAGTGCCGTGGAACTTAGAAATGCATGGTTATGCGCGTTTTTGTGTTTTTGGCTGGGTCGTGAACAGTGTCGTGGGACCCAACCAAAAACGTAAAACACAAAATAATTTGCACGCAATTGCACGCAAATGCACACTAAGGGTGTGTTTGGATACCACTTATTTTGCTGAAACTGAAAACTTATTACTGAAAGTATTGTAGATAAGGTAAAAGTTAGTTGAAATAATACAGTGGATCCCATAAATAGTACCAAAAAGTGCAGTGAAGCCATAAATAGTAGTAAAAATAAGCTGAATAGTAAAATAATTTTAATTTTCCATCCTAATCCAAACGCACATTAAGTGTTCCTTTGCAAAAATTATTTTTGCCAACTTATTTTACTATTCAACTTATTTTTGTTACTATTTATAGGTCTCATTGCACTTTTTGGTATTATTCTTGGGTTTCACTATACTATTTCAGCTAACTCTTACCTTTATCTACAGTACTTTCAGCAAAAAAATTTTAGTTTCAGCAAAATAAGCGAATCTCAAACAAACCCTAAAGATGACCCTGATTTTAAGTGGAATAAAACTATGAGTGCATTTCTTTCGGGTGAAAAGTCTTTATGTAAAATATTTTACACCCTTAAGGGTGTTTGGGTGGATAGAAAAACCTGGTTAAATTGAAATTAATTTTCAGTTGACCGTAAAGCAAGGTCTAATCAATGGATCGTAAAATATTTTACACTTTTATTTTCACTATATTCATTTTACACACTTCAACTACCTGAGAGAGAGAGAGAGAGAGAGAGAGAGAGAGAGAGAGAGAGAGAGAGAGAGAGAGAGAGAGAGAGCCCATCTCACTGCTGGTAAAGAAATAATTCTTTACCAGCAGTGAGATGGGCTCTCTCTCTCTCTCTCTCTCTGCAGATCTGCCACACCCTCTCTCTCTCTCTCTCATGAACTAATCAACACCAATCGGTGGTTGGTTGACGGTGGTTGGGTCCAATTTGGGTTTTGGTTGGGGTTGAGGATGACTAGGTTTTGGCTAGGTGGTTGGTTGGGTTTAGATTAGCATGAATGGATGGTTAGCATAAGGTTTTGGGTTTTTGTGTGGTGGTTACTGGGTTTTTGTGGGGTGATTGTTGGATTATCTAAATGTTTTTCGACAACAATTTTACATGCAAGTCAAATTCTAGAAACCATTTTTCGGTGTATTTCATAGAACGCAATCAAACACTTGAAAATATTTTATACTTGTAAAAACATTTTACACTGAGTCAAATACAACATAGGTGTGATGTGAAGTTTTTTTTTTTTTTTTTTTTTGGTTAATAGCAAAACAAAAAATTTCAATCGTTATTTATTATGTTTAGATCATATATTGAAAATTAGTAGTAATATGCACCGTTTTGACATCACATGAACAAGCCTTGGTAAGAACTATGCACATCTGTAAATAGATAGTGAGTCATATGGTCCTTGATCTTTTGCTTATGGTGGAGTTAGTGGATGAATTTTGTTAGCATACACAAATTAGTGAAATTTCTACATGGTAGAATTTTTTTTTAAAAAAAATTGAGAAATTAATATAAATATGATTGATTTTTTTTTTTTGAGAAACTAAATATGATTGAATTCAAACCCATAGATTTAAGTTTTTAAGTTAAATAGTGTCTAATTCCTAACATATTATAAAGGATTTAAGACCTCGGTTAGAATATCCCATGACATCATAGCTTTAGTGGATGAATAGTTATAACTACGGTTAAACAATTAAATTTATTATTTTTCAATAGCTTAAACATTTGAAAAAATTGTTAATATAACATGGAATCAAAGTAGGAGAACTCAAGTTCAATCCTGGATTTTTATGCTAGATTTTGCTATTGAATCTTACTACATTTGAGAATCTTTATTTGCATACACATTCATTAATTGCACTCATAAGGTTGTACCGTTCGAGAAATGTATGTCAATATTTATGTTGCTTTCATTATCGGATTAGTTGGCAGCTTTAATAATACCGCTGGACAGCATTCGAGCTACTACTTTAATTAAATGTGTTACATCAAGCTACGATCCTTTGAATCACCTTACATTTGAGTTTGTATAGTTAGAGACATTGAGGTAGTATTTATGTTGCTTTCATTAACTTTGTGAGACCAGTCGCTCTTTAACAGTAACTGATTGACCCATACAGATTGCTCAAAGAGGATAGGTAACTATGGCATTTTTTTTAAAAGGGTCATGTTAATGGGTGTCCTTAGGACAATAGATAACAATCCATTTTAGGAAAGTTTTGGCATCACTTATATGGGAAATGGAAAAAGCTTGTCAAAACATTAATCACTCTTTCTTCTTTTCCCATAAAAATTCTCTTTAAATGAATTGTTAACCATTGTCCTAAGGACATTCATTAGCATTTTCTCTCTTAAAAATAGCAAAAACTTCATAAAAATAGTATATATAAGAACATAAAACTTTTTCAAAATAGTTCATTAACAAATGTTTTAAGGACACCTTCATTTATTTATTTAAATTTTATGCTAGGGGTTGAACAAGTAATTGATCACCTTAACATTTTTAGATCAATTGGAGGCTCAATGGGAGGTGAAAATAGCCAAATATCACGTTTTGGCAAAATTTGTGGCAAACTAGCACTGTTTTGAAAATATTTAGCAATCTACCATTTTTTTAGTACTCGAGTTCAGTGAACTCAAGTTCCTAGTGAGTCGCTAGCGTGGCACTGCTGACTTGGAACTTGTGTAATTAAAAAAAATAATGTGATATTCGATATTAGTGAAATCAAATATCTCTTTATAGTATTCGATCTTAGTACAGTCGAGTACTTTTTTATTTTTATTTTTTTTCTTTTTCTTTTTCTATTGGAATGACTTGAATAGTCAAACTTAGTGGCTTGATATTAGTGGTTTTAACATATGCAGTATGAAATTGAGAGAATTGAGAGAATACACAAGTGTAACTTAATCACTGCTTAAGTTTCGGTCCTTGTGATTCACGATTGCAAGCAAAACCAATAAGGATTTCCTAGTCAGCCTGACATTGAATCAAGCCATTTCTAGTCTTTGATACTCATTTTCTTGAGAGGAAGATAGTCTTGGTCGTTATGATTCAAAAATTTCGGTGTAGTGCTTTAGCAGAGAAAAATGACTGGACTACGAAGACCCGTGCCTCACGATGTTGAGTTAAGTCTTCCCCAGCCCCCTCTTTCGTGTGTGTTTCCTGGCAAGTTTGAAATACTCATGGGAATGCAGGGACAAATATTATCACCTACAGCTACCATATAGACTCACTCAATCAGTAAACAGTAATATGTAGGAAAAATCCTTCACTGCAACAAACTTGACTTCTTCCAACCCACTTTTCTCAAGGGTTGACTAAAAAGTACCGAAACCATAACTAAAAATTGGGGCGCATGGCTAAGTTTGATTAGCTTTATTCCGAGGGTCATTAAAATCCTCGAAATAAACCTATAACAACCCTCGGAATAATCTATTAAAATTAAGCGGACTAGTTTTTACACTCCAGCGCTAAATTTAGCTCCAAATTTAAACATTTTTCAACGCATTCTATGACAACCTTTGATAGAAGATATCTCAAAATTTCCAACCCTTGAAATAAAGTCCAAAATTAAAATACAAAAAGGAAAACTATTTTTTTTTATTATTTTTTTTCACGCTCCACACTCAGAAACAGCTCACACAATCAGAAAATTCTCTCAAAATCGGAACTCATCTCAGAAAATTTTCTCAAAATCGATATGAGCTCATCTCTGAAAACTCAAAGATTAGAGCTCATCTCATCTCCGATGGGCTGATTTGCGGTGGTCAGCTATCTCATCTCCGACGACAAGCTAGCCGTTGATAGCTGTCTCTCTCTGTTTGTTTCCCGAGAAATTATGGAAATTACACTTATATCTAATTCTACTAGGTACGATCTTCTACGGCTTTTCATTTCATTGCTTTTCTATACTCGGATTCTGTATTTGGAGAAATTGTTTGAAATGTATAGGCTTTGTTTGAGTTTTTATTTATTTTAACAGTTATATTTATTTCAATTGCTTTGAAATTCAAGCTCAATTCGTTAGATTTGTGGTGGAATTTGAGCTCGATTAAATTTCTTTGGACTCGTTTAGAATCTGTTTGGTTGTTGAGAAATCGTAGGAAAATAAATGAGTTTGTATTGTATCGGTTTTGTTGAGATTTTTTTGTTGAAAATTTTTAGTTTTTATTTTTATTTTTATAATTTTATTGTTGGTGTTTTCAATTGGTAAATTTTCTAGCTCGAATCTGTTTGGTTGTCTGAAATTTGAGTTCTATTAAATTTCTTTGATTCATTTGAGAATCTGTTTGGTTGTCTAAAAATTGTAGGAAAAGAATGATGGCAAATTAATAGCTGTTCTGGTAAGTGTTTCATTGATTTTATGTGTACTTTTTGGTTTATTGTATTAATGTGTTTCAATGAGCTCAGTAAGATTGTGTTGTAGAGTCTACTGGTGTTGAGTTCTCCTACATTGTGATCTTTCATGGGGGGAGGTATTTGGTTATGTCTTGACTGTGCTTACATCTGGACGTTTGCTTATATAACTGCCTTTGTTTACTGAGGTATCAATGACATTGTTTAAAATTAGCACTAAGGTGATGGGCATTATGTTTTGAAATGAATGAAAAAAGTGCCTCACTATGTCAAATGGAATAGGGAATTGGGAATCAAACCCAGTTGTCTTACATTGTACTGTTTATGTGTAGCCACGCCTATTTGTGTGTGCACATTTGGAAAAAGAATGGCAGCAGATTCGTTTTAATTGATTACTCTAACTTGTAAATGAGAGTCTTACAGCAGATTCATTTTTAGTTATGGATTTTAATCTTCAGTGTATGCATCTAGTGATGTCGGTAGTAAATTCATGAGCTTGCTTGCATACATGCATTCACAGCTGTATTTTTTTATTTATTTGCTCTGTCTTCACAAGTATTTCAGTTTTAAATTGATCTTTGTCTCTAATTTCTTACATTTCAAATAACAGAGTGGGCCTTTTTTTGACATATATTCTGTAGTTATCAGGTCATCTCTGCCTTCCCTGTGTCCTCAAAGATAGAAAGATTTCATGTTGTGTGCAAGCATGTTGCTAATCTTTCATAAGTTCTAGGGGTGTTAATGGGTCAATCAACAGTTAATTGAAGGAACTGTTCCCTATTTTTGGGTGAGGGATTTGGCTGGGGGTGACGATGATAGAGGGAGAGCATTGGTGATTTGGGGAGAAGATTTTGAGGTGTAGGGGCTTTTGGGTCTTTGAACAGCCCTAGTCATAACTTTGAAATGGGTTAGAAATGATAAATAATTTAATGTAAATATCTTTTATATCTGTTCAAACCTTTAGGATAAACTTAGCAATTGAGTTAGTATTTCATTGGTTTCTGTAAATGCATCAGTTTCTCTGAACAGAAATGAAACATAGAGTAATTCTAAATAGGTGTTGCATATTTATGTGTATGTAGAGATACTTGGAGGTGCTGGGGAAGCTGTTGCTGATCTGAAGCAGCTGTTCTCCCTTGCTGAAAAGTTTGGTTATGCTGAATGGATTGAATTTGATGCATCTATTGTCCGTGGGCTTGCATACTACACTGGTATTTTGTTCGAGGTGAGATTTTGTGTGTTGTTTTTCCTTCTTTACGTTTTGATAAGAATGTCACTGTAGAGTAAACTGGAGTTAAAATCAAAATACTTCAATCCACTTATAATGTTCTGAATATTAACCATTTCTTTACTTATTAAAAAAAAAAAAATGTTCTGCATTTCCTGGGAGCAGCATTCTTATCTGTGGCTTGCATTGCTTGATAATTCAGACAAAATAAAGAAAGTATTGCCTTCAAATTTAATGAGTAATGGCCTGGAAATTGCAATGAGTTTTTGTAAACAAGACTGCTTTAGAGGCTATTATCCAGGCTGTGAGGGCTAAAAGTTGCAGGCGTCATCACATTGACCATAAGTATAGCTCTGAGTTTTTTGGGTGCTGAAACATGTAAAGAAATATAATAAAAATATGAGTTTGAGTGAACGTGTTAATTTTAATTTTTTAGCTTTATTATTTTACACCTAAACAATGCACTAGAATATTTCAAAGTTCTTTCAGGTGTATATTTACTTGTGCTGGTAACATTGTGGCATAATTGTGACTTGTGAGAGTATTAATCATTTAATTGTTGCTAGCTTTTGCATGAAGCCAGTGGTGTGTAGCATGAGTCCTATATTAAAATTCCAGATGTGGCAAACTGATGAAACTCTCTAAGATAGAGATGGATGTGTGTTACAGGTTCTACATGCAAGGAAAACAGACACTGCACTGAAAAACCATTTAATTTATAGATACTTTTACCCATATGGAATGGTCCCAAATTCTTTGTAGTACTTTGATCATAGAGATTAGTCTTCATTTCGGGATTGTTTTGGTGCAGCTATTCTTTAACTGATGTGTATGCTTCCTTTCATTGAATTGGAGACAAGCACATTGTATGAATTCTGTGTGTGTGTGTGTACGCGCTTGCTGGGTCTCTTCCCTGTTTGTTCAGTTGGTGAATTTATCAATGCTTCTATACTTATTAACCATGTGATTCTACTTGTAGGTTGATCAAGTTGATGTCTCAAATAAAAGCTGTTAATTTAGTTGGGAAACTTTTTGCTCTGCCCAAACAGCAAGTTGCACAACATTACCGTGATCTTTTCTTAGAGTTCTTGAAAAGATTCTCTGATAAATCTGTGGAAGTTAGTAACTATCAAAAAAAAAAATCTGTGGAAGTTAGAGTGAGCGCTCTACCATGTGTTAAAGCTTTCTACATGGCCAGTCCTTCTGGAACAGAATCTCATGAAGTTATCAGTAAGTTATGAGCAATCAAACTTGTACTATTATGATGGAAAATCTCTTGATTCTGTTCTCTTTTGAATCTACTTAACACAATTCTTTTGTTTAATGCTTACTAATTAAGCAGCTGCCCTTGAAGATCGATTGTTAGATTTTGAATATATATTTTGCTACAAAGCATATCATCTCAACAATTGTGAATTTATATATATATATATATATATATATATATTTTGTGCATGATTGTGGTTTTAAAAAAAAAAAAAAAAAAAAAAAACTTATTTTGAGGGTTAAGAGACCCCTGAAATAACCTTATTTATAAATATAAATCTTTTAAACCTTGGTAAAAGGTTATTTAAGGGTCTCTTGACCCTCAAAATAAGATAGAGCACTTGTTTTGAGGGCCATGAAGGCCTTCAAAATTTCATTTTCGACGGTATAAGTTTCAAAGGTTATCAAGGGTTAATTGGACTCTTAAAATAATTTTTCTCAAGGTTTCTTAATACCTTTTTCAAGGGTTTTGACCCTTGAAATTAGTCAGATTTGTTGTGGTGCTTAGAGAGGAAAACCAAATGTGTACATTGAAATCAAACTAGATAAAGTTTCCTAAGGAGCCTTTATTCCATGCCTAGAAACCATTTTCGGAATGGGCAATGCTAATAGTGTAAGAAATAAATCGTGGCTATTAAACCATTTGCCGATTACACTATTTAGATTCTTCAAAAAAAGTGGTAGATTGCTAAATGTTTTCGAAACAGTGCTAGTTTGCCACAAATTTTGCAAAACATGATATTTGACTATTTTCACCCTTAATGGGCAATGTGAATAGTAGCTGTTTTTCAAACCTCAAATCCTTCCCTGATTTTAATGGAACAAAACTAGGTGGGAGGTGGAGATTTCTTTAAATTTTGGTTAGTAGCAAAACAAAAGATTATTTCAATCATTATTTATTATGCTCAGACTAAAAGATGGGGGGAAAAAAAAAGATTCTTTAGTAAGAACTATATATGAGAGAGAGAGAGAGAGAGAGAGAGAGAGAGAGAGAGAGAGAGAGAGAAGATAGTAAGTCACATGGTCGATGATCTTTTGCTTATGGCTGAGTTAGTAGATGAATTTTGTTAATATACATGCCATACATAAATATGTGAAATTTCTACATAGAAGAAAAAAATTTATAAAAAATTTTTGTGAAATTTTGTTTTCAGTTTTAGCAATAAATGGTATCCAAACTGACTCGTAGTTAGATATTTAGATATTTTCAACTTTACTAGTTCCTGATTTATCTTTTTATTTTATTCTAATTTATCTTTTAATTATTTACGATTATATACTTTTTTTGGGCCTCAATTTGTAGTTTTGTACTTTTAGAAAAGTTAATTTGAATTAATTAAACTATAATAAGGGTTTGTCTTCCGAGATGTCCAAACTTGAATGATTTTTTTTTTTTTTTTTTGGGGAGCCTTTGAGATTATCTATGACTTTGTTGACTTGTGATTGGATTGAATTTGGACTTACTAATTTTATTGAGAAGGTTTCACGTTTTGATTGTGATAACTTCGATTGATATATATCCATATAGACTTCTATTTTTGGTTTTTCTTTGTTACTCTTTGACATTCATATGGACGAAAGAATTATCCTAATTCCTAAATCAACCTTTGAATACAAGATTAACAGTTTTCACAGGATGAATAGAAGTTCAGCTGCAAGAGTAGGTATGAGACACACCTATATTGGTTGAAATGCTAGCTAAATGGACGGGATCAAATGAAAAAGACATATCATGTCCAAATCTTATATGGAACTAATTTAAAATGAGGGGAAAGTAAAAGAAACCATTGCTTGATAATGTGGCTAGCATGAACATTTCAAGAGGCGTGAATATATATATATATATATATATATATATATATATATATATATATAGAGTTGTCATTTGTCATGAGATACAAGACACTTGTTAATTCGGAAAATTATTGTACACTCCAAGAGTATACTCCCTCCCTCTTACAGATGGGTGGGTCTCACCCACCATGGGGTCCAAGGGCCCACCCCTCTGTGAGAGAGAGAGAGAGCATACTCCTAGAGTATGCAATAGCAACCCTGTTGATTCTATCTCTAAGCTTTTATAGTTGCATTGGCTTCTTCAAACTAGTCATCTATCACCCCTATCTGCTACAATAATTAGAGTACAATATAGTCGCAAACAGTAAAATCTTTCATGAACAAACCAAATACATTGAGATCAATTGTTACTTTATTTGTCACCATCTTTTTTCAGAGTACCTCATAACAACGATCCATTCTCTTATGATCAACTAAGTAACATTTTGAACAAATCTTATCACTAGGTTGGTTGTATGATACTGTATCAAAACTCAAGTTTGTGCATTATGTTGCTAGGCTTGCAAAATATATATATATATATATATATATGTTATGTTTTTAACATGCATGTACTCATTATCTAATTGGTTGAAGCAGGGCATTTATCTTAAGTTAGTACGTCTTTGGAATGTTGAGTAATTACTTACTGATTGGTCGTTATTGATAACAAGCATTATTGAAAAGGTCCCCCTTAATCTGTTACATACCCTAATTAGAAATGATCATTGTTAATACTTTAGGAGTAAGACTATCAATATGATCATTCAATTAACATCAAAGTTTACAATGATCAAATTGGATCACTAAATCAAAAGATATCGAGCCACATCAAGTTTCAGTGGCTGAGATGCATTTTTGTAAATTAGGGTTAAATATATGTGATTACGGTTAATTTATTTTGAATGATTCTTAAAAATTAATTTAAATTATGTAGATGTCAAAATCTCATCAGTTTAATTTTAAGACAAGGATGTAATAAACAATATTAGATAAACCCTACAAGATAATTTTTTTAATTTTTTATTTTGCCTCTTGTTAAAAAGGAAGGATAGTTTAAAATTAAAAATTGCTTGGAAAGCACTCACATCTTTAAATTAACACTAAGGTTATACCCAAAGATTGTATCATGAGTTAATCCATTTTGATAGAATGTATGAGTTAATCCAATGAGCAATGCAATCCAATCAGAAGACTCCATAATTACTATCATTACTTGAAATATTTTTTGGATAATATTCTTTTTCGATTGAGTATGGCCTCGACTATTCCCCAGTAGCCAATTAATTATCCATAGATATTTTAGTTAACAATCGTATAGTAGATATACCAAATAGTTACCCGGGGCATGTTTAGTTGTCCAATCGAAGCTTAGTTATAATCTTATGTTTGCTTTGAGGTGCTTTTTGTAACTTTTATGGTTTTCAAGGAAAAGATGCTATAGCTTCCTTCAAGGACAAAACTTAGGTATAGTTTAATTTGTAGGTGCTATAGATTAGGTTTCTCAATTAATATCAATTATTTAATTAAATTAGTCAATAAGTCACATAGATAGATTTAATTGTCTTTGGAGGAAGATAACATTGCTTGCACCACATTGGCCAGTATTGTCATATAGTTTAATTTAACTAAGTGATCTAAGATAATACAACACCTAAATAACTGTAACTAGGTTTTACCCTTGTTTAAAAGGTTACATACTAAAAAGTGAAATATTATCTTTAAGCATTGGTATATTACCATCTATATTTTCATTTTATAATAAACAAAAGAGTATATTTAGTTGCACCTATTGATAAATATTTCCATTTGAAGTTCATCAACAGAAAGATCCAAATGAGTACATTCAAGGGCATGTTACATCACAAGCAAAATAGGAAAAAAAATCGCTATTATTAAAGTGATATAGGTAATAATAATAATAACAAAAACTTGTATTATAAGCAGTTTAATTAGAATAGGCATTGGTATATTAACATCTATATTTTCATTTTATAATAAACGAAAGAGTATATTTTGCTGCACTATATTGATCATAAATATTTCCATTTGAAGTTCATCAACAGAAAGATCCAAATGAGTACATTCAAGGGCATGTTACATCACAAGTAGAATAGAGAGAAAAAAAAATCGCTTTTATTATAGTAACATAGCTAGGTAATAATAAATAAATAAAACTTTTATTATAAGCAGTTTAATTAGAATAGGATGAAGTAAAGAGAACGTCTCTTAGAAAAATTTATGAATGGTGTCCTTAATCATCTGAGACGTTAGCAAGGCATAAGCTCGTTCAGTGGGGTGATAACTGTCCCAGAAGATGTATTTAGTGTCATCCTTGCATGTATTTGGATTGTAAGCACAAAATAAGATGCCAGCCTCAAAATCTCCCGTGCCGCAACATCCATTATCCACTACTTCAAATCCTGAATTCATAAGTAATGATCAACAAAAAAAAAATGCAAATTATTCTTAGCATATGATATCTACATCAGCATATGTTTTTTTTAGTATTGTAAGGCATCATCAAACTAGTTTTTTTAGTTCGTCTCCTAGTTATATATAAGTATAACTTTATAGAGGGTTGTGTTTGTTTCTAGATTTGAAATCTTCCAAATGGGTTACAATGTTAAAAATCAATACTGCCTCTCTCTAGAAACTTCTAGAACTTCTCACACAATCTCTCTCTCTTTCTAGAAATTTCTCTCTAATTTCAGACATTTCTCTCTTGCTCTCTTTCCGGAATTATCTCCAAGATAGTTTTCATATTTTCTCTAGAAGCTTCCCTGCACTAGTGAATTTCAGCCACAAATTTATAAGGTGTCTAGAAGGTTGGAGAAAGGCATTAATTTAATGCCAATAAAAAGAAGAAGCTAGAAGCTTCAAGTTGGTTTCCTAACCAACATACACCTGGTATAAATAGATGTAATGAGGTGAGAGAGAGACTTGTGAAGTGAAGTGAGTGAGTGTCATAAAGCACCAAGTGAGAGATGTGTGAAGTTGTTTGAGAAGGTGAAGTGTGTGCCATAGGTAACAAGTGTGTAGAGTGAAATAGAGTCAAGAGCTAGTGTGTGTAGGTGTCTAGAAGCGAGGTGTGTGCAAGTGTATTTGGTGAGTAAGTGCTGTGTTTGCAGTGCACTAGTATCAATGTATGAGAGTTAAGCATTAGTACTTGTAAAATGTTGTTATTTAAAGAGTCAAGTTTTAAATAAAAACTCTTTGTTCAGTTTTTTGTTCAACAATCTAGTGTCAGAGCTTCTACTAACTCAACATACAACTCTTGATGAAAGTGTGCTTGAATGTTTATAAATAGAGGATGTCTAGCTCCTTTCATTTCTAAACAAACTCTTTGCAGATGATTTCCGACCTCATGAGACTTGTATTTCTTTGGGACCAAATTGGTATCAAAGTAAGGTTTCCCACACAATTTCTTCCACAGAAACTATGTGAACCACGGCTTCATGCCAGTTGATGTGAGCATCTATGACCATGTGGGTGTGTTGACACCTTAATTGGATGTAGTGATTGGAGGCAACAAAGAGCATTGACATTAGTTTACCTAAAAAATTCTTTCTAATTTAGGAAAAAAAACCTATTTTTCCTATTTTAGATAATTACATTTTCTTTTTCACCTAAATCAGATTCTTTATTTTAGACCGTATTTCATTTATATATAATTTCTTCATTCATTTTTTATTATTTATTTCACTTTTCAAAACTCTCACTTTTATTTATTACCATTACAAGGACATAGAAAACAATAAACAAATGAAAAATGCTTCCTAAAGATTGGGAGCAATTGTAACAAGACCCTACAAAAGATAAGAGATAAGCTATGTATGGTGTTTTCAGGGTTTCCCTATTTTATTCCCTGACACTATTTTGGGGAATATGCGGCTATTCTAACCAGTTTGCAGTGTATATGTGAGAAAAGGAAACTTTATATGGCAAAGATCACTTCCAATGGTTTCTCTCAAAGGTAATGGTCTTCATCCTCGAAGCCATGGATTTGACAGCCTGATCTTCATCCTCGAAGCCATGGATTCGACAGCCTGATCATGCATGGTGTATTTTTGGTTGCACTGATTCGAACCAAGGCCGACGCTGGTGGTTTCCATGAATGGTGCAAGGAGAAAGCGTGTTGATGTGGTGGTTGGGAGACTGGTAAAACTGTATTGTGGTGACCCATCGTGATGGAGACTGATGCGCCATTTCAGATTGATGAAGCCAAAGCAAAAGATAAATGGTTCGCAGACATAGACCATGATGCTAGAAGCTTATCCAGCGACCATGACTACTATCACTAGCAAAACACATGAACGACCTAAGCAGTAATGCTGTG
This sequence comes from Quercus tomentella, assembly GCA_028535165.1. Classification (NCBI taxonomy): domain Eukaryota; kingdom Viridiplantae; phylum Streptophyta; class Magnoliopsida; order Fagales; family Fagaceae; genus Quercus; species Quercus tomentella. The sequence continues at coordinate 2,835,242 of JAPQVY010000001.1, forward strand.
AAAAGATGGCATGGAGAAATGGCCAATGAAGGAGCTGATCGTTTTGGACAAAGGTAGAAGAAGTGACTTGGAGATGTAGAAAAAGAACTTTTAGAGGAGATAATGATGATGACGATTACCATGTTCTGTAGGGTGTTGGATAAGGTGAAGTAATCGATAGTACATATCCATGTAGACGAGTTTAGCTGCTGGAAGCTTTTTGTTGAGATTAACCAATTGAGCCGAGAGCTTGGAGTTGAAGAGAATCGCTGCTTGGTTTAAAGACACTGAACAACTTCTTTGTAAGCCTCCTCTCAGTGTTCTTTGCATCGGCAAACACCCTATTGCTGGTATACTTAACACCCCAATCCTTCTCACACCCAATGCATAGAGTTCCTGCCAATTATTTACTTTAACCCGTCAAACATCATGAAATAGCATAGTTTTTTTTTTTTTTTTCTTTTTCCTCCCCTTAGATTTTTAGATTAAGTTTTTCTACTTATAATTTCAGGTAAGAAATGGTCTGTTTTCTATGGATAGACTTACAATTACCAACAACGCAAAAAAATTTTTTAATATATAGATGATAGTTCTTTTGTAAATTCTTATTAATTTGGTTACTTTGTTCTTATTTTTTTTGGTACGCATCTTCTAGTCTTCACTATTTTGCTACAAATTAGAGTTGTAATTTTGAATACAGATTATGAGTTGCAATTTTGAATTGGAAAGACCAATGCACTTGAGCATCAGAGGTATGTAAGCCGAATCTGGCTCTTTAGTTCTTTACATTGGAGCACTTACAAGGAGGTTTTTAAAGATATATTAGCCCAATAATATAGGCCCAAGCTCAATCCTATTTTTTGTGCAAGCCAAGCCTCTAGTTGTACTAGAAGTCTATTAACCATAATTAATGTATGGTTAGTTTAGGATTTAGCCTACTATATATTCTCATGTTAGGTTTATTGTAATACAAAATTTGTTTTACACTCTCATATAATTAAAATGTAATCCTTAATTAAGGGTTTCCTACGTGAACATAAGCTGTTTGAATCACGTAACTCTCGTGTTCTCTATTTTATACTTTCACTTCCGTATCTATTTTAACATATGATCAACATGATATATCAAAGCTAACATTCAATAGTGGCCATGAGTTGCTAGCCAATTTTTCTTATAAAGTGTATCTAGATCACATTGTCCTTATGTTTTCAGAAACTTACTTGCAAGAAACTTAAAGATGAATTGATCATTAGATCCGTATAAGAATTGATATCATACTGAAACATCCTGACAAAATAAGTATTTGCAATGTCATCAGTCCCTATGCTCAACATGTATATTCCTTTTGATAGTATAGAGGCCATTCTGTCTTCACCCGCTGCTGCCTTTATTTTCTTTATGTAATTCTTGAACATCTCTAATTGATCTGACAATGATAAGGCAGACTAATATGGAAGAAATAAGCTAGTCATGGAATTTAGAATTAAAATTATAAGAAAAACAAAGGGAAGATCAGAGGAATTACTATCGTCATGGATGTGAGAGGATCATATCCTGCACCACCAGAGGCAAAACTTACGCCACTAAGAAGGTCTTGAAGTTTCAAGTTTGAGTCCAAATAAGCTGGCAAGAGCTCCTTGAGACCTAATTCTTCAGCTGAAGATTGTTTCAAAATATCTTAAAATCTACATTTTTGTGTGTAAGAGTAATGATTATCACATATAGTGTGTACTGAAATCGTGTTTTCACAAACTGTGCATAGTTGTATTTAACTAGCTAGTTAATTATGTGCAACAATAATTAATAGTATGTGTACTAAAGGCTAGTCCATTTAGCAGAATCTAATAGCTAGAGCAGTTTTGGGACTACCTATGAAGTCTGAGGGAACCCTTCCATTGCTAAACCTTCCAGTAGGTTTTCCTCCTTTGAAATCTTTCCCATATGGAGGGAAATTGCACTTTATTGAAGTACTGATATGGTTGTTGTTTCCTGTATCCACGATTGAATCTCCAAATACAAAAACTGCTGGAACTTGACCTGTTTCATTTTTAGGCAGTATCATGGCACATCCATCATTAAGGAAAAATATAATGACACAGAAAATAATGAATGAAGTAGAAAAAACAGAATTTCCAGGGTGGAAGTTCATTCTAATATATGAAAATCTACTTTCTTCTTCAAGTTTACAAGGAAAAACGAGAAGAGAAAATTCTGAAAGACCCAATTTCTCTTTAAAAAATCAGTGATAGAATTGTAAATGCAGGAACTTTCACCATAAACTTGAGTTTGGTGCCAGCATCTTACTGGACGCAAATATGTTGTAGTTGTTAGAATTTAAAGGTAGAGTGCACGCATGATTACGTGCTCTTGTTATTTTGGTAAGGTAGAAGAAGTTGTCAAATTCGTTAAGCGGCGCCTATTACAGTTGAACGAGGAGGTTGTGGAGTGTGGACATGAAAAATTAAAAGATCAATCCATTTTGGCAATTTATATACATATTCCCGGTGTGTGGATTGTGGAGCACTAGGAATTGGAATCCTCTACTATAAGGAGCCTGGTAAACTGTCACTTTGTGGTGGTAAAATTTTTGAAAGTCAAGGATTAAAGTATAAAGGTAAAAAATTGAATCTTATAAGGGTATTAGTTTAGGAAATGTTTTTAGAAATTTTTTATGAGAAAAAAAATTATTAATTTATTTTGATAATTTTTTAGATTTTTCATAACAGTGATGTTAAAAATTTTATAAAATGGTTTATTAACAATTGTTTTATGATACCAGCTAACAATCCCGTTAATTCATCTTTGGAAAATGTTAAGGGTATTGGTTTATGAACTATTTTTAGAAATATTTTATTGAGAGAATGATAAAATAATAAATGTTATTGACAGTTTTTTATATTTCCTATGAAAGTGGTATCAAAACTTTTCTATTATGATTTATTAACAATTACCCTAATGGTGTGTTTGTTTGAAGGTGAAATAGGGTGAATGAAAAACTTTGGAGAGAAAATAGGAAGGAAAACTTTTTTATACTGTGTTTGGTTGGGTGGAGAGGGAGAAAAATAAATGGTGAGGTCCAGGTGTTTTCTCCCTATGCTCACCAAAAAGTTTTCTCTCCAAAATAGAGAAAAAACTTAGTGGGAAAAATATGATGGTTGAATGACAAAAATGCCCATATGCAGGTTGCACATGGGCTTAACGTTGCTTTTTTTTTTTTTTTCTTAAAGCAGCAAATAGCCTTTGGCTGCTTAATGTTTCTATTGTTTAAAAAACAGCCTTTTGCTTTATTTGGCGTTTTCCCTTCTTCTTCTTTCTCCTTTTTTTTTTTTTTTTTTTGCTTAACTAGACATGATTTTTAATTTTTAATAAATTTAGTTAATTGCTTTTTTTTTTGGTTGCTTGTCATTTTTTTATTTTAATTGTGTATCATTTTTTAATAAGGGTATATGAGTAAATTTTTACAAATTCATTTTTTCCATCCCTTCACCTTTTCACTCTCAACCAAACAAAAATGAAGGAAATTAAAATTTTTTTTATCTTCCCACTTTTTTATTTTCCAACCATTTTTTATCCTCTCACCTTTCCTTTCCTCCAACTAAACAAACCCTAAAAATATTCGTTAAGACAACCCTTAATCTTTAGTATCACCTCATGAATTAAATGGAATGATAACTTTCCATTTTATAGGGCTCCGGAGAAAGAGTCATGTTAATTAATACAAAAACAAGGTTAGCGTGTAATAAATGTTCATTAATGACTTTTCTTTTATTTCTTCGGTCTTTGCTTTCTTCTCCCGCGTACTAGACACGCACAAGACATTACTGGATCCTATCAAAAAAAGAAGAAGACATTACTGGTTACTTACATCTTCATAAATATGGCCGACTTTCCTTTTCTTTTAGCCAACTATTTTAACTTAATAAAAGGGACAAAATTATTAAAAGGATTGTCAAAAAATGGTTAAAAAATTAAAAAACAAAAAATTGCAAAAAAATAGAAAGAATAGTGCAAAAAGTTGTTAACAGGCACCGACACAAGCCTAAAACTAAAAGACAATCTCATTTAATGAGCTTTGACAAAGAAGTGGGCTTGACCCACAGTGCAGTACTAGTGCACCTAACCCAAATTAACTACGCATATGGTGAATTTAATGAAGGGAAGACAAGAGGCTGCTGACATCCATGGTATTTATTTCAAGGTGCCACATGGTATAATTTGTATTATAAGTCATTCACACGAAGTGTTGTGAGTAATAAAAGTGTGATAACGAGTTTATATGAAGACACATTTTTACTTTTCACAACTCATTATGTAGACGAATTGTAATACAAATTATACCATTTTATGTGACACTAACATTACTTATTTATTCCACATCAATCGTTGATTTCCCTTTCATGAAGAGGGGGAAGATATTTGTTAGGTTTTGATTGTGTCACACTCCTTATATATTATATCTAAATATCATGCGTGTTAATTGTGCCATTTAGTATAAAAGTGTAGATATTGGATATAAAGACTGTATATCAAGAAATGTGAAACAATAATTTTCCTTTTTGTTATGTCCAATTTACAGCCATCTTTGATTCTTTATGATGATTAGGAGATATAGGTAGGTGCATAGTGCACTCCCCAATCAACTTTCGTGTTCTCATCTCTCTTAGTTGCATTGTCACTTTAATTGTTAGTTCATTTTTACCGTAGAAAGTGACATAATGATACTTCATATTTTCAATTGAGAAATTATTGTTTCACACTTCCATACATACAATATACACAATTTCACCAAAAAAAAAAAAAAAAAACTCGAATCTCTTTTCTATTGACATCTTACGTGACTTTGCATTCTTTCCTGAGTCAAAGATCAATAAAATAAATTCTAGAAAGTAATAAAAAAAAAGCCATAAATATATGAAACACATGATCTGAGAGTACATTGTTGAAAATGGGTTGATAAAACCTAAAAAACCTTAACTATTATTTTATTATTCATGCTAAATATGTAATTTACTTTGGTATTTTCTTTAGCCACATGCATTAAATAGAATTATATTAAAACCACTAAAAATTTGTCAAGTAGAATTTTCATAAACACAATGAATTTGAGTGGGACTTTTATAAAATTCATACAATATCTATTTATAATCTTACTTTTTTTTAGAAGACATTACATTTTTTAAATTAAAAAAAAAACCTTAAAAGACTTTTTTTTAGCGTGTCAATTCTTTTTATTTATTTTTTTTTTTTAAGGTCAAACTCTTAAATTTTTTAAATTTAATAGGATTTAAACTCAATTGGGGCTAGGGGGCCAAGGCCCCCCTCAATCCAAAGGTATGTACATGACGGTACATAATATCTAAAAATAGTATACAAAAAGAGTGAGTCAATTAAAGCCCTTTCAATTTAGTAAGCTTTTTGGATAAATTTGATTTGGTATAATATTAGACAAATTAATGGTCTCTTGGTGTTTTCTGCAGTGGCGGCGCCACGTACAGGTCAGGGTGTTCCCAGGAACACCCTGACCTGAAAAAATTTACTAAAAAAAAAAAAAAAAAATTATATTTAAGCTAAATTAGGAACACCCTCCACACAAAATTAGGAACACCCTCAGATTAAAAAAAATTTATCTGTTCAACTTTCAAGCAAAAAAAAAAAAGGAACTAAAATCTGAAAAAAAAAAAAAAAAAAAAATTGTAACAGAGCCAAGCCAAAATTTATCTGTTCAACTTCCAAGCAAAAAAAAGCCCAAAAAAAAATTGAACTAAAATCTGAAAACAAAAAAAAATTGGAACAGAACCAAGCCCATGGTAAGCCAAGCCCACGGCGAGCCCAACAGAGCAAACCGACCCACAGATTCTCAAAAAAAAAAAAAAAAAAAAAAAAAAACCAACACAGAATCAGACATCAAACTTACCCATCGTACCCCCGGTCATGTCGCTGCAGAAAAAACCAATCCCCAATGCACGATACAGTCTATACAATACAGAGCAAAAGCAAAACAAACCAAAAGAAATACTGTGTTTATCAAAAAAAAAAAAAAACCCAATACAGAGCCTCTATACCAAAACGGCAAAACCAAACCAAAAAACCCCAATACTCGCTCCTCGTCGTCATCGCCGTAGCTCGCGCCTCGTCGTCGTCGTCGCCGTAGCTCGCCCCTCATTGCAAATCGCAGATCGTAGACAGTAGATCACAATCGCAGTCGCCAGTCATAGATCGCTCTGCTCGGTGCTAGCAGATCGCAGATCGCAGTCGCAGTCGTCGTCGCCGTAGCTCGGTGCTAGCAGATCGCAGATCCCTCCAGACCGGCGGACCCTCCCTGAGCTTCAGCTCCCTCAAGGTATTTCTAATTTCTCTCTCCTTTTCTCTCTCAGTTTCTCAGTCTCTCTCTCTTTTTCTCACTGAGTGTGATTTTCTAAAATAATAAGCGTCTCTCTCTTTGGTCTTTATTTAAATTAACTCAGTAACTCTCTCTCTCTCTGATTGGCTATTTGGCTGGTCAAATGAATCACTCCTCTCTCTGATTGGCTGGCCGAATGGATCATTGTTTGTCTTTATTTATATTTTGCTTTTACCTGTTCTGTCTTTTTGAATTTTGCTTTAGTGTTTATTTTATCCGTTGGTGCTGTGTTGGTCAGTGTGTGTTCTGTGTTGGTGTAATATTAATTGTCTTTTAGTGAATATTGTGATTTGTGAATGTTGCGAAATTTTCTGATTGGCAGGCAATTGTGATTAGGCATCAGGCAATAAGGCTTATGCTTGTTCATTGAGTGGGGTGGGGATAGATGGGCTGATGGACACATCACACATGGGGCTGGGAGCATAATAATTAAAGTAATGTAATATGTTGTACATGATACTATTTTAATTATTGTGCTGCATATAAAATGTGTAATGTTAGGTTTTTTTAGTGTAACGTGTACAAGGGGTTAAATAATATAATAAATTAAAGTAGTATAATTAATGACAAATAAATTAAAGTAATATAGTTTATTGATACGTTAAACAACAATAATTAAAGCTGTATAATTAATCAATACATTATAAAAGATAAATAAATTAAATTATGTTAGGTTAAATAATAATTAATAATTTTATAATTAATAAAATAATAATATAACAAATTATAGTTTATAAAAGATAAATAAATTAATAAAATAACTAAATAACAATAATTAATAATTTTATTAATATTTCAAACGAACTTATAGTTTATTATAAGTAACCTTTGTTCATTTATTTTCTTTTCATTTTTTTTTCCTCTTGAGGTTTTTGGATGTACAAAATGCAAATTTGTTTTGGTTTTAAGAACATTTTTTTTTTAAAGCACAAATTTCATACCGGCCAAATTTTGAATTTCAGCCGGTATTTATCGAAACATCCCAAAACACTCGAAATAGACTGAAATGGCCTGAAATTTTTTCAAAGTAAAATAGGAATACCCTGGATAAAATTCCTAGAGTCGCCACTGGTTTTCTGTTGGCTTAACTAGTAAAGTATGTAGAATAAGAGGTTTAATTATACCTCTTATTTAAAACTTTAAAAACCTTTTCTAAGTGCTACTTATTAAATTTCAACTCATGTGTAAATTCCTTTTTGCAAGATAATCTCTTGGCTCTAAATGTGATTGTACTAATCTTCTTGCATAATCATGTCACCCACTCAAACACTGGCGTGAGAAATGCTACTACTACCACCTACACACAAAGCACATGACGGGCCATAGCATAAGCATGAATTAGGAAAAATCTAGTAGATAATTTCAACACTTATTCACATGCTTAAAAACCACTTTCCTCCTGAAGATGAGAGAACTTCATGTATAGATTAATCCGTCGACATACTGGAACATTAATTGCAGAATTGCTGACACATAGTCTCAGTTTACAGAACATTTTCATGATCATGAATACAGAAAAATCTAGTGGATTGGAACATTGCGGAAATACTGATACATAGTTAAAATCGCTGCCCTCATGAAATGAAAATCCTTCAACAGACTGGAACATTGCAGAAATACTGATACATAGTCCCAATTTAAGCATAGTAATAACATAGATTGGACTCACTTCAAATGCTAATTAATAGCACAAACACTTCCAATAATAACTGGCCAAGAAAGAGAGATGAGAGATTACCCTCAGAAGAATTTGTAGATTTAGTCATCCAAGACCATTGGGGTAAGGATTTTATAGGCCAGCTCTGAGGGATGATAACTGTCCCAGAATACATATTCAGAGGCGTTGGTACATGTCTCTGGTGAAAAACTGGTACATAAAATGCTGACCTCTATTTTCCCTGTGCCACAGCATCCTTTGTTTACCTCTTGAAATCCTAAATCCATAAGCAAAGGATTTTTTTTTTTTTTTTTTTTTTTTAAAAAAAAAAAAAAAGCATTACATAACCCCCCTATACCTACAGTCACTGGATTAAGTTTACAGTGCACCTAGCAAATTATCACTTCCTGTTAGTACAGTTTGACATACCAACTTTTGAGAAAACAAACTCATGTAGTAAGAAACAACAACAACAATAACAGAGCTTTAGTCCTAAAGTTCTGGGGTCAGCTATAGGAGTATACCTTACATCGGGTATATGTTTCCCCTCTTTTGCAGCTGGTGTGAGAGAGGGAAAATATATACCCGATGTAGGGTATATTTTTCCCGGCTATAGATTTTCAACAAATTAGTTAAGGTTACTCAATATCCAAGTGAATCAAAACTATTAAAAAATGATGGCGGTGATTACCATATTGAGATGGGTTTTGGATAATGGCAAGCAACGGGTTATAGACATCTAAATAAACAAGCCTAGCGTCTGGAAGTCTTTTATTGATGGAATCCATTTGGGAGGAGAGCTTTGAATTGAAGAGAATTGCTGCTTGGTTTGCAGACTCAGAACACCCTCTCAGTATGCCTCCAGCCACTGTTCTCTGTGATGGCACGCACCCTATTGATGGTAAGCTGAATACTCCAATCCTTCTTGCTCCTAGTCCATAAAGTTCCTGCCCATTATATATATATTTTTTTTTGGCAGAAATTAAAGGTTGACAATGTTAGCTAATGCACACTTGAATTTACTGGACATGCTTGTCTAAGATCCAAGTACGGCCATCAGTGGCGACTCTAGGAATTTTATCCAGGGTATTCCTATTTTACTTTGAAAAAATTTCGGGCCATTTCAGTCTATTTCGAGTGTTTTGGGATGTTTCGATAAATACCGGCTGAAATTCAAAATTTGGCCGGTATGAAATTTGTGCTTTAAAAAAAAAATGTTCTTAAAACCAAAACAAATTTGCATTTTGTACATCCAAAAACCTCAAGAGGAAAAAAAAATGAAAAGAAAATAAATGAACAAAGGTTACTTATAATAAACTATAAGTTCGTTTGAAATATTAATAAAATTATTAATTATTGTTATTTAGTTATTTTATTAATTTATTTATCTTTTATAAACTATAATTTGTTATATTATTATTTTATTAATTATAAAATTATTAATTATTATTTAACCTAACATAATTTTATTTATTTATCTTTTATAATGTATTGATTAATTATACAGCTTTAATTATTGTTGTTTAACGTATCAATAAACTATATTACTTTAATTTATTTGTCATTAATTATACTACTTTAATTTATTATATTATTTAACCCCTTGTACACGTTACACTAAAAAAACCTAACATTACACATTTTATATGCAGCACAATAATTAAAATAGTATCATGTACAACATATTACATTACTTTAATTATTATGCTCCCAGCCCCATGTGTGATGTGTCCATCAGCCCATCTATCCCCACCTCACTCAATGAACAAGCATAAGCCTTATTGCCTGATGCCTAATCACAATTGCCTGCCAATCAGAAAATTTCGCAACATTCACAAATCACAATATTCACTAAAAGACAATTAATATTACACCAACACAGAACACACACTGACCAACACAGCACCAACGGATAAAATAAACACTAAAGCAAAATTCAAAAAGACAGAACAGGTAAAAGCAAAATATAAATAAAGACAAACAATGATCCATTCGGCCAGCCAATCAGAGAGAGGAGTGATTCATTTGACCAGCCAAATAGCCAATCAGAGAGAGAGAGAGTTACTGAGTTAATTTAAATAAAGACCAAAGAGAGAGAGACGCTTATTATTTTAGAAAATCACACTCAGTGAGAAAAAGAGAGAGAGACTGAGAAACTGAGAGAGAAAAGGAGAGAGAAATTAGAAATACCTTGAGGGAGCTGAAGCTCAGGGAGGGTCCGCCGGTCCGGAGGGATCTGCGATCTGCTAGCACCGAGCTACGGCGACGACGACTGCGACTGCGATCTGCGATCTGCTAGCACCGAGCAGAGCGATCTGTGACTGGCGACTGCGATTGTGATCTACTGTCTACGATCTGCGATTTGCGATGAGGGGCGAGCTACGGCGACGACGACGACGAGGCGCGAGCTACGGCGATGACGACGAGGAGCGAGTATTGGGGTTTTTTGGTTTGGTTTTGCCGTTTTGGTACAGAGGCTCTGTATTGGGTTTTTTTTTTTTTTGATAAACACAGTATTTCTTTTGGTTTGTTTTGCTTTTGCTCTGTATTGTATAGACTGTATCGTGCATTGGGGATTGGTTTTTTCTGCAGCGACATGACCGGGGGTACGATGGGTAAGTTTGATGTCTGATTCTGTGTTGGTTTTTTTTTTTTTTTTTTTTTTTGAGAATCTGTGGGTCGGTTTGCTCTGTTGGGCTCGCCGTGGGCTTGGCTTACCATGGGCTTGGTTCTGTTCCAATTTTTTTTTGTTTTCAGATTTTAGTTCAATTTTTTTTTGGGCTTTTTTTTGCTTGGAAGTTGAACAGATAAATTTTGGCTTGGCTCTGTTACAATTTTTTTTTTTTTTTTTTTCAGATTTTAGTTCCTTTTTTTTTTTTGCTTGAAAGTTGAACAGATAAATTTTTTTTAATCTGAGGGTGTTCCTAATTTTGTGTGGAGGGTGTTCCTAATTTAGCTTAAATATAATTTTTTTTTTTTTTTTAGTAAATTTTTTCAGGTCAGGGTGTTCCTGGGAACACCCTGACCTGTACGTGGCGCCGCCACTGACGGCCATGCATGACGAAATTAGTGTACATGTTTGCAAATTGCAATGGCATTGTGTCTTTATAAACATACCTGCAAGAAACTTGTAGCTGATCTAACCATTAGATCAGTATATCCGGGAATATCATAATGGGCTCTCCTAAACGGTGTAGAAAAATAAGTATTTGCAATGTCATCGCTCCCTGTGCAAACTATGAATATACTTTTTGACAGTATAGTAGCTGTTCTGCTTTCTCCTACTGCTTCCTTTATCTTCTTTATGTAATTTCTGAACAAGTCTAATTGATCTGATAACGATAAGACAGACTGACGATGGAAAATTAAGAAAATCACAATAAGTAATTGTTACAATATATAGGACTAAAAAAAAAAAAAGAGGTGGAGTGAGAGAGAAGGTTACCACAATTTTAGCAGTGAGAGGATCATATCCTGCACCGCCAGAGGCAAAACTTACACCAGTAAGGAGGTCTTGAAGCTGAAGATTTGGATCAAGATAAGCCGGTAGAATCTTCTTAACACCAAATATTTCAGCTGAAAGTTTGTGTCAAGAAATTTTCAGTAAAATATATTATAGAACATTCAATCATTGTATGTGAAATGGTGAATGATATAATTGTACTATGTATTGGATCCTCAAAAGGATTTTTTTTTTTTTTTTTTGGGGGGTGGAGGGGGGAGGTTAATTTAAACTGTAAATTTTGGATGTTGGTCAAAAATTACAATGATTCCTGGACTGTTCCAATTCACTTGCTGTAAGGACACTACAATAAGTCCAAAAAGTACTATATATGGTGGGAAACTGCAGTAAAACGAAAAGTAAATGCTAGACACTACCTAAAAAATCTGCCGAGACCTTTCCATTGCTAAACCTTCCAGTTGGTTTTCCACCAATGAAATCTCTCCCATATGGTGGGAAATCACACTTAACCACAGTTTCAATGTAGTTGTTGTTGCCCGTATCCACTATTGAATCTCCAAAGATTATAACTGCAGGAACTGTTTCATTCTTAGGCAGCCTTGTAGTGCTGCCAGTAGTGTTATGGAAAATGTTGAACACGAAGAGGATTGAGAAAATAATTATATAGGAACAAGAAAGAGGTTTTGATGAGGGAAACTTCATTGTGTTATGGTTAAGAGTTTTATGGGGAAAAGAAAAAAGAAGTATTAAATCTTGTTTGACAGTGTAGAACTTATAATTTGCATTTACATGACTATCTGTCGTGCAGCCTATTTATTGGACTCATAACTCACAATAGGTTGTACATGTACAGTTAGGGAAGGGTCAGTATTCACTATGTGGAGTCAATATTCAGCATGCCCCTTGTCCTTGGGTTAAAGGGCACCCCCACCCACGATAGATGGGTAGCCCACACATCTCCAAAAAAAAAAAGGGAAAGGTCAGTATTTATGTACTTACGTTATCAGGTAAGTTGGCAGAGTAGACCATGCGAAAAGTAGCTCTCTTTCAAACCTCAAATCCTTTAAGTATCTATTTAGATACCGCTTATTTTACTGAAAATTGAAAATTTATTGCTGAAAACAGTGTAACAAAATAATTTTTAAACTATGAATAGTGTCGTGGGACTCAGAAATGCATGGTTATGCGCGTTTTTGTGTTTTTGGCTAGGTCGTGAATAGTGCCATGGGACCCAACCAAAAACATAAAACGCAAAATAATTTGCATGCAAATGCACGCTAAGTGTTCGTTTACAAAAATTATTTTTGTCAACTTATTTTACTATTCAACTTATTTTTGTTACAATTTATGGGTCTCATTGCACTTTTTAGTATTATTCATGGGTCTCATTATACTATTTCAGCTAACTTTTTCCTTTATTTACAGTACTTTTAGCAAAAAAATTTCAGTTTTAGCAAAATAAGCGAATCCCAAACGAACCCTAAAGATGACCTTGATTTTTTAAGTGGAACAAAACTAGGAGTGCGTTTCTTTCGGGTGAAAAATCTTTATGTAAAATATTTTACACCCTTAAGGGTGTTTGGGTGGATAGAAAAACCCGGTTAATTTGAAATTAATTTTCAGCTGACCGTAAAACAGGATCTGATCAATGGACCGTAAAATATTTTACATTTTTATTTTCACTATATTCATTTTACATCCTTCGGGGGGGGGGGGGGAGAACCCATCTCACTGCCGGTAAAGTTTCTTCCTCTCTCGTTCTCCCTATTCCTCCCTCTTTTTAAACTGTAAATTTTGGATGTTGGTCATAAATTACAATGATTCCTGGACTGTTCCAATTCACTTGCTGTAAGGACACTACAATAAGTCCAGAAGTACTATATATGGTGGGAAACAGCAGTAAAACCAAAAGTAAATGCTAGACACTACCTAAAAAATCTGCTGGGACCTTTCCATTGCTAAACCTTCCAGTTGGTTTTCCACCGATGAAATCTCCCCCATATGGTGGGAAATCACACTTAACCACAGTTTCAATGTAGTTGTTGTTGCCCGTATCCACTATTGAATCTCCAAAGATTATAACTGCAGGAACTGTTTCATTCTTAGGCAGCCTTGTAGTGCTGCCAGTAGTGTTATGGAAAATGTTGAACACGAAGAGGATTGAGAAAATAATTATATGGGAACAAGAAAGAGGTTTTGATGAGGGAAACTTCATTGTGTTATAGTTAAGAGTTTTATGGGGAAAAGAAAAAAAGTATTAAATCTTGTTTGACAGTGTAGAACTTATAATTTGCATTTACATGACTATCTGTCGTGAAGCCTATTTATTGGACTCATAACTCACAATAGGTTGTACATGCACAGTTAGGGAAAGGTCAGTATTCACCGTGTAGAGTCAATATTCAGCATGCCCCTTGCCCTTTGGTTAAAGGGCACCCCCACCCACAATAGATGGGTAGCCCACACATCTCAAAAAAAAAAGGGAAAGGTCAGTATTTATGTACTTTCGTTATCAAGTATGTTGGCAGAATAGACCATGCGAAAAGTAGCTCTCTTTCAAACCTCAAATCCTTTAAGGGTCTATTTGGATATCGCTTATTTTGTTGAAAACTGAAAATTTATTGCTAAAAACAGTGTAGCAAAATAATTTTTAAACTATGAATAGTGCCATGGGACCCAAAAATGCCTGGTTACGCGCGTTTTTGGCTGGGTCGTGAACAGTGCCATGGGACCCAGCCAAAACCGCAAAACGCAAAATAATTTGCACACAAACGCACGCTAAGTGTTCGTTTGCAAAAATTATTTTTGCCAACTTATTTTACTATTCAGCTTATTTTTGTTACTATTTATAAGTCTCATTGCACTTTTTTGTATTATTCATGGGTCTCACTGTACTATTTCAACTAATTTTTACATTTATCTACAGTACTTTCAGCAAAAAATTTTCAGTTTCAGCAAAATAAGCAGATCCTAAACAGACCCTAAAGATGACCCTGATTTTATGTGGAACAAAACTAGGAGTGCATTTCTTTCAAGTGAAAAATCTTTAGGTAAAATATTTTACACCCTTAAGGGTGTTTGGGTGGATAGAAAAACCCGGTTAAATTGAAATTAATTTTCAGCTGACCGTAAAATAGGGTCTGATCAATGGATCGTAAAATATTTTACATTTTTATTTTCACTATATTCATTTTACACCCTTCAGCTACCGGAGAGAGAGAGAGAAAGAGAGAGAGAGAGAGAAAACCCATCTCACTGCCGGTAAAGTTTCTTCCTCTCTCTTTCTCCCTATTCCTCCCTCTTTCTTTCTCTTTCCCTTGGACCGATATGCCCCTCTCTTTCTCTCTCTCTCTCTCTCTCTCTCTCTCTCTCTCTCTCTCTCTTTTTGCAGATCTGCCACACCTTCTCTTTCTCTCTCTCATGAACCAATCAACACCAATCAGTGGTTGGGTCCAATTTGGGTTTTGGCTGGGTTTTGGTTGGGGTTGACGATGATTGGGTTTTGGTTAGGTGGTTGGTTAGGTTTAGATCAGTATGGATGGATGGTTAGCATAAGGTTTTGGGTTTTTGTGTGGTGGTTACTGGGTTTTTGTGGGGTGATTGTTGGATTATCTAAATATTTTTCTATAACAATTTTACATGCAAGTCAAACACTAGAAACCATTTTCCGATGTATTTCATAGAACGCAAGGAAACACCTGAAAATATTTTATACTTGTAAAACATTTTACATTGAGTCAAATACAACATAGGTGTGATGTGGAGAGTTTTTTTTTTTTTTTTTTTTTTTAATAGCAAAACAAAAAATTTCAATCGTTATTTATTATGTTTAGATCATATATTGAAAATTAGTAGTAATATGCACCGTTTTGACATCACATGAACAAGCCTTGGTAAGAACTATGCACATCTGTAAATAGATAGTGAGTCATATGGTCCTTGATCTTTTGCTTATGGTGGAGTTAGTGGATGAATTTTTTTAGCATACACAAATAAGTGAAATTTCTACATGGTAGATTTTTTTTTTAAAAAAAAAATTGAGAAATTAGTAAAAATATTATTGATTTTTTTTTTTTTTTTGAGAAACTAAATATGATTGAATTCAAACCCATAGATTTAAGTTTTTAAGTTAAATTCCTAACATATTATAAAGGATTTAAGACCTCGGTTAGAATATCCCATAGCTTTAGTGGATGAATAGTTATAACTACAGTTAAAATTAAATTTATTATTTTTCAATAGCTTAAACATTTGAAAAAATTGTTAATATAACATGGAATCAAAGTAGGAGAACTCACGTTCGATCCTGGATTTGTTGGGCTTTGTGGAGACTAATTGTATTTGATCCAAATGACGACCCGACTTGAAATAATGTTGCGTGGTTTTTTAATGGGTGTTGTGCTCATGGACATGCCTCCTGGGGGTCCAAGGGCAACGCCCTTGGGAGGCAATGAGGATGGCAGTAAGCAATTCTACAGGAAAGGAAAAGCTGAAGTATAATGACATACGAGATTTAATTCTAGCTGAGAAGATTCGTAGAAGAGCTACAGGTGAAACCTCAGGATCTGGTTCTTCCCTAAACCTTGAGACAAGAGGCAGAGGTAATGACGGAAATTCCAATCGGGGCATATCAAAATTTAGAAATTCTAATCGGAACTGAAGTAAATCTAGATCAGGCCAACAAGTACAATGCTGCAACTGTGGAAAAACGGGTCACTTTAGGAGGCAATGCAAAAGTCCTAAGAAGAAGAATGAAGATGATTCTGCTAATGCTATAACAGAAGAGGTACAGGATGCATTACTTCTTGCAGTAGACAGTCCACTTGATGATTGGGTTTTGGACTTAGAAGTTTCGTTTCATACCATTCCACAACGAGAAATCATACAAAACTATGTTGCAAGTGATCTTGGTAAGGTGTATTTGGCTAATAGTATAGCCTTGGATGTTGTGGGTATGGGAGATATCTGGATATTATTGCCCAATGGGTTTGTTTGGTTACTGGAGAAGGTTCGACATATTCCTGACTTGAGAAGGAATCTGATTTTTGTTGGACAACTTGATGATGAAGGGTATGCAATACTGTTTGTTAGTGGTACTTGGAAGGTTACAAAGAGAGTTAGAGTATTGGCCCATGGAAAGAAGACTGGTACTCTATATATGATCTCAAGTCCAACAGACACAATTACAGTTGCTGAAGCAAGTACTGATACAAGCCTATGGCATTTCAGACTTAGTCACATGAGTGAGAAAGGGATGAAGATGCTGCTATCAAAAGGGAAACTACTAGAATTGAAGTTCGTTGATTTTGACATGTGTGAAAGCTGCATCTTAGGAAAGTTGAAAAAGTTGAGCTTCTTGAAAACTGACAGGACACCGAAGGCTGAAAAATTGGAGTTAGTACACACTAATTTATGGGGGCCCTCTCCGGCTTCGTACCTTGGAGGTTCAAGGTATTACATCACTTTCATTGATGACTCAAGCAGAAAGGTCTAGGTTTATTTTCTGAAAAATAAATCTAATGTATTTGAGACTGTTGAGGTACAAATTTTCGGGCCTTAATTTCATTAGTCCACTCACAAAAATACCCACACAAGCCCATAAATTATTTTGAGTCCACATAAATATTCTCCATATATATTACCCAAATATTGTTATTGGGCTTTCATAAATATTCTATATGTAAGCCCCATAAATTGCCTTGGGCCCTCTCACAAATATTACCCATTATATCCCACATATTATCCAACTCGGGTTTTCACAAAAATACTCACCATATTGCTACCATATTGAACCACAAAATTATACCATCCCTATAAAAAGCCCAAAAGCATTTACCTTGTGGGAAAATCCAAAAAGCCCAACAAAACCCACTCTAAAGCCCGTTACGATATGGTATCTCTAAAACCCATTACGATACGGCACTCTAAAGCCTGTTGCGACACCGCATCTCTAAAGCCTGTTACGATACGGCAATTCTAAAACCCGTTACGATACGGCACTTCCTAAAAGCCCGTTGCTACTCGGAAATATTTTTACAAAATCCTACAAAGCCCAAATACTAATTTGGCACCTATTTTACAAAGCCCAAATATTAATTTGACACTATTTTACAAAGCCCAAATACTAATTTGGCACCTATTTTACAAAGCCCAAATACTAATTTGACACCTATTTTACAAAACTCAAATACTAATTTGGCACCTATTTTACAAAGCCCAAATATTATTTTGGCAACTATTTCATAAAACCCAAATGCTATTTTGAAACATATTTACAGAGTTCAAATATTATTTTGACACTTGTTTTACATATACTAAATCCCTCACTCATGGGAAATATAATTACTCATCCCTCAAGAAATACCTCTCTTACAAGATTTATAAAAGCTCATGTATATCACCCATGGCAAAACTATTCATTTTGTAGGGATAACCAAGCCCAAAGAAGTTTAACTACAAAGCCCAACTGGGCCAGCCCAACTCACACACAAATTCCAGCAGCTAGAGATCACGTGAACTGACCAACCAAATTTCAGCACAACTAAACAGTTGGAGCCCATTCCTATCAAGTCCCAACTTGTTCAATCAGATCAGAAAAGAACACGTGTCCATCAGGGGTTAAACCTTTCCTTCACAAGCTGAAACTCCATCATTTCTCATGTGACATAAAGCTGAAGGTGATGTGACAGAAAGCTGAGAAGCTTCAACCAGCTGTCACTTCTTTCTTCTCCAACCCATCCAGTCAAGAACCAAAAGCAACCATGATCGGGCCATTAAAGCTCCTAAAACAACTTGAAATCAATTCATTTTCATACTAAAAATGTGTATTCTCTAGTTCATGGACCAAGCACAAGAACCCCAAATGGGGAAACTTAGGGAAATGTGGCTTGGAGGGCACTGAGGGGATCCCAGCAGAGTTCCCAGCAAGGGCTTTAAGATTGACACCTAGCTTGGGGTGATACAATCTGCCCTAGGGAGCTCTGATTCTAGCAGCAACATAACCAAGATCATTAGCTTAAAGCATGCTTTAATCCCATCAGCCAAGGCCAATCAGCATTCAATGCTAAGTTAGAATCCCAACTATTATTACCCATAACGGCAAGAACTTTCTAAAAGTTGAGTTTACCACTCTTAGCTAAAATCTTAGGAACGATTCTCTAAGGATTTTCTGAAGATTGAGAAAGATTTAGCGGAAATTATTTGCTAATTACCCCCTAAAAACCCAAATATAAATGGAACTCTCCATTAATGCTTCACCAACACACTAAGATACACACTAAGAAAGAAGAACTCTTCCTTAACCTCTCTATTTAAGCTTCCTCTAAGCTCTAAAAAAGTCACTGAGTTCTTAGTTTCAAACTTAGAAACTAAGTTCCCCAACTCCTAGTTCGCAAACACTCCTCATAGCTCTACTCATAAACATTTATCTACCCCCAGCAGAAAACCCCAGCAGCTTTACTATACACACTCCTCCTTACTACTCATACTACCTGGAATGTTCCTCATTACTCACTATATTCACGAGCATGTCTTGGCACCATAATGATCTTGCTGCACTAGCTAGGATCTCTCTCTCTCCCTTCATCTCACACTAAGTTTTCCTCATTATTTGTTATAATGGAACCCATGATATTTACTTATTCATTTACTATTGATGGTTATGATGTAACTATTACTATAGAATTTTTCCCTCATATTGTTGTATTAGAAGACTCTTCTCCAAAGCTAACGGATGATGAGTCTGAAAGTGTAGATATTTTCCTTAATCTGTGAAATAGCTAACAGCTGGAGGTTTATCTTGTTTTATCTTACTTTACCGCTGGGCTATTTTCTTCAAAAACACCTTACCGCTGGGTCATTTTCTGCAGAAACGTTTTACTGCTGGGCTATTTCTTACAGTATGTTTTTTAACCATGCTGACGTGTCTGCTGTAGAAATTGTTTATGGGCCATTCTTGTCAATCTCAATCTAGGCCCAAGGCATAAAATACAGTGAATTCTTTGGATCTTCACCGATAGCTTTTGGGCTGTGCATCAAGCCCATCGTCGAATTTCAGTTTAGACCCCCCAACCCAACATAAATCTTCTTTGTCGAAGGGGAAACTTTTTTGTCCCCGACAGAAACTTTTAAGAAGTGGAAGGCTATGGCTGAGACAGAAACAGGTCTAAAAGTAAAATGTTTGAGGTCAGACAATGGAGAAGAGTACATAGATGGAGGGTTCAGTAAGTATTGTGCTGCACATGGAATCAAGATGGAGAAGACTATTCCTAGGACACCACAGCAGAACGGTGTGGCTGAGCGCGTGAACATAACTCTCAATGAGCGTGCTGGGAGTATGAGGTTGCATGCTGGATTATCAAAAACTTTATGGGCTGATGTTGTTAGTATTGTAGCTTACCTGATTAACCGAAGACCATTAGTTTCTATGGAGTTCAGACTTTCTAAAGAGGTTTGGAGCAGTAAAAAGGTAAAGCTTTCCCATTTAAAATTTTTTTGTTGTGTTTCTTATGTTCATATTGATTCTGTTGCTCGCAGTAAACTTGATGCAAAGTCTAAAATATGTTTTTTCATTGGCTATGGTGATGAGAAATTTGGCTATCGGTTTTGGGATGAACAAAACAGAAAAATCATCAGAAGTAGAAATGTGATATTTAATGAACAGGTTATGTACAAGGACAGGTAAACTATAGTGTCAGATGTTACAAAGATAGATTAAAAAAAATCTGAGGTTGTCAACTTAGATGAATTGACTGAAAGTACTGTCCAGAAAAGGGGTAAAGAAGATAAGGAGAATGTAGACTCACAGGTAGATCAAAGTACACTTGTAGTTGAAGTCCGTAGATCTTCCAAGACCATTAGACCTCCACAGCGTTATTCACCTGCTCTAAATTATCTCCTGTTGACTGATGGTGGTGAGCCAGAGTGTTATGATGAAGCCTTGCAAGATGAAAATTCAAGCAAGTGGGAGTCAGCCATGAAGGATGAGATGGATTCCTTGTTGGGGAATCAGACATGGGAATTGACTGAATTGCCAGTAGAAAAGAAGGTTTTGCACAGCAAGTGGGTATACAGAATAAAGAATGAGCATGATGGTAGCAAGCGTTACAAGACCAGAATAGTTGTCAAAGGGTTCCAACAGAAGAAGGGCATTGACTACTCAGAAATATTTTCTCCAATTGTGAAGATGTCAACAATCAGACTAGTACTGGGAATGGTGGCTACAGAAAATTTACATCTTGAGCAGTTAGATGTGAAGATGGCATTCCTTCATGGTGACTAGGAGGAAGACATTTACATGATTCAGCTAGAAGGGTTCATTGTTCAGGGACAAGAGAATCTAGTCTGCAAACTGAGAAAGAGCTTGTATGGCCTAAAACAAGCTCCAAGACAGTGGTATAAGAAATTTGATAGTTTTATGCATAGAATTAGGTTCAAGAGATGTGAAGCTTGTCACTGTTGCTATGTTAAGTTCTTTGGAAATTCTTACATCATTTTACTATTGTATGTGGATGATATGCTCATTGCAGATTCTAGCATTAAGGAGATTAATAATCTAAAGAAGTAATTGTCAAAACAGTTTGTAATGAAGGATTTGGGAGCTGCAAAGCAAATCCTTGGTATGAGAATCATTAGAGACAAGGCTAATGGTACATTGAAGCTTTCACAATCAAAATATGTGAAGAAAATTCTTAGCAGGTTCAACATGAATAAAGCTAAACCAGTGAGCACACCCTTGGGTAGTCATTTCAAACTAAGCAAAGAACAGTCACCGAAGATGGAAGAAGAAAGGGACCATATGAGCAAGGTGCTCTATGCTTCAACCATTGGCAGTTTGATGTATGATATGGTGTGTACAAGGCCAGACATTGCACATGCAATGGGAGTTGTGAGCAGATTCATGAGTAGGCCTGGAAAGCAGCAGTGGGAGGCAGTCAAGTGGATTCTGAGATATCTGAGGGGTTCATTAGATACATGTTTTTACTTCACAAGTGCAAGTTTGAAACTGCAGGGTTATGTAGATGCTAATTTTGTTAGTGATATTGATAGTAGAAAGAGTACTATTGGGTTTGTATTTACTCTGGGTGGTATAGCTATATCCTAGGCTTCAAATCTACAAAAGATTGTTACTTTGTATACTACAGAAGTTGAGTATGTTGCAGCAACTGAAACTGGAAAGGAGATGATTTGGCTACATGGTTTCTTAAATGAATTGGGTAAGAAGCAGGAGATAGGCATCCTATATAGTGACAGTCAGAGTGCAATTTTTCTTGCTAAAAATTCAACTTTTCATTCAAAGTAGAAGCATATACAGACAAAATATCACTTTATCCGTTACCTTGTTGAAGATAAGCTAGTAATACTTGAGAAAATTTGTGGATCTAAGAACCCGGCAGACATGTTGACTAAGGGTGTCACTATTGAAAAACTGAAGCTAAAGCTGAAGCTATGTGCAGCTTCAGTTGGTCTTCTAGGTTAAGGACAGGAGGATGAGTTGTAGGGATGAGGGATTGTTTTTGGAGAATTGCGATTGATGTTGGTGATTGAACTAGTCTCCAAGTGGGAGATTCATTGGGCTTTGTGGAGCCTAGTTGTGTTTGATTCGAATGACACCTGACTCGAAATAATGTTGCGTAGTTTTTTAATGGGTGTTGCGCTTATGGACAAGCCTTTTGGGGGTTCGGGGGCAATGCCCCTGGGAAAAAGTTTTTGGCCCGTTTTGTGGCTCATTGTGAATCCTATGCGCAGGATGTAGAATAAGTTGTTTTGGTGATTAGGGTTTATGGTTGTAATTTTTTTTTAGAGACAGAAAAACTGTACTGCTGCACTTTGTATTTTTTCCCTAATAATAGTAAAATTCCTGCAACTTCGTGGACGTAAGCAAATTGTCGAACCACATAAATATTGTCTTGTGCTTGTGATTATTTTTTCTTTGGCGAGTGTTTTCTCTATTTTTTGTTTCTCACAGGTTTGGGAATTTTGTAGTAATTCCCTACAGGATTTTTATGCTAGATTTTGCTATTGAATCTTACTACATTTGACAATCTTTATTTGCATACACATTCATTAATTGCACTCATAAGGTTGTACCATTCGAGAAATGTATGTCAATATTTATGTTGCTTTCATTATCGGATAAGTTGGCAACTTTAATAATATGGCTGGACAGCATTCGAGCTACTACTTTAATTAAATGTGTTACACCAAGCTACGATCCTTCGAATCACCTTACATTTGAGTTTGTATAGTTAGAGACATTGAGGAAGTTAGTATTTATGTTGCTTTCATTAACTTTGTGAGACCAATCACTCTTTAATCGTAACTGGTTGACCCATACAGATATTGGACTTAAATCCAAGCCATCCCCATTCCTAAGAAATCGTGCTCAAACTATGGCATTTTTTTAAAAGCATCATACTAATGAGTGTCCTTAGGACAATAGTTAATAATTCATTTTAAGAAAGTTTTGACATCATTTTTATGGGAAATAGAAAAAGCTTGTCAAAACATTAATTACTCTTTCTTCTTTTTACATAAAAATTCTCTTTAAATGGATTGTTAACCATTACCCTAAGAACATCCGGTAGCATTTTCTCTCTTAAAAATAGCAAAAACTTCATAAAAATAGCATATATAAGAATATAATTTTTTTTTTCAAAATAATTCATTAACAAATGTTCTAAGGACACCTTTAGTTAATTATTTAAATTTTATGATAGGGGTTGGACAGGTAATTGATCACCTTAACATTTTTAGATCAATTGGAGGCTCAATGGGCAATGTGAATAGTAGCTGTTTTTCAAACCTCAAATCCTTTAATTTAATAGTGAAAATGGCCCTGATTTTAATGGAACAAAACTAGGTGGGAGGTGGAGATTTCTTTAAATTTTGGTTAGTAGCAAAACAAAAGATTATTTCAATCATTATTTATTATGCTCAGATCATATATAAAAGATGGGGGGAAAAAAAAGATTCTTTAAAGGTATTGATTTATGAAATATTTAAAAAAAAAATTTACATGAAAAAATAAAAAAAAAGCAATTAATCTTTTTAACACATTTTTATATTTCACATGAAAGTGGTATCAAAATTTTCCAAAAATGGTTCATTAACAAATACCCTAAAGACAATTGTTAACCAGACTCATAAAAAATTAGTAGTAACATGCACCGTTTTGACATCAAAGATACAAGACTTTAGTAAGAACTATATATGTGTGTGTAAGAGAGAGAGAGAGAGAGAGAGAGAGAGAGAGAGAGAGAGAGAGAGAGAGAGAGAGAGAGAGAGAGAGAGAGAGAGAGAGAGAGAGTCACATGGTCAATGATCTTTTGCTTATGGCTAAGTTAGTAGATGAATTTTGTTAATATACATGCCATACATAAATATGTGAAATTTCTACATAGAAGAAAAAAATTTATAAACAAAATTGAGAAATTAATATAAGTTAATTGTCTAGTGGCTAACGGGTGTACTTAGGGTATTTAATTGAAAATTTTAGAAAAATTATAATATAATACCACTTTTATGAAAAATATAAAAAATATATATATATTCTAAAATCAGTTATTTATTTTATCTTTTTTTTATAATTTTTTTTTTTTTTAAAAGTGATAAATCAGTACCTTTAAGTCATATGCTAATTGACAAATGCAATTTTTTTTTCTTGATGGCCATAGGGGCATGGACGGAGCCATTCATGGACTAGGGGGTGCAATGGCCCCCCTATTATTTTTTTTTTAAATAATATAATTATATAACCATATATTTAGGTACTAATTTTAGTAACTTCGTTCAATAAAATTACATTTTGTCCACCTTATTGATCATTATAAGAGAAATGCTACAGCTATTGAGGTAGCAAATTCTTACTGGTTTGCATCTAAGTCCACCACTTACAGCACTTTTTTACTTACTAATAACCACTAATCACAACAAAAATTTGTAAAAAAATTTGTAGATCTAGTATTTTCCTTCTTTTAAAGTCCATAAAAAAATTATAGATCTAAAATCTAAAAGAAAAAATATACAAGCCCAAAATATTAGCCTAACAACAAAAATTACCAATAGGCAATAGCAAAGCTAAAAAAAAATTGAGACTAATCAACCAATTTTACCAAAAACAAACAACTTAGCCAACTTTAAACAAAATAATTTTGTCCTTACCAATAAAAGACACACTCTACACACACATAAAAAAAATAAATAAATAAAAGAAAACATTTGCCGGCTAAGCAATAGAGCCAAAAGCCGAAGCTACTGCATATAGCTAACAATAAAACTACCTTCCCTAACTCTAAGTCCTGACTTCGTCCTTGACCATGACACTCCTCTAGCTACTAGAGATGGCACCATTTATTTAAGAACCATGCAAATTACAACTTGCTACAAATCTCCACCCAAAATTCTATTGCCGTTGCTACTTTTACACCCGTTTTCACAACTATACGATATGGCTAATTGTGAGTGAGTGGTAAAAAAAAGGAAGTGATGGGTCTATTGGGCAAGTATGTTTGTTACGAAGTGTTACCTCCCTCATTTTTTTCCAATGGTTTTTTCATCAGGACAATTTCGATTGATCCGTACGAACCTCACCCTTCCTAGTCTCTTACCCACTAGATCTATATTCAACTTCTTGGGGCAATAATTCCGGCTTTCATAGATTGGAAAACATCACAGTGAAACTTGAAAAATCTTATTAGACCCCAAAAATTAGTATGCCGCAAATTTATCAATTTGTTACTGTAAAATATTAGCATTGATACACCATGTTGAATATGATAGTATAGATGCGGAAGCGGAAGCATAAAGTATAGAACATAATAACACACGAGGGTTACGTGGTTCAACCTAATGGCCTATAGCCAAGGAGAAAACCCTAAAGGGCTACATCAATAATATATTAGAATAGTATAAATCATGTATTACAATGAACCATAATATGTGTATATATAGTAGACTAAACCTAGACTAATTGACTTGTAGCACAAGTGGTAGACTTGGCTTGCACACAAAGTAAAATTAGGCTTGGGTTTATGCTAATAGGCTAATACATCTCTAACATCCCCTCTCAAACTCAAGATGGAAGATTGATGAAACCTTGAGATTTGATAAGGTTGAGAAGATTGCTTGAATGAAGTTTGGCTTTGTGATGGTAGTTTGAGGAAAGCAATGGTCTTGCAATGTTGATGCGACTTCTAACGGCGGCATGACTATATCGGAGAGATTTGACGGCAGCAGTGAGAAGCTAAAGAAGATAAACGCAACGAAGAAACACAGAGGAAGACAAAGATTGCTTTCAAACATACTGTAAGGACAGAAAACCATAGCCACAGGGTGGCTCTAATACCATGTAAAATATTAGCTATGATATATTCCATGTTGAATATGCTTGAATATATACGGAAGAGAGAAGCATAAAATAGGAACACATGAACACAAGGCTTACATGGTTCAGCCTTACGGCTTACGTCCACGGAGGAAACCCTTAAGAGTTACATCTTTATTATATAGAAGTGTAGTATAAAACCTGTGTTACAATGAACCATAACATGTATATATATAGTAGACTAAACCCTAAACCAATAGACTTGTAGCACAAGTGGTAGACTTGGAGCACAAGTGGTAGACTTGGCTTGCAAACAAAGTAGAATTAGGCTTGGGTTTATGCTAATAGGCTAATACATCTCTAACATCCCCTCTTAAACTCAAGATGGAAGATTGATGAAACCTTGAGATTTGATAAGATTGAGAAGATTGCTTAAATGAAGTTTGGCTTTGTGACAGTAGTTTGAGGAAGGCAATGGTCTTGCAATGTTGATGCGACTTCTAATGATGGTATGACTATATCGGAGAGATTTGACGGCAGCAGTGAGAAGCTAAAGAAGATGAACGCAGCGAAGAAACACAGAGGAAGACAAAATTGCTTTCAAACATACCGTAAGGACAAAAAACCATGGTCACAGGGTGGCTCTAATACCATGTAAAATATTAGCTATGATATATTCCATGTTGAATATGCTTGAATATATGCGGAAGAGAGAAGCATAAAATAGGAACATATGAACACAAGGCTTACATGGTTCAGTCTTACGGCTTACGTCCACGGAGAAAACTCTTAAAGGCTACATCTTTATTATATAAAAGTGTAATACAAAACCTGTGTTACAATGAACCATAACATGAATCTATATATATATAAAAGCAGAAGCTGAGAGAAAGTGAGTTCCTATATTTAAGGAGAAATTGACAAATAGGAAAAAAGACCCCTTAAAATGCTGACACGTACACAGCTTTTAAATAAAACACTCGCACGGTACAATGTTTTGGCTTTCAAGTCTGCCACGTTTGCAATTAAAAAAAGGATATATTATATTGTTTCGTTAGGTTAACACACCATTTGATAGCATCTCAGTATAAAAGGAAAAATAACCGGTTAAAATACAGTTTAAAGGCTTGCAATACTCCTAAAAAAAAAAACGCAGGATACAGAGAGAGGAAACTGTGTTCATAAGCCGTCAATCGCCAGACTAGAGCACCACAACTGCAAGCACATGCATAGAGAAAGAAAAATTTATGGGCATCAACACCGTTAGGTTATCTATCGGCCACCATCAGATCGTCGAACTGCCTCCGGTACATTTTTCTCAATTTTTTTAGATTTCGATATGAAATATTACTTTATATTGAGTTTTTTTGTTGGATAGGTTTAGATTTGATTTTGGTTTTGATTCCTTTTTGTTTCGGGTTCTTGGGTTCTCCATCAAAATGTTTGTTTTCTAAATTTTCCGATATTTTCTTTTGTTTTTTTTTTTTTTTTTCCTATTTTGGATTACAAAAATCACTAAAAAAATTGATCTTAATTTTGTACTTCCGTTTCTAATTTTATTTTGTACTTCCGTTTCTAATTTAATTTTTTACTTCCTTTTCTAATCTTAACAAAATAAAATTTTGGAAAGGTTGTGACTTTAAAACATCAAGCGTTTCAATTTCATTCTCTGAATTTTATTTCATATTTTTTCCCCTTTTCTTCCTTCTTTCTTTTATTTTCAATCCTTATATGATGGTTGTTGTTGAAAGGTAGAGACAGAGCTATGTTCTGTTTTTTATTTTTGAAATTTAGGCATTAATTATGATTTACATGTGGGTATTATGGTTCAGTCGGTTATGATTTAGGTTTTTTGATTAGGAATAGTTTTGTTTGGGGAATTTTGGATGGGAATCGAATTTGCATATTTGGGTAATTTTTATTTTGGATTTCACCTTCTAATTCAGAGAAAGACAATTAGAAAAAGATGAAGTCTTGCTCTCCACACATCATGCACAATCAGTTATGAATGTATTTAGCATTATTTATTATTATGTTTGTGAGTTTTGTTTTGTTAATTTGCAAAATCTGTTTATTATTAAAAAATTCTGCCTTTCTTATGTTATTTTCTGTCTAACAGATGCATAACTTGCATAGTATGAACTAAATTTGGTTGATTTGTAATTGGATTAGTATTGATTAACATGCTTGGTTAATTTTGCATATACATGTGCTGATTTTGGTTGTATGAATGTTTTGTATACTTTAGTTAATTTTTTTTCTTCTAAAAAAAAAATGGTTGGATTCAATTAGTTTTTATTCTAAGTTCAATTGACCTGTAAAATTGTTATGATTTCATTAACTTTTACCCACCTTTCCCCAGTAGCCAAATAGATTGTTAGAGTTCTTTTTATTTTATTTTATTTTCTTAAATTTTAGGCTATGCTTTGTAATAAATTTGGCTTATTTGTGTTTTTGTGGTCTTACAATTCAGTCTAGCTAAGTGACAACATTGTGTTGGGTTTTGAGAGATTTTAGTTTATAATATTGAGGGTTCTGTAATTGCTAATTTCAATTTCAAGCATTATTGTGTATTTGATTTGTGGTCTCTAGCATTTTAGTTTTTCAGTGTTTGTGGTTAAGCTTATGATTATAAATTCATGCACTAGAACTGTTGATTTTTGAGTTTTTATATATGGTTTATGGTCTCCATTATTTTCCCCTACCAATGTTTTGGTGTTTTGATTTTTAAGGAACTAATTCTAAATAAGTTGGTTCCCTATCAAAATGATTGGATATGAAATTTTATGTTTTTTTCCCCATAAATTAGTTCATTAATATAATGCTTAATTTCATTTTTATTGTCCAAGTATATATATGCTCAATTTTGGGAATTCAGTATGCTGCTATAATATGAATGGCCTTCATTATAACCACCATGTTCCATATTATTGACTACTTATATTCTAGATGAAGTAGAAATTTTAAATTGTTAAACTTGAGTTCTGTTTACTCAGCTTTCAAATGTTTTTATTTTTTACAGTTCATTTATTTAAACCTGCCATGTTTTATGGATTTTAGATAATTATACTTGATTAGCCAGCATACCGTAAATGAAACCCAAAACTTCTTTTTTTTTTCCCCCTGTGGTGTCATGGTGTATAGGAACTCAGTTTTTAGAGCCTCATTTACATTGATGTCTATCAGGTATTTTTTGAATTCAAAGGCAAAGGAAATGAAGACCTAGACAATTCATTGCAGAATAGGTACGTTCCTAAATTCTTGGTAGAAAATTTCCGTCATAATGTATTATAATGAAACTCAAGTCCTTTTAGCTAAAATAGTATCAACAGGTTGGTATTATTGGTATGCATGATTTATGTTAGAAAAGCATTATATTTAACAGAAGATGAGAAAAGTCACTGTGTTTCATGGATGTTAAGACATGTTTCTGTGGCATATCTAACATATTAAGTTATTAATAGAAACTTGAATCAACGTACTTCAAGTATGAAAGAAACTGTCGGAAACAACCACCAGCAGACACTGCCTAAACAACTGTTGTGTGTTTCAGCCCAAACACCAAATAGTACTATTACGAAAACACTTCTTATCAAAATTACCATGATCTAATTGTATTTGATTGATGACAATAAAGTCTTCATTATTAGGAAATAGACATCATGCTTATTGTGATATTATTTGTGAACTTGCTTAGGAGTTGGGAGTGAAGCTATATGTTTTTTATTTTGAATCTATAGAAATTGTTGACTCTGATTTTGAAACTCTTCCACCTTTCTTCTGAATTGGCAGCTACAGGCTCCTCTAGCTTATGATTACTTATGTGCACAAAGGTTTTGAAGTGCTGTGGAAGGAACATTTTCTTCGATTATTGCTTTTTGTTGTAGAAACATTTATGATATTACCTTTTGATATGGTCTTCTTGGGTAAATATGAAGGAAAATGTTACATCTTTGTGGCATTCTAACTAATATTATTGTTTTGTATTTTCTGCCAAATCAGCTTATAGATAAATATTGACAAATGGCAGGTGGTAGTTATACAGTTGTCACAAATCACAAGAAATGTTGGTTGGAGTTAAAAATGTGTCTTTCTTTCAACCTATATGTATATCCGAAGGATAACACACTATCAAGTCTATGAAATTCCATATGTATTATTTTTGTGATCTTTTAAATTTATGAAATTCTATATCTGGTATTTTCTGTTTTTGTTAGTACCATGGGTTAAAAATGTGACCAAATGAATGTGTAGAACCTTTGAACATTTGGATTTCTATATTGAAACCATGCAGGCTTAATAAGCATTTGGAATTTACAAGAGATGTGAAATGAGTCATTTTTTTTTCTTTTTTTTTCCTTTTTAGATAGTATAATACATTTGATTAATAATTTTTTTTTAATTATTTGTAAGGTTAAAGGTAAAAATTATTCGTATTTTTTATTGTGCAATTCTTCTGCATATGACAAGATATGTTGAGTCTCTCTCTACTTCTAATAGAATGCAAAAAAAAAAAAAAAAAATGATATGATATGGAGATTTAGTACTGGGTTTTGTAATTTTTCAAGGTACAAGATTTTATGCTGCACCTATGCAAAAACATTGCAGTGGTGTTGGTGGTGAATATGAGTTTAGCATGGCATAAAAAATTAAAAATATGACACTCTTGATGTATGCTAAACTCATTGATTTAATTATGTTCAAGTTTTATTTCATAACTCTTGCCTTCAAAGACTATTTCAACATGATTGCGATGATATTGCATTGAAGGTTAATTTGTTTGGCTCCAAGTAATTGTGACATAGATTAGATGTGTAATTTGGGTTGTGATGATTGAGAGTGAAGCTGTTGGAAAATATTGGACCAATTCTAGGAATAATGAATGCTAGCTAACTTAAGAATTTTTAATCCTATGTGATAGAGATATCAAGGGAAAAGATTAAGTTTAAAATAAATGTTGTTAGGACAACTTTTAATACAAGAGGAAAATCTTTATTGATCATGCAAATCTATGTGTTCGTAACCAAATTTCAACATACATACTTTAGAATGTATAGTAATAATATTTTTTTTGCAAATGAAATTATGGAATTTTTTGGGTTAATTACTGCATTTTAAAATAATAAACAAACATATTGATAACGTTTCTTTTACACTTCGCAACAAATTTTTTCTTTATAGAATGATTTTATTAGCCAAATTTCTGTTCTACTTATTTCATACTTCAATAACTATATTCTCTCGAACCCACAACCTTTAAAAAAACCTTAAACCAATTAATTATAACTTATGAGATTTCAATTAACATTTTTTCCAAATCATGTGTTGATTTCAGGTTATGTTTGTCTTTTAGAAGAACACTTGCACATTAGCATCATTATCTGAACAACTAACCATCCACCCCCTTCCATATTTTACCATCACATTAAGTATAATATATTAAGTTGATTTTTTCTTAACTCATAAAATGATTCCGCGCATTGCGCGGGTTAAACGCTAGTATATATAGTAGACTAAACCCTAGACTAATAAACTTGTAATACAAGTGGGAGGCTTGGCTTGCACACAAAGTAAAATTAGGCTTGAGTTTATGCTAATGGGCTAATATATCTCTAACAATTACCAATTAACCAACTTATGCGATCACAATTTGGATGGTTCACACCACAAAATCAAAAAGTCACCAAATCTATAAAGCAATAATAAAAAGTAATATACAAAGAGGATTCCATTCAGAGACCTATATTATATCAGCTAGTGCTCAACAAAGAGGATTCGCTCTACCCTCCTTTGTGTACGATTGGTCACATTCTCCCCCTCCAATCACACTTATAAAGTTCCCTTTGATCAGAAATCATCTTGGAAGAACTCATTTTGGTTTACAACTTTACTATCACAGGATTCATTTTTTTGTTATTAGTAAGTTGTCTCACTCATTCATCTCTTCTCTTAGAAGGAACTATACTGGTTGTTTTTACCGCTAGAAAACATATCATTTTGTTTTCATTTTTGGATTGGTTTCTTTTGTAGGCCTAAAAGTGCACCAATACCCATTGCTCTTCTTTGGCCCAGTGTCGATTGTGAGAGTTACTTATGGCCCAGTGTCGAGTTGTGAGTTTAACTCTCGAAAAAAACCTGGAGCTACCAAATTCATTCATCCAACGGCAGACATGTATCCACACACAAAAGACTCCAACATTGAACACCAAAAATAAAAAAATAAAAAATAATTTAACAATATACGTTATCGTTCATACAACCCATGAATGAGTAAAGAACAAAGATCTCAAAATGAATACAGGGACACTATCAGAAATAGCTATGGGGCGAAATTGATAACTTTCATCGAACAAAATATACATATTACAAGGCTGAAACAATCAACTACATACAAGGAAAGTATGGAGTATGAACTCTTATGGTATATCAGTCTTGGTATTGATGTCAAGAATTAAAGAGGCATGGCAGGCTAATGAGCACTCACAAGGAACGGATGCTGGCAAACACTGCACTCTATAGTCTCAGAACCAGTGCTCGGAACCTGAACCTGAAGAAAGAATCCACATAATGGAACCACTTCAAGATTATTGTCAAAATAGAGGTGAAAACTTTGCCACACAAACTATTAAAAGCTTTAGAAGTTCAAACAACCATTTGATGAAAGCAGTTTGATTTTCATCGTGGAAAAAGGGGGGATAAAGAAAAGAAAACAAAAACTAAGAAAGGGCAAAGGTACACATGATAATAATCAGCAATAAGAAAGTGGCAAGAATAGCAAACCTTCAAATGGACAGTGCAAATTGGACAGGCAACCTCGCTCATCTGCATCCCAGGTCCATCAGACTCCAAACCTGAAAAAGTTCATATACTTTAGTGGGCAGATGAAAGATACTTTGAAAGACAGAACTAATGATTGCATTAAGCCTGATGACCACAACAAATTATGCTTCACACAACCATCTGGAATAACAATATTTCACCAAGTAGATCTTAGGCCAAATTTGTATAGATCAGATAGTAGAGAAATCTAGAAAACTATCAATATATCTCATAGGCCTTGGACCATGAACCCTGCCTGGTGCCACCAACAGAGGAGTGGAGGTGCATTTTCCTATGGGTCTGTTTGGTTGGGAGGATTGAAAGTGAGAAAATAGAAAATGTAGGAAGAATAAAAGAGTGAAAGGATATAAACTGTTTCAGTTTTCCCTTGTGTGGTTGGGAGAATGGAAAAGTGAGCGGATAAAAAATGTAGGAATGATAGAAAAGTGTAAGGATAGACAATGTTTCAGATATTTCCTCATGTAGAGAGGATCAGAAAGTGAAAGGATAGAAAATAAGATTTGAATAAATAAAAGTCCATGTAATAAACATTTTCTCCCCCATTTTTCCTCCCAATTTAGGAGGAAGGTTTCTTGGTGGGCCCAGGTGGAAAACTCCACTCACCCCCTTTTTCGTCCTCCCTCATTTCCACCACACCAAACAAGGGAAAACTCCCATTTTCCATCCTCTTGACCTTCATTTGCCCCCCCAACCCCAGTTTTCATTTAAGTAGAACAAAGAGAAGATTGTTATCCACATTGCTACTTCTTATAACAAAATTTTCAACAATGATGACTACCTGATGTCTTGCGATTTCTTCCCATCTCCTCCTGTTACAGATCACAAACCACATGAAAAACAAGTATGCATTAGTAAACATGAATATTTTAAAAGTAATGTCTCACACATTCAAAATTTGGTAATGTGACTTCTTTGCTGACATCACTTTCTCTATGCTACATAACAAATAAGAGTTATCAAAGTTGATTCCATATTTTTAAAGCACAATTGATGTCAGTTGAGTACAAAAGGCGCTACTGTGAAGACAAAGGTACATCAAGTATCTATTCAGCCCAAATCATGGTTTCATGAAAGCTTTACTCCTTGATAATATCTGTATCATATTACATCAGCCTCATAAACTGAAATTTCCCACTGATTTAGCTGGCATTGCTTAGTGATCTATTATACTGATGCACTTCCTATCATCCTCATAATTTAAGGATTATAAACAGAAACAGCCAATTTAATTATAAAACACTACTACATTTATGGCAAGAAGACAAAAGTATAGTTCCTACCGGCAAGAACTTATAATCCAACTGTAAGACATGACTACTACACAATTATGATTTCTTTCTTAAAAGCAACCATTGCTTTGAAACCCAAAAGTCACCTCTACCTTGCTCTAGAGGAAACTTTGGAAATCAACCATGCAGTTGTAAGAAAAACATCTGTAGAGGGTTGCACAAGGCAACTTATAAAGAACCTTAAAATAAGAAGAAAACCCAACTGCTCCTAGGCTTCATGTTAAGGTTAAAAAAATGCAAAATAAAAAAGGAAGCAAAGATATTGCAGAAATAATGCAATCTCGTATCACCTGAAGCTTCTTTGCAAGATCTTCGTGACTATGAATTTTAGGATTTCCTTCAGATGTTTCCCTCCCATAACTCAGCCTTTGAGTAACTTCAGCCTGTAAGAGAACATCAAAAAATACAATAATTTGAAATGAGTTGAACATGCCAATTGAGATGGAATTCATGAAATGAATTGCAGCATGAAGGGTGCATTTGTGATGAAGCTGACTAGATTCAGGATGGGGTTTAGGCATGATATAACTTAAAATGGTTTTACAAGGGTGTTAGGTTCACAATTGCAGCAATAATATACACAAGTTCAGAAAAGCAAAACCTAACCCAAAAATCTGTGAGATTTGAAGGGCAGAAAATAGAACAAAAGGGTCAAACAAGATTAACATATATTTTTTAATCTTACTACATATTTATAAAGTTTTGATACACAGTTGTTGTTATACATCCATTAATTTCTAAAACACTTCATTTGCATCTTGAGCTATGTATATAATTTTTTAATACTGCCATATATAAATAATATATAGAGCATAACATAATATACTATCAGCAAATTCTTAGAAATTTTTTTTTAAACATCATTTGATTTATTAAACCAACTGTTTCTCAATAAAATGATTAGGAAAATTAGATAAAACACTGTGAAAGGGAGAACCAATAATATCACAAATTCATACCATGCATTGGTCACACACTCGAACAGGTGGAGCTTGGTCATCTGCAGTGAGAGCAATTCTACCTTGGGTACACGTATCACAAAAAATATCCCCACAATTCCTGCAGTGATGCTAAAGATGGGAAAAGGTTCTTTAAGTATCGTGTATAAAAAGCATGAGTATTAATCCAAGCAAATCCTGCCACTGGCAGTAAACAAAATTGGTAATGACTAAAACCTTTCGCACAAAAGCTCCAAAACTTAAGCTGCATGCTGAGCACTTGTTGACTGCATCATCCGGAACCTGTTGAGAAAAGAAGGAAAAACAGAGATAATGAATTAAAATATCAACAGAGGTTGATTATTAATGCAAAAAAAAAAAAAAAACTATATTCAGACATGCACATTAATAGAAAAAAAAAATCATATGTAAAGAAATTCATTAAAAAGCACAAAAATGGGTACAACCCCAGTTAACAGGATAAAATATCCTCATATTTACGTGTAATAGGGAAAAAAAATAACATACAGGCTCAACAACAACAAAACACAACAAGATTTTGCCAATGATAACAAACAAAAGAATAATACATCATACCCAAGCCACTTCCTGTAAATGCATGTTGATTGACAAGATAGATCTATTTTGTAATAAATAAAAAATGGAGCTTAAATGTATAAATAACTTCAAAGCATGCAAAAGATTCTAAACGAATATGCAAATAATATTGGTATGAGAATGTAATAGGCTGGCCTTAGCATGCAAGCAGGTTGTAAGACCATGCGTATCCTGAGCAAATTCATAAAATGTTGAAAGCAGGAGTAAATTTTTACCCAATGATCTTTCTCCTCATTCCCTGGTTTTACTAAGTTCATCCAATCACCAAAGCCTTTCTTCTTCTCCAACAAGTGGTCTGACGCCTTAAAAGAGTTTGAAGGTTTGTTGTTTCCACCCATCTCATTGAGCTGCTTTACAGTAAAGAGAGTGAATTTAAGCTTACATGAGTAAATCATTGCATCTCTCTCTTTCTTTGGTCTTATACAAACAATCACCTTGTATTTATGCCCATGTCAAACACAATGTTAAATGGTAAAAAAAAAAAAAATACTGTCAGATCCCCTAACCTGAGCCACTGCTGCCGTCACCATGTCCAGAATGGCATTTGTAGTGTAGCTGTTTGAATACAGCCTAATACATCTTGGTTCCATGTCAATAGAACTTTTGGCCCAAAATGCAAAGACTGATGCATCAAGAACCTATATGAGAATGCAATTAAGTCCCAAAGAAATTCTTCAAGAAAATATTTTGAAGTTAGTTAATGCCAATTCGCACAAAAATCTCTAAAGAAACCAACTTACTTCCCATGTCGTCACTGTCTCAAGTGTATATATTCTCAATGTCCGACTGGTGGCAGGATCAAGCATTCGGATTCCATCCAATCCAATCTATAATGGAGTCATCAAAAATTCAGAAGTGTAACAAGATAATCCAATTTTTTTTTTTTTTATACAATATAGAATTCTACGCTAGTCTAATCTAAATGTATATGTGTGTGAATCTCCCTCTTGAAAATTTGAATCGTGGCCCTTACCCCCCACACTTTACAAACACTTATACTTATTGGGTGACCATAGCGCCAAAAGTGCACGGTGTAAATGGTTAAAAAGGGCATATGACTTGATAAATACCAACATATACCAATCAAAATCCAAAATCCAACACTACAATTAATCGATTTGATAAATTTCTCAAGTCATAAACTCTTTGCTCAAACATTTTCCACATATAAATGCATAATTCAAAATTTCCACACAGCTTATAAACAAACACTTAGAGAGATTCTAATTAAATTCAAATAAAGCTGGAATTCCATCTTGATCATCACAAACCTGGCAAAGCACATCCATATCGCTCTGCCCACCATTCTCAGCCAACACCTGCACGCGAAACTTCCGAACACCGCTCTTCACATCCTCCTCCTCCTCCATCTCCATCTTCGGGATTGCTTTGATAACCTTACCCGAATGTCCCTGACCAACCCGGTCTTCCGGACCCGACATATTTATCGGCCTTCCATAATCGTCGAAAGCTAACCTACCGGAGTCCTCGGACCCGGCACTGGCACTATTACCACCATCATAAGCATAAACTCCACCACCACCACCCATAACCTCATCATAATTTGGCGTCGATGGTGCAAAATTGCTTGCGTATGGAGCCGAATACGAATTATCCGAAAACGATGGATTGGGATCAAAATTGTGGATATAGCTCGAAGGATCATAGCTTTGTGGATTCAGGGGATATGGAGGGTATGCAGAGGAAAAATCGGCATCGGAATATGGAATCGGAGGAGCAGAGGCATACGTAATAGGCATTGGATTGAGATCGTGATCGAAGCTAGGGTTAGGGTTAGGGTTTTGGAAATGGGAGTGAGGAGGTTGATAGTATTGGTAATTTGAAGCGTTGATATCGCTCTGTTGCATCTTTGAAATTCTAATCAAATCAAATCAAAGAAAAAGTAAATGAATTTTGCAAGTACAATGAGTTTTTGCGTTTTTCGTTATATTGGAGAAAAAAAAAAGGAGAGGGATTTGAAAGTTTGAAAGTTTTTGAGTCTCT
Organism: Quercus tomentella; assembly: GCA_028535165.1. NCBI lineage: Eukaryota > Viridiplantae > Streptophyta > Magnoliopsida > Fagales > Fagaceae > Quercus > Quercus tomentella. The sequence continues at coordinate 2,872,753 of JAPQVY010000001.1, forward strand.
GAAATTTGATTAATGGAGAGTGAGGTTGAAGCTTCAGGGGAAGAGAAGAGAGAGAGAGAGAGATAGAGACACGGAATTGTTTTTTTTTTTTTTTTTTTTGGATGGAGAGAGAGAGACACGGATTTGATCGTTTATTAAGTTAAAAAAGTTATAACCGTCTTCTCAAAAAAAAAAAAAAAGAAGTTATAACCGACTCGCGCCATTTTCCGTTGACTGCCCAGTCTGGGTCTAGGCTCAGCTATTAGAGATTGAAGACGTGGCGATAGTCTATTGGTTTTTAGAACAATACTCTGTTTCCTTGAAATGGATACTAGAGCTCACTGAACTTAAACGTTGTGGATTATTCCTCATCTTGCTTATGCCGGAAGCATTTCAATTAGCCGATGTCTAGAGTATATTAGGATGACACTTGTTTGTTAAAAACTAAAAAAATTTATTATTAAAAACTAGTCATATCATACGTGTTTTGTGTGTAATGAAGCTTTTTTTTAGTTTATTGACAACGTTGGGCTTAATGGTCCTATTTTATTACATAAACAAAAATTATCTTTTTTATTTTTTATTTTTTTTATTTTGAGAATTTAATTTATAATTGAATAAAGTAATTTGAAAATCAATAAGAGAGTGACCTTATTTTTTAGGTAATCTTTTAGTGGAAATTAAAGTTATATTTTTACTATATTATCCTTTAGTTTTGTTTCTACATACACATAGAAGTGTAGGGGTATTTTTAAACAAAAAAAATGAGGAATCCAAACAGAAAAACCCCTTAAATAGTAGTATAGATACTATAACAAAATAATTTTTAAAAGTGTAAATAATACTGTGGGACCCAAAAATGCATAAATATGTGCATTTTGCTGAGTTTGGTGGTCCCATAAACAACGCCATGGGAGCCCAAAAAAAGGCCAAACGCCCAACGCATCAATGCTATCCAAGCTCACACTTAAAATTAAAAAATATATATGTATGCATGTAATAATTTTTAATAAAAAAGTATTTTGTATTGAATGATACCATGTCATTCATATCAAAATCCAATAAATGAGAGATATGTATGTAAAAATAACTACTCATTAACACATGTCTTTCATTTGTTAGTTGGATGGTTATTTTTTGTTAATATGTCTCACACTTATTAAATTTTAATACCGCTGGCATGATATTATTTTATACCAAATATCTGCTCAACTTTTAATATATACTAACCTCATTACACGCGCTTCACACGTGTGATGAGACTCTTTTTTTTATTTTGAGTTTAATGTAATTTTTTAATTTGAATTTAGATATTTTTAGTGAAATTACACGAGAATGAATTTTTAAGAAACTAAAATTTAGGATTTGAAATAGAGTAAACTGCTACGTTTAATGTGTGCTAGTTTTTAGGAAAAAATGTATCAAACATGCTTGAAAATATATTTAAATAGAGAGTGTGTTAATTTTTAGGAAAAAAGTTTCTTGGGTAGTTTTTTTGTTTTTGAATTTTGTTGAATTACAATTTTAACCCTATTTTTTATTTTTTAAGAATAATTAAGGATTATCTAATTAAATTAATGGTATTTTTGACATTTTTTGAAACTATAACTAATATTTTGGATCCACTTAATATATAGAGATATATATAATGATAGTACTAGCCTCATCACACGTGCTTCGCGTGTGCAATGAGGCTTTTTTTTAATTAAAAAAAAAAAACTTGTGTTTTTATTTTATATATAATTTTTATTTTAAGAATCTAATTTATAAGTGGATAAAGCAATTTGAAAATTAATAAGAAAGTGAACCTATTTTTTAGGCAATGTTTTAGTGAGAGTTAGAGTTATATTTTTACTAGATTGTCTTTTAGTTTTGTTTCTACTTAAACATATGAGTGTATGAGCATTTTTGAACCAAAAAAATGAGAATCCCAAACAGGGGAAGCCCCTTAAATAGTACTAGTATAAATATAATACAAGTTTTGTAACTTAATTATATTATCTATTCTCTTTTATGATCCATTTGTATTTGTTAAAATAATTAAACATTTTTAAAAAATTAGACCAAATATATTTTAAACCCTATAGTTTAATGGGGTTTTAAATTAAACCATGAACCTCAAAAGTTTTTATTTAGCATCTATTTTGTCTTAACAAAAAATAAATAGAATAGGAAAATTAATTTTTAATACACTAGCTATAACTTAATTAATTATTATCTATCAAGATATATGTAACTCGAATTATTTTTAAACTCCGAAAATCACCTGAGATTTATTCCATACTAGATATTACAATTATTTCCCTTGATTTTAAATTCAGAGGTTGTGAAGAGTTCTCTTATATAAACAAAATTGTATTGTCATGCAATGATGTTGAAGGACCTGTAGGCCTTTTTGTTGTGTCCATACTATTTAGATCGTATGTGTAACTGATGTGGAGCTCTTTGTTTTAGATGATTTTCTTTTCCTTTCCCCATGATTTGTTTAGTTTCTTTCTCTCTTCGTGATACTTGATTTTAGTGACCCCAAACACCTGTAAATGGGAAAAATATTTTTCAAAAATCTAGTTAAGGTAAAACAAATGCAGTTTTATTAATTGTCTTGTTTCTTGTATAAAAAATAAATAGACAAAAATGCAAAACTGACCCTCTAACTTTCAGTTTTCTTTCATTTCAGTACTCTAACTTTCAGTTTTGTCATTTCAGTCCTCTAACTTTCAATTTTTGTCAATGTAAAACTCTGTTAGAACTCAGTTAGGGGCTTCTGTTAATTGAGCCAAAACGACGTCGTTTTGGCTTCTTCTTCTTTTTTTTTTTTTAATTTCGGAATTTAAAGAAAATTTTAAAAAACTGATTTAAAAAAAAAAACTGGGTCGGACTGAGAGAGAGACCGAGTAATTACTCCACACCAAAATCCCTAACTTAGAGAATTTGGGGAAACGATTAAGTTGGTCGGCGGTTTGAGAGAGAGAGTTTCGTTTGAGAGAGAAATTGAGTTGGACTGAGAGAGAAAGACCGAGTATGAGAAACTGAGTCGAACTGGGAGAGAGAGACCGAGTAGGAAAGTGAGTCCGTTGGATTTAGTTTGGCCGTTCGAGACCGAGTATGAGAGACCGATTTGCAGAGATATCATGAATTGGTTTGACTGAATCAGTGATGGAGTTTTGATGGAGTTCAGTTTCTTTGTTTTGATTTCAGGAGTTCTAATGGAGTTCTCAATTTTGATTTAAGGAGTTCTGATGGATTGTTTTGATTTTAGGAGTTCTCGGTTTCTTTGTTCTGAATCTGATGGAGTTCCCTTTAAATTTTTTTTTTTTTTAAGATTTTTTTCTTTAAATTCCAAAAAAAAAAAAAAAAAAAAAAAAAAAAAAAAAAACAACGTCGTTTTGGCTCAATTAACAGCAGCCCTTAACTGAGTTCTAATGAAGTCTTGCATTGACAAAAATTGAAAGTTAGACGACTAAAATGACAAAACTGAAAGTTAGAAGACTGAAATAAAAAAGACTGAAAGTTAAAGGGTCAATTTTGCATGTTTACCAAATAAATATTATCTCGGTTCAAAATCCCTTTCATCAGCAATTTAACACTAATAAATCCCATTAGATTGCTGTGATCATCCGACCTTGAATGTTTCTTATAAAAAAAATATAAAAAAAAGGAAAAAGGATTATGAAAAATTATAAATTTGACTTCTCTTTTGGGCCGCAAGTCTTCACCATTACTTTCTTCTTCTTTTTACATATAGTCATTGCTCAGCATGCAATTTAGACCTATTTCTTTTTTCTTTTTTTTATACAACCTGTTCATTTATTAATTGCAACTAAAACACAAAACATTTTTGAGCTAGGAAGGTTTTGTGCAGGGCCGGCTCAAGGCCTAGGCAAGTTAGGCTAGGCCTAAGACCCCACCAAAAAATAAAAATTTTCTTAAAAAAAAAAAGCCCCTTTTTCATAGTTAAAAACCCAAATTTTTATAAAACTATATATATATTTTTTAAAGATTGTACATTTTTTTTTATTAGTGATGTTAAGGTTAAGGATACTACAAATTTTACTATTGGCTTACAAATTGTCATGTTATTAATCACAAAAAAGTGATATAAACATTTCATTAGTTAAATTGATGAAGTTTATCAATGAGAGACAATGTCACATTATATTTTGAACATTTTATAGTGCTTTTAATTAGCGCATTTTTCTTTTTCATTTCTATTAAGACTCTCAAATTATGAGACCAATAGAATCTTAACTCAATTGAAACCCTAAAATATTTCAAAAAGATGTTGCAAATGTGTTAAATCATCAATTATAGATTAATCTCCCCTGATAGTTTGAGACTTTGATTTTTGTAAACTAATATCCTACAAAATCACATACCAAATAATATTTATCTCTCTCTCTTAAAATCAAAACATAAAATTAAAAATTAAATTACAACTTTATTTAACTATACATCGTCTTATATTCAAAATAAAGTATCTTTTTCAATCGCAATATATTTTTATTTCTTTTTATTAATATTTAAAATTCAACTATATGATATTCAATTCTCTATATAAAATTAACATTAGTCTAGTTGGTATTATTTATATATTTAATATATCAAATTAACCTTAATTTGATTAATATTAAATAATTTTATTTAATTAATATTTATATATTAAAGACCCACATAAGATTTTTACCTTAAATTTCAAATTATGTTGGACCGCCCTTGGTTTTGTGGAATTAAACTTGGAAATTTTCTTTGCCGATTCTATGCAAAGAGCAAACTTCTTGGCTTAAAGGTCAATAAAAGCCAACCCTGTTTGTTATTAATTGCAAGTACTAGAAATGGCTAATCTGAAATGGTCGCAAAATCAGAGAACATGCATGCGAACTTTCTCGTTGTTTTCTATGGTAATCCTGACCACCCAATAATCATCATTATCTGATGAAAAGATTCAAAACACGTGGCAACAATCCATTATGGCTACCGGCACCTGCCACTAGAAAATTTCAGCTGATAATAAAATGATTTTTTTTTTTTAATGGGAGAAAGCAAGAGTGATAATAAAACCAAAACTTCCGGGGAGATGATGACGTGTGAGTTCCGGAGTCGCCACGTGCACGTATGATAAGCACACGTGTATGTCCATGAATAGAATTACCGCGTTGTCTCATGTGGCTTATTTATAGAATATACAAACCTTTCTCAGTTTCCTAAAAACTCATCTAACGGCCTCTCTGTTGGAATCATCTTTGAATCACTTTGAACCCTTTTGGCGTTTTAAGCTGTCTCAGTGATGGGTATTCTGGATATGGTCTCCGAACTCTGTGACTGTGACTGGCAAGGTCGCATTCGCAGTCGCAATAAGCTCAAAAAACGCAAGCAACTTCAGGTATATACATACACCTCTACACCATTCCAATATTTGCTTCATCTTCACCGTATATATATTTCTTGTTTTCAGTACTTTTAGCTTGTTAATTTGGATATTATTACTAATCTTATTCTGTAAAAAAAAAAAAAAAAAAAAAAAACTACCTGTAAGTGTTAAGGATAGCACAAAGTAACTAATAATCATATCGTTTATTTTTTATAGGATTTTACTAATGTGTGTCCTTAGGGCACACATTAATTTTTATTTTTGAAAAAAAATTTCTCGAGAATTGAAAAAATAATGACAGCTCTTTCAATTCTCGAGAAAATATTTCCAAAAATAGAAAGTTTAATATGTGCTCTAAGGGCACGCATTAACCGGACCCTTCTTTATATAACTCAAGCATCAACAATTATGAAATTTATTGTGAAAAAATTATATTATTAGCATGATTGTAATGATGTTAATACAATCATGAACTTATAATTACTAATTTTTTCTTCAACACTCACAGTCAACTATTTCAGCAAGACTGTAATGATGGTAATACAAAACCTTTTGTTGATGATATTAGACGGTGGAGATAAAGGTGAAAATGGACTGCGAAGGTTGCGAAAGGAGGGTGAAAAAATCGGTGAAAGGCATGAAAGGAGTGACACAGGTGGAAGTGGAACGGAAGATGAGCAAGCTGACGGTGATTGGGTACGTAGACCCCAAGAAGGTGTTGGAACGTGTCAGACATCGAACGGGGAAGAAGGCTGACTTGTGGCCCTACGTGCCTTACGATGTTGTCCCGCACCCCTACGCGCCAGGCGCGTATGATAGGAAGGCCCCACCAGGGTACGTGCGGAACGTGCTGGATGATCCAGAGTATTCCTCTCTCGCACGTGCCAGTTCTACGGAGGTCAAGTACACGACGGCGTTTAGCGATGAAAACCCCGATGCCTGCGTAGTCATGTGAAACATTTTGGCCGTTTGATTAGGGATTAAAATCGTTGTTTAATTATTTATAGAAATATGGGTTAGTTAAAAATATTGTGAAAAAAAGTGTTGTGATGCTTAAACACTGAAAATGATTGTATAAACACCCCTACTAAACTCCTTGTTGCCTGTGTACCTGTGTATAGGTCATATGTGTACTATTTATCAAAGGTGGTGCTTGTAATTTTTTTTTTTTTTTGGATTATGGATATGGATGTATATATATTGCCATGGAGGCTGGGACTATCAAACTTTATGAAAGTCTCATGTTTGATTATTATCAATGGAAATATTGCTTGATTGCGAAACTAATTAAGAAAGGTCCTTTGAAATGAAATTGTATTTTACTATCAGTGATGTTATCGCATGCTGGGATGTTTATTAAGTATTATTTTGGTTTTGAATCACAAATGTATTTGTGATTTTGAGAAAGAAACAAGAAAAAGTAGTCTTTTGATCTACTCTAGAATAAAGTTTGTCATGGCAGAAATCATCTCTTGAAGACTCACATATCTTAGAAAAACAGAACATATAATTAATTACATAACTGCATGTTGTCTTCTCTTTATATGTGCCTTTGCTCTTGCCTCCTGATTGCTTTTTTTGTCTTCTCTTTATTCTGGCGGTTGAACCTCCAAAGAGAAGGAGAGAAGGCCAAGAAAGAAAAGAAGAAAGAGAAACAGTGGGAGAAGAAAGAAAAGGAGAAGGCCTGGAAAAATGGACAAATTGATAATAAGAAGCATAAACATACAAAAAGGCACAAGGAGAAAAGGAGCCAAGAAAGTCAGAAAGGAGGAGACCAACAAAAGGGAGGAGAAAATGAAGCGTAAACTCTTGAGAAGATTAGCCTTACAGAAGAAGAACATGGCAATCTTGTTGATTCCAAGAATGAATGAAAGCTCAGTCCCTAATGGCAGAGCATATATAATTCTGATGATTACATGCTTCTTCCTTAATAGTTAGATGAGAGGCTTTTTAATACTTGGGTTTGTTAACTTGCACGGCAGTGATAGTCTAGCTTTCTTCAAATTGTTAAAGAGTATTCTTAAGAGAACATTCTTCTTCTTCCCGAAATATGGGTTGAATTATTCTCGGTGCTAAAGGTGTGAAAAGGTTTGTTACAAGCATTTTTGCCATTCCCTTGCCATTCTTGTTCCAGAGATTACTTTACAAAGAATAATTTTCTTTATGTTGGAGGATAATAATGTATAAATATTGTACCACAGATTCAATTCTCTCCCTCTCGACTAAAAGATTAGAAATTTGTTAATGAAATTGAATATTTGGTACATCAGCCAACAGAATGGCATTATAAGTTTATAACAAGAGTGTATTTTTTCCATTTGTTCAATAGAAATTTAAATAATTCATATATCTTGTTAAGAATGTAATTGAAGTAATTCTTTGTGTATCACTTGAAAATGGTTACTCTTAACTTGATAATGGCCACTTTATATAATTTATTGAAAATCTAATTCGGTAAATCCTTTGTCATTTATGATTTAACAATTAACGTTTGACAATATATCTTCACATTTGAGAAAAAATGAAAAAGGAAATAGGCCACATAGAGTTCCACTTAAAAGTAATCATAAATTTTCTTTTACCTATGACGCAATTAGTGATCATATTCACTTGGATTTATAATGAGAATACCACTTAAACCTTATCTCTGTCTTCTCTCAATTTCCATTTCTAAGTGATTAAAGTATTGAACTCCACAAATGTTCATCTTAATGTTTAAATTCAAGACCTCATTTTTAAAAAATGGATAGAGTCAATTTTATGGTAGAGATTTAAACTTTCATGAATTTACACATTGTGTCATGCTATTTAAAGAATGTGACCTATCTATATCATTAGAGTCATGATGAAAAGATACTCCATTTAAGCAAATGGAAAGGATCATAATATCATTAAAAGAAAACAATTAGTACATAAATTACTTTTTTTAAAATAATTATTTATCATTGAGTATATGATCAAAAAAATAGGAACTTCACATCTCTTTTTTTAAAAATGAAAAACTAATTATAAATATCTCTTTCCCCCTGTTATATGGATAATAAGCTCCATTTGTTTGTGTAAAAAATATTCATTCAATTTGATGAAAAAAATTAATTAATAGATAATCTTTTATTTGTTTGAATTAAATGGAAACTAATCCAAAAGATACTAAAATGATTTTATAATTTTGAGAAGTTGAAACATTTTCCATATATTCTTTTATTTCTTTCTTTTTGGCCACCAACACCACCACCATCACACTACCTTCAATGATGTGATAATTGACATTGCAATCACTATTTGCAACAATGTTATTTTCATCATTGTTGTTGCCATTACCATCACCATCACCATCCTCAATATCACCACCACTCTTACCAGAACCTAGGAATGGCCATAGACCATGTTTGGGTTAGGTAAATCCAGACTTGATAGAAAATTTTACCTGTAGATATATACTCGATCCCACTACCAGATTTTTGTAGATATACTCGATCCCACTACCAGATTGTTACTTAGATCTTTTTAATCATGGATACCCAGGCTCGACCTGAACCCTATTTTTTGTAGTTTTATTTATTTATTTTTATATTTGAAATTTAAAATTTTTAAGTTAAAAAAAAATCTTGTCTTCATGTCCTGTAGAATTATTATTATTTAAATAGGAACAAAATCTTTAATTTTATTGTTTGTACATTGTAGTCACACAATTGTGTATGTGAATTATGTTCACAACATTTTCACAACAAATTTTAAGTGGCAAGTTGTTACTGGTTGTTATTGTTGGAGCAAAAAAGTAACTCAATGATAGGTTCAAATTTGAATCAATAATTACTAACCATCTATAATTTGTTGTGAACATAGCACTTTTCAATTATTTTTACCCATGTAGAGAAACACATGGTTAGCTTTAACGTTGGAACTCAATATGCCAAATATCTAAACTTTTCTGTAAGGAGAAATCTTGTATGCCTTGATGACAAGTTACTCAAGTCCTGTCTAATATGATGAATAAAGTATAACTACTTTTACTGATAGTTGTTCTGAATTCTATTTTCAGTAGATTCACCATGATTCTTCCATGTAAAACATTAAGATTTGAGTTGCAAGCATCTAATTCATTCTGCACGGCAGTTGGGCATTTGTAAGTTGTAACTTATGAAATCTATATATCTATATATATAATAATAGGTGAAACTAAGAGAAACTCAAATTATAATTTCAAATTAAAGTTCTAATTTTACTCTATGTGTCCTAAATTATTTATTCTTAAAGAGTTTTATTTCTTAATCTTAAAATTAAATGTGGGATCACATTATAAATATTCATCCAAGTGAGTTATTAAGTACAAAAACCAAAGAGTCTAGAATAAATGAATTGCTCTTCAAAAAAAAAAAAAAAAGAATCGTAAAAAAAAAATTCTTCCCAATATATTTTTTTTTTTTTTAAAATGGACAATTTACATTTAATACCTAATAATATCCTTACAAATTTTTTAAAAAAAATTAACAAAATATAAAAATAACTATCAATAATATTTAAATTATATATATAGGAATTATATTATGTATTTTATTGTATATCTTTAAGTGTATCCATACATATGCATGAAGTTACAAGCTAGTTCATAGTAATGTTTACTATATCATGAACCATATAAAGAATTTTATTTAGCAAACTAAAGCAGACATTTTAAAAAAAAAATTATTCATATAACACAATGAAGCAACAAATATTCAAATACAAGCGGCACTAGCTGCAAACCTGCCTTATCAGGCAACAAACTGCTTCTATACATTCAAGATTCAACACACAGAGAAGGTAATTCTCCACAAGGAACATTAAACTCAGCTTCGAATTGATTCGTTTTATGTTCCTTCACATCTTGAACTACAATCCTCAAAATTTCAGAGTCAGTTTTGCAATTTACACTACGAATTCTAAAGTCCTTCAATCCCCACATGGTAAACTACTTCCCATGCTTACTTGCAGATAACTTTCTGCAGATTTTTGCCTTTTAGCCTTTTCACTTAAACTCCTTATTTAATGTGACAATCTATCTGGTTGTAAGGCACCTATTCAAACACTGTCATATTCTTTTGAAGATAGGAGAATCATATAGATGTGATCCAAAGACACTATCCCTGTACATAAATACATAATTGACCTCTTAGATATCCCCGCTTAGCCAATCTTTAATTTTAATTTTTTATTTTTATAAATAGTATAGGTCGAGTTTGGGGTAATATCCAAATCGACCTAAGAATTTCGGGTTTAGGTAAAATCCAACCCGATTCTCTTTTACCCATGATAAACTAAGTAATACCTAGAACTTTCGGGTCAAGGTATCCATTACCCAATTGATTTAGCCATCCCTACGACACAACCCACATAATAATAATAATAATAATAATAATAAATTGCACTCTTTGACTTTAACTAAAATTCAATTTAATTATGTAACTTCACTTTCTTTCAATTCAGTCTTATAACTTCATTTTTGTTTAATTCAGTTCTCTAACTTTAACTTTGTTCAATTTAATCATTTCATCTACTTTTGTAAGAGGATTTTTGAGAAGATTGGATTAAATAAAATTGAAACTTAGAGGACTAAATTAAATAAAAGTGAAATTAAGAAACTGAATTGAATTTTGGTCAAAATTAGATGATGCAATCTGTAATTCAGCCTTATAATATTTTGTGCAAGTCAAACAATAAAAAATATTTTTGTGATCATTTTTATGAATGCAATCAAATATGGATATTAAAGCAGACAAAAATAGTTATAAGTAAACAACCTTTGTTGGGAGGGCTTTTATTAAAAATAAAAATATTTTATGGTTTGAAAATATTTTTCATCCAAACAAATACAACCTTAATTTCTACAATAAATTTTTTTTTTTTTTTTTTATGGGAAGCTTGTAATCTTTATTCAAGAATTTGTTTTTCATATCTAATGCAATAAAAGTTGGTAAATTAATTTGTCTGCAATAAAAGTTTAAAATACTAGTATTTTGTCTCTAAACTTTTTGAAAAGTTTGTTTTTTGCCCTTAAATTTAAAAAAATTCTTTTTTTATCCATAAATTTTGTAAATAGTATTCTTAATAGTTTAGAGTCAAAAATAGGGATGAAAAAAATTTTCAATAATTTAGGGACAAAAAAAAAAAAGTTCGGAAAAGTTTAAGAACTAAAATAGTTTTTTGAAAAAAAATTGATATTTTAAGAGAATTGCTACATCCATAATATTTTTACAACAAATTCTAGATATTAAGTTATTATTGCTATGTCAAAGGCCTTGGAGCTAAATTAGCACCTCTCCATGCACAAAGTGCTTGGGGGTTTAGGGGGAAAGGGTTTGAGCTGCGGGATTAGCAGCATGTTGTAATTATCTCTAAAAAAAGAAGAAGTTATTATTGCTATAATTTGAAATTGTATAGTTTTTGGAAATATATATATATTTTTAGAACTAAATTTCATATTTTAAAGGTTTCAAAAAAATTTGATATTTTAAAAAAATTATTACATCCATAATATTCTTACAATAAATTCTAGATGATAATAAGTTATTATTGCTCTAATTTGAACTTAAACAAAATTGTCCACTAATAACAATTAATAACATCCTAATATTTAATATTTGTTGCAAAAATATTAGGAGAATGCCATTTTCATGTCATAAAAGGGAATCTAAATTGGATTGTTGTTCTAAATTCCAATGGACATGGGGTCCACCTCACATAGTTAGTTGACACACGGTAAGCTTCTAAGCAAATCCGAAAAACGAAAGTTGGTCACGGCGTCCAATGGTCCAGGCATAGCATAGCACAACCAAAAACCTCGAATCGATTTTGAGAATATATCAAAATCAAAATCAAAATCCCGTATATCATTTGCACCCGATCCAAGTTAGTCTTTCTTGAACAGGCCAGTTGAGGACCCCAGACTCCAGAGCTAAGTCAAAACGCAACCTGAAAAAGAGAGAGTGAGAGAGAGAGAGAGAAAATGATCTCAGACGTAGCTGAAGACGAAGAGAAATGGTTGGCCGCTGGGATCGCCGGTCTCCAACAGAACGCTTTCTACATGCACCGCGCTCTGGTAATCCTAGCCTTTGTTTGTTTCTCGAGAAAAAAACAAGAACAATTTGCATATCAAAGCCCTAATTTCTCCGATTCTGACAATTTTTTGTTTAGGACTCGAACAATCTTCGAGATGCCTTGAAATACTCGGCTCAGATGCTCTCCGAGCTTCGGACTTCGAAGCTTTCCCCTCACAAATACTACGAACTCTGTGAGTTTCTCTCTCTGTCCGATCCGTTCTCTTTGATCAAAACGCAATTGGTTTTTCTATGGTTTTGTTGATTGGTTTTTTTTTTTTTTTTTTTTTTTTTTTTGTAATGCTTGACTTATTAGATATGCGTGCATTCGATGAATTGAGGAAGTTGGAGATGTTCTTCAAGGAAGAGGCTCGTCGTGGCTGCTCCATTATCGATCTGTACGAGCTTGTTCAACACGCCGGTAACATTTTGCCCAGATTGTAAGTGATATTTACACTCTAACCTCTTCCTTTATCCATTTCCATTATTAAAGTGAGCATTTATTTTTTTATTTTTAATAATTACTTGTGATCTCGATCAGGTATTTACTATGTACAGTAGGATCCGTATACATTAAATCTAAGGAAGCTCCTGCTAAGGATGTTCTTAAAGATCTTGTCGAAATGTGCCGCGGTATTCAGCATCCTCTACGTGGCCTCTTTCTAAGGAGTTACCTTTCTCAAGTCAGTAGGGATAAATTACCTGATATTGGTTCTGAGTATGAAGGGTAAGGGAACTAGACTGTTATTTTGTTCTAGTTCTTAGGTGAAAGCATTCTTATATGTGATTGAGTGGAGGAAGATTTGGTGGGTTGGTGTCAATTGAAGGTTTCGTGGATATGGTCGAGAATCGAGGCACATGCCAGAATGACTTGTATCTGCAGTTATATACCGGTGGCTGCCCAGTTTCTTATTATGTGGCAGTAACTTCTATTTCTAGTTTAATTACGATGACCAGAATGAATGCCTTCTGAACATATCTTAACATAGATTTAGTTAAGTTATTAGTACCAAGTTTATCTAAGTAATGTGTCATAATGTAACCCTTTTGAGTTATTCCTTTTGTATCGTGTTTGTATTGGGTGTAAAATAGACCTTTGTATACTCTGTGCTTGTGAATTTAATGGCTTACTTTACCCCTGCAGAGATGCTGACACTGTTACAGATGCTGTAGAGTTTGTACTCCAAAACTTCACAGAAATGAACAAACTTTGGGTGCGGATGCAACATCAGGTTGGTTGAGATACCTGTGAATTGTTACCTTTTCTCATCTTTGGACATGCATGGGACCACAATTAATGTTATTGAAAGTACTTATAAAAAAAAAAATGTTATTGAAAGCATGCTTTAGGTTTGAAGTTCAGTATGGTTTCTATGTAGCACCTTTTGATGGTCAACAAGGAGCATTGTGGCTTAGCCTAAGCACAAAAGCTTATGTTTATTTAATTTTTTTTTTTTTTTGGTGAACCTCAAGCCACTATTTTGTCTATACCAAGCGAAGCTCATGGCACTTCAATCCAGCTTATGGGACCTTTTATTTTTCAAATTTTGATAGTCACTCTTTTTCCTATTTTTTATGATTGTTGGTGGCAATTTGCCATATTACCTTGGTGTTAATTTTTATTCTTGGGTATTTCATGTGCTTATCGATTTTCATCCTTTTGATGCCAAATGTGTAAAGTTAGAACATTAAAGTAAATGGAAGGAACTTTGTCTCCACAAATTCTAGCTCTGCTGATTGCTTTTAGTTATGTTTACTAGGTTTGATGTTCAAATATTAGAAATTTTTTTATAATTACTATTGGATAAATGCATTTTGGTCTAAAATGCATTTGATAAAGCCATATGCTTGGTGGAATCTGAAATTATGTATAAATTGACTACATCATTGCACGTTGCAGTTGCAATATCACCCAATTTTCATTTTAACTAGGCTTGCTTTGTGTCTTGAAAACATGCACTTTGCTTCACTAGGCTCATGCCTTCCTTTGTGGTTTGGCTCTAAGAGACATTAGCACTTAAGTGTGCCTTGAGCCTTAAATAGCAATGACACAATGCTGCATGTCTGGAAGGTAAAAATTATCATGAGGGCATGATTTCTGGTCATGCAGGTGTTATAGTGCTTGTGAATCATTCATACTCTTAGCTGATCCTGTGTTGAGGCTTGCTATCGGGCTTTCTGGTCTGCAGGGACCTGCCCGAGATAAGGAGAAACGGGAGAAAGAAAGGAGCGAGCTGCGTGATCTTGTAATATCAGTAACCTGTATCTGGTAATTTCACTGCAATAAATTGTGTACATACTCAGTGTACACTTACAGAATGCTTCTTTTCGCACCCTTGTATATTCATTAGGTGGGGAAGAACCTGCATGTCCTCAGTCAGATCGAGGGTATTGACCTTGATATGTACAAAGACAGTGTCCTTCCTAGAGTTCTGGAGCAGGTCTGATCTGTTCTGTTTTATCTTGATTACTTTTTGGAGGCTTATGGATATTTGACTTCTATTTTATAACTATCATGTGAGGGATTTTTCATTTGAATTGTTTTTTGCCAGGTTGTCAATTGTAAAGATGAGCTTGCTCAATTCTATTTGATGGATTGCATAATTCAAGTCTTTCCTGATGAGTATCACTTGCAAACACTTGATGTACTTTTGGGTGCTTGCCCTCTGCTTGAGGTAGGTTCCATAATATGCATTGTTTAGTCTCATGGACCTTTCGTTTTTACACAACTTGTGAATAATATTGTTTCAGAAAATATGAAACATAAGTGTACATGGTTATTGTAGTTTATGTTGTTTCTTCATTTTTTTTCTCTATTATTCTTCAAAAGTCATACTTAAATCTATTCATCAGACTTAAAAACAAATTCCTTTATGGTTAAAGTTAGTGTGTGTGTGGATGTAGCTTTTTTTTTGGATAGGTAAGCAGAAAATTTTTATAAATGATAGAAAAAAGAGAAATAAAAGAAGTTCATGATGATGAACAACAAGAAATAAAAGGAGCAAACAGTACAATAAACAGAGGGTAATCAGGAAACTAAGCTAAGTGAGGACAAAAACTCATGGAGAGAAGAACAATCAGTAAAACCCCAACAACGAGACCACTCCAACATAAAAGCTTTAACTCATCCAACGTCTTCTCTTTGTCCTTAAAGGATCAACGATTTCGTTCCAACCACACAATACACATTAAGCACCCTGGAACCAAGTTCCAAATGTCCGAGTTATGCTTCCCACGCCATTGATACCAGCAAGATAACAAACCTGCCACCGATCCTGGCATAACCCAAAGAATACCAAAGGCCTGAAGCATAAAAGACCATAGGGAATGGGTCACAGGACAATGAAGAAGAAGGTGGTTTACCAACTCCCCATCACAACAACACATACAACACCTATTAGCCAAAGGGCGACCCTTAAGCATTAGATTATCCAAAGTGAGGATCCGACCATGAGCAGCAGTCCACAGAAAGAATGCCATGCGCTTAGGAATCTTTGGTTTCCAAACCCCCTTCCAAGGAAACAAAGAGTTCGAAGCACCCCGGATCGCAAGGTAGTAAGACAGAGTGTCAAACTTACCATCCCTTTTAAGTCGCCAGTAAAGGGTATCTCTCCCAGTACCCTGAGGAATACGAGTTTGGATAAGCTGAAGAAGAGAATACGATGCAGTCAACTCCCAATCTTCAAAAGCTCTATAAAACGTTAAATTCCACACTCTAACTGTACCCCCTTTTGGAATCCACAAAACCTTAGAGATACAAGCATCCTTGACCGTTGAACACCCATAGAGCTCAGGATAGAGATCTTTAAGAGTAGAGTCACCAATCCACCTATCATGCCAAAAGCGGATATGAGTGCGTTCACACACTACAAAAGACAGATCCTATTTTCTAAAAGTTGGTTAAAGTATAGTTGTACCTAGAAGAAGTGAGGCTTGAAAGGGCTGTACATAAGCTAAAAAGCTATAAGAAAAGGATGTTGCCAAATATAAACGTTACAATCGTTAAATGCGATAGCAAAATTGAAGTAGGGAGTAGCAATGAAGGATATTGAGGCTAGTTTCTTGAAAGGCTTTTGGTGACTCAAGATTAGAAATCTATTTGGTATTGGGATTTTTGGTTGCAAAGATCAATTTAAGCTAGGGAAGGCTGAATATTGACTGGTCCAAATAACTGAAGACAATAAGAGCTGCTGGATGTTATTTGGCAGTCAGGCTTTGTTGGATTTGAGCTCTCTTTTTAATTTTTTTGTCTGGGATGTGTGTGGAAAAGATCTGGAGCATAATAGTGAATATATGATTTCAATGGTGAATGGGAAGGGTAGGATTTGGGGATGAAACAGTGGAGAAAACTTAGCATTTGGATGGCTGCTCATGGGCTGCAAACTGTAACTTGGGAATAGTGTTTTGGCTTATGTGAGTATTTGCTAATTTTGAAGCTGTTTGAGAGATCGATTTTTTATATTTATTCTTGGTTGTGATAGGTAAGAATAATTTTATTGAAATGAGACTACATGGAAAAAGTCATGAAGTAGCCTCAAGAATTACAAATGGAAAAAATATCTCCATATGAAATGGCTCTATGAAAGGTTGACATAATTACTATCTGTAAGACCCAAAGAAAAGGACCACTCATAAAGAGAATTAGTGAAGGATGCTAGCAATTGAGTTGGCGTGTAGCACTCCACTTTAAAAGTACTTCGATTTCTTTCCCTCTACAATTAGACCCCCCTATTCTCCATCCACATACAACACCATAGCGGCACATACAACACCAACTCACCATTGAATAACCCCTCTTGAGAAGGTTATCACAAGTAAGAATTTTCCCCTAAGCCATTGTCCACACTAAAAAGGAAACTCTTTGAGGAGCCTTAACCCTCCGTATGGCTTTTTAGGGGATTTTAGTGAAAGAATAGCTAAAATTATGTGGTTAAAGTATAGTGGATGCATTAGGGTTTTAAAGGTTGCGATTTTTGTTAGGAAACCCACACTTGTTGTAATATCCTAATAATTGTTGTAGTTAGTTAATTACACATGTTAGGATAGAGTTAGTTAGATCTATTGGTACATGTAACTCTATAATCACATGGGTTAATTAGTGAGAGCACATGCTTAATTAATAAGCTAATAGGATCGAGCCATGTGAGGCAATAGGAAGAAAGCCTGAGTTCTATAAATAGCGCATGTAACTGTCATTTGATTTTTCTTGAAGAATAAACCAATTCCTTTCTTAGTGCATTTCCTTTCTCTCTTAATATTTTTCTATGGAGGGTGACTACCTCAAATTAAGTTAATTCACATATAGTTTACATCCATTTCCATACATTTCCCATTTATCCCCCTTAGGAACCACTGGGTTCCTAACAATTTTAGTGAAATAATAGCTATATATTCAGATATAGCCTTGGCTGGAAATTGATGGGAAAATGTAGGAAATTCCTTTTTTTGATAAGTAAGGAACTTTATTAAAATAATAGTTTAGTCAAGCTCACAATGATGAACACTCTATAACCTAAAAGAATTACAAAAAGAATGGACAATTGATAAGTAAAATTTTTATTAGAAAAAAAAAGGATAATGACACATAAATGGATGTGTACAAACCGTTTTCAAAGAGAAACTGATAGAAAATTCAAAGAAAAATTGAAAGTGAAAAGGATTGATTATTGATAAATCTAAGCATCACACAAACCCTTAAATGAAGCTTCATAGCTTCTGAAATTTCTAGAAACCATATTCTGTATCAAATAAAAAGCGTTACATCCATATAAATAGACAACTAATATGTGAATATGTGAGCCTTATAGGATATAGACTCCATAAACTTTGATGACTGAGTGTCTATTTGGCTAGAGTTTATAAACTCAACTTTTAGCTTTTATGTACAACTTTTTAAAACTTCACTTTTTCTTATTTTTCTCACTTTTTATACTTTAGCACATTTTCAGCAAAATTTTTTTAAAAAAAAAGCTAAATAAGTTGTTCCTAAACGAACACTAAGTTCAAACTAGATAAGTATTAAAAATCCTTATTAAAAATCCAACAACACTAGAGACCTAAAATACATCCAATAGACCAAAACTATTCCCATGTCCAGAAATCTAAGATTACAATAATACACATACATATTACAATAATACACCTTATTCTAAAATTAAAATAAAGTTCAAACAAAGCCAGCTTTTTGCTGCCTGCATCATAAGCTCTTTCCCTTTTTTTTCAACCCATCTTATAGGAAAGGTACTTTGTTGAATTCAGAGATTTGAAATGATGGTGGCATTGGGATATCTAGATTTTAATTTGTTAGAATTATGGTTAAATGATTAAATTTACCATATCCTAATAGCTTAAACTTTTGAGACAGTTGGTAATTAAAAATAATATCAGAGCAGGAGATCCTAAGTTCAATCCCTGTCTTCTCTCTACCTCTCATTTAAAATGTTAAATTCCCACTGTTGGACCCCCATTTATTAAGGGGAAGTTCAGGCCCACTAGTGAGGGAGAGTGTTAAAATTATGGTTAAGTGATTAAATTTACCCTATCCTAATAGCTTAAACTTTTGGGACAATTGGTAATTTAACAAAATTGATATGAATTCAGAGATTTGAAATGTGCTGGGCATCAGTCAGGACCTGTGTGAACCCTTATCATCTATCAATAGAAGTGCATATTGCACTGCAATGGGTTAGATTTACTGTAATTTAATGAATGCACATAATATTGCTCTCCATTTACGATAAAGAATAAACATAACTTAATGATAATGCTAAAATTTGATGCCCTTGATCAATGAGATATAAAGTAGATTGGAAATTTCCTTGTTTGGAACCATCCCATCAACATATTTAGTCATTTTTATGATATAACCGCAGTAGTATGCATCCCACTAAGTTCTCATGTTTCTCCCCTTTGTGTCATTCTGTGTTTCTCAGCCATCTGTTGACATCAAGACTGTGCTATCCCAGTTAATGGAAAGGCTTTCCAATTATGCTGCTTCAAGTACAGAAGTGTTGCCTGAGTTCTTGCAAGTAGAAGCTTTTTCCAAATTGAGCAATGCCATAGGGAAGGTAATTGTTGCATATTCCCATTTAACATTTCTAAAGAGTAAAGAATATGGCAATTAAATAATGGAACTATTCTTTTTTTATTAGGAAAAATACATTTGGTTTCTAAATTTTGGCCCATGAGTGATTTTAGTCTTTGAAGTTTAAAGTAACCACTTTTTAGTCCTTGAAGTTTAAAGTGATCGCTTTTAGTCCCTTAGATGACGTTCTAAAATCCGACATGTCATCATTCTACTAAAAGCGATCACTTTAAATGCAGGGACTAAAGCAATCACGGGCTAAAGTTTAGGGACTAACAATGTATTTTATCTTTTTTATTTGGACAAAGTTTTGCTAGGAATCTCCTCCATCCCATTATTTTGCGATTCATGAAACCATCATGTATATTATATCACGACTTATTAAATTATTTAAACAAGTCACATGACTCATTAAATAGGTCATGTGACTAGAAATACACGTGGATGGTCATTCAAATTGCCATATGGGTGGATGGAATTTTTCTCCAAACCGGTTTGGAGGTAAAATCTGTCCTTTTTATTTTTAGTATGAGTAATTACTTCTACTTAGATGGACCAAGGTTGACCTGTACTTAAAACTTTCTTGGTGCACAATTGTAACATTTTTATTTCCGTTTCCCCAACCCCCCCTCCCCCCCAAAAAAAGTCTCTCTCCCATCCTCTCTCTCTCTCTCTCTCTCTCTCTCTCTCTCTCTCTCTCCATATATATATTTACAATGTCATTTAATGTTTATGTGTTGATGTAGGTGATAGAAGCACAAGTTGACATGCCTACTGTTGGAGTTGTAACTCTATATTCTTCTCTTCTTACGTTCACTCTTCATGTCCACCCTGATCGACTAGATTATGCGGATCAAGTGTTGGTATGCTTCCTTTTCAAGCTGATTTAACATAAGCATGTTTCACTTTCCTTGTCCTATCTTTTCTTCCCAGAAAACAGTTAGGATCTACAGCACCCAAGTAAATTGGTTCATTTTTGGATTTTCAAACTTCAGGGACAATCTAAGTGAGAGGTTAAAATCAACTTGTGGCTTTATATAATAGCACAGATGGCAAGGCTAATCTTCACTTGCTATTCGAGTTGTTAAAAGGTTTATCCTTGATGAAAAATATAAGGCTCTTCCCTTGTAGCTTGTGCCATTGATGTATCACAACAATTGCTTATTACAAAATTTTGAATAATCCATATGAATGGCCCCAAAAGACTAAATCCTAGATTTTTTTTTAAAATTTTTTTTTTATTATTTATTATTTTTTTTTTATCCCTGTGAAATAAAACCTTTATAAATTTAATTTTAAACATGCTATATGCTGTGATGCAGTTGTTATACATTTTTTTGTTTAATAAAGCACAGTATTCCCTATGGAAGAAATACAATGAACTAACTTGTCAGAGCGGAGCTTAGTGGTTGGAGGCTTGGGATAAGCTGTAGTGTAGACCTAGACATCGTGAGTTCAATCCCCAATAGGAGTTCCCCTAGATTACCTGATACACGGTTTTGGCAGGTGGGATCATGCATTTGTGGTTTACTCCCCAGGGGTGGGTCCAAAGGGCCGTTGCCTTGGTGAGGTTTCATGTCATAAAAATAAAAAAATAAAAAAAATACAATGAGCTCACACTTTGGATTTTTTTCAAGTTATTACTCCTCAGGCTCCAATTTAGCTTTCATTAATGCTCTTAATTTTTGGGATTCGATTGTAATTTTTCTTCTTGTGTTCTGATCATGAACTTGGATTGCATCCCCCGTGATGCCTCGTTATATATTTTTACTTAAGAAAGAAAAAGGCATACGGCGTCCACATGGGGCGTCCTACCCCATCCATTGGTGCCACTACCACCACACACACATGCAACAGATTCACACACAAACACCTTCTCTCATACACAAAACCATAGGAGATTGAACCTTTGCCTTTGTGAGAGGTAGCACATGGTGACAAACGGATAAATGTAGAGTGTAATATGCCATAATGAGTGCATTGAGATTATTAAGGTTGATAAGGTTTGAAAAAAAAATATTGTAATCTGTGTCCATGTACTGATGTCTCATTTAGTTGTTACAAACTGATTTGCTAACTCTGCTTTATGTTATTGTGGAAGTTGTTGAATGGATTGTTTCTAATTGGGACATACTAAGATATTGTACCAAGTGAAGTTATGCCTGGAAGACATCCCTTATCTCCTCTCTCTCTCTTTCTCTCTCTCCTTTTTGTTTTTCCAGGGTGCATGTGTCAAGAAGCTCTCTGGCAAAGGAAAGATTACCGATAGCAAAGCAACAAAACAAATTGTTGCACTTTTAAGTGCTCCACTTGAGAAATATAATGACATTGTCACTGCCTTGAAGCTTTCAAATTATCCCCATGTCATGGAATACCTGGACAACGAAACAAACAAAGTCATGTCAACTGTTATAATTCAAAGCATAATGAAAAATAAAACTTGTATTTCTACTTCTGATAAGGTATGTCTGTAATTTATTGTTTATGCTGTCTTTTTTAATTGTACTTTGTAATAATGTGGCTTGTTTGGTGTTTATAGGTTGAGGCATTGTTTGAATTAGTGAAGGGGCTTGTTAAGGATTTAGATGGGACTCTTCATGACGAGGTCATTTGTAATTCACTTACTAAGTCATATATATCTTAATGATATTCATTTTTTAATGCTTCTTGTGAAATATTCCACCAGTAAATGCTTTATGTTCTTATTACCTATAAAAAATTATATATGTTCTTAGTTTTAGCTATTTTTCATTTGATCTCTTATTGATTTTAATATGTTTTTTTGGAAAATGAGCATTACTGTAATGCTCCTGAAAGTTTGTGTTTATTTAAGTATTTTTAAAAAATGTATTTACTCCTTAGATTGATGAGGATGATTTCAAGGAGGAGCAGAATTCTGTTTCACGTCTTATTCAGATGCTTTACAATGAAGATCCTGTAGAAATGTTCAAGGTATTTTTCTTGTAAAATGTTCCTGCAAGCTTCTCATATTTTTATAATCAATGTACCAGATTTTTAATCTATCATCTCAAGTGCAACAGCTGGGGTTTTCCAAATGAAAGAGGCTTTAATCCATGCGAGTGTTGGAGAAATGAAAAAGTTGCTAAGTATATAGGATTTTCTCTCCCTTCAGATTATTCATTCCTGTGCTTGATATTCGTGTAAATATCAACTTGTCATATCTCAGAAGCTGGGCTTGAAGTCTGGTGGCTATTTTCATTTCTTACTTTAAAAAGTTCACTTTTGTTTGGAATGACTGATGAGTCCCTCGAATGGAATAGCATTTCTTCTGTTGAGCTTGATTCTACTTCCACCCCTTGGAGCTTTATATACAAGTTTCTATTGCCATCATGATATAATTATCTTGCTCTTGTTCATTTCAATGTATTACTTCCTTCTTTTTGAAGGGCTCCTGCATGAATTTGAGTACTTTTTTTTACTGTAATTCATGTGCTGAATTGCAGGTCATTTGTACTGTGAAGAAGCATATTTTGACTGGAGGACCAAAGCGTCTACCATTTACTGTACCTCCTCTTGTTTTCTCTTGTCTTAAGGTCTGCATCTGCCTATCTAACTCATTCAACAAATGTAAAATGTTTTTCTGTTACATTTGATACTAACATGTTGTAAGTTGTCAAAACTGCTGCTTATAAAAAAAAAAAAAAAAAAAAATTGTCAAAACTGCTGTTATGATTCCTGGGATAACCATCATGTAATTATCCAAGGTCCATGGTGGTATGTGGAATGGCTTATCCTATTTTGTGGCTTTCATCACTAATAGTCGAAACATTGTAGAAATATTAGTGTATGTTGGAACAAGTAGTAAGCACCAGGAGGTGTGCATTACACTTGATTTTGTGAAAAGAAAAACCAGATTTTTGCACTTATGTGCTTTGTTTTTTCTGTAATGTGCAGTTGGTTAGGCAGTTACAAGGCCAAGAAGAAAATCCTTTTGGAGATGAGACATCAACTACACCAAAGAAAATTTTTCAACTTTTGAATCAGGTGAATTTTCACTGAAATAAGTTGGATTTTTTTTTTTTTTTTTTTTTTTTTTAATTTTCAATTGTCGAATGTGTATCCATTTCTGTTTTCATTTTTTCTATGTTGTATGTATACAATTTTTTGGATGCACTGATCTCATGTCTATCTGTGCAGTTTGAGTTATTTTATTAATCTATTTTTGTGTTTTTAGTAAGTTTCCACTTTATTGTTTCAGACTATTGAGGCTCTGTCAATTGTTCCAGCACCTGAACTGTCGTTACAGTTATATCTGCAATGTGCTGAGGTACATGGAACTGTTCGGTTTATAAATATATAAAACTAGTCAGTGACTCACTTGTCTTATCAAAAAAAAAAAAAAAAAAAACTAATCAGTAAGTCATGCGATGCACTAAAAAGTTCAACAAAGTATGATCTCTCCCTTTTTTTCTGAAATATAAAATTTGACAATTATGGTAGTTATTAATAGGCCTTTATTATAATTGTGTTTCTATATAGAACTAGTTATTCTACTTATTAAGAAAATATATATATATATATAGAACTATTTATTCTACAATTTAAAGAAAATATGATATTGCAATATTCTAATGGAGGGTACAAATATAGGTGGTTTTATAGGGAATCCTTATAGAATTTAAGCTTAATTAAAAAAAAGAAGAAGTTCAAATTTGATGTGGAAAAATGTGGGCTTTCAAAAGTTTGTGTTAGTATCATAAGAAGTCAACAAAAAATTGAAGGGTTTAGTTTTATATATTATTATAGATACCATTGGATTAAGACATTTGCTAACTTGCATTTCTCTTTTGTTTTCTGTTAGGCTGCAAATGACTGTGATTTAGAACCTGTTGCTTATGAGTTTTTCACCCAAGCATATATTCTGTATGAAGAAGAAATTTCAGTAAGTTGACTGACAACTTGGGAACTAGTCCTATTACACTTTTAATTCCTCTCAATATTTTTTCCTTGCATGTGTTTGCCATTATAGGATTCCAAAGCACAGGTGACTGCAATACATTTAATAATAGGGACTCTTCAGAGGATGCATGTCTTCGGCGTTGAGAACAGGGATACTTTAACACACAAGGCCACGGGGGTAGATTCTAGAGTTTCAATATTTTTGCATAACTCATATTAGTCTCTCTTTAAAATTAAAAATTAAAAAAAAAAAAAAAAAAAACTTAAATCCTGCATTTGATGCCTTTCTTTTTACAGTATTCTGCGAAGCTTTTAAAGAAACCTGATCAGTGTAGAGCTGTTTACGCATGCTCGCATCTCTTCTGGGTTGATGATCAGGAGAATATGAAAGATGGAGAGAGGTGTGTTACTGCCCCCCCACCCCAAAATATATACACACACACATACTTATGGCTGTGCAGCCTTATATACACTTGTCAGCGATATTCCACTTCAAGTGTGATCATGCTAACAGATCTGCTGTATATATGCTTTTTCTTTGGGCACTATGAGTTCTGTTAGCTAAATTTAAATAATTTGTTGGATTTTAAACCTTGTATCGATGTCATGAAATTGACTGTAGATTTTTTTTATTCCTAAATTAATTTTGGCATTCTCATGGTAAATATTATCATTTAGAAGAATTTCATAGTTTTGTACTAAAAAAGAAGGGAAGCAGTGATGGGTGGGAGGAGGGTTGATTTCCCAAATTTTTGTAAGGAAGATGTGAATTTTCTAGTTCTGAACTTACTAAATTTATTATTAATATTCTTCTTCTTATTATTAATTTGTTTTAAATGTTACAATTTTTTCTTCCCCTAGAGTTCTGCTTTGCCTAAAGCGTGCATTAAGAATTGCAAATGCTGCTCAACAAATGACCAATGCAACACGAGGTAGCACTGGATCGGTGACACTATTTGTTGAGATACTAAACAAGTAAAAGCTTTGCCCTGACTTCACAAAACCTCAGTTCTTCAGTTTCTTCAATTATTTGTCTAAAGGTGGGACAGTGTTACCCTTATTGCAGGTACCTTTATTTCTTTGAGAAAGGGAATCCCCAGATCACTATTTCTACAATCCAGGGCCTGATTGAATTAATTACAACTGAAATGCAAAGTGACTCCACCGCACCAGATCCAGCTGCAGATGCTTTCTTTGCCAGCACACTACGGTACATTCAGTTCCAGAAACAGAAAGGCGGTGCAGTGGGAGAGAAATATGAGCCCATCAAGGTGTGACTAGCTGGAGGACTAGATGCCGTGTCTATCTTGTTGGAGCAACAGACGAGTTTTAATTGGTGCGTGGTTCAGAACTGCCATTAACTTCCATATTTAACCAACAAATCAGGTGTATGTTACATGCCTCATGTTCAAGTTGCTTTGTGTTTCCTAGTCAGATGCAATGTTGAATTGAGGTTAGCATTCATTTGTACTAGGCATTCTGTATGCTAATTGTGCCACATTGAGCACTTGGACCTTATTAGTTCTATTTAAAAAATTTATGTTGGTCAAGGAATTCATTCCCGAACACAAATCCTGCATATCTTTTTGTTTTCTTTTTTGTTTTTTTGGGGGGTGGGGGGGTGAGAGCTTCTGTTGATGTAAAAAATAAACTTGACATATCTTTACATTAAATTTTGAGATTTTCTACAGTTCTGTATGCTAAGGTGGGATGCCCTGTTCTTTTTGAAGGGAGGTACAGATGGTTGGTTTTGGCATCTGATAGCTTATATATTTGTTAAAGGCGAGACAAAAAGATATAAATTACTCCATTTCTTAAGAAATAAAAAAAGAAGAAGCTAGTTTTTTTATTATTTGGTAAACAAGAAGCAAAAAATTTGAAAGTTATACAGGGGAAAAATATCCATAACAAGGAATTTATTACTCTTTTTTCCTCCCCTTCTGCCAGAGTTTATTGTACTACCAAACTCTCCCAGCACCATCCTACTCATCATATTGACTGCTCATTGGACATGAGTATTAGCAAATATAATGCTCTCGAGCTGGTGATGTCCTGTTCAAGCTCCCAATATTCTTCTTTGCGGCTAACTCTACTGCTCCCCCTCAATTCAAACTGGCCCTACGGAAGCCTTTTATTTCGGCAGACAAACTCAGCTTATTTTATCAGCGAACTAACCCAGCATTGGTAATGCTAGACTAGCAAAGTTATAAATTAAAGCTCGAGCAGTTGTTTTTGAACTTCATGGCTCACGTAATGAGGTAGTAGTTCATATCATCTCATTTATCAAAAAGAAGTGTAATTATTAAACAGGGTCTGAATTAAATCAAACTTTTTGTTGGTCAGTAAAGTAAAACCAAACTTGCTTTAGTCGGTTTGCCTCGGTACTAGGGACTTTGACTAAACTTCTTTTATTAGAGCATTCACATCAGCTCTTGTATAACTGTGTATAAATGTGTAAAATACACATTTTGACCGTTTTTACACATTTTGAAGCAAAAAACACACTACATCAGTCCAGCTAAAATCATGCACAATCATCTAAAATTTTCAACGAGCTACAGTACCCGTGTAAATTTACACGGGCACTGTAGCATGTGTATTTAGTTTTTTATTAATTTCCGTCCGCACCAATTTTTCTCTCTCTTCTCCGTGCACAACGACCTCAACGGAAAAACAAACAAACCCAAACGGAAAAAAAAAAAAAAAAAGAGACAGATTGGTGCTAAAAAAAAAAAAAAAAAAAACCCAAACGGAAAAACAAAAAAGAGACAGATCGGTGCTTAAACCAACACAGAGATATACTTGCTAAAAAAAAAAAAAAAAAACCCAAACGGAAAAACAAACAAACCCAAACGGAAAAACAAAAAAGAGACAGATCGGTGCTTATCGGAACGATCGGAGCTCGTGGGTCGGAGCTAGGGAGATCTCGGTCAAATCTGATCTGGTCGGATCTGATCGGTGCTTGTGGATCGTAGCTAGGGAGATCGGTGCTTGCCTGATCGGAGCTGTGGATTGGAGCTATGGATCGGAGCTGTGGATCGGAGCTATGGATCGGAGCTAGGGAGATCGGTATAGAGATGATCGGAGCTAGGGAGTTGCGGATCGGAGCTGTGGATCGGTATAGACCGAGAGGGAGAGTTGATTCAGAGAGAGAGAGAGCTTTAACAGAAAAAATGAGAAAGAAAAATGGTTCACAGAGAGAGAGAGAGAGAGCTTTATCAGATAGATGAGAAAGAAAATGGGTTCGGAGAGAGAGAGAGAGCTTTAACAGAAAAAATGAGAGAAAAATGGGTTGGGTTCAGAGAGAGAGAGAGAGAGAGAGAGAGCTTTATCAGGTAAATGAGAGAACGCGCGCGGGTTGTTGAGGAAATAATAAAAAAATTGAGAATATCGATTATTTTAATAAATGAGGTGTTAAAATAGATGAACTGATGTGGATATTTTGTAAAAGTGAAGGTGTAAAATAGAAAAAGTAGGTTTTTAGTGTAAAAATGGATGTGTAAAATGCATGGACTGATGTGGTTGCTCTTAGTGGAAGCGTCTAAGCAGTCCTTTTATCATGTAGAATCAAGGCAAATAATTCACTGGATGAGACAAGATAAAAAGGTAAGAAGAAAATAACGTTATGCATTCTGTAGTTCATTCTCTTAGAATCCATTTGCGGATGCTATATGCTAAGTTCTCATAAGAGAAAGTTCATCTAGCACGCTGACCCTCTCTTACAGGTTCACATTGCATTGAAGAATCTAAGAACCCACTGCTAGAGGCTGCAGAGAGTCCAAGCAAAGCTTAGATTTTCAATAACCATTTAGCTGATTGGCAAAGGCCTTCCTGAAGTAAAAGGAAAATCCTGTGGTGATTAACCTAACATAACAGAAAGCCTGATTCTTAAGCCTTTTATTATAAGCTTTAATCCCATTTGGGGAGCAGTTTTATTCCAGAGCCAGGCATTTGATAAGGCTTGACAAAAATGATCACATCACAGATAATTGAATAATTTTAGGAAATCCATAATTTGCACCAGAAACTAGAATGTTGTTAAAAATGATACACGGGCTGCATGACTCACACAAACAGAAAGCATTTAAGCAAAATACTAAGTAATAAATATAACTGTGCTCATGCAAAGCAAGGTTGTTTTCCTAACTGGGGCAATCCAGTCTATTAATACATAAAACAAATCAAAACCGGTAATTAAGTAAAGGTGGGCAACCATGTAATGCGATTCAACAATTAGAGATCAAAACAATTCCAAGGGAGCAACACCAAGCCACCTGATAATTCTAGAGATCCAAGTATTGTTTGTTAAATATCTCAGGACCCGCAGCTTCTTCAAGAGCAAAGGGAAGAGAAACAGAGAGGGAGAAGAAAGGTAAAACAGATAGCTGTTTATCTCTTTACAACTATTCAATCACAAGATAGCGCAAGCCTTCTGTGCTTTGTTTTTCTTTTTCTTCTGCTTGGGTGGCTGAAGAACAACTCTTA
The DNA here is from genome assembly GCA_028535165.1 of Quercus tomentella. Classification (NCBI taxonomy): domain Eukaryota; kingdom Viridiplantae; phylum Streptophyta; class Magnoliopsida; order Fagales; family Fagaceae; genus Quercus; species Quercus tomentella. The sequence goes on from JAPQVY010000001.1 coordinate 2,901,665, forward strand.
TGGCGGCATCAAAGACTCCCTTCACATTCTGCAGGTAACAAGTCCACAAATGAATAAAGGCCTTTGACATCATACAAAAGAAAATCAAATTGTTATATAAAAAAAAAAAAAAAAAATTTATGCCTGCTGTGTTTTTGAACTGCACTCAATATAAGCAGGTGCACCAATCAGCTTCCTCAACTCCTCTCCCTTGAAATAGAAAAATGATTTTAACAATTTAGAAACAAAAAAGAACAGAATTTTGCGGGAATGAACTGAAGACAACAATTGAGCAATCTGTCAGAAGATATGAAGTAATAGTCTTTACTTGAGCAGTAGTAATTGGCACAGCACCAGGATGGTCAATAAAGAACTGCTTATCATCCCGAAGATCTGGCTCATAAGAAGTTACAAAACAGTAAGGAAATATTCTCAATTGTAAAAAGCATTATTAAAAAATCAAGGCATTGTTAAATGATCAAACAAGTACAATAAGATTAGCAATTTTATACCATAGCTAAATCCCATCATAGAATAACCCATTAATCATTTATTAAAAAAATTCATACCTAATCACTAAAACTACTAACAGTCCTACTTAGGTTTATGATAGATCAAAATCACACCAGCGATATTTAACGACACCGGTGAGTTAAACTAAAAACTGACAAATAGGTAAACAAATATCTTATGAAGAGATTGCACGAGCAGGGTACAGCAGTTGATACAGTTATATCAATTATTTATTTATTTATTGGTAAGTTACACACACAGAGTGGGTCTTGAACCCATGAACCTCACCCACCAATACCATCCTGTTATTATGGAAAAAGCAAGTGCCATTGGAGCTAGAGCTCATTGGCTTAATATGGTTATATCAATCACATTAGATGAAAGAAAAATCTTACCAAGCTTTGTTCCAACAAGAACTATAGGAACACCAGGTGCATAATGCTTCAACTCTGGAATCCACTGCAAGAAAGGGAAATATATGCACAGTTCCTCAACAAATTATAAATTATACATCGGAAGTGGCATTTCTTTCCTTGAAAAAAGAAGAAGAGCCAGCATATCATGTAGTCCAACAAAATCCTCACCTTCTTGGAAACATTTTCATAACTGGCCTTGCTAATGAGAGAGAAGGCCAGTATGAAAACATCTGCTCCACGATAACTTAAAGGTCGTAATCTGTTATAGTCCTCTTGTCCTGAAATAATAAATTCAGACCCAGTAAAAATAAGGACAAAAGAAAACAAAAAAGATCTATGATAGAGCTACTTATAGAAAGAAAACAGGTGACTTTGATAACCTACCGGCAGTATCCCACAAACCCAGGTTAACAGTGCTCCCATTGACAACCACATTAGCGCTGAAATTGTCGAAAACAGTTGGCACATAATCCTGTTCCGCACAAAATACAAGAAGAAACTGATTATGGGCACCACATTCTATACAATCATCTTAGAGAACTTTTAAAATGCGCAAGAAACAACATCAGCATTCATCAAAATGGGATCGCAGATGTCCTTCAGTTTGTTTGGCAGGAGAACACTAAACCAGGAAAAAATATATCAAAATTTTAAAATCTTCTTCCTTGTATCATTTGAAATGGATACATAGATTCCAAATATTCTTAATCATAAAAACCAGACAGATCATCTTGCTTCCCATTATTAATCCTCCACGATAAATTAACCATGACATCAACATAAATTCTAAACCCAGATCAAAACCATGTAAACCGAATTTTGAAAAAAATTCATTAACCCTTCAAACTCACAAGCCATACAAAACAAAAAACAACCATCTTTGAGTAAATTAACCTCGAAAAAAACACACACATGATTCTTGCATTTATCATCACAAAAATCAGACAACAAACATGCCAATCTTTTCAATGCCATCACCTAATTCAACTGAAGATCATAATACACAAACCCCAAGCTCTCATTTTGAACCAAATTTTCAAAAAATAAACCAATCAAAACTTGTTTGTGATCACATTTTCCAGAATGGTAAACAAAACCCAGAAAAGAAAACATTATCAATCACAAAATGAAACACAAAAAAGGCAGAAATTTTAGAAAGTAAAGGACTAACCGTAGGGAAAGTGTTGCTGGTATAGGAAATCAACAAGCAAGTTTTACCCACAGCTCCATCACCCACCGTCACGCATTTAATAAACCTCGAAGCGCTCATTTTTTTTTTTTTTTTTTGTTCTCTAATTATTCTTTATTGTTGTTACAAATTATTGCTGCAATTATAAATAAACTCGAGCCCCAGATCTTTCACCTGAGGTCCTAATCACACAAACCCACCTTCAAACTTCAACCTCTCCTCCTTCTTCTTCTTCTTGTTCAGTCACATATCTGTATGGAAAAATAAAGAAAACCCAGAATTTTTTTTTTCAAAAAAAAAAATCCTAATTTAGAAATGTAAAAAAGAAATAGAATTTGTGAAAAAAACTACAATAAAGGTTGTGCAATCTAAGACCTAACCCTAGAGAAAGGGAATGTAGGATTTCTTTTCTTTTTTTCTTTTTTCTTTTTTCTTTTTGGGTTGAAGAAGCTAGAGAAAGATCAAAGACACAGACACAGACACAGAGACAGAAACAGAAACAGAGAGAGAGAGAAAAAAAAACAAAAACAAAAAAACAAACAAACCCTTAATGGCCGGGAATTAATGCCGTTGAAGCGTTCGTTGAGCGAACCAATCTTTCGCCAACAAACGCCTTCTCCGTTTTTGTTTTCACTTTTCTCTCTTTTTTTTTTTCTTTTTTTTTTCTTTCTTTATTTTCCCGTTTTAATTTAACGCGTTTGTGCTTGTTTGGGGGGAGCTTGTGAGTTTGGTACCAAATTACAAAAGCAAACTTTTTTGCTTCAATTATCTATTGTATTTTTAAAAAATAATTTAAATGGTAGTTTTTTTAAAAAAAAGTTCATTTTTATCTTTTTATTTTGCATTATCCATATAAGTTACGGAAAACAAGCAACTTTTAAACCGAAACAGACGCGCATATATCCATCCAATACATTTAAATTTTACCATCTTTTCTTTCTCAAAAAAAAAAAAAAAAAAAAAATTTACCATCTCTTTCTCTACTTGGGGTTTCCACTTTCAAGTTTGTAGCCAACCCAAATAGAGATTGGGTTCAATCCAGGACATAGACCCCATGAAACCCATGAATTTATTTGAACATTACAATGTTACATCAACTCATCAAGTACTGCTCCTTTTTTATTCTTAAAAAAAAAAAAAAAAAAAAACTTCTTTTAAGTTTTTTATAACCTAAACTTACATGTGATCCTATAAAAAACTTAGAAATATATATATATATATATATATATACTATTTTTGTGATAATTATAATTAAGGAATATGATTCTCTAGTTTAGTTCTTTTGTGTTTTTTTAGCACGACATTTGTACTACTTTTAGTAAATGTGTATCTTGAACATTGGTTGTTATGACGATTAGAGTTTTTTTTGTGTTGATTTCGTTATGATGATTAAAATTGTGATAAGAGATTTTTAAAATTTTAAGATGATTACTATTGTGATAAGAGATTCTTTTAATTTTAAAATAAAATTCGGAAAAGACAACATGATTATGAAAGTGATACTCTTACATAAAAGATTAAATATAATAAAATAAAAGTGATGGTCTGCAAGAGATAAATAGTTGGGAGTTAATCTATTTCTAGATAGACTATAGATTTCGAGTGAAAATAACTTATGAAATGATATTCTAACAACTTTGATAATATTTATCTTTTCTTGGTATTATTATTAGTATTATTTTGGCCATATCCAAGAGAAATGTGGATTTCCTGTTCCTAATTCTGTTATTTCGTTTTAAAAAAATAGAATTGTTGAATTTAAGGACTGATTGGTAAGGGTATTTAAGTATAGTTTTTTGTTTTGCAATCCATAAATGGTGGACTTCACACTTGAATTTATTGTTTGGCTGATATTCTCTAAATATAGTTTTTGAAAACCGTATCCTATTTTCCTTATTCAAAATAGGATTTTGAAAACAGCTTAAGGGACTTTTTAAGATACATAAAATGTTTTTAATAGCATAATTGTAAATAAATTGAAAACACTCAAAATGGTGGACCCCACAAATTTGTCCAAACTATTCTATCTTTTAAATTAAGAAACTTATCTTTATCCCAAAAAAATTTTCATACTTCAAATTTGAAACTTGTCATTATAATAATAATTAAAAAAAAAAAAAGGGTACATGAGCTTTATCATATCATTATCCCCCCAAAAAAAAAAAAAGTAATCTGCAGATTATTTTTTTTAAAAAGTTTTTAAAGAAATCTCAAAAATAGAAATGGTTTTCCAAATTTTTTTTTCAGTATTTTGAAAATTGTTCTTAAAAATGGAAGCCAAACATAGATAATGTAAAAATTATTATATGAAAACTAGTTTCAATTTCAATTTTTTGAAAATTGTTTTCATACTATTTTGAAAACAAAAACAAAAATCCTCCTACCAAATAGGCTCTAAAATTTAATTTTGTAGTAAGAAAGAGAAAGTGTATGAATTTTAACACTTGGAGAGAAAATTCACCCACCATTTTCGAATTCTGGTTAGCGACTAGGTCAGCATTTAATTCCAACCAGTATTCTTTTGCCCCTAAAGTGTATGTGAGTTTGCTCATACGTGTGAATGCGTGTGAGACAGATTAAAAACGATTAATAAATACTCTCAGATTAACGATGATGTAGTGTTCCTTCATCTTACAACACAATAAATTTAATTTGTGAGATTTGCGTTGAATATAAGAGTAAGGAGCACCACATCATTGTATTCCAAAAGTATCTAATAATTTCTCGAGATAGATTACGAACAGTAAGAACAACCATACTAAAGGGAAAGTCTCTTTCTTTTTTCTTTTTTTCTTTTTTTAAGTAGCAAGGGAACAACATCAAGGCAACAAATAAGTGGACTTACTCTGAGCTAGAACTCTTTTACAAATGCTTTTACAAATGCTTTTACAATATTAATCAATCGTAAATCATGCAATGTACAAAGAAATTTGTTGGAGAATATATATAGGGTTTGACTTTTCTTTGATGCTTTTGAGCATTGGAGAGGACATGATAGTAATATGTGTCTTAAAATGAATATATGTCAATCTTGTGTTTTGTCTTGTGCTTTTGTTTACAGGAGTAGTGTAATATATTAAATAATTTTAAGCCGTGTCAATAATTTCATATCTTAAAATGGACACATGTCAATAATTTTCTATTAAATTAATGTGTTTTTTTGACAAATTTATTATTAAATTATATTATTTCTTTATTAAATATTAAGATGATTAATAATTATAGAGACCTCATATATAAATGGTTGAAAAATGATACCACGGGAGGTAATGAAATTGTGAATCACGGAGATCCTACCAAGCATAGTTAGTAAATATCAGTATACATTTAATACGGTAAGTATACAGATATAATTTGAAATTTTGAAGAAAATACATTTGAAAAGTTTGGCATAAAAATAAAGAAATGGAAAAAATAAAAGTATGTGTATAAAACGGGTATATTACATTTATCTTTTAAAAAAAGTGTAACAAAAATATAGATATATTTACCATATACCTTTTTGAGATAAATACAATAATCTTTGTGTGGTAAACTTTTAGCTTCAGTCAAGTATGATTTAATCTTTAGAACATTCATGAGTGATATTAGGGATATTACAAATATTACTACATAGGTCTTACAAACTGATATGGCATTAAAAATATTTAACAAAATGCTAAAAGTACTATAAGTTTTATAAATACTAAAAGTACTATAAATTTTATTGCATAAAACTTATAAACTAATGTGACAATGAATGTAATTAGTAGGCTTCAACCACCTCGTAATTAAATATTTGAATTGCCTATTTGTGATAGTGATAAATCAATTTTTAAGTTAATGTAGTAAAATTTGTAATACCCTAACACTTATAGATTAATTCAAACTCTCAGTTTATGAGTTTTTTATATATACCAAGATTTATAATAGTTATAGCCTTTTTTTAATAAGTAAGTTATTAACAATATTATTTTGGTAGGAACATGAGCCATAGACTTACAACAATAATAAAAATTGGAATTTGTGTTTTGGAAAATTTTATTTTTATGTTTAATTGTGTAGGGATAAAGGCCCAAATTATATATTGGGCCTTGGGCCTTGTCTGAGAACATGGGGTGATCCGAGGACGAATAAATAGTAGTGGATGATTTAAGTTCAGAGTCTCATGAGTAGGTTACTAATGGGAAGGTAAGCCGAGGAGGAATATCTCCTCGGATAAGCCAAGCACAAGTCAAATGTATATCATAATGTTCAAGGTGAACTTCCAGGAAGTTTCAATGATAGGGACGTTCATCACGAACGTACAAGAGAGATAGGAATTTAGAAATATCTAAGGGAAAGTTGCTACTACCGCATTGAATGCTCTATAGCTAACTTTCTGGCTGCATTAATGTGGAGAAGACCCCTGAAATAGTGCTGTCTTGGCTACCTCAATTAACAGAAGGCCTGAGAGGGTATCCGATGGGACAAGCACTTAAGTAGTAGCTTAAATGATCAACAAGTGTAGGGTCAAGATTATCAAAAGGGAACTATATAATGTAAGAGACACTCCATGGAGAAGGGATAGGAAAATTGTAGGAGAAAGCATTGTAGCAACTTGAACCATATCTGTAACTATTTCCAATCAATATATACTAGAACATACCTTCTCGGATTGTGCCGAGGACCAATTTACTTTGAGAAATTCAGTCTATTTCTGTTTGATTATCCTTTAAACTTCATTATAACTGTTGTCCTATTTAGTAGAACCAAGTTTTCCAACCCATTCTCTATAAATTCATTGTATTGGGCTTATTGGGCTTGGATCCAATCATGCCTTGGGCCTAAGATCCAAATGCGTCCCTACAAATTGGATTTACAATTTTAATAAAATAAATATATTAGATATGAATCTTTGAGTTCAATAGGAATGAATACCTTCTATTCAGATTTTTTAGATAATATTTATATCCCCTTCTTCTTTTCTTCTTTTTTTCTTTTTGAGAAAACTATTTATATCCCCTTTTAATGCCAAAGAGGCAACATATTTGATATTGTTGTTATGATAAATTTGTACTTGATTTTGATCTAGGCTTATCACTAACATCATTTTTTTACTTACTAATAACTACTTACAATATCAGTAGTTTATAAAAAATTTTGTAGTTTTGGTTTTTTTTTTTTTTTTTTTTTTTTTTACATTTGTTTCACTAAGTTTTATCTTTAAGGAGTCGTATTTAACATGACAATTTTTGTAGAGAAGTACTGTTACATTCACAACAAATCTTAGGTAATTAGTTTTTATTAAATGTAATTTGAATCAACTACTAAAGTTAATTACTTTTTTGCCAACTAGTACTAGCTAAAACAATATAGTACTTAGAATTTATTGTAAAAGTATTTTGGAAGGACAATTTGAAAAAGTTAATGGCCTAAAAAATAGAGAGAATGTCTTAAGGGTGGAGAAAATGCATTTTAGAGATGAAGCTTGGTAATATGGAAGCATAAACAATGATAAAATAGATGATAAAGAAGGAAACAGCAAAATAGATATATTCAAAATAAGTTAAAACGGAGTATGGAATATGAAAACAGAAACTAGTAAAATATTACTTGAATAAAAACTTCTGTCTTTGATTAAAACTAAAAATGTCTGTCTTTGATACAAGCTTTGAAAATAAAACTCTATCTGAAGAGTTACAAGATTACAAAGTAAAATTTGTCTTTGAAACTAAAAGGTTACAAGATTTTGTCTAAAGGGAAGGGTTACAGGATTACAAGAGAGGAAGGATTACAAAAGTCTTTCTAAGGGAGAGAGAGAGAGACCTATCTAGGACCTAAACTTTGAACCTCTATTTTGAATCTCAAAATTGGACCTGTCTTCTGTCTTCGAAGTCTTTCTTTTTATAGATGAAATAAATCATGGTAAATTCCCAAAAGTAACCTGAGTTAAGTAAAGTGAACTTAAGTTAGTCTGTCGGTAGAAACTTGTGGAACCTTGTAGAAATAATTTTTACTATTCATGAACAGTAGTCTGTCTGGGAATCTATCAGGGTACGCATGCTAGTATGAACAGTAATCTGTCATAAAGTGACCTTTAATTTGCCTGTCTCTATTTAGACTGCGTGGATTTGTCTAGATTTGTCTAGATCTAGCTATCTGAATACTAATCCGTGTCTGATCTATCTGGGAGCTATAGTATCATAGTGATCTGTCATATGTCATAGGGATCTTGAGAATCTTGGAATGCTTCTGGGTGAGTCCTGTAATTTGGGGAGGAAGATTCCATTATTGTCTCATCTTCATTGTCTGAAATTTATGATGTAGCTTCAAGCAGTTGCTTCTTAAGCTGTCTTCTGTCTGAGACGGAGGCAAGCTGGCACTAGACTTGACTCTTTTCTAGAAGGAAGTTAGAACTCTTTGTCTGGGAGGGAGAAGATTTTTTTTGTAATTCCTAGCAAATATGATCAAAATTAAATTTATTCCACCATTTTAATTTAAACTTTCAGGTGAGCATGGGAAAAGGATACTGGGGATGTCTTTCTATCTTGTATTCCCATCTAATAATCCATGGGAGATCTGGAAACCTGTAATAAAACTACAGCAAATGTGGGAAATTCTTAAGTTGCGTTATATCTGGTTCTTTCTTGAAAGTCTCATATGCTTTTAAGATATCAGGAAGGAGAATCATAATTTTAGGACCATGGGAATTCCACTAGTCAATGAACCATTTTGGGACCATCATGTCTTTCTTTCTATAAATATCAAAACAGAAAAACCAAGTATGTCTATAAATGCTATTTTGGAATAGAAGGAATCTATCACAGGCTTCTACATAGTCATAATAATTATAAAACTGAGGGTCAAAGGGTTGAGAAAAGTTCCTAGTAATCTAGGGTGCTGCGTTCCATTGGGAGGGGGTGAGGATCTGTTTTATGACTACCTTAGAGTAGCCAACTCTCTTTGGGTCTTGGGAGCATGACATATGTGTTACTAGAATTGAGTCTGTATCTACTAATTTAAACTCATAAAATTTTTGGGTCTTTAAAGTTTCTGTCTTAGGGTGTTCCAATCCTGGGGGCATGAGCTGTCTAACTAGGGTGAGAGTATCTGTTATGTGCTGGAACTCTAGTTCAATCCATAGAATGAAATTCCAGGAATCTTTTAGGAGTTCAATATTGTGGTCTTCTTTTGGGGCTTGGGCTTCTTGAAAGGTGGAGGATCTGTACTTTGGTTGGTTAGAGGGAGAGGCTAAAGGGGGAAAAGAGGATGCAACTATGTTAAATGGTTTTTTTAGAGGAGGAGTTGAGGGAGTTGAGGGCAAGGCATATGCCTGTTTGGTTGTTGGAGTGGGGCTTGGGGAGAGTGGTTCAAAGGGGTTTGGGCAACAAGTTAATAGGGGTCTTTCTTGGGGTCTATTTGAAGAGAAAGTAGGTGAGGTGAAAGAGGGACAAGGGAGAAATTTGCTAGGGGGAGGAATTGGAGGTGCAACATAAGACTATCTAGTTCTAGGTTTTGGGGATTTGCTCTTATCTGCAGGGGAACTCATTTTCCTTGTAGAAATTCACGGGTTAGGAAATCAGGAATCAAATTAGTTTCTCCTTTAATATATTCAATATCAAAGTCAAAAACACTTAAAATAGCCTGCCATCTAGCAAAACTCTGTTTGGAAATAAGATTTTGAACATCTTTCTATGAAACTTCTTTAGCACTTTTACAATCAACTCAGATTAAAAACTTTTGATTAAAGAGATCATTTTGAAATTTTGAAACACATAATATAATAGATAAAATTTCTTTCTTAATAGTACTGTAATTCTGCTGGGTAGTTGATCAGGAGCCAGAATGGAATCTAACAATCTGTTTTTTTGCATCATTTTTTGCTATCTGTTTTAGAATTCCACCATAACCTATGTCAAAAGCATCTGTTTCGACAATTTTAAAAGTATCGAGAGAAGGAATAACAATACAGGGGAGTTGCTTAACATATTTTTTAATCTGTCTGATTATCATAGTATGTCTGTCTGTCCATGGAGGAGGATTCTTTTCTAGCCTTTTATACAGGGGTCTGCAGGGGAGTTGTTTAACATATTTTTTAATCTTTCTGATTATCATAGTATGTCTGTTTGTCCATGGGGGAGGATTCTTTTCTAGCCTTTTATACAGGGGTCTGCATATCTTTCTTAATCCTTGAAAGTAATCTGAAACATAGTTTAGACTGCCAAGAAATATTTGTAACTGATTTTTATCTTTTATTTCATTTGGGAATTTATCTGCAAATTGAATGGCTTTGTCAATGGGGCTTAAGGTTCCCTTATAAATATTATGACCTAAAAATCGGATTTTGTCTTGAAACAAATTTATTTTAGTGGTTGAGACAATTAATCCATTTTGTTTGATTATTTTGACAAATATATCTAAATGTTTCCAATGGTCATCGATGGATTTGGAAAAAATTAAGACATCATCTATATAAACAGTTGAAAAATCTGTGAAAGGTGTAAATATGTCATTCATTGTATTTTGAAATTCACTGGGTGCATTTTTTAAACCAAAAGACATGACATTCCATTCATAATGACCAAAAGGAACTGTAAAAGCAGTTTTGTATCTGTCTTTCTCATCTATCTGAATCTGTCAAAATCCACTTTTCATATCAAACTTAGAAAATATGGTTGCTTCATGAAGTCTGTCAAGTAAGTCTTTCTTATTGGGGATGGGATATCTTATCCATTGTAATGCTATATTTAAAGGTTTATAATTTATAACTAATCTTGGAACTCCTCGTTCCAATTCTGCCTGTTTATTAACATAAAAAGCAGCACAGCTCCAGGGAGACTTGCTTTTTCTGATCAACCCTTTATTTAAAAGATCTTCGATCTCTTTCTTACAGTGATCTAATAATTCATTATTCATTTGTATTGGTCTAGTTTTAGTAGGTATCTGTCTTTCATTAAAATCTTTTTCATAAGGTAGTTGTACTATGTGTCAGTGCCTGTGCCAGAAAGCAGTAGGGAGATTAGAACAAATTTCTGCCTCAATCTGTTGTCTGAATAATTTTATTTTATGATTCAGCATGGGGTCTGTTAATTGATTAGCAATTCTTTTGTATATTATTTATGACTTTAAAGATTCCAAATGTCTATTTTTCCTGTCAATTCTTTCTTTATCAATATCCCTTATTATGGAAATATTATTGAGTGAATAGATTTCTTTCGGGATAGGTGTTAGAATGAAGTTAAAAAGTATGTCTTTTCCTAACACATTGGTTTTAATTCCTTCGTCTGTCGTTAGAAAGGGGTAAAGTAAAGCCATAAAGGGATTTCCTAGAATAATTTTAGTAGAAAGGTCTTTAATTAAAACAAAAACTATTTCAAAGCATATCCCATCATTACATATGTGGACATTAGGTATTTTGTAATTAATTATCAACTTTTCTCCATTAGCTTGAGTTAATCTTTTGGATGATTTTTCATAATACTTTAAAGGTATTAATCCTTCTTGTATACAGTTCATATCAACGCCTGAGTCTATTAAAGCAACTTTTGTCAACAAAAACTCTTTATTAATTACTAAAGTGATTTTTTTATGCCATTTTTGAAAAATTACTCTATCAATTAAACTCAAGAAATTCTGTCTATTGTTGTCTGAAACATCTTTCTCTACAGAAGGGGGTTCTATCATAGGTTTAGAAAATTCTTTTAAATTTATTATTTCTGAAATATTTTGTTCAGTTATATCTATGGAATTATCCTCTTTTATTTCTTTTATTTCTTGTTTTACCATTTTTACTTCTATCATTAAGTCTTGTAGAGTTACTGGTTTTGTATCTACTCCATTTTGTTTCTTTCTTGTCTAGCTTTTTCTGTCTTTCCACATTCCGTAACATGGTGTCCATATTTCCTACACTTAATACAAGCAATAGGTATGTCTACAGAATCTTTCAATTTTAGTAAATAGTTTTTTTTTTTTTTTTTTTTTTTTTTTTTTTTTTTTTTTGTCTTTTAGGTGATTGGGTAGATTATCTATCAATTTCATTATTATGTCTTTCTGTTTTCTTTTCCTTTTATTGACTTTAAGTGGGTTGGTTGATTTTAGTTTTGTCTTTTCCTTAACTTGATTTATCTCTTTCTGTTTAACGTTAAACATTCCCATTAATTTATTTATTACATCTTTCTCAAATTCTAATTTAGTGATTTATCTAACAATTTTAGTATGTATAACACATTGGTTTTTAGTATGACCATATTCTTTACATTTATGACAAATAGTATTTCTAACATTTCTGTCAGTTTTCTCATTATCTGATGACGTAGTAGTATTTAAAACTGTCATGTCTCTTTTTCTGTCTATATATAAAGGTGTATTTAAAATTTCTATCTTTTTAGTTAATTCTGCCAAACTATCATTTTGGGTATATATCATGAATCTTTCAATTGCTTTTAGTTCCTCATCAATTTTTTTCTTTTAAATATATCCTTATTATTTTTCCATCCTTTGTTGACTATTTCTCTTGATTTTAGTCTTCCTTTTTCTATCTCTTCTTTTGTCATCTCTTTTTCTTTCTTTATGTCTCTTTCTATTTCTAGCTTCTTACATATAGTTTGTATAGAACTAGTTTCTTTCTTGTTTTGTCTTGCCATTCTTTCTATCATTTCTTTTACTATTTCTTTCTGTAACATTCCTTTTTCTTTGTCTTCATCAATTATGTCTAGTTTGTCTTGCACTATTTCAATATGACTATTGTCTTTCTTTTCCGTGAAAGTTGTCTTTAAGTCTTTCAAGTGATGACTTTTGTTATCTTTCTCATACTTACTATATCTTATTTGCCTTTTTACTATGTCTGTCTCTTTGTGCATAGAATTATCTTCTTTACTTTCTGTCAAATTTGTTTTTGGTATCTTTAAGTTATCTGTCCCAAAGTCTTTCTTATTGTCTTTTAGTTCTCTATCATCTTTTCTACTATTTCTTTCATTATGCCAATTATCTGGTATAGTTTTTGCTAAAGGTGATCTATGATGAGGTTCAAATTGCCTTTCCTTTTGTAAAGGTGAATTTAAAACTTTCATTCTTTCAAAGAGGTCCAAAAAACTATCATTTTTCCTTTCTACTTTAGTATATATAGTGGATCTTTCAACAGTTTCTAAAGATTCTAATTTTTTATTAATCATGTCTAATAAACTATTATTGTGTTTATCAGTCTGTCGGTTGATTTTATCTCCTGTTAATATACTCCGCTTATTTGTGTTACTATTATAGCTATAATCATCAATATCACTGTCAGAATCAAAATTTGTTTCATTATAATCCATATTATTATTTAACCAATTATTGTCTATATCTCTTATGCTATAAACTTCATCATAATCTATATCATCATAGTCCATGTTTCTAATTAGTGTGCGCCTAGCCTAAGTGTGAACAAGCAAACAAATGATGAGCTGATAAACGTATTTATTCTATTTCCAAATAATTAATAATTATTGGCGGAACTATTACTAACCACTGGTATCCTTGCTATTGGGACCACCTCCACGAGAAGCTCCATTGCGGGACCACCCAAACAACACCTGTCCAACGGCTAACAAAAAACGGGCTGACCAATGTGAAACTATGGTTTGCCAACGAGTATGAGGCTGACCAACGCTATCAAGGAACAAGTAGTGGCTATGTAGTAATATCAGTTCCTAGTAACTTCTTAATTGCAAAGCAGTGTTTGATTGATGATTTTATCAATGATGAATGGCGGGATTGTTTTTGGGTTGATGATTTTTTTGAAAAAAGAAAATGTAACATTGAGAAATGGAAAAAATAGAATTTGAACGGTGTTAGTATGTACTTTTTTTTATTTTTTATTTTAGACAAGATATAAATTTTACTCTAATATAATTTAAGTGTATATGTATGTGAAATTCTCTCTTGGAGACTAAAACCCTAACTCTTGCCCTACACTCTATAAACACTTATACTTATATAGTGACTAACGCACTAAGGGTGTGCAGTGATGTTGTTAGTACGTACTTGGTAGTCTAAAGAGTGCTGTTTTCTTTTTCTTTTTAAATGACTTATTTAGGGTTATATTAGTGGATTGATATTATTTATGGGAAATGTTAATCAATGCCTTAAGGGCATTGGTTTAGAAGCTATTTTTAGAAACATTTTATTGAGAGAATAATAAAACAATAAATATTGTTGTCAATTTTTTGTATTTCTTATGAAAGTAGTGTCAAAACTTTTTTATTATGGTTTATTAACAATTGTCTTCAGGGCATTCATTAACATGACCCATTATTTATTTATGAACAGAGTTTACCATTGAGTTGGTTTGGAGGAAATTAACACTGTCTAACCTACTACGTAACACCTCAAACAAGCATTCATAAGTTATTTTAGTCGATTTATTTAAATCATTAAATTAATAATGAATTCGTGTGATTTAATATAGATTAACAGTCTTATGAAACACGCTTCAAAGGAAATCTGTATAGCCTTCATTTCCAGGCTAATTTTGATACTTCTAAGGGGAATGAACTATTTGCCATTGAGCTTAGAATAACGGCCAGAGGCATAATTTGGGTCAATGGTACGTAGAAGTATTATTTGTGTAAAGTTTTGCGCTCTGTATAGTATTTGAATGTGTAATTAATTTTCATTAAGACACTGTTGAGTAATGCATAGAGCTGAAACTACATGTAGAAGGAGACACCTTATCCCAAAACCCACTCAAAGAATCTTATGAATATTGCAGTATTCCTAACTGTCAACTGTCAACTGTCAACAGTTATATAATATGAGTAGATTCATAACCAAAAACCATGCATATCCACCACAAGTGAAGTATTGGAAAAAGAAGACATTGTGATACGCATGTAGGGTCGGGGATGATGCAAGAAACACATATTGTTTGTTCGTTCGAGTTTGCAAGCTAAGATGATATTACTTCGGCGCTTGTGGAAAGTTCAAACGTTACCACTTTTGAAAATTTTAACTTCACCAAAACTCAACCCCAGATTGCATGCATGTAGGATCGCATTGCAATTTGCACAGTGGGATCGGTGGGATCGTAAATCTAACAACGATCCTGCTCTGAAGGGCTTTTTAGACTTCTATTCGTTTGTGTTTGTTTCGTGCTATAAATATTACACAAGGTTAAGAACCCTAGAGCTCTAGTCTAGAGAGCAGAAAAAAGAGCTAGAGAGCCTCAAAGAGTAGAAAATGCCGATCTGAATCATCTGAATCTCCCTTTCCTCTCCAATCTTTATGCTTCAAAAGTGCTGGGTGGGTATGTTTTCTTTTTCTTCCTTCACTTCCATTTCTTTCTTTACAAATTTACTGTGAATGGGTTCACTCATGACCCATGTATGTGTGTTGCATTCTGCATGGTTTTTTTTTTTTTTTTCTCCATGGTCATATACATCTTGTGCTGCTTTTTAAGCCCTGAATAACTATTCTTGTGCATTTTTAATAACTTTTTTATGTAGTTCTTTTTATTTCCATGACGAAAAATTTAAGTGGGTGCTCTGCATTTTTTTCTTTTTGGGTGTTTTTTCTTTTCAATGACATTGATGTTGGTGCAAGCAATGTCATTGATGAAGATGTTAATGAACACAATGAAAGCATCGAACAAAATGAAGAATGTGGCATGGATGATTGAATGTCCATTTTTTATTTCCATTTTATGTTTTTTGCTTCCCTAGTGGAAAGGTGGAAACATAGACTATCTACTTTATTTGAATTGTTTTGTTATTGTGGTGCTAGAACTACGGAAGCATTCTCCTTTGTTCATGTATGGATATTTAATTGCTAAGTGCTTATTATTTAACTTTTTTGGTAACTTGTGTTTGAAAAAAAAAATTCCTTTAATTAGTTAGTCGAGTTATAGATTATAGAAGTTGAACTATATTGCCATTTTTCATTAATGATTTTAATAATTCTTAAAAATGTAACAATTACTACTATCTTTTTTATATATATTTTTTCCTTTAAAAAAATATATATTAATATTAATAACAAAAGTAGAATCTTATGATCTCAATCCGAATTTCAAGATAGGTGCATGATAAAGAATGTCTTGATGTTAGAAGTAGAAGTGTAGAACCAACCCAAATGATTTGATAAAAAATACCATAACCATAACCAGAAATGGGAAATTTCTTTTTTCTTTCACGTCTATTAACCTTCAATCTTACCTCTCTTGCTTATCCAATAACTGGTTGCTAACTTGCTATCAACTTGTAGTGAAATTCAATCAAGTCACATGATTATACCTCCTTATGTACGGACATATCCCATTGATATACTAAAAGCAAGTTACCCTGAAAATAACTTGAAACCTTGAAAATTGCATTCAAGTCCATCATATCTACTAAGGAAAACAATCTAATTTATAGCCATGAGTTTTTCATATCAATTTCATGCTCACCATCGGAAACAAATGCTGGACAAGATAACTAGAATTGAAACTGTGACATGAAAGGAGTAAAACAGAAAACTACATAAAAAAAATTATATAAATACCTAGGGATGGATTATTGAGCATGCCACAATTTTTAAAATTACAGCTTGGTAAGAGCACTTGCCAACAGAATTTAGGCAGACCAAGGGCCAAGTCATCCAAATTACATGGAAAACAATAGACATAATACACAATGAGAGATGTGGTACAAAATTTGCACGCTGCGGAGAAGAGTCAGCTTCAGATCTCAAATCAGGACTTGAGAAAAGTCAGCTTCAGCTCTCAAATCAGGACTTAACAAAAGCACGGAGTGTTTCATCCGAGGACTTTCTATCATAATCACCTGTAAAAACACAATTGCCTAGAGGACCTTTTAGAAGGACGAGCCTTAGTAGTCCATCAGCTACCTTCTCAGCAGCCTGCCACAGGGCCGGCTCAATGAATTTGAGGACCTTAGGTAAAATCTTTAAATGAGATCTTTTAATATATTTAATTATAAATTTATATATTTTTTTCAATTAAAATTTATTTTTCTTGTCTTTTGAGAGGCAAAATTACTAATTAAATTTTTGCATTCAAGTTCCGCTGACATTTCCTTTTCAATTGGTAAAATGGTTAATCCACTTAATCTTTCTTGTGACATAGTTGATCTTAAATAGAATTTTATTAATTTTAATTTTGAAAAACTTATTTATGCGGAAGCAACTGTAACAGTAACAGATATAGTTAGTAATATTCTGAAAGCAATACATGCATTTGGAAAAGATTCTAGCCTCTTTATATAATTTAGTACATTAATTGGAGAGTTTTCATTTATTTGCAAAACTTCTTTTAAAACTTTTAGTTCTGAAAATAAATTTAAGCCATCAATATCGGAATAAGTTTCATGTGTGAGAAAATATTCAAGATTAAGACAATTATTTTTCAAACTATACAATTTTTTGATGGAATATTATATAATATATTATTACTATTTGGGGGCCTCTTTATCAGTGGGGGCCTTAGGCCACTGCCTAAGTGGCCTATAGTTTCAGCCGGCCACCAGAAGAATACAGAGACATTAAGGATGAGTGAAAAAAAATATTTGAACTTCAATGTATAGTGGCAGCCTCATTATCTTACAGCCATAACAGACTTGAACATCTCCACAGTCATCATTTCAGGAGGGGTAGTAGGCAACTTTGCCCGTTGCTGAATGTTGTGAACTCGCTTCACAATAGAATCATCAATCCAACCAAGGCGATGTGACATGTCAACAGCCATGACCTGAAAATTGCCACACAACCTCCTTTAACTAACTGTGACACATACGAAAGAGGAATGCCTTGTAAGAAAAGAGGCTAAATAGCAATACCATGCCAACTGCAACAGCTTCTCCATGGAACCATTGCCCATAGCCAAATGAAGTTTCTATTGCCTGAAAAGACATGCCACAATATAAGGAGGAGTTAATCAAAAGGGGCTATTTCTGGCAGGGAAATTGAAGAATCCAATAATGAGTCCCTTATAACAGTACGATTAAATATAAATTTCAAACAATTTAAAAAAGAAAATAATTTTTTGTGTGTTCAAACTTCAAACTTTAAAGTAAAATGATAAACTTTACATGCTGGAATTCACATCTTAACAATAGTTGTACATTTACACAAATTACACAAAGCAGAGACAGTCTACCATGAGGGCAACCCTGGCATGTTAGTTGGATGACTCCAAGCAAAGGTTAATACAAACTACTAAAGAAATAATAACATAAAAACCTCTTAGATAAGATTTCACCTAAGCAAGTATTCAACATAAATTGTGGTCAATAATTAGCACAAGAAACAACAGTCTAACAACATCTATATATATATATATATATATATATATATATATATATTTCTAAAAGAGTAAGCGTAGTATTTATTGTTGCTACGCTCCAATTGAACCACATCAGTATCTACGTTATTATCTTTTCTTTTCTTTTTACCAATTTTCCAATAATTGTTTTTAACATTTTTTTTAATATTTACACTTCTCCAACCTTTCTCCCTCTCTTATCTTTTCATCTTCTCGCTACTTCTCCAACCTTTCTCCCTTCCTTACATTTTCATCTTCCTACTACTATCTAAATTAATATCATTCTTCCTCTTTCCCTTCATCTTCCTTTTATTTTGTCTTTTCTTATTCACACCCTCTTACTATAAATTTGTCGTTATCTCTTCCATTCTATGCATAGTTTTTCCTCACAACAAAAAGGTTGTTTCTCTCTCTCTCTCTCTCAAATTTTTGGTGGATTTTTTTTTCTTGCATATCTACTTTAGGTTGATAATTTTTTATATTATTTAAAACTCTACTTTGGGTTAATGCAATTTAGTTTTGTTTTTTTAATTTTTTTGTTCTCTTTGATTGTTAAATGTTATCCAATTGCGTTATAAAGAATTAAATATAGTATATAAAAATATAATATTATTCTATTTATTGTAAATTGATATTTCTTCTCTTATATAACATGATTTTTTATAGTGCTTAATTTAGATGTTAAACTATGAGACTTTACTAATTTTTGTTTCTTCTTTAATCCTTTGTGGTGGACAAAGTACTCTTAATAGTTGTATTAGAAGTACACTATAGTGCCATTTATTTAGAGAAAAGTAAAGGTTAACCAAACGAAAATAATCGGATGAGTGACAAATTTTAGCTTTTGTAATTTTATTTTAATTATTATTATTATTTTAAAACAATGCATATATAGAAATTTAATTCTTAGATTTTGCTAATAATTGTTTATTTGATAATATGTTTTGGGTGGATGAAATTACAACAAATTGTTTTCCTAATTGGTCCAATTTACTTATTGTTAAGTTTTATTAATTTTCTTAGTTAAATTTTTTGGTGTTTTGGATTGTAGGCAAAAAAAATAAGGTTTGAAAAAGTTTGTTTAAAACTAAAAGAATAATTTTCAAATTTTATCTTTATTAAAAAAATGAATATTTTCATTAACTTGCCTTTTGAATTTCTTGAGAAAAATTGAATTGTTTTCATTTTGGTACTACAAAATTTATATTTATGATTTATGATTGTTCTTATATTACATTTATGATTGTTCCTATAATAAATAAAAATATGACTACAAAATACATTACTTTTTATTAAATTAGTTTAAATTGTAAAAATAATAATAATAATAATACAACCACCATAAAATAATTATCACACGTAACGCACGGCTAGTATATCTATAATAACTGAGAACCATTCACTCTACTTGCCCAGGATAAATAATTGAGCCAGCATCATCCAGAAAAATTGACATGGACAAAAGTAGAAAATAAATAGTAATTAACTTATGAAACTTCAATACCAGGACAGAGGTAAATGTTAAACAGTTTATCATCATTAATTTGATATTGAGAAAGATTTAAAATCATACTCTATAAAGTTTATATAAATGTCGGTGGAATGAACATTAACTCCATCTATCTTTTCACTAACAAATCTTTTTTTTTTGGGGGGTGGAGGGGCGGTGCAGGGGCATGGGTGAGGAGGGGTTAACTAAGATGGCGGCTCAGTCATGGAAGACATTTGTTCCGTCCAAGCCAAAACCCATCATATTTAAACATACTGTATCATGGGCATTTCCTCCTTTAAGGTCTTTTATTTATTTTTTCTTTGGCAGCAATGCCATTAAGATCAGATTGATTACAGGTAAAGTTGTTGGACAAATTTGCTACCTACAATGGTTAGGATGGATCACATTGAGACCATGAGGCAAAGGCGAACTGAACCAACTAATAACCAACATATACATGCTTTGCGCTAGTGCATCAAGTTCTACTGATTCAGGAAACTGCACCAACAGAGTACAGAAGTATTGACCTAAGACAAGTACTAACTTTAGAGCCATGGATCCTAATAAAGCATGGAATACTCATGAGAGCTCCTAAGAGGTCAGACTTGATAAAAATCCACTACAAAATATATACCACTTTATGTTTCATACTTCTTCATGTTCACTCCAGTGAATTGCAGTTGCATAACTCATATTTAGTAGGATTTAAATGTTGCCATAAACTATTAATTAGAAAAATATATCACTTCACCTACACAAGACTTGCAAAGCACAAAATTTGCAGTTATCCAAGCTATAATGAATGAAATTAACTGCATAAACTCAAAACTCACGTGGCCAAATGTATGACCAAAGTTCAGTGTTGCCCTCAGTCCACCTTCCTTCTCATCCAAGGACACAACCTCAGCCTTGTTTTCACATGATCGCTTTATAGCATAAGTGAGTGCACTTGGATCCCTGCAATGGACCAACCAATTATACTCATGCATGATGTTCCATCCAAATTGAGTAAAAAAAACATAATAATTGCATGAATGAGTTTGCATGGCCAAGTATATAAAAATAGCCAGTAATACACAGAAAAAAGACATAATAAGCCAAAAGTGCAATAAAGCTACATTCTGATTGTGGAAGTTTTTTGATAAATAATCCAAAAGGCCCAAAAAAACAACCAATATTTATAACAAGTTATATAAATGTTCCGTGTCCCAAGATATGTTTCATCTTCATTTTCATGAAAATAATCAACAAGTCAATGCAGTGCACTAGGTCGGAAATTTATTCAAAAAAATTTCTTCTATGGTTTTTATACCTAGCCATTAATGCGTCCATATTCTTCTCCTGCCACTCAAAAAATTCAGCATCCCTGACAAGCCCACACTTTATAACCTCGGCAAGCCCTGATCCCAATTCCCTATCCGGCAATGTGTTTAACGTGTCTTTGTCTATAAGTACACATTGAGGTTGGTAAAAAGTACCAATCAAGTTCTTCCCAAGGCGGTGGTTTAGCGCAGTTTTGCCACCAACAGAGGAATCCACCTGGAAAAAAAAATCAAAACATCAAAGGAATGTGTGTGGGGGGGAAGGGGTTAAGTCCAAATAAGTGGACTAAACAGAGAAATAATCAAATAAAAGTTAGGAATGAGAAATATTTTCATACGTGTGTAATGGATTTAAAATAAATTAGCAGACCTGTGCCATCACCGTCGTAGGAATCTGAATGAAATTAACGCCACGGATGAAAGAGGCAGCAGCATAGCCACACATGTCACCAATCACACCACCTCCTAGGGCAACAAATGTACAACGCCTATCCAACCGCGACTCAATGGCCTTGTCAAAGACTTTCATAAGTGTATCCTATCAGATCAAACACGCACTTACTTTTAATGCAAAGTCAATTATACCTCAAACACAAAAACGTCAATTTTAAACCTTAAAATATACCCACCATGTACTTGTGCTTCTCACCATCCGGTAAAATCACACTCTCCACAGAAACATTAGGGTTCCCCTTAGTTAAAGCTTCAACAACTTTATCCAGGTAGAGTGGTGCAACTGTGCTATTAGTGACCACAAGTACTCTCTTCCCATGAACATGCCTACCACATAACAATCAACTTATTATTGATCAATCTGATCAGGGGTGGCGCCACCTTAAGGCCAGGGTGGTCCTGGGACCACCCTGACCTAAATTTATATATATATATATATATATATAATAATTTAAAAAATTTTATTTGTCTACCCTTCAAAAAAAATTTGGAAACACCCTTAGTTTTTTTTTTATGCCAATAAAATTAAATTTTGCTTTATAATTTGTTCTACATTCAGTGGATGAATGATTGCTTGGTTTTGTAAATTGAAAGAGATGTAGCTTGTAGCATTGATAATGAGACTCTCATGTAACGATTTCAAAATATGAAAACTCGTAGAAGGAAATTGTAAACTTTATGTATTTGCGTGTTTGTTTATTGTTGTTGTTAATAATATATGAATTTTTCTTTTTATTAGATTGTATAATATATGCTTCTTAAGGATCACCTTGAGAAAAATTTCTGGAGCCGCTACTGAATCCAATAAAGAAAACCACAAGCATGTCTATAAATACCTAAGAAGCATGGAAACTTGAAAAACTCTGAATGCGTATTCTCATTATGTAGGGAGAAAAAAAATACTTTATTTTGAAAATAATTCCTTCAATCTTAGATATGTTTTTAAATATTTTGATAGTTATTATCTAAGATGCACAAACATTTCATTTGGGGTGCAGTACCTGTGTCATAACGGTGTCCTATCTGTCATATTATGTTACAATTTTTCAAGAATTAATCATGTCGTCGTATCGTACCATGTTCGCGCATCCTAGGTTGTTGTTTATTTTGAAAACTTATAAATAAACATGAAATATGCCTATAAATAAATAAAATTGCCTATATTATCCTAATTTTTCAAGAATTGTCATGTAGTCAGTGTTCGTGTCCGTGTCCATGTCCATGTCCATGCTTCATAGATAAATACTAAGAAATCAAAATTTGAATTTTGAGTCTCATGTGCCAAAAGTTTTAAATTTTAACCTATGCTACATTATTTACTCTTTAGTCTCCGTTTGGGAAGCGTGTTTTCCAGCGGAAGCTTTTTTTTTTTTCTATGGATCTCGTACACTATTTACGAAACCCACAAGTACTATATTCAACAACCTTTTTTTAAACTGGGTTCCACGATACTATTCACACATTTAAAAATTATTTTGCTATAGTGCTTTCAGTTTTTAGCAATAAACGGTACCCAAACAAAGACCCTTAGGGGGTATTTAGATACCGCTTATTTTGCTGAAAACTGAAAATATTGTAACAAAATAATTTTTAAATGTGTGAATTGTGTCGTGAAACCCATTTTTAATAAAAATTTTACTGAAAAAAGAGATTTGTAGGTTCTGTAAATAATACACGGACCCACTAAATAATACATAATCACATGAAACACTCTTCTCAAAAAAATGAAAAGAAAACGTCAAAAGGCAGACGCTGACAGCTGTATCTAATAATAATTCAACACGTGATATGAAACATTTTGGTCACTCATTTACAGAAATCGAATCAAGTTTTGAACAAAGCTAGCAAATAAAAGATGAGAAATGCTATGTCTACAACATTTTTACAACATTTCTACAACAAATCCTAAGTGGCAAGTTATTACTAGTTGTTATTGTTGGGGCAAAAAAGTAATCTTAGCGTTAGTTTGAAATTTAAACCAATAACAACTAACCACCTGTGATTTGTTGTAGAAATGTTGTAAAAATATTGTAGACGTAGCATCTCTCATAAAAGATTATTCAAAATTAGAGAGCTAAGGGTTAAAAAAAATTCACATGCAAAATCAAAACGAAACGAATAAAAGTGAAAAAGAGTAAAATTTGACTGGAAGTTTACTTCTGGAGAAGGTGAGGTTGATCGAGGAGTCCGGATCCGATGTAAATCGGGTAGCTCCGGTTGCCCAAATCCACGTCCACGATAGTCGGGGCATTAGAATCCGTTTTAGCCGCCGATTCCATAACCTGAGCGGAACTCGCACAAATCCTCGACCTGACTCGGCTCGCGCTCGACACGGAGCTCACTCCCCGATTCAAACTCAACTCGATCGAACTCGGGGAAACGAAGGAAGAGCGGAGCGAGACCGAGTTAGGACTCTGAACGCGGAGAAAGGAATCGGAGGAGCCGTTGGTTTTACGAAGAGATGTTGGTTTGGGGGAGAGAGAAATAGCGAACGGGAAAGCGGTGGAAGCCATGGAGTATTCGGGTTCGGGTATTGGTTAGAGGTTGGTGGGAAAAGAGAGACAGAGGGTGAGAGAGAAGTGATGATTATGGTTGAGTGTGGATGTGACATTGTGAGTGTTAGGCATTTGGGATTTTGTTGAAGAAGAGAGAAAGAAGAGAGAGGGAGATGTGGGGATAGGTGAGGCGGGCGAGTGGTGAAGGACGCTGCGAGACGGGCCAGTAGGTCCGATTTTCATTTCATGATTTCTGCGATATTCTCGTGATAAATTGAGGTTAAAGTGGAACCATATCGTGAAAATTTTGGGTCTTCAGTATGGACTCTGTTAAGAAAAAGGATGAGAAGCAGATTGTCAAGAATGAATCAGGTCCAAGCAAATGTAGGAACTTGAAGAAGGAAGGTATGAAGTCTGTGAAGTTGAAGCACAAGCAGAGCCTAAACGACAACAAACAGAATTGAAGGAAGAACGAAGACCTGTAGCAGAACGGCAGCGTTTTGGGTTAAACAGTTGAATAGATTGCTGGTAGTTTTGAGAAGTTAAGTGAAGCATGTGAGTGTTCATGTGAGAATAAGTGTATGTGAGAATAAGTGTATGTTAGTTAGAATTAGGGACAGATGTCATAAGCTTATTGGTTCCGTGTTTGAAGGGAAGTTAGTTAATTTTCCCGCCTAAAATTTGTTGCTCTGTTTTGTATATAAACGTAGAGATTGTACAATGTAAAGCAGTTACTTTCATTTTCTCATTTTAGTGTAAAGAAAGTTTTCTCTTTCTCTCTGTGTGTTCTTCCAGTTTTCTCTAGAATCATCCTCTAGTTTCTAGGTTTTCACAGACTTATCGAGTCCACATTAGGTGATGGTTAGGTTAATACCATGTCCATGTGTACCATCAGGGTCTTGATTGTGTTGAAGCATTGTACAAGCCATTCCACTCATGCCAAGTATCATGTGAAGTAGTACAATAACTCGATTCATACCAACAAGATACTTTTGTTCGCTCCAAGTTCCAACCATCCCAAGATCCCATGAGTCCATGACTTTGAGCATGCATGAGTTACCAAATATTGGCTAATGAGGTAGGATTGGGATCCAGTGCAATTGCTAAACTGTGTTATTTACCCAATTCCTTCACAACCTTTTTTTTTTTTTTTACTTTTTTACTTTTATTCATTTTTTATATTTAATGGTTGAGATTTAAAGTTGCTTTTTGCAACTTTAAATCTCAACCATCCATACCAATTGTATTAGGTCTTGAACCTAATCTCAATCCAATGAGGTAAGGGGTTAACCGCGGCCTAGGACTTGCAAATACCATACAAATATTCTATGATTTTATTTATATGACTCCTTTGATTATTTCCTACCATACATGTTGATCCGTCTTAACATAATCTCATTTAATCTATATAAATAATTTTTTTTTTATCAATTATAACTATAAATTTTAAATTTAGAATTAATGACTAGAAGCATTTTAATAGTTACATTGGGAAATTAGTTGTTCATCCCTAAAGTCCCTAACCATTTTACCCAAAAAAAGTCTCATTTTATTTATATTTACTTAAATTGCATATTTTATATTTGGATAAAATTTGCATTTCATTTACAATTATTATAATTTATGTGCTTCAAAGATATACAAATATGTTGACAAAAGTTTTGTAATTCAACTAGCATTTTTTGGTCTAACAAAAATATCTCTCAACTATAGAATTATTTTATAAAATTAAAAAAAAAAATGTTAAGCATTTTAGATCAGTTGAAATGTTCTTGTACATCAACCCAACAAAACTTGTTTATTGAGTGTGTTATATAGTGTGTGTATATATATATATATATATATATATATATATGTATGTATGTATGTATACTATTTTTGTGATAATTATAATTAAGGAATATGATTCTCTAGTTTAGTTCTTTTGTGTTTTTTTAGCACGACATTTGTACTACTTTTAGTAAATGTGTATCTTGAACATTGGTTGTTATGACGATTAGAGTTTTTTTGTGTGTTGATTTCGTTATGATGATTAAAGTTGTGATAAGAGATTTTTAAAATTTTAAGATGATTAATATTGTGATAAGAGATTCTTTTAATTTTAAAATAAAATTTGGAAAAGACAATATGATTATAAAAGTGATAGTCTCTTACATAAAAGATTAAATATAATAAAATAAAAGTGATGGTCTGCAAGAGATAAATAGTTGGGAGTTAATCTATTTCTAGATAGGCAATCTATTTCTAGATAGGCTATAGATTTCGAGTGAAAATAACTTATGAAATGATATTCTAACAACTTTGATAATATTTATCTTTTCTTGGTATCATTATTAGTATTATTTTGGCCATATCCAAGAGAAATGTGAATTTCCTGTTCCTGATTCTGTTATTTCGTTTTAAAAAATGGAATTGTTGAATTTAAGGACCGATTGGTAAGGGTATTTAAATATAGTTTTTTGTTTTGCAATCCATAAATGGTGGACTCCACACTTGAATTTATTGTTTGGCTAATATTCTCTAAATATAGTTTTTAAAAAACCATATCCTATTTTCCTTATTCAAAATAGGATTTTGAAAACGGTTTACGGGACTTTTCAAGATACAGAAAATGTTTTTAATGACATAATTGTAAATAAATTGAAAACACTCAAAATGGTGGACTTCACAGATTTGTCCAAACTCTTCTATCTTTTAAATTAAGGAGCTTATCTTTATCACAAAAAAATTTCATACTTCAAATTTGAAACTTATCATTATTCTATCTTCTTTCGTCAAAAAATTTATCATTAGAATAATAATTAAAAAAAAAGGGGTACATGAGCTTTATTACCTTATCACTATCCAAAAAATAAAAGTAATCTACAGATTACTTTTTTTAAAAAGTTTTTAAAGAAATCTCAAAAATAGAAATGATTTTCCAAATTTCTTTTTCTTTTTTTTTTTTTCAGTATTTTGAAAATTGTTCTTAAAAATGGAAGCCAAACACAGATAATGTAAAAATTATTATATGAAAACTAGTTTCAATTTCAATTTTTTGAAAATTGTTTTCATACTATTTTGAAAACAAAAACAAAAATCCTCCTACCAAATAGGCCCTAAAATTTCATTTTGTAGTAAGAAAGAGAAAGAGTATGAATTTTAACACTTGGAGAGAAAATTCACCCACCATTTTCGAATTCTGGTTAGCGACTGGGTCAGCATTTAATTCCAACCAGTATTCTTTTGCCCCTAAAGTGTATGCGAGTTTGCTCATACGTGTGAATGTGTGTGAGACAGATTGAAAATGATTAATAAATACTCTCAGATTAACGATGATGTGGTGTTCCTTCATCTTACAACACAATAAATTTAATTTGTGAGGTTTACGTTAAATATGAAAGTAAGGAGCGCCACATTCCAAAAGTATCTAATAATTTCTCGAGATAGATTACGGACAGTAAGAACGACCATTATAAAGGGAACATCTTTTTTTTTTTTTAAGTAGCAAGGGAACAACATCAAGGCAACAAATAAGTGGACTTACTCTGAGCTAGAACTCTTTTACAAATGCTTTTAAAATATTAACCAATCGTAAATCATGCAATGTACAAAGAAATTTGGTTGAGACTTGAGAATATATATAGGGTTTGACTTTTCTTTGATGCTTTTGAGCTTTGGAGGGAACATGATAGTAATATGTGTCTTAAAATGAACATATGTCAATCTTTTGTTTTGTCTTGTGCTTTTGTTTACAGGAGTAATGTAATATATTAAATAATTTTAAGCCATGTCAATAATTTCATATCTGAAAATGGACACATGTCAATAATTTTCTATTAAATTAATGTGTTTTTTGACAAATTTATTATTAAATTATATTATTTATTTATTAAATATTAAGATGATTAATAATTATAGAGACCTCATATATAAATGGATAAAAAATGATACGTGAGGTAGATACCTCAAGCTCAAGTGTCCTCGGGTGGTAATGAAATTGTGAATCACGGAGAACCTACCAAGCATAGTTAGTAAAAATCAGTATACATTTAATACGGTAAGTATACGGATATAATTTGAAATTTTGAAGAAAATACATTTGAAAAGTTTGGCATAAAAATACAGAAATGAAAAAAAAAAAAAAGAGAAGTATGTGTATAAAACGGGTATATTACATTTATCTTTAAAAAAATGTAACAAAAATATAGATATATTTACCATATACCTTTTTGAGATAAATACAATAATCTTTGTGTGGTAAACTTTTAGCTTCGGTCAAGTATGATTTAATCTTTAGAACATTCATGAGTGATATTAGGGATATTACAAATATTACTACATAGATCTTACAAACTGATATGTCATTAAAAATATTTAACAAAATGCTAAAAGTACTATAAGTTTTATAAATACTAAAAGTACTATAAATTTTATTGCATAAAACTTATAAACAATGTGATAATGAATGTAATTAGTAGACTTCAACCACCTCGTAATTAAATATTTGAATTGCCTCTTTGTGATAGTGACAAATCAATTTTTAAGTTAATGTAGTAAAATTTGTAATACCCTAACACTTACAGATTAATTCAAACTCTCAGTGTATGAGTTTTTTATACCAAGATTTATAATAATTATAGCCTTTTTTTTTATAAGTAAGTTATTAACAATGATTATTTTGGTAGGAACATGAGCCATAGACTTACAACAATAATAAAAATTGGAATTTGTGTTTTGGCGAATTTTATTTTTATGTTTAATTGGATTTACAATTTTAATAAAAAGAATATATTAGATATGAATCTTTGAGTTCAATAGGAGTGAATACCTTCTATTCAGATTTTTTAGATAATATTTATATCCCCTTCTTCTTCTTTTTTTTTCCTTTTTTTTTGAGAAAACTTTGTATATCCCCTTCTAACGCCAAAGAGGCAACATATTTGATATTGTTGTTGTGGGAGCATTTTTTGCTCTAAGGAAACTCATGTTTATCCTTAGGCAATTTTTGCTTGTCCCACATTGGAAAGATGGCCTTCCCCTCTCTAGCTTATAAGGGATGAGCCAATTATCAAAAAATGCTCCCACAATAACCAAACTAGTGGTACTCTTTCTAATTGGCTCATCCCTTATAAGCTAGAAAGGGGAATGCCATCTTTCCAATGTGGGACAAGCAAAAATTGCCTAGGGTTTCCTTAGAGCAAAAAATGCTCCCATAGTTGTTATGATAAATTTTTACTTGATTTTCATCTAAGCTTATCACTGACATTATTTTTTTACTTACTAATAACTACTTACAATATCAGTAGTTTATAAAAAATTTGTAGCTTTGGTATTTTTCTTTGACGTTTGTTTCACTAAGTTTTATCTTTAAGGAGTCATATTTAACATGACAATTTTTATAGAGAAGTACTTTTACATTCACAATATTTTTATAACAAATCTTAAGTGATTAGTTTTTATTAAATTTAATTTGAATCAACTACTGAAGTTAATTACTTTTTTGCCAACTAGTACTAGCTAAAACAGTATAGTACTTTGAATTTATTGTAAAAGTATTTTGAAAGGACAATTTGAAAAAGTTAGTGGCCTAAAAAATAGAGAGAATGTCTTAAGGGTGGAAAAAAAATGCATAGCACAACACCCACAACAGTCCGTAACACGGCCGCCCAAGAGAGACAAGAAGCTTGGATAATTTAGCCGCCTAGTTTTGCAAGATTTTAGAGATGAAGCTTGGTGGTAGTGTTTGATTGATGATTTTATCAATGATGAGTGGCAGGATTGTTTTTGGGTTGATGATTTTTCTAAAAAAAGAAAATGTAGCGTTGAGAAAAGGAAAATATAGAATTTGAACGGTGTTGGTATATACTTTTTTTTTTTATATATAAGATAGAAATTCTACTCTAATATAATTTAAGTGTATATATATGTGAAGCTTTCTCTTGGGGACAAAATAGGCTTCTGCCATTTTTGGGCAAATTAATTAGCCTTTTGTCCTTTTTCCCAAACTAAATAGGGAAATGTCCCTCTTTTGGAAATCGAGTTTTTTAAAATTGATCTGAATGGGTTCACTCATGATCCATGTATGTGTTGCATCTTGCATGGTTTTTTTTCTCTCTCTTCTTCTCCATGGTCATATACATCTTGTGCTGCTTTTTAACCCCTGAATAACTGTTCTTGTGCAGTTTTTTTTTTTTTTTTTTAATTTTTTATGTAGTTCTTTTTATTTCCATGACGGAAAATTTATGCGGGTGCTTTGCATTTTTTCTTTTTTGGGTGTTTTTTCTTTTCAGTAGCTACTTTGATAGGGAACATTTAATTGAAATCTGAAATCTTACTTTAAGGAGGATTCAGTGTAGGAGTTGTGGCCTGTGGGGAAGTTCATTCTAAGAGTATGCATAGGCTTCTTTCAACTGGAATGTGTGCTAAAGTTGAATCGTCTTCTAAAGAGTCAGAGAAGAAAAAGAAGAGAGTGGTGGATTTGGATGAAGCTGATGTAATTCAAGAAATAAAAAAATCAAAAGGGAAGGGCACTATGGCTAGTTTTGAAAGAAAATCAAAACAAACAACCAAGAATCAAATTATTTAGAACAGAAGAACATGAAAAACTTAGTCAGCAAATAGCAAAGTTCTTTATATGCTAGTGGTATTCCCTTGAATTGTGTAAATAATCCTGAATTTGGGCGGATGCTTGAAATGATTGCAAATTATGGTGTTATAATTGGTGATGAATTTGAGCCACCATCTTATCATGAAATCAGAGGAAAATTGTTGAGGAAGGAAGTGGATAAGACATTGGATATGCTTCAAAAACATAGGGAAAAATTGAAGAAAACTGGTTGCTCAATTATGTGTGTTGATTGGACAAATATAAAAGGGCAATCTATATGCAAAATTTTAGTGAATAGCCCTGAAGGAACTATTTTCTTATATTCCCTAGATATCAGCTGAGAAGATTTTTTTGGTGTTAGATGAGGTTGTAGAGAAGGTTAGGGAGGAAAATGCTGTACAAGTAGTCACTGATCATACAACCAACTATGAATTGGCCGGAAAAATGCTAATGGAAAAGAGAAAAAGATAAAAGATTGTTTTGGACTCCTTCTACCGCCCATTGCTTGGAATTGATTCTTGAAGATTTTCAAAACAAGCTTAAGAGATCATCAAGTAACAATTGCAAGTGTAAGAAAATTACTACATACATATATTCTAGGGCATCTCTTCTAACTTGTTTGAAGCATTTCACTAATGGGAAGGAGTTGATTAGACCAGCTGCAACTTGATTTGCTACTACATATTTGACATTGGCATGCCTTCATGAACTAAAAGGGGCATTGACAACAATGTTCTCATCTGACAAATGGAAGTTGAGTAGGTCTGCTGCCTGCCTGCCTCACAAGAAGGAAAAAGAATTGAAGCAATAGTTTTGGATAGTCGAGATTTTTGGCCGCATGTTGCTTATTGTCTAAGGGCTGCAATACCCATTTTAAAGGTGTTTCGAATGGTAGACTCCTATACATCACCTTCAATGGGATTCATCCGTAAAGCTATGGATCAAGCAAAAGAAAAAATAGGAAGTAATTTCAATAATGTTCAAAAAAGGTAAAATTTTATATATTACTTTGATTTGCTTTTTGAATTGATTAGTGTAAGAATGTTATAGTTTTTTATTTGCAGTATAATAATAGTGACATATATGACTTTTTATGTATTATAGATACCAACCTGTATTGGATATTATTGATCAAAGATGGCAACACCAGTTTCACAGTCACTTGCATGCTGCAGCATACCATTTGAATCCTCACTACCACTATAGTGATGATTTTAATCCGGATGTCAACATTAAATTGGGGCTATACTCTTGTCTCTTTAGAATGACAGCTGATACTAAAGAGAGAGCCAAAATAGATTTGCAATTTGAATCATTCAAGGATGCAAAAGGCCTATTTGGTATAGAGTTTGCAATCTCAGCTAGACAGAGCAAAACTCAAGGTTTCTAAATTTGCTATCTCATTTGAAATTTCATTTGTTTTTTTAAGAATTCCTAAATTTGTTGCCCTTTCACTGAGCCTTAGGTTAATAAGTGCAGCTGACTGGTGGAGTGCATATGGAGATGAGTGTCCGGTGTTGATGAGGTTTGCTATTAGAATATTAGGCTTAACATGTAGCTCTTCAGATTGTGAAAAGAATAAGAGTGCATTCGAGGAGAAAATGGACAAATGCCCATTTCAAAAAAAAAAATCCAGCATTTTGCCCTCTTTCCCAAACTAATTAGGGAAATACCCCTCTTTTGAAAATCGATTTTCTCAAAATCGAGTTATAAAAAAAATTCTGAAACCCTATAGTGGCGTTTTAAGGAGCCTATAGCGACGTTTTAAGGACCTATAGTGGCGTTTTGTAATTCGATCTCCATGCTCGAGTTTCAAAACGTCACTATATGTCCTTAAAACGTCACTATAGACTTCTTAAAAACGTCACTATAGGGCTTAACTCGATTTTAAGAAAATTGAGTTTCAAAAGAGGGGCATTTTCTTAATTAATTGGGGAAATAGGGTAAAATGCTGGATTGTTTTTTTAAAAAGGGCAAATGCCAATTTTTTCCGTGCATTCGAGATGGTAAGTTATTTTTTATATTAAAATAAATTGATAAGTTATTTCATATACAAATTTTGTTAGTTATTTCAAGAGGTTTTCATTATAAAAACTTCTGAATGTCTTTAGGTACACTCAAAAAGAAGAAATTATTTACGCCATAAAAAGTTGAATGACATGGTGTTTGTCATGCAGAACTTAAAATTGAAAGAAAGAAGAGAAAATACAAGTCAACCTATGGAAAATTGTTTTGATGATATGCCTTCAGATGATGAGTGGATAACAGAAAATGAGAGTCAACTTCCTCTACAAAAAGAAAATTTCCTTAATGTTCTTGACAGGGCTGCTCGAAGGGAGGCATATAATAGTGATGAAAATGGTGTTTGCTAAGTGCTTATTATTTAACTTTTTTGGTAACTTGTGTTTGAAAAAAAAAAATTCCTTTAATTAGTTATTAGAGAGTTTGAAAAAAAAAATTATTCCTTTAGTTAGTCGAGTTATAGATTACAGAAGTTGAACTATATTGCCATTTTTCATTAATGATTTTAATAATTCTTAAAAATGTAACAATTACTACTATCTTTTATATATATATATATTTTTCCTTTTAAAAAAATATATTAATAATAATAACAAAAGTAGGATCATATGATCTCAATCCGAATTTCAAGATAGGTGCATGATAAAGAATGTCTTGATGTTAGAAGTAGAAGTGTAGAACCAACCCAAATGATTTGATAAAAAATACCATAACCATAACCAGAAATGGGAAATTTCTTTTCTTTCACGCCTCTTAATCTCCAATCTTACCTCTCTTGCTTGTCCAATAACTGGTTGCTAACTTGCTATCAACTTGTAGTGAAATTCAATCAAGTCACATGATTACACCTCCTTATGCACGGACATATCCCATTGATATACTAAAAGCAAGTTACCCTGAAAATAACTTGAAACCTTGAAAATTGCATTCAAGTCCATCGTATCTCTTTCGCCAAAAGAAAAAAAAGTCCATCGTATCTACTAAGGAAAACAATCTAATTTATAGCCATGAGTTTTTCATATCAATTTCATGCTCACCATCAGAAACAAATGCTGGACAAGATAACTAGAATTGAAACTGTGACATGAAAGGAGTAAATCAGAAAACTACATAAAAAAAATTATATAAATACCTAGGGATGAATTATTGAGCATGCTACAATTTTTAAAATTACAGCTTGGTAAGAGCACTTGCCAACAGAATTTAGGCAAACCAAGGGCCAAGTCATCCAAAGTACATGGAAAACAATAGACATAATACACAATGAGAGAGATGTGGTACAAAATTTGCACGCTGCGGAGAAAAGTCAGCTTCAGATCTCAAATCAGGACTTGAGAAAAGTCAGCTTCAGCTCTCAAATCAGGACTTAACAAATGCACGGAGTGTTTCATCCAGGGCCTTTCTATCATAATCACCTGTAAAAACACAATTGCCTAGAGGACCTTTTAGAAGGATGAGCCTTAGTAGTCCATCAGCTACCTTCTTATCAACCTGCCAACCAGAAGAATACAGAGACATTAAGGATGAGTGAAAAAAAAATGTTTGAACTTCAATTTATAATGGCAGCCTCATTATCTTACAGCCATAACAGACTTGAACATCTCCACCGTCATCATTTCAGGAGGGGTAGTAGGCAACTTAGCCCGTTGCAGAATGTTGTGAACTCGCTTCACAATAGAATCATCAATCCAACCAAGGCGATGTGACATGTCAACAGCCATGACCTGAAAATTGCCACACAACCTCCTTTAACATAACTGTGACACATATGAAAGAGGAATGCCTGGTAAGAAAAGAGGCTAAATAGCAATACCATGCCAACTGCAACAGCTTCTCCATGGAGCCATTGCCCATAGCCAAATGAAGTTTCTATTGCCTGAAAAGACATGCCACAATATAAGGAGGAGTTAATCAAAAGGGGCTATTTCTGGCAGGGAAATTGAAGAATCCAATAATGAGTCCCTTTATAACAGTACGATTAAATATAAATTTCAAAAAAATTAAAATAGAAAATAATTTTTTGTGTTCAAACTTCAAACTTTAAAGTAAATTGATAAACTTTACATGCTGGAATTCACATCTTAACAATAGTTGTACATTTACACAAATTACACAAAGCAGAGACAGTCTACCATGAGGGCAACCCTGGCATGTCAGTTGGATGACTCCAAGCAAAGGTTAATACAAACTACTAAAGAAATAATAACAAAAACACCTCTTAGATAAGATTTCACCTAAGCAAGTATTCAACATAAATTGTGGTCAATAATTAGCACAAGAAACAACAGCCTAACCACATATATCTATAATAACTGAGAACCATTCACTCTACTTGCCCAGGATAAATAATTGAGCCAGCATCATCCAGGAAAACTGACATGGACAAAAGTAGAAAATAAATAGTAATTAACTTATGAAACATCAATAACAGGACAGAGGTAAATGTTAAAAAGATTATCATCATTAATTTGATATTGAGAAAGATTTAAAATCATACTCTAGAAAGTTCATATAAACGTCGGTGGAATGAACATTAACTCCATCTATCTTTTCACTAACAAATCTTTTTTTTTTTTTTTTTTTTGGGGGGGGGGGGGGGGGTGGGTGCAGGGGCGTGGGTGAGGAGGGGTTAACTAAGATGACGGCTCAGTCATGGAAGACATTTGTTCCGTCCAAGCCAAAACCCATCATATTTAAACATACTGTATCATGGGCATTTCCTCCTCTAAGGTCTTTTATTTATTTTTTCTTTGGCAGCAATGCCATTAAGATCAGATTGATTACAGGTAAAGTTGTTGGACAAATTTGCTACCTACAATGGTTAGGATAGATCATATTGAGAGCATGAGGCAAAGGCGAACTGAACCAACTAATAACCAACATATACATGCTTTGCACTAGTGCATCAAGTTCTACTGATTCAGGAAACTGCACCAACAGAGTACAGAAGTATTGACCTAAAACAAGTACAAACTTTAGAGCCATGGATCCTAATAAAGCTTGGAATACTCAAGAGAGCTTCTAAGAGGTCAGACTTGATATAAATCCACTACAAAATATATACCACTTTATGTTTCATACTTCTTCATGTTAACTCCAGTGAATCGCAGTTGCATAACTCATATTTAGTAGGATTTAAATGTTGCCATAAACCATCAATTAGAAAAATCACTTCACCTACACAAGATTTGCAAAGCACAAAATTTGCAGTTATCCAAGCTATAATGAATGAAATTAACTGCATAAACTCAAAACTCACGTGGCCAAATGTATGACCCAAGTTCAGTGTTGCCCTCAGTCCACCTTCCTTCTCATCCAAGGACACAACCTCAGCCTTGTTTTCACATGATCGCTTTATAGCATAAGTGAGTGCACTTGGATCCCTGCAATGGACCAACAAATTATACTCATGCATGATGTTCCATCCAAATTGAGTAAAAAAAAAACATAATAATTGCATGACTGAGTTAGCATGGCCAAGTATATAAAAATAGCCAGTAATACACAGAGAAAAGACATAATAAGCCAAAAGGTGCTATAAAGCTACATTTAGATGTGGATGTTTTTGATAAATATTCCAAAAGGCCCAAAAACAACCAATATTTATAACAAGTTATATAAATGTTCCGTGTCCCAAGATATGTTTCATCTTCATTTTCATGAAAATAATCAACTAGTCAATGCAGTGCACTAGGTTGGAAATTTACTCAAAAAAAATTTCTTCTATGGTTTTTATACCTAGCCATTAATGCCTCCATATTCTTCTCCTGCCACTCAAAAAATTCAGCATCCCTGATAAGCCCATACTTTATAACCTCTGCAAGCCCTGATCCCAATTCCCTATCCGGCAATGTGTTTAACGTGTCTGTGTCTATAAGTACACATTGAGGTTGGTAAAAAGCACCAATCAAGTTCTTCCCAAGGCGGTGGTTTATCCCAGTTTTGCCACCAACAGAGGAATCCACCTGGGAAAAAAAAATCAAAACATCAAAGGAATGTGTGTGGGGGGGAAGGGGTTAAGTCCAAATAAGTGGACTGAACAGAGAAATAATCAAATAAAAGTTAGGAATGAGAAACATTGTCATATGTGTGTAATAAATTTTAAATAAATTAGCAGACCTGTGCCATCACCGTCGTAGGAATCTGAATGAAATTAACGCCACGGAGGAAAGAGGCAGCAGCATAGCCACACATGTCACCAATCACACCACCTCCTAGGGCAACAAATGTACAACGCCTATCCAACCGCGACTCAATGGCCTTGTCAAAGACTTTCACAAGTGTATCCTATCAGATCAAACACGCACTTACTTTTAATGCAAAGTCAATTATACCTCAAACACAAAAAAGTTAATTTTAGACCTTAAAATATACCCACCATGTCCTTGTACTTCTCACCATCCGGTAAAATCACACTCTCCACAGAAACATTAGGGTTCCCCTTCGTTAAAGCTTCAACAACTTTATCCAAGTAGAGTGGTGCAACTGTGCTATTAGTGACCACAAGTACTCTCTTCCCATGAACATGCCTACCACATAACAATCAACTTATTATTGACCAATCCGATAAAGAAAACCACAAGCATGTCTATAAATACCTAAGAAGCACAGAAACTTGAAAAACTCTGAATGCATATTCTCATTATGTAGGGAGAAAAAAAAATACTTTATTTTGAAAATAATTCCTTCAATCTTAGATATGTTTTTAAATATTTTGATAGTTGTTATCTAGGATGTACAGACACTTCATTTGGGGAGTAGTACCCATGTGGTAACGGTGTCCTATCTATCATATCATGTTACAATTTCTGAAAAATTGCTCTTGTCGTGGTGTTGTATCCTAGGTTGTTATTTATTTTGAAAACTTATATATATATATTGATATCTCCACCATGTCATGTCCTAATTTTTCAAGTCCATGCTTTAAATACTAAGAAATTAAATCTGAATTTTGAGTCTCAGGTGCCAAAAGTTTTAAATTTTAACCTATGCTACATTATTTACTCTTGGTGTCTAAGAAATCTAATAATAATTCAACACAAGATATGAAACATTTTGGTCACTCATTCACAGAAACCGAATCAAGTTTTGAGCAAAGCTAGCAAATAAAAGATTATTCTAAATTAGAGGGGGTTAAAAAAATTCACACGCAAAATCAAAACGAAACGAATAACAGTGAAAAAGAGTAAAACTTGATTGGAAGTTTACTTCTGGAGAAGGTGAGGTTGATCGAGGAGTCCGGATCCGATGTAAATCGGGTAGCTCCGGTTGCCCAAATCCACGTCCACGATAGTCGGGGCATTAGAATCCGTTTTAGCCGCCGATTCCATAACCTGAGCGGAACTCGCGCAAATCCTCGACCTGACTCGGCTCGCGCTCGACACGGAGCTCACTTCCCGATTCAAATTCAACTCAATCGAACTCGGGGAAACGAAGGAAGAGCGGAGCGAGACCGAGTTAGGACTCTGAACGCGGAGAAAGGAATCGGAGGAGTTGTTGGTTTTACGAAGAGATGTTGGTTTGGAGGAGAGAGAAATTGCGAACGGGTTAGCGGTGGAAGCCATGGAGTATTCGGGTTCGGGTTGGAGTTCGGGTATGGGTTAGAGTTTGGTGGGAAAGGAGAGACAGAGACAGAGAGAGAAGTGTTGATTATGGTTGAGTGTGGGTGTGACATTGTGAGTGTTTGGATTTTGTTGAAGAAGAAAGAAAG
Source organism: Quercus tomentella (assembly GCA_028535165.1). Lineage (NCBI taxonomy): Eukaryota > Viridiplantae > Streptophyta > Magnoliopsida > Fagales > Fagaceae > Quercus > Quercus tomentella. The sequence continues at coordinate 2,940,100 of JAPQVY010000001.1, forward strand.
AAACAGAGAAAGGGAGATGTGGGGGTAGGTGAGGCGGGCGAGTGGTTAAGGACGCTGCGTGACGGGCCAGTAGGTCCGATTTCATTTCATTGTTTCTGCGATATTCTCGGGATAAATTGAGGTTAAGGTGGAACCATATCATGAAAATTTGAGGTCTTCGCGACTCATCGAGTTCACGTTATATGATAACAAGGTTAATACCTTGTCCATGTGTATCATCAATACATTGATTGTGTTGAAGCATTGTACAAGTATCATGTGAAACAATACGATGACTCGATTCATACTAACAAGCTACTTCGATTTTCACCAAGTTCCAACTATCCCAAGATCCAATGAGTCCATGACTTTGAGCATGCATGAGTTACCAAATTTTGGCTAATGAGGTAAGGGCTAACCGCGGCCTAGGACTTGCAAATACCATACAATTATTATATGAATTTTGTTTTTTTTGCTTTGACATAATAATTAAAAATTACCATCAATTTTGTGTTTGACTCCTTTGATTATTTCCTACAATACATGTTTGATCCGTCTTAACATGATCTCATTTAATCCATATAAATAAATATAATTTTTTTTATCAACTATAACTATAAATTTTAAATTTAGAATTAATGACTATAAGCATTTTAATAGTTACATTGGGAAATTATTTGTTTATCCCTAAAGTCCCTAACCATTTTACCCCCCAAAAAAAGTCTCATTTTATTTATATTTACTTACATTGCGTGTTTTTAATTTGGATAAAATTTGCATTTCATCTACAATTATTATAATTTATGTGCTTTAAAGATATACAAATATGTTGCCAAGAGGTTTATAACTCAACTAGCATCTCTTGGTTTGACAGAGATATCTCTCAACTATTAAATTATTTTATAAATTTTAAATTTAAAAAAAAAAAAGGTTAAGCATTTTAGTTTTTAATTTTTAATTTTTTTATATAGGTTGAAATGGTCTTGTACATCAACCCAACAAAACTTGTTTATTGAGTATGTTATATAGGTTGTGTTGTGTTAACCTGTTTAATGAACAAGTTGTTTTGTATCCTTATTGATATGCTTTGACAGAATTATCAAACAAATTGTGTTCGGATAAAACCCATTTAATCAAATACATTTACCTTAACATGATATGAACATGACCCGGCAATACAAATTACCACCCTTACAAAGAGCTAAGGGGAAACAATCTACAAAATAAAATAAATAAAATATATTGTGCTATGAATTGGACTGAGAAAATAAGCATATGTTCTTGAACTGAAAATTCCTTAATCGATTAGTTAAAAACATGAGGATGCAGTAAAATCGATTCTGTACAAGGCCGATTGTGGGAGCTTGTCTCTGGACTTTGAAAGTTTGATAGCAACTGAATTTCTGTAGCGTATTGTCATGGCCCTTAACCAAGATTTTTATAGTTACCAAAATGTCAGCCCTTAGCAGTGCTGTTTGCTAAGGTTAGCGATGGCATACACTCTTGTCTAATTAATTAATTATTTATTTATCAGCATGTGCTTGGACCAGCTTGGTGTTCTATTATTCGTGACTTTAAAATTGAGAATATTTTTGTTCGTAGGAGAACCTTCAAGCAGCCATTGACTCTCTTGTGGTTTAATGAGTTTCTTGATAACACAATAATAGTTACTTCAATGCTAAGTGAACGTCCTAAATCTAAATCTGTCCCTTCGCATTAGGTAATTGCACAAAAATAGATTGAATGGGCAAAAGTTGACTGAAGTAAAAATGGACCGAATCGGACCAAAGTAGAGTAAATAGGACCGAATAGGACCAAAGTGGATAGAATGGACAAAATGGAACGAATATGACCAAATTGGATCGAATAAGACCGTAGTGGATATGGACCGAGAAGGACCATTATGGACCTGAGGGGACCATAGTGGTCCGAATAGAACTGAATGGACATAATAGGACCAAATTTGACATAAAAGACCGAATTGGACAGAATAAAATCAAAGTGGACTAAATAGAACCGGATGGACGGAATAGGACCGTAGTGGACCGAATAAGAGAAATGTGGACTGAATAGAACCGAATAGACCGAATAGAACCAATGTAGACCGAATATCACCAATGTTGAAAGAATAGACCAAATAGGACTGAAGTGGACTGAATAGGACCAAAGTGGATAGAATGGACAAAATGGACCGAATAGAACCGAAGTTGACAGAATAGATTGAATAGGACCGAAGTGGACCGAATAAGAGCAATATGAACTGAATAGAACAGAATGGACCGAATAGAACCAATATAGACCCTATAGGACCAAATTGGACTGAATAAACCGAATGGGACCGAAGTGGACTGAATAAGAGCATTATGGACTAAATAGAACCGAATGGACCGAACAGAACCAATGTAGACCGAATAGGACCAAAGTTGACACAATAGACCTAATAGGACCGAATCAAACCGAATAAGAGCCATGTGGACTGAATAGAACCTAATGGACCGAATAGAACCAAAGTTGACAGAATAGATCGAATAGGGCCGAAGTGGACCGAATAAGAGCAATATGGACTGAATAGAACAGAATGGACCGAATATAACCAATATAGACCCTATAGGACCAAATTGGACTGAATAAAACGAATAGGACCGAAGTGGACCGAATAAGAGCAATGTGGACTGAATAGAACCTAATGGACCGAATAGAATCCATGTAAACCGAATAGGACCGAAGTGGACACAATTGACCAAATAGGACTGAATTGAACCAAAATAGACTGAATAGGATTGAAGTACACAACATAAAAATAATAATAATAAACACATTTGTATTGGTAAAATTTGGTTTAAAAATCAGATAAATAAAATAATGATTTTGTGGAAAATTCAAAGTGAGGTAGCAAATATAGATATAGAATATAAATGATATTAAGTTTTATTTATTCATTCTTATTTAACCATGCAATTCATGCATAATAAAAAAGTATAGGACATTCAATGTTTGAAACCTTGTTGTCAAGCTAGGCTTCGAACAAGGTAAAATTTGCACCAACTCCACAAAAGTTTATGTCGATTTTAGTATAAAAACTTTTTTTTTCATATTTTATATAATCATTTTTCAAAACACCATACATTAAAGTATTTATTACATTTCTTTAAATTATTTTTTTTTCTTGATTTTTTAAATGTTTATCTTTCTTCGCGAACATCAATTACCGCTCACTATTTTCCTTTGTTATAAATTGACACATCTTAATCTGAAAAGAAATCCAATGGTTGAGATTATTATCACTGAATATTTCTGTACACACTGCGATCACACAATAACATCGCTCCTCATTAGCTTCTCAGGTACACCTTCTCCTTTCTCAAAAACCTCACTACAAAACCCCGCGTTTTTTCGGTGCCCGCGAAATCTCTCTACATTTCACAGTTAATCTTCTCATTCTTTGTTTTCTCTCTCTCACATCTCACACCGAAAGCTTCCTGATTACGCCTTTTTCATTTCAAAGAGTTCGAAAAATATTTTGCCTCTTTGATTCCGCTGAAGTAACAATGCTTCTCCACCATTAGCGGTTGTTGAAGCTATGGAGGAATTTCGAGCCTGCTATTTCCTCACAAATTCCTAGAAATTAAGCGGTGGTGATGGGGAAGAGGAACAACTTAGTTGTGTTGTCCTCCGATGACGAAGAAAATGAACGTTCGTTGAGTTCCAATCGGAGCTATTCGAAGCCGAAATCTAGGTCACTGGTTACTCGCTCAAACCCTAACCCTAGAGGAGCCAAGAAGGCTCGCATTTCGAATTCTAGGTCTCGCTTGAGTAAAGAATCCAGTAATGTAAATGAGGTATAGTTTACCTTTCTATTTTTTTTTTTTTTTTGGGTAAATTTGAATTATTTTTTTGTTATATGTATACTGAATGTGTGTGTATCACAAAATCTTAGTTTTTTAGCTTAAAATTTTGAGATGCAATGTCTGTGAATTTGATTTTTATGTTTTACTTTCTCAACATATTCTGTGAAATCAAACCGAGTACTACCATTTCTCGATTTGCCTGTATTTCTTTCATAAACTATTTATGATCAATCTGTGTATTTCTTCTAATGTCTGATGTTGTTGCTCAAGTACTGAAAATCTGACAATTTGATTTCATTCAATGCAGATTGGATTCTTGTATGACGATTTTGATGAAGTGTTTAATGGGTTCAAGGTATCTGCTGGTATGCCATTGTTGTTGATTCTTTGTATTTTGGCTGGCATTGACATACTAGCTTTATTATTATTGAGGGCTCTGTTTCCGAAAACGTGGTTTCATGGCATGCTTTGCATTATGTTGTTATGTGCTCAGGCTTCATGTAAATAACATTTTAAGTATTAAAAGGACTGGATTATGGGCAAAATAGTTTAAATAACTCGTGTTCTAAATCTACCTGGTTGAGTTATAAAAGTTAAATAATTATCACCTTAAATGTGAATGTTACCATTCTTTTATTTATTTATTTTGGCAATTGATAATTCTTATAATTGCTTGTTTATCAATGGCCTTTTATAGGGAAACAAGAACATGTATCAGGTTTTGGTGGGAGCAATGCGAATGGGTTATGGGTTGATAAATACAAACCTCGTTCTTTGGAAGAGCTAGCTGTTCACAAGAAAAAGGTCAAGTTAATTTACTTATCAAAAAAAAAGGTCAAGTTAATTTGCTCAATTTTGATAATAGGAACGTTATGTTGATCTCTTTTGTTCTTTCTACTGCAGGTTGAAGAAGTTAAAGTATGGTTTGAAGAAAGATTGAGATCTTCTAAGGTAATAATGTTATAATCATGGCTATTGTCTTGATATATGGGTTCCTTTCCTGCAAAATGAAAGGGAAAACAACAATTAAAAAGACAAAACGAGGAAGAAGGAAGAAACAAATCAGTACTACAGTGAACTAGCAGTAAATTGTGATAAAATATTTAGGATAGAGCAATTCACATGCAATGAAGCAAGGATGTTTGATTTCTGTGGATTTTAGTATAACCAAGAGGTCTTGGTTTCTTCATCACTGCACAAATGACTGTAGAAGCCTTCCATTAAAGATTTTGCTTTTGTTACTTGTTTAAAATGAAGTTGGAAGCCAGCCAGCAGTCGAGGTTTCAAGGTTTCAAGGTGAGTGGGTATTATCATTCTATTTCCCCTTCTACTTCCCCTTCTACTGGCATTTCTTTCCCTTGGAAAATGGTGTGGCAATCGAAGGTTCCTCCTCGGGTAGCTTTTTTCTCTTGGACTGCGGCTTTAGGCAAGATTCTAACTATAGATAATCTTCGGAAGAGGCATTTTGTTGTCCTTGAGTGGTGTTTTATGTGCAAAAGGTGTGGGGAATCTGTGGATCATCTCCTCCTTCACTCTCCTATAGCTTATGAGATGTGGAGTATGATCTTTTGCTTGTATGGTATTTGTTGGGTGATGCCTCAAAGGGTAGTGGATTTTTTGGATTGTTGGACATGCAATTTTAGGCGTCATCGTAATATAGTTATTTGGAGGTTTGTGCCGCATTGCTTGATGTGGTGTATCTGGCGGGAACGGAATTCTAGAAGCTTTGAGGGTCGCGAACGGTCCATTATTGAGTTTAAGTCTTTCTTCTTTTTTACTCTTCTTGAATGGTGTCTTGTTTTACCATCTTTTTCTTGTATTTCCCTTCCTGTGTTGCTAGATCATTATAATTTGGTTTCTTGATGTTTTTGCCTTTTTGTACATTTCCTATGTACTAGGCTGTGTTTTTTTAATAAAATTTTTATGTTACTATCAAAAAAAAAAAAAAAATTAAGTTGGAACTCGTAACAGTTTTTGCAAATTTCTTCCAACACCTTTGCTTTCATTCAAAGTTGGCTTTAGCTTGTGTGAAAAAGTGGTCAAGAAAAGTTGCAATTCCCCAGAGTTTTAGGGACGATGACAATGATGATGGAACTGATGAGCAGTTTCCTGTAATGATTATAAACTAGAACAACACAGCAACATTAAAACTGTGGCTGCACCACACTCATATCATCTTAAAATGTCAAAGACTTTGAGCACTTATTATTCAAAAGGTGCTTGACTGTAGGTTACTGATATTTTTCTTCATCTCTATTGCCTGTAATTTATTTTCTCTCTTTCTACCAATGGGTTGGAGATTTTGATTTGCCATTTTAACATTGGGGTCTATTATGTGACTAGATTTTATTAATCTACGTGACATAGTTATCCATCTGTTCCCTTTTTTCCTTATGTAAAATCACTTTTTTGGAGCCTCATGATCTCTTCTTCTAAATTTTTAGGATGAATTTGGTCATTATGTTCTTGTCATCACCGGGCAAGCTGGAGTTGGAAAATCTGTATGTTCTTGAACCTCTTCATTGATGCATTAATATGTTTTCCCTGTTATTGTATTGTTGAAGGGTGGTTCATTCATTTTGAAAATCTTGCTTCTCATTTTTTCAGGCAACTATTCATGTAATTGCATCTCACCTTGGAGCCAGAGTATGTGAATGGAACACACCTACTCCAGTTATTTGGCAAGAGCATCTGCATAACTCTAGTGCAGGTATTTGAACTACATTTCGTTCATGGATTGTTGTGTGCAGAATGCTCAAACAAAGTACTATGGTTTTTTACTTTCTGATAGTGATTATGCTTCCACTACCAGGGATAACCTATACATCTAAGTTGGATGAGTTTGAAATTTTTGTTGAGAGAATAAGGAAGTATGGATTGATACCATCATCCTCTGCTAAAGAGCCAAAATCGTCTAACATACTCCTCATTGATGATCTTCCAATGACGAATGGAAAAGTTGCTTTTGGAAGACTTAAAAAATGTTTGCATCTTCTTGTGCGATCAACTCGGATACCAACAGCTATATTGCTCACGGACTATGGTGAAGCTGATTCGGCGGACCAGACTGCAAGATTCTCGGAAGAACTTAAGTTGTATCTTGAGAGTGCCGGGGCTTGTAAGGTTACTTTCTTGGACAAATCAGTATCCCTTATTATGTACTGTTGTTATTGAATGCTCATTATAAACTGGAACTGGAAGTTTTCAGGTTGCTTTCAATCCTATTACAAATAATTCCATTAAGAAGACACTATCAAGAATATGCAGACAAGAGCGGTTTAATGTGACTACTGAGCAGATTGATCTAATAGCAAAAGCAAGTGGAGGTGACATCCGAAATGCAATCACATCTTTACAGTTCTGTTGCCTCAAGCCAGATCCCTTGCGTTCTTTATCTTTGTGTGATACCACTACCAAATATTTGAGAGAAAAATCAGATGGGATCAGTGCTTGGGACGGTGAATTTTCCCTGAAATTTGGCAGAGACGAGACACTTTCTCTTTTTCATGCTCTTGGGAAGTTTTTGCATAACAAAAGAGAGACTGAAAATGCCATGGCATTAGTGGGTACGTTCTGGGAAAAGTAACTTACAATTTTAAGTTATGTCCTGTAATGTGTGTAATTGGGATTAAGGCTTAATTGAGTTGAATATGTTTGTCAGTGTGCACCCTGAAAAGGGTTTTTTTTTTTTTTTTGGGGGGGGGGGGGGGGGGGGGTTGTTAAAATATTATAAATGTTCAAGAATATATAACTGCAAGGCTGGGGTTCTTATTGACTGACAAAGCTATTCCTTTTGCCACTTTAAGATTATTTACATGTGTGCTAATGGGTTGTAGACCAAGATGAATTTCTTGTGCGGGATAAATTCTCAAGATTGCCACTGAAAATGGATACTCCAGAGAAGGTTCTCTGTCAAGCACATGGGCAAGCAAGGCCGATTGCTGATTTTCTACATGAAAATGGTGATCTTATTATCTGCAAGTTGTGATTTCTTTTATGATTACTACCATTGCTTTCTGTTCTGCACACACGTGAACATGCGTGGTGACTTGTGTTTTTGACTTACCAGAAACTTGTAGTATTGTTGAATTCTGTCATACAAGATGCCACTGGTTTCTAACTGTTGCATATAATTTTCTATTAGTTCTAGATTTCCTGTGTGAGGAGGCAATAGATGATGCATGGACTGTGGCTTCATATTTAAGTGATGCTGACATGCTTCTTGCTACTTTCCGTGGGATGCTAACTAGATATAATGAGGCAGAAAATGTTCTACAAACAGCTGCTGCTTCAGTTGCTGTCCGGGGGGTCCTATTTGGAAATTCTCATCCTTCGCCTTCCAGGTTACATTTATATCCTTGAATTAATTCTACATTTAAGCAATGGCTTGAAAAAAATGAGTAATATAAATATTCTTGTGAGTATGCAGGTGGCATGCCATTCGCCGACCAAAGCTCTGGCAGGTTGAGCAATCATCACTTTGCAATAAAGTAGGTTTCAAATTGGCTCTTTCTCTTTTGTACTATGTTTCCTTTTAATTTTTTTTTTTGTTGATAAGTAACGTAATAACTTTTATTAAAAAAATAACCAACCCAAGTACACTGGAAATGTACTATAGTGGCAAAATATCAAGAGCCCAAATTACAATGATCAATTAAAACAAGGAGGGAAAAGCAAGAACAGGATGGCAAAACTAGACTCCATTCAAGGAGAGTTAGGAAGAAAAAATAATTTTTTTCTCGAGAATAGACTGTTCACAATCCTCAGAACATGTAGCATTCCGCTCCCGCCACATACACCAAAACAAACAATGCTGTGCAAACCTCTAGATAGCTATATTTCGATGTCTACTGAACTTGCCTGGCCAAAAAGACCTTTTCTTTTAGTTGTTATGCTCTTTTTCTTCTTCTTCTTCTTTTTATTTTTAATTTTTTAATTTTTATGGATTTCCATTTTTTAAGGAAATGAGAAAACACTTAAAAAATCCTGAAAGCAAGGTAATAGTAATAATTGTTAGATTTGATTGATGATAATTCTCTTTAGGAAACTAATACTTAAGAGTTGGGATTTGGGCCTGCTGTTTTTAAATTGGTAGCTACTTGTCACTTGCATCTATCAACACACATTGTTTAATTTCTCCAGGACTCTTCAAACTCTTCCTATTGGAATACAAATGTACTCTTGTTTATAATCCATACACTATATTGCTTTGTGACTGCAGTAATTGCCAGTAAAAGTAGTTGTACATATCTCTAATTTCATGGAATTAAATGTAATGAACTATTGGACTGAACAATATGGTTTCCTGTGGTATGAGTATTAAAAATCATTCACTTCCCAAAAGTAAGGATGTTTAAACAATTTGTTAATTGGTGTGATGACTGCAGACTGAGATGGTAAAACGTAGATTCATTGGTTACAGCGGGCTAACTTTATCTGATCTGTCGGTTGTGACGACGGAGTACACACCTATGCTCAAGTGGCTTGGATATGGAACCCCTGGGGGTCTTGAAACTCATCAGGATTTGATGCAAGACAACAAGACAGAAGACAACTTTGATAAGATGAGTTTGGATGACCAACAAGAAATTGAGACAACTGATGATGAAATCGAAGATTGGTAAGAGTCTGCGTGGTTGGGAAGCAAGCTGCATCAAGATTGACTCCTGTAAAAAGTTGATGTAAAGTAATTGTTCATTTTTTCCCTTGATTTTTCTGTGCTAAAAAATGTGGTGTAGATGTTTTCTGGTATAGAAGGTGTCATCAGTTCAGTTCTCAGTTTTGAAAATGCGAGTTCGATACTAGTTTAGTTATAAGGAAATTTTAAAGGGGAGCTAATATCCGATTTGAGTCGTGTTTATGCCGATGCTTCTCTTGAAATTTATGAATTGATGCTGGTATAAAATCCCTTTTGCAATTCAAGCGACGAAAAGATGATAACCAGGAAGAACTGTGGGGAATTCTGTTTTTGAGAGTGGTCCCAGAGGGTTTTAAAATTTGGTGTTGTTGCTTCTATAACTTTTTTTAAATGAGGTTTAAGACTTTTTATTTATTTAAATTTTTATCTACTGATTTCAATTTTGTTTTGTTGAGAGAGTGATTTTCTAGCTTCTGTACGTGGAAGACAAGTTCTATACTCTAAACCTCACTTTTTTTCTTTTTTTTTTAAATAATATCTAAAACTCACAGAGTCGGTTATACCTACACGTTAATTGAAGAGATTATTTTTTACCCTATGGTTTTTTTTTTCCCTTCTGTTTTAAGAGCGATGTGTCACTGATTAAAAAGAAAAACATTTATGAGGGGTACTAGTCGCATTCATTGGCACATCATTTATTACGTGGTTGATAAAAGTCATGGACCTTATGGTAGCTTTAGCATTTTTATTTTTTTAAAAAACATTATTATTTTTAATCTATTGACTAATATTACGAGTAAAAGTACATCCTTATTGATTAATACTTGAGGCTTTTTTACATTTGGTGGTCTAAGGCAATTGCCCCACTTGCTTCTATAGTAGAGTCGGCCCGGTCTATGCCGGACAGTGTTCAATGTATATAAATGGATATGAGTATCATTTATTGAGTATTTGGTAGAAGATTAGGGGTTACTTTAGCAAATAAATCCAATAATAATAACCTTAGGATCTATTGAACTTCTGTAAATCTATCAGTTCACCTTTTGTGCCAGGCTGCCAGCACAATTCCATCCTAAATCCCTGTATTGCTTTGCCTAGAAAGTAGAAATGCATTTTTAGATATTGAGCTGCAAAGAGGCACATCACTACCTTCAGAACTCAACAAAAAATCTCTAATTTCCTTGGGTTTGATTTCCAAAATTATTTTCATTGAAAAAAAGAGTAAAACATTCATTACCACAATGTATAAGATTGCTAAAATTCTTTTATCGTTCTCTCACCAAGTACTAGTAAGATCATTGGAGATACAATTGTTAAAGAAACAAACAAGAATCTAACTAGCATTCACCCAATTAAAAAAAAAAAAACTAGGATTCCAAAATTTCACAAGCAAAGTAACAAGCCCAAAATCCCAGTTGTGATTGTGAAAAATCATCATCAAAATCATGCCTTTTCATCATCTCACCCTTTCGCCTCTTCCCATATCTTTAGGATTATGTTGCGCTTCATCCTTTGTTAAGATTGTTGGAAAAGTTTACAAAATCATGTTCAATCCATCAATCCTCTCCTATTCACCATGCAACTAGTTATCTGAGGAAAATCTACCTTGTACTTCATATATGAATTAAACATTTTTGAGTTTGAACGCACACATTGCACCAATTTCTGAAATCCAAATGCAAAGCTCTAATAAGTAATAACAACAGTGCTCTTGTTGGTGATAATTGGGGTTGGTTGGGCAAAATCCCTTTTTTTTTGCATGAGCTAATGCGAGTGCTCTTTGGACTTGAAAGTTGCAAGATGAATGATGTCAAGAAGTAAAAGAAGACAAAAGAACTTATTTGAGAATTTATATAGAGTGAAACCTAGCTGCACACTTGCAAAGAGTACGAGAAAATTTTAGCACTTTTGCCAGCCCAATTAGTAGAGTTGTACCGAATTGAGGTCATGTGCAATACTTAGATTATCGCACCAGATGCAAGAACTATCAACAACTATCAACGGTTAACATTAAGAATTAAAAAAAAAACTTTAAATCTCAATCATTAAATTAAAAAAATTTGAAAAACGTAAAAAGAGGAAAAAAAAAAAGAAGGGTTAAAAAAAGGTAAAAAATGTTTGGGAGTGGGGAGGATCCTTATCCGAGTAGTATCCATTGAGTAATTCTAAGATATTTTTGGAAGTATAGAGAATGATTCTACCTCTTTTCACGTCTACAATAAGGTCGACTCATTAAATTTTCCATAAGATCTATTTTAAATATGAGGAAAGGAAATACTATTTTACCGTACTCCAATAATACCTATCAATTTTCGGTACCCATTACCCAAAAACAAAAACAGGTCCGGGTAAAACAAAAACAGGTCCGGGTGGAGGGTGCGTGCAATGACATTTTGTCCCGAATCATCCAAAGGCAAAGCGAGCATTGTTTGAAAGAATAAAAGAATTTTCTTCAACAAAAACTCTCAGTTCCCAAAATCAGAGAAATGTTAATGGGCTATTTCAAAAAGTAGTTTTCATTATTTTATTAGTAATTTTTTTTTCTTCTTCTTCTAGTACAATCTCTTTTTGCCAAATTATCTTCAGCGCCACTGCGAGTCACTCAGGGCTTTTCTCAAAAGGTGCATTGCTTTCCTCTCTCTCTCTCTCTGCGCTTCTTCAGGGTTTTAGTTTACCTGGCTGTTAATATAATCTCATTTTTTCCAAATTTTAGGGCTTTCCAATTATTCTTCATTTTCCTAATAAATTTAATTGTCCATTATATAATCACCATGAGCTCAACTTTGGATTAAATTATGGTTTTTGCTCAGCACCTTTCGTTTGTTCATTAGGGCTTTCATTTATTTTTTATTTTAATTTTGGGTGCATGAACGCAACTTAAGTGTTCTCTGTGTTATTGTTGGATTCGTATTTCAATTATATGTAGACATTTTGTTTGGTGATGCATATTGGTGGCACAAAGTTTTAATTTTTGTTTAAAAATGATGAATTGTTGGGTTTGTTTGGTACAAAATAATGGAACCCAATTCTGGGTTTCTAAAGTATTCTTTAGAAAAGGAATAATGGTTCTTTTACCAATAATTCAAAGCTGGAATTTGCGCGGATCATAGGTTTTTTTTTTTTTTTTTGGGAGAATTGGATCGTAGTTAATACTGTTGCCCATGAATATGAGGAAATGCAGCTATGTATGTGAATTGTAAGAAAATGATTTTACTTTAAAATAACCCCAAGGTTCAAATGCTCTTTCAGTTGATGCGCGCATACCACTGTTTATTCTGGAACTAGTTCCCTAATAAGTAATAACAGATTTTGAAATAAAGCAATGCGAAATTCAGCTGCTTGTTTATTTATAATATTTTTAAATTAGTTACAGAGACAAGAGTAATAGTTTCTCATGTCTTTTGGTATTTGTCTGTGTTGAATACTGTTGAGCTAGTCTTCGTTTAAGTTATCCATAATCCTTTCTTGGTTTAATTTCCTATGCGATTTAGCTACTGTTAGTTAAAAATCAGTTATTATGAACCTCTAAAAGTTACTTCTTAAATCTAAGTGGTTTTATAGATTTGTGAGGGGCGTGATATTGACTTTAAATAGCAAGTTCTTTGAAGAAGTATCTTTGTCAGTGAGTGTGAGAATTACTACTTTGTGCCGACAAGTACAGAATGTTTTGTAGCATATAATACTATGTTTCTTCTGAATGAGGTGTTATAAAGTTACATACTGGTGGTTTTAGTTGCATCAATATAACCGCATCTTAGTATTGCACATGAATAATTGGAAACCCCTTTCTGTTAGTTGAGCTCTTTATGTTTAGGGTTATCTTTGGAAGGGAAATAAATTATTTTGTATGTTTTGTATATTCTGAGAAGAAGCCTTAATAATATTCAGTTGATCGACTTTGAGATCACCTTTGATGTGATCGTACACAGAAATTATCTAGGACTCGTCCAAGGAGAACTTAATAGAGGTGATTATATCTTGTAGGCTAACATGCCAATCTCTATTTTCACCTTTGCATTTTCCCTACCCTTTTGGGGTGGTGGCCATTCGAACTCATCCTAGACTTCAAGCAGTTATTTGCACCTCATTTACATGTGTTCTTTGAGCAGCCTTTATGTTTCCTGCTTTTGTGATGGTTGTTACATTTGATGCTTTTTTCCCTCCCTTCTTTTTAAAACCTGGGGTTTTGTCTATGGAATTAGTGATGTCAAGCCGAGTAACTCGCTCAAGAAGAGAACCACCTCAGCAGGACGACCAAGCAAGAGCTAGATGGACAACATCTCTCACTAAGATACTTGCAGACTTGATGATTAACCAAGTTCAAAAAGGGAACAGACAAAAAAATTCTTTTAGCAAGAAAGCATGGAGGTATATCTCTGATGAATTTTATAAGAAAACAGGGCTGAAATGGGACAAGGAGCAATTGAAGAACCGATATGCAGTCTTGAGAAGGCAGTATATTACTGTGAAGTCACTTCTTGATCAAAGTGATTTCAGTTGGGATGAATTCACGGGGACTATTATAGCCAAGGATGAAGCATGGACTGAATACATCAGGGTATGTTGCTTTCATATCTGTTGCCTTTTAAAACAAAAATTCAAACCTGCCTGAGCTGGAGGAATTTTTCTAACCTCATGACATTGGCTGCTGATCCTTGATATATATTAAAAATTTTGTATTGTTTTTGTATTCAAAAGGGGTAAAGCATGCTGGACTCGATAGTAACAAATTTTTTGTTGAAAATTCCATAGAATGATGTTTTAGGCCAAATTTTGGTCTTACTACCAGCCAATAATATATATCTGCTCTAGGTTGGAGTTCCTCCAAGTCGAGGCAGGAGCTGATTGCCTGATTTATGTTCTTTATTAATCATCCATCATCTACTCCCTATGGAACATGCCTAGCAGGGACATCCTGATGCTGAGACTTTGAAACACTCTGGCTGCCCAATCTACAAGGAGCTATGCTTGATATTCTCAGAATCAGCTGCCAATGGGAAACATGATTTGTTTGCTGAAGATGAGGGAGGGAGTCCTTCCATTCAATGTGCAGATCCCTCGAGCATGCACCCGGAGTCCATGTCAGATTCCGATGAAGTGGATGACGTTATAGATGACCACAAAACTACTCAACCGACCACCCCTTGTTCAACAGCAAATCGCAAGAGAGGTCGTAAAGGAATGGATGACGTTATTGCAGGAGCTATAATGGAGATGGCTGCTGCTTCAAAGCTAAGGACAGCCGCTATGCTGCAATGTAATGCCCGACATACCATAGCCGATTGTATTAGAGAACTGGATGAGATGCAAGATGTTGATGAAAAGGTCTATTTGGCTGCTCTAGATCTATTCAACAAACCTAATGCAAGGGAGATTTTCTTGTCTCTCAAAGGTGACAAGCGCTTGATTTGGTTGCATAGCAAGTGTGCTGCTTAATCCAGCACCTTAGGTTGATAGAGGAAACAGCTTGTATTTGGTCGGGTCATCTGCTATATATCTAGTAAATAATAGCAATTTTCTCCTTGTATACAGCGACCAAGTACCAGTTGGCTTGTATATGTTTAGTTCAGGTTTCAGTGTTAGGCATTCTAAACCAAAATTTAAGGATAATGCAATGAATTATATATTAGTTTTAGTGCAAAATACGCACATGGTCTTTATTATATTTATATGGCTTTGTATGGTGGGAGAATGAAAAACGGAGAATGGAAAATGTGTTTTTCATCATGTGATGTGTGTTTGGAAAAGAGGAAGAAAGAGTAAAAAGATAAAGACTAAATTACTACTATACCCTTATTATTAAAAGTAAAAGAAAGAAAAAATGGGGTACTTTTGACTTTTTGGTTCTCAGGGTCATTTTCTCCACTCTTTTCTGTTCAATTTGAAAAGAGAGAAAAAATGGCAAACCCGGGCCACATTTTTCTTCCTTTTCCTTCTCTCATCTTCCATTTTATCTTTTCTTCCCGTACCAACCAAACATGGTGTAATAAGTTATTTAAAATTTAGAATAATTTTATACAAATATATGCGGTTTCTTGAAATTCGTTAAAGATAAAACTTAGGTACAGTATTTATGTATTATTTTTTAAATAGAAGTCAATTTTTTAATTAAGTAATCATATGATTGAATTTTAAGCGGAGAATTTAAAAAACAATACATAAATTTTGTCCATTCGTTGATGTTACTGGTCGCTAATATTACTGGTCCAACCCATCAAGCATGTGCAAGTGTGAAGCTAATTGGGTTACATATAAAAAAAGGCTAAAAAAGAAAAATAAAAAAGGAAATGTCCATCAATACCATTGCAATTTGCAACTATGAAGCTTTAAAGAAAGATATTGTTATGTTGGCTTGGCTCCACAATTCTATTCGCTTATTTTACCACAGCGAAACCACGCTTGGCGACCTTTCCAAGAGGCATTTTTTTTTAATCTCTAGACGACCGTAAAGTTGGGCTTCTACATTCAGATAAAAAGTGCATTATACAAAACATAGTGGATCAAAACGATGTTAAACCACATTCATAAGCAAAACCCTTCATCAGAAATAGAAAACAAACAATGAAGTAAAACCAAAAGCAGCCAAACGCTTTCCTATGACAAAGACAAAACGAAGGTATAAAATCTAATTGAAAACTCCTAGCTAAATTACATTCAAACTTTCAAATATTGTGTATCAAACTTAACTGAACCACTGGACAAACACCAAAGTCTTCAAGCCTAGGAAAATTACTAAAAGTTTCAACTCTGAATTAATTCTGGACCGAATGGATTTGCCAAGGAGGAGAATCCTGAAAATCTTATGGAGTTCACTTTTGTCTAGCCAAAACCAAAAGGATGCACTTCTATATACAAAAACCACTGCTGTCATTTTTCCTAAATCTGGGTCTTCTCTCAACCTAGTATCCTCTTCACATCAAGCTCCTCACCGGCGCTTTTGGCTTTGTTGTATACTGATTCAAATGCTTGCGTACACACGCTAGAAAATCCAACTACGGCTTGAAACACATGCGGAAAGCTCATCTGAAGATTATTCAGTGTCATTGCCCTTGTTATGCCGACTGATTTTTCATGCTTAGTTTTCTCCTCCTCTGCCTTTGCTCTCAATATTTCCACCTTTGCTCGCTTATCTGCAACTGGGTCCTTGCCACTTGTAGTGCTATAGGATTCTGCCATGGAATATGGACCATACTTGCACTCGAGTGATCTAAGCTCAGTGACCTTCTTCTCAAGCTCTTTAAAAACAGATTCTGACTTCTTTTTTTGCTTATGCTCGTCCGCTTGTTGAACTACAATGGCATGGATTACTGTTAAGAGGCTCTTAATCCCTTCAGATGCCACCCTGTCTGGAATATGCTCAACTGCAATGTGCCATTCTTCACAAAGTGAGTAAATTTTGGATTCCTGAGAAGTTCTGGATAGTGGATTTTTGCTGATTTGAAAGAGGCTAAGTCGGAGCCAGCCTGCAAGGGACTGGATGTAATCCCTTTGGGCCTTGACCAGGTTGCTAAAGGACTGGTGCCATTGCTGGACTTCAAGCTCGAGCTGGAGAGTTGATTGTTTGTGAATCTCGGATGTGGCTTCAGTTGATGGGATGGTTTTGAGGTATTTCAGCTGCTGAACTATGTGGGTTTGGACTTGGTGGCACTCATACATGCTCCTCCACATGCACATTAACCTGCAAAGCCAAACAATGAGTTAAAAATGTTGAGACTCGTTTCATCTTTATAAAAAGTTCAGTGTATAATTCAAATAATGACTGCAAATTTAAACAAAATGACTTGCCCAGTTTCCCCTAAGGCAAGTCACGCCAATATTTTGAAATAGATAAATGAAAAACAAAAAAGAAAAAGAAAAGAATTATGGAAAATTCCAAAGACTAAGGATATCATAGTGTTGGCTCACCAATGCCACATCATGCATGTATAAAAATCTGCATGCCTATGGGCAATGGCACATTATTCACAGGTTACATTAACTTAACTTTGGCTCATTGTGAATGCCTAATCCTAAGTGCAAGAATTGTTGTTCTTCATTTCCTAGTTAGGCATGTCCAATGGATGTGTGCTTATTATTGTTTATATTAAAATAAAGAGACGGTTTATTTCCAAAAGGAAAAAAAAGAGGAATCAATATTTGAGGATTACAAAAAGGGAATGCGAGGCTGAGTTGCATACATGGCATGCTAGTATAGCCAAGATTGCATCCCATCTACTAGTACTTAGTACCTGTGCAAGTAGTGAAACCTCAGAATAATAGTACACTCACAGCCACAATATTGTCTCCCTTGGGAAGACATTCAAAAGAAAAAGGGGTAGCAAAAGATAAGGCCTGAATAGTGAATTCTAAGGAGAGAGAGAGACCCACCTGACAAAGGTTGTTGTACATGACACAATTGTAGTCCGTATATTTATGCAACAAAAGCAAACAAGGGGCATGGTGAAACAACCCAGTAAAAGCAGTCAAAAGATTTTTTTTACTGTAGTACTAGCAATAGCATGCATATCTTCTGACCCAAAAATATCAATATAGTTGACTTCTCATGCTGCTAAAACCAGATATGTTCAGTAGTCAATTGCTTATCTTTTAGCTATTAATTTGAACACCCAATCCATGTGTCAGAAAAAAAGAACTGTATTCTTTGCATCCTGGATCATATTAATACAGAAAAGACATTGTTTGAATGCCTTTCTAAAAGCCCTTAAAAAATAACTACACTCAGTCACTCACAAAGAAAACTCAGAAGAAAAGCCATAGGAATTGAGCAAAAGATTCCTGCCAATGGGTCATCTTTCTTCAATGGATTTTGAGTTTTAAAAACTCACTTGAGTAGAGATTGGGGTACTGAGAAAACTCAGAAGAAAAGCCATAGGAATTGAGCAAAAGATTCCTGCCAATGGGTCATCTTTCTTCAATGGATTTTGAGTTTTAAAAACTCACTTGAGTAAAGATGGGGGTACTGAGAGAATTCAAGGGCTCTTGTCCTATGCTATTATTATTATTTAATTTAAGGGGCATGACATGAGTGATAGGAAAAAGACTAACCCTTTGACAAGCTCAATAAGTTGTGGATACAGTTCGGTTTCTCTTAATTTGATGATCTCAGAAGAGGTGGACTCTATGGCTTGGGAAGCAACCATCATTTGTGATTCTAACTTTTCAACCTCTTTCTTGGTCTTCTCAGTCTTCACATAGTCAGCCCTCTTCAACTCTAGCTTCCTTAGATGTGCCACCCTTTTCTCATGCTCTATCTTTAAGGTCTCAGCAGTCTAACAACATCACACAATAAATTTACAAGTAGAAGGGGGACCAAAAAAACTACACAATACAAAATAAAAATTTGAACAATCTGATCTAATAGTAATGGATACACATAGGGGCCAGTGGCCACTTTTTGACTAATCAATTGTAGTTAAAAAGCCCCAAGATTAACATGTCATTCTTTGAGCTCTAAAAGCAAAAAGAAACAGAGGAAAAAACTCATGGAAACATAAAAGGACAAAAATAGATTTGCTAATTTTGTTTTCTGTGCTTGTGACTTTATGTAAAGGAAAATTCGATCACGAGCCCACAAGGGAAGCAGAGAAACTTTTTTATTTTATTTTCTTGGGCAATTAAGGAGCAATGGATCATGCCGAAACTCTGAAAATTTGAAGCTTTGAACTAAAATTTTACCTTGACTTCCTGATACAATTTCTTCTCCCAAGCGTATAGTCTCTCCACAGTTGAACAATGGCTGTTACTGACAATAGCCCCGCTTGCAACACTACTTCCAAGCATTTCCTCACCCAACTTCCCAAAACCATTTGATTTTGGACTCAAACTCCATGTCCACGTCGATGGACTCAAATTACACCCATAGTTATAAACTTTTCCTGCCAAAACCAAATTAAAGAGACAGACAATAATCCCTCTAATTACTGCAATTTAGCCAAATATAGTAAAAAAAAAAAATGCCCATAATCTTATAATTCATTTTGAGTAAAATTTAAGTCCATAGCAAAACAAATCTATAGCACAAATCCAAGAAAAAAGCCCTTTAAGGCCTTACCTCCTTTACTCTGAGATGAAAAGCTAATAGAACTTGAAACTTCCAAGAGGATTGAGACTTGAGCACCAGCATCAGCAGCTTTGAGAAAATACTCATCAAGCTCTTTCACAATCTCAACAAGATCTTTACTATTCCTTGACACCACCATAGCAAGCTCACTCGCGGTAGTGTCCTTAGAAAAACCACTGACCACCGAAGGTGGCGGCGTGGTACTCGCGGCCCCAATGCCCGTCGTGGTAGCCACCGCCTCCGAAGCCATCGTGGTGGCCTCATCCCACTCCTCCTCCGTCACGGACTGCACAAATGGGTCCCAGAAATCCCACGTGGAAGTCGACGCCATAGGCGGAGGAGGCGGCGGCGGCGGCGGAGGTAGAGCTGGCGAGGCAGTCATTGATGTCCAGGTGTCGGAGCCGGGACTCATTGGCGGTGGAGGAGGCGGAGGTGGCGCTGGAGTCTGCGGCGGCGGAGAAGGAAGAAGTGGTTGCATGTGGTAGTTGTTGTGGTGGTGGTGGTGGTGGTGGTAGTGGTGGAGGTTGGTTTCGGCATTGGCGAACTGGAGAAGAGCTGAACCAGTACTACGAAGTGAACGGAGGTACATGCTGTGTGTTGCTGAGAATGCTTGCCTTGCCTTTACCAATTGTTTCATGTACCTTTTTCTTGCTTTGCACCTTGACACGATCTCTTCTCTCTCTATTCTTGAATAACAACAACCCATTTTCTTCTTCTTCTTCTGATAGATCAAGCTTCTTCACTCTCTTTGAGTTTGGAGATTTTGGAACCAAAAGTAAAAGAAATGCCTTTAAAAAATAAAAGGCAGATCTTTTTTTTTTTTAAGGTTTAGTGTTTTTACCTTACTTTGACGAGGAGAGAACTGTTACTTTGTACTTAGAAGCTTTGATAAACGGCGGGTCCTTCATGTTGATGTGTTTGATTGTGACTCAAGTTTTTCAATTTGAGCCAAAAAATCAGCTTCAGAGTTACCAAACAAACCTTGGTTTTTTCAACTTTCTGGGTTCTTCAAATCACTCTTCCAAGTTGGTACTATGAAGTATGAATCTAGAAAACTCTCTCTCTCTCTCCCTAGAGATGTAAAAGTACAGACAATGCTAGTTTGGTTGATATGTGTACTTGGGTGGTGGTGGTGGTGGTGAAGGAACAGTGAGAGAAACAGAACAGTTTGAAGAGGTGTCAGGAGCGATGAGTGTTGTGCAGAGGGCCAGTGGTTTTTTTTTGTTTTTTTTTTAAATATTTGAGCTTGTTTCCAAAGTGCTTTACCCTTTTATGCTTATTAGCTTATGCACTAAATAAATTATTACCATAAAACCGGTGAGAGTAACATGCAGATGCAAGTAAAGCAGAGGGAGACACAAACATCCCCCATGTCCCAAATGTTGTTTCTCTATAGGTACATACAAATACAATATTGCTAATTTGCCATACTGATTGTTGCTTTGGGAGTGAAAAAGAGGGCATTTTGGTAAACTCCATTTTCCAACGGCCATTTCAATTCTCAAACCTATATATGGAAATATTTCAAAATACTTTAGGGAGGATCACTGAAAGTAATTAAGGACTATTCATATAAACTCATCGAGAAATGGTTGGCCTGTTGCTAATGACGTTTGGGAAATGATGTTTAATTACGTATTTATTGTTTTTATCTTTTTTTCTTTTGCATTAGCTTTCCTTTTTTTGCTTGAATTTCTTTTGATTTACTATATCTCACATCATAAAAGCTATAATGATTCTTACCGGATCTTACACAGTAATATAGAAGCGTAGAAATTGCTTTCTGGCTTTCACTATTGGATCAAGAATAATCTCCTCATTTTCCAAACATTTTTCCTCCACCCCCCAAAAAAAAGTATAATCTCCTCAATAAAATATAAAATCAAAATAAACAATGAATTCCTTATTTAATTGGTGTTATGCAAATTATCCCCATCTATTACTAAGTACCATAAATTTGTTTAAAAATTAACAGAAAACTTGGTGTTTTTTTTTTTTTGGGGGTGGGAAATTGTGAATTGTTCATACTGAAAATACCTAAACATCAAAGTACCGATTTTGCGATTAAAATCAAATAGGGCCAACATCTTTTTAAAAAAATATTATTATAGCATTATAATAAGTGACAGAATTCAGAATTCCAAATTGTTTTATTTATTTATTTTAAATCTAAAACTCGGTTTTATCCCAATTGTTTTTCTTTGAAAAAAAAGGTCAGGCCTACTTTTTGATTTGAAGGTCTCAAATTCAGTTTTTTTTTTTTTGAAGAGAGAAGGAATATATATATATATATATATATTGGAGTGAATGTATTGAAAATCAATAGATTATGGATATTGGTGTTGTTTGGAGTCAATCTCAGCAAGTTTAAAGTGGATGAATGGCTTGATGGAAGATAAGTGTGATTTGGAACAAATCATAAAATGACAGTTGAGTTGGCTTAGAGAGTCATGGAGGTGAGGAGAATTATTTCTAATGAAGGAGATGATATTTGTTTCCTAACATTCTAGATGAGTAAAATTTTAATTTATGCCTGATTTATCCATTTGTAATTCCTTGATCCATTTGACTTAAATGATACTCTGTGATAGTAGCTTTGTTAATGTAATTTGAGAATTAGGATTTTCTATTAAAAAAATTGTTGATTTTAACAAAATTTTCAAAATTGACAAAGGATATTGGCCTACCACAAATCAATTAGGGAGTTAATTGTTCATTTTTTATAGTTTAGTGGTGGATTGAATTGTTTGTTTTTCATTTACAAATAATCACTTACCACATCAACAATTTGTAAATTTTTTTATAAAATAATTTGTATTTCTAGCATTATTTCATAACATAATGGGCTTGAGTGCAATTAATAATAATGCTTATTATACTATTTAGCTATCATATATTTTTCAACCTTAAATTTAGACCGGATGTGGATGTAAATACTTTTGTTTACGCCCTCCAATAAATGTGCGCCATCTCACATTTTTCAAATACAAGAATAGATAGCAACACATCATATCACAACCCATTAATCTCATCCACCATATAATTCAGACATTAGGAAAAAGAGAGGTGTTACGTCCACAATATTTTTACAATAAATCATAAGTAGTTAATTGTTATTAGTTCAAATTTGAACCTAACACTAAGACTACTTTTTTGCTCCAACAATAACAACCAGTAATAACCTGACACTTAGGATTTGTTGTAAAAATCTTGTGAAAATGTTGTAAATATATCATTTTTCTTGAGAAAAAAGGTCCGCTCAAATCCATCCATGGTAGCCATTTGTCATCTCACGCGCCTCCGCCATCAGCAGTGGCTATCATTTTCTATAGTTAGGTTTGTCTTAAGCTGATTTGATACACTGCAATTACAGTGTGTAAAACAGGAATTTGAGACCACTTCCGTAAAGAATAATATATGCACTCTTTTAAAAATAAATTGTTAGAGAAAAAAACAATACCTAACAACAAAAAATGAAGTTTAAAAAACCACCAGGATTAAACAATGCCTAGGAATAATGTGTGTATCAATGGGAATTAAACTTTGTATTTTACTGCTTCATATTTTATTGGGAACAGTGATGATGGAATCACATTATCAGAGCATTTTCAGGCTAAATGCCTCGGATCTTCTTTGGATTTCCAGCATTGCCACCTCCTCAGACTGAGAATTCACGATTATAATATTGAGTATGCTTAGCTCAAGCTGAGTCAACAAATTTAGCTATTAATCTTTTATATATTTTTGTTTTGCTTCTACTTTTGTAACTTTTGTGTTGTTTCCAGAAAATATTTCTAACTTTTCTCATTTGGACCATGTAAGCATTCACAGCAGTGGAGGCATATTGCTATATTGCTAAAATTTAGCTCCATCTACCCAAAAGACACGCTGCAGCAGTGGAGGTATAAGGGAAAAATTTGGATGTTCCGCTACAGTACACAACTATATATAGATGTGTACTGTAGCTGATAGCAAAAAAAAAAATGAATTTTTTATTCGACCGGTTAATAAAATAATAGGCATTCTCGCTCATCTCTCATCTTCCTCAGTCTCTCTCTCAGTCACTCTCTCATCTCCCCAGCCTCTTTTCTTTTGCTGAATATCTCCCCAGTCACTCTCTCATCTCTCTCTCTCTCTCTCTCAAGTAAACTTCTCTTCCACCGCCGATTGCCTCATGCCGCCGATCTCCTCACGCCTCACGCCCCACGCCGCCTCACGCCTCACGCCTCACGCCTCACGCCGCCTCACGCCTCACGCCTCACGCCTCACGCCGCCGATCACTTTCTCATCAAGTCGTTGGTCTGAAGCTCATTGAAACCGTCGGTCTGAAGCTCATCGAAGCCGCCGGTCTGAAGCTCATCGAAGCTCGCCGACGTTGTGTCACCGATCGCCTCATCTCATGCCGCCGATCGCCTCATCTCACGCCGCCGATCGCTTGCTCATCAAGCCGCCGGTCTGAAACCCATGGAGCTCGCCGACGTGCTGCTTGTTTGTGATTTGTGATTTTTTATTTTGTTTGTGATCGGTGAATTTGTTTGGTCTGGTAGAGGAAAAAGATTGGAGTTATCGGGTTTTTTTTTTTTTTTTTTTTTTTCTGCTGTGGACTGGTGGTGGTGGTGGCGGTGGCGGTGGCGCTGACGGCGGCGGTGGCTGTGACTGATTGTAGAAGTGGTTGTGGTTGGTGTTGTGAAAATTTTTTGGATAGTGAGTTATATTATTTTATTGTGGTGGTTATATTATTTTATTGTGGTATTTATATTATTTTATTGTATTGAAAGCTAAAATAGATCCACTGCTGTGGCATATGTATAGGTAAAATAGATAAAGTAACTTTTGGTGGAGTTAAATTGCTATATTTTTAGCTCCACTGCTGTGGATGCTCTATGACTAGCCTGAAAAGAAACGAAAAGCGTTAAGGAGATTGATCAGTTTCGTTCTAGGAGCTCGGAATTTTGATGGCCCAAAGGCCCAGCGTGAAACTAAGGCGGGTTTGTTACTTACAACAGTTATTAGTATTTAAATAACATTACACATATTTTTACACAGTTATTAGTATTTAAATAACATTACACATATTTTTACATACTTTTTTACTCGCACGTATTTAAAAAAAATATAAACAACGTTACTAAAATAACATTACTAAATGGGCCCTAAGTGGGCATATAAAAGAATTCTTATTTCTTTTATGGGTCTTATTAATGGGTTCCTTTAAGACAATAATTAATAAACCATATTAGAAAAATTTTAACATCACTTTTCATGGAAAATATAAAAATCTGTTAGAAAAAGTAATTGCTTTATTATTTTCCAATAAAATGTTTTAAAAATAGTTCATAAACCAATGCTCTTAAGTCTTAAGACATTCGTCAATATTTTCCTTCTTTTATTAAGAGAGAAATGCTATATACAAAATATTTTGATTACACTTTTACAACAAATCTTAAATAATAGGTTATTATTGATTTTTATTAAAAAAAGAATAAGTATTACGTCTACAAAATTTTACACCACACTTTATTAAGAGAGAAATGCTCTTAAGTCTTATGAAATTTGTTAATATTTTCCTTCTTTTATTAAGAGAGAAATGCTATATACAAAATATTTTGATTACACATTTACAACAAATTTTAAATAATAGGCTGTTATTGATTTTTATTAAAGAAAGAATAATTGTTTCGTCTACAACATTTTACACAACACTTTACAACAAATCATAAGTGATAAGTTGTTATTGACTCTAATTTGAATTTACCACTTAAATTACTTTTTTGCCCACTCATAACAACCGGTAACAACATATCATTTAGGATTTGTCGTGAGAGTGTTATAAAAATATTGTGGACATAGGTGGTAAGTTGTTATTAATTTTAATTTGAATTCACCACTTAAATTACTTTTTTGTCATCCATAACAACCAACAATAGGATATCACTTAGGATTTGTTATGAAAGTGTAATAAAAATATTGTGGACATAGTATTTCTCGTTATGTAAAAAAAAAAAAAAAGTAATTTCAATTGTGGGTTCAAATTTGAACTAATAAAAACTTATCACTAATAATTTTTTGTAAAAATTAATTTCAGTTGTAAGTTCAAATTTGAACCAATAAATAACTTACCACCTATAATTTGTTGTAAAAATATTATGATACACTTCTCATTTTTTTAATGTATTTTTTCAAAGTATATACTTTGAGTATTTGACAATAATTTTTCTTTTCAATGTTTTTTCCAAAGTATATACTTTGATGGTAAAGTTTTGTTTTCCCTCCAAGGAGAGCTAAATACCAATACTTTCCTTCTTCTCTGCCATAACCAGTTTAACCTTCCCTTCAAACTCAATCATTCCTTTCGTTTAAAAAGAAAAAGAAAAAAATCCTTTATATAAACTTTCAAATTCGATTATTGTGTTTGTGATGAGCTTTCTTTGTTTTTGTTTGTTGAGAAAGTGCTATCTGTGCTAACAAACTCGGTTTCATCTCATGGCAACACCAGTGGTAGACAAAGAGTAC
The DNA here is from genome assembly GCA_028535165.1 of Quercus tomentella. NCBI lineage: Eukaryota > Viridiplantae > Streptophyta > Magnoliopsida > Fagales > Fagaceae > Quercus > Quercus tomentella. Next base: position 2,966,138 of record JAPQVY010000001.1, read on the forward strand.
CTCAAGGAAATCGAAAAGGCACGTCGAGACCTTCGTGCTCTTATCTCCAGCAAGGGCTGCGCTCCTATCATGCTCCGCCTAGCGTATTTGCTCTTATCTTTTCCTCTTCTCACATATGTTTGATTGTCCAAACAGAGAACTAAGAAACTGATGTGTTATACTTACAACCATTAGCTGAATCAGCTTATACATGCATTCAATAATGAAATGGACTGAATGATTTTGTGATACAGTGTACTGACTTATAGATCACTCATTATTATTATTTTTTTTGATAATTCGATAGATGGAGAGGGTGGATTTGAACACTTATTAATGTCTCCGTTAGAAACACGAGAAACTGCTATTGAAATTAATTGCAAATTTTCAATAATGCTGCATAACATTATCATTGACAGTTGGCATAGTGCTGGAACCTATGATGCCAAAACGAAGACTGGAGGTCCTAATGGCTCAATCCGGAATCCGGAGGAGTTGAAACACAATGCAAATGCTGGTTTGGAAAATGCTGTTAAATTTTGTGGTGAGCTTTTGCTTCTCTATGGTTTTTAGAGAACTGGTTGTAGATAGTATGAATTTTTGTAGGAGCTCCATTCAATTTCGCCACTCAGTGATCTTGGAAGCCAATTAGCATTCATTTTCATCTAACTGTTCTGCTCCTGATTTTGTTTTTGATTCAGAGGAAGTGAAGGCTAAACATCCTAAAATCACGTATGCTGACTTGTACCAGGTGATTATTTTCTTCCAGGAACAATAGTTGTATTCAATATTTTTTTTTTATTCTTTTTAAATTTTGTTTTTTGTTTTGTTTTTTTTGAAAGAGTATTTGATAAACCAACCAACAAACAAAACAAGCAGCAGTAGCTGTACAAGGTCTAAGGACAAAACAGAAAGAAACCTGTCCAGAAGAGCCTACAAAACCAAAATGACACCTATAAAAACAAGCTTAATTGAGCAAGCTATACAGAATAAAAAATAAACAACATGAGCTGCATAGGTCTCTATTTAAAATAGAGTTCTTCACTTTCCTTGAGCAAGCTAGTTGCCCTCTCACATTATAAGCTATGGCTTTTAAGAGATCTAATCTAGATTTAACTCTGCCCCCATGAATTCTGTACTGCCTGCCAAGCAATTCTGCAGATCAGACTCCTCAAGTTTTTGCCTTTTAGATGCTTAAAAGCCCACTTGCCTATTCTTCTATAATTATTGAACTTAAACCTTAACTTTCTAGATACTCTTGAGTGAAAGAACATTAAAAAAATAGGTGGTCCCTGGACTCCATTTTTGTTCTGCAGAAAGTGCGTAAAAGATCACCTTTATAGTCTCAAACTCTCAATTAAAAAGTCTGTCTCTGGTTGAGTGGCAAGCCAGAATATAAAAACATGTTTTGGGACATGTTTGGAGAACTAAATGATCCCCACCATTCAGCCTCTGGAAACTTCCTTCTAATTTAGTCCCATAAAGAAGCACAATCAAAATTATGATCTGCAGTAGGCAACCAAATTACTTTATCATCAGTAGCCAATTCCATACCACTCTGACCAGCTTTAATTCTAACAAGAGTTTCAGATCTAGCAGCAGGCCAACACCAATCCCCATTTCTAATTACACCAGACAACTTTGCAGAAAATGAATCATAAAGAGGCCCTTCCATATGGCACATATAGATTGAACTTCCTTGCCCATGTATATGCCTCATAAATGCTTAATAGGAGGTCTACATGGAGGTCTAAGTTGCAAAATTTTTCACCAAAACACCAGGGACAATCATTGGTAAGCCTGAACCCAGGCTACCTATAAAGAGCCACCCTGGACAAGAGCAACCACATATATATCATCACAACAACTCTATTCCAATCCCGAATTATTTTCAATTCAAAATACCTTCAGATTTATTATGTCTTGACATGTAACATATAATCACAGACAACCTTTGCCATTATTAAATAATGTATTTAGTGTAGATATTTGTGCCAAGCAGCAGGGTGTTAAAAATACTCTAAAAAATATAACACACTTAGGTACGGTATAAACTATAAAGGGCTTCTTTTTTCATGTATCAATTTGATAGAGGATCCCATGCTTTTGGTAATTGTGTAATTATGTTTATCTGCATCTCTTTCCTTCGAGAACCTTCTCCCATGATTTGGATAATTATTATTTTTTCAGTCTTTTAAAACACAGGCAGAGCAGGTCCACCAGTCGTACACCAAAATGAATGATGGTGCTGGTCATATCAAATGTATATCATTGTTACCATGACAAAAAAAAGAAAAAAAGAAAAAGGAAGTACATCGGCATTGTTTAGATACACTTTTATGCTTTTCATTCACATCCTCAGGATGTTGATGTATTGTTGCTTCTGTATGAAAAAAAAAGAGGCAGAAGTATATCTAATTTACGAAAAAGTTGGCATTGTTCAGATACATTTTTTTCTCTTCTCTCACATCCTCTCAACCTGATATTTTTCTTTTCATGGATGAGCACATATGCTAGATAAGAAATTAATAAATGTTTACATTAAGAATATATTGGCTAATATTTGAATCAACTTGGGATCATCAACCTTTGTTAATATTAATCAAGCTGGTAGCTTAATATATTAATAATAATTAGATTTGAGACTTCTACACTCAGAGTTACTAATTGACTCATCTTCAATTTTTTTTTTTTTTTTTAGCTTGCTGGTGTTGTTGCAGTTGAGGTCACTGGAGGTCCTTCTATCGACTTTGTTCCAGGCAGAAAGGTATGTTTGTGGTAGAAGTTTTTAACACCTAACTAATAGTCTTTAGTAACTTTCTTTATCCCAATCAGGATTCGATGGAATCTCCTGAAGAAGGGCGCCTTCCAGATGCAAAACAAGGTATGCCATTAATGAAATTGCTTTAATTTGTAATGGGGCCATTTTGTGAAACATTAGTTTCTTCAGTCTCTTTGTTTCAGATTAAGGAGTGAAGAATAAGGTTTAACTCTGTTCTTCTATGGTTGTTAGAGTAAATATACCAGCCTTCTTAGTTGCCTTGGTGGTTTAGCAGGATGTGTTGCTACCCCAAGCTCAACAGTTTGAAGGATCTTAGAAAGAAGACAAAAGATTTAATACATGCTTGTGTACCATTATTGCATGTTATAATGGCATTTTGTTACTCAAATTTGCCATCATCCTCATTTGGCCATACTTTCCTCTCATGCACTTGATACTTTGATTAGTTTATAATCCATTTGAAAACATGTATTTTTAATACCAAGAAAATTGGAATTGAAGAAAAACAAGAAATAGGACCTCACACACAAGTATAACAAGCTCACCACCTAGGGAAAATCCAATGGGATACCAAAAGATCACCACCCAAAGGAAATTACCAAGGGTATAACCGTATAGGGCTGAAGCCACCGAACACACTCACCACTCAATAGAAATATGGAATGCACCCAATGAGATACAAAGTACTAACACAAGTAATTTTCAGAATAATCACTCTCTGATTTATTCATTCTAGCCAACTAGGTTATATGGTGTTTAGAACAGACCTCTTAGTATGGGAAAATTAAATGACTACATGATTCCCAGTACATAGGAAACAAATAGAAGAAAATAAATGATATGGTATTTCTCACAAATTGTAGATTTCAAGATTGGCTAAATAAGTTTCTCAAAAAAAAGATTAACTAAATAAGTGCATTAGGACCAGCCCTAATGGGCTTTGACTAATAGCACTAGCTTTGGATAATTGGGCTAGAATTGGGCCTCCAAGTTCAAACCACAAGATTCGTCTATTTGGACTTGTAAGACAACAGGGGTTGGATTTGTTGGCTTTTTTTTATTGGACACTCTCTTGTCATTTTTGGTTACCTGAGATTTTTGTATATTATAAAACTTGGTTATTTTGTTCTAAGCTTGGCTATATGCATATTGTATTATTGTTAGAGAAATTGAATGCACAATCTACTTCATTGTGACAGAACATACAATCATATGCACACATTTAACAGATGTTAAACAAATTAGATTCTCTGCTTATTATTTTTCATGGTAGGTGCAAAGCATTTGAGGGACGTCTTTTATCGCATGGGTCTTTCTGACAAGGACATCGTGGCATTATCTGGAGGCCACACATTGGTAACTTTTTCCAAATATTCAAAATATGGAAAAAGTTCTTCACCATGGTTGAAACATAAATATAATTTATCCTTCTTTTTGGTTCTTTAGGGAAAGGCACATAAGGAGAGATCAGGATTTGAAAGTCTACCTTGGACAAACGATCCTTTGAAGTTTGATAACTCATACTTTGTGTAAGAAATCAATAAAAACTTTATATTGGTAGATAAAACTTGGTTACTATATTCAATTTCAATTATTATAAGAAATGAAGTAGGCAAGTTGAAATTTTATTTGATATATATGTTATGATTGATGAATCAGGGAGCTACTAAAAGGGGATTCAAAGAGATTATTGAAACTTCCCACAGACAAGGTTTTAGTTGAGGATCCTGAGTTCTGCCGCTATGTTGAGCTATATGCAAAGGTAGCAGTGTGGCATATATTTATTCATATCAAAATGTTCACATTATCTCAATAGTGCTCACATTGCATTAGTGCTCACATTACTAGCCATCTCTATCAGTTGTTTTGATTTTATTATGGCGAAAAAAAAAAAAAAAAAAAAAAATCAAGTTTGTGACCAAGGGGAATTTATCGTTATGATGGCAGGATGAGGATGCTTTCTTCACAGATTATGCGGTATCACATAAGAAGCTTTCCGAGCTGGGCTTCAATCCACCTTCCTTGGGAGCTGCTAAGAGCAGTGCTAGAATTGTAGTTGCACTTGCTGCAGTTGTGGTGTTATTCAGTTACCTTGTCGATATTTACAGAAAAAGTCAAGTGAACAAAGACTCAACTTGAATAGAATTTCTACACAAAATCAGTATATTCAAATAATAAGAGTTACATTCCAACCCAATCAGCAGTCGATTTGTTATTCAAAAAGAAGAATATTCGGATATAATAATATTTATATGTTTAATTGGAAAATGAAAACCATATTTTAGTCACCTTCTTCTACAGATTGTTTTAAATTGTTGCCCCCTTTCCCTGGAAGTTTGTAAATAAGATAGGCGATATAAATAAGAATTAATAAAGTTATTATTATTGTGTTAAGCCCCTTGTTGAAGGGGCTTACAGGAATAAATAGGAACAAACTTCTGCTGAGTAGACCAACACTAAATAATCTACCATACTACTACTATTACTGCTTCTACCTGTAGAAATGCTACTATTATGTGTAGCCATCTACAGGAACTGAAGTCAAAAGGAGAACAAGTGCATCTCCCACCTAAAAAATTGCTATATAACTTAATAAATTAAAATTAATTCAAGACTCTTGGACTCAAAGAGAGTGTAATGTCTTGAAAAACCTTAAGCCTCTTCTCAATCTTCCTCTGAAATATCCCGGCAGTGTTGCTAGTACCAACTGTCTTTCCTGCCTCATCCGTGCCCAAAACTGCAGCCATGATAGCTTCTTCAAAATCCTTGTTGTCAGGCAACAACTCTGTCAACTTGTCCCCTTTTTCTTCAGGGGAAACGGATAGCTTTCGCGTCTTATTTTCGGGCTGTCTTGATTCCATAAGCGGCTTCTTAATCTCCCCAATGTCGTTCACTCTGATCAAATTGGCAGCATTTCCAGACCTTGATCTCTTTAGGCCCTCAGGAAATTGATTCCCAACTGGGTCTTCTGCAATGGGCTCCTTAAATTTTGTTGAATAGAATGGTGGTGCAGCAACATTTAGTGAATTAAAGTTAGGAGCAACTTGTTTGATACTTTTCTGCTGGGGTAATGCCACTTGGTTTGCCAACATTACGTTGGAATTGATATTCTCATCAGCAAAATCATCCTGGGATTTGATTGAAGGCAAGCTAGTATGATGATCCTTGCAAGGCTGAGGCTGCCAAATCGATGAAGATCCAAGGAAGGCGTCGAAGAGTCTACTCTGTTCGACCCGGTCCCCTCCCTTGTTCATCATTTCAGACTCAAGGTCCTTGAGCATCTGCTGTGCCCTTTCATAGGCTTTGAGATGTGAATCTGTCCCTCTTGGTCCATCTGCCACTGCGGGTTTCACACGCCGCAAATTTTCTTTGGCTTCAGAAATCCTCCCCTGCTTCATCAAACAGATTCCAAGATTGCACATCTTGTTATTATCTGGAGCAATTGAAAGAGCCCTCCGATAGGCATCTTCTGCTTCAATGTAGTTGTTCTGCTGCATCAGTGCCCATCCCAAGTTCCCCTATAACAAGAATTGGCCCTCAATTTCATGTGCCCATTATAAGTCTTTAAACAACAATTAACTAAACTAGTAGAGGCATATGCATTCTTACCAATAACCTAGTTGCTTCTTGTTCCACTGAGACCTGAAATTTCTTTCCTTGAGATCTGGCAGTCTTGGTGCGTTTCCCATTGAAAGCCAGCCCTTGTTGAATCAAGAACAGCTTGTGCTTGAGGAGTGATATTTGGTCATCCAACCTCCCACATCTCTTCAGAAACAAAGGCAAAAAAGAATCAATACTAGTAATCTTGAGTTGTCAGCAAGATCCTAAAGTACCAGAAATAATACGCAAACTGTAAATGTACATCAGCGAATTACCTTGTAAAGATCCAAAAGAATATTGTCAAGAGACTCTTGGGCTTGATCTGAACACCGATGTCTAAGTGACTTGATAGCTTCAATGGCTTCTTCAGCCCGATTTTGTTGCTTCATCACAATAGCCATATCTTTCAGAGCACTATCCACCCTATCCCCAGCATTAATGGCTGACCAAAACAGTGGAATCGCTTTTTCCGGATCCTTATCCACCAACTGTTCAAGCAAAAAAGGAAAAAGAAAAAGTCCCTTTTAATCAGAACATAAAACAAAGAAAGAAAACACCATTTTGAACCAATTAAAAGAAAACCCAGAAAGCTTGCCTGAACGTTCTTGGCTCTGACATAAGGACTGTCCCCAATTGGGACCTTGTGGGTAACATGGAAGGACTCAGATCTAGTTCTTGAAACCCCAAGAGGCTTGGCTGGTGAGGAAGGAGCGGACTTGGTGGGTCTGAAACCTGGGGGAGCGTTCCACATATCTTGCAACATCTTTGGGTGACTTTTTTCAGTGGCAGTGATCTCCCAGAGGAGGAAGATAGAAGCGGAAGTCTCTGAGAGAGAGAGAGAGAGAGAGAGAGAGAGAGAGAGAGAGAGATGAGGGGAGAGAGTGAAGGGAACGCTGAGATTTAGAGGGGTATTATGAGACGTATTTTGAATTTTTGACCGTTGGGGTTACCGTTCTACGAACTAGCCGTTGGGTGTTTTCTATATGTTAAGCGCAGATTTAAATTGAAATTTGCGTATCTGCAACGGTAGTCCTCAAGCTTACTGTAATTTCATATTTGCCCAATTTACGTTCACGTTTTCATATATATATATATATATATATATATTTTTTTTTTTCCAGCGCATATGAACAGTAAAATCACATAGATTCATTGTACAGAGACAAAGTGTACTGTTCACAGGTCCCGCGGCACTATTCACATGTTTAAAAATTATTTTACTACAGTGTTTTCACTTTTCACTTTTCAATTTTTAGTTTCAGCAAAAATAAGTTATATCCAAACGGACCCTAAGTATCATATCTAGTAATATTCCATTCACTCTATCCTTTTTAGAAGACTTTTTCTTTTACGTCGTATTAAATCGCAACTTTGCTACCAACACAATTTCTTTCACATATTGTGAGTGATAGATAATTACTTTCATATAAATGCACTACTAAATCACTTTTATTTTTCACCACATATTAGAATCTGCGACTTCAAAAACTTGTGGAAAAAGTAAATTATTCATTAAATGAAAGGAAAGTTTTATTTTATTTATATTTTTTAGAGGTGGAAAATTTCATTTAAACCCTATAGTTTAGGAGTGTAAAAAATTAATCCAATGAAATTTAAATAAAAAAATAGTAAATTAAACCCTAATAAAAAAATAGTAAATTAAACCCTACTGTTTCAAAAATAATAAAATAAGCCTAAGAAGTCAAAAGGGAACCGATTAAACCCCAAAATAATGTCATTCTACTTAAATTGGTTTAGGTTTAATTTGTTACTTTTTGAAAATTTATGGTTTAATTTTTTACTTTTTGAAACTATGAGGAACAATTTGTGATTTTTTAAAAACCTTAAGATTTAATTTACTACTTTTGAAGTTACAAGGTTTAATTTGTTATACCCCTAAACTGTAGGATAAATGTAATTTTCCCTCACTAGAAATATATGAGTAGTGAAATATAGTAAAATACTAAATACTGATGTATAGAGAAGTGGTGAAATATAGGAAATACTAAGAGAAAGGTTTTGCTACATACAAGTATGTAGTAATTGTTGCATAATGAGTTATGTGGTAGCAAAAAGAATTTGATAAGTGCCTAAGAGTCCATCTGATCATGTGCATTGCACATGAATCTTGGATATGTTACTTTTTTTTATGTTGCCACATAACCCATTATGCAGCAATTGTTGCATACAAATATGCATAAAAAACTTTCTCAAATACATTGGAGCTGTAAACTTTCTTTATTTATTTTATTTTTATTTTTGAGAAGAGCTAAACTCATTTGATAATTGTATGTTTGAGACTAGAAAATTCACTTTAATAATTGTATGAATTGATGTAGTTTTGAAATTTCAAAAAAGAAAAAAAAAGAAGAAAGAATGCAGTGTCTTTTTATATCTTTCTAAAAAAAAAAGGAAAAAAGAATATATATATATATATATGTGTGTGTGTGTCTTGTTATATAGTTAATATTTCTCTTCATTTATTTATTTTTTTTAAACCAAATTTTTTTCTTCATTTAAAAAGAGTATATTATTAATTTAAAATATTAAAATATTACATGTGTGTATATTTATGGTATTAGCTTTTGATATTACTTTCTTCCCATGTTGTTATTCTTTTATTCAATTTTGGGATTTTTTTTTTTTTTTTTTTTGATGAACAAAAAAGGGTGGGGGGGGGGGGGGGGAGGTGACCAACGTGGCAATCCTACCTGGGCGTGACTATAGTAGCACCCTACCCGCTAGGTTCGGGGCCCTACTGGGGTACAGGGAGAGCATGGTGAGTCATAACTTCCTAACCTCACGAGGTACACTAATGAACTTTGAGCTGTTGAGGGAGGCAACCCAAGTGAGTCCATATTCGAAATCGAACCTTGGACCACACTCAGCGTATCTTTTGCATCACCCAAAACTACTAGACCACATCCCATTCATTTAACTTACCCTTTAACTTTTAATAAAAAGTCATTGCTCATCTTTCACTTAAAGTTTAAACTAAGAAGTGTAGTTTCTCCACACACACGAAAAATTAAGGAAAGTAGTTTTAGAAATTTATACTTCTTCCATCTTAAATGGTTAGTTCTTTATCCTTTTTTTTTTTGAAAATATACCTTCTACTTCATTTAAAAAGTCAATATGGTTCATTCACAAAAATTCAAATTAAGGTGGATAGATTTAAAATCTTGTGTCTTTTATTTAAAAGATAATGCGTTAAATGATGTTACCAACTTTTTTCTAAACATGGCTAACAATATAAGATGGAAAGAATATATAATACCATTTACAAATTTGTTTGATTGTACATTAATATAGTGGTCTCACACTTGTTGTACCATGTTACCATACATTGCATGACATCCTTAAGACCCATAAATTTTTTCAATTTTTTTTCTTTAAGGCCTTATGAGATTTGGGAGTAGGTTCAAAATTCCTATCCAACATTTTGGTGTAAATGAGATTTGAACATGAGTTCTCAAATTCAATAATAAAAAATTTTACTGGTTGAGCTAAAATCAACTTAAAAAAATAATAATATGAAACCTACTTAAGAGTTAGACCCGTTTGTTATTACTTGTAAATTGTACTATGATTTAAATAATACTAATTTTCCTTTTTAGGATTAGATTCAAGTTATATTTGGTGTAACTTTAAGCAATATTACACCACATAATAACTCTTTATTGAATTAATATTTTGAAAAATCTACTATTGGATTACATGTTTTCTATGTGTTGAAAATGTATGCCAAATTTCACACTAACTAGTAAGTTGTCTGTGCGATGCATGGATAAATTTGTGATATTTTATGTAAGACATTTTTGGATAATGTTGTACATATATTATAAAGAAAAAGTAAACTAAATTAGAGTAAAGAAACATATACATTTTTAGATATTAAAAATTAGTTTAGTAGCTTCATTGCATATTTGTAGCCTTCTTAAGGTAAGATTATTATTATTTTTTTTTAAACCATGAAACCAAAAATAATTGCAAAAGAGTAATGGGATCATGAAAATCAACTAATTTGTGTTGTGTTCATATATCTCATACCGTGAAATGAAAGTATGCCCAACTCTTTGACCATCTTTATGTGTATGTGTGTTTTATAGATGATTTAAAATCAAACCATGGTAGAATATGATTTTACATTGCGCACCAAATATTCTCTCTACTTATATACCCAAAACAAAAACTATCCAACCAAATTACCTAAATCTAAATCGTATTTAAGTCCTTAATTTAAAAAGAAAAAAGAAAAAAAATTACCCGTAGGGGTTTCAGCGTCTTGATGGTGGTGGGAGGTTAGTATAATAGAAGTGATGACACCTCAAATTCCTCTCTCTCTCACTTTCAAATGTTTTGTTAGTCTCAGGTCTTTTATTTTGGTAATTTACAGTGAAATAATGCGTTTTATTTAACAATCCACAACATTTTTGTCTCTCTATCTCTCTTCAGGGCCTTATCTGATTAGTTATTATTATTAACCATTACTTATTTATTTATTTATTTTTAAAAATACTAAAACAGTGAGTATGCTAAAAAACATGAAAAATAGAGAAAGGTGTAGTGTAAGCTTAGGCAATTAATAAGATATTAATGAGATAACAGTAAAATAAGTTAATATGAACTTTCGGGTAACAGTAAAATAAAAATTAATGAAAGAGGTAAAAAAAAGCTAAATACAAAATTAGACTGCCACTTAGCAGTACCTTATGCACACCCACATGAGATATATAATTTGTTCTCTAAATTTTGTGGAAAATAAATTGTTCTCCCAAAAACGTAACAATTTCTAAACTTATTTTTCATTTATTTATCTCAAAAAATATATCATCATTTTATTATTTGGATTTATTTGATTGATATTATTCATTTTTTAGGCGGTCCATATTTTGATAAATTATGTTATCGTGCGTTATATTTTCCTAATTTGTTTTTCCTGTACAATTAAACTGTTTGAGTTTCAAATATATTATTCAAAATTTTCATTCTCTTAAAAAGAGATTATTATATTTATAATTTTTCTTATCATAGGAGTAGGTTCAAACTATTGATTGAGTTTCGTTTACTAATATAGATACATGAAATTGGAACTACATATTTCTTAGATATTCCTAAGAGATTATACCATATTATAAATTTAATATTTAAAATAATATGTAGGAAAAAACTAGACTTTATGTCTAAAGTTGAACACTTGACCTATCGAAGTGAAAGAAAATAATCTGTATAACATAAAGAGAACATGAACTAATTTTTTTTTTTTTTTTTTTTTTTTTACTGCATACACTTTTATTTATTAAAATTTAATTGCCTTTAACTAGATCTTCATATCGCATTTTTGTTATTACGCTTCTGATGAGCCTTCTCATCTGTCACATCATTGGCCACGTCATTATTCTTATTTTTTACTTTTAATTTTATGAAAATATTAAATATATAAATATATTGGCTTTACAAATTCATATTAGGCAGTTTTAATTTTACATATTCATTTACTTTAATTTTGATGTTATAACTAAATAATAAATCAATGAATAATAAAAATAAAAATATTGTCTATACATATTCATCTTGAGTGGTTTAATTTTAATATTTTTTTAAGGGGTTTAATTTTAATAGTTGATAGACACATTCAAAGTCAACATTGTATTTTGATATAAATTCAAAATCTCACTTCCAAAATAACTAATTAAGTATTATGTCAAAAAAAAAAAAAAAAATCAAACAAAAGCTAAAAGAGGGAGAGAGAAGATTTGTGAGTTGTGACAGAAAATTTAAAAAATCAAACTCATTACCAAATTGTATTAACCCAAAATAGTATTATATAAAAAATACAATGATTCATCAACCTAAAGTAAAGTTGCAAAAAAGACTATATATATATATACATAGAGAGAGAGAGAGAGAGAGAGAGAGAGAGAGAGAGAGAGAGAGAGAGAGAGTAATCACTTTTTTCGGGAAAGAAATAGAAAATAAAATGAGAAAAAGAAGTATCAAATAAAAAATATAGTCATAAGTCAAACACCAAATTATTCAAGCCATGATATATAATAGAATAACATTATTTTCTTGTAAACTATATTTATATCAATAAAATAACATTTAACAATTATAGGAAAGAAAAAAAAAAGATAATAACTTAAAAACACAAAACCAAATTGCAACCCAAAGTAAAATTCTAAAGAACACATAAATACATCAATCTAAAGTAGAGATACAAAAAATAAAAAATTCACACAAAAATAAAACATGAGAGAGAGAGAGAGAGAGTAATAACCTTTTTCATGTGAAAAAATATGTATAAAATGGGATAGAGAATGTCATATTTATAGTAATAGAATGAGGATAAGAAGAGTCAAAATAAAAGGAAGAGGAAGAGATAGATGAAGAGTGACATTAAGGTTGAGAGTAGTGGAAAGATTAAAAGGTAAAAGAAAAGTTATGGTTGTAAGTAGTGGAGAGAAGTGAGAAATAGGTAGATGATATGGCTATTGATGTGGTTCAACAGAAGTGTAGCAATAATAAATGCTACGCTTCAGCTTTTAGATATAATATATATATTTATATATATATTTAGATTGATTGATCAGATGTTATTTACTATTTGTTCTATAAACTCATTTTTTATTTTATTTTATATATATGAATAATTTTAAAGCATACAAAAACTTAAAATTTAAGTATTTTATGGATGAGACAGTTATTAGTCTTAAATCATCTTAAAATTTTGTAAGCATGGATGATAAACAAATAAAATATAATTCAATAATGGATTTGTCAAAATTTAATTAAATGACAAAATATTGAGTAATATAACATTAATTGATTAAAGTCGTGCAAGATGTTTCTTACCTTCTAACAAAAAAAAAAATCACACAAAAATGTAACTTGAACCCAATCATACACATATATTACACCATTTTTTTAAACCATTGATCTTCAACGAGAGAGAGAGAGAGAGAGAGAGAGAGAGAGAGAGAGAGAGAGAGAGAGAGAGAGAGAGAGAGAGAGAGAGAGAGAGAGAGAGAGAGAGAGAGAGAGAGAGAGAGAGTCTCAAGCTTAATTTGGTCGTGTCCAACCCGGCTGTTAGCAAAATAGCAGGACAAATAATATATTCTTTATCTATGTTTCTGGTGGATGTATAACAATTATTTAGGCAAACGTACTATTAAAAAACAGAAGAAAAATGTTTAACAATTAATTCATACTATTATATAAAATTATTATGTATACGCCCGTTATTATCATTCATAAATTAAAATCTTTAAAAAAAAAAATTTAAGCATGATCAATTCCATTTGTGTTGAAAAAATAAAATAGTACTAGGAAACCAATCATTACATGCTGAGATACAATTAAATAACAATGGAACAATCATTGACAGGAGATTTTTTTCATGTCAACCATATTCTTCGAAAATTTGCTCGCATAGCATTTGCCATGCCATGTTTGTGGTTCGGGTATGTCACAGATTACAACACAAATACCAACCTAATTCTAATATTTATAGGTACTGATAGCTCTCTCTCCTTCTACTGGTGACGGCTACATCCAGTACTCTATACTTTTTACAGATGATCTTAGCTAGAGAGTGAAAGACAGGTCCCCAAAGCCTACCAAGCTCACATCTAGAAGCAGTTACTGTTAGAGGCTTACTTGCCTAGCCATTCACTTTCTCCTTTTTAATGGAGATCAGATGGGGGTGTTTGTGTGGTAAATATATAAATAACTTAATATTAAAGAAAAAAATTTGACATAATCGCACCTAAAGATCGATGATGTACGTCATAGTAAAAAAGGTAAAATATAATTATGCAGTTGGTGAACTAATTAGGGAAAGAATTTAGAGTACTTGAGACTTAATTAGTGACAAATCATAAACTAACTGAAACAAGATTAAGTAAAACATGAAAGTAAAATTGCACCAACCTTGATCCTATAAAAGTAAACCCTCAGTGACACTGGAAGGCTTAACTCCAATATATAGGCAAATTTGCACCGAACTAGCTACTCCTCACCACTGATAACTACGCAAGTGACAGGCACAGCCACTTCAGCCTAGCTAGTGATAAGAGTAGTAATATCAATCGTGTTCTTTATACCATCACATGGGTAGGTCTCCTTGTTGTGATAAATCTCACACTAACAAGGGAACTTGGACTAGAGAAGAAGATCAGAGACTCATTGCCTATATCAAAGCTCATGGGGAGGGCTGCTGGCGCCAAATTCCCAAGGCTGCAGGCCTTCTTCGTTGTGGCAAGAGTTGTCGTCTCCGCTGGATTAACTATCTTCGCCCTGATCTAAAGCGCGGTAATTTCACAAATGAAGAAGACAACTTCATCATCAAGCTACACAGCCTCCTTGGTAACAAGTAAGTGTTGAAGATTAAGGTTTTTATTTTATTTTTTTGATAATTTTATAGTTATAATGGAAAGGGGGATGTGAATCCTGGGCGTCTCCAATGTAAACACTTGGAGATGCCAGTCGAGCAATAAGGCTCTTGGTGAAGATTAAGTTGTTAAATCCTACACAAATGCATGAATGGTCTCAATATCTATAGGAGCATGCAGTGCTATTCAGCTTCTAGTTCTAACAAAACAGTGGTTTTGTTTGGTACAAGGTGGTCCCTGATAGCAGCAAGGTTACCAGGAAGAACGGATAATGAGATCAAGAATTACTGGAATAGCCATTTAAGGAGGAAGTTATTGAGCAGAGGGATTGACCCTTTGACTCACAAACCGATTAACACTGACACTGACAAAGGAGAGAAGTTCATGGATGGGTTTGGGTGCAAAATCGAGAAGAACCCAGTTGAAAAAAGTTTAACAGAATTGAATCTTGAGCTCAGAATAGGCCCTCCCAACCAACATCCACCTTTGCCATTGGAGAGAGAAGAAAAGAAAGTCTGTTTCTACTGCAGCTTGGGACTAGAAAACAGTAAATATTGCACTTGTGGGAGTAGTAGCAATAGTACTAATGATTTTTGAAGAATATGCGACTCTTGATTGCAGAAGCTTGGTGAGGAAGTGAATTTGAAGTTTTTTTTTTTTTTTTTTTGATAGGAAGGATTTGAAGTTGGATGCATAGCTCTCCTGGCATGGAGAAATCAATTTTAAAAGGGATTAATATTGTTAAATTATCTTTCCCTCTCTCTCTCTCTCTCTCTCTGGGGTTTCTGCTTTGCTTGATTATGTATAAAATTGATCTATGCTGAAAGTAGTCCATGCTTATGAACTGCCAACTTGTTCAACGGAAAATTGAAGAGTGTACTGTGTGTCCTTTATATATATATGGTAAGTAATTTAATACCATTTCTTTACCATCATCATTGTAATGGTACTGGTAATAGAAACATTGATCTATCACCATTCACCAGATAGAATATGTTTCTTTCTTTATTCTTTTTGTACTGAAAGATTTTGTTGGAAGAATGGTAATAGATAAAGCAATGATCATGAGAGAGGAGGAGAAGAAGACAGGAAAATGACTCACAAGGAGTAGGTAAGCTATCCCAATGATCTATAACAATGAGTGAGAGAGAGAGTGTGTGTGTATATATGTAAGGGAATCATTTTGATGGATTTGTGAGTGGGTAGCAAGTTGCAACAATAATTGTTTGGTTGGTATTGGTAGAGTATGAAATTAAGATGGTTGCAGAAAATATTGCCGTAGTGCTTCCGTCTCTCTCGTATCCACACATACATACCTTTGAATTAATGGGAGTTAATCCATCTCTTAAACGAGGGTTATGGTCCATATATATAATTATCTGTCCATGATATCAATCAACGTTGAGAAACCCCCAGCTACTAGTCTAACTGGTTAGTGTTTTTTTCATTGAGCTTCTAATTAAAACTCAATACGATTGAAAATGTTTAACTACTCAGCAAATGGGAACAAAGAATGACTGTTTCCATAACTTTAATGAAAATGATGACCTTGCAAGCTGATTCATTTTCAAAAGCTAACTCAATATAGTCGAAAGCTATTAAGTGATGAATTACCACTTCAAATACTGGTAGTCTAATTGGATTTTAAAGTAATCGAAGAAGAGTTGGACTTCGAGAAAAAAAAAAGGGTAAAAATAAGAAAGAAGTAGAATGAATGCATCGCAAACTTCTTGTACAAGTACTTAAAGCACCTGCATATAATTCCGAGGGACAAGATTGCCCTTGGTGTGCTGCCTACATAACTTTATTTCGAATAGTGTTTATTACACAAATTGTTTTACGCGTGAAAAAGTAATTGAAATCATGAGGATGTATGTGTAAAATAGTTCGTGTATAACAAGTTTAACCCATTTATTTAAGGGTTGAGTTTGTGTCCAATGACTAGTTTCACTGGACACGTTGAAATGTAGACACGTGTTTAGTTTTGGATACATGTCAATATCCTAACATGTCTTGTAGAATTGGCCACTAAACACATGTCTCACTCTTATTTAATGAATAATGTATTATCACACACTTGTTATTGTACATTTCGTATAAACTAAATTTAAAATCAATTAAGATTGTAAAATTAATCGTGAATCGTGCTTTATTTAATAGATAGCAATCATGTTGCGTAAACGATTTATTTATTTTTAATAAAAAATAAATAATACTTGGTAACTCATTAAAGAGGAAACGGGAGGTACATCATTGTCAATATTACATTATGAGTATCTTCGACCATACTCTCTCACTTCCAATTGTATTGGGCATGCGGGCCTTGTTACGTTTATGGGCAACCTTGTTTCCTTCCTTCCCTACCAACATGAGATATATGCCAACTTCTCTAATCCTTCTCAACCTACACTTTACATCATCTATATATCATATGTCCTATTTTAAAGTAGTGGCCTTGTTCTATAGACATTGGTGCCCTTATGGTGACCAAAGAGTTCCCTCCAAAATAACATTCCTAATGTCGATAACCTACAGATGTTGCTGTTGGATAGGATAGTAACAAAAAACGTGTGAATGAGGGAAACATGCTTTAAATTGTTGTCAAGTGTCGTTGGAGTGAAAGGTAAAGATGTTACATGGCACGAAAAAAAACTATCAATAACCGTCAAGAACACAAGTATAAATAAATGACTTATTTTTGAAGAATAAAACACACACATCGTACCTCTCTTTCAATAGAAACTTCTCTCACTTGTGATGCTATTTCCTTTGTTTCTAGTTTAGGATTATTGTAAGCTGTCAATATAATTTAAGCACTCTGCTTATAATCATCACTCTTTTATTTATGAAGCACTGCTAGATTCAAAGCAAGTTAGTAGTTAGTAATTCAACAAGATCTTTGAAATCCTTAGTTTAATTATAGTTCACTGTTTCTTGCCGATATAATTTGGTAGCCTCGTAGCTTGGTAGATCTCTAAATCCCTTTACTTTCTAGTAAACTTGTAGTTTTGTAGATCTCTTAATTGCAACTTACTGCCTTCTATCAATATTTGTTATTTTGCATTTTTCTCATTAATCAACGTATCATAATTTAGTAATCTTAGTGTGTAAAGATCTAAAGTTCTCTTCATTAAGGCATTATTGAACCACATCTTTCTAAATATGAAGTCAAATCTCAAGAATAAGGTCTTTAATATCAATTTAATTATCATTTAGCATTTTGTCTCACATGTTAATCACAATTTTTAAAATCCTATTCATACTAACTCCAATCCATGAGTTTTAGAAATTCAAAGTTACATTTATTGCTAATGAAAATAAGGTAAATTAAAAACATAATAAACTATTAAGATGATAGATTATGATCAATGCGGCAACAATTTCACACGGAACTATTATTGACATTGTTTGCATTGTACACTTGTTATAGTTTGTCATCTCAGCAATTGTAAATTTTGTTATGACACAAATATACCAATTCCACCAGTAGCTTAATAGCCTCTTAAAAATGTTTTAGGTACATAAACAAAGTTTATAACATTTGGGGTTTGATGATTTGACATTTCAACGTTAGTAAAGTTATTATGATATTTTATTGTATCTCGGTTTTTTATCGGTTTAAAGAGCCAAGAGTATTGACAAGAAAGAAAAACTGCGCTTAACATCTGCACGCATGCAGGTCTTATCAAGCACAGTGGAATGACAACTACCGAAGCAATAATACATGATATAGCTGCTGTGTGTATGTGAAGAGAGAAAGAGAGAGAGAGAGAGAGAGGGTGTATAGGCGGGGCCGGGACAGGGATTCAGATTCATGCACCAGACCGCAGCACTCCTCTTTAATCTTTATTAGCATCATATCCTGTGTAACACAATTTTCATAACTTGTGAAGAAAGGAAGTTATAATAGGAGCAACGTTCATTTTCATATTGTCTTATCATTAAGGCAACTTTTATTATGTATCAATTTCAATTATATACCAAACCACTGATCTCACTGAAAAAAAATTATACCAAACCACATTGTGTGTATGTATATATCTATTTTAATATTCTTTGATGTGCCTAGCTAGCACAGTGACGAAAAGAGAAGCAAGATTATGATAGCTGCAATAAAAGCTCAATATATTTCAGAGACTATATGTGTAATCTAATACTGAAAATACAATGATAGATAGTCAAGTGTAAGTGCATCTACTCACCTTCTTCTCCAATCTAATACCTCCCATCCCTCACCCTCTGTGAAATGTCGTCTTACCTTGCATGCCACCATCTAAAAAGGGAGGAACATATATACTCTTAAAATAATATCTATAATAATAAAAAAATAATTATAATTATAATTATTTCCTTAATTACTCATAGAAGTAGGTTGATGAAATTATCACCAAACATCTCTTAAGTCTCGTCATGGAATAGGGTCTGTGAACTATAGTTAAGATAATTTTTGCTAAACCCGCAATAAGCAAAAAAGTACTTGACATTTTGAGAAAAATCATAACGTGAGACCCGCATTCAGTTAATTGTATTGACTTTTTAACCAAAAACATAATAGTAGAACCCACAAAAAATATGTTATCAAAGAAAAAAAATAAAAGCTCCTTTATTTTAGGACAACAGGGGACAAAAAAGAAGAAGATAAAAGCTTGCTGGTAATCTAATCCATTAGTTTGCATTTGACATCAACTTATGTAACTTTTATTGATTGTTTTTGGCTGAAAATATGCTAAAGTATACTAAAGGTTTTAAAAAATTGTATATAAAAACTAAATACTAGAAGTACAAATGAACACTTATTGTCACTCCCTCCCACCATAAATCAAAACCAAAATCCTATTCCTATCTAAGTGGAAGTTGTGCTTTGATATGTTGCAAAAATTAGAGGTCATGTTGTAACTTGTAAGGAAATCACATTTGCACACACTCTCTCTCTCTCTCATATAGTGGTGTAACTTTACTTAAAGTTACTGCACTAAATATTTTTCTATTAGATGCAAATTTTGATTAAACACGTTGGATTACATTTTCTTCTAAAATCGCTTATACTTGCAAATTTTCAAGACAATTGAAGATTAATAGTCATGTAATCAATAATATATTTAAATTTAAATTTTTGTAGTTTAAATTTATGCATAAAAAATAAGTTTTATATTTTATATGTTATGTCTTACTAGATTACATTTTTTTTATATTTTCTTGACACGTATGCCAAGTTTTTCATTCCAATCGGATTCCATTTACCATTTAATCTTTTTTCTTTTTTTTTTAGAATCAAATTTATTATCCAATCTAGAAGCCTATCTTTTATGCACAATTTTAAATATAAAAATTTGAAACTTAAACATTCGATTAATGGCATTGTTATTGATCTCATATCATATTGAAAATTTGCAAGCATGTAAAATATAAAAGAAAATCTAATTTAACAACGAATTTGTTAAAACTCATATCCAATAAAAATCCCATTATTAGATTGTTAATAATTTTTTATTGGATTAATATTTTAAAAATCTAACTATTAGATATATTTTTAACACATACCAAATTTTGTACTAATCAAATATTATTTACTTTTTGATGCATTAACTCATCTTTTATGCACAGTTTAAATAAATAAATATATATGTCTCTGTGTGTGTGTGTGGCCGGTTCCAACAAAGGCTTAATGGGTAGAGCCCAATTTCTACCCACATTTATAGACGTCGTGAACCTAAAAATTCAATCTACACTCAGCAGCCCAAAAGGATAGAGGTCTACAAAGTACACATAAATCTAGGCCTGGATTCCAGCAAAACCTTAATAAGTAGGACCACCCACGTTTACAGACATTGTTGTGATCCGAATATCACGCACAAACCAGGCCCTAAAGTAAAGTAGGTTACGAAGTACAAACACCAATGTAGCCTGAAACACCAAATTCCTGGAACTCAATGGCACTGACCAGTTCTCCCATGAAGAAGAATCTGGATTCAAATCTTCCCTCCCCCCTCACTTATTGTAAGGGATGTGGTATTACATGCATAGGATGTACAGTAAAATTTTCCATTATAAGTGGAAAAAAACCAATGCAGCCTTAAGCAATTAGCCAAACCCAACCAAGCTTATTATTACGATCAAACTTACACACACGTGATGCTTTCTCGAGCAAGAAATTTGTGGACAAAAGAACTAGGCATTAGAATTTACATATAGAAAGTCATCCAAACATCCACATATGAAATAAAGCATCAACTTCTGCTATGTGACATTCTCCAATTATACAAATCTCTCAAACAGAACAAGAACTCTATGCATCGGGGCTGCCAAAAACCCTGTCTGGTTTATCAATTCTAGCTGTACCTGAGCTTGATGACTCACCCATTGCATCAGGAGAAGCTGCTGCCTGGGATGATTCTCTCTTCAGAGAAGTTGGCATCCCAGAAATCTCCTGAAAGGGAAAAAGAAGTTAACAAGGCTGGGTAAGAAATAACAATCAGAAAGGGCTTTAAGTCCCACTGGCCTATTGCTCCTATCAGATGAACTATATTTAAATTCTTCATAACATCCCTCCACAAGGGAAAAGCCTAGACTTATTCCAACATATTTTTGTAATAAACAAATAAAACCAAAGGAAATAAAACTGCTACTGTTCCCAACAAGTAACTTAAACAAGAATCTCCAAAATACCTTCATTAAATGCAATCTCAAGTCACAAGGTCGAACTTGATTTCCAATACATGCCATCACAAATTTTGAATACTGAAACAAAACATCAGCAGCGGCCTGCTTTTTCTCTTCGCTCTGCAATTCAAATTGTATTTTTGATGATTGAATGACACAGAAAAAAAGACAATAGGAGAGGAAATTATGCAACTATTCTAATGATATCAGACTAACTAATAAAACCCTTCCAGCATTAGCATATGTTTAAATATTTGAAATAAGTTATTGAGATACAGAAATATGTGATGATAAAGGTTTAAAGTTTAAAATCTCGTCTCAAGGCTGCCACTATTTTAGGCTATAAATGAACCACGTTGTTTATGAATAGCTCGAGCTTAGCTCGGGAATATACTTGTTTATACTTACATAGACTTGAGATTGGATTTGTAAAAGTTTGTAAATAGGTTCATATGGTATAAAATTATTATTCATAGTTTGTTAATAATATAAATAGTCTGTTCGAAGTAAAATTCATTGATTTCTGAAGAGGTGAAAAAAATCAGTAATGATTTTACTATATATGAGAAAAGAATAAGTTAATCAACGAACTTGTGAATAAGCTTGCGCTTGTTCGACAAGAAAATAAATCAAGCTTGAACTTATAATTTTGTTTGGTGATGAGCTTGAGCTTGGCTTGTGTTCGAAAGAAAATTAAATAAACAAGCTTGAACCTTTAGTAATTAGCTTCCTTGGCTTGTTTACAACCCTACACAAGTTATTTGGATTGGTAGGCCTTGGGGTGTGCTCCTCAAGGTCCTGGGATCAAGTCTTAAATTTACTTGGTGCATGGTTCTTGTGGGTGAGGTCATGTATCCGGGGTTTACTTGACAAGGTTGGGTTTAAAGGACCTTGCCTTGAAGAGGATCCCCATCATTCAAAATAATAATAGTAACTAAAGGGTAAACCATGGCATAGACCAACAACCTTGCACATATATTTGCCAAAATCAATATTGTAAATCTATACATATGTGTCCGTGTGTTTGTATTTGACCTGTATTTTACTCATTTTCTTCCTATGTTTTGTACCTAATATTGCATATAGTTGATTATAGCTTCCCACTTTAAAGAATGACCAACGGTGCACCCTGGCCCCAGAGAAATCCAATGCCACTCAACAGACAGGAAGGACAGATACAAAATCAAGCGAATAGGTTATCAAGCATGATATCTCTATTCATAGATAATTCTTTGTTTCTTCCTTTCTTTGTCTTTCTTTTGGAGTAAGAATAAAACCAAGGTACAGAGGCCAAACAACAAAAGGGAATTCCATTCAATTTCCTTTTGAGTTTTGACCACAGTTCCTTCCTATGTACACACTTCTTCCATTCTTATAAAACATACAGACGGTAATCTGTATACATCTGTGCACACAATGGCAAGAGAGTCCGAAACTAAGTCCGAAATAGCTATACTAATGTGATTCATCATTTCCCAAAAGCAAATCAAGGAAGCATCAAACACTACAAAAAGGAATTTTTTTTTTTTTTTTTTTTATACTAAACATGAGGAACCCAAAAGCACATAAATTTTCAACCAAAATTTTGATTTATGGCAATGAATACGGGATTTACTTGATGTATATCACAACTTCCACAGAAACACATATATAACTATGAACTCAACACTTTCAAGTTTAAACCATTTATAGACACTCACAGGAAATCAAAATGCCTACTACAAGTGCTTAGGTAAGGAATTGAACTTTCTTTCCCTAATTTACCCTTACAACCAAACAGGGGTTTTGGATTTGGATTTGGATTTGGATTTGGATTTAGAATTGGATGGAATTTTAGGCCTCATATATTTTATCCAAATCTTCAATTTCCTATACATGTTGGGCAAAAATGGAATTATAGCTTTAAAACTAAGCAATGGAATCAGGAGGTGTATAGTGTTTGGGATTTTTTTTTTTTTTCCTTAAATTTAAAATAAAACAAAAACCTAAAACGAGAAAGTAGACGATTTTGCTAATGTTTGGTTTAAATATTAGGGTTGATCTTGAGAGAGTTATAGTGTGTAGATTAGAATGAAAGTTGAAACAGAAGAAATATACTACAACTCCAAGGAATGAAAAACAGTACCTCGTAATCTTCTTTATCTTTCATGCCCGAAATTCTCTATTCTCTGCTCGAGTCTACGGTTTGAACTTTTGAACTCACCTACCAATGAATTATGAAGGTGAACCTGTGCTTATTAAAATATATAACTCGCCCTCATTTTGTATTAATACAAAGTGAACAATTTCTCACACTTCGGACAAGTGGCCTATTAGCTCAGCTGGTTAGAGCGTCGTGCTAATAACGCGAAGGTCGCAGGTTCGAGACCTGCATGGGCCAAAAATATTCGATTTTTTTGGGCCAAAAATTAAAAATTATGGGCCTGAGCCCTTTTTTATTTTGGGCCAAAAATTATAAATTATAAAATTCTGGGCCGAGCCCCTGGATAATGTGTCTTGGGCCAAAAATTAAAAACATAACAAAATCTTCTTTCTTTTTCTCTCTATTTGTCGTCCTCTGTGCTCCACAACCAAACTTTTTGGCAAAAAATGAAATAAAACAAAATCTACTCTTTTCTTCTCTCTCCCATCCAGCTGAGATAATATAATAACTTAAAAACTAAGCGTTCCTTGTTCTTTCTTTGATAAATGCATTAGAAATTGAAACTTCAAAGCATGCAACTCCATACTCTCAAGGAGACCTCTGAGCTAAAATCCTTTCATCACTGTCCACTTGACATCTCCATCTAAAATGAAGAGAAGCTTGCGTAGCATGGGAGACTAGTTTGGAGTTAGCTTCAAGGGACTTGGTCAATTAATTGTAAGTTTGTAACACAGAGTGAAAGGCTGTCTGATATGAGGAAATAATTTTGCTTGGCAATACGTTTAACTTAAATGAGATATTTGGGCTAATCGAGAGATGGAATCAGGCTATGTATTGAATTTGAAGGAGTAGAACTTGTTGGACCGATAAATAATAAATAATAAATAATGGCACACGTGTTCACCTTTAATGTGTGAATTAAACTGCCATGAAGCACTTAGAAGAATATAAGTGACGTCATATTATTGGTTATTAAGCCTATTATCAATTTATTTAAAGCCAAAGAGAGATTGTAAAACCATTTGAATGAAAACACGTGAGGATCACATGATCATTAACATTTATGTGCGAATAGTTATTTTTATGCGAAAAGCATTAAAAAAAAAAGAAAAGTAGGTGACCTTAACGAGACACATATGCAATAACTACTATTATGCGATAACTATCATTCTCGATCAATTAGACAATTATCTTCATTCTTGTAAATGCATAAGGTAGGAATTTTGTTCCTCAATTTGTGGTTGATTTATGCATTTAAGTCCTATTGAGTTAGCCCATGCCCAAGCCCAACCCTTCTGGTTCGAAGTACCGTCTCGCATAGCATAACGTAATGCGACCACCCATAAAAATCACCTTGTAATCCAAACATAAAAACCACTTTGTAATCCAAACAGAACTATCTATAAAGTCAAATCATTAACAAGCAACATGATCTCACTTTTTTTTTTTTTGGTAAATGATCTCACTTTATTTTGGTGAGATATTTTCCTTGATGTTTGATATGGTAGAAAATCAAACCAATTCCTTTCAATTAGAGCCCCCAATACGCTATCACGGACACTAGAATGGTAATTTAACCTCATTCCAAAATCAGAAAGTAGGATAAGGGTAGAAACTCTTGGCTCTAATCAAGATTTCTGCTCGTATATAAAATCAAGTCAGACCTCCAACTTATAAACCATACATTAGGACATAACGTTCCATACCTTGTGACTATCACTAAAAATATAATTTAACCAAAAAAAAAACCCATCCATTTTCATACTTGAAGCAGTCATGTTTCTAATGGTTCAAAAGCTTCGCACCTCAGAACTCCAATAGCATCCAAATGGATGGCATTATGGCAATACTATTCAGGTTTAACCACAGTACCAAATTCGACTCCAAATAACATTGCAAGCATCAATAAAAACTTGGGGGAAAAAGAAATCGAAAATAAGATTATGTTTCCTTTGGGGGTCCCTTCTTTGCAGCCTCAGCAGCTGCTTTCTCTGCTTCAATTTCAGCAACAACAGCATCAATCTCAGCTTCCTCAAGTTGCCGCAGGCCATGCTCCTTAGTCATCACAGCAACTTCTATGTTCTTTCCCCCACTCTCAACAACCTATATGCAAGCATAAACAATTCAAACTGTTATAGTTCCAGATTAAATGATGGGTTACAGGTTAAATGATGGGCTACAGGTTATATATGCCCTAAAACCAATACAGTCAACCATGGGCTACAGGTTAAATGATGCCATTGCAGTCCACTAGATTAAATGATGCAGTTTAACTTGATGTTTGAATGGGGGGAGACGGGGAGAGAGGATAGGGAAGAGAATGGATCGTGAACAGGTGGTACCCTTCTAGAAGAGTATGGAAATTTCTAGCCACCATCTGTCATATGCAAGAATATTCCTTGTCCTAATGTAATCATCATTTTCTATATAAGGAATGATTAGTATGGGGCTGGGTATGTAGATTCTCCAGCACCTCCTTTTTGTAAATATTTCTATTGCAACTTTCTTTCCCTTTTCAACATGGCATCACAGCATTAAAGATCCCTGGTTCTGATTCCTTTATACATCTTACAGATTCTTTTTTATCTTCCTATTTTTCTAACATTGTTCAATCATCAAATTTATTACTTAGTCCACAAAAGTAACATAGTTCTACCACAAATATCAATACCAAATCTTAAAGCAATAAATATGAAAGCAGTAAAAGCAGGAACATGATCTGGTAACGAAGTAGAAAGCTTAAGAAGAACCTCTTCAATGGAAAACCACTCTAGGACCCAGTCTTGTAGAAAATTCACTATAGGAAAAGCAACTACAACAACCTATTTACAAAACCTTTGTTTAGCTAGACTCTCTATTGCAAAATCTGCAAAAGCACCGCTTGCTTTCCTACCCTCATTTGCACAAACTAGAACTTCTGGTACTTTTTTTTTTTTTGATAAGTAGAACTTCTGGTACTTCAAGGAACCTCTTTGAAGATTTTGTTGTAGTGAACGTCACAAAAAATAATTCTTTGTGAGTTCAATTAATCTCTCACTCATTCTCTTTGGGATCACAATATGAGAGGCTAAAGAACAAGGTTTTTCAGTTAAAGTACAGGAGAAAAGGCACAAAGTTTTCTCTCTGACAAGAATAGTGTGAGGAAGCCTTTTCCCTATAGAAAAATTGTGCAAAAGCCAGTTTATATAAGTGCACAACTAGGGTTTAAAGAGACAACACAAAAAATAGGTCAAATAAGAATTAGAAAACAAAGTCTAACATTCTTGCTCGAGCAAGGGACAGACAAAGTCTTGAGTTGAATTATTGTTTCACTCAAGTGAAATTCTTAGGGATCAGAATCTTTGATGCATCTTCAAATAGCTCATATCCAACTTTTAAAAATAAACAAGTACACTCAAATCATGATGTTTGATTACAACCATTGTCATGGAATTGGCTAATGCTAAAATCCTAAAAAATGGAAGCACAGAGACATACCCTTAGGTTAGATATTCCACGTTACCTTTTGATTTGCAGTGCCTGCCAGCACTTTTTGTACCATTATAATACAACTAAGTTCAGATAGTTTTCAATCAATTAACAATTAGCACCAAGAGCCTTGTAGCTCAATTGGTTGGCACCTCCTAGTGTTTCCAATGGAGACATCTAGGGTTCAAATCCCCCCTCCCCCAACTATCAAATTATCATAAATAAATAAAAAACAATCATATCATTCCACCAATTAGATTTTATAATTTGGAACATTCATTGAGCTCTAATCTCTTTTTCTCCACAAGCAAGATCTGCCAAGATACAAATTATAGATAAGATCATACCTCAGAATGAAAAACACATCCCTTTGAGAATCACACATCATTGTGGCATGTTATTATAGGCGCAAGAAGTAGAGATACAGAGATTACTTATTTGCAAAAACAGAAGTCAGACTGTGAATCATCTTGTGCTTCACTATTCCACAGCAAGAGAACTTTGGTCATTTCTTTTATGTTCTTTTTTTCTTTTTGGAGTACCGTGGGTCATGTTTTGCTCAATCATAGACTTGTTGGCTTTATTTGATAGGTCATTTGAGGAGACATAGAAGAGTTATCATTTAGAACGCTGTATCATTGGCTCTTATATGGTGTATTTGGCGAGAGCAAAATCTCCATACACTTGAGGGGTGTGAAACTGCAATTTTAGAGATACAACACCTATTCCTTTGAACATTATTGGATGGATTGAGGCAACAAGCTGTTTTTCTTTCTCCAATAAGTTAGATTTTATAGAGTTCCTAGAGTTTAAATGTTACTAATTTTTGTGTTACCCTTGTATCAAGATACAATTAACACCACAGAACACATAGAAGAGGGGGAATCTGCAATATGAAAGAAATATAATGAAGTATGAATTCATGTTTCCAGGAAAGAGGTCAAAATAGTTTACCTCAAGCAATGCACGGATTGCAAGCTTAACTGTTTCTTGCCCAGAAGTTTCTTTATAGTTTTTCTCCAAAAACTCTCTTAACGAATTAGAGTTTCTTCCAGTTGCATTGGCCTTCCAAGCTGAAAATGTCCCAGAAGGATCTGTCTGATAAAGTGATGGAGCACCAGTATAGGGATCAAAACCAATAATCAAAGTTGAAAGGCCAAATGGTCTCACACCCCCACTCTGTGTGTACTTTTGCTGAAGACCAGCAATATAACGAGTGATGTACTCAACAGTTGCTGGATCCTCCACTGTAAGCCTATGGCTTTGACATTCAATCCGTGCCTTGTTTATTAGGACACGAGCATCTGCCTTGAGTCCAGCACATGCCAGTGCAATGTGATTATCCAGGTTCACAATCTTCCTAACTGATCTGCAAAAAAAAGAAACAAAAAAAGACTCATCAGAGGACTGCCAAACCTAGAAAGGATTACAAGAAAACAACAAATTGAAACAAAAAAATAAAAGTAGTAAGCAACATCTTCACCAAGGATGCATTTCTAATATAGTGTGAGCTGCACAATACCCCCAAATACGATGATTCTATCAGTATCTTCTTTAATTCATATCTTGATTAGATACATTTCAGAAATTGGAAGGGCCTTAATCTCTAATCTAAATGGGCAGCGGACACAATTTCAAAAAATAACAAAGTTTTTATCTTTGTTTGGCGACCGCCAAGTAGAGTAATGTATATTTCTAATATGAAAATCCTAACAAATGCTTCCATAAAAATACCATATAATAATAATCTAAATGAGCAAAACATTGTGCAGCTAAGAAATTGTAGAGCATATAACATACTGTAGGTTAAATAACACATTGTAACTCTTTTCTAGCTAAAAACACCATCATATCTAATGGTGAAGTAGAATTTGAGCAAAGGTATTCAACATTGAAAGTCCAAACACAAAATTTGTCTCCTTTAAAAATTACTATTCATAGGGCTAAATTGTGCACCGCCTAGTTAAAATCAATTTCAGTAAAATTCATCATCTGAGTAGTACATTAAAAAAAAAAAAAAAAAAAAATCCCCAAATTTATAAAAATGGTATATGAAAATAGTAATCAGAAATAGAATGATAAAAAAGAAAACCCTAACCCTCGGATCATATACACGATGGGAGGACAGATCAATTGGCAATCTCAACCAATTCCATGATTGTTATATCTAATAGAAGAAACGCCAATAAATAAATACATAAAAAGGAGTTTAATTATTTGT
This sequence comes from Quercus tomentella, assembly GCA_028535165.1. Taxonomy (NCBI): domain Eukaryota; kingdom Viridiplantae; phylum Streptophyta; class Magnoliopsida; order Fagales; family Fagaceae; genus Quercus; species Quercus tomentella. Next base: position 2,995,384 of record JAPQVY010000001.1, read on the forward strand.
AGTGAGAGAGAGAGAGAGAGAGAGAGAGAGAGAGAGAGAGAGGGGGACCTGGTGTCTTGGAGTTTGGCGGTGGATTTCTTCTCGACGCCGAGGACGATGGTGTCGGTGCCACGGACACCGACGGCGGCGTTGCCCTTGCGGACGGCTTCGAGGGCGTATTCGACCTGGAACAAATGGCCATCTGGTGAGAAAACCGTTATTGCTCTATCGTACCTTGCCATTCTTCGTCTTCTTCTTCTTCAACTCAACTCAACTGATCTCCTCTCTCTCTCTGTTTGTTTCTGAAAACAATTCTTAGAAAACTCTCTCTCACTGCGTTTCTTTAATTACCAATCTCGACTTAAGCCACAAGGCAACCCACCCACTGAAGAGTTGCTGTGTTGTGTTTCTCACTGGAGACCCGGAAAAATTGGACCGGATTCGATAACCCGTCCCAACCCGAAAGAAAAATATGGATATATGTTACATGGGTTGACCCGTTTTTCTCAAATGATTTATTTATTTATTTTGTTAAAGAGTTTTTGTTTATTTGTTCTCTTATTTTGCATCAAGAATTTGTGTATTATTTACCATTTTTGAAGAGTTTTTATTTATGTTTTCTCTTATTTGTATTGGAAGGAAAACAAATACAATATTATCTTGTTTATTTATTATTTTTGACATTAAAAAAAAAAAAAACCTACTAATACCATATTGATTTTACCTTTAAAATACATAGTGATGGTCATAAGTTTTACGGCCCATTTAAAACAATCTCGTTTTTACGCAAGCTCGATGAGATCAAATCCAAACCTAATTGATTCAAACCCATTTGCTAAGTCTACTTCTGATTTGAGTGGCACCACTAGAAGTTGGAACTACTTTTAGGAATAATATAGTCATTTTCTCTTCTTATTATTTTTCCCAGCAAATGTTCAGGGCCTTTAGAGAGCCTTACCAATTCTCGATTATTTTCCATTTTCAAATTAAGATCAAACCATCCCAAGATATATTAGGACCATTTCTATTTGAATTGAATTTGTTTCATGATTTAGATTAAATATTATAAATTTAAAAATGTACTCAATGCCACGTCATTTAATTGTAATTAAGAAATTTTATACATTGTCAAATTCAGAAATTTTAACTGTAAAATAGATTTAGACTTCAATTCAAGTAAAATATAGAGAACTTTTTTTCCTTGAAGATTAATATGCATCTTGTTTTTACTTTCAAATTTAATACCTTGTAATTTAATGCAACTTATTAGAGTTGGATTTTTTGTTTTTTGTTTTTGTTTTTTGAGATAAAATTTGACTTGTAACTTAATATGCCAATGACCCTGAGGTTAGTTGACACCTCTCGCTTTCCCAGGTTCAAGATTCAATCTCCCTCCCCTAATAACTTAATATAAGAAAAATTAAGCTTGTAACTCAATGCATATGTGCAAATGCATATAAAAATAAACATAGTTAGATATATATTAAACTTTGTACCTAAGTTAATAATTAAACATTACAAGAATATTATTAGGTTGATTATGCAATTTTTCTCATACTTGATTGCACTATTTCACTAAAAAAAAGGTAATTTGCTACTTCTTAACTTAATTTTTGTTATTATTCACTGAATTTATTTAATGTTTACATTTTTCAAATAAGATAGAAAAATTGATAAATTATGAAAATATATTAATAGTGAACATCAATTAATTAGAACATTATAAAATTTTACATTCACCCTTATACTGAAAATACTAATCAACTTTGTTAAGAAAATTTAAAGTAGTTTTTAAAGGGCTTTAAAATAGAATGGGTTAGAAGTAGTTTTTGAATGTATTTGAAGTAGTTTAAAACTAATTCAGCAAAAAAAAAAAAAAAAAAGTAGTTTAAAACTTGGCGTTCCAACATAATGCATTTTTCTAAAAAGTTGCATTTTTGGTGTTCTAATTATAAGTAAAAACTGAATGTAATTGTGTTTTTAGTCATGAATTCTAAAAAAATATATATTTTTTGACAATAATATATTGATGGTTCCAAATTTTTTGTTGTTGTTTTGTTTTTTTAATATTAGTAGCATGTAGTCCTATTCTAAACAAATATAAAGAGTCAATAATAAAAGAAATATACTTGCATAAACAAAGTTCTAATTAACAATTTCTACAATTTTCAGTAACAAGAAAATTATATTAATTTATTTTTAGTTAAGTAATTTTGTACAAAGGAAAATATTTAATTAAAAAAGAAATATGCCTAATAAAAATTTCCCAAAATTCTTTAAAAATAAAAATTAATCAGTTTCTACAATTTCTCTAACCAAACTCGCAAACTAAAATTTTGATATGGAAAGAAACAATTGAAGCACTACCCAATAAACAAAACAAGGGGCAACCAAACAATTTTAGTTTACGATTTTTATGAACAATAAAAAAAAATCTAACTCCTACTTCCTATCAAAAAAAATAAAATAAAATCTAACTCCTACCCCATCTTAGGATTTCCAAATCCAAACCCCTTGAGTCAATTAATCAAATAAGAAAAATTGACTGTCCTTCTCTTTCTTTGCACGTGTAGCCGCAAATAGAAATTTTCATATAACATGATTGCTTTAAACACTATAAGTATATTTAAGCTTTTAGGTTTTCGGTTTAATGAGATAGAGGAAAGAAAATGTGAGGGAAAGTGTAAGAGTGCTAATAGAGAGAGAAAGCAAGTTGTTTGGGAATGTTATGGGCATTGTATAATGTATATATATATATATATATATATATATATATATATATATATATATATACACGTACATTCAGAGTGGGGTAAGCAAAACTTATTATTGCCATGTCACCTCTTTTTTTGGGTGGGGAAAACCTGTGGGACATAATAGTACGAGGAAATTTTGTCATCAGTATTCGGTACACTTAACCTAAAAGCCAAAGTCACCTCAATTTAGAGATGACAAAAATACCTATAGTCACCTCAACTTAGTGACAGTAAAAATACCTAAAACTTGCCCCACTCCACATGGTTTTGTTTGCCCCATCCTAAATTGGGGATAGGACACCCTTGATCCAACCCGATGTTGTGCCGCCCTGTTGCTGTCTCTAATTAAGTTTTGTCTTTATCTCCCCAACATATATACAGGTGTGATCTGACATTTTTCCAAATTATATTGTCTATTAGATTCGGGCAATCAAGCATAGTGCGTTGGGTCATGTAATATGTACTGAAGTTGGATCTCTAGTATCATACAGGAAAACTCAACATACTTTTACAATGCACTTTCTCAGTACTACTATCCAATTTTACATCCGAAGGCTGCCTAAGCCACTGGTTTTGTTAGCTTTCGCTTGGCGTGTAAGTTAGGCCATTCTTTTAGTGAGTGAAAGAATTGTGGACACCATCATCTTGTAGTCAATTGGCTTTGTTAGATAAGCATCCATGCCCACCTCCAAGCACTTGGCTTCATCTGATGACATTGCATGGGCTGTCAGTGCAACAATGGGAATGTGCAATCCGTTTCCCACTTCCGATTTCCTGATTATTTTTGTTGCTTCATAACCATCCATCTTTGGCATCTGTTTGTCACAAAGAGAAATGTTCAGAACTTTCATGTCATAAGATCAATCTAAGCACATTCACATGGTAAACCAACACAATATGATCATTGTCAAATGAAACAGACCGAGATGATATTTCCTAAGCATTCCTTTTAAAATCGCTTCTAGTTTTACTCTCAAAAGCAAGAGCTGTCTAAGGAAACTACATAGGATTTTTTTTTTTTGGTTCTTTTTATTCATCTATTATTCAATATATTATGATAACCAAGACACTAGAGCATTAGAAAAGTATGCATTGTCATAGATTCTTACTTGGCAATCCATGAGGATCAAGTCATATGGAGGGGAATCCTTGATTTCTGTTTGTGATCTTGTGTTTCTTTCTTCAAAGAGAGATTCCCTTCCACAATCTTCTGCATTAATCATACAATTCAGAGAATCTACTGCCTGAAGTCCATCTCCCACAGCGATAACTACTGCCCCCATTTTTTCTAGCATTATGGTTGCAACTCTTTGGAGTACTGGGTTATCTTCTGCAAGCATTATGCGTAGGCCTTCAAGAGATTTCTGTTCATTCACAGCTTTACTTGAATATAAATTACCTTGCTGTGTAGGACAGCTGCTAACCAAATTTCTACCTTCGCATTCAGCATTTTCACACTGAGGTTCTATTGAAAATGATGCTTCTTTTGTGCAACATTTAGATTCTTCATCTTTAACATCATGAGAGTTCAGCCTGATCTGACATGTATCTCTTTTGGTTGAATCATTTTCTTTTGAATAGACAGGAGTGAATTCCTCTAAGCAGTTATTAATTGCCTTGTATCCTAAAGTACAAGGTTTCCTAATCCCTTCTCTTTGTTTTTCCCCAATGTGAAACCCTTTGACAGAATTAGGACCCCCCATTTCAGACAAATCAGAATCATCAGAGCTGGCAGTGTCAAAATGTGTGGCATCAATCTCAAGACATTCATGCAGATCACCTTCTTTGGTAATTCTCAAAGCATTTGAACTTTTTTTCTGCTGCTCAAGATTTGTCTCCTTTATGACAGCTTCTAGGATGTGAATCATCTTCGCCTTGTATAGAGGTTTGTTAACCATCAATACATTTGCCTTTCTGCGAAGCTCCATCTTTATGGCATTGGAAGTATCATAATAAACCATCCATGCAAACTTTGCTTTCCCAAAGTAATTGTTAAGAAAGTTTAGTTGTTCCTTCCATATATCTGTGCTCAAGTTAAGTAGCCCTATATCAACAACTATGATGAAAACTGGGTTTGCCATGTCTTTTATTTTCAGTAGTTTTGCCTTCAAGCGCTCACTTACTGAACATTGTGCATCAAAGCCATTATCATGAACTGATTTTCTGGCACAGAAGAGTTCCTGGAGAATCTGTGTCAGTTCATTCCATTCAGATGCCTCTAAAGTGAAAACTCCAATTTTATGCAACCACTGGGACATAATCAATCTACCCATTCTGCCATGTAGTGCAAGCAGCACCTGCATTCACATTTCAAATATATAAGCACTTGCTGTTTGATTGTTCCATAGTAGAATTGCACATGAGTTTTCAAATAGTATTCTAAAGAAAATAATTTTTTACTTACTACTAAATTATGCTTTGCAAAATCTACTTGACAATTTTGTTCTATGCCATCTACAGGTGCTCTGAGAAGCAAGTATAGTCGCATTAGAGTTCCTGGACCATCCTTCTTTACAACCTTGATTTCTCCACCCATCTTGTTAACCTGTCATCACTAGTATAATTGTAAGCTGGACAAAGAGATTCACTCTATATAGAGCATTGGACTATATAAAACATAGAAAGTAAGATAGAACCTTCTTTTCTCCTTATAAAATTTTAGAATAATATAATAGTTGCTTTCCAGGATTATTTGGCACAGTTCTAAACATACAGCTGATGGCCTAAAGGTCAAAAACTCCACAAATTTGATATTTATAGGTGTGTTGTTTCTAGTTAGTTATATGCTATGCATCATCAACATATATACCGGAAAACTTCACTCACCAAGGTCCGTACAATGCATAGTCCAAGACCAGTACCACCATGCCTGAAATTATCAAAAAGGTTTCAGAAATAACATTCTGGCAATTATAGTTCTTGTTTTTTTGATGAATTACTTACACTTTTAGAAATATTGGTCTATTTTTATTCAGACAGCTCAACAGCAAACAATAGACCGTATTCATCAGATAAAATCTGTAATTAACACATTTGTTTTGAGAATGAAACTTGTTTTGTTTTACTTACGTTCGTGTTGTTGAGGGGTCAGCTTGCTCAAAGCTTTCGAATACAGATTCCCACTTGCTTGGATCAATACCTACAAATATGAACTAACTGTTAATTTTATTCATTAATGGAGTGTCTAATTTTGCAAGTGGATGCAGAGTTTTCAATATCATAATAGAATGTTTTGAGATTCCTACCACAGCCAGTGTCATCAACTTCAAACCAAAGAATCATTCTATTGTCTTTCTTGCAGGCCTTTTTCATATGGTTTCCCTGTTGCTTCCACTTCATCTTATGTGCACATCGTGATTTCTTCTGATCGAAAGGAAACTTCTCAGCATCAACGGAAGAATTTGAGATCTCACACCATCCTCGGAGGATGATATGACCCGCTGTAAGCCATTCAGAACAGTTCAGTTGCAGGTTACTCTTTATTTATTGAGAAATGTGATCGTTTTGTAATTAATGTACTTTGTGTTTTTACTTTATGTGTTATCATTATTGACCATAGGCCTACATTTGTATATTCTCCTATGATGAATTTGGGGATGAAATTACTTCTCCATAATGTAAAATACCAAGCATTGTGTGAATGTTTAACTTACAAGATTTAAAAAATCATTGGCTTTCTTTACCATCTGCAAGGACTCAAATGAAGAGTCACCTACTTCTGACGGTTTTATTAATTGGTAGTTTCTTGGACAGTTTATAAATACAATTAAGTCAAACATCTCTGCTTGCTTCTTATACATCCATAAAAAATGAGATGAACCAAAATGAGTAGTGGAGAAATATTAACTTTTATTTTGATAAATATTAAATTCATTAGTGAGGAAAGAACAGGGATCAGATGCTCCCATGAATAAATGATAACTTGCAAGATATCTGAACTACAAAAAAAACAACCAAAAATAATTCTCAAGCACAAGGTCCCCAATTATTTGTAGCTCCAACTTCTAAAAAATACCCCCCTTTTTTTAGGGAAAAAGTTTTCCTCCGAACCGGTTTGGAGGAATCTCCTCCAACCATTATGTGACCTAAAAAAGTTCTTTTAGGTCATGTGACTAAAGTAGACATGGATGCTTTTTCAATCACCACTTAATTGGTTGGAGGAATTTTCCTCCAAACCAGTTTAGAGATAAACATTTTTTTTCTTCATTTTTTACAGTATGATAGTTTTCATAATTGTAGCTGCAACACTGCAGAACTAGGGCTGGCAAAATTTTGATATATGAGTTGCACTTACATGTCGTGAACTTGATAGAATTGCTGATTAGATTTGCAAAAATTTGAACAACTCTTGCAGAGTCTCCTCGAACTAATTTTGGCATATCATCTAAACAAGAAACAGATAGTGATAAGGCATATCAGAAACAAATAGCTAAACTTATAATAATAATCTTTGGCCAGTAATTTGAATTATCTTATACCATGAGAACTAAAGTCATACCAGAGATATCTAAAACAGTTTCTACATTGTGGTTAATGCATTGCACAGAGAACATGTCAACAAGTCCTTCAAGTTCTCGCCCCAAGTCAAACTCAGTTTCCTCCAGCACCAGTTTTCCAGATTCAACCTACATAGTGTTTTTATTTTCATTGTCAGGAGCACAGTATGTAGAATAAAATTCTGTCACTCTTGTGATTTTGAGTTGTTTCTTATAAATTCAAAATATTGCTGTGATAGTTGAAAGTGAAGAAGTAATTATTGTGGTAAATCTGCTTAACAAACATTATACTAAGCATGTTGTCATCTGATTAAGTGTGGTTCTTAACTTTTGATAAAAATCTAGGTGTTTTTCCTTCCAATTGTCTGGTAGATAGTTACTGGAAGGTGATCAACTAATTCTCTCCACTTAGTAACTGTATGAACATATACTCTAGCTTGTTTTGATACACAATATGTAGAAATTAGTAGTTGGCTTGTTTTATAGCTCACCTTGCTCAAATCCAATATATTGTTAAGAAGCCGGAGTAGAGCTGTTGAGCATTTTCTAATCTGTGTAACAGTTGAATATTGTTCATTTGTGAGGCAATCATCACATATGAGAATGTCCAGCAAACCAATTACTGCAGCCATAGGTGTCCTCAGTTCATGACTGCAATGCATCAGGTTTTATTATTGAACCATAACCTCATAAGACAAATATCTACAAAATCTAACACTTGAAATTACTGACCTCATGTTCGCTAGAAATTGGCTTTTATAGTTACTAGAAGCCTCTGCCCTTCTTCTTGCATCAAGATGGCTTATTAGTTCTGCTCTTAGTTTCATTTCCTTAGACACCCCATTAGTCAGTATCAAAATGCAGATGCATCCAATGAATAGGATACATAAAGATGCAGATATCAATATAACCATTGTTTTGAAGGCTCTCTCATCTACCTTGCCCATTATATATTTCCTTGGAATGATGATGACCCCCACCTGCACAAAGTTCAACTCAATTCAATTTCTTGCTTTATGCTAATAACTTTCATATTAGTATAGGCTGATTAAAAAAGAAGTGAAAACATGTACAATCCCCCTGGAAATTTTGGTTCAACAAAGAATAATCAGTAAAATGTTTAACATACAATCATTTCTATCTGGTCTGCAGCACCTACTATCCAAGTTCTTAACAACATAGGACCTAAAATTTCAGCAGAACAAAAGATGCAAAATTCTGGTCAAGACTTACCATAGGAAGCCTCTTTAGTTTTAGGAAAAATGAGTCAATGTAGTACTGATCACCGCCGAGATTGATGTTCTCTTGATGAACCTCACGATTTGGAGGAAAGTTGTTTCCATAGGCTCTCTGCAACCACCGGGCTCCCATTTGTATTACAGGATCCTCAGAATCAATAGCCATCGTAAGATTGGGCCCCTTAGTTGATTTTGTCAAAAGTGGAGTATTTGAAGAAGTAGCAAGTAGAAAACCATCTTGGGATGTTAAATATATATGCCCACTGTGAACTTCAACAAGCTCCTTCATAAGCTGGCCAACACTATATAGTGCCGTAGTAACACCCACAACAGCTACTATACTTTTATTTGAAGGGTCCCAAACTGGCAGTGCTGCTGAAAGAATAGGTGAATCTATAGATTTGCTTACCGCCACATGCCATGAAGCCACACCATCTGGTACTTGTGGAAGGCCTGCAATATGGATTAGATCATCTGGTGGGATTGGCTTTGCTTTTCCTATTTTCACACCAGTAAGGGGATCAAGGGGTTCTCGATACCAAATTGCAGAAATGTTACCATGAAAGGATTGCTCATTCGAACTTTGATGTGATGACATCATATTCATGTCATTAGATCCACTTATTGAATAGTTTACAAGATCAGAGTAGATGTAGTATGTATTGTTACTCCTGTGATCTCTATGGAATGCCTGGACAAAACCATTTTTATAATTGATAGTTATTGCATTGAGAGCTTTACGACTAGCAAATAGTGCCCATGTTACATCCCTCATTGCTTCGTATAGCTGTAAGAGTTAGAAAACTATTAATAAACAATATTGCCAAACATTTTCGTTTGGGATAAATAAGTCTCAAATAAAATTTACAAGTAAAATAAGATATAATGAATGGTTTAACAGTCAACCTCAACTTCGTCTGCTTGCGTAGCAGGTTTGCTGTACCGTTTGAACACGTACTCTGACAGTTTAAGCTGCACTGTAGTTATCTCAGAAGTTGAGTTTAAGATGTTCCACATCCGTAAAATGGGACGTTGTAGAAGTTCATTACGAAGGCCATATGCTAAGTTATTCAGTGATTTTGTTGTGTAGACCCTCGTAAAATGCCAAGTTAATATGGTTAGCAGCCCAATTAAGATGGCTAGCATGACCTGTTTAAAACCACAATAGACAAAGTTAATAGATTAAAGAACCAAATATGAGTTTCTGGGTATACACATAAGTTTCCACTTTCCAGTTCTTCTTTTACCAAATAAGATCTTCTAACAACTGAATTCCGGTTTCTTATACTTGCCATGTAAAAAAAGTAATTAAAAGAAATCTCCTTCTCTGGCAGAAGTGAAAATGTATATGCATGAGGAAGGTTTGGGAGGATGGGGAAGGCCAGGGACATTATTAATTAGTATCAACAGAATCTGAAGCAGTTAGGCAAAGAAACGACTTCCAACCATTTAAGCAAAATGGGTTCTCTTATCTTGGGAGTTTCTGCAGTTCCAGTATAAAATTACAGAGACTTAGAGGCGCTAAACTTATGTGATGTTCCTTGATTAATACCATCATGTTCAATATCATTGAAGCTGACTACACTAGTATTATATGTAGTATGTCTGCTGATATTAATAGGCATTTGTATTAGCTCAATTGTAGACTCTGCTTACTCAAGCTGTTCATATTATTGTTTATATGATAGAATATCAAACATGTAAGTAAAACAAAAGTGCAGGGCGAAATTTCACAAACCATGATTGCAAGGCGAGCCACAAAGACACTGTAGTAGGAGGAGAGACAGTGAGTACTAGCAAACTCAAACTCTTCTCTTTCAACATCCCTGTGAAAGATTCTTCGACCGCGTGGAGTTGTGCTCCTTTTCCAAGGAGAGGCAAAGCCTGATATTCTATCCAACACCCTTCTCAGAGGAGTTCCCATTGGTGTACTTGGAGTCGGTGAACAATATTCACTACTTCCACAATGATTCTCATCTGCCTTTTCTGCCATTCCCTCCTCAAACTATAAAGCATGCATTAACAAAGAACCTGTCTGCGTCTGTGTTAGTGTGTTGTGCCTGTGTTAGTGTGTGCCAGTGAGAGAGAGAGGTTCTTGGGTGGGTGTTTTTAATACACTGCTTGTGTCATTTCCCACTTTTTCAAGGCAATAAGCATATTTTGGTTTACAAATTTCTGAAGTGGGTAGGTGATTCCTCATCCACAACATTCATGCCACACCTCCCACCCTTTGTCCAATTGCACTTTGCCAAATTCGACCGTTGTTGTATAATTGGATTCTGAGCATGAAAAAAAGACTAAACTTGCTTAGGCCACCACCCGATGTGGCAAACCAATTGAAGACGCTTCTTATTTAAGAGATAACTTATCAAGTGTTCAGTCCACAGTCTAAAGCACACACACTACTTTACATTTTTTTGTCCTTATCCATCTCACCTAAACTAAACTAAGCTTTAAAAAACTTCAATTACAACCAGTTGGACTCGGTTGTATGGATTCTTTTACCCTACTTAGTACCTAACTTATTTATGCTTTTCTCAATTTATTTAGTACAGTATTATTTATAATATTTTTGGCTATAGTATATGTGACCAACTCTAGCTAATTGGTAGAAGATTCATAATCGATCCAAAACAATTTGGAACTAAAGCTTTGTTGTTGTATAATACTTTTGGAGTCTATGATAAAATTGTTTATTTTAAGTGATCTAATCATAACCTGTATTCACTAAGAAACAGTGAAAATTAAAACATTTGGAAATCATGGTTATGATCATAGTGAGGATCATACCTAAAATAACGCAGGATAGAAATTTTATTTAAATGCAATACCATGTCTCTAATTACTACTCTTTATTCTTTAACAATCGAGTGTTTATCCGTAAGACATAGTTGTTGAAATTCAAAGAGGTTGAAACAGACCTAATATTGAGGAGATTGTTAATTGACCGAATGAGACTAGGCAGAACTATTTCCTCCTTGCACGGGTTTGACCATGACCAGCAATATTAAAATTGGATTTGGATCCGGTGCAGTAATTGCAAGCTGTAATTAGTAATTGCCATGTAATTGTGAGTGTGAGATGTAAAAGTTAGAAAAGTAAAAAAATGATGGAAGATTATGAAAAAATTTCAATTCAAGGGATAAGATTAAAAGTGAATTTTTAACTTTCAACTCATCCAGTGATTCAACATTATACTAGATTTTAAAAAAAAATTTTTTTTTTAAAGAGTTTCAATCTATGATAGCTCTTTATCATCAGACCAAGACACCAATCGGTTTTTGTTGCAAGCGGGAATTGAACCCTAGATCTCTTATTCAACAATTAAAAACTTTACCAGTTGAGCTAATTGAAACCCAATTTATACTAGAACACATATATATATATATATATATATATATATTTATATATATATTTATTTATATATTTATGGGACAACTAAAATGATATTGGAAGGAAGAGAAAGTTTAGGAGTTGGAAAAAGATAGCACTGCACCGCCATATGAATATTATACACAAACCATGAAGTTATCAGTTATGTCATTGGCTCATTGTTGGAAACTTGGGGTTGGGGAACATGGAATTGAATTGTATGATTAAGATCTGGGGTCTATTCTATTCTAGTGTCACTTTCGACTATTGAAATTTGAACATGGTCTTTGGGTATGCATTGTGCAATGATGTGCACGGCTATTTTGTCGGTCGTGTGGGATATATTATGATTTGGATCTTAGCCTTTAGTAGTACAATGTTGAATTCTAATACCGCAAAAAGAGCCGTAGTAAAAGACAGCGAAGGGGAAAAGCCTATGACTTTTGAAATGCACATCTTTAAAAGACCGGAATTACGGAACGGAAATACTGTTTCTTATCCAAACTAAAATAGTAAAAATGTCTTATAGAATAAACCTTTTTTTCCCCCTTTTTCAACTTTATTGTTTTTCTTCATCGGTGGAAATTTTTAAATAACATAATCTATATAATTATGCCAACGGGCGTTTTTCCCAAAAATAAATATATAACAACAACAACAACAACAATAATAATAGAAGTGATTGATTTTTTTTTTTTAAAAAAAAAAAAATCTTGGGTAGTTTCTTTTAAGTATGATCTCTATAAATTTATTTCTTATAATAAATTGGGTGAGGGGAGATTTGAAGAAGGGGGTGGAAAGTTTTTTTTTTTTTTTTTTTAAGAGGATGGAATGTATTTATGACTTACAAAACATTTTTGTTTCTTCACATTTTTCCTTTCATTGTGGAATTGGCGGGCCTAATTCTTTAATTAGTTTATGTCAGTTTTGTAGTCTTACTCTAGTTGTGGGGTCCAAAAAGTAGGTCATTGGAAATTTATAGGATTTGCAAAATCTATATGGTAGATTTTTAGCACAAAGTAGATGTATTTAGAAAACTTCTGTGGGACCTAGGAATTAGGTTTTTACACATGTAGAGCTTTGACATGATTGTTGTGGTTGTGTGATTTGGGCACATGATATTGTGATTGATAGATATAACGATTGCACAATTCATTAGTTCTGCCAGATGAAAACAAGTTGAGACTCTAGAGTAAGATTTGCTAGGAACAAGTAAAGGGCAATTCATCATCACGGTTCAACTTTGGTCCGGAAACAAGTTGAGTCAGAATTTTTATGTCAATAACGCTAGCAACAACGGCCATCAACAATAACAAGTTAACTGCAATAACATCAACGACACAACATAAGTAATACCAATAAGTAATACTAGGACCACAACTTTGCCATAGTTGGCCTAGTTGTGATCATTGCATTTTTGAATACCAATACCTATTACTTTTCTTTTCACAAACCATTTCATACACATACTTGTTCAAACACTCACTTATGGCAGCACTCATACACACACACTCTATTCACAAAGATTCGTGCATTCATGCACGCACACGCTTCTTGCTTACTTGTCCCTACTCCTGGGTCCTTTGTCTCTTACCCCAATTTATATTATATGTATTGTGTTTTGTTTGCATAATCTTTCTCCTCTTTATTTTTTAAATTGCAGTGTTACTAAACCACAAGACTATTCAATTCATGCATATAAAAATTAAGCTTAGCAAAGAGCTTTTAGTTGGAATGAGAAGTATTATTATTGGGCTTACCCGAGTCAAAATTGCAACTACTTCATAGGAGGAAAATGTCATTTTCACCACATAATTCAAACACTTGACGACCTAACAAAACATTATGATAAATTTTAATTCTTGTTTCTTTTCCACCATTCTTTTCGTTTATATTTTTCCCTGAGAACTACTTTCTTGCAAGACTTTCCTTAACGACCTAACAAAGCAATATAAACATGGGTATACTGAAAGTAAGAAAACCATATAGGTCATAATTTCCTTGTCGCAAGTGGTGGTGGCAGCTAAATAAATATGATTTTTTTGGGGGGCAAGTGGTGGTAGCTGATAGAGTGATACTAATCATACAGTGATACATAAGATAAAGACTAATTAATAAAGCCACAACAATGTATGGGGCGTGCACTAGGTACCTTGATTTGACAAGGTTGATCCTCTAGAACATAGCTTTTGTGCTCCACCTCACTAATCCATAATCTCCCATGCTGTAAGCTCTCTCATGGGCTTATGTAAACAGCCACTACACTGAGAGCTCAGCTTAATTAAAGTCCTAATCAACCTTTAAACTTACATGACTTTAGTGCTAATCATTCTCCACTCTCCACTCTCCACTCTCCATACCATTTCATTCCTATTGCCTTAGCCAAAACAAGAACACAATTAAGAAGCATTATCATCATAGTGTGGTAGAGCAACTCAGCCTTTTGTTATACTTGATTTTTTACCCAAAGAAATTTGGAAATATTTTTTCTTATTATATTTCTTTTAATCTCTTTTTTCCCACAATTCAGATTAAAGCAAAGGAAAAGATTGGAATTTTAAGAGTTTGGTCTCTTTGTAATTTTCTTTTCTTTTTTTCATTAAAATTCATGCCTCTGCTTAGATGCACATGTAACATGCTTCCCCTACTTATTTTGAGAGTCACATGTGGCTTCCAATAACGGTACGTACGTACCTCCAAAACTAGACACACAAAATGGCAAAAGTCGTACAGGAAGATTTGTCAATTCCACAAGAGAGTGGAGGGATTGGGTGCATGTTTAGCCACATTCCAAAACTCCACTATGATTGACGTTTTCATGGTGTGTGTGTGTGCTATCTGCCATGTATATCCACGGCTCGCAAAACCTTTTGATAATGAACACCTGGGATCCATTTTAAGGAAATGTTTTTTTGTCCTATAGGAACTTCCTATCTCAGCTCCAACAACCAAACTTGGAAAATCTTAGGTATGATTTTTTATGTCTATTTGAAAGAATACACGGCAAAGATCAGAGATTTCAAGAATCTGTCAGTCGGTATCAAACTCATCAGTACATTGTATGTCAAGGAATTGAGTTATCTGAATCAGACAAAGAATCAACAGGGAAGGCTAGCATTGAAAAAATGTGGAGGTCTTCACACCAACGGAGCATTTGATTCGTCAATTAATTGATAATCAAAAGTCCACCATTGAAAACTTGTGGCTTAAAACTAAAGGAATGAACCATACCACACTTTTGCACCAATCCATCTTTAGTGCTAGAATGATTGGATTAGCTTTCTTTGGTGTTACTTTTCAAATATCCTTTAAAAAAATTAATTAAATTCATTTATTACAAATATTCGACCCCAAGGTTTAAAAAAGTGGGCTTTTTACAAATAACAACTCTTTAAAAAATTTTAAAAAAAATTCAATCAACACCCTAAACACTCTAGAGTTTGAAACGAGTGTTTAGTCCTTACATTTTTTATTTGAACAATTAACACCCTAA
The DNA here is from genome assembly GCA_028535165.1 of Quercus tomentella. Taxonomy (NCBI): domain Eukaryota; kingdom Viridiplantae; phylum Streptophyta; class Magnoliopsida; order Fagales; family Fagaceae; genus Quercus; species Quercus tomentella. The sequence continues at coordinate 3,010,718 of JAPQVY010000001.1, forward strand.
ACTTTATATTTGTGACAACTTAGGCCTTATGGCTTATGTTAGTATTTTCAGCTAAAGATTAATGAAGTTAATCATGTGATGTGCATATAGTTTAACCATATCATCTATAATTTTGAAAGTGCCATTATTATTATCATGTATACTTCCAATGAATAAGTTCTTTAGGTTGTAATAGAAAATTTTTCTAAAAGAAAACAAAGGTTGTAATAGAAAATATTTCTAAAAGAAAACAAAGGTTGTAATAGAAAATATTAATAGAAGGTTTGATTTGTCACAAACTTAAATTATATGCTACTAATAATTTAATTAGAAAATCTAATGACGTGATTCTCAAAAAATAAATAAATCTAAAGACAAAATTGATACTAACGACAGAGTCATGAGTGGTATTTGTAAAATTCGAAAGTAAAAAAAGTAAACAAGAAATTTTATCTCTAGACATTTACTCAAAAATTTAAGATAAGTTTTAATTGTTTGGTAACTGATTGTCAATCAAATTGTAATTGCCAATCAAATTGTAATTGCCAACTACAGTTTACTCTGTGCCTTGACACAGAATTTTTAAAATCGAAAACCTTAGGGGGTGTTTGGTAGAGTAGTTTGAAATGTGATTTTTGTAGTTTTTTGAAATACGTATGAGTAAAAAAGTGTGTAAAAATATGTGTAATGTTGTTTAAAATGTGAAAATATGAGTCTAAGAAGGGATACCAAACAGGCCATCTGTATGGAATCACTAAAAATCTGTGATTAAAACATTTTCTAATAGAAAGTGACTCATTTTCTACATAAGATTACCTCAAAAGAGGTGGGTGGCATGCGTGGCTGCTTGCCAATGAAAGCAAGGCAATAAATTACCAAAGCCCATTGTACGGTACGGATATTTTTTGATTTTTTTTTTTTGATACGGATATTTTTTGATGTTGATGCAAGGATAAGGATAGTGATATTCTGAAGAATAAGATTGTTCTCTCAAAAAAAAAGAAAGAAGAATAAGATTGTCTAATTGGGCATCCCACACCATGCCAAACACATGTATCATTCTAATCTCTACCTAGAAGGCTAGAAGCACTCGCAAAAGGCTAGGAAGGAAAGCACACTGAAAAGATGGTGTTTAATATTTTAATTAATTGTAATTTTGTGACAAAAGATCAGTCTGTGTCTGGCTAAGGTCGTGACTAGTCCAGTCCATACATAGGTTAGGTCATTTTCTTGAATTCACAATCCCACTATTGATATATAAAACCATTGTAGGGAAAAGTAACAAGGGTCATTTTTATTTACGCACTGATTTGATGAGAGGTTCCGGTTTTTATTTTATTTTATTTTTTTTGAGATAATTATAATATGCTGTTAATCCTATAATTCAAACCATTTTTTTTTTCTAGACCCTCTTGGCGGGTTCAGTTTCTTAAATAGCCTTCAAAATTGAAGATGCTTTCAATAGTCACTCCATTGCCATGGAATATTAAACATGCCCTGAGTGCGAACCCATTATATTAAGAGCATCTAAAAAGGGCCCGAGCAGCTTATTCCAATCCCAGCAAACATTTTGTATTGTGACACAAAACCAAAGCTTTGTGGTTCTTAGATCTAACGGATCAAATATATTAAATATTTAAGGCCCTATTTGGTAGACTATCTATACAATATATTTTCAGTTTTTAAACAACATTACACACTTTTTCACACACTTTTTTACCCATACGTATTTCAAAAAACTACAAACAACATTACTCAATCTCCTCTACCAAACAGGCCTTAAATATTTCCACCTACAAACAGTGGCTTATCTACTATTCCACTGCAACAACAACAATAATGAATAACTAAACACACCAGAATACCATTTTTCGCCTTTTGATGGACAAAATTTTTCTTTTAAGGGTCCGTTTGAATACAATTTATTTTGCTGAAAACTGAAAACTGAAACACTGTAGCAAAATAATTTTTAAATATGTGAAAAATTATTGTTCACTCTTTTTTTACTGTTCATAGGCGCTAATCTTAAAAAAAAAAAAAAAAAGTGCAAACACGCAAACGTGGATCCAAACTCCACCTAAGACTCATCAAAGTTTGACTTAAAAACGCAAGGTTCTCAATAAATATTTATTTCATAAAATTAACCTACAAGAGAGTTTAATAATGAGCAACAATTATGTATGTGCTACGGCAGAAAACATAGTGCATACATGACTTTTATAAAATTGACACCACAATATTGAGGGAAAAGTGAATGAATAGAAAATGGGGAAATGATAGAAAAGTGGGAGAATAAAATTTTTTTTAGCTTTTTTCTCATGATGATTGGCTTCAGGAGAAGAAAAGTAAAGAGATAAAAAATTCTTTAATTTGTATAACTTTTCTTTCGCGCCTCTATTACATAAAATAATTTTTTTTAATAAAGTGTGATTATTTCTATTATTATTATTTACAAAAAAATAATTTTATCATTTAATATATATATATATATATACACACATACACACACAACAAAAAAGAACCAAAAAGAAATGTAGCGCAAATTAAAAAAAAAAAGGTAACTGCGTTAAAAACAGAAAAAGAAAAACTGTCACTATTATACATACTCGTACTTACACCACATTCCAGCAATGACTATCAAAGACAAAAATTGAGAATAAAAAAATAAGATAAAAGCAAGAAAAAAAAGACCCAAAAGAGTCACAGTTGCCACATACAACACAGCATAGGATTAAAAACAAGTGAAGGTATACATGTCATTTCACACAATTAAGGGGGATTTGTTTTCTCTATCTCTTGTTTCTCTCCAATTTAGGTAGCAATACTTATCACATTGATTGCCATTCAACATCTTGCAATTCAATCCGTAGTACAAAAAATCTAACTTGGCAATCTTTCTTTGATTAGGTAATTGTAATAACATGTATCCGGTGTGGATGAAATGAGTGCCATTTCATTCCATAATTGTGAAGATTCACACATTAATCTCCTTAAATTTGTCTTCATATTTTAAAATAAGAACATATATTTCCTATTTTAGCTAGTCACTTTTCAAAATAGTTATATGATCCTCGATTCATTCCCCAAAATTCTGTTTTTATTTATTTACTATTATTTTGCCTTGGTTATTGAAAAAAAAAAAAAAGTGAGAAACATAATGAAAATTAAATAAAGAAATAACCTTTTTAAGTTAGAATATAGATTTTTTTCAAGAATGAAAAGGATTTAGCTTATTTCCAGTACTTTTTTAACTAGAGATCTCACTTTGTTTTAAAATCGCTTGAAAAGAACAAAACCGTGCGGGTAGCGGACAAACTGCAAAATAGTTATATGATCCTCGATTCATTCCCCAAAATTCTGTTTTTATTTATTTACTATTATTTTGCCTTGGTTATTGAAAAAAAAAAAAAAGTGAGAAACATAATGAAAATTAAATAAAGAAATAACCTTTTTAAGTTAGAATATAGATTTTTTTTCAAGAATAAAAAGGATTTAGCTTATTTCCAATACTTTTTTAACTAGAGATCTCATTTTGTTTTAAAATCGCTTGAAAAGAACAAAACCATGCGGGTAGCGGACAAACTGCTTGTGACCTTGGAACAAATCCTCTCCCACATACACAATAGTAAGTGTTAGTGGGTTTTAATCTCCACTTTTTATTTAGTTAGTGAGTGATGTGACAATTTCTCATTAACACAAAAAGAGATTCCAGTTACAAAAGTACGGGAGGTAAGTTAAACCCGAATAAAAAATACGTAATCTTATATGAATGTGATGATGGGGAAAATGAGAGTAGTAAATCGACTAGTGGTGCTGGCGGTGTTAGCGTTGTTTTTCTTGTGTCAAGCAAGTCTTGTTTCAAGGAAGCATCATGTGCATTTGCTCAATGCAGTATTCGGGGCTTTGAATGTAACTGTAATTATTTTTTAATAATCACAGTTACAAACTTACAATTAGAAATTTATAACCAAAAAAAAAAATTTGTTATGTCATATGTTGTAGCATTTCTATATTAAATAATTAATATAAATAAAAAAACTAGCAACTTAAATGTAAAGATATGGAAGTTAAAAAGGAAGATAAGAAGTTAGTTAAATATGAAATCTCACATTGATAAGGAGAGAGACTCATTTATTATTTATAAGTGTGGTGATTAAATGAGCTAGAATATATTGGAGTAGATATTGAGTCAAATACATGCATAAGGGGGAAGGGAAGGTTATCCATTACTGAGTTTAAATTTTTCAATGCCTCTAGTTGAGGCCTAACCAAACTGAATTGAAGTTAAGCTTCTTTTTTTTTTTTATACGTAGAATTTACCACATTTGATCTTTCAACCTATTTGATTCTTCTAGAAATGAATTATAAACAAGCGTATGGATGAATAAAAAACGTATTAAATAATCAAGATGAAATGAGTTTATGTGAATCACGTTACGATCTTTTATCAACTTATTTGGGTTCATTAATACATATAGATGGATGGAAGAGTATAATTTTCCACGGCCACACTGGGAATCTCATCTCTTATAGAGGAAAATCGTTGCAAATGTACAATCTAAAATATGACATATCTTTAGGCTAAGGAGTAAAAAGGATTTAGGATGAGTTTTTCTCCAAAAGTGTTTGTAAAAAAAAAAAAAAAGCTACGAGGAGTTATGGTTGTAAAACAAAGTTTTGAATTTTTAAAAACACCCCTTTAGACTCCCAAAACACTTAACCAAATGGACCCTAAAAAGAAAAAGGAAAAAAAGACACATTAATTAACAACTCAAGAATCAAGATCATGAACTCTCTTAATGGATTCAATAGTCTTCTTCTTTTAAAAAAAAAGAAAAAAAAAGAGGTGTCCAAATTTGGTATGGATGGAATGTAAAACCTATATTTTACATTATTCAATAAGAGATTGTCACATCAGTTTTTTATTTAAAAGTTAAAACTCAATACATCCTACCAGACATAATAATATATGTGGATTCCAGTTAGCTTAACTGGTAAAGTTTCTGATGATTGTATAAGAGATCTGGGGTTCAATTCCCGCCCATATCAAAAACTGATTGGTGTTTTGGTCTGATAATAATGAGCTATCATTAGGAGCGGACGCTATAGGTTGAAACTCTCTCTCAAAAAAAAAAAAAGACATAATAACATCTCAATAAACTCACAGTTAAGTTGGATTTTCATATGGATATTAGAATTGATTGATTGTAGTTATGCATATTCTTTAATATGTAATATAATAATGTGGCATGTTGGGATTGAAGGGATAAAACTTAAGTTTTACGCCACATCCTTATAGAATTTAATCTAAACAGTAAGTTTATGAGTCAGCCAACTATTGTAGTAAAGATTCCATCTCAACTTGGCTGAAGCAGCTTGTTTCACCAAAACCTCTAAAAATTAAATAATAAAAAAATCAAACTTCTCAACTACATTTTATTTAAAGCATGGGTTTTTAAATAAAAATGTATAAGTTTTTGACATTACTTTCTTCAATATAGACACATAAAAAAAAATGACACATAAAACATTAATTTTTTCATGAGGCAATAAGAATGAACTTGTTCCAATTCAACAATCAAGGTTAAGGGCCCGGTATGGAATAATTCTTAAAAAGAGAACTACAAGAATGTGACACATGATGATTGCTAGTTGAAAATCCCAACCTACCTTGGGGTTTTGGCTAATCAAGTTTAGTGTCCATCCTTGAGGACAGTTATCTTCTCTTTTTCTTTTTTGTGAGAAACCTTTAGGACAGTTATCAAATTCTGTTTTGGCAACAAAAAGCCATGTGAGATTACCACAGTTGTAAAATTGCATTAAGTATTGTATTCTTAGTATGTGGGAAGCACCTTGCTTTTGTTACCAAAAGGGTGCCTTGGGTAATTGTGTTGATGATGAGTCGATGACTGCCAAATATATCATGTATATGGCTTTATTTAGTGATGGACTTGGAAACAGTCTAAAGTTTCGTGACACATTTTTATGTAGTTGCGGGAAAGAGTAATACAATATACTAATATAAAGCATAAAGATTGGAAGGATAATACCATGATTACATTTTAGATCTTTATACATTCTTGTATATAATATTCCCAATGAAAAATTTTAATCTGACTCAGTGTCATGAGGTACAGATCACTATAATCTCCTTATTTATTTATGATCCACTAGAAAAGCTTGGCAAAAGATCCGATAAAGATTAGATTAGATAGAAAAGTTCATATATATAGCTAACATCCTTTAGTTGCAGATTTGCAGATAAGTGGGTTTCACCTTTTTGTTTTTGTTTTTGTTTTTTTTTTTAATATAAGAAAAGAAATATAACAAAAATATCGAAATGTAGATGTGTAATATCTACTTTAAGATTTTTTCTGCATACCGACTCGATTACTTTTTAGTTTTTAGCTTTATATTTTATTTTTATGTCAAAACTGTGATAGGGATTAGAAAGAGAGAGAGTGAGTTTGTTTGCTTGTGTGTGTGAGAGAGAGAGAGAGTTATATTGAGTGAGTTAAGGACAGAAAGTAAGTCTAGTATGGAATCCAACATTGATAAGGACATAAAGTCATTTATTATTTATAGGCAGAAAGCACATTTTAGTCTCTACATTTTTAGGTTATTTCCATTTTAGTCCATACATTTTATTTTTACTGCTTTTAGTCTCTATCCTGAAAAACGCTTCCCGTTTTGGTCCTTCCCGTTACATTAGAAACTGAGAAAGCTGACGTGGCAAATGACAGGAATAAGTAATACTAAATTAATGTTCACGTGGCCTAAATTAATAGAGAAATTATATGTCTACAACATTTTTACAACAAATCCTAAGTGGCAAGTTGTTACTAGTTGTTATTGTTGGGGCAAAAAAGTAATCTTAGCGTTAGTTTGAAATTTGAACCAATAACAACTAACTACCTGTGATTTGTTGTAAAAATGTTGTAAACGTAACATCACTCAAATTAATAATAAAAAATATTTTTTGACATTAAAAAATGCTACGTCAGCATCTAAATTAAAAAAATTAATTTATTAAAACTAAATAAAAAAAATTAAAAACTAAAAATCATATTAATTTAGATTTAAGTATGTCTTGAACAAGAACAATAAGAACACAAACTCAGATCCAAGAACACAAACCCAGAAATTAAAAAAAAAAAAAAAACCAAACCCTGAGATCTAAGTGTATCTTGAACAAGAACAACAAGAACACAATTCCAGATCTAAGAACAAAGAAAGAAAAAAAAACACCCACACACACACTTTCTTTCCTTCGCTCATACTCACTCAAAAAAACAACACCCAAATCTCAAATGTAACAACACCAACAACACCTCTCTCTCTCTCTCTCTTCTCTCAAAATGTCATCCCAACAACAGCAACAGCAAGAAGCCAAGAACCCAAATCCAATCCAAAAGCCACGAAGCAAAGCACAAGATCTCCCTCCATATCAACCCACCTAGCAATGGTGGAGCTAAAGCAAAAAATCTTGACTTCTCACTCAAAACTCTCTGACCGCCTGTCGCGATGCCATTGGCTCGCTCTCCAACCTCTACCTCAAGGCTTTGAGGCTGCTCCTCTTGCCGCCGCCACTGCCGCCGCATCGGAAAGAGCTGGCCAAGAATTAGGCGAGGCACTAATCATTACAGGAGAAGGAGGAGGAGCATCGTCGCCATTCATCGCCACCACCGCTGGAGTCTTCCATGCAGACTTCGACTTGGTACCACTTGCTTCCTGATCATTCTCCGCCATCACCATCCCTCCTCTGATCGAACCCAGAACCAAAAAAAAAAAAAAAAAATCCCACCAAAATTGCTCTCACTCACAGCTGCTAGAGAGAGAGTGAGTGAAAACAAACCCAGATTTTGGGTGTGGTCTATTATGGTTATGGGTCTTTGATGATTTTGTTGGGTTTGAGAAAATGGGGGCTTTGAGATTTATAAATTTGTATTTAACCAAGATCTCGCTCTGTGATTAAAACCTAGATCTTTCATCTTCTTAGTTCAATCTCTTGATGTCTAGTTTGTTCTCTCTCTTTAACCCCATGGCCAATCGGTAGTGATTGGGTGGTCTATCGGTCTAGATCTAAAAGAGAGAAGCATAGAGGATCCGGGTTTTTTTTTTTAATTTCTGGGTTTGTGTTCTTGGATCTAGGTTTGTGTTCTTGTTCAAGATACACTTAGATCTCAATTCATATGATTTTTAATTTTTAATTTTTTTAATTTAGTTAAAATTAATAAATTAATTTTTCTAATTTAGATGCTGACATGGCATTTTTTAATGCCAAAAAATATTTTTTATTATTAATTTAGGCCACGTGGACATTAATTTAGTATTATTTATTCCTGCCATTTGCCACGTCAGCTTTCTCCGTTTCTGATGTAACAGCAGGGACCAAAACGGAAAGCGTTTTTCAGGGTAGGGACTAAAAACGGTAAAAATAAAATATAGGGACTAAAATGGGAATAGCCAGAAAATGTAGGGACTAAAATAGGCTTTCTGCCTTATTTATAAGTGTGGTGATTAAATGAGTTAGGATGCATTGGAGTAAATATTGAGTCAAATACATGCACAAAGGGAAGGCAAAGGGAGGAAGTTTTTGAACAAGGTTATTGAGTTTAAATTTTTCAATGGGTCTTGATGAGGCCTAATCAAAATTGAATTGAAGTTAAGTTGAAGACCTGCTTTGCAATTAGTTTTGATAAAAATTCTTAGAGCAAATTACAACTTATCCACTTGTGGTTTGGCTGAAATTTAAGTTGACTACCTGTGGTTTAAAATTTGACGCTTTACTTACAAGAGGATTGACCGAAATTTAAGTTGTTTATCTATGATTTGAAATCTCATGATGCAAGTGTCCCTCTAGATTCTTTTTGATATTATTTGATCTTGTATTTTTATGTTTTTTGTATTTTTGGAGGAGAGAGACACAAAAGTGGAGCAAAATTACATATTTAGCCCTATTTTTAATAGAGTTGGGTTAAGTAAATTTAACCGAGCTAATCTCAGGTGGGTAAAGTGTCAAATTTCAAACCAGAGATAGACAGCTTAAATTTCAGTTAAACCACAGGTTGATAAGTTGTAATTTGCCCAAATTCTTATAACAAATATGAAGTTTATGTAGAATTTACCGCATTTGATCTTTCAACCTATTTGATTCTTCTAGAAATGAATTATAAACAAGCGTATGGATGAATGAAAAACGTATTAAATAATCCCAGATGAAATGAGTGCATGTGTATCACATTACGATCTTATCAACTTATTTGGGTTCATTAATAATTATAGGTGGATGGAAGAGTAAGATTTTCCAAGGCTTATGGAGAAAAATAAAAGTTATCATGTGAAGAAGGAAAAAATAATTTAACATGTGAAATTAAAAAGTCTAATAACAGTTTATGAGTCAACCAACTATTGTAGTGCAGATTCCATTTCAACTTGGCTAAAGCAGCTTGTTTCACCAAAAACCCTAGAAAATTGTATTCCTTTTGTTTGTTCAACTTATTTATTTATTTTTTTTTAAATCAAACTTTTCAACTACATTTTATTTAAAGCATGGTTATATAAATAAAAAGGTATAAGTTTCTAGCATTACTGCCTTTAATAATATATAGACACAAAAAAAAAATTAAAGACAACATTAATTTTTTCATGAGACAGTCAGAATGAACTTGTTCCAGTTCAACATTCAAGGTCAAGTGCCCAGTATGGTATTATTCTTAGTGTCCATCCTTTGTATAGTTATTAAAATTCTGTTTGGGTGGCAAGAAAAAGCCATGTGACATTACCACACCTTCAGCTGGCGATAGACAAGACCTCCCCAAATAGAAGAACAAGGAGAAGCCTAGTCTAGCCCTGCACCGTTAAATGGAGAGGAAGTAGAAGATGATGAGTAAAGAGGCTGCATATCTGGGCAGAGTTACATGAAATCCTTTTGAGAAGTCAGTTCTCCCACCTGCTTTTGTTACCAAAAGGGTGTCTTGTGTTGAATATGACTGCCAAATATATCATGTACATGTGGCTTTATTGGTGATGGACTTGGAAATAGTCTATAAAGTTTCTTGTCACATTTTTATATAGTTGTGGGAAAGAGTAATACAATATACTAATATAAAGCATAAATATTGGAAGGATAATACCATGATTACATTTAAGATCTGTATACATTCTTGTTGACCATACTTTATCGAGTTTGTATTGTGACACAAAACCAAAGCTTTGTTGTTTTTAGAACAAACGAATCAAATACACACTAGGCTTATCTACAACAACAACAATAACAACTTAAATGTTTCATCTAACTTAAGTAAAAATGGGAGAAAATACTAAATTAAATGGCCAGACATCTACTACACTATCAACAAATTCCATCAGCAATTACTTGGAAATCTTAGCCTTCCTATCAGCAGCTGCAGCTTTAGCAGCAGTCTTGGCGAGGGTGGTAGGTTTCAGAACACTTTTAGGGTTGAATGCCTTTCGGATCTTAAAAGCAGCCCATCCAGTGCCTATAGCATGGCCAGCAGCATCAAGCCCTTCACTTGTTGCATGACCTGCTTGTTCCCCATACCTGCAGGACAAACATCATCCAAATTCAAACTCTAAATAGTTAGAGACGCATGATGACCCACTTTGTAAAACATGTTGGGGATGAAAACGTAGTCCCAATATTTGTGGCAGAAATACATAAAAGTTGGGCAAAGCAAAGCCGGAAGTGATTCACAACATTACTAAAGCATGAATGCAAGAAAACAAACTTTGATTGGTTGTCATTTTTTCCTTCTTGAGAAAAACATTGCTCATCAGTTACGGTATTGCTAATGTTAATTGCCCCCAAATGATATCGCTTAATGCGTCTATAAGCTTCATTCTATTTAACTCAAGTCTTTACACATTTGCTTAATTTATACCTACATTCATAATATTTATAAATAAATAAAAACGCATCTGCTTAATTTACCTGTGGGAGACAAGTTCAGTAGTCACAGAGGATGATTTTGACATGACATTTCTTCCAGCAACTTCAACAGCGTCACAGACTTTGCCTATTTACAAGGAATTAGAAACATAAATAATACAAACTAAAAAATAAATATTTTAACTTGGAAATAATTTATTATTAAGAAAAAATTACCAATAGAAGCATTGATATCACATCTTTAGAAAATCAATGCTGAACATATTCATTGGAAGTATTCATTGCAAATGAGTTCACATCACTCGAAAAGTGGAAAGTTTTGTTGTGTGGGGAGGGGGACGTGGGTTAAGGGGAGCTAAAGCTTTAAAATATCCCCCATTCAAAAGCTAACAATAGTTTCAAAGATCTTTGTCACTTTCATGCTAGTCTGTAGGAGTTTATTAGTTCCCAAATTGGGAGTTATATCCCTATTAGAAAAGGGATGGTATCCACAAGCCTATAATTATTATGGACTACAAAAATTTGAGTTTAGGTTAAATTAGTAATCTGGTCCACAGACCATTGGATAAAGTTTAATTTGGTCCCTTAACTATTAGTTATGTCAATGTTGTCACACAACTTTCAAGATCAAGTCAAGTTCATCCTTACTTTTGTCTCGAAAAGAACTTTAAAGCTAAAATACACTTTTGGTCCCTCAAATATTTAAAAGGTAAGTCTATTTTTGCTGGAGTGACATTCTTTAACTAATATGGCATTAATTAAATATTCGTGTAAATCATACTTTCAGTCCCTGATATATAGGATAAATTTGATTTTGAAACCTCAAATTTAAAAAGTGAGAATTACCTAAAATATTTAAAAGGTTTAGAATTTAATCCCTCTGTCAATTCTTCTCCAGCCACCGGCTGCATTTTTCTCTATTAACATTGTTTCAAATAAGAAGATTGTCATCTTGGGTTTTGCTTTCAAGAAAGATATCTGTGACATAACTGAGACCCCTTCAATTGATGTTTGAAAGAGCTTATTATGTGGCAGGGGGCAGCTAAAGCATATATGGCACACAAGGTCACTGAAGACCAGATCCAGAGGGACCTCACAGTGGGAAAAGTTTATTTGGGATCATCCCATTCACCTCTAGCCACCACCGTGAAGCATAGTTTAAATTGCTTAAGAAAGATGTGGCCAGAAGCAGGAGAAGAAAAGAAAAAAGAGTGGAGGAGAAAAATCTTGAAAAGAAATGAGAGAAGGAAAAAGAATGAAAATAAAGGGCAAAAGATATATACAGTACCTTATGTCCTGTACCTTAGATTCCCTATTATAAATTTAGCCATGTGGCTACTTAACAAAATTCACTAAATGGTGTTAAATGTTTAAAACTCTTTCTATTCTCCTGTGAGAAAAACCCATCCCTTTCTCTGTCACTTCCCCTGAACTCAAGATGCAAAACTCTTTCAGCCCCCTTGTCTCTTTGCTAGAAATCAAAATCCCACACCATCTTGAACAGAAATCAAACAATTTTCGTACGATCACTCTAATAGAAGTGGTGGTAGACTTAAAATTCGCCTCAGAGGTGGAACCCCAAGATATTTGTTGATACAGCCGTAAGAGAACTTCCCAGATGGAGCAGGTATCCTAACAATGGAGTCCAAAAATTCCTTCAGGACTGTATACGCTTGTGTCATCTTCTCTTCCTCAGAAGTAAAGAAATTGATTTCGCTAGTACAATCGCAGACCTTATATAGAATTTGGGTCTAGAAAAATGGTCCAAGGTTCTGTACGTTTTGTACAAATGGTTAAACTGACTAAACTCCCATCTTTCCAATAATTGACATTGTTGTCAGGCATTTCCACACAACGACACCTTTGTTCCTCGTCCTACAAAATCCAAGAACATAAAAAGCAATCCACAAAAATCCCTTATTCCAAATCCACCATCCAAAATTCCAAATCCAAGGACCCTAAAGTGATTCAACAAGTCCCCCTTCTCTTTCAATGAAGACTCGATTTTTGCCCCTTCTTCTTCTTTCAACTTCCAATTTCGATCTGTCAATGAAAGTTTTGGAGTTCCGCATTTGATTCGAATTCCGTGGCCGCCACCACTCCTGTTTGAGTACTTCCACTAAAAGTTCTTGATTTCTGTTCAAAGAGGGCATGGATTTGTGATTACTAGCAAAGAGAGAAGAGGCAGACTGAAATGAGAGAGAAAGCGTTCATAGCAAATTTGTCTTTATCAGGGTTTCTCACTGGAAGAGTAGGTGTTTTAACGGGGTTAAGTAATTTTGTTATGTCGCCACATGACATGACATACTGTATCTAAGTTTTGCCCAAAAATAAAAAATGTCAAATTAACATGATGTTAGCAACATAATAAAAAAGGGACAGAAATTGACGGAGGGACTAAACTAGTAACTTTTAAATATTTGAGTGACCTTGTCAAAAAATATTTGACCAAAATTGAACTGATCTCATGTTTCACAGACCAAAAGTATACCTATAGCTATGTCATTATCTATTCAGCATACTGTTAGCCATGCTAACAAAAAATGGATGAAAAATTAATTAAAAGGACTAAATAGTTCCTTTTCAAATATTTGAGAATTAAGTGACCAAAATCAAACTTACCCCATATTTCAAGGGTCAAAAGTAAAATTTACCCAAACTTTAACAGAATTATTTGAAATTGGTGTTGATGAAAATAATTAAGAAGTGTGTATGTGACATGTGCTCTGTTCTTTGCCAGTGTTTAATATATTGTTTTCCAAACCATACTTGCACAGAATGATAAAAACCATCTAATATAATGAAACAGTAAAATATATTAAACCTGTTCGACAAAGGAAATCTGAAGACACATGTAAAAAATTGAACTCAGCAGTAAAAGTATTATCAATAAAAATAATAAAATTAAAAGTACCAACGGAAGCATTGTTATCCAATCTTTAAAACTCAATGCTGAAAAAAACCATTGGCTACATATTGATTGCCAAGGAGTTCATCCTTGGTAACACAAAATGATGGGAAAAACAATACTCTTTAGATGGGGGAGAGGGAAGACAAAAATTTGAAATGACCCTCATTTGAGGGCTCAAAACAGTCACAAAGATCTTGTTGGCTTTCATTCTAGTTTTCAGAGGTCTCACAATTTATTAGAATGGATAATGAGCGTTTTGGGTTTTTTTTTTTTTTTTGGTGTGTGTGTGGAGGGAGAGGAGAGTGAAGTCCAGATGGGAGGAGAGTAGATAGGGGAGGGGAATGGTTACTCCTCAACCATGTTTGGATGGTTACTATTCTACCTTCACACCTGTTCTTACCTTTAATTTCTCTGATGGTGGTTAATAGTTTTCTGTCCAAAACCATTCTTATGCATACAACATCTTATAACCCCTTTCCTACACTAGCTACCCGTCACCTTTAAGCAATCAAAAGCCAACCCACCAACCTTAATACATGTACGATGCAATTCAAGGAATATCCCTATCCTATTTAACATTAACCCATCACCTTAAAGCAATGTAAAGCCATCCCACCAACCTTACTTCATGGATGATTGATTCAATTAAACAGATATTTTTTGGCAACACAGTGAGAACATAGTTCCAGCCAGGAACTAAAGTACAACAAGAATATTTAATGAAGTCTATCAAAGCAATGACAAGCCATGAACAGAAGGGCGAAAAACCAGTACCATCCACTCAATTCATGTGAACCATAAGAGGAGATAAAAAACCAGAACACATTTAAATCCTCTAGAATTGAAATTAAACGGCCTGTCATCCTCCTTTTTTCTCAAATCTACCTTCAACACCCTATTGCCCCTTTCCTCCAGTTACAAATATTTTCCCTTTCCAGTTTCCACACACATCATGTGTGCCACTCTGCTATTTTGTGGTAATCAAATAGGAAGCAAGGTGAATCAAACCCACACTAACTTCATAGATTTTATAATGCATCTATTTATGAACTTTTGGATTAAAAGCTGTTTGATAGAGTAAAAACAGCCGTTCAGAAAAGAAATATATGCCAATATATTATAATATATAACGCAAGGGCTTGAGATGATCAACATACTAAATCCATCTAGGGAAGCAAGCACAATCTCCCCTGGCAGGCAGCCAAAAAACTTCTTCCCCACTTTTGAATTTGCCACTGAGCCTGTTATAAATCCAGAGACTTTGACAACCCCAGAGAGGACCCCAGTTGCAACTTTCTCTGTCATTTTGGTCACCCTCTTAGCCCTACATAAACAATCAAAGCCAAAAAAAAACAATCTTTAAAATTTTAATCAATACTTGTCAACTACACCCAGAGAGACCATCACAGTATTTGAGTTTCTTTTCCCATTTTCAACTAAACCGTTTCAAAACTTTACCACCTATCTGTGACATAGCTCCCATTTTCATTTCAACCACAAACGTACATATATTTCTACATAAAACATGCCCTTAACCAATATAAAAAAGACCAAAACAAGAATTTCATTAACCACCACAGTTTATTGTTGATTTGTACTCATTCCCATACCTTTTAATCCGTTTCAAGGTTTGGGGACTGATCTCGGAATTGGAACCAGGACTCAACCTTTTCTTCATAACATTATTCCCCAACCTCAAGCTCTCTATCGTGACATCCCCGCACCACAAGATCCCCTGGATCAGTTTTCCCGAACCCGCCGCGATCATCTTCGCAGTGGTGCTACTGTAATCCTCCACATTGGGCGCCAGCGTAGTCCAATACGCGGCGCACCGCTTCTCCATCAGCTCTTTCTTCTTCACAGACTTCAAATCCGCCGGCGAAGTCTCCATCGCCATCGAACCGTCCAGCGCCTCCCCCTTCTTCTTCGCGTTGTCCGAAACTCTCTGCTCCGAGAAGCTACTGTAACTCTGCAAAATCCAATCCAGGTCTTTCAGAAGCTTTTCCTGCCCCTTGGACGCGATCGTCAATCCGTAATTCAACATGTTATCATAGTCTTTATCATCGTCGTCGTCGGAATCGGAGGCGTGTTGCTTCGGGGCGGGGAGGGTGAAGAAGTAATGCGAGTGGTCAAGCTTGACGGCAGCTTCGTCTTTCACCAGAGGCCATTGGATCTCGTCGGCGACACAGGCGAGGACGGCAACGACGTCATCGCCCTGGCGGAGACGGACGACGGTGAGATCGCCGCAAGCGAGTTCGACGCTGTAGTGCTTGTCGATGAGGTTGAGAATGGCGCCGGGGATCTTGATGAGGACCTCTTCGATGGCCTTCGGCGGAGCCTCGGGTGAAGTTTGGTGGTCGACTGTGGGTTCCGGGAAGAGGTTACCGGCGAGGTCTCGCATATCGAATGAGGGGTAAAGATTGGAGGAGGAGGAGGAAGAATAAGGGTTAGGGTTTGATTGGATCTCCACCTCCGGGTAGAGAGGAGTTTTGTGGGAATGGTAAGCCATTGATTAAATTTTGTGTTTGTGTTTTGTTTGTTACTAATTCATTATTAATGATTTGAACATGAAAGGGCTTGAAATAAAATGATGATACAGAGAAGCTAAATCGGCGGTTGGCGTTGTGGTTGGAGTTGGGGAAGTTGAGTTTTGGAGAGGAAGGTGGGAACGGAAAGTGTAACGTTATAGGACACACGTGGCGAAGTTCCCGCGTTGGAAATGTGTAGGGGCCGACAATGTTTTTTTTTTTTTTTTTTTTTTGGATAGAAAAACCGACGTTCTTTTGAGTTTGAGCAGATTAGGCCGGTTTGGTACGTGCAGTTAAATAACAGTTTTTAATTTTTTTAGAAATATGTGTTGGTAAAAAGTATGTAAAAATATGTGTAATGTTGTTTAAAAACTTAAAATATGTGTTTAAACTTGCGTAGCAAACGGGGCCTTAACCTCCTCGTGAGCAGTTTAACATTCTCAGGTCCTTCCGCGCGGAGATGGTTACTTTTTCATCGCAAATTATTGGTGGTTAGTTTTTTTTTTTGTTCAAATTTAAACATACCGTTAAGATTACTTTTTAGATCCAAAAATAATAATCAGTAACAATCTACCTACAAATATTATGAACATAGGATTTCTCTTTTTTATAAGAGAAATCCTATGTACATAATATTTTATTTATTTTAGAACTCCTTAAGAAAGTAGTAATTTTTATTCTGAATTCAAATTAAAAAATTATAATAAATATTATGAAAATGTTATAAATATATCACTCCTTGTCGTTATTATCAAATATCAAAGATATTACTCATCCTCCTCATCGTTATTATCAAATATCAAAGTTATTACTTGTCCTTCTTAAAGGGGATAAGATTTTTTTTTTTTTTTTTGAGAAGTAAACAACAATCTTTATTACGAAAAAGAGGCTAAATTAGCCGGGATAAAAAAGAAAACTGACAATGGAACATTTTTCATCCTTAAAGGGGATAAGATGAAACTCTAATATATATGCAAAAGGCTTCAATTTTTTTTAATGGGAAAGGCTTCATTTATTGATTGTGCATTATCAATATCACTCAAAAGGATAATAATTGTATCATAGTTTTCTTAAATAATTTTTTTTAAAAAAAAAAAAAAAAAATCTATCCAAAGAAAACTTTTTTTTTTTTTTTTGGCTTCATCTAACCATTTTAACAAAACAAATTAGTGGAAATTTTTTTTTTTTTGGCTGAATTAGAAATATTACATACTAGATATGTTCTCCATCCCTAAAGCTTGAACCTCCTGAACCCAAGGAAGACATGGGGATGTACCAATCCGAGGTTGGTAAATTAGTGGGACTAGTAGACATGAAAGCTGTAGGGATGTTGGGCCCAGTAGAATATATTGGGCCGGGGGCCTAGTTCGAGGATACCTTATAGTCTGAGGATGGATAAACATGTTATAGAGGTCAGCACTAATAAATAAAGGAAGGGATCTAGGCGTGATGTTCTAGGGAGGTGATTCGAGGAGGAATGCTTCCTCGACTGAGCAAAGCTGAAGTCAGAAGGTGCGGTCTGACATCAAAAGCAACGTTCTGAACAACTCCACTGATGAGGATAAGTATCAAGAAGGAACAGGACAGAGGGAGGCTCTGAAATATCTAAAAGGAAAGCTGCTATCACCGCATTAAATGCTATGCAGCTAACTCTCTGGCCGCATTAATGAGGAAGTGATACCTGAATAGTAACTTTCAGCCTTACAGTTACTCCCCAAAGATTTCAAGAAGGTGCTGATGGGACAAGGATCAACACCATCAATCTAATCTACACATGAAGAGTAGAGATGAAGGAGGAGGATAATATAAAATAGAAAGAATACACTAAGGAAAGGGGATCAAAAAATTAAGAGAAAAACATTGTAGGTATAAAAATTGTACTTGTAATCAATTTCAAGAAATATATATAAGAACTGATCTCCTCGGATTGTGCCGAGGACAATTTTTATTAGATACAACCAATCTATCTTCATTTTTCCTGTCATCTGAATCCACTTTACTTGTTGTCTAACTCATTAAAACCCAGTTTTCCAACCCATTCTCTACAAATTTATTGTATTGGGCTCTTTGGGCCTAAGTTCATCCATCTTTTGGGTTTGGGAGTCAATTTGTGTCCTTACAGGTTTTATTTGGGCTTGCAACTGACATTATTTTGTCACATACCATTAATAACTTGCCACCTTAACAACGGTTACTTTTTTTTTTTTTTTTTTTGAAAACTTATGTACCTCTAACTTATTGATTTGGGACCAAAGCATAAGTAAATTGTTGATATGGGAACATATAAGCTGTAATGTGTTAATATGCAATTGTAGCAATGTGTAAAAGTGGGCCAATAATAAAGTAACAAATAACTAAAAAGTCAAATCACCAAATGATATGGTCAAACCCATTCAAACCAAATGTGTTCTTTGTAACTTGTTTAGCCTAGAACGGTTATATAATACATCTATGTTGTTCTATCTACCCAACTCGCTCATTTATCTATTTTTAAAACACATTTTTTTTTAAATGACATTTGTCCTTTTGAGAGAAGAGCAATTCTATGTTAAAACAAAATCAATGAATATAATATAACCTATGATTCATTAAAAAAAAATTACATCCAAAAGAAAAAAAAAATTTATTATTGTGGGGGTATAAAATCGGGAAGCCCATGTCAATGTCTACGTTGGGCCCAGGGCCCGATCCAAGGAAGGCCCACCTCTTGGCCATGGGAAGGATCCTCCTCAGCCATGGGAAGGACCCTCCTCGGCCATAAATGTAGTCGAGGGTAAAGAGAGCAACTCGGTCCTGGTGATGACACTCCGGGTCATTTCGCCGAACAGGAAAAGTACTAAAACGACAAAGAACAAGGGAAAGGCTGCCATTACTGCAATTAAATACTTTGCACCTGACAGAGCCATGCCTTTCAGCTTTTACAACCACCCCCAACCACTTTGGGTATGGGCTGATGGGACAAGTATCAGCCTTATGAAGCTAAACCTACACGTGGACGCTCAAGACAGGGAAAAAGCTAGTACAAAAGGAGGAAGAAGCAGTCCAGAAAGGGGGACTGAGATCAGGTCCAAGAACCGGAGCCACCCAGACCGTGCCGAGGAGAAAGTCTTCTTGGATAAGCTCAGTTCACCTCTGTGTGATCATCATGAACACCATGACTAACGACTGTCCGTCCACTAAGGCCTAGCTTTTTAGCCCACTCTCTACAAATTCATTGTATTGGGCCTGCTGGTCCAAGATCCCACCCATCGTGTGGTATTGGGTTGAAAAATGAGACCCTACAATTATGTCAAGTGATTATGAAAAAATATTTATGCAAAGTGATTATGAAAAAAAATTGTAAATATGTAAAGTCATTTTCATTTTTTTTTTTTTTTTGAATTTGTTCATTTAAAAAAATAAATTATATCTTAAAACCAAGCAAATATTGGGACAAATTAAACCTGTACACCATAAACTATCACCCATTTTTTTATTATAGCAAAAACAAAGTCTACCGTTTTAGCCAAAAACAATCGTCCACATTACACTTGATCTATTTATGCTTTGGTTCTTATACTAATATGCATGCAATTTGAAATTTGATTAATTACTTATATTTGGACTAATTGCTAGTTTAAAATTAAAAAGTGATTAAGCCGTAAAATTAATTAAGGTTGTTCGGTATTGTTTTTTAATTCTCATTTAAACATACTACAAACATCACTTATTTATTGACCAATTATAATTTAACACCTAGTGATATAAGTTTTATTTTTATTTTTTAACTCTAGACTTGTTGTCTACTTGTCTTGTTGATACAGGCATACAACACAGCATAAAAATATTATTTCCTGTGTCCTGTTCAAATTATACAATGATGATAGATCTGCTAAAATTTCAACAAAAAAGTACGAATCTCCATAGGACCAAGCTCAACAACAAGAGTTGAATTGTTGATTGGACCGCCTCTAATTGGATTAGGTTCCGTTCTGCTGTCCCCTTCAACTCTCCATGTCATCCTCTTCATTTCTGACTTCTCTTGGTTTGTTGATAAGCTCATTTCCTTCACCTCCTTTATCTGAAAGTTCAAAAACTAATAATCACATTGATATTTTACACCCTCATAACATGGCTTTTCGGATTATCCTCTCTTCCAAAATATATGTTAATAACAGTTCTTTGTGTTTGTGTCTTCCCAAGTATTTGTTTCAGATTAAATGATTTAATCATAGATAATGATCTGGGACCATACTTTTACTACCTTGCTAGGATAAAAATTACTGCAATAACACTAGGCAGAAATCAGACATACCGTTTTCCCAGCAAAAATCTTCTTCAGTTCAACATTGGCTAGTGTTGAATATTCAGCATCTTCACCCACCTGAATACATTTTCACCAACACCAAAAAGTATATAAGAACTACATATTTGACGTAGCAACATGGAAGGAAATTATATTAGAGCCCAGGAAAAGAAAATGAAAAAAAGATGTAGGATATGTCATGTTTGGACTAGGGCTTGGTGGATATTATATGTATGACTTGGGAGAAGGGCCTCTTAAGTTGACACATATCTAAGTGTCACTCATACGAGATAGTATCTTATGAGATGGGCGCATGCGTCAATTGTCTCACTAATATGTGGGTCCATGTGGGTCACATGGACCCACATGTCAATGAGACAATGGGCGCATGTGCCCATCTCACACGAGATTTTTTTCACTCATACTTGGTTCACATCAATTGGAGTACAAAGAGGAGCTTATGCTTTTTATAATTTACCTCGTATAAATGAGCCAAACGGAGGAGCACACTTCCATCATCCAACTCCTGCAACATTAGTGTTAGGGAGAAAGAAAGAGAGAATCAAAAACTCAATTTATTCTACAGTGAGTAAACACAGAAACCTGAAGAGTAATCAAAGCAACATTGAGAGGCAAGCTGTAGTTTGGATCTATGGCAGTTGCTTTTGTCAAATGAGATGCTCTCCAGTCCTCCAACTTCTGAACATTAATTATATTAGTATGTAAACCAGCTATGAAGATAACATCCGAAACAGCAATCCAGCCATACCTCATGTGTGAAAGCTAAAAGAAGAGGCGAGTACACTTCTTGGCCAGTTGTTCGGCGCCAGCGTGCTCCAGCCCCTAGCTGGTTAATGCTTACATAATAATTTCCGCGAACCTGTATGAAAGATATCAAATGAGAAATCAGGATTATGGATAATACAATTGAGTCATTTTCTATCTTTGAAGCAGTTCAATTATATGGCCATTGGTTTAATACTAAAAAGCACTTTTGCTGGCAAAATTTCAGCAAGCCTTGGGCACTAATACATAACAAATAACAACCCTACAATCAAAGTAAAAATAAGAAAGAGAATGAAAAACACGCAAATTTGACCAAAAAGCTTTCAACTCCAAAATTAATCCAATGGAAAAGCATACTCATTGTAAGTCCATCATGTAAAAATTAAATAAATTAGACATGTAAACTTTCTAAAATTATATATAAAAAGAAAATGTACGTATTTAACACCAATTAAGAAATCCCATGCCTTGTATCGTGCAGAGGCAGTGTGTGGTAATCAAGTTATAGCATTAAACCAGGATGTATTGGTTTTATTTATTTATTTATTTATTATTATTATTTTTTTTTTATTGAGAACGAAATCATCATATTGAATGCATCTTTTGGAAAATATTAGAAGAGCAGGAAGAAAGCTACAGTGGATAACAGAGAACAAAGCTATATATAACAGAGATCAATGTATTAGATTATTCAATTACTCCTCAATGAAATTCATTCATTTCTTTACATTTTGATACGGCCATCCTCATATAGAGGTAAGTGTAGAAAAAATTGGTAATTCGAAAGCATAAATTACTCATTATATGTGCTATCATACCGTTAATCCTTCACATGATTCATCAACGCACACACTTTCATTCAATGCTTCACCCACTCCTCTAGAGTCATCATAGATTGTACGCCTTGTATGAAAAGAAAGGATAATCAGCTTAGCATGCCCACATCTAAACCAAAACACACATTTAACCTGAATGTTAAACAACAAGAAAATATGAAATTTGAACCTATGGAGCATTAGCTCTATTTCTCCATCTTCAATGCTGGCTCCACCAGTTGCACGGTCAACCAAGACTGATAATTCAGATTTATTATCCCTGGTATAAATTCCAAGATTAAGCTGAAAAAAGAAGAAGAATAAGAAGAAGAAGATTACCATTACAGAATTAATGTTATTTTAGTCATTAAACACAATGAGAAAGAACAGGTGGGAGCCTCTTGATCACTTTTTAAGAAAACCATATTTAATTTTAAAGAGCCCGAATATAATTATTGTCCTATACTAGTATTGGCCTTAAATGTGTCCTTGATCTTCATGCATTTCAAAAGTGAATAGCAGCCTAGGCTAGGTGCTGTGTGATTAACCGTTCAAGAGGAAAATTCTCCTCACAACCAGTCAACCACACACCTAAAACACGCATGCATTATTATATGTGGACATGGAATTATAGTCTTATGTTCGAATGTTGTTTCATATTTGTATATTTAAATGATAGGACCTATATAGACATCAAGAAAATTATAAATCAGAGAGTTCGAATTCTTGATCTTTGCATGCAATTAGAAACCACGAGTCAACTCTAATCTCAAAATGAAAAATTATAATATAAAAAATAAAAACTCGTAAGGATTGTCAAGATCAAGAATTAACAAGATCCTTGTAAGCTCAAACAATGCAGCCTAATTCATTAATAATGCATTTTTCCTAATGCACCCCCAAGTAAAATAATCCAGTGCTGCTAGTGTTTTACACATATATGGTTAATGTTAATTGATAGAGTATTAAGAAGATTACTGGATAGTAGTTTCCTGCTACAGGTTGATTAACTGAAAGTGGCCAATCTGCTCTATAATCACGAATCTGCAAAATTATGACCATAGATTTCCAGTTACAACACAATAAACATTGAGAACATAACTCCATTGAAGGGGGCAACACTCTTAATGTTTTACACTCTGCAAATGCAGGAACTCAAAAATAAATAAATAAATAAAAGAAAGAAAGAGAAGGGGGTGTTAAGGAAAGAAGAGAGGATTTTACTGTGAAAAGATGTTACTACAATGATATTCTAGAGATATAATTTTGAGGAACTGAAATTCATTGGCTAACTTCTTGAAAGGAAACTTAGCATAAAACTGGACAAATGTGTTATTTGGAAGCTATGATCAGCCAGCCAAGAGGACTAGAATATAACAGTTTATATTTGTTGCATGATTTGCATGCCAGAGAGAACCAAGAACAGATCTGTATCCATAGAGAGTACATCATCTAGGACTTCAATTTATTTTAAAAAATCAAAAAACTTTTCACAGGATTGAGGTCAAGCCTACAAACATGCATAAATCAATGAAAATCTTCAAGACTTAGGATTTAAATTTTCCTACCTAGCAAAGAATAAGGAAAAATATATAAATCTACCCTCCATTGAGTCCCAACCTGTGGCCAGGTTGGGATACTCTGAAGCTTATAGCTGAAAGTAGCACAAGGGTTCCCTATTATTATTATTATTTTTTGTAAAGAGGAAAATGGTGTGTGAGACAGAGTCATGACTCATACCCGTTCTAGAAAATCTCTTCCATTAGAATCAGTATAAAACACCTTGTTAGTGACCATATTTGTTGTCATTCGCGTGATGACCTCTTTACCAACACTATCATCCACAGGAATTGGACCAATCTGCAAATAAAATTTGTCAAAGCCACTTAATTTGAGTTCAGAAAGATTAGACAATTTTTACTTTACATGCAGTAAACAGAAATCATTACTGGCCACAGTTTTCATATTATTTACATAGTTAAAATGTATAGAAGATGTTTCTTTCATCAAAATCTTTAGAAAAAGAAAGGTTCTATAACTCACAGTGAATTCAACTTCTGCATGCTCCTTGTCTCTGTAAAGTCTGGTGACCTAATAAAAAAACCACCAGTAAAAATAAGCATGTCATAGATGGTGGAAGACACAAAACATTGAAGTATATAAATAAAGAATAACAATAACACTTAATGTATTTATTAAACAGTTGTCATTGGGTCATAATCATAAGGTGGTAAGTCTAGAGATTTCTTTGTTGGTTTTGGAATTTCATATTGCTATTTAAAATATATAAAAAGATGTAATAATTCCTATGTATGATTGGTAATCCTGCATGCTAATAAGAGACATATGAAGGTATGAAAGTCCCTATAAATTAAAGTGGTAGTATAGCATTTGTTTAAGAGTGTGAATGTCAGAAGATAAATCTTGTCCTAATATGTGAGTTAGTGTGAGAATACCAGAATAAAACTTTCTTTGTGGAGCTTGCTATTTTATTATTTTGGATATTTTTCACAACAATTGTCTTTTGCAGCTCACTCAATATGGTGAATTTGCAGACAAAAAAAGGCCATGTCCTCCTGTCTTGATTATGGTGGACAAGTGAGTTTAACATCCCATATCCCACAGTGATTTGCAACAATCATACTAAGTGTTCAAAAATAGTAGGGGATAACATAGCCATAGTTATAGCGCCTACAAGTTCTAGATCACAATACAACTTGCTAAATTATTGAGAAAAGTACAAGCGCCATACTAATTGATAACCTGACAATGCAAATTGCACTTGACAAACCAAACATGTAAACAAATTGATAACCTGGTGTATCCATGAATTAAACTGTTGATGAACCTCATCAACCAATGGTCCACGAATGACCTTCAAGGGCACCTGTAGCATATCAAATTGCTTTTAGAATATAAAGGAAACCATATATAACAGATATTATTAGAACAAATACAAGAAAAAGTAGAATAGCATCCAGTGCAGCAAACCCCAAATAGTTAGGAAAGGTTTTGTTGATTTGAGTTGAGTACATTATTAGTTTCTAACGCATGTTTATTATTTAATTCTATTCACATGTCACAGGTGAGTGGTTGGACATCTGGCAAGCATGAGTGACAATGGGAAAAGAAGGCTTACTGATCTTGCAACAATATTGGGAGGGCCACTAGGCCGGAAAATATATGCACCAGAAGCCTGTAAGAGAGACAATATAACTATCATATCACTGAATCCAGTCATAATTACTTCCAAACCTGCATAAATTTTGCATACCTGGGGATCAACATCACCTGGGCTTGAAGCATACCAGAGATAACTCTGTTGTGCTGGTACATCGACCTGGCCATGACAATCATTTAAAGACAATTTTCAGTTTAACTAAAATAGTCTCTGAAGCATCTCTAGTAGTAGAATGAAACAAACTAAATATATTTAGGTGGAACAAGGTAGAACGCCCAGGGAAAGTGAACAGTACCCATCACTGCTAAACAAAAATTTTCTCTTCTCTTGAATCTACATAAGATTGAATATCAACTTCCCAAGATAGAATGATATGAAAATTGAATTTGTGGACATTCATGGAAAATAATATTGGGTAATGCATAATTTTTTTACAGCAAGACAGATAGTTACAACCTTCAAAACTAAAAAACAGACCACACAAGAAGAGACAATCCCGCTCTTTTCAAAGCCCAGAAGGAAAATTGGATTGTACCAACAAGTAATTTTGTAAGGTTTAAAAAAAGATTGAATAAATGGGGCAAACAGGTCAAGAAGTCAACTTTAATGCTTCCCCCGACAAACAAAGTCCTAATCTAAACCCTCTTTTGCAACTTAAACAGATTCTGATGTATTACATGGATGACTTTGAGGATTTTGGTAATGACAAAATAAATCATCTACATGCACACGCATAATATTACTGGGAAAATATTACATGCACAAGGCGCATGAGATACCGTCTCAATATTACTCCTCCTTGTTGACTTTCTAAATCTATATATATATATATATATATATATATTCTTTAGTATGATGCCACAACAATCTAATTTGGATCGTTTGGTCAGCAGTTTATAATGTACAAAAACTGGTTCAACCAATATTATCCAAATTCAAGGAAACTATTTGGGTACTGTGAAAGAAATTACCCCTGTTTTAGTATTGTAAATACGTTTGAGTTGACCAGAAGTCGAAGAAAAGGACATCTTTAGATTCCCAGGTCCAATTTCAATGGTCTCATTCTGTGGAGTGTCTATCGTGGAAAGAAATCCATTTCTCATTTCCCCTGCACCATATGGGAGTGCATATAAAAAATAAGATTATCTAAAATAAGTTCAGCCTCAATAAAATAGTTAAGTTGCATTCATAGCCTAAAAAAATAATTCTTAGGGAATAGAAAAAAGAAAGAAGTCAAATGGCATTCAATAATGAGAAAAGAAATCAGACATATACCTTTCCTAGCTGCATTAGAAATGAAGTAAGTGTTCCAGCCAAGTGGCGGCACAGATGCTTGAAAGAGAAGCCAGTATTTAGGTATTTGTTTTGATGACTGCCCCAAGTAGGCCTTTGTATAGAAGATTCTTAAGTTGGCTGTAACGTTATCTAAAGCTACATATTGTGCCTCAATGGTATTGCCAGAAGAATCTTGGACAACAAGATTGGCATCGTTAACCTGGTAGTTATTTCCACTTTCAAATCACACTGAAATGTAAACATCCTATCTATTTGCAAAATCAAAGGAAGGAAAGAGAGCAAATTTCTGTACTAAACGTTTAAATTTTGCATTTCAAAGAACAAGTAGACGCCAAATTGACACTTAAATTTCTAAGATGTAGAATGAGAAAGTCAAACAATAACAAGATATATGAACACAGCAGAAACTACACTACATACACTAAATGAGCAAATCAATTCCTTGAAATGCTCAGTGCATAATAATTTTAAAATTCAAATTTTCAAAAGGCAACTACTTTTGATAACATAAATTAAGAAGATGATATCACAGTCACAAAATAAGCATGTACTCACTGGTATCTTAATAATGTCTGTACGGTTCCATCCAAGGGGATTATATGCCACTACAACCTGAAAGTAACCATTGATACATAATGAATAAAAATCCCAACAAAGCATTATCTAATACCACAGTTAGAAAGATTAGAAAAAATTACCAAACTCTTCCCTTCTGGAGTATCTTCTTCTGTTGGTGGGCAGTAACTGATATTGAGTAATTGACACTGTTCAAACATTGAAGGAAAAAGGGAGAAAAAAGAGAAGAATCAGGATTAGGCTAGAGGGGGAGCAACCTGAATATCTGAGCTGCCACATATAACAAATGATGGAAAGTTCAAGAAAAATATAAGGAAAATAGATATAGAAGCAAAAGTGCTAGGAACCACATTGAAACACCACCTGAGTAAACGTAGATGCAAGCGTCGTACATTGATCTCTTGATTTGTTGTTAGCAAGGCAAGATAGGGCAACATTAACTACAGCTTCTGTCTATGAAAAAGTTGTTGCATTTTAAAGGATAGCTTAGAGAAACGTATCATACGATAACAATGGTGCAAAGACTATAAAACAAGACTCAGAAGGTCAAATTCAGATGAAGATTAGCTGCCTACCTCAGAGGCTCCAAAAGCCAAGCGTTTTTCGTAGTCATTGGTTGTATGTTGTTTAGCAGTGCCAGAGACAGCATCATGATGCTGTGCAATCCCTAAAGCATCTGCCAAGCTGCCAGTGTTGGGACCTTTTGATCTCTTTCCAGCCAAATATTCAATTTGTCGTGCTGCCTATTTTTAACAGAAGGAAATTCACTTCATTATGTTTCTAGCCCAAATAAATGATGAGAAAACTCCACCCTATTCATGATAGGAAGAAGTTATCCTCTCTCTGCACGGAACACATCTTTGTGTTCCTTGCAGAGTTCTTGCTATCTAAGTGAACAACTTTTGAGACCAAATCCCAAGCATATATAACCAGGATTTTCTAGGATGGTAGCATTAGATGCTAGGTTGTTTGCACCCAGAAAACCAAGTTTACAGGAATGGAGGAAATAGCATCTCCCTATCTATTCTGATTCAACATAATCAGCAAGGCAGAGTGACACTGATGTCATACCAAATAATATCCACTCAGAATTCGGACATATCGCTTCAAGGCTGGGCGACTAGTGAAAAAGCCAGTCCAATATGCATTTGCCCTGTCTGCATATCTGCCAACAAGCATTAGAGAAGCTTATTAATGCAGTAGATAATTTCAATTGCTTAGTCAACTAAAGGTAGAAGGAAAAAAAGTAATGCTTACGGGAAATAATCATTGGTTTTCAGTGGCCATGATTCATTTGCTGCATTTTTCGCCTTAGTATAGATAGATGGTGTAGAATACAAGGCATTAACTCGACCGTCCTGAGAATATTAACCACACTCATAAATGGATTACAAAAACTAAGTGAAACATATTGAACAACTGATAAAGAGAAAGGAAGAAAAACAAGAATGTTCTAAAGCTCCATTCCCAATTTGAAATTAATTAAAATACATACCAAGAAAAGATGCATAACCAATTATAATGATAAGAATAGAATTATAATAAGTGAATACCTCTATAAAACCATATTTATACAATGACTAACTAAGAGTATCAAACAAAGAGTAAAGATTATCAAAATTAATTTAGAAGATGTGTCCTTGAAAGACACAATTTACTTATATCATGATAGGAAATCATAATATCTTTCGAAGTACCAAGCTAAATGTTGTAATTATTAACATACCAACTCACAAATAAGTTTTAGTAATGAACATGAAATGCAGCATGGTTTAACACAGATTCTAAGAACACTTTAACCTCAAATATGCTAGTAGAGAAAGAAGTGGTATAAATATGTGGAGAAATCAAAGAAAATTCCACAACTTAAATGCTCAATCTTTTTTGAGAGCCATTATCCAAATCATCTAGTAATGGTCTTGATATCAAGAGTCATTATCTAGCAAATCTAGTGCCATATTTGAGTTTTGAAAATTTCTCTAGTATACCAAGGGTCATACCTAGTGCACAAATCTCCCACTTTTGCTGGGTCTAAAAGAGGTGATTGGTAGGCAGCCTAACCCCCAATTTATTTAGAGAGGCTAGTTCCCAGACTCTAATACCTGTTGCTTTTGAGGAAAATTATCTAGTTTATATTTGACGGAAATTACACATTGATTATAACATAAACCTTTATTGAAAGCCATCATACAAATTGGGATACATATCAGTATATATATTTTTTAAATGTTGCAAGTCATGAAACTAGTATGGATTTGATATCCAGGGGAGGGGCAAGCTGGACCAAATAAGGAGTTATTGTGATTTAGACCACACCAAAATACTTAGGTTCATGTTTAGAACCATGTCAAGCATCAAATTGAAGGCAAATCAAGCAAAGATATTGCAACCTTGAAATCAAATTTCCAGTAAACACATTGATTATTTTCATTAAGACTCTACCTTGTTAACATAGTGAATAAACTTGTCCATTTGCTTGAACCAAGACTCAGCATATTGGTACCGAAAATCATCACCCATTGTCCACATGATATGGTTTGTCCGTGTCACATTTGCCTGTATATATATTTACAGTAACTGTTATATTTCAGTCTCCTTTAGCTCTAAATACATCAGTGAACTATATTCTTATCAGGACCCTTAAGAGAGACAATTTTAAGAGATATTAGTCAGCAAAGATTTTACCTGGAATGTGGCATTATTAATAAAATCATTAACTCGCTTTTCAACGTTGTAGTCATAGAGTAAAGGATTATCCTGCAACTCACAATATATACCAGATTAGGGTGGTACACTCCACAAGAATATCTGATATGCAGAGACTGCTTGGCAAAAGTAACTATTGTTGAAAAATTTTAACCTGGACGGGCACATAGTCATCATTGACTTCAAAATGGAAACCAGATGGAGGACTATAATGAACAGGAAAGGCATTGGTGAAAATCTGCAAAGTGCCCCAACATGTGAATAGTGAGTTCAAACGCCCTTTTTAAAGAAGAATGGTAAAAGTGCAGATGTCACAATTCCAAACCTGAGATGATGAACCAAAAGTTTTGGACCCACGCCATATAACTTCAAGAGATTTGTCATTCTTGCGTTTTGCTCTGTCTTGATAATCTATCCTTGCAAAATGTACAGAATCGAACCCAAGCTACAGAGAATTAAGAATCAAGATGTATCAGTTCTTACTTAGTATTAAGGAAACTAAACTGTTTAAAACATAACATATTCAGATGTTGTTGGTCACAGCATATGAGAATTATAATGTTTACAAAATAGTGAATAAACACTCATGAAATAGTGTACCTCAGCCCCAAGTAGGTAAGCTTGAACAGCAGAATGTCCAAATGGATCAATTTGCCATCCAGCACGAGGAATATAATTGAATTGCTCCTTTATGAAGCGATGACCTAGAGTTGTTTGGTCAATCATGTCTATATAATGGCATGTTGCTTCATCGTGCATACACCAACCACCATTTCTGCAGATAGAAAAAGGTTGTTTATCATCCATAGAAATGCATTTAAAATTGGATCTCTCTCACACACACATTCAAGTTATTCAAGCTGCTTGCTAATGTCTTACATGAATTCCAATTGTCCAGAATCTACAAGTTTTCTCACTGTTTCTTGTGTTTCCACACTTTGCTCTACCCACCATCGAGTGAAAAAAGCCTATCATTCAATGTTAAATTCCTTTAGGAACAAAGATGTGAAAACAGCAATAACATGATATGGAAAAAATTTACCAACAATGCAACTTAAACAAATGTATTACATTTTTCACGAATTTAAGAGATTAATTATGACATTCTTACAATATCATTGCAAATTTAACTCATGAATCACAAAAAGTCAAAATCAGTCAACATTCAATTACATTGCAATGTATATATCAAGTATATGTAATGTGATTAAGAACATCGTGCTATTTAGTCAAAACTATTGATGTGACATCATAAATCGAAAGCCAAGATCCTTGTCTCAAATGTCACTTCCTCGACTCACCTCACAAGGGTCAGTAAGGTCATGAATTCATAATCCATTAGGTTCGTGTATAACTTACCAATACAAACAAATCATAACATTGAAACTTAAACACTAACCATTATACAACTACACATTAAGTAAACCCGGAAACCCCTCACACAATTCAGAGAACTCACCATCTCTGCAAACACAAACTTCCTATTTGGATCACGTAGCAACGATTCGACAACTGAGTCCAGCACATTCTCCACACAAGCCCCCTATACTCCAAAAAATCATACAACATTACAAAAATTAGTCTTTATATGATCCAAAATTCACAACAAACCTTAATTATAAGTTTATAACTACACACATAAATACATAGATGGAAGAACTATGACCTGGATACTGTTATTTGATCCAACATAGTACTGATCAATTGTTTTCAACCATCCAACATCGTCATGGGAATGTGGAACCAGATGAACATTCAGTTTGCCTTCCACAATACCACCACCAGTCTTGTACTTCACATAACTGCCACTAACACTCCCATACAAACTAAGACAGAGAAACACTACACACACAACCAAAGAGAAAGCTAAACGACCAAATAGCTGTCTCATTTTCCAAACCTGAAACAAAACTTTCTCAGATAACCAATATGCCTACTCGGTTTGCGAGCTAGCTGTGTTTAATATTTATAGAACCAAAGTTTTGTGAATTCAAGGTGTGACAAATAAGGACAAAATATAGTATATATATATAAATGTATGAGACTTGAACATCGGTTTCTCCAATGGGAATATTGGCCGGCCGGCCTAGCCATTGGATTTATAAATGCAAGAAATGAAGTGTCCGTACTGATCACTGGATGAGGTTCCATTACAGAGTTTGCCAAACGTCAATGTAAAATGTAATTTTGAACTTTTCTTTTTTTATTTTATCATGGCGGACTCTATCTATAAATAATAAATTTCATTTTGAATTCAAAAAGAAAATTTCTAAAATTTAGAATTTTTTTCTCTTCACATTCAAAAAAAAATTACAATTATTATTTATCTCTAAAGTTTATCTTTTTTATTTGTTTGAAAAAAAAAATATTTCTAAATTATAATAAATGCAAATTATTAACCTTTAACCCAAAAAAATAGAAAAGCCTTTGAGCACGCGCATAAGCGCGCACTCAAAAACTAGTGTAACCAGAAGTGTTTGAACTAGTGTGTGATTTGATGAAGTCAATCCTAGGATAGGGACCAATGTGGACTGTAAATGTGACATTGCGGTTATGTGAGATTATATAATCGAACAGTGGGTAAAGAGTGATGTGGATTATCGCTGCCATATATTGATTTTTATTTTGTGGACGTCACAATCTATGGTAAGAATAATGGGAAATGTTAACAAGCACGGTGCGATGCTTGTTAACATTTCCTTTTTTGTGTCTTACTTAAAAAAGTAAAAAGTTGTCAAAAAAATTATCAAAAGAGAAAAGAAATTGCCCAAAATTGTCAAAAGTTGCTAAAAAAGTTGAAAAGCTGTCAATAACTGTGTTGTTAACTAGCGCCTTACGGTACCCGTTAACACAAATAATTATGTGCAACACCAATGACCAATCATATGGACATTTGAGGTTCAAAAGGGTGGGAGACTTGGCGGATTGTGGTTTAACGTTAGTACACGTACAGTCAGTCTTGATATTGAGACTCTCACAAAGTAGCAAACTCATGCAAATGCAAACACAATAAAATTTAACAAAATATGTTTTTTTTTTTTTTGGTTACTTTTTTAATTTTTTGCCTAAAAACAAAGATTGATAATTATGGTTGTTATTTATATTTTGATAGCTACAAGCCTATAATGAGATATATGAGGAATTTATATCTAGGATGTCATAAACACATCAAGAGATATATATGAGTTACAAAGCTCTTGGTTATTGTTGTTATCTATAGTCTTTTATATTTTGTCTAAATATAAATTTTAATAATTATGGTAGTTATTAAAAGTTTTTTATTTTAATTATGACAAGAATCCAATGAAATGTATGAATATAGAATGTGTTAAATATAATTTTTTCTTGATTTTCTTTTTATATAAATATAAAATTTGATGATTATGATTGTTATTAATATACATTTATTATGATTGTGATTGTGTTGTATTAAGATCCTAATGGATGGAAGGTCTTCTCCTAAATAATAATAATAATAATAATGGATGAAAGGTATAAATATGGAATAGAATTTATATTCAATTAAAAAATGTGCGAGAATAATAATGTGCAAAATTGAGGTCTGGAAAACTTATATGGTACAATATCTTGATTAATGTTTGTAATGAGGAGTTATTATTAAAGCATATAAAAATAAGGGTAAAACTTAAATTCAATACCCTATGTGTATAGTGAATCATGTTTTTCAATTAAATTCAAATAATAGTTTACATTAAATATAAATGTTTTTATAAATAGTAACACTATTTGTGTTTTATTTGTGAATGCAACCAAGGTATCAAAATTTAATTATGTTTTACCCTTAAAGTAGTGTACTTTGAGTTTTACCCTTGAAATAATATTTCTCTAATTACAATTTATTATCTTAATAACTTTTGAATTTTCTAATTTTTTATTAGGAAAAAAAAAAAAAAAAACTCATGAACATGTTACTTTATTGGGTTCAATCAAGTAACCCAATAATTTTGTGTTAAAAACAAGTCTAACAACTTCTTGAACTCAAATCAAAATACAAATTTAACAATAAAAAATCTCAATTTAAACCCACATGTTTATGTATCATATAATTCGTACGATTTTACAATACGATATGATTCATACAATATGTGAAGAATTGCTCTGAATAATAACCCTCCTTTTCTTAATTGTAGATGGTATATACTGGGTTTTTTTTTTTGGTGAGGTTTGTGATATATATAAGTCACCATGAAGTGGGGAATTTTGAGTCTTTAACAACAAACCATCACCTTAAGTCGACTGAGGTCTGAGGGGACATATTGATGGGGTGCTTGGCCCAAGATGTATAGTAGAGGCACGGCCACTTTGCATTTAATCCAAAAGAGTGGTTATATATAAGTCAGGTTAATAAATACTTATTTTGTATCCAAAAAATATATATATATACTTATTTGATGGGTAGACTTTTCTTTAGCACTTATATAAGTTCTAACAAAGTTTGGTTAAGAATTATACTATACTTCAACATCCATAGTATGATAAAAAACTTTGTAGTTCAAATACTGGTTGGCACCTTTTTGTGTTTTCAATGGGAGAGGTACTTAGAGTTAGAAGCATGGTTTTAAAAACCGAACCGAGGACAAAATTGGATTTGCTTCCCGGTTCTCAGTTCAACCCGATTTTTAACTGGTTTTGAGAGATTTTTTTTGGACCAAATTGGTGGCCGGTTCTCAGTTAGACCAGCCAGCCCGGTCCAGTTTTTAAAACCATAGTTAGAAGTCAAATATGAAAATCATCATGGCTTTTCTTTTCTTTTGGAAATCTCCATAGCTTCATCATTAGAAAGGCTGGCTTGGTTGAAGCCCACCTTCTTTGTTAAGGGGTTGGTTGAAAAAATCCAAACCATAAAAATAATTTAATTTTTTACATTGGATGTTAGTAAGGATAAACATAACGAGGTCTTATTCCATTGTTTTTATTTTATTTTTATGTTTTAATGAGAAAATTAAAAACATTATCAAGGTCACTCAAAAGGATAATTGTTGTATTAAAAGAACTCCGTTTTTTTTTTTTTTTTTTTTTTGGCTTCAACTGCATTATAACCTGGCTTGAGGTTTCATAATAAACATTATCCTATTTTTTAGAATTTATTGTAATCTTCCAAACAATTCAAAATAGTTTATTAATTTAGACCATTTATCAACCATTTTAACTATTTTTCCTAAGGGCCTGTTTAGATTGAAAAGGGAGGGATGGAGAATGGAGGAGAGCAGAGTACAGTTAACTAAAAATAGGCTAATTTTAGGTCATTTCTAACTCTACTTTACTCTCTCTTTCTCTCCTCAATCCAAACAGACCATAAAGAATAGTCATGCGCCACTTTCCTAGCAAATTAGTGGGACTATTAGACATAAAAGCTATGAATACAATTAATTTAACTAGGAATTATTTGTTCTCTTTATGCCTATCTTCTTCGTTTCTTTGTCTCCTTTGGCATTTAACATAGTTATTAAACGTGATCAATTTGACCGAGGACAATGACAAGGATCTGATTAAACCACTTCACTGAATTATTCAGCAAATTAAGAAGACTTGTCAAATAGGATTTTTTTTTTTTTTTTTTTTTTTTGAGATACTAAATTATTAACTGTGATTTTGAATTATAGAAATAAAACAAGTAGTTGGAATTTTTTTTTTTTTTTTGGTATGGGTACTTGTTAGTATTTTAAGTAATAAAGAAATATAAGGTTCAAATCTTCTTAAAATGTTAAAATGTATGTTAAAAAAAAAAAAAAAAGTTTGCTTTCCTTTTTTGGCTGTGTAATTTTTTAAAGGAATTTGTGTTTCTTTTTTTTAGAGATGATTTCAAACTATAGGATTTGTTCTTGATAATTACTCGGAATTTCTGATTTTAGTTCTACATCGTTTTCATTAATTATATTTCAATTAATTTACAAGTGTGAGAAAGAAAGAGATCTATCAAATCAAGTTAAACAAAAGAAGATGGTATTCCGTATTTCAAGTGTATATGTCATCTCTCTCATAGTAGGTGGGTCCCATACACTTGTGAGAGGTGCGGGACCTACCTACTCTGAGGGAGATGGCATATACACCTAAAACATTATATAATTGTTCAAATAAGGAAATAATATTCCGTGTTTCAGGTCCCATCCATGATCCATCCGGTCAAAACACTCTATTTGATCATGAGGGGACGTTTTCAAGGCCAAAATTGGGAATTAACACTGATTTCCAAACAATATAATTAGTAGGTACTGTTTTCAAACTATATTTTTTACTAACATCTTGAGTCTAAGAGGCTCGATTTTGGGCTATAAATTGAGTCTTTGAAGATCGGTTTTCATGTTCTGATCGAGTTTGAATTGGCACTTTTTCCATGTGACGTCCACTTGGCAATTGAGTCTCTAAGACTCGATTTATAACCCTTTACTGGAGTTTTCATTTGAAAAACTCAAATTTTGTAACTTTATGTGGGACCTACTCTACTGACTCACTCAAACAACCTAGAACAACTCTTTTACTCCCCATGGTTAGTTCTCTCTCCACTTCATTTTTTTCTCTAAAAATTTCTTTCCTCTTTCTTCGCCCCTTTTCTCTCTTCCACTCACTCTGCCATTGACGAAACTAATTCCTACAAAGTTTTGTTCTTCATTTTTCTACATCTCAAGTAAATCGGTGTCTTCCATTGATCCTTCTTCTTCTTGATTCAAAGTCAGGACTCTGAAGGTTAAGATTGGAGATCGGAGTTGTAGTGAGATCGGAGTGGGTGGCTTCAGATCAGCGTGGGACCATGGGTGGGTGGGTGGGTTTCAAGTTAGCGTGGGTGGCTTTAGCTCGACGTGGGTTGTGTGTGGTCATGGGGCTGATACGGCGAGAACTCGGTTCGCCACGTCTCGGATCTCGCAGTGTCGTCCTACGGAGAAGGAGGAGGAGGGCTTGGCTGACGACGGCGAGGAGGAGGAATTGCGGCGGACTTGGCGGAGAACTTTGACGAGCTTTGCTCCGATTTGGATCTCCATCTGATCGTCTCGGGTTTTGGATCTGATTCCGGATCTTGTGTCTCGGTTTTTCTACACTTCGTTCGCTTCAACTCTTCTTCTTCTATGTTGAAATCCGGGTTTGAGATTGTAGACTCCATTGAAATCCGGGTTTGAGACCGCTTCAACTCTCTCTGATTTGATTTGGGTTTTCTTAAATTTTTTTTTTTTTTTGGTATTTCTAGGAATGGCTTGTACATGACTTAGACTTAAATTTTTTTTGGCTTATAAATTGAGTCTTAGAGACTCAATTTCCAAGTAGATGCCACTTGGAAGAAATGCCAAATCAAAACACTAAAATCGAGTCTATGAGACTCGATTTATAAGCTCAAAATCGAGTGTCATAGACTCAAGATGTTAGTAAAAAATATAGTTTTGTAACAGTGCCTACTAATTATATTGTTTGGAAATCAGTGTTAATACCCAATTTTGGCCACGTTTTCAACAAAGTAGATTGTGTCTTTTCCCTTTTGTATTTTCTTCCTAGCAAGTTCTTGATTGTTTGGTTAGTAGAATATGTACGTGTTCAACAATCAACAAATCAAGTACTATATTTTAGTGTTTTTTTTTTATATATATATATATATATTTTTTTTTTTTTAAAGAATGCCCAATTTCCTCACTCTCATCCAATACGTTTGTCCATTCTTAAAAAATATATATATAAAAAAATTTAACTTTCCTATTGTCATTATCCCTTCTTTTTTTGTATGGATAAGATTGGCTTCTTTTTCTTCTTCTTTTTTTAACGTGCATGCCTGGCATGCAAGAAGATTCCTTTGTTTACCTTCATATATTCATCTAATTATGCAGTGCGTGTTCTAGTTAGATGGCCTCTGCTAGCAGCATAATGTATATTGTGGAGAATTGATGTAAATTTTAATCACCAATAATAGCTTTGATATTGGTAGGTAAGATTGTAATCTTCCAATCATATTTCACCGACATAAACAAAAGTGATATATTTTACAGATCATCTTAACTGATCTAAAAGAAGAGAGAACATGCATATCATCCCTTTTAACCAAAAAAAAGAAGAAGAGAGAACACGAGAGATTCACTTGCTTTTTTTGGAGGCTTGTGTATCTGCCAAACCATCTAAAACATGCATTGGTTTTCTTCACGAGGCTGGGCACAGACGAGGACAAATGCTTATTATTAGTTATTACAATTATTATTACAGTAGTGATTGATGAATTGGACACTGATTTTAACAAATTTATTAAAGATATCGAAAAACTGCACCTAATATTTCATATTAATTTTATGGGTTTGTTGTAGGTGTGTGTGAGTATTATTATATGTTTCACATTGGTTTGAAGCTGACTCCTTTTGTTTGTAAGTAATTGTTCACCTCTATCGATATCTTAAAATATTGGGCCTAGTGTGAACTTGAGCCTTATCCATACATTCAGATCAGTTTCACTTCTGCTTTTTATTTTTATTTTTCTCTTTTCCAGTCCATTTAAGCATTTAAAAGCTATTAATAACCATTGGAGATTAGCTTCCTTAGTAAGTTAACTCATTATTTTATTGTTGTTTGTGGCTTATTTAACATACCATCAGAAATTTAGAATAATAGAGCTCTTCTTTCTTTTCCTAAAAGCATTCTTCTTTCCTAGATTTTTCTTTTATGCAATTAGGCATTTGTGCTTCAGCGAGATTAAGGAAAGGCATAGGCATATTAGAAGGTTGTTTTTGAATCTTAAAACTTTCCAACCAAGAAGCATTTGTGAGGGAACCACCACTTTTTTGTTTTAAAATTAAGAAAATCATTTTAAAAATCAGTCTCCAAACAAGCCCTATTAATCTTATCTTCTAGTTTTTTCCACCAATTGAAAGATCTAATCTAATTCTCTACAATTTGCCATTTAGGCTAGCCTTACACTGACCTCAACACGAGCGTAGGCACAAGGTTGAGTAAAAAGGTGTAAGAAATATAGTAAAGGGTCAAGGAGAGTGAAAATCATTAAGTACTCTATAGTAAATACTCCATCATCTCACATAGTCACATTCATGGTTAACCTTACCATGAATTCAATTAACGTGATCCATCACTATGAATGTGAGAATAAAGAGTGCCACATTACTATATTTCGACAACCCCTAATAATTACTCAAAATGAGAGGAGTTAAAAGTGTTGACCACTGGAAGGTCACGCGGGAGTAAAGATTAGCATTTAGAGTTTGCTCAAGGTGAAGTGAGGGGTTTTGACAAGAAAGAAGGCACCAACGAGAGTGGCGACAATTTTGGTAGATTTATAATTCCCATTCTTATTTTTAGAATCAAGGGACACATAACCCTCGATCAAATGGAAAGTGGTCGTGCCATTACTATTAATTCGTGACTTGTTAAACGGAGAAATTGTACCGGTCAGCTCATAGCCTCTTAAGGTTGCAAGAGCATCCCCTGGGATTGGTAACATTATAACATGGTTGGGGAGCATCCAATCATGGATTCTTTCAACATTGGGGGGGCAACGTAAATTCACTAACCACAAGAATTGCATATGTGGCTCTTGATTGATTACTAAAACCCTTTTATCATCCCACATTCCATGACTATCTCCATGAAAATCATTAAGACCAAACCAATAACACAAAAAGAAAGGATCAATTTGGAGTGACAAAATATAAACGTTGAAACATTGCAGAAATACATTTCAATGTAGCACATTCTTTTCCATATAAATATTGTCTGCTCCTCCAACGCCCTCTCAAGACAACTATAACCATCAACAATTCCATTTTGATGACTTGTGATGCTACAGTAGAGAGAGCTTTTTGACCTGAATGACCAATATTTGATACTGATGTTAGTTAAAAAGCAAGAATATCTCAAATCACTGGCTGAGTGACAAACTTTAATTAAAAAATAAATAAAAAATAAAAAGGCCAGATGGTTGCCAAGCTTGAAGCATCTTCCAAATTCCAACTCGCGAGCAACAACTCATGAACTGAGTGCATTCAGGAAAATTATACCTCACATGGTAAGGCAACTCCAGAGAATCATTTTTTCTCCTCCTCCTTTGGTGCCTTGTCTTCATTCTTCTGCTGGGGCTAAAATGAATGACAACAAAATCAGAAACTAATAGGGTGTACAGAAACTATCAGGATTGTAAAAAGGCTTAACAGATCCATAAACTCATGCCATCATAGATTCTGTACTGTAGATACTAACATGAGAGCAGGAAGAATCTTAGACAAAATTCAAGATTTATCACAAATATGCCTGCTTCAACAACTATTTTTGTGTATTTCATTTCTTGAATAAAACCCAGTCCATTAAAATGACCTTAACGCACCCATTCCATTGATAAAAATACAGATGTCTTCTACTTTACCCATAATATGTGGAAGTATCGACATAATTTCATAATCATTTGATCTAAATACTCTATGAAGAACATAGCCAAATGAAAAAACAAAAAGACCTAGGGTGTAGAAGATCATAATAATACTGATTCGAAATATTTGGATTCTAACATATCGCTATGTGTTACTGCATTATACAATACGCTAGTCTCTTCACATACACAAATAACAACGCAGGTGTTTAGATCCTTTTCTTTTTTATAACCAACCAAAAAAAAAAACCAAGAGAGAGAAGATATGTAAAACGGAATAAGAATTTTAAAAAATATATGATTAAAAGTTTTGGGAGACGTTAAAGATAGTTACAGTAAAAACATGTACTAAAATTGAAACCAACCTATTTAATTTCCCACAGTAACTAGTTATCACTAAAAAAGTTTACTACATTTTACAAGTAATAAATTTTATTAGAGGTTAAATTAGGGCACCTAAGTACATAGGCCATATACAAAACTCAAGAGAAATGCTACATGAGCTACTTTACTATTTCTGGCTGTTAAATTCAACTGAATCATACCCAAGAACTTAAATAGACAAAAAATAGTAAAGGCCTCTAAAAATAATGCTGATTTTAATAAATCCACTTCCTAGTGATGGAAAAGCCACTATCCAGAATTATCATAGCATATCAGGCACCAAATGATTGATCCATGGATTGGCACCACAAATCAATAGTCACGACCCACATCAATCTCAAACAGTTATTTCTTGAGCTGGAATAACAAGGTTAGCACATCACATCACAATGAAACTACTATTGCAGGGAAGGACGGGACTAAATTTAAATCTATCCCAGGCCAACAAACTTGAGCATGTGCGGGTTGTAAATGACTCCTATTCAACCCTCTACTAATCCTACCAATCAGTTTGATGAACTCACCTCAGACTGACTTTGCATGGAAGCAAGCAAATCTTTGACTGATGGGTCATTTGGATCAACCCCTGGAAGCTGCAGAAAGAATAAATTGTAAACAGTGAAAATTAGCATAGATTATTTTATGCATCATTTTCACCAGTGGGAGAGGAAAGGAAAGAAGAAACAAATTATAATTGTAGGTTTTGGAAAACGTACTGATGCAAGGATAGAAGAAACAAAAGACTGGTCTGTCAATAACTTGCTCATGTTTGATTGGTCCGCAGAATCACTTGTACTGTCCTGTACCGATAATTGGAGAGCTGCAACAACCCAATGACGTGGAATTAAATCAACAAATGTGGATAAAAAAAAAAAAAATTTGGACAATGGTGAGTGCCCAAAATATGCTTTAAAGATCTAGATGCATAGATGGTCAATAATATGCAGCTAGAAACATAAATTTCACTGCATCTTTTCCACTTACTATTAACTGGTCAGGACCAATCAAAAAGAGATAAGAGTTATGTACATCCTCAGCACTTACTGTGAAATGAGATGACACAACCAACAAAGAAACAAGTTTGGCTCATTAATAAATACTCACCTAGTGCCAACTCTGGATCATCTGCAGCTGCCTCAGACATATCTGTGTCTCGAACTTCATGGCCCGTGGCAGGCTCATCCATTGACATTGCAAGGGCCTGCTGTAGCAGAGCATTGTCATCATCCTGTTGCATATATAAGGTGAGATCATATATGATGGATTGGTAGCAATAAAGACAGATTGGAAACTACCCAAGAACCAATGGTAGGGTATGGCAATATATTAGGAGTAAATATTTTAATTGATACTAAGTATTTATGAGGTCTTCCTCACAGGTAGTTCTTTTTTTTTTAATCAGAAAAGTATAAGTAGGGATTTCTTCACACTTTTTAAGGAAAGTATAGGTAGTTATAAGCACTTATTCTACAGAAAAATGTGGGGAATGTGAGGTTCATGAACTTACCTTTCAAACGTACTTCTAGTTATTGCTTAGTTTGTATTGTGTTTTAAATTCTAAATGTTACTTAGAATTAAGATGTTTGAAATATATTAGTTTCCTTATTTGACCCGATTGTTTAAAGTTTTTTTTTTATTATTTATTGTGACTAATGTATGAGGGTAAATTAGAGTACTTAAAAAGTGGATACCAAAGAATTTAACTCTCTTAATAATAGTATAGATTATACTGGCAGCAGAATATTAATCAAAGAAGAAAATCTTCCATGTCAGAGAAAATAAAGAAAGAGGAAGAAATTTCTTCTAATTGGTAACACAGTTAGATAAAGCAGTTTGCTTTCATAGAACACATGCTTATGGACATAAATATGCATGGCCAATACAAGTCTCAAAACCAACGAAATTTATTCATGGAAAATGTCAAATTGGTGTAGGAGCATTTAGGGACTCCACCAACATCCCTAGAGGACGAAGTCATGGGTTCATGCAAACTTCCCCAACACCCCTAGAGGTGTAGCAGCACTATGTCTGAGAGCAAGATTGAATTAATCTTCACTGTTTAACAAAAACCCATCCATCTTTTTGCTTTTTACCAAACCAGGCCCCACCCCTCTATCTCTCTTTCCAAAAAAACAAAAAGAAGAAGAAAATCCTCCCCTTTCTCTCTTTGCAAATGACAAAGAAGGAAGGGCAAAAAGGATT
The DNA here is from genome assembly GCA_028535165.1 of Quercus tomentella. NCBI lineage: Eukaryota > Viridiplantae > Streptophyta > Magnoliopsida > Fagales > Fagaceae > Quercus > Quercus tomentella. The sequence goes on from JAPQVY010000001.1 coordinate 3,053,642, forward strand.
AAAAAACAAAAGGAATTATGGAAACATGAATGTGCTTTAATAAAAAAAGTGTATCAGCAGAACACATCTTGAGCAGAAAAAGGCACCAACCATTAAATCAGTTGTTTTATTGTCAGCTTCAGAAGTTCCAACACTTGCATGCTCAGTCATTGTTGCATCCTGTGTTCCAGATGGCTGTCCCTCTTCTTTTTCTTGTTTAGAAGTCTCCTCTGCAGCCTTTTTAGCAGCTGCTTCTTGCCTCGCCCTCTCTTCTTCCATTGAAACTCTCAGAGCAAGAGCCAGTTCAGGATCCAGGTTGGGATCCACACCAAACTCAAAACCAGTGACTCCACCAGCTGCAGCTGCAGCTGCTGCTGCTGCAAAACCACTTCCACCTTCCCCATCCCCAGTGAAGATGGGTGTACTACCATTGGATAAAGGAAATTTAGAGTTTAAATCATAAAAAATAAATTATAAAATCAAAACTTTAATCTATAAAATAGGGAACAAATTGAATCCCAACCTTATAAGTACATCAGAAAGAGCATTAGGGCCAGGTGGAACATGTACAATGTGGCTAGTGTCATTGTTGTTAACGGCAGCAAGAAGTGCATCCAGCTTCTCTGTCTTCGCATCATCTTCTTCACCGAAATTAACAATATCAAGTGCTACACTGTTCTTTTTTAACTTTCTTCCAATAGACTCCAATGTCTTTTTCTCTTGTTTGATAGGACTGAAACCACAAGATATGAAATGATGAAAATGTAAGAACCAGAAAAAAAAAAATGAAAAAACATAATGAGGCAAGACTGTAAACACCTTCCAGCAAATACAATAATCCTTTGTTGCTGTTTTTTATTTTGGCGATGCTTAAGGGCCAACTGCGCCACCTGAATGCCAGCAGCCAGGTCCATCTCGCCACCTATTTCTAGACCTACATTGAAAGAGAAAACAAGTCACTCTAACACAGTTTATCCATACTGATTTTAGAAAGAGAGTAGAATTGGGTTGTCTCAACTTTTGATTTTCCAAGAGTCCTTATTAAATAAATAGTTAAAAACAAAAGGATAAAAGTTAAGACAAATAATAACAAAAACAGTAGTGGAGAGATGGTTATCGTTTAAAATTAAATTGTCCAAAGCCAATGAGCTCTAGCTCAACTGGCACCTCCTCCTCTTATAAGTAAAGTTTTGAATTCCATTTCATTCCAACCTGGAAAAACCCGGAATTTTCTGTTCTGGCACATAATCCAGTACAACAAACCCCCTACTCCATCTCGGTATAAATTTTGGCCTGTACTGGATTGTACCGGTCATTCCAGCAGAATTTCGTCAATTCTGATGGAAAAAATGTCCCAGACCGAAACACAAATGTGAGGCTTAGTAAAATTGTATGGATTGTAACTTTTTAAAGGAATGATTCCCACTTTAGTAAAATTTCCACCACCCCCTTATCAGATGTTAGGTTTTGAATTCCCCCAAATAATTTTCTTTTCTCTTAACACTCTCAGTTCATAAGCTCCCAAGAGTCCCAAGATCTCAACTCTTATATGATCATATCACAATCATAATCCCCCAACCCCCAAATCACAGCTCATTTCTATGGATATTTACACATCTTGCTCCCAATTTCTATTTGGTGTTAAGTAACAGCAAGAACAGGGTCTTCAAAAGCTCTTTCTTTGTCTTTCGCAAGTTACCATAAGTAAGCTCAATATTTGAATGCTTGGTACTTCACAAGCTCTTGCTCAAATTTTCTTTTATTTTTTATTTTTATTTTTTTGGGTGGCTGTGTTCTGATGTAAGTATGTAACTCAAATTTCATTACATAAATCACTAATTAAGTTTGTAGCCACTCTTTCTTTTTCTTTTTTTGATGAGTAAAATTTGTAGCCACTCTTTCTTTTGCAAGATTTTGTATTATTATAGTTTTTGGTTTGTTTGGGACTGTACCTCTGTTTTGAATGTACTCAGTTTTGAATTGTCTATCAATTTGTATTATTTTTTTTTATTGTTATACATATTACGTTAAATGGATTTATATAAGTTAATGAAATGGCATGAACTAAAACCTATAATGCTACACACCAGTACTGAAAGAGTCCATTCCAATAGCCAAACCAAAATGGTTGCCAAAATGGAATTCAAAACTTTGCTTGCAAGTCCTAGATGTAGGGTGAGAGTAACTTACCAATTAAAAAAAAAAAAAGTACATAACTACAAATGTAGTGGGGAAGAAGTTAATAACTAATGACAAAATAAAAGAGTATAGATATTGACAAAGTACAATCATATATCTAATGTTTGCAGTGAAGAGGGTAGCAGCAGCACCAGTATTAAAATTCTTAAACATAAAAATTGACTAAAATGAAACAAGTAGAAAAATTCAAATAAAGGGAAAAGAACTAACCGTGCATACACGCGAGGATTTTGCCAAGATCACTGGTAGGAGTGACCAAAACACGAACCCCTTTTCCGGCCATTGTGAGAACTCCCACTGTATTCTCCGGATTAGACTGTACTCATAACCCATTAATTTCATTCAAAACTTACAGTCATAAATATATATATATATATAACTTTTCTTCATATACAGCAAAATTATGACCAAAGCACAGCTAATTGAACTTAAAAAAGAATGAAACCCTGATCCAATATGTGGAGTAATTGAGGTTCCAAGTTTTGTTTTTCTTGTGTGTGTGTGTGTTTTTTTTTCTGTTACTCAATTTTCTAAGCAACCAAACAAAGAATTGGGGAAACTCCAAAAACTAAGAGAAGAAAGAAGATTAAAAAAAAACAAAAAAAACCTGTGTTTTAGCTCCGCAAATAAGATTGACAGCGTCAGATTGGGCTTGAAATCTGGACGGAGCGTAATCGCCATTACGCATCCATTCGGAGTTGTCGATGCAGATCATTGTGGCCTAGCAACAAAATCAGAGCTCATGAATGTATCAGTAATCGAAAAGAAAACCCTAAGTTGCAGAAAAAGTATGTAAAAAAAAGGGAAATTCAAAGCTTCCGACTTGCAGTGTGGTAAAGGTGAGGGATTGGGATTGAAATTACTGATTTGAAGAAAAAAGAGTGGAGATTACCTCGAGCACCATGGTTGCGAGATTGTATACAGAATCGAAGGATCGAAAGAGAGAGAGAGAGTTTTAAGAGTACTTTTGATTTGAGAGAGAGAGAGATATTGGGCTTTACTTGGAGAGGAGGCTTGCTAATTGTAATTGATACAAATAATAACATGAGGTTTTAATCAGGTGCGGCTGGGAACGCTTGAGTGTGCCACTGTTGTCCAATGAGTTCGTGCCGAGTCTGCTTTTGGAGTTTACACTTTAAAAAATATTAATAATAATAATAAAAGTGAATAAAAATAGTAATTGCAAGAACGACAACATAAACGCTGTCGTTTAGATGGTCTTCTTTAAAGTTGTGGAAAATTTATGGACTTTGTGCTTGTTCTAAGAAGATTGATGACCTGGTAAGGTTAGGATTTCTTGAGTTTTATAGGATAATTCTAATGTGAAATTATTCACAATTTGTTCATTTACTTTGAAATGACTAGATTAGATTTTGTCTTCATTTTTATTTTTGGAGAAAATGAGTTTCAGATTTAGTATAATAATAACAAAATCTAGGGTAGATAACATTCCAAATATTACTAGAAATTTATTAAATACTCTGGAAGTATACTCCCTCCCTCTCATATAGAGATAGGCTACATAATAGATAGGACTCGCCCTATGTGAGAGGGAAGAAGTATTCTCCCAAAGTACCCAATAATAATCCAGTATTATTAAAAGTTTGTACAAAATCTAGAAAGGAGGATTACAGTACAAAAACAAAAGGCTTCATGTAGTTGTTTCCTTTTTTTTTTGGCCAAAGAGTCAGCATATTGGACCACTTCAAACCATAATCATAATTGAGAATGCTATAAGGGTGAGTGGAGTTCATTGTCTATAGTATTGTTTGAGGTAAGAATGACAAGTATTGATTTATGTGCTAAAAATCGAGGGTAATTTAGTAAGCAAAGCAAGTATCGAATTAACAATTATGAGAAGGAAGTGAGTGTAAACAATCATTATAGATGGCGTCTAAATCTTGTAGTCAATATACTTGAAGCCCAGTAAGATAAAGACTAGGAGGGATCTAAGTCTATCCTTCACACAAGTCATTATCTGTAAGTCAATTTTAGTTTCCATAAGAAATAAAATGTAGGGATCTTTGGTCTTCACTAACAAGAAAAATGCTCTAACTACTGAAAGTGAAAGGTTCCCAAGCCATCAGCAATTGCAACTTTAAGAGATTCATATTGGCCTCCATTGCTTCTTCCTTGTTGTACTCCACAGTGTCAATCTAGCCCTCCAAATCCTTACTCGTTTGTTTCTATCCTACTCAAGAGATTGAATTGTAACACTCTTCCACATCCTCCCCCTTCAAATATTATCCAAACATTTCCATTTGAATGCTCCTGATGCATGGCCCCCTCTCATCAATTAACTTTCCTCTCCACATGATTCCCTCTCTCCTAGAGTAAGTGAATATTCATTTTCCTCAGTATTGAATTTCTCAACATTTTAATACACTTTTCTCATTCCCTTGTGCCAAAATATCGAGATTGTGTCCTAATATTGTTGTACCTTGGACAATATAGTTGCACATCTAACTCTCAGTGATATTCTCATTAACCATGTCTCCTAACTTAGCAATATGTCCGAGCAAGATACTGCCTGCCAAGCCTCACTAGTATCCATTGTGCTTTGGATTAGACGTGTTTGCCTGTTGAGGAGAACTCCACTCAACTCCCAACCCATCAGCCAATCTCTGTAAGGCTTTTACCCCTTCTCCCTTGCTTACAGTCATTCTCTTTCTTTCCCTAAGAATCCACCAACAAAAAATAAAAAAACAGCTTGTAATCCATTCATACTCAACTCAAAGGCCACTTAACCACTGGAGCACCTCTGACCAATGCCACTGGTTGGTCTCAAGTTAGGGACTAGGTGTTTCTTGAAACAAGTCCTATTCTAATGTTCGTTTCCCCTCAAGAGCATCATTTCAGCTGGGACCTTTGTCAATGCATCAATATTAATTTGATCACCCACTATTATTGCCACAAAAGTTTGATCAAAGATTCAAAATGAAACTACTCGACATTGTCAAACAATAGATATCTCTTGTTTTGTTTTGTTTTGTTTTTTTGGCAATGTGTGCAATGGATATATTTTACTAAATCATTGTTATGCACATCGGAGGAGGCTAATGCAGTAGCTGATAACGGACTATGCTTCTCAGCCGTTTGGCTAAAAAAACAGCCTTAATGTTCATGTTAATATTAGCCAAATCCATGCTACAATTGGCCTAGGCAAGGGATTTTTCCGAGCTTTCTCTTATTGCTAGAAAATTTGATTATGAAATAAATATTTGTCCTTTCCATTGGCCTCTACACTTTGTGGACTCTGTAATTGTAAGTTTCCACAGTATTGTGTACTTCCTTCTCCACGACTTCTTTGATTTTAGACATGGCAATTGGGCTGGAAACATGAACCACCCTATTCCAACACCTCTTCTTCTCTGTGACACTCTTAGTCCAACAGGATTCCCTTGTCCACCAATCAAAACAAATTATTAGGACATTGTATGTTCAATCAACTAAAACATTTTGAACACAAAGGTAATTCTACCTAGGAGACTTTATCAAGTTTGAAGGAGCAAGTCCATTTTGATAGGCCAATCTGTCTATTGAAGCCTTTTTCCCAAGCTTTTATTCCTTTTGGATGAATAAGAAACCATACGAACCAATCTACTAAGAAAATGAATAATGGTTAACAGGTAATACTTGTTAGCAAGATAATTTTCTTTCTATACTTTTTTTTTTTGGGGGGGGGGGGGGGGCGGGGGAGGGGAGGAGATCTGGTCATTTTGCAAGACGATATAACAATCTATCCAATGCCTTCAACGATCAATCTAATGCTAGTGTTGATTTATATACAAGCATAAAAAGCTTAAGGTGGTGTAAGGAGACATGAATCATCTTTGACATCATTTTTATCCTCACTGCTGTCGCCATGATCAACATCATCACTGCTATAACTGTCATAGAAAGGCTCAGAAGAAACAGGTACTTGTATCATATCATTTGCAGATAGTTCATGAATTTGATCCTTTGACATTGAGGCCTGTTGATGTGAGAAAGATGTGTCCCAGACACCTGAGGAGCTTCCTTCCACGCTGTTTATGGCAAAGTCATCAATTCTTCCCACATCATGCACCACAGAATCCGAGGCCGCAGTTCCTGCACTCAGGAGTGCAACAGAGGAAGTACCATTCCTGGCCTTTACTCTCCTCTGCCATCTAACTAGTGATGTTCTCACATTTTCTGTCATTACAGACTTTTTGAACCTCGAACCCATCTACAAGATCATAATAGTGTGTGAGAGAGAGAGAGAGAGAATGAGAGAGAGAAAGATGAAGACGAAGAAAAGCCAGACCTGTGTAATGATAACATAGAGTGGGAATGTTATAAAGCTACACCAGAACTGTGAAATGATCCTGCAGTAACCAGTAACTAATAACAATGAGTTTGTATTCTATCAGATTGATGCCATATAAAACAAAACCACATTGCAGTCCTGAGAGAAAAGAAAATTTCTTTTGACATGTAAAGAAGATGGAGCACTACAATAAAGATACATACCCAAATGACAAACGAATCACAAGGAAGCTACGGTTGTCCATGAAACAGGAAGGCTCCTCAATTTCCCACTGGATAGAAAAAGTTACAGTTAGCATCACAAATAAAGTCTGCACTTACCAGAAGGAAAATTTTGGCAGTTCTTGTGTCACAATGGACCAACCAATCTTTATACATTACATCTTCATTGTAAGCCTACTGACTAAGCCATACTTTTATATTAAAAAAATAGATGCAATTTCACTTGTATCAATGATCTTATATTGCAAGTCAACAATATAAATATAATCCAGTGGTGACTGTCTGAAGTACCCCAGGGATCTGCCAATGGAGGTTATGCATATGGTATCAATGACTTGATGGTGATGGAATTTATAGACTGCAATGTCAAACTCGTTCCATATTTTGTTCAAGAGATGCAGCTTGTTTGATAAGGGAAATACTATACAACACATTCGCAAATAACAAAACTCCCTCTCTCATGCACATGAATGCATGGTTGCACACACAAACATGTGCCAACACATACATATTGAAAGTTTTAGGGATTGGACTTTTACAATCATCATAGACAGTTACGTTGCAATGCCTGCTAAAAGGTTATATCAAATTTATAAACAAACTCATTAGTGCTACTCAACCAATGAGCATAGTTATTAAAACCGGTCTAGTAATCTGGTGAACTAGTACCTAAGCCAATCCGACTATTCAATCAGACCACCTAAGCTAGTGACCTAGTAAACATGTTTTACTGCAAAACGTTCAACTTGAATGGATTGTGTCCACCCAGCCGAGTCTTTAGAAATTGCACAATATTAACCGTACAGCCCTTTGCAATCGTGTCTCTTTTTAGATAGTTAGATAATTTCATAAAGGTTTAAAAAATAAAAAAAAAAAAAAAATCTAAAAGTCAAAAAATGAACCCTCTGTGCTCTGTCAAAAATGATTCCCAAAGTTTCACTCCTCTTTGTGACTCTGCATGATGTACAGCGCTCTCCTTTTAGCCTCTTCTTTTCTATGTGTATATGGAACACAAAGCCCCCATTGGCTAGGTTATGAATCAATTTATGTATATTATTACTCTGTCTAAAAGGCAAACAAATCATTTTCATCATTCTAGTAGGTTGTTTGTTTGTTTTTTGTTATGTGGATTTAGTTTGTTTATTCTGTTTAAGTAGGTTGTATTCTGTTTAATTTACTTGTGGATTGCATAATTCTTTTTTACTTTTTACTTTTCTCATTGTTTAATTCATAATTTTTTTAGATTGGTTGATACAATGACATGAGAGTGATATATTGTAGTTGTTACAATAATGGTTAAATGATTGAATTCATTAGTCCCTAACAACTTAAGCTTTTGGGAGAAGAGGTACTTTATCATGATATCAGATTAGATGGTACTTTAGTGTAGGACAACCACTCCAACCTTTTTTGTTATTGGATGAAAATTATAATCAAGCTCTTACCAAGGACCAAAGGAATGAGGCCATCTCAAATGCATTCTGCAAAATAAATGCCTATGGCATATAAGAATTCAGTCACACAATAATATTTCAGAAGCCAAAATGGATTCTTTTGATTCACTGACCTGGAAGGATATCATATGTATAAGCCATAAAACAAGCTTGGGCTTCCCAAACCAAAAGAGTTCATCCCTCAGGTTAAACTGATGGAATCCTGTAGTTGGACATTCATCCATGATTTCAACAGCCAACTTTACCACCACTCGGTGCAGTTTAGTGCCGATTAGGAGGATCAACTAACATATTAGTCAACAAAGAAAGAAATTAGAGAGGAGTGAAATATAAGCAGATTGTAAATTTGGATTAAATAGAACATGGAGAAGGTAAACAAGATGAGATGGGGACTTACAATTGCTGGAAGGAAGGAAATCCAAAAGTAAATATTGCTTCCTGGATGGGAATTAAATAGTTCATAGTCTAGACATTAATGCCATAACTACAAATAGCATAAAACTTATAAGAAGAAAATCATCGCTAATATTCAAAGCAAAGAGCATTTTGAACATCCCAAGGAAATTTAATTGTTAGATTTGTGATTTATATGTAAAACATCCATTGCTGTCAGTGGAGCCACTACAGAAAATGGCAGCTGTCAACACAAGCCTAGTAAAATGTGGCAGAGGCATTATTTTTTGAAGGCCTAAACTGATACAATACCCCACATTAAATGATGAATTGTACATCCAATGCTTATGTAAAACATGAAGGACCATTCAATTCTGTTGAGATGTCTAAACAGGCGCTGAAGAACTGCATATTTATGCCAATGGCACTTCATTAGATGTTCTTAAATTCCAGTAGGCATGGAAAACTAAACACACTATTTTATGCAACTTTAATGCTGTTTGCTTACATCAACACAGTTTAAATGCCATAACATCCCAACTCAATATGTTAAAAATGGGGTGACTGTAGTTGCTTGAGACTATCTCTAATTTCTTCAGTTTGAAGCATATCAAGATTCAAAGAAATTACCATGAAAATCTAGAAAAATGCAACATATTGCATATATCCAGAGAGGCACACTGCAAAAGGAACCAAAGAAATGATCGAATCAATTAGCAGAGGAAGCAATAACTAAATTCCTGACAACTTTGCTACAGTAAAAATGATACATTAGCAGTCCATAAACACATTTTTGAAATTGCTTGAAATGGTACTTAGATAAAGTCTGTAATTCTAAAATAAACAATACAAAACAAAAATTTTTGAATACCACTCAAATGAAGTTAATTATAGTGAGTGCATATGAGGAAATGGATGCCTGCACTGAAGTGATTTTCTTATTTAATGAATCTTGCTATTGGTGTTTTTGTCTCTTTATGTAGCATTTAGAAACCAAACAGAATACTGTGGCAACAACAAAAGTATATTAAATTATTAACTAGAACATGTGGGCATAATAGGCCAGCTACAGCCTACAGGTATGTGACCAACCTTAAGATCATGTCTATATATATATGCAAATTTGTTACTTGATGCATTTGAAGTAGATAAATTCATCATAAGTATGCAAAACATAGGCTTCACTTTGTCTTCATAGGCATCCTACTCAAGGAAGGGGAAAGAACAAAACAATGGAAATACCGCATCACTAAATACAGAAACTTTCTTTGATTGTTAGTTCATTTAATTTATCTATACACTACATATTAATTCATTTATGATTTAAGTAAACTATACAATGAAGATCATGGCCAAAGTAAATTAGAAGAGCTTATTCAGTACATTAATTTAAAAGAAATGTCAACTTTCAAAACAGGGTAAAGAAATAATACCTAATTCCAACAATATCTCGAAATTCTTCCTCCATGCTTCGAAGCATATAATTATGAAAATTATATGTTAGAGGAAATTGATGAGTCTACAGAGGAAGAAACAAAAAACAAAAACAACAGAGTCAGCTAAGAAAATTTGGCCTCATGACCTGACGCATTCTATTTGCATTTTAAGAATTGAAGATTAAATAAAATTGAAAGTAAGAACCAAAGAAATGCAAATGTAGCAATAGGATATTTATACCATTCATGGGATATGATTATTTATATCAAAGTTAGAATACGGACAATGAAGTCAACTCAATCTTCCACTACTAAAATAAATTAATAAAAAACAAAATTTACAGTCCTCCAACCTCTTAGGTGCTATTGTTTACTTGATTGTTTGGCAATAGCCCACCTAAGTGAAGGATAATGCAGACAAGGATTAATAATTAGCATATATAAACATACAGTATTTTATATTTATCCTCAATCAAAAGATATAAGTGGATAAAACACTTCCCTTTAAACCAGAAAAAAAAAAAAAAAAAAAAAAAAAAAAAAAAAAAAAAACACATACAGTGATGAAGCCCAAGCGCAAGGCCATGTAGTCAGCTCGATTTATAGAACTCCAGAACTGGCGGCTGAAACAAAGCTGCAGATTGAGGAATTTGGGTTTAGAATCACTATTTGGAATCACTAGCAAATGTGCTCTATATAAGAAATGTCAAGCTACATGCAATGAGAAATTATAATCTTTTCTCTAATAATCTTAAATTCTCAACTATTAGCACACACTCAAGTATAAATATGTATGTATGGATGTATGCATATGTAGGTACTTGTGTATACAAAGGAGTAGCTATAATGGTAGAAATTGAACAAATATACAACTTCAAGCCCCTTATTTTCTCCTTTTGTCTCTAATTATGTTATTGCTGCTCCAGCAACTTTAATTTGTGTTTTTTGATAGTCATATGACACAGATCGAAGGAGCTGAAAATTTATTTGACCAACTGGAAAAAATTAGGATAAGTGTTAGTTTTGCATTGTTTTGCCATTTAGTTGTTTCAGATATGACAAAGTTGAGCTGAGATTTATCAGTTTTTAAAAATCTTAAAAGTAATATTGAAAATATTTTTCTCAAAATAGAAAGAGGACAGGAGAATACCAGCCAAACAAGAACTCCATGCTGGCTCCATGGATGGGATGTGTGGTGAAATATGAAAGTTGTTAGTCGCCTCATTCTCATATTATCTGGTGTAGCTTGCGGAGTTTCTAGAATTCAAAAAATTAATATGATAGGGCAAAAGACTAGTTTGTGTAAGGCATCTAAAGAAACCTGGCTAAAAAATAGAAGAACAATAAAGGACATCCACATAATCATCAGGTGGAAAACTGTTCACCTTGTAAGCTCTGGATAGCCATAGATTTAGCTTCATTTTCCCATGTTCTCCAGCTGTAGATCTGCATAAGCTAAATTTTAGACTTTGCTGCTCATTTAACAAAGATTAAGCCCCAAAGAAGAACTAAAGAAGGTAGTTCAATAAATAGATATGTCAAACCTTAATCATGGCCAATGCAATGGCAATGAAGCTGTAAATCACATGGGTAATGCCTAGAACAAATACAAGACGATGAAGCTGCTCAAGACTTTCATGAGAAGCAAATGATTCATGACCCTGGAAGCAAATAACAAATTTTGAAATAGTAATCATAGATACATGGTCTAATCACTTTGTTTTCCCTTAAATAAATTGACAGGTTACTGAGACTTATTACTTATTAGTGACAGGCATTACATAGTTAGAACAAAGTCAAAAACTTGCTAAAGAAACAATAATTCAATTCAAATGGAGAGTGAGGAAACTTGCATTATTATCTATATCTAAGCATCCTAAATTCAATTCCAGAATTGTGAAAAATAAATAAATAAATTTAAAATACTAATTCAAATGGAGAGTGAGGAAACTACCTCAGGACAATAATTATGCCCCCCAGCTTTCACCTGCTCTCTGACAATGGAGTGATTCAAATGATTTGAGCCTGAAACAAGAATGCGCTTTACTGTTTGTAAGTCACCCTCCAATGCACATGGATAAAATTGGCTGTTCATAACCGAGGAGGATTTAACACAAATCTTGGCCACAAAAGCAATCCAATGTCCCATCAACAATGACAGAAGCCCAAAAAGCATTAGCTCTGTTTGCAAATAACCACCAAATAATGAAATTAAAGAAATTTCCAAAAGCTTCAACATAATAATAAAGAAATCAAACAGAACCCATCTCTAATAAGAGCTTCAGTTGCTTTACCTTCTTTAATCTTTTCCAGAGCAGCAAGCAGAGGTTTTCTCTTAGTCTTAGCCAACCACTATTAGGCATATTATTAATCACCACAAACATTAATGAAGAATTCGAAGAATAAAATAAAGAAGCATGTAAAAGATCAAAAGCAAACAGAGAAGTGGTCATTTTATACCTTTCCAGACCATTTCAAAGAGCCTTGAAAGAAGAAGCCAAAAGAAACCATGACAGTGATCACAGTTGCAACAGCCCAAGTGGGGGTCTCAGCCAAGGATCGTCCTTCCCTTGGTTCTTCCTCCATTTTTTGGCTCAAACCCACAAACCCTGAACTAATTTTGCTTCCGGGTGTCTGATGCTGAAAGTTTAAATCTTCAAAAAAAAAAAAAAAAAAATGTATTGTAGACCCAGTCGTCTCTATCTTTGAAGCAGAGTTCAGTTACAGACCATTAATAGTAACTGTTGGGTTGTTGGGTTTCGCTTTTGTCTAAACTTGAGACCGTACCATCAGAGAATTTAAGAACTTTGTGCATGGCGTGTCACGAGGGGCATAATGGGTCTGCATAAATGTGCCACACGCTGCATTGCATGCCTGGAAGTTTGAAGTTTGAACGTGCTTATGTCTATTTTCTTATTTGTTTTGAGAAACAATGTCTTTTGGTTTGTTTTTTGGTCTTTTTTCAGGAAGGGACAAGGATCATTATCAATTGAAAAGGACCAAAAGCAAATGACAAAAAATTTTAGTATTAAAGAAATACCAAAGCCCATTGATTTTGCTTGTAGAATATTGCTTATATTCCTATTTCCCAAGGGTGATTTTGGAATTTTACAAGACGGCAAAAAAAAAAAAAAAAACTAAAATTTTAAATTACAACAACATTGGTCCAAGGAAACTGAACGACAACAATGGGGCCATATGTATGCTGCAACTTTTAAGATGCAACTTGAAACCGTTTTGCTCAAATTAATGAATTTAGTATAGGGTGTTGTTAACGGGTGCTGTACCGCACCCGTTAATGTGATAAAATTTAAAATAAATTATTCATAGTTTTTTAGGGATGTAAAAAAAATTGAATCTGTATTAAATGTGTGTCAATTTAAATAAAGAAAGTTAAATCATTTTGTAATAAAACACAATTTTTTTGAGAAAGTAATAAAACACAATTGAAAAAATAAAATTTTACCAATTTTCTATGCAGATGAGATTTGTGATAGACTATAAATGAACAACGACTGATTCATTAACAGGTGTTAGCCGACACCTTTTAACAAAGTCATTAAGGATATTGTTACTTTTGGGTAGGTTGTATATTAATTGGATTTGGTATTAATATTCTGACTTTTATTCTGGTTGTTGAGCAGACGGCTATAGACTTTTGTGATGGTAAAAAGCAGCTCTATCATTATGAATCCACTTAAAGTCCAGAAGGCAGGTATTATGTATGGCAAAGGATCTGGTGACTTTGAAGCCCACTCATTTAAGGCCCATTGGTAAAGCAGTGGCAAATGTCCAAATGAAACAATATTAAGGCATCCGTAGCAGCTGTTGTAAAAATTATGTTATTTTACTACTTTATTATTTTACCACATCATTTTACAATATCTCATTTATCAAATATTCTATATTTTTACCACTTCATTTAAAATAATATATACAATACTTTAAAATAATATAAAAACAACCTCCACAAAATCCAACAGCAAAAGTCACAAAAAAAAAAAAAAAAAAAAAAAAAAAAAAGTGAGAAGAAAGAAGACAATCACAAAACCCAGATCGGTGAGAAAAAAGAAGAAAGACAGAGAGGCAAACCCATCATGCCGGCGAGCAAAACACCAAGCAAAACACACACACACACACACACACACACAAAAACCCACCACAACCCAGACCCACAACCCAGAGACCCACGCCGATCACAATCCGAAGTCACAAACCCACAACCCATCACGTCGGCGAGCAAAACACCAAGCAAAACACACACACACACAAACCCACCACAACCCATAGACCCACGCCGATCACAATCCGAAGTCACAAACCCACAACCCAGAGACCTACACCCACGACGATCACAATCGAAAATCACAAACCCACAACCCATAACGCCGAAGAGCAAAACACACACACAAACCCACCACAACCTAGAAACCCACGCCGATCACAATCCGAAGTCACAAACCCACAACCCAGAGACCTACACCCACGCCGATCACAATCGGAAATCACAAACCCACAACCAGACCCACACCAATAGGCGACTCTGAGATAGAACAGAGAGGAGAAAGCAAACAAAAGGGGGAAAAAAAAACCGGTGAAAGAGATTTTATAAATTAGTGATGATGGAATTTGTGAGATGGTAGAAAGGAAATCGGTCATGGCTCATGATTCATGAATGGGAAGAGAATAGAGCAAAAGGGAAGAGGGAAGAAGAAAAAGTATGGGAGAGTGGAGATGAGGCGGTGAATAGCTGAAGGAGAAGATGAAAGAGATATGAGAAAGAAAGAGGAATAAAAAAATAATAAATCCATATGCCACACCCGTCTGTACCGTGGCAAATTTGTGACTCTACTTTAGCATGTTGCAAAAAATATAAGATTTAGAACATTTGATAAATGGGGTTTTTTGGTGTTTGGTGTGCCAAATGTGCCAAATATTTAGCATTTGGCACATATGACACAACTGCTACGAATGCTCTTAGAGCATTCTCATCAGGTCTCTAAAAAAAAATGTCATTTTGACACATCAAAAACCCACTTTATCATTTTAACACATCATTTTACAACATACCATTTATCAGATGTTCTATACTTCAATTCTATACATTAAAATAATATTTACTACACATTAAAATAATATATTACCTCCTCCACCCTATCCCTATCATTATCATCATCATCATCACCAACGGCCACCATCGGCACAAACACTGATGGCCACCACCGACACCTCAAAAAAAAAAAAAAACACACACACACACACACAACCAGAGAGATCGGCACAAACCCAAACCCACCACCGGTACAAACTCACATCCACCATCGGCACAAACACATCCGCCAACGCAGCCTCAAAAAAAAAAAAAAAAAAAAAAAAACACAACCAGAGAGATTGGCACAAACCCAAACCCGCCACCGGCACAAACCCACATCCGCCAACGCCGCCACAAAAAAAAAAAAAAAAAAAAAAAAAACAACCAGAAAGATCGGCCCAAACCCAAACCCACCACCGGCACAAATCCACATCCACCACCGGCAAAAACCCACATCCACCAAATTAAACAAACCACATCCCAAATCCACCAAATCAATTATAAAATTAATTACAATTTACACTAAAATCATAAATTGAATCGGCACAAACCCTTTTTTTTTCTCTCCTCCTTCAGTGTTTGTTACCTGAGCGACAATCAGATCAGGACAACCGTCTCCGTCGCCATCGCTGATGGAAGTTTTCACTTCCGGCCACCGTGTCCTTCACACTGGAGTTCCTCTTCGTCGCAAAGTGGGTCAGTGGCGAGATCGGCGTGGTGAGACGGAGCGGTGAGAATGCCAGACACAGAGAGAGAGAGAGAGAGAGAGAGAGAGAGAGAGAGAGAGAGAGAGAGAGAGAGAGATGGGTTGCAGACGGAGAGACGGAAAGAGACAAATGAAGGAGAGGAGAGAGAAAAAACGAATTAACTAAAGCCAAATAGTGTATGGCATTTTTGTCCGTACTGTCTCATATTTGAGACGGTATTGTAGATATGTTCCAAATTTTTTGAGATTTAGAATGGCTGATGAGGGCTTGTTTTTGTGTCTGGTGTGTCAAATGTGCCAAATATTTGGCATAATTGGCACATTTAGCACACCTGATGGGAGTGCTCTTAGTTTTTCACATTTTCTTGTATTTTGTAGTATTATAAAAAAGAGATTAAATTTAATAAGAATGTGGTGAAAATACCTTTGTTTATACCCTAAAATGAAATGATGCCACATCAGATTTTTCACATGATCTCACATAAAGGAGTAAAAACTAACACACATGATCACAATCCTCTTGTATATATTCAAATATTAATTAAAAAAACAAACACAAAACAAAAATGTTGGAACCAAACCACTGGAGACGAAGGAGCAACCATGATGTCCTTTAGCCCAGGCACATGATGCTCGTCTCAAGCTTTTTATTTGACAACGTTGTGTACAAGTCGACAATTGATTCTGCAAGATCGCAATGGGTTCATCAATCATCACCATTGATAGTGGAATAATTGAACCAAATCTCAAATTTAAAAACAGTGAATTTCAGACCCACAAAAGAAAGAGATTGAATTTATATGGTTGAACTTGACATAAAAAATCCTAATATTTGGCATATATTTAGACCTCATTAAACTACATTAAACTATCTATCATATTAATAAAGCTTGTCTTCCCAGTTAGTTGTACTGGCTAGAGCACCATATGAGTTAGCATTGCGCCAAATTGTCCTCAAGAAAGGTGATAAATCTCAAATCTAAAGAAGAGTGAATTTCAGACCCACAAAAGAAAGAGATTAAATTTACATTGTTGAACTTGACATAAAAAATCCTAATACCTAGCATATATTTAGACCCCATTAAACTACATTAAACTATCATATTAATAAAGCTTGTCTCGCCCCTTCTAGCATATATTTTAGACCCCATTAGACTACCCTAGGATATATGTAAACCGCATTAAACTACATTAAACTATCATATTAATAAAACTAGCTGGTCGCGAAATGTTCACGACTTGCCTAATCAATAGTATTGTTTTGTTTTGAAAAGTAGAGCAATGTGCATATTAATTTACTAATAAAGCTGGTTGTAAAGAAGAGCAAGAAAATAGAGCAGTTGTCAATGCAGTTCGTAACTTGGCTGGTTGCGAAGTGGTCATAACTTGTCTAGTCAATAGTTTTGTTTTTCAATTGTTTCTAGTTACCAAACAAGTTTTTTTGGTTAAAAATAGAAATCTGCTTTCAAAAACAAAAAGCTAAGGAAAAAAATAGTTAACCAACATACCCTTAGATTTAGGTCTAAGTTTAAGATTCTATCTGCTATTTCTTGAAGTTTTAGGGTCAAGAAGAAGAAATGTATGTTTAATTTAAGATTCTCTTTGTTAATCAAAAATTTATGTTCAAGATGGAACGGTAAGATATTTGTTAATAATAACATATACCACTAAAAAGTCCAGTAATAAAATAAATACTTTTTTATTATAAAAAATAAATTAATTAACTGGAATAGTTATAGAAATGTAGATTTTTAAACATACAAGTTTAATGTTTTTGTGGTACTTTTTCATTATACATTTATTAACTTGTGTCTGGGTTTTGTAAGGGATAGCAAAAGGCCTATGAGTTACTTGAGAGGGCTGAAATGAGAAGGAGGGCTATGGTCGATTCTTTCCTGAAATTGAGAGATCTTGAAGAAGATTCAATTGGAGTTTACTCTGGTTGGATTTGGGTTGTCTGCACTTGGATGGTATGAGACATACCAGTCTAGTGCAAGCTTCAATCATGTTGAATTTGTGGTGGAGGATATCCAGTGTGGGGTGTCGAGTATTCAATCTAACATAGGTGAATTGAAGTCAACTGTTTTGACTTCTTTCGACCAACTTCAAGTTGCTTCTGATGTATTTCGGTAGAGGATGGTGGAGCTTGAAACTTTTGTAGCAATAACTGATATGCACCAGGGAGCTAAGTATAGGCACATGATGTCTTTATACAAGACAATGGTTGGTAGGTTTGAAATTTTGTATAGTCGGCTTGACACCATTCTCAGGAAAAAATTTGGGTTTTCTGATTGATTTTGGTCTGTACACCATTGTCAGGAAGAAATTTGGGTTTTCTAATTGATTTTGGTCTATACAAGGTCCTGTAAAAAAAAAAAAATTTTGTTTGAACTTTTGCTTTAGGTTGAGTAAACTTTTCTATTAACTTGTGGTCTGTATTATGATATTGATAAATAGTTGAGTTAGTTTTTTAAATTGTTGTTGTCTTCTAATATATTTAGAATTATTATTATTGTCTCATATCATTGCCCTCCATATTATTATCTTTCAAGTTATACATGACAAAATATGATAAACACCAAGTCATTCATTATCTTTTGAGTTTTACAGTCTATAAAAAAACTGGGTCTATAGGTGTGTTCGTGAAGCACCACTACATAGCAAAATCTAGACCCTTAAATCATAAAAGAGTGATTAGGATTTTTTTTTTTTAAAAAAAAAAAAAAAAACTATTTAGTAGAGTACCTTAGGAAATCTAGAGGATCTGAATCACATCTTATTTGATTGATATTTAAGTATATATAAGTATATGATTGATATTTAAGTATATGTAAGTCATGAAATGGTCGCGACTTGCCTATTAATAGTATTGTTTTGTTTTGAAAAGTATAGCAATATGCGTATTAATTTATTAATAAAGCTAGTTGACAAGAAGAGTAAGAAAATAAAGTAGTTTGTCAATGCAGTTTTGCAACTTGGTTGGTTGCGAAATGCTCATAACTTGTCTAGTCAGTAGTCTTGTTTTTTAATTGTTTATAGTTACCAAACAAGTTTTTTTGGTTGGACTTCAAGTCTAAGAAGTTAATGAGTTTTTTAGACTAATAAATGAGAATTGCACTAAGTAATATTTTTTTATGCACTGCTATTACCTTGGTTCTGTTAACTAGCGAGGATGAAACTTCAAGTAAAACCCATTTTCACAAGCCAAAAGGTGAAGCCCATCCTTTTAATGTAAAAGGTGAAAATCACTTCATCCCTCACTCTACACTGACTCATTCTCTCTTTGCACTCATAAGAACTCTGTGATTCCAACTCTACACTCACAAGAACTCAGTGATTCAAACGTAGATAAGCTCTCAAACAATGGCTATGAAGAAGATTTTGGAAAGGTATAATCTTCTCTTTGGTAGTCAAGAAGCAGAAATCTATATGATGTATTTCCTTAAGTTTTAAAAAGCTTAGTCTTTTTTACTCCATTGCCCCCCTCTTTCATCTTCAACCTTGTTTTGTTGCTTATGTGGGTTTTTCTATTGTAAAGTTTGTATTTTTTGCTTGGTTCATATATTTATTTGATGAATATGAAATATCAACTTACTTTGACTTTAAATGTAAAGAAAATCTCCTTGTTGCATCTTTGGTATTAATCTTTCATTACATACTATGTTTTACTTTTTTTTGATAGCTTATTGATCTTAATGCTTGTTATAACTGTGTTATACATAAAAGTGTGTTATTCTTTATTACATCTTTGGTATTAATGTTTTATTACATATTATGTTTTTTCTTCAGAATTTTTTTTTTTTTTTGATAACACTTTTGAAAATTTTTTGGATAGCTAATTGATCTTAATGCTTGTTATGAGTGTTATACAAGTGTGTTGTTGATCTATTATAAGCGATCCGTTTTAGTACTTTTTTAGGGATTGTTTGGTTTGGTAGAATTTAAGTATATGTAAGTATATGATTGATATTTAAGTATATGTAAGTCGCGAAATGGTCGCGACTTGCCTATTAATAGTATTGTTCTGTTTTGAAAAGTATAGCAATATGCGTATTAATTTATTAATAAGGCTAGTTGAAAAGAAGAACAAGAAAATAGAGTAGTTTGTCAATGCAGTTTTGCAACC
The DNA here is from genome assembly GCA_028535165.1 of Quercus tomentella. Taxonomy (NCBI): domain Eukaryota; kingdom Viridiplantae; phylum Streptophyta; class Magnoliopsida; order Fagales; family Fagaceae; genus Quercus; species Quercus tomentella. Next base: position 3,073,539 of record JAPQVY010000001.1, read on the forward strand.
TGGTTGGTTGCGAAATACTCATAACTTGTCTAGTCAGTAGTCTTGTTTTTTAATTGTTTATAGTTACCAAACAAGTTTTTTTGGTTAGACTTCAAGTCTAAGAAGTTAATGAGTTTTTTAGACTAATAAATGAGAATTGCACTAAGTAATATTTTTTTATGCACTGCTATTACCTTGGTTTCGTTAGCTAGTGAGGACATTAGCTAGTGAGGACGAAACTTCAAGTAAAACCCATTTTTCACAAGCCTAAAAGGTGAAGCCCATCCTTGTAATGTAAAAGGTGAAAATCACTCCATCCCTCACTCTACACTGGCTCATTCTCTCTTTGCACTCATAAGAACTCTATGATTCCAACTCTACACTCACAAGAACTCAGTGATTCAGACGTAGATAAGCTCTCAAACAATGGCTATGAAGAAGATTTTGGAAAGGTATAATCTTCTCTTTGGTAGTCAAAAAGCAGAAATGTATATGATGTATTTCCTTAAGTTTTAAAAAGCTTAGTCTTTTTTACTCCATTGCCCCCCTTTTTCATCTTCAACCTTGTTTTGTTGCTTATGTGGGTTTTTCTATTATAAAGTTTGTATTTTTTGCTTGGTTCATATATTTATTTGATGAATATGAAACATCAACTTACTTTGACTTTGAATGTAAAGAAAATCTCCTTGTTACATCTTTGGTATTAATCTTTCACTATATACTATGTTTTACTTTTTTTATAGCTTATTGATCTTAATGCTTGTTATAACTGTGTAAGACATAAAAGTGTGTTATTCTTTATTACATCTTTGGTATTAATGTTTTATTACATATTATGTTTTTTCTTCAGAATTTTTTTTTTTTTTGATAACACTTTTGAAAATTTTTTGGATAGCTAATTGATCTTAATGCTTGTTATAAGTGTTATGCAAGTGTGTTGTTGATCTATTATAAGCGATCCATTTAAGTACTTTTTTAGGGATTGTTTGGTTTGGTAGAATTTAAGTATATGTAAGTATATGATTGATATTTAAGTATATGTAAGCCGCGAAATGGTCGCGACTTGCCTATCAGTAGTATTGTTTTGTTTTGAAAAGTATAGCAATATGCGTATTAATTTATTAATAAAGCTAGTTGAAAAGAAGAGCAAGAAAATAGAGTAGTTTGTCAATGCAGTTTTGCAACCTGGTTGGTTGCGAAATACTCATAACTTGTCTAGTCAGTAGTCTTATAGTTACCAAACAAGTTTTTTTGGTTAGACTTCAAGTCTAAGAAGTTAATGAGTTTTTTAGACTAATAAATGAGAATTGCACTAAGTAATATTTTTTTATGCACTGCTATTACCTTGGTTCCATTAGCTAGTGAGGATGAAACTTTAAGTAAAACTCATTTTTCACAAGCCCAAAAGGTGAAGCCCATCCTTGTAATGTAAAAGGTGAAAATCACTCCATCCCTCACTCTACTGGCTCATTCTCTCTTTGCACTCATAAGAACTCTGTGATTCCAACTCTACACTCACAAGAACTCAGTGATTCAGACGTAGATAAGCTCTCAAACAATGGCTATGAAGAAGATTTTGGAAAGGTATAATCTTCTCTTTGGTAGCCAAGAAGCAGAAATGTATATGATGTATTTCCTTAAGTTTTAAAAAGCTTAGTCTTTTTTACTCCATTGCCCCCCTCTTTCATCTTCAACCTTGTTTTGTTGCTTATGTGGGTTTTTCTATTGTAAAGTTTGTATTTTTTGCTTGGTTCATATATTTATTTGATGAATATGAAATATCAACTTACTTTGACTTTGAATGTAAAGAAAATCTCCTTGTTACATCTTTGGTATTAATCTTTCATTACATACTATGTTTTACTTTTTTGATAGCTTATTGATCTTAATGCTTGTTATAACTGTGTTATACATAAAAGTGTGTTATTCTTTATTACATCTTTGGTATTAAAGTTTTATTACATATTATGTTTTTTCTTCAGATTTTTTTTTTGATAACACTTTTGAAAATTTTTTTGATAGCTAATTGATCTTAATGCTTGTTATAAGTGTTATACAAGTGTGTTGTTGATCTATTATAAGCGATCCGTTTTAGTACTTTTTTAGGGATTGTTTGGTTTAATAGAATTATTGAACCTTTACAATGATAAAAAAAAGCCCACCAACCCTAATCATTTTTCACTATAGTTGGGAATGAATGGCTATAAGGAGTAAAGTCGCAAAGGGCCAAAGTGAGTGAGAGAGAGAGATAGGGAAATCTAAGAGACTTTATCAGACCAGTCTGTCCCTCTAAATTCTGCCATCAAGTCATCGTTATAGCTCCTAAACATTGCTAGTGAATTTTTTAGTTATGATTTTAAAATTTGTTGACAAAATATGTTTTAGGTTTTGGTATTTCAATGGAATTGCTTTTGATTTAGGCTTAGGTTTTGGTATGTTACTCTTTAGGATGATTACCAGAAAATAGTTATTAATTATAATAGTTAAGGTTTCAATCTATATTCTATGTTTGTCTTCACAACGTTGTTGGGATGATCATTTAATAGTTTTTGTGTTTCCCCTAAATCTGCTAACTGGCTATTGTTTATTTTAATATGTTATGCATAGACTTGGATGATGGATGAATTAGAAATTGAATTTACGGATTGATGAGGTTGGAGATGTAGTGGGTTTTGACAGGTCCAACCAACTTTTGACTTTTGCTGATAGTTTATTTGTTGCTTTGAATGATTAAAAAATGTTATGATTTATATTATCAACACCCTTTTGCAACTAGGTAACTTAATGCATATAATATAGTCTAATTTTTGTGTTACCTTCAATCTTCTACAATTTAATTGGTGGGTCGCGTCGAACATAATAGACGTAGTGGGTTTTGACAAGTCCAACTAATTATTGACTTTTAGTGGGTTTTGACAAGTCTAACCAATTATTAACTTCTACTGATAGTTTATTTATTGCTTTGAACGATTGAAAAATGTCAAGATTTATATTATCAACACTCTTTTGCAACCTAGGTAACTTAATGCGTATACTATAGTCTAATATTTGTGTTACATTCAATCTTCTACAATTTAGTTGATGGGTTTCGGACATTATTTTATATTCAATCTGTTTCTAAGATTGTGCTTTAGTAAAATTTGGGAGTATTAAGAAACATGTGACTATTTTACTTTAAAGCATATGTATCCAATTAGAAAATGATATGGGTATTTTTTGTTCCTTGATGAGATTTATTTGAATTGTAGTATTGTACTACAATTCGAATATACACATATTTGCAATGATATTGCAAATATTGTGTATATTTGCATCATTGCAAATATACGCATCATTGCAATTTTTTTTTATTTTTTTTTTATGAGTGCCTCTTCTTACATATATGGCAGTTGTGAATGATTTTCTAATGAGTCTTCTACCATTTGTCCTCTAGATCATAAAAATGTGTATATTCTTGTCACTGTGTTGTACTACAATTCAAATATACACATATTTGCAATGATATTGCAAATATTGCATATATTTGCAATGATGCAAATATACGCATCATTGCAATATATATATATATATATATTGATGAGTGCCTCTTCTTACATATATGGCAGTTGTGAATGATTTTGTAATGAGTCTTCTACCATTTGTCCTCTAGATCATAAAAATGTGTATATTCCTATCACTGTGTTGATTCTCTAAAATTGTATTTTAGAATTGACAAATTTTGTTTCCATTTTTTTAAAAAGGTGATAATTGGGTATATTTGCATTTTAAGGAATAAAGTAAAAATATTGCAATGATGCAGCAAGTGAATTTCACCAATTAAAGATTTCTGATATTAAAATATTGTTAGCTGCTTGCTTTAGTAACCATTGATTATGATTTATGTTCTTGGCAATGAATCTGGCATAATTTTCTTATACATATAGATGTAGATAGACATTCACATATAAAATGCTATATAATTAGGATACATTAAGAACTTTGCTTTCATGTAACAATGATAGAGGATACTTAGCATATCTTTCTTGGGTTTATTCAAATTATTGGTCTATATGGTTTATTGCTTATGGTGTGATTGTTTTATATAATAATTCAACCAAAAATATTTATTGAGTTATATAATTATCATTCATGCATTTTAAAGAAAAATATTGATTAGATGGTCTGGGTCTCTTTTTTTTTTTTTTCATTTTACATTTCATGGTTTGCGGTGACTTAAGCCGCATTTTCTATGGTAATCAAACACTTTAGAGTTCTATTTTTGTTTATATGAGTCCTTAATATGTTTAAATCTTTGGTTGGTTTATTATTTATTTTCCTTGATGTGCTATATCATAATAGGTTGTTGGTTATATTGCATTTTCTTCATGATCACATGTTGAAGATAGAAATTACCCTCATCAATAGTTGCTGTGTCTCCATATAAATTACCCTTATCAATAGCTGTTGTGTCTCCATCATTATCACAAGATGGAGATAAACTTCTTTTCATATACTTCTTTTGTTTTGTCTTCTAACACGTAAAATGATCATTAAATACTAGTTTGTTAATAATAACATATACTAGTAATATAATACAAACTTAGTGTTTTTGTGGTACTTTTGCATTATGCATTTATTGACTTGTGAATGGGTTTTGTAGGGGACAGCAAAAGGCTTCTGAGTTACTTGAGAGCATAATTGTCAAAACGTGAATCGTATCGTGAATCAATTTTTGATTTTTCTATATCGTATCGTGTATCGTAAAATACACAAATGCTTAATGAAATTTATAAAAAATTATAGATATACATATATGAAGGGTATATTCATTATAAATTTTGAATATATTCAACTAATAACTAATTTATTCATCACTTATGTAACAATATTTAACAAACTAACTAAATAAATCAAACTAGCACATGCTTATAACATACACATTCAAATTGCTTAAATTCAAAAATGATAATATATTACAAATGACCCAAAAATGATAATTTATTTTCATTATATTGGCTAATCAACCTTATCTAATTCAATGTTATCATCATGTTTATCATTTTGCAAACTTATTTCTACGTTAAATTTTTCTTCATCGTCATTAACATTTACTATCTCTTCTTATTCTTTTTATTTTAATAATTTTAAAATTTTCTTCTTGGCACTTATAATAGTATTGACAAAAATAAAAAATAATTTTATTATCAATTAATATCTTATTTATAGTATAGAAAATAAATTTGTAAATATTAAAGTGAAGTGTAAGTATATATTGTGTAGTCCAAATTTTGTAAAAGAAAGAGAGGAGAAAAAAACTTATGATTATGTTATTTTATTGGGTTAAATTAAGCAATCTAATAATTTTGTGTTTAAAAGTACAAATTTTAACAAAAAATCTCATTTTAAAGCATTTGTCTATGTATCGCGTATCGTACGATACTGACAACTATGCTTGAGAGGGCTGAAGTGAGGAGCAAGGCAATGATTAATTCTTTCTTGAAACAGAGAGAGAAGTTGAAGAAGCTTCAAATGGAGTTCACTGTGGCTGGATTTGGGTTGTCGACGCATGGATGGTATAAGGCATACCAGTCCAGTGTAAGCTTTGGTCATGTAGAATTCGTGGTGGTGGATATCCAGCGTTGGGTGAATGATATGCACTCTAATGTTGGTGGATTGAAGTCAACTATTTCGACTTCTTTTGATCAACTTAAAACTGCTTCCGATGTGTTTCGCTGGAAGATGGCCGAGCTTGAAGCTTCTGTAGCAGTGGCTGATATGAATCGGGAAGCTAAGTATAGGCAGATCTTGTCTTTGGTTGTTAGGTCTGATGTTAGGTATAGTCAGCCTGACACCATTCTAAAGAAGAAGTTTGGGTTTTTTGATTGACTTTGGACTATACTAGGGTCTGAAGAAGAAATTTGGGTTTCATGATTGACTTTGGTCTATACAAGGGCTTGTAAAAAAAAATTTGGTAGAACATATACTTTAGGTAGAGCAACTTTTCTATTAACTTCTTGTGTCTTCTAATATTATTATTATTATTATTATTATTGGTCCATATCAGCATTAACACATTATCTTTTGAGTTGTATGCTACAAAATCCAAGTCATCCATTTTCTTTTGTTGCAAATTGTTTCTTCTTTTTGTTTGCACCTAAAAACATAATTGATTTTAATATTTTTAATATTCACGGTTGAATGTTTAGGGGTGTTAAATGGTTGGGTTGGGTACATAAACCACCTTTATCCATTATAAACTAACCCAATAATCAATAAATATAGATAACAAAAATGAGTAGACCCCAAATTAGATATGTAAAGTCTTATCTTTCAAACACTTAGATTTACTACAAAAATCAAGTGAAAATGTAATGACCTAATGGACCAATAGGAAGCAAGAGCAACTGAAGTTAGTTTTTTTCATTAATGTTTAGACAATTTTTCATACCTTTGTATAATACCATCAACAAACAAAAGCAACAATTAAACATACAAAGTCATCAACAAACAAAAGCAACAATTAAACGCAAAAAATTGTAACTTTTTAAATTCTCTAAGTTCTAACCACAAAATACAAATATAATCCCAAAGATATTGAGAGTGAGAGTTTTATCTTGTATAGGAACGAAAAAGTAAAAAAAAAAAAAGAGTGTGTGAGAGAGAAGGAAAGAGATGTGATACTGGTTGCAAACTACTGTCTTCGATCATTGCCTTTCCACCAAACCAAATGAAATTCATCACTGAAAACCACTGAAAGGGAATCAAATAAACACCAACTTCATACTAGAGGAGAAAGTGAATAATTAAATTAATTATTTTTTTTTAGAGTTATCAACCTAGATTGGAGATGTAACTTGTAAGCCCCATTAGTTCATTTGTAGGCGGTTCTTTGTAGAGAAAGAGAAATAGATGTCCATATAAAAGAAAAAGAAATAGAAATAGATCAATGCATGTGAGGCAGGCGATTTTTTTTATGGGATAAATCTTCAATTTGCAGAAGTTATCCTTGAGTAGTTTTGGTTAATTTTAAATTTTAAATTTCAATTAAGAATGGTGAGACATGTGACAATAACGGTGTGAGAAGGAAAAAAAAAAAAAACATATAATATAAATGGATTAGTGGGCGAGAAGAGAGGAATCATTGTTATTTAACTTGTTTTTCTAATTTTGTTTTAAAGAAAAAAAAAGGGAACAGCTGTTTAGAATAAGTGGTTAGTGGGAGTGTTCCTATTTTGTAAAAAATGTTTTTTCAAATTTATCTAAAATTTAGGAGTTTTTAAATTATTTTACATGTCCAACTCTACTATTTAAGCTTTACAATTTGTAAATTTGAAGGTATTTTGGGTATCAAAATTGAGGAATTCAAACAGGAGAAACCCCTTAAATAGTAGTATAGACAACAAAAATACTATTAAAACCACTAAAATTGTCAAAATATCTTTAATTTGCTGAAATGCTATTACAATTATAAAATGACCAAAATATCTTTAAAACCATCTATTAAAATTACCAAATGCTGGTAGAACATAAAAAATGACTAAAATATCCTTAAAACCTATCAAATGACTGAAATACTTGAAACCTAAAATGATCAAAATACCCCTGAAGATCTTCAAAATAACCAAAATACCCCTAACCTTAGAAAATGATTTAAATGACCCTGAAACCTAAAAAATGACTGAAATACCCTTCAAACCTAAATAAATTAACAAAATACCTCTAAAACTTTAAAATGACTAAAATACCCCTAAAACTTAAAAAATGATTGCAATATCCTTAAAACCTAAAAAAATGACTGAAATACTTTCGAAACCTAAAAAAATGATGGAAATATCCTTAGAATGAAAAATCAACCAAAATACCCTTATAACCTACAAAATGACAAAAATAAACCTCGAAACCTAAAAAATGATTGAAATACCCTTAGAACCAAAAAATGGCAGAAGTAACCTAAAACCTAAAAAATTTCCAAAATAACCTCGAAACTTGTAAAATGACCAAAATACCTCGAAAACTCTAAAATGATCAAAATATACTAAAATCTCAAAATTGACCCAAATTGATGGAGATCAAGGCACCGCTTCGAAGGATCTCGTTCAAGTACCAATTGGGCCGGTTACAAGAGCACGAGCAAAGAAGTTCAAGGATGTACTCAACGGACTCATCCAAGAGTTATGGGCTCAGGCAAATTCATGGAGGCCCATTGAGCATGATCCACGTGGGCAACAAAAAATCATCACCTTGATTCAAGTTCTAGAAGGATCCGGTCAAGGTTAAGAATTGGCATGAAATATTTTGGGTCTATGTAAAAAACGTTATTCTTGGTTTAGGTGATTTATTTCCTTATTTTTAGGTGCATTTAATGCTTTTTAGGTCAAACTTTATTCCTAATATGGTTAGGTATCAATTAGGAGTTATTTTATAATATATTTTCTTGTCTGTCAAGTTTTAAGGAGCCCTTAAATAGTCATCTAAGTCAGATATTATTGATAAAACTTGTGAGGTTTATTCTCTTTGGTTCTTTGAAGAACTACTCGAACTTATCGGGAATTCCCGTGGCGATCATCTCGACTTATCAAACGGAGTTTCCACCACCGTTTGTGGCGTCTTCCTTATACCGAGGTTCTTGTTTGTCATAAACAACGGGTCGAGGTCTCCCATTTGAATCTGTCCATAGAACGATCTTGGGTTCCCCTTCGTTGTTGGGTCTCGTTATTCTTGACGGGGTTCACATCACAAATACCTCAAAATGACCAAAAATACCCATGAAACCTCTAAAGTGACCAAAATACCTTGAAACCTCTAAACTGAGCAAAATAGCGTCGAAACCTCAAAATAACCAAAATAACCCCCTAAATATCTAAAATGACCGAAAATACCTGAAACCTCTAAAATGATCACGGACAATTTCGAATTATTTTTGGTCATTTGGAGTGTATTTTAATTATTTTGGAGGTTCCAAAGGTATTTTGGTCTTTTTAGTTCTTTTGGGGTATTTTAGAGTTGAGTGGTTTTGGTAAATGATACTTAGGTTGTTTTTGGGTCTAATTGGGTACTTATTTAAAACCCAATTAACATAAATGTTAATTATGTTTAAATTGGGTGGGTTTGGATCTTATTTGAGTCAGTGAGTAAATAGGTTTAGGTTGATTTTGCCACCCCTACTCAAGCATTTGTATTTAAAAACTAAAATTTCAAATGGGCTAAGTACTTGCCTAGTTGTTTTTTATTTCTAAATCCTAATGCAAATCAAAATTAAATATTGATTAGTTGATAACATAATAGTCTAATAGCAAATCAAAATGCACTTCCTCTTATAAAAACTATTGTTGAAATCGTATAAAAGCAAGATAGGGAACCAAGTTTAACTCCTTTGGATATTGTTGAAATTACTTCAAATCCTTTCTTTTGCACGATTCATCCCATCATAAAGAAAACCAATTGAAGGTGGATTATCAGCATCTACCATTCGAAGCAACTTTTAAGGGGTGCTGCAGCCCTAAGACAAGAGGTAGCATCAACATGTGACCAAAAGCCACGACTATAAAAAATGATTGCTTCAACTAGTTTTCCCTCCCTCGTGGTTGCAAACTTGCTTGACTTCCATTGGTCAGATCAGATGACACATTAAGACATGCTAAAATAAGATATGAAGTAGCCGAACGAGTAGCACCAGTTCTAATCCAATCCCTCCCTTTAGTGAGTTCCTTCACCAATGGTATAAGCATAGTCTTGCCATATAAGTATATAGTAATCTTCTCGGCATCTGCAATTGTTTCTTTATGGCTAGGAATATGTTTTCCAAAATCTTCAAGCATCAATTCTATGCAATGTGCTGCACAAGGAGTCCAAAACAACCCTCTCCTCGTTTCCATTAACTTTTCTCCAGCCTTTTTGTAGTTTGCAGCATTATCAGTTACTAATTGCACAACATTCTCCTCTCCAACCAACTATACAACTTTATCCAACATCTCATAAACAACTTGGACTTCACAGCAGTTAACTTGAGAAAAACGACCATCCTGAAAAGGGAGACAAGCTGATAATGCTGTCTATTAAACCAACATTCTCATTGAATATTGCACGAGGGACTCACTGTCTTCATCTGATATGTATTCCAGTGCTTCCATTTCACAAAGAGAGACAAACTTGAGAAATGGGAGTTGATTTAATGGTGGGAGGTGCTGCAATCTCCTATTTCTATATATTTGAAAACTAACAAGGTTAGTGATAGAAGAGACCCAACTTGGAATTCTCACACCCATATAGAAAGACAACCTCAACGCTTTAAGATTAGGATGTGGCTGGAGGCCTTTTAGTGACTCCTCGTATAACACTTGGATTTTATAGCAGTTAACTTGTGTTGAACCTTATCCTTGGATTCCCCAAAGAAGGTTACATTCCCATAGTTCCTGTACTGTTTGAGCCTTGTAATCTGTATTTCTTCCTCTGCTATGCTCAGTCTGTCCCATGGTATAGGTTAGAGATCCTTTCCCTTCCTTGCTTGGGCAACTGAAGTATTAGATACCATGGTAAGCTGCCTATATTCAAAGATCTATGAGTTCATAATATGTCAAAGCCAAGGGAATATTGATATTCAAAACCAAAACACAACCACTGATAGCTCCTTTCAATAAATAAATGAAAAATAAAAACACTGATAGCTGCTAGCTATTAAGAGAGAGAAGGGGAACCCAAGTCATCAACCATGTCATATTAATCAAGAATTCAAGACCCAATTCTCCACCATCTCTACCCAGTCTTCGAATTCATTATCTAAATCTTCTATTTTCTTCTCCTACGCCATGTAATTGAACCCGAGTGCCCCGTATGACATGCTCTTTTGCATATAATTTGTACAATTCTAATTATTGTCAACTAGGAAATTTTAAATCATATAAAGAACCAAACAAAAAAGAAAAATTTGAGTGCCCCATTAAAAAAAAAAAAAAAAAAAAAGCATTGGTAACATTCTAACCAATAGAATCTATGAACGAAAACAAATAAATAATCAGGAAAAAAAAAAAATTAAGCGAGCAAACAACTACACAGGAAAGACAAATAATTCGGGAAAAAAAATATAGAAATGAATTTTTCATTTTTTTTTTTTATAAATAGAAATGAACTTTTCATGTTTGGACTATTATGTATATCAGATAATTTACTGGAAATCAAAAATTTCTCCCTCTGAAGACAAAACATATTATGCATGAAAAATAATAATAATAATTATATATATATATAAAAAAAAAGACTAGCACACACACTTACAACCATATATACATGCAGACAAATAATTATTAAGAATTTTATTATCTGTTTCTTTTGATAGAAAAAAAAAATTAATAGAAAACTATTTTTGATCAATGTAAAACTCTATTAAAAACACGACTTATTTTTAGAGATTATTTTTTGCTAAATATTTTTGGAAAAACAACTCTATCTATCATGTTGCTTAAAACAAAGGAGGCCAATAAGAAATATGTGAATCTATTGATAACAAAGCAAAGATCTATGTGAGTGTAGCGTATACTTGGTATTAATTGATTTTTAATTAACTTTAAAAATTGTAAATGAAAAAGAAGTGGCTGGATAGAGAGAAATGATAATTGTAAACAAAAAAAAAAATAGAGAGAGAAGTTTAAATTTTGTAAATGAAAAACAAAATAAAATTGTTGGAATCATAGACTTATAGCCTTCATGATACCTACTATTAAGTAAAGGAAAACGTTTGACTTGAAACATTTTTTGAGCTATTTTACTTCAACCTACTATGTGGCAATCAAAGAGGTCATTCATGTGTCATTTTAGTCATATAATTTTTTCAATAAAACACGTGATTTGGTTAAATAATACATGTGAATAATCTTATAATTTGTCACGTAATAAGTTTAAAAAGGTAACTTCAAAAAGACAAATTTGGTCTTTTAAGTGAAACCAATGATAGATTTCAATAATTAAAAAAAAGTTAGATTATCTTCAATTAACTCATTTCTTAGCCAGGAGTTGTGTGGATGTAAGCATAAATTTGTACGTCAAATGCCAATAAGAAATAGATTGTTTGAAGATGAAGTAGATTACTAATAACACGTGTGATTGTAAATTTTAATACCTAATAGGGAGTCTATAAAATAATATTGGACAACTACACGTGTGATTGTAAATTTTAATACCTAATAGGGAGTCTATAAAATAATATTGGACAACTAATTTTGATAGTATCTAGTTTATTGAGAACTTAAATTTCAAAAATTATTATCGTATTAGAACGATAAGCCTTTTTTAAAAATTTTAGATGGAAAACCAAGGTCACACTTGATTTTGCAATTAATATTAATTACATTAGTTGGTTTACACGATATACATGTTCTGAATTATACAATAAACGTAATAATTTTGTCACGTTTGGACTATTATGCATGGAAATCAAAGATTTCTCCCATTGAAGACAAAACATATTATGCATAGAAAATTAATAATAATGATTAAATAAAAAAAACTAGCATACACACTTACAGCCATACATGCAGACAAACAATTCTTAAGAATCTTATTATCCTTTTGTTTTGATAGAAATTAAAAACAAAATGGTTAAATGAAAACTATTTTTTGTCAATAAAAAACTCTATTAAAAACGCTACTTATTTTTAGAGGTTATTTTATTCTAAATTTCTTTTTTGGAAAATCAACTCTATCATGTTGCTTGAAACGGAGGAAGCCAATAAGCAATATGTGAAACAAAATTTAGTACTAATGAAATACCACTTTGGCCCATTGATTTTGCTTGTAGAATATAGCTTATATTCCTATTTCCCGAGGGTGATTTTGGAATTTTAAAAGATGGAAAAAAACAAAAAACCAAAGAAAAAAAAGAAAAAAGAAAAAATACTAATATTTTAAAATTACGAGTTACAACAAGGTTCAAGGTGGGTAATTATTAGGTACTCCTGGAATACCATAAATGCATATTTTCCCCTCTCATATAACTGTGGGTCAAAGGGGGAGTATGCATTTATGGGCAAAACTTAGGTACAGTACCTTAGGTACAGTACCTTAGGTTCCCTACTTAAAATTTTGACATCTGTCCAATTTAACTCCTCAAACAAACGGCGTTAAAACCTTTTTTTTTTTTTTTTTCTTCCTTCTTTTTCCTGTACTGCAAATGGCTTCTCTTCCAAACCCAAAGCCTTTCTTTTCCAAACAACCCAGGATCCTTCTCTTCGAAACCCAAAACCCAAATAAAGAAAAAAAGAAAATCTCATATCTCCTCTTTCACTCTCGGTGTGTGTGTGTGTGTTTCCTTTCTTCTTTTCTGATCTATGATTCTTTCTTTCTCTCTCGGTGTGGGTGTATCTATTTCCCTTCTTCTTTTCTGATTTGTGATTCTTTCTGATCTGTGATTCTTTCTTTCTTTCTCGGTGTGGGTGTATCTATTTCCCTTCTTCTTTTCTGATCTACGATTCTTTCTGATCTGTGATTCTTTCTTTCTTTCTCGGTGTGGGTGTACTTGTTTCCTTTCTTCTTTTCTGATCTATGATTCTTTCTTTCTCTGTCGGTGTGGGTGTATCTGTTTCCTTTCTTCTTTTTTGATCTATGATTCTTTCTTTCTCTCTCGGTGTGTGTATCTGTTTCCTTAAGAGTGTGGAAGTTTCGAGTATAGCTGAAAAGGGTATGTGTTTTGGTTTGAAACCCAGTAGATCTAGCTTTTATTTTTTGATCTTTCCTGTTTGGTTAGTGAGAAAATGAGGCAGAAGGATCCCTTTTTTGGTTTGAAACCCAATAGATCTGGCTTTTATTTTTTGATTTTTGATCTTTACCTGTTTGGTTCTGCATTTTAGCTTTGCTTCTGCATTTTAGCTTCTGAGTTTTGGATTGGAATTCGGAATTCCCTTATTATCTTCATTTTTGCTTCATCAATCAGAGGCATTGGAGATTTGAAGCCGTGGTTCTCTTGCAGTTGCAGTTGCAGTAGCAGTACAGGAAAAAGAAAGAAGAAGGAAAAAAAAAAATAGTTTTAACGCTGTTTATTTGGGATGTTAAATTGGACAGATGTCAAAATTTTAAGGAGGGAACCTAAGGTACTGTACCTAAGGTACTGTACCTAAGTTTTGCCCTGCATTTATAGTACTTTCATAGTATTAAATAATTTTCCATCCAAGACAACTAAACGACAACAATGGGGCCATATATACGTTGCAACTTGTAAGATGCAACTTGAAACCGTTTTGCTCGAATTAATGAATTAAATATATTGTTCCTGTTGATAGGAGAGGTTGTATATTAATTGAATTTGGTATTAGTTTACTACTAATTTGTTTGACTTTTACTCTGGTTGTTGAGCAGACGCCGAAAGACTTGTATCGGTAAAAAGCAGCTCTATCATTATGAATCCTATTGAAGTCAATAAGGCCGGTATTATCCGGTGACTTCCAAGCCCACTCATTTAAGGGCCCTTTGGTGAAGCGGTCTTAAAAGTCGAAATGAAATAAGATAGTTTTTCGTATATTTTTGTATTTTATGGTATTATAAAAAAAAAAAATTAGTGAAAATAAAACTATCTCTAACCAAATATAAAAAGTTGATATAATTTTCTAGAAAATTTTAATATCGAAACAAACAAAACTTTACACCTATTTTCATGTATAGTTTTGCAATTTTTTTAATGAAAAGAAAATAAAATATAAGCTAACTTTTTTTTTTGAGAATCATAAGTTAACTTAAGTGGGTATTATTATTATTTTTAAATAAAATATAAGCTAAGTGTGTGTTTGGCAAAAATTAAAAAACCAGCTTATTTTACTATTCAGCTTATTTTTGCTACTATTCGTGACCCCGCTGCATTTTTTAGTACTATTTGATAATTCCTTGGATACCAATAGGTTGACAAGTCTCGAACGATGATGATCTTTGGGCTATATCCTGTAAAACAAGAACACTGAATCAGAGGAGACCGGTGGGGATCGGCCAAAAGTCCTCCGATGATGAAGTTAGTGAACTTGGAATTCTCTGTAAGGAAGGAGTATTCTTTTTAAATAAAAATGTCTGAATGACTTACCCTTCATCGAAGAATCCTTATATAGTATGTGTGGAACGGTTATCTGTTTAATAACCGTTCCTAATGTCGAGGAGTTCGGAGAATTGGGGGTAACTTCCATAACCGCTAT
Organism: Quercus tomentella; assembly: GCA_028535165.1. Lineage (NCBI taxonomy): Eukaryota > Viridiplantae > Streptophyta > Magnoliopsida > Fagales > Fagaceae > Quercus > Quercus tomentella. The sequence goes on from JAPQVY010000001.1 coordinate 3,088,661, forward strand.
GGAAGTTACCTCAGTTGGACGGCTCGTTCCATGGTAGTTGTAGTTCAATCCGATGAACTCGTCCATCTTTCATTAAAGACAGATGAGACTACCTAGGACGGCTTGTCCTTGTCCAAATGATGAAGGATGGATAAGATTCCATGGGATCTCGTCCGTCCAAAGACGGACGAGGTTAGCCAGGACGCTTAGGACGATCACTTCGCCTGTCTGGTTTGTCCTAGCTTGTCTTTCGTTGGACGGGCCATATGGACGAATTCAGGAGTTGATGTTTTTTGTGACACCATCACTATTTATGGGTTCTAATGTACTATTTCAGCTAATTTTTATCTTTATCTACAGTACTTTCAGCAAAAAGTTTTCAGTTTCAACAAAATAAGCGGATCCTAAACAGACCATAAATTAAGTGGGTATTAATATTTTACATTCTTGAACGTTGAATTTATGAATTTTATTCTATAAAAATTTATCTTTATCATTAGGTCTTATAATTTTTATTTTAAATGCAATTATTATTCTATTGACGTAAGTGACATTTGATCTTCAATTTCTTAATAGATGATTATAAACTTTATCGATTGAGTTATATATAACCCACTATTTTGATTTTATCATCTTGTTTCAGTCATTACACATCATTTGTAATATTGTGAACTGCTAAATCCATGAAAGTCTATTGGAGCCAAATTGGTTACATCTTTTATTAAATTTGTTGCCTATCATTGGGTGGTGGTCTCGGTGGATTTGGGTTGTGGCTCGAGATTTGGTGGTTTTGTGTCACAATTTGTGAGTTTGAAAGTTGTTGTGTGGGGTTTTGCATTTGGGTTTTTCTTTTTGTATTTCTTGCAAAAATCATTGTGGCTAGTTGTTATGGGAGGATTCAGGTTGTGGTCACAGAGGCAGTGGTGAATGGGTTCTAGGTTTAAGAGAGAGAGAGAGAGAGAGAGAGAGAGAGCATTTGGATTGGGCATTTTGCCCAATCCGTGCGTCTATGTTTTTTGGTGGGTCTCATGGGTACTGTTCACGGACTCACAAAAGTCAGCAAAACATAGATTTCTAGGTAAATTTGGGTCCTATAGTATTATTCACACCTTTAAAAATTATTTTGCTACAATGTTTTCAGTAATAAGTTTTCAGTTTTCAGCAAATAAGCGGTATCCAAACACACCTAAAGTAAATGATTTTTTATTGGCTGTTTATATTATTTTAAAGTGTTGTAATGTTAAAAATAGAACATTTGACGAAGGGTGTATTGTTAGATACTATATTAAAGTAGCAAAAGTAAATTTTTGTGTGTTTAGTTGGGAGATGGAAAATGTACTTGGTATAAGTTTACTCACATGCAATTAGATAAAGAAAGTAATAAACTATTTTTTATTAAAAACTTGTGTATGGATCGACATTTATTAATATATATATATATATATGTATGTATGTATGTATGTATGTATGTATAAAGAACCAAAAACAAATGAAGTAAAAAAAAACATTAAAAATGAGGGAAACTGGAAAAAAAAAAAAAGGATTAAAAAAAAAAAAACGAATGAGAAGTCAAAGTGAAGTTGGTTGGGAAATTAATAGAATGTTGCACATTAAGGAAAAGTAGAAAACAAAGAACTCCTCATTTTGGGGAGAAAACTTTCTAGTGGGCCCGGAGAAAAACACTCGAGCCCCCACCATTTCTTTTCTCTCTCCTCCTCCTAACCAAACACCCACCAAAAAGTGTTCCCTTCTCATTTTCTCTTTTTTTTTTTTTTTTTTTTTTTTTCATCCTCCCTAAAATCTATTCTACCAAACACACTCTAAAAGCCGAAAGATAGGACACCCCGATCATAGTTTGTGATCCTATCTAAATCTTGGGGAGTCATGATGATACTCTATTTTGCAACCAGCATATAACCCACATGGGAAGGCAAAATGGTCATTTCACCATCTATAGGTAACTTTTTTTTTTTTTTTTTTGAGAGAGAGAGAGAGAGTTTCAACCAAAAAAGAAAAAAATGTTACCTATAGATGGTGAAATGACCATTTTAATTATAGTCGTTTAATCCCCTATTACTTTGTATATAATGGATCTTGGTGTCATAATAATCAAAATGACAGGTCAAGAGCCACAATCATACCATCAAATTGAAATATAATAATACATTGAGAAATTTAGTTTCAACAATTGAGATGCACCCTTATAAATAAAGTCCAACCACATGTGATGATGAACAATTATTTTTGATTGGTCTAATTAAAGACCAATTTAAATTTAATAATGTGCCATAATTCTATTGGCTAACACTATAAATAACCATGGGTTTGTATACACAATTCAAATAGTCAACATTTATTAATTTCCTTAATTTTAATTGAACAAATTAAATGCTGATCACACGAACTTGAGGTCCAAGTTGGAAAACTATCTTTTGGCAAAGTATTTGGGGCTTGCGAGTTCCTAACAAAGTGAAGAACTTCTTGTGGCGTGCTTGTCGAGAGGCCATTCCCACAAAAGCCAACCTGAAGCGGAGACACATTACAGAAAATGACCGGTGCGAACGGTGCAGAAACGAAGAGGAAACAGCGCTTCATGCGTTGTGGACTTGCAGCGAGCTCGACTCGGTATGGACAAATACTAAGTGGAATTCACGACAAACTTCAGGTGTGGCAAGTTTCAAGGAGTTGCTGTCTTGGGTGCTCACGAACCACGGAAACAGGGAGCTCTTTGCGATGGTCACATGGGGAATTTGGCACCAGCGAAACCAAGTTCGAAACAAGAAAGCTTGCTGCACTTCGGATCAGCTTACGTTGCAGGCAAAAGAGAAACTGGCAGAATATTTAGATGTGCTCCCACCGATTCCCCCAGCTCCATTGAAACCAAAAGAAAAATGGAAGCCACCTGACGAAAGCTTAGTTAAGATTAACTTTGATGGCGCGATTTTCAGGAATGAGAACAGAAGCGGTATTGGCGTGGTGGTTCGTACTCACACAGGTGCGATTCTTGCGTCCTTAGCTCAGAGTATTTCCCAAGCACTTCAACCAGCAGAGATTGAGGCGATTGCAGCAGCACGGGCTCTGGAATTTGGGCATGAAATAGGCCTTACTGAAGCAATCCTTGAAGGAGACTCAGAACTGATTGTAAACTCTTTAAAGACAGGCAGAGCAACCATGGCCTCAGTGGAGCCCCTCATACAGGATGCTACTCATTTTTCAGGTTTATACATGAAATTGCTATACTCTCATTGTAGAAGAGACGGCAATAAACTAGCACACAGTCTAGCTAGATTTTCGATTCATGTTCTTAATTATTCAGCATGGATGGAGAAAGTTCCTCACAATTTACTTTCTGTAGCAGAACAAGATGTAGCCAATTTGGCATTTCAAGTTTAATAATATTCATTAAGTTTCATTCTCAAAAAAAAAAAAAAAATATATATATATATATATATATATATTTGCCTCGGCATGAGATAGAATTGTTTTCCAAAAAAAAAAAAAAAACTCTATCTCATGCTAAGTTAAATAAAATAAGTTAAGAGATAGTTTATATATATATATATATATATATATTGACAAAAACATGAAAACACAAAAAAACTTTTTTCATAAAAGGTTTTCTATTGAAACAAATGGAGTGTGTGTTAGATTCTAGAGTTAGGATGCATGTGAAGGCCTACCTAGTAAAATTCATTTAAGTATAATTAGGTAATGCAACTAAAGGCTAGCTATAGTTGGACGGTTCGGAGTGTCTAACCTCTTCCCATGATTGTACCCTAACGCTAGACTTAATCTAGTGTGTAGACCTTTATCATGGAGTTAATAAATGACTACTCAACCCATAACTAAGTGGCAGCTCATTTTCTACCTCAATTTGAGAGGCACTCGAAGTAATGTCGAGCTTAAATTGAAATGAGGGAAACTGGGTGATATATGCATCTCGCTCAAGTGATAGGGGGATTCAAAAGGCATAAGGGGGGGGGGGGGGGGGGCACAAGAGGCTCAAGGAAGTAAAAGCAAACTCAGTTTTTTTTTTTTTTTTCCAAAATTTACTTTGGTATTTTTATAAATTCTTTTCTTCAAGTTGAATTTTTATTATCTAACTTACCAAATCGAAGCTTTTCAAGAGACCTTTCTATTAACACTTTTTTTGCACCAAGTTGAGGTCATTTGATCATGATTTAATATTGATAATCATGATCAAGCCTTATGAAACATTCCCCCCCCCCCCCCCCCCCCCCCAACGAAAAAAGAAGAAGACTATGTTTATGGCAAATTTTTAATGTTTTCACAATATCTTACTTATTTTAAATTTGATATCGATTTGTAAGCAATTATTCTAAAGGGAATTCAATCATATTTAATATGTGCTTGAATTTATCCCAGTTGGATTTTTGGTTAACTCTTAGTTAAACTTCGGTTGAACTCAATCAAGAAAGTCTTTTGAGATATGTATTTTGGTGTAATATGATGAAATTTGGTGGTCGAATGAAATTATGAGTTTGTTTGAGTGTTTGTCAATTCAGTCAAAGTTTGGTCAGCGAAGGTTTGGCTCTAAAAAATCAAATTAGTTAATCTAACATTTAATTGTGACAAATTAAATTACTTTTGGAGATCCACTTGGTCCCAATGTGAATGAAAATTTTGAAAATTGTTTAACCTTAAATTATTATACTTTTATATTTTTATATATACTTTTTATAAATTTTAATTATAACTTTAATGGAGTGAAATAATTATAAATTTTAGAGTAGTAGGATAATTTTTTAAATCATTAATTTATGACTTGATAAAATTCTTTGAGTAAGAGAATTTTTTTTTTTTTATATATATACTTTTATATTTTTGTCTTTCTAACCTTTTATTAAAAAAAATCTGGTCCGGGCCGACGCTGGCCCAATCAAATAAAGGCCCAGGCTTGCTCACACACACACACACACAAAAAAAAAAAAAAAAATCCCAAATACACGATGGTTGCACTCCTCTGGTTGCATTGCGTTTCAGATTTCATGATCGATCTCCAATTTGCATGGCGGCCGAAGCTTCTAGACTTATGAACGCTTCCATAATCGGTATGAGTCTATCTTTCTTGATCATATTTGAGGATTAGGGTTTTATTTATTTATTTTTACCGGGTAACAAAGTAAATCCTTTTATCTAGTATTCGGATACTGATTATTATTGTATTTTTTTTTTTTTGAAAGCGCTTTTTTTGTCACTGTGGTGGCTTTTTTTAGTGGGTCATGTACACTGTTTATAGATTCAAATCTCTTTTTTTTAACAAAACTTTCATTAAAAATAAGTCCAATGCACTGTTCATATATTTTAAAATTATTTTACTATAATGTTTTTAGTTTTCAATTTTTAACAAAATAAGCGGAATCTAAGCGCACCTAATGCACATTTTGGATTCTACTTTTTTTCTTCTTCCCCTAACGCTAATTCTGTTTTGTAGTGGGTCATATTTTATCGGGTATTGGTACTTGCTACATACTGAGACAAGCCTATCGCGGCTTTAATACATCGTGCGACGATTTGCGGGGTACAAGGCAAGTGCTGTTATTGCCAAGTTAAACAATTAAACATAACTGAGTTTATGTATTTATTTGTTTTAAATTTAACTTAGTTATTAAGGTTTCGAATTGACACATTTTTAATCTTTTTGATGAATTTATTTTTCGTATATACATATTTGGTTAATAAGTGTATTACATTGTAGCTCTAAACCTTTTTGGGTTGTCTTGGAATGATGTTTATATGTTTCTGGAATTTCAATCTACATTTTATGTCATTGTCATTAAAATTTCTTACTGATATTAGAACAGGCGAGCTGGCATCCAAAACTTTTCAAATGTGCAGCCTGCAGTCAAGTATGTCTTGTGCTCCTCTATACCTGTTTTTATTTATTTATTTTATTCTGACGGCACACTTGGTATACGGTATTGGTGATTACATTATAATAGGAATGATTTTTAAAAGGAATAGAAGAAGCTGTAATGGAATAGCTATTACTATTCATATGTTTGGTGAGAACACAGGAAAAGATGGTAGAATAAAAACAATTAAAATCAATTTTCCTAAAATGTATATATTTATAAAATATATTGATAAATTTTATGGGTCTAACTTAATCTATTGAACAATTTTATCTCCATAATTGTTTTAAAAGAAAAAATAAAAATGATAACATAACTAAGAATTTAACTTTTTAAATATCATGGCCCACTATCATTTGTGATCATATGTAACTAGTAAAAACTCAAGGCATTATTTGTAATACTATCAATTGCTAAATTTGCAATCTCACAGTTTTATTCATCAATATTAAACTAATGGCATGAACCAGTAACACTCATCAATTGCAGATATATTTTTTTTTTGTCTATTAACTAGCTATATCACATCGACTAACAAAACAGAAATTAGTGGCAGCGAATGTGAAAACCTTGTTTGTGGGTCTAACATGGGAAAAACCATCAACAAAAATAGGGACTGCTCCAAACTAGTTGTGGGTCTAATATGGAAAATGGGAGGGGAGAGAGAGAGAGTCCCCATAGAAATTGCAGAAGACTAGTTGTGGTAAAAGAAAATTTTCATTTGGAGGAGTGGCTGCTAAGGGGGTTTTTAGGACTTTTATTTATAAGAGTATTACATTATATTTAGGAATAGAGATTACAATGCTTTTGATAAGGAGTAGCTATTCATAGGGAATGACTATTCCCTGTAATACAAACACAACCAAACAACATAGGAATGTCCATTACATTATAGTCTACCAAACAATATAAGAATATCCATTACATTACAATCTACCAAACTTGCCCTTAGTTTTAATCGAATTGATTTAAAAGAGTATAATTAGGTTTCATATAATTGAACTGATTAAGACTATTGTCATTGAATAGGGGACGTAAGTTAGAATCTTCTTGTCTCCACAAAAAACCAATTGGTGTCTTAGCCTAATGATAAAGAATAATCATCATGAAGCAGACACCATAGGATCAAATCCTATCATATCTATCAAAAAAGGTTAGAGCAAGCTAGTACCTTGGGTTGCTTTACTGGCTCTTCGAATTTTCCATTCTTGATAGCCTTCAATTCATTTGATCCTCACCACACCTTAATTTGAATGGAAGCATAAAGAAAGAGTCTTATCTTTTTTCTTTTTTTGATAAATAATGTAAGGAAAAAAAAGAAGGTAAAGACTCTTTAACTATTGAATTATAAAAAAGAATAGGAAATTTGAGGTATGGTCTTCTAATGACACACCTAGGCTATTAGTGGATGGAGTAGACTCATTGCTTTTAAGTGAAATTCACGATAATTAATAAATTTTGTGAATGGTTCACACTTAATGTTCCACCTATGAATGGAAACTTCATGGTGTTTTCAACAGAGACTTCCATAATTTCAATCCCCCAACCCTTAACTATTGAATTATCAAAAATGATAGGAAATTTGAGGTATGGTCTTCTATTGACACACTTAGGCTACTAGTGGATGGAGTAGACTCAATGCATTTAAATGAAATTCATGGGAATTAATAAATTTTGTGAATGGATCACACTTAAGGTTCCACCTACAAATGGAAACATTTTAATTTGTTTATGAATTTAATTTTTCATATACAGTTTTGTTTAATAAGTGTATTATATGGCCTTTTGGTTTGTCTTGGAATGATGTTTATATATCTATAAAATTTCTATCTACATTTTATGTGATCATTGTTAAAATGTCATTTTTATAATTGACTAGTATATGGTGTCTTGTTTTATGTTACCCCTAATTTTAGAACAATTTTTCCCTCAGGCAAGTTGATAATGAGCAAGTTGATAATGATCCGAAACAATACTTGTCATATTTGCAGGCTGAACTCCAGTAAGTCTTCTGCTTCTCTATACTTGTTATTTTTATTTTTCTTTCTTATAATTTTTTAATATTTATTTTTATTTCATTCATAATGTTAATTAAATCAATTTGAAAGAGTATAATTAGATTCCAATTAGCTCAACTGGTAAAAGCTTTTGTCATCATATGAGGGACTTGAGTTAGAATCTCGTCTCCACAAAAAAACTATTTGGTTTCTTGGCCTGATGATAAAGGTTAATCATCATGCAGCAAACGCCAATCATATCTATGAAAAAAGGTTAGAGCAATGTACCTTGGGTTGCTTTATGAATTTCCTATTCTTAGATAGCCACCGACTCATTCTATCCTCCCTACACCTTTGAGTGGAAGCATAAAGAAAGAGGCTATCAGGAATTTGAAATTTTAGAAGCCAGGAGCCTTGTAGCTCAACTGGCACTTCCTATTGATCATGGGAATTAAGAAATTTTGTTAATGTTTCACCCTTAAGGTTCCACTGATGAATGAACACATTCCAATTTTTTTTTATGTATTTTTTAAATATACTGTTATGTTTACTAAATGTATTACTTGGTAGCTCTAAACCTTTTGGTTTGTCTTAGAATGATGTTTATATGTTTCTGGATTTTTGATCTACATCTTATGCGATCATCATTAAAATTCCTTATTTATAATTGGCTGGTATATATTTTTTTTATTTTATATTTACAATTGGCTAGTATATGTTGTCTTGGTTATGTCACCTCTGATATTGGAACAATTTTTGGAACAGGCATTACAATGATCTGAAGCAAAACCTTTCATATTGGAGGGCTGCAGTGCGGTATGTCTTGTGCTCCTCTAGACCTGTTATTCATATTTTAGTGTCTCTTTATATATATTTATTTTAGTCTTATCAACAAATTTATTTATTTACTTCTATAAATAAAAATATTTATTTTATTCTTGGCTTGAATTGAATTGGTTTGAAAGAGTATAATTAGGTTCCAATTAGCTAATCTGGTATAGATTCTTATCGTAGAATAGGGGAACTAAATTAAAATCTCATCTCCACTAAAAAAACCAATTGGTATCTTAGCTTGATGATTAAGAACAATCTTCATGGAGCGGACTACATAGGTTCAGATCTTATTACATCTATATACAAATGTTATAAATTAGTACCTAGGGTTGCTTTATTGCTTTATTGACACCTCGAATTTACCATTCTCAGATGGCCTCCAACTATTCTATCCTTCCTACCCCTTTGAATCTAAGCATAATGAGGCTATCTTAGGATGGGAAATTAGAGATCCAAGAGTCTTGTAGCTCAACTAGCAATTTTTTGTGTTTCCAACAATGACGTCTAGGGTTTAGATCCCCCCATCCACAACTATCCAATTATAAAAAAGAATGGGAAATTTGGGTTATTGTCTTTTTATGGTGCACTTTGGGATGTTAGAGGATGGAGTAGACTCAATGCCTTTAAATGAAATTCATGGGAATTGATAAATTTCATGAATGGTTTACTTAAAATATATATATATATATATATATATATATATATATATATATATATATATATATATATATATATATTGCGAATGGTTCACATTTTTGGTTCCACCTATGAATGGGCACATTTCAATCATTTATATGTATTTATTTATTTTGATAATTTGATAGTTACAACGGGAGAGGAGGGATTTGAACCTTGGAAATCTTCATTGGAATGATTTTTATACGTTTCTGGAATTTCTATCCTAGGTTGCACGGACACGCCATTTTTGGCGCCGTGTCGGTGTCGGACACCGGAATGGGTACGACTCGCCGGATTCCGGTGTCCGGCAAGTGTCCTCTTTTCTTTTTCTATTTTTCGTTTCTCCGACACGCGCCGACACGGCTCCAACGCGTCCGACACACCAGCAGTGAAGAAAAAAAAAAGAAAATCACAGATTTTGAGTCTAGGAAGTCATTTTAAGAAACCCACCTCTCAAGTTCTCAACCCACCCTCCCTCTGACCTCTGCCGCTGCCCTCTATCCCTCGCCGGAGCTAGATCGGGCTGATCGGTGAGCTCCATAGACGTCGAGTGATGCCGTGCCCTGTCCCTTCAGGCGATCTCTCTTTCTCTCGACGTGGACAACAGGTCTAACCTCCTGGTCCTCCTCTCTTTGTTTTTTTTTATTTTTTTATTTTTTTATTTAGATATTAATTTTGGTGACTGAATGGTAATGGGTGTACTCAGTACTATTACTCACTTATAGTTATAACGCGTTTTTTTTTTTTTTTTTTAATCCCACTCTCACAGTTAATGTATTTCTTTACTCAGCCTTTTGTTTTGCCTTATAAATTATAATATTTATTACGAATTTAGTGATTTTTTTTTTGTGTGTCCTGCTATAGTTTTATTTATTTATTAAAGTTAAATATTGCGTATTATTGTACTACTTTGGGTGTTAGTTTACTTATTTGTAGTTCTTACATAATTTAAATTCTAGACATAAACGTATTTTATGTCTAAAAATATTAAAAAATATGTCTAAATATAAAATATAATTAATTATTTAACCGCCGTGTCCCCGCCGTGTCGTGTCCTTATTTTTCAAAAATTGCCGTAACCTCGTGTCCATGTCCGTGTCGTGTCCGTGTCCGTGCAACATAGTTTCTATCTACATTTTATGTGATCATTATGTGATCATTGTTAAAATTTCTTATTTATAAATGACTAGTACATGGTGTTGTGTTATTCCACCCCTAATATTTTAACAATTTTTGAAACAGAGGACTTGACATTGATTCGAACCGAAACTTTGTACATTCGCAGCCTGCAAACGAGTATGTCTTATGCTACTCTATACCTGTTATTTTGTTTTTCTTTCTTTTTTAATTCTTAGTTTTAATGGAATTAGCTTGAAAGAGCATAATTAGATTCCAATTAGCTCAATTGGCAAATACTATCATTGTCGAATAAGGAACTTGAGTTGGAATCCCATTTTCACAATAAAGCAATTGATGCATTGGTTTGATGATAAAGAACAATCATCATAGAGCGGACCCTATTGGTTCAAATCATATCATATTTATACAAAAAATGGTTAAAGTAAACTAGTACCTAGGGTAGATTTACTGGCAATCTTTCTTCAAGCTTCCATTCTATTGCTGGTCTAAATATTATATTTACATATGATTATTTTTTTTAATCTTTTGTTTTGAGATACTTATCCATTATCTGAAGCATCCTTTTTTTCTTTTCCTTTTTTGAGATAAAAGGTAGAAAAAGCATCCTTTTTTTTTTCTTGATTGTACTTGGTTTGTTTACAAAAATTTATTTTTGAAATGGGATTCAAGTAATAGCCTAGTGGTAATGACATCCTTTGTGGTGTGTGTTCCATGTTTGTGGTTCAAACTCCACCTCCCCGCCTCTACTAGCTACCTATAATTTTTTTTTTTTTTTGAATATAAAAAATATTCCTTTGTGATGCAACTTAAGAACTTCTTGTTCTTGACCGAGGATGGAAATCTCTAAATATTTGGATTATTTGATGATAAAATTTTAGGAAAGAAGAAGCTCCTTCTTCTCATTGGCTAGCTTAAAATACATATACTTGCTATAAGTTGAGAGACAGATTTTTGCTTATAAAATGAAACGGAGAAAAAGAAAGAAAATTGAGACATCTTTTTGTAGAAAATTATAATAATCTATAACTTAGACACTACCTAACCCCATGTAATATATGTTACTTGATGCCAAGAGCTATTATAAAACATAGAAGATTCCGTGGTACACTACAGAGACAAAAGCTGGAAATAATTTTTAAATTGTTTAAATTTTTTGAACAACAACTTGATCGAGCCCTGGTGGACTATAGGGTTGATCAGAGGTAGGTTGGTGTGTCCATGACATCCAGGGTTTAAATCTTCCCTGCTTGTGACTATCGAATTATCAAAAAAAAATTAGGGTAAGATTGTCCTCTGCCGTCTTTGTCTAGTTTTTAGCTTAAGTTGGATCAGGTAACTTGTTGTGTCCCGTCTTTGTTAGATTTTAATCAATTATTGAAAATATGGAAGGGAAATTCTAGATCACATGCATCTCCATTGTGATGTGGCTAGAGAGCTTTGGAACATGTCTTTCAGTGTCTTTGGGGGTTGATTGGGTTATACCTAGTGGTATATTGGAGCTTTCAGCAAGCTGGCAGTGCATATTTGGTAGATGCAGCCATAGAGAGATTTAGAACACTGTCCCTCACCACCTATTGCGGTGTAGTTGGAGAGAAAGTAATGCTAGAAGCTTTAAAGGATGTGAAAATTTTGTCTTAGACCTAAAACTTTTATTCTACAAATCTCCATTTTGAGTGGATAAAGGCTTAAGGCCTACTATCCTTTGCAAATTTACCTAAGATGCTTGACAATTGTAATTTTAGGCTTAATCCCATGCACATAGGTTGCACCTCTTTGTGTTTAATTTGATTTAATGAAATATATATACATATACATATATATATATATATATATATATATATATATATATATATATATATTGATAAATTTTATTGGAAAACTAAAACAAGGACACTAGAAGTATACTAGCTGAAAGATATACGATAGTTCTAAAATTACAATGATCATATGCTGAAATAATTTGGACTGAAAAAACCTCCCTGAAGCTCTCATCCACTCTAGTGGTCTTCATAAAATACTCTTTTAGTTCTAACATTGTCCGTTCGCAAACTTCAAAGCTCCTTGCATTTTTTCCCCTCCAAATGCTCCACATCAAGCAGTGATGAATAGCTTCCAAGTTGCGCAGCTTTGATGTCTTCCAAAATGACCTTGCCAAATAGCTAGCAAGTCAACAACCCTCCTAGGCATCACCCAATGAAACCCAAACATGGCAAGACCATATCCCACAATTCTCTAGCAATAGGGAAATGCTACAAAAGTCGATCCACTATCTCAGCATCCCTCTTGCACATACAACACCCACTCACCAATATAATGTTATGTTTACGCAGGTTCTCTGCTATTAAAATATCACCCAAAGGAAAACAGCCACCTTAGCGGGTACTTTAGGCTTCCATATGCATTTCCATGGGAAATTTGCAACTCCAGAGGGGACTAAAACTCTATACTAAGATCTAACTTCAAATTCTTTGTGAGGAGATGGGCTCCAACATAATTTATCCACGCCCACACCATCAACTTTAGTTGAATACAAAGATCCCAGAAAACAGAGAGATTCCAATTCCAAATCCTGAATTGCTCAAGAAAAGTTTTAACTCCCAATGAACTGAACCATCCCTGGAAAGCATGTGTTGAGCTATGGTAGCTTCCTTATTCTGAGCAAGACAACACAACTCAGGAAAAGCCTCTTTGAGGGTAGTTTGACTAGTTTCACCACATCAAATATCCAACAAGAATTTTATGCTAGTACCATCTCCCACCTCATTTGATATAAATGAGAAAATTTGTCCCACCCACGCTGTATATATTCCAAGGACTCACCCCATAAGCCCCATGAGCAGCCTTTGTGCACCAACCACCCCCATAGAGCCATACTTCAGATCTACTACATGTCTCCACAGTGCCCCTCTCCGTGCCAAGCCTCCATAACCATTTCCCTAATAGGGCCTCATTGAATAATCTGATCTTCCTAATAGCCAGCCCACCATTCTGATATGACAAACACTATCCCAGTTCACCAAATGGAATTTGGATTCCTCCCCTAGTCCCCTCCAAAGAAAATCACACTGTAATCTCTTGATATGCAAAGCTGCATCTTCAGGAATAGGAAATAGAGACAGGAAATACATTGGCAAATTAGAGATTATACTTTTTAGAAGGGTAGTTTTACCTCCCATAGATAAATACATGCGTTTCCACCCGCTAATGATCTCTTCATCCTTTCCAAAACAGCATTCCAGGTAGAATTTGATTTAAATTTAGCACCCAAAGGTCAGATGCTTGCTTCTTTTAGTGGAACTCTTTTTGATTGGTTTCGGGCTTGGGGACTCACGTCTAGTGATTCTCTCCCTTCTTTTCTTAGCTCCCTTTCTCTTTTGTAATTATTCTATTGTTTGGTTTTCTTTTATGTTTTTTCTCTGTTTTCTTCTTCTTGTTTTTTCTGGGTTTGCTCTATGTTCTTCATGCATAAAGTAGACTTTCGTATATATATATATATATATATCATTCTTACTTATCAAAAAAAAAAATTTAGCACCCAATAGTAATCCCAATTATATCATTGGTAAACTTGCCATTTTGCATCCCAAAATATGTGCTAGAACCTCCAAATTCGGCACATCCCCCCAACTCGTACCAACTTAGGTATTTGTCCAAATTAACTTTCAGGACAGATAAAACTTAAAACCCGGTAAAAAGAAATTGCAAATGCCAAATCGGTCTAGGATCTACTTCACAAAATATCAGTGTTGGCCGCAAAAGTAAATGAGAAATCATAAGATTATTCCTCCCCTCCCTGTCCACTGAGAAACCTGCAAGAAGACCTTCACCAACTGCTTTCTCCATCATTTTGCTCAAAGCTTCCATTACAAGACAGAGCAGCAGGGATAATGGACCACCGTGGCGAATCCCTCTAGAGCTTCCAAAAAAACCACAAGGACTTCCATTTACAGGGATGGAAAGTGAACTGCGGAGATGCAAGAAATAAATCCAATCCCTCCACTTTTTAGAGAAGCCGCCTCTCTGCAAAAGATAGAGAAGAAATCCCCAATTGACATGATTGTATGCTTTCTCTAAATCCAATTTACACAACACTTCGGGATTCCATGCCTTCAAGCTGCTATCTAAGCATTCATTAGCTATTAACCCAGCATCTAAAATTTGAGCAAACGAAATAATTTTTCCCAACACCATTCTAAATCTATTGGCCAAGACTTTAGCAATATGTTTGTAGACTCCACCCATTAAACTAATGGGCCTAAAATCCTTCACCTCCAAAGCTTCAGATTTTTTTGTGGATGAGAAAGATAAATGTAGCATTTAAGGGGCTCTTTTCAAATTGCCCATACTCATGAAACTCCCTGAAAACAGCCATAAGATCATGTTTCACTTTGTCCCGGAAATTTTGAAAAAAAAGTCAAAGGAAAACCATCCAGTCCCGAGGGCTATATCACCATTGGACTCCTTCATCACATTGAAGACTTCATCCTCCTCAAAAGGTCTGTCTAACCAATCAGCATCATCTGCAGTGATAGATGAGAACTGCAGCCCATCTAGGAGAGGACATCTATAAACATCCTCTTCAAATAAAATTTCATAAAACCCAGCAATATGCTCCCTAATAGCATCATGATCAGAAGTGAGACTGCCATCAATAAGAAGCTGCCCAATGTTATTATTTTGATAATGTGAATTGGCTACCCGATGAAAAAAATTTAGTACTCTTGTCACTCCCCTTCTTGAAGCCAAAGGGCTCTCGATTTTTGTCTCAAAGCCAATCTCCTCCATAAGAGTGTTTTTATTTTATTTTATTTTATTTCTAGCTAGACATTCTCATTGTTAACTTAAAAATCCTCTTCCACAATTTGCGTTCTCCACACCCCCCCCCTATTTATGACTTACGTCTCATATAAACAGGCAAGCATAATCCAGGTTTTGAAAGTATACTGATGTGTCTTCACATATGGAATCCGCAGCTACTTCTGTTTCTCATGTCAATGATTTTCCTGTTTCTTAAATTTCCTTTATCAATAATTCCATATGGTGCTAATTTCTGTTGCCTTGGTACGTGTTTAAAATCATAAAAGGTCCTTGCTATTGCATGCTAATGACATCATTTTTGGAACAGGCTAGCTAGAATTGAACACATAATTCGCACCAGAGGAGAGTCAGCCAGGTCTATGACAATTGGGGAGATAGCTGAGGAACTCAAGTATGTCTTTTCTTCAGAAATTGATACTTTTGTTTTGTTTTTGTTAGTCTTGGGAGTATGTTATGTTTGGTTTAAATAGATTTTTTGTTATAATGGCACCATATGAAGATTGCCTTACCAATTTGAGTAGAATTGATATTTGACAATTAAAGGTTCCTCTGAAAGGACCACTCAAATGATTTGTGATTAAGTGGGATAACGCATTAAATTTGGTTTATTCTTTTTGACAAGCTTTGGGTCAAATCTACTCTTCTTTTTGACTTAAACAAAAGAAAAAAAAAAAAAAATCTACTCATTTTTTTGGTTAACAAATTGAGATTCATGTTTGGTTCTTTAGGGGTCTCACTCTGTTGATGTAGCTGTATGCCCACATGAGGGAGTGGGTTTATTGTGTAGTAAATAGTGCTTATCTATTCTCCCTCCTTTTCCTGTTTCTCCTTGTAACATATTTATTTATGATTTTTCAATGTGCTTGTCTCAGGGATTTCGGATATCTATGGCAGATATTGGCTACAGCTGAGGAAAGGGATGTGAGGATGAAGTAACAGCATTAACAGCCGAAATGATATTTAATTAGGAATGTCATTTAATCCTATCTTTTTGTAGGGAAGTGTGTTTGAACCCTTGTGCATGGTAAATGGTCCAAGTCTATCATGCATATGTAACTGATAGGGGATTTGAAGACGAAGCAGCAGTATTGACTGCCCGGATGATATTTAATTAGGCATGTCATGCAATCCTATCCTTTTGTAGGTGTGCTTAAACCCTTGTAAATAAGTAAGTGCTCCATGTCTATCATGCATATGTAACTGATGCTTTGCTAGACATTATCTAAATGGTCTAAACCAAGTGGTATCATTTTTTGCAAATGAGATGAAATATTGTTATTTTTGGCTCTTATAAAGGAAAAGCATTAATATACTGCCCTCGTGGATATCAATGAATTGCCTGATAAGGAATGTACATTTGAGTGATTTAGTTTAGCCTTTGCCAATAAGTACCTTGATCAAACTGATTGACAGGGTAATAAAAATTAAGATTATTCACACTGGCCTCTTTAAAATTCTAGCCAAAAAGTGCCTTGATCAAACTGATTAACAAGGTAATAAAATTGAGAGTATACACACTGGCCTCTTAATCTAACCTAACTCTTACCAGAGTGCTACATCTTTTACAGTTTACTTTAATTAACCCATTTTTCACGTGCTCCTTTTCTGGATCTAGTATTTCTCCTTTTCTAACTAAAATACCTTTCTAATGTGTGTGTGTGTGTGTTTTTTTTTTCTTCTCTCTCAAATCTTGTTCTTAGGCTAAATTTAGGTCCCTTAAATTGTGAGATTTTTTATTTTGGTCTTCCAAGTTTTATTCTATTTTTTCAACCCAACTCTTCTCAGCATTCAGATATAGGTTCTCTGAAATTATATAGACAGAAAAACAGAAAAGTCTTTTGCTGAGTCTCTTTTTTTGAGTAAAAATCTTCTTTTGCCTAGTCAACATCAATACAGTACATGTTATTTAATTCACCTATTACTCCAAAGCATAAAGGAGAGAAGCCAATTAAACTTCAAATTATAGCTTATTTTGGCTACAAAGATGCAATCAAAATTTGCAAAGTGGAAACACATAAAATTGAAGAATACAGAAAGAGGACACAAACAAAATATATATGTTTTGGTACCAAGCAAAAACTTGAGATAATAAGAACGAATGCACTAGCTTATGATTATGTAGATATTTACTGCATAAAAACATTTTCAACTCACAAAAAATGACAAAAGTAAGTAAAATCTGGGTGATTTCTTTAAAATAATCCTCCAATATGAATTCATACTTTCTACTATAGGTACAAAAACCATATATATATATATATATATATATATATAGGAAAATGCTAATGGATGACCTTAGGACATTGGTTAACAATTCATTTAAAAAAAGTGGTTGGAAACAACAAAGTAGCTACAAGCCTACCTACAACTCATTGCCCCATAGAAAAAAAAAATGCTCATATCAAAACTACTAAAACCTCCACGAAATGACTTCATAGTTCATACACATTAGATTACCGGCTCCTCAAAAAAGAAAATATTGGATTACCAAACCCATCGTTTGACTATTGAGAAAATATGGGAAAATAAAATAAATTGAAGGATTTATATGATTTAGGACAAAATTTAGATACAAAATTGGTTATAGGTTAAGGCTACAACCTTACTCAATGAAATAAGTATTACTATATATTTTGAAAATCTAACCGTTGAATTGTATGTTCTTTACGATCTTAATACGCATGTCAAATTTTTTTTCAATCGGATATTATTTACTATATGATCTATAAGTTTATATTTTATGTATAATTTTAAACTAAAAAAAACTTACAATTTAAACAATTTATTGATGACATAGCTATTAATTTTTAATTTTCTAGAAATTTTGCATGCATGGAGAATATAAAAAGAAAATGTAATCCAATAGTGAATTTGTCAAATTTCATTTCCAATAAAAAGATATTGAGTAAAGTTGTAGTTTAAGGTTACAACTAATTTTGTAACTAAACTTTATCTTATGATTTATGTTACTTGAAGGCTGAACCCCCATATGAATAGGCTGACCCCCAAAACAAATAGAAAATTATTTGCCCTGATAAACAATGTTCAGCTTAATTAGACCAATTTATATTCCAAATGGAAAAAGGAAAAAAAGAAGGTGCACTATAAGCAAGAAGATTCATGCTCGTGATATTGGGATTTCAGAGTTTATTTTGGAGGGTGATTCATTAATGCTTTATGTGATCAATCCCCTTCTCCATTCTCTGTTGCTCCAATTGTTTGTGGTATTTTGTCATCTGCTCATGATTTTCTTCGTAAAGTATAGTTCTCCTATGTTAGATGGCAAGGTAATAGACTTTCTTATCTATTAGCAAAACATGCTTTAAGCATTGATGATTTTTTTTTTGGATTGAAAAGAATCATTGTTTTGTTGAATAAGCTCTTTTCTAGATGTAATTTATTTTTCCAGTGTTTAATGAAGCCTCTAGTATTTTCATAATATATATATATATATATAAATATATATATATAAATATATATATATATATATATATATATATATATATATATATATATATATATATATATATATTTGCTTTTGGTATTGGAGTCTTGTTTAAGAGAAAAAAAAAAAAAAAACTCTTCACCCGTTATGGTTTCAAACGTGCAAGAGTTGTTCAGTTTTAAAATTTGAATTTGGAAAATTGCATGCGGGTGTTAGAGATTGATATAAGGTTTGTAATTTTAAGCATTGGTCCGAGAGACCCAACTTTGTAACAAATCTCATTTAGGTCATCTAACCCTTGAGTCCTTGACTCTAAGCTTCTATATAAAGATATAAGCCCTATTAAGGTTATTGTAATTTGAGACATAGTGCTAATAAGTAATATAAAAAACGTAGTCATCAAAGACTTTCTATCATTGACATAAGTCATTAGGTCAAACCACATAATTCTACCTATCTTCTCTTTCTCTGTTCTCTCACTTTTGCTTCACTACAATTTATTTATGTTTCTCCTTTAATTTTAAAGGTGGGTAAGACCCAAAGACGGATTATGATTATTGTTATTATTTTAAAACGTAGAACATGAAGATGGTGGGTTAGAGTTTGAAAACTATACAAGGGTTTTAAAATGGAAATTGTGCTACCCTCACTTGTGGTTTTTCTGGATGATTGAAAAAAAAAATTAAATCTTGAATTTCCTATATTACTCTCCACTTAAAATGTCGCCCAACTTCTTTTAATAAGAAATTTGAAATTTCTTCCAAAAAAAAAAAAAAAAATTTGGAATTTCTAAATCTTTTTATTTTGGGGATTTTTAAAAATCCTTTCTTCCTCCATTCAGGACACATTAATGCAAAAAATTGTATTTTAGGAGGTGAGTGTAAAACAAGTGTCTTAAAGAAGACAGTTTCATAATTTTTTTTGTTGGTTATTATTTTTTCATTTTAAGCTTTAATCATTGTTTGATAAACATTATGTTAAAGGTCAACCTAAAAGTATATCACTTAAAATATATAAATATATTAAAATAAATTGTTTAACAATTAAACTTTTTATTATTATCAGTTATCACAATACTCTTGATTTCTAATCATATTTAGACCAATTGTAAAAATTTGAATGATTTAATGTAGGTTTAAACTAATTAAGTGGTGGCTACGAGAAAATTTTTTCAGCTCATTAAGATACCTAAATTGAATAAAATTTAATAAAAGATAACTTGAATACATCAATATAGACCAAAAAAAAAAAAAAATACTACATAAACATAAATTCCTGACATTTTATAATTTCCTTTTACGAGCATTCATATTTTGAAATTGTTATATAATAATTCATTATCAATAGCCATTATTTATTGCCAATGTGGGTAGGTATGATCCTTTTATTTTGTTAAATTTGTATAACATTTTTATTTTATGCCGTTGTTATTATCTATTTGTTATTGTTTTTGTAAAAATATTTTAACTAACTGACAAAACACAACCCACTAGTACTGTATGTCTGTATTAATTATTGACCCACACATCCGCATGCATCCATACATAAAAATAAATTAAGTGTATACTTAACCAATCAAATGCTTGAACAATCACTAACTTTACTCTTTTTTTATTCTTGAATTATTATAACAAAAAGTTATTATAACATGATAACAATACACATACATATAACAACCTATATATTTAATTATATAAAAAAAAAAAAACCTATATATTTCATAATTGTCAAATTATATAAAGTTATATTATATTTATACTTTAAACGCACACAATCAAACACACACTCACACACATAATATATAAATTTATAATAAAGAGAGATACTCACAACTTACAAACACCCACTCTTTACTTTAGAGTTGAGGAGAGAGAGAGAGAGAGAGAGAGATGTGTTGTTATTTGGTTTGGAATGAGAAAATTTGTATTGTTGTCTGGTTTTGGACTATGATGATGTGTGATCATGGCATGCTAAAATGCAAATTGAATCCTCTAAATTTAGCGGAAATTAATTTCAATCCTTTAATTTTACTTTCGATTCAATTGAATTTTCTAAATTTCAAAAATTTTAGTTACTTAGATGACTCAATCGCATTTTAGCCTTAATTAGGGACCAAAGTGGGAATTGCGTGAAAATATAGGGACAAAAATGGGTTTTTCGCCAAAAAATAATCCAAACCAAGTGAACCAATTCTATATACATATATATATATATATATCATATTATATTATATAAATTTTAAAAAAACCCAAATAGTCTAGCATTCTTATTCTATGTTAATAAAATTGAACATATATATGGGTTTTTAAAAATCAATTAGCTTCTTCTAAAAAAAAAATCAATTAGCTATTTTTTTAAAATAAAACCCAAAATTATTTGCAAAAACCGGAAAAATTGGAAATCCAACAATACAAGCCCAAGATCAAAATTCAGTCCAAATTGATCAGGACCAATTAAACTCAAACCAATTGAAATCGTTCAATTGTCTGGTCATTTTTTTTTTAGGCTTTTCATAGACCAAACAGATAAATTTGGTCACAAAAAAATGCAAAAATTGGATTAGACCAGACCATTTTCACCCTTACCAAAAACTATATTTTTTAATAAATACGATACAAATAAGCTTATCAAATGTAGTTGTGATGAATATCTTGAAAACTTTTCAATGTCACCCTATAGTCCTTACCATATGATATCCCTTTTTCATAAATAAAAAAAAAAAAAAAAAAAATGATATCCCTTTATTTCCTATTTGCCCTTGTATTGTGAACATGGCACTATTTTTTTTATTATTATTATTATTAATCGAACAATACGTTTTTTTTTTTTTTTTTTTTTTTTTTTTTTTTTTTTTTTTTTTTTTTTTTTAAGAAGAAGAACAAGACATGTTAAGTCACATAAATCCCCCAAAATTAAAAAAAACTAAATGATGTCCCGCGCGATGCGCGAAGTACTTTACAATTTAATTTGAAATCATTTTTATGTATATTAAGACCTACATATAATAGTTAATTTGTTGTATAATATTTATGTTTGTCCACAATATTGTTGAATACTTTGAAACTTGATTTTCTTAATTCATATTTTATTAAAAAATATTGTACAACACTATAAGACTATAACATATTATAATTGTGGGTACACGACTCACACTAAGCAGTTTTTGTCCGCTTTGGGGAGCCAGTCCCTCACGGTTTTGTCACGAAGGGGTGGGAGCCGAGGAGTATTGCCATGAGGTGATTTACACCTAGGCTCACCCAAGTCCCACATCGCCTAAGTAACCCTCCCACTCATGGTTTATAAGCTTCTGGAGCGACCATGAGTGTACCATGTCTAACACTCAGAGTGTTAGACATGGTACACTCATGGTCGCTCCAGAAGCTTATAAACCATGAGTGGGAGGGTTACTTAGGCGATGTGGGACTTGGGTGAGCCTAGGTGTAAATCACCTCATGGCAATACTCCTCGGCTCCCACCCCTTCGTGACAAAACCGTGAGGGACTGGCTCCCCAAAGCGGACAAAAACTGCTTAGTGTGAGTCGTGTACCCACATTAAAAGGGCCCTTTTTTGGAGGTTTCAGAGGGTAACCCCCACCCTTCCCCCCTGGATTTTCACCCTTAGGCTTGACACCAGGAGTGCACGCTAACACTGCAAGGCCAATAGCTAGCTTGTAACCCAGAGTGTTAGACATGGTACACTCATGGTCGCTCCAGAAGCTTATAAACCATGAGTGGGAGGGTTACTTAGGCGATGTGGGACTTGGGTGAGCCTAGGTGTAAATCACCTCATGGCAATACTCCTCGGCTCCCACCCCTTCGTGACAAAACCGTGAGGGACTGGCTCCCCAAAGCGGACAAAAACTGCTTAGTGTGAGTCGTGTACCCACATTAAAAGGGCCCTTTTTTGGAGGTTTCAGAGGGTAACCCCCACCCTTCCCCCCTGGATTTTCACCCTTAGGCTTGACACCAGGAGTGCACGCTAACACTGCAAGGCCAATAGCTAGCTTGTAACCCAGAGTGTTAGACATGGTACACTCATGGTCGCTCCAGAAGCTTATAAACCATGAGTGGGAGGGTTACTTAGGCGATGTGGGACTTGGGTGAGCCTAGGTGTAAATCACCTCATGGCAATACTCCTCGGCTCCCACCCCTTCGTGACAAAACCGTGAGGGACTGGCTCCCCAAAGCGGACAAAAACTGCTTAGTGTGAGTCGTGTACCCACATTAAAAGAGTGTTAGACATGGTACACTCATGGTCGCTCCAGAAGCTTATAAACCATGAGTGGGAGGGTTACTTAGGCGATGTGGGACTTGGGTGAGCCTAGGTGTAAATCACCTCATGGCAATACTCCTCGGCTCCCACCCCTTCGTGACAAAACCGTGAGGGACTGGCTCCCCAAAGCGGACAAAAACTGCTTAGTGTGAGTCGTGTACCCACAATAATATTTACCGTTAAAAATAGATTTAATTTTTTAAATTGATTAAATGATTTTGAAATATATAAATAAGAATTTAAAGCATAAAATACTTGTACATCCTAAAATTACATAAATTTAAGCAATATTCCAAACATTTCCTCAACC
Organism: Quercus tomentella; assembly: GCA_028535165.1. Classification (NCBI taxonomy): domain Eukaryota; kingdom Viridiplantae; phylum Streptophyta; class Magnoliopsida; order Fagales; family Fagaceae; genus Quercus; species Quercus tomentella. The sequence continues at coordinate 3,112,011 of JAPQVY010000001.1, forward strand.
ACTCTATTCTCACAACCAAATATGGGGACCTCAATCACAAACACCCAATTCATTATCTTAATGAAATTAAGGAAATTATTTGTAAGTATTAACATAAAGAGAACGTGATTAAATAAAGAAAAATGGGCTAAAAACACATCCATTTATCATTGATTTTTATTTTTATTATTATGGCTTATACTGCACAAAATAGCAGTAAAAAAACTTACAAAGAAACCTTCTAACACACAAAAAAAAAAAAAAAAAAAAAAAAAAAAAAAAAAAAAAAAAAAAAAACTTCATAAATAATCAATTAGAATGTTTCCTTTTCTTTTTCTTTAATTCTAAAACAAATACATTTATGACATTCCCAAACCAAAATCCTAAACACCTAAAGACTCAAAGTGAATTAGAACCTTCACAAAATTCACAACATTTGACTTTAACATAAAAACCGTAAGCTACCGTCATTGAATAAAAAATGCAAGTCCTCTTCCTTGATCATAGTCTACTCATACGGGTTAGGATCAAATGGTACCACAATGTTGAGTGATGTAGGTGTCACTGAAAGGTTGAAGGTAATTGACATCGGTTTTTTTTGAGATGTAATGTCATGAAGGGCTGTAGGCATGTGTATATAAATGAGTAAAAGTGAAAATGGTGGATGGAAATGCAAAGAGTTTTTTGTGTGTGGGAGAGAGAAGAAGTCTTGAAACATTGAACCAAATTAAATAAATAGTAATCTTAAAACATTGAATAAAAAATTTAACAAAAAGTAGTCTTGAAACATTGAACCGAAAGAAATAAAGAGCCCATATAAAAAGTAATCTTGAAACATTGAACCGAAGGAAATAAAGAGCCCATATTTTTGAATTTGTTCTTATCTTTAATGTAGCTTAAGAGTATTTCAATTCTCTTCATAGAATGCACCATATGGCAGAATTTCATGCTCTCTCACATGAGGTTTTTGCTTTTATATATATATATATATATATATATATATATATTGATAATAGTACTACCTACGTAACGCACACGCGTGTAGCTTCAATATCTCTATTTTTGTCAAAAATACTGTGGCCAAACACGGTGCATCAACAATATAAGGTTGGTGAAAAAATACCCGTCACATCAAAATGGTCCTTTGCGTAGTAAAATTAATAGAAACATTTTTCAAACGACCACTAGTGTTATACAAGGCTCAAGAAGTACTTCTCAAAAAAAAAAAATAATAATAATAATAATAAAAAAAGGGCTCAAGAAGTTCTAGCGTACTACCTTGGTACACTTTTATAGTTTATTATAAGGAAAAGTTTGGAACCACAGTTTTCACAATTTTTTACTACAATTGTAATATGATAGAGTGTAATTGATGAAGGAAAAGTAATGGTTAACTACTCATAATCTGCCATGTCAGAGTTGTGATACAAAAATTGTAGAATAATTTGTGGTCCTAGAGATATTCCTATTACAAGGATTGCACTAATTGAAAGTTCTAAAGAATATTCCACACTGAAAAAACCCATTATATTTTTAGATTTTGATTACAACTGATTATGTTTTTTTTTAATTTTATACGAGGAGGATGTGGTTGAGTATTGCACCAGTGTTAGAGGATTAGTGCTAAGTTGCTAGAGGCCATATCAGAGAGCTTGGGCCTAGAAAGAGACAGCATTGAAAAGGCTTTAGGCAAGCAGGGTCAACATATGGCATTGAATTATTATCCACCTTGTCCACAGCCAGAGCTTACTTATGGGTTGCCTGGTCATACTGATCCTAACTTAATCACAATTCTTCTTCAAGATGATGTGCCTGAATTGCAGGTCTTAAGAAATGGCAAATGGATTGCTGTCAATCCTATTCCCAATACCTTCATTGTCAACATTGGTGACCAAATGCAGGTACAATTACACCTCTAGCTACTTTTTAGTACCGTTGTTATTATTTTATTACATGTTTGGTTGAACTTATTTTCATCTCGAAAAGGAATATATAATTTTTTTAAAGTACCAATTTTTTCGAAGGATATTTTTATACAATAAACAAGATAAACTAATATGCGTCATACCCTAAAAGGATTAAATTATTCGAGTTATAATTGAGGTTTCTTTTAATTGCTTATACAATAAACTTGATCTTTTCTCTACATCAGGTACTTAGCAATGATCAATACAAGAGTGTGCTTCATCGAGCTATTGTGAACTGCAACAAAGAGCGAATATCAATCCCAACATTCTACTGTCCATAAATGATGCTCTAATACGACCTGCTAAGGATCTTATAGACGATACTGCAATCTATAGAAATTTTACATATGCAGAATACTATAAGAAATTCTAGAGCAAAGGACTTACAACTTAATGTTGTTTAGACATGTTCAAAACATCTAGTGCTTGACCTATAATGTACAATTCCTAGAACATGCTTGTCCTGTTAAAGTGGTAATTTAGTTACTTAAATTTATCATTTCTTACTAGTTTCAAAATCTTAAAATATGAAGTAATGTATCATGTCATTGGTCTGATCTTTGATCTTTAGATAAAGTTGTAATGGCTCTCAAAAATGAATAAATTCCCTCTATCTTTCATCTATTTGTTTGTTCAGTTTTAAAAGGTTGATCTTAAGTTCAGTTTTTAAACAATTTATATTTCTGGTGCAAATCTACTAAATTGTACCTATGATGCATTTGACTTATTAGTTCACCAAAGTTAAAATATCCGAGTCATTGACTAAAAGCTGAACTAATAACCAATATATCATGAGTTAGTGCTGAAACCTAACCTTTTTTCACGCCTTACTAAGATAGCAAGTTGTAATTGGAGTAAGATTAGTCTAATATTGATTTCTCATAAGGTTATTAATAACATCATTTTTATTATGCACTAAGTCAAATTAACAACTGTGAAAAACTTTGTATTCTTGGACTTTTTGATATGTTATTCAATTGATTGTGATTTTCTTTTTCAATTCGCCATCCAATAAGCCTTATCACCACATATTTAATTATTTTTGAAGATTAAAAAAGAACCTGGTGCAAATCAAGCCGCCCAAAGACAGCAGAAGGGGTCAGAGCTGTGACTTTTTGAACACCAAGTTCTGATTTCATGCTTATTAATTGACAAAGTTACAGTGGTCTGGTCAGCTACCTAGCATACTAAACCTGGTTCATCAATTTCTGTTTGACATCAAATCCACATCATGAGCTCCAAGGAAAGCCAGATTGGGGCATTCACCAATGGAGAGGACAGTCTTTCCCAGTATGCAATGCAACTGGCTACTGCATCAGTGTTGCCCATGGTATTGAAAGCAGCAATAGAGCTTGGTGTGCTTGAGATTTTGGATAGAGCTGGTCCTGGAGCACTTCTTTCTACTTCCCAAATAGCATCCCAGCTACCCACTCACAGCAATCAAGACAAGTCTTTGCTTCTTGATTGTATGCTCAAGCTTCTTGCTAGCCACTCTATACTCACTTGTTCTATTGCCACCCCTCAGCATGATGGCCAAGTTTCCAGGCTCTATGGTCTGGCACCTGTTTCCAAATACTTCATCAAAGACAAGGATGAATTTGGAGGATCACTTGCACCCTTCTTAGATTTGTTCCAGGACAAAGTCACGATGAATATCTGGTATTACTAGCTAACAAAATGCTAAAACTTTCCTTAATATCATCATTTAGTAACATTTTCTATTTAGTACTTTGACTTTTACAGTTTTACTTCAATAATCAAGTTAGTCTTTAAGAAATTAGTTTTGTCAATTTAGCCCATTTTATCAAAGTAAGTGAATATGGTCGTTTTTGTCCAAATCAGCTAGTAAATGAAATCATTTGTATATATACATAATAATACTCATCAAACAACAAGACCTATTATAATTTATATGGAGCATCTCATAAATGTTGACATTTAAAAATTAAATAAAAATAATGTTTAAACAGAGTTGTTTGTTAACAAATTTGGACAGAAAGATCAAATTGATTCATTTTCACAAGGTGGGAAACTAAATTGATATAAATTTGACAATTGAAAATAGAAGTCTGAATTTTACAAAATTTTAATGATAGGAATCACAACAGGTGCTTAACAAAAGCTAGAACTTTCTTTATTATCATCATCCTACTATCTTCTTCTTCTTTTTTCCCCTTCTGTAAGAAGTTTAATGTTAAGTATCACAACAGGTACCATTTGAAAGATGCAATTTTGGAAGGAGGAATTCCATTTTCCAGGGCTTATGGGATGGAAGCAAATGAGTACGCTGGGAAGGATGACAAATTCCGTGAAATTTTCATGGGCTCAATGAAAGATTTGAACCCATTAGTTATGAAGAAGATTCTTGAGAAATACAAGGGCTTTGAAGGTCTGAAATTGCTGGTGGATGTAGGAGGTGGTGATGGCACTCTCCTTAACATGATCATCTCCAAGTACCCTACCATTAAGGGTGTCAACTTTGACTTGGCCTCTGTTATAGAAAAGTCACCCTCCTATCCTGGTATGAATTTCAATACTTGGGTTTCATCAATTAACCATTTCTAACTTAAAAGGAAAAATACTATTCTTGTCTTGTGTCATGCATTAATTCAAACCAAACCTAAAGTGGATTAGTATTGAATTCATGGTGTTCAAGATCTATATTCAATGAGTGACCTGCAGATGCTCCTACTTCATGCTAGGGCTAGCCCAAGACAAGACTTGTTCCATTTTAATACTAAGGGGTCAGTCATGTTAGGCTCAACCTTAAGTTAACATGAAAAAATAAAATGAATTTGAAGTGGGACACTCAATTGTATCAAAGGGGAGTCACTAGTATGGCATTTGATAAATCTTGCTCTCAAATTAATTTACTTTCATATTTTGCTGTGTAAATTCTTGGGAGGTTTATTGTTGCAGGTATCGAGCACATTGCCGGAGACATGTTTGTAAGTATTCCAAAAGGAGATGCCATTTTTATTAAGGTAGGTTCATTACAATTGAACCCAACAAATATTATCTATATCCCTCTCTAACACACCGATTAATGAAGATTGTATTTCCCCCATAAGTACTAATTAATGATGTATAACTATAAACCGAGTTCTAAGAGTTGGTCTTTGGAATTCCAATGGTACTACAGAGAACAACAAACATAGATTAGTGATTTGTTGGTTGTACATTCTGGACATTTTTCAACTGACATTGTGATTTGTATGAGACAGTGGGTACTCCATCATTGGGACGAGAAACAATGCTTGAAGGTATTAAAAAATTGCTATGAAGCACTACCAGACCAGGGAAAAGTGATAGTAGTAGATATGGTGATTCCAGAAGCCCCTGCAACTACTGGTGATGATAAAAGCTTGTTTCAGTTATATTCGTTCCTGATGAATACAAACCCTAAGAGAAAGGAGAGGACAGAAAGAGAATTTGAAAGATTGGCAAAAGATGCAGGATTTTCGGGTATTCAAGTGGCATGTTGTGCTTATAATTTTTCGGTTGTGGAATTCTACAAAAATATGTAAGATATGGTCATCAAATGTTCTACAATTGCATCAGCAGACATCAATAAAATGTTCCCTAAAACATGTACCGTATGAATGATAAAAATGCATAGAACCTCTGTGGACTTTTTGTTAGAGGCAAAAGCAGCAGGATTTTAGGGTATTAAAGTGGCATGTTGTACTTATAATTTTCATTTCCGGAGTTCTACAATAATATGTAACATTTAGTCATGACACGTTCTATAATTGCAGCAATAGACATCAGTAAAAATAAAATGTTCTCTAAAGCAAGTACCACACCAATGATAAAAATGCGGATCAAACCTCTGCTGCGACTCTGCTCATCATGCCACTACACACTACCATACTAACCAGTACACAGGTACCTATTTAGTAATCTCCCACTAAACCCCACTTTGGGGTTACAAACTTCAAACAAACAGCCATTGCTCATGATCCCTATTAATACTCGGCGCTACATTGAAGACAACAGATGGCCTGAACAAAGATCCAGAGTGGATATAGATATCCATGGCATCTCCATAATGCCACCAAATAAAAAAAAAACAAAGCAGCAGGCCCATACCAAATCATTCATTCCAACAGCTCTTAATTTTGATGGCTACTGAAGAACAAAGATCCATTTCAGTAACTGATAATAAAGGAAAATTTAGAGAGGAGAGAGATTCAACAAAAGTTGTTGCATGAAGAAATGTACTAATTTTGGAACAGAGGACTTGCAACTGAATGTTATTTAGACATGTTCAAAGCAACTAGTGCTTGAACTATAAGTACTTAAATTTATCATTTGTTATCAGTTTTAATTTTTAACATAAGTAGTAATTATCAAGTCATTAGAGGCGTTGGTCTAAACTTTAGATGAAGTTGTAATGGTTCTCAAAAGTGAATATAATTGCTTCATCTTTTATCTATTTGTTTGATCAGTTCTATAAGGTTGATCTTAAATTCAGTTTTGAACAAGTTATATTTACAAAAGATCTCCTAATTTGGACCTATGATGCATCTGGGTCATTATTTATGAAAGCGCGGTATTTTAACTTTGGTATGACAGTTTGACACTAAAAGATATATATAGTGGAATTTGTGGTTCTCTTTCTCAGCCTTGAACATTAGATAAAAACAGACCTAATAACCAATATATCATGAGTAATGTTGGACACAACCTCTTCTCACCCATTTCTAAGAAGTCTAAGTTAACAAGTTGTTATCGGAGCCCCTCCAAAGCCCTCCGTCTCCTTTCTTAAAAAACTTTCAAACAAGGTAATTGAATTACTCTTCCTCCCTCTACTCTCCTCTCCCTCCTTTTTTAAACATCCAAACAGACCATAACTGTCTTGCGGACATCTGGACCGGGCTGAGGCTTGCCCTATCTAACAACTAAAATAAGGCCCGGCCTTACCTCAAAAAATACCCAAACACGCATCGCCGACTCAAAACACAACACCACCAGGAACACTCCCCCCAGTTTCTCAAAAAAAAAAAAAGGAACACTCCCCCCAAAACATAACACCGACCACTCCAGACTCCAGACATCTGCATCGCGTTCCAGATTCACGATCTATCACTCCAAATTGCATAATGGCAATGGAGCCAGTACCTATGACCGTTGGAAGATTTTGTATGAAAGTTTTTTGTTTATAGCTTAGCTTATATTTGAAAATTATATATATACATATCCTGTAATAAATTAAACCCTAACCCTATTTCCGTTCCAGGGCGTTTTCTAACACTTGGTGTTGGTTTGGGGTGTACACTGAAATTAGCGTTTTCTGGCTATCACGACTTGCGAAATTTATGGCAAGTGCTATTGAGGTTTTTTTTTTTTTTTTTAAACGTTTGTTGACATGATGCTAATCCGTGTTGCTTCTTGGTCACTCAGGTCTTCTGGGGGAGGAATTTCACAGTCACTAACTCATCATCCACAAGCCGAGTATGTCTGCTTTTTGATGCTTTCACCCATTACTTAATAATGATTCATATGGATAAACTTCATTTGAACTTGATGATATGTGTTTATACATATAGCATGTTCGATAATTATTTATTCGATATAGTGCTAATATTTTTGCATCTTTGATTATTGATGCTAGTCCTTGTTGCATCTTGGTCCTTCAGGTATGCAAGAGGTGTTATCAAAAAAGAAATTTCTAAGTCACCAACGCATCCACAAACCGAGACTACCGAGTATGTCTGGTCTTTCATCTGAACTTGATATATGTCATGTATGTATACATGTACTGTCTTGAATCTTACCCAGTGACCAACATCTATTGCATCACCGGCAATGCAATTTCTTGGCTATTGCAATTGCTTGATGTGAGGAAGCTTGTGCTTCCTGTGGCTTGCTGTTGTGGGCTAGCGGTGTTGCCAGAGGCACCCACTCTTCCTTAGTGGATTGAAAATCCACTAGAAGAGACATTATAAGGCGGTGATGTGCCAGTAGGACAGGTGGCATGGGGAGGATGTAAAGAGCTTTATTGATACTGAGAGATCTTGGCACCCATAGATTTGGGCTTTAGCTTTAGCAGATCCATTTGTTGATGCCCTTTTGTGGGTTGAACCACTGGCAATAGTGTAAGTTGTAAGCAAAGAACTATCAAGGTTTGTTAGAGTCATGAATCTAAAGACCATTCAATGGAATATGAGGGGGTTGAATGATTACTTTAAAAGGATGAGAGTAAGGAATTTGCTCAAGAGGTGGAAGATTGACATAGCATGTTTACAGGAAACTAAGTTCGAATTCATAACTAGAGTGATGATTAGGAGTTACCGAGGTGGTCTTCATGTAGATTGGCTTTTCTTGGGATCTGTTGGGGGCCTTGGGGCATTCAATGGTAGTGGTACCTGTTGATGTGGGACAAAAGAAAATGTATAATATTAACACTATTAGACGGTTGGCTGTGAACGGGGAGGAGTCAACTAACCAAAACAGTGATTAATCTGAAAGTAGTCAAATTCTACCAACTTTTATAAACAGAGTACTCTTAGTAAGTGTTAGCCAATCTCCTTTACATAAATACAATATCTTCCACCTCGCCATCCACTTTTCCATCTTCTCAATAATACTTGTCCAAATTTCCTTCGATTTAAATCTTGAACTCAGAGGTAGTTCTAGATTATTATTATTTTTTTGGATAAGTTGGGTTTTAGATATTTCATAGGCAACAGGGAAACCTTACATGCTAGAATACACGCAAGAGCTTCCACATTTGGTACCAACTCAGATTCTCCTAAATGATTTTTTTAGTCTTGAAACTGCCTCAAAGCGTTAGTAGCACACATCTCAAATTAGGGAGTTGTTCTTGATGCTATCCGCAGAAAATTAAAGCGTTGTCATCAACAAATAAAGTAATAAAATTTACTTATCAAAAAAAAAAAAATTATAAAGTAATAGAATTGGAGCCTTATAAATAGGCATGGTTGGGACCTTGTTTACGTGGGCTAAAATTTGGGGTTTTACACAATGTATTTCCATTTCTGAATTTCTTTTTTCTATATAAAAATAAATAAATAAATAGGCATGGTTGCAAAATAATTTGGTGGCTTTGGCCCAAGCTTCCTCCGATATGGGGCGGAAGAAGACTCTTAGAGGAATATGAAGTGGATTTCTTTGAAGAGTAGTTTGAGTGTTTGTCTGTTTTGTGTGAGAGAGTTGTTGGGTGTATTGAAACTCTTTTTATTGATAAGTAATAAATTTTATTGAATTTATAGAAATGTGTCAAGTACACGGGATAGACTAGATGAAAACCATGGCTAAGGTCTAAGAGCACCATGATCCATAAAATCTAATAAATTAGAGAAAGAATATGTTCTTGTGGCTAGCATCCACTCGAACAACATTATGAACGCTTGGAGATTTACACCTTTCGCCTTTCAAAAGTTCTAACATTCCTTTCATGCCAAAGACACCACATCAAACAATGAGCAATAGCCTTCAAGATTGTACTATTCCTGTGTCTTCCAAAATGACCTTGCTAACAAGCTAGTAGGTCCAAAACTCCTTTAGCAAAGTCATATCCCACAATTCTCTAGCAATTGGACTATGCAGGAGTAGATGATTAACTATCTTCCCATTCTTCTTTTACATACAACACCACTAATCGATATTATAAACCTCTTCTTGAGATTATCAATAGTTAAAGATTTTCCCTAATGATGCAGTCCAAAGGTTTGTGATTTTATGTGTATGAGGTTTATGAGTTAGTTTGTGTTTGTCAAAGGACTTGTTTATGTTTGTGAGATTTATTTGAGTGTTGTTTGTGTGAGTTTGTGATTTTGGTTGTGTGTGGTTGTAATCCATATCACTGATAATAGATTTTGGTTGGTGTTGCTTTTGGATGTAGGGTTGAAGTTGACCAAACTACGTTAAATATTTTTGTCTGGTGTGGATGCTTTATTTTATTTTTCTGTATGAATATGCTTTCGCCGCTAGCCCCTAGTCACATGTTACAAGGAAGATAAAGAAAATATTTTCGTAGAAATTTCAATGATGTATTTATTCCTTTATTTATTTTAATTTTTTTATTCCTCTTCTTTTGTAAAATAGCTTTTGCTGTTGTTGTTGTTGTTGTTTTTTTTTTTTTTTTTTTTTTTTTCCAACTTAAAAAAAAAAAAAAAAAAAAAATCCTTAAGTGATATGGCTTTGGGATAAGCATGTTGGATAATTATTGTAATGACTCCAATATTGTTGAATATTGCTTGTATAGGTATTCTGCAACAAAGGATGTTCCTCCAGAACTAAGGTATGTCTAGTTCTTCACTTAAACCCTAAACTAACCATATATATCTTTGTCTTCTTCTACTAGCTTGGTAGTCCCAATTTCACTTCTATAAAGTTCAAAACGTCACGTAATGATAAAAGCTCTGAATAAACTATAAATTTTGAATGTATATGAATGAATGAAATCTTATTTTATTTTACAAACTGCAACTTGATGGACCTTTGCAAATTATAGGTTGACATCAATAAGCAAAATAAAGGTAGTTTGGCCTATTAAAATATGTGTGACCTTTGTTGTTATGTTTATTTTGATTGAAATATATATTTTTTTTTGCCGATGACCAATTTTTTTTTTAAATCATAAGAGTCTAAGGTCATGTCCAACCTTGAGCTGATGTTAGCATTTTATGCGACTGTTATAATGTTTATTTTGTATTTAACCAATTGTATGGTCAATGTTCAAAATGCACACTGATTAGTAGAGTTGTATCTATGTTTATAGGCCAAGAACTTTGTAGCTTAATTGGCATTTCTTGGTATTTCTAATGTAGACGTCTAGGGTTCAGTTGTTATATAAAAAAAAAATATAAGGAAGGTTTTCTACCATTCACCTTTTCCAGACCATGCAAAGTAGGATTTTTGTGCATTGGTATTCAATTATATTCTTTAATTTTTTTCCCTTTTTTAAATATCTTTTTCCCCGTCCTAGTGTGTCCTGCTGCTAGTGTACTTGGGTAGGACTTTTGTGCATTGGGTACTCAATTATATTCTTTATTTTTTATTTTTTGGATATCCCCCCATCCCCCCTGTCCTAGTGTGTCCTGCTGATAATGTACTCGGGTAGCCCTTTTTCTGATTTTAACGAAATTAATATATATATATATATATATATATATATATATATATATAATTATTTGGATTTTGTTGTTAATATTATGTATTTTGTAATTAAATTGATATGTGTATTTTAATCATCCTTTGTAAGTTTTTCTCTTTGAACGAATACTTTTATATAATAATAAATAAATAAAAATTTTGTGCATCGTCTGTTTGGGGCCCAAACAATACATGAGTACGATATCAGAAAAAAACAGTCAAGTTTCAGATTTTTTATAAAATCAGACACCAAACCAGCCCAAAACTTGGTGCTTTGGAATTAACATCAATTATGTGAATGCTTCATATTTTAGGTTCCATCTAGCTAGATTGTAGTGGGTCTTTTTTCCTCTGGTGTTGGATATACAGGGAGAGAAGCCTATTTCTCCTTAAGGAATTATGAGAGCCTAGTCAATTGCTATTGGGTTATTTATTTATTTATTTTTCCTTATTATGGCATTAAAATGGCATTTTCCTTAATGGACACGTTCAAATCTTTATTATGTATTTATTTATTTAATTTTTAACCTAGTTATGTTTAATAAGTATTAAAGCTTATCACATGGTTTTTTTTTTTTTTTTTTTTGAGAAATTATACTTTTCTATCCTAAACTATACCCCATTTACACTTATCTCCCTAAACTTCAAGCATGCATAATTGGCCCCTAAACTAAAACCCATGTAACATTTTACCGCACCAATCACTTTCTTAATTAAGTGTCTAGTTGTCAAAGATTATTTTCGCTAACTTATTTTACTATTCAGCTTATTTTTACTACTATTCATGGGTCTTACTACACTTTTTGGTATTATTTATGGGTCCTACTGTATTATTTCAGTTAACTTTTACCTTTATCTATAGTACTTTCAGCAAAAAGTTTTCAGTTTCAGTAAAATAAGTGGATCCTAAACAGACACGAAGTCTAACGGAATGTAGCATTAAAGGACCAATTTACTCTCTACCATCTGTTTTGGAGGGAGGGTTAAGTTGGTCTTTTAATGTTGAATTCCATTAGACTTAACTCTAAAATAGATGGTAAGGGGGTTGTTCTTGATGCTATCCACAGAAAATAAAAGTGTTGTCATCAACAAATAAAGTAATAGAATTTACTTATCAGAAAAAAATTTAAAATAATAAAGTAATAGAATTGGAGCCTTATAAATAGGCATGGTTGCAAAAAATTATGGTGGCTTTGGCCCAAGATTCCTCCCATATGGGGTGGAAGAAGACTCTTAGAGGAATATGAAGTGGGTTTCTTTGAAGAGTAGTTTGAGTGTTTGTCTGTTTTGTGTGAGAGAGTTGTTGGGGTGTATTGAGGCTCTTTTTATTGATAAGTAATAAATTTTATTGAATTTATAGAAATGCGTCAAGTACACGGGGTAGACTAGATGAAAACCATGGCTAAGGTCTAAAAGCACCATGATGCATAAAATCTAATAAATTAGAGAAAGAATATGTTCTTGTGGCTAGCATCCACTCGAATAACATTATGAACACTTGAGCTTCAAATCCACAATAGTCTGTTAACTCTGTTCACACCTTTCACCTTTCAAAAGTTCTAACACTCCTTTCACGCCAAAGACACCACATCAAACAATGAGCAATAGCCTTCTAGATTGCACTGTTCCTGTGTCTTCCAAAAGGGCCTTGCCAACAAGCTAGTAGGTCCAAAACTCCTTTAGCAAAGTCATATCCCACAATTCTCCAGCAACTGGACAATGCCGAAGTAGATGGTTAATTGCCTTCCCATTCTCCTTTTACGTACAACGCCACTAATCGATATTATAAACCTCTTCCTAAGATTATCAATAGTTGAAGATTTTCCCTAATGATGCAGTCCAAAGGTTTGTGATTTTATGTGTATGAGGTTTGTGAATTAGTTTGTGTTTGTCAGAGGACTTGCTTATGTTTGTGAGATTTATTTGAGTGCTGTTTGTGTGAGTTTGTGATTTTGGTTGTCTGTGGTTGTAATCCATATCACTAATAGTAGATTATGATTGTTGCTTTTGGACGTAGGGTTGAAGTTGACCAAACTATCGTTAAATATTTTTGTCTGGTGTGGATGATTTATTTTATTTTTCCGTATGAATATGCTTCCGCTAGCCCCTAGTCGCATGTTACAAGGAAGATAAAGAAAAGATTTTCGTAGAAATTTCAATGATGTATTTATTCCTTTATTTATTTTAATTTTTTTTGTTCCTCTTTTTTTGTAAAATAGCTTTAGCTGTTGTTTTTTTTTTTTTTTTTTTTTTTTTTCCAACTTAAAAAAAAAAAAAGTGATATGGCTTTGGGATATGCATGTTGGATAATTATTGTAATGACGCTAATATTGTTGAATATTGCTAATTTAGGTATTCTGCAACAAAGGATGTTCCTCCTGAACTAAGGTATGCCTAGTTCTTCACTTAAACCCTAAACTAACCGTATCTATCTTTTTCTTCTTCTACTAGCTTTTTAGTCCCAATTTCACTACTATAAAGTTTAAAAAGTCACGTAATGATAAAAGCTCTAAATAAACTATAAATTTTGAATGTATATGAACGAATGAAATCTTATTTTATTTTACAAACTGCAACTTGATGGGCCTTTGCAAATTATAGTTTGACATCAATAAGCAAAGGAAAGGTAGTTTGGCCTATTAAAATATGTGTGACCTTTGTTGTTATGTTTATTTTGATCGAAATATATTTTCTTTTGCCGGTGACCAATTTTTTTTGGAAATCGTAAGAGTCTAAGGTCATGTCCAACCTTGAGCTAATGTTAGCAATTCATGCGACTTTTATAATGTTTATTTTGTATTTAACCAATTGTATGGTCAATGTTCAAAATGTGCACTGGTTAGTAGAGTTGTATCTATATTTATAGGCCAAGAATCTTGTAGTTCAATTGGCACTTCTTGTTATTTCTAATGTAGACGTCTAGGGTTCAATTGTCACTTTAAAAAAAAAATGTAGGGAAGGTTTTCTACCATTCATCTCTTCCAGACTATGCAAAGTAGGACTTTTGTGCATTGGGTACTCAATTTTATATATGTATATATATATATATATATTCCTTTTTTGGATATCTTTTGCCCCCTGTCCTAGTTTGTCCTGCTGCTAAAAAACTTGGGTAGGACTTTTGTGCTTTGGGTACTCGATTATATTCTTTAATGTTTTTCTTATTTCCTTTTGGATATCTCTCTCCCCCCCCCCCCCCCCCCCCCCCCGCGGGTCCTAGTGTGTCCTGCTGCTAATGTACTTGGGTAGCACTTTTTCTGATTTTAACGAAATTATATATATATATATAATTATAATTATTTGGATTTTGTTGTTATTATTATGAATTTTGTAATTAAATTGATGTATGTATTTTAATCATCCTTTGTAAGTTTCTCTTTGAACAAATACTTTTATGTAATAATTATAAATAAATAAAACCTCGTGCATCGTCTATTTGGGGCCCAAACAATACATGAGTATGATATCAGGAAAAAAACAATCAAGTTTTAGATTTTAAAAAACTAAAACTTGTGTGATATGTGAGTTTGTGATTTTGGTTGTGTGTGGTTGTAATCCATATCACTAATAGTAGATTTTGGTTGGCATTGCTTTTGGATGTAGGGTTGAAGTTGACCAAACTACGTTAAATATTTTTGTCTGGTGTGGATGCTTTATTTTATTTTTCTGTATGAATATGCTTCCACTAGCCTCTAGTCACGTGTTACAAGGAAAATGAAGAAAATATTTTTTGTAGAAATTTCAATGATGTATTTATTCCTTTATTTATTTTAATTTTTTTATTCCTCTTCTTTTGTAAAATAGCTTTTGCTGTTGATTTTTTTTTTTTTTTTTTTTTCCAAATTAAAAAAAAAAAAATTCCTTAAGTGATATGGTTTTGGGATAAGCATGTTGGACAATTATTGGAATGATGCTAATATTGTTGAATATTGCTTATTTAGGTATTCTGCAACAAAGGATGTTCCTCCAGAACTAAGGTATGTCTAGTTCTTCACTTAAACCCTAAACTAACCATATCTATCTTTGTCTTCTTCTACTAGCTTGGTAGTCCCAATTTCACTTCTATAAAGTTTAAAAAGTCACATAATGATAAACGCTCTGAATAAACTATAAATTTTGAATGTACATGAACGAATGAAATCTAATTTTATTTTACAAACTGCAGCTTGATGGGCCTTTGCAACTTATAGGTTGACATTAATAAGCAAAAGAAAGGTAGTTTGGCCTATTAAAATATGTGTGACCTTTGTTGTTATGTTTATTTTGATTGAAATATACTTTCCTTTGTTGATGACCATTTTTTTTTTTTTGAAATCGTAAGAGTCTAAGCCTCTAAGGTAATTTCCAACCATGAGCTGATGTTAGCATTTTATGTGACTCTTATAATGTTTATTTTGTATTTAACCAATTGTATGGTTAATGTTCAAAATGCACACTGGTTAATAGAGTTTTATCTATATTTATAGGCCAAGAACCTTGTAACTCAATTGACACTTCTTAGTATTTCTAATGTAGACGTCTAGGGTTCAATTGTCACTTTAAAAAAAATGTAGGGAAGGTTTTCTACCATTCATCTCTTCTAGACCATGCAAAGTAGGACTTTTGTGCATTGGGTACTCAATTTATTCTTAATTTTTTTTTTTTTCCTTTTTTGGATATCTTTTTCCCCCGTCCTAGTGTGTCCTGCTGCTAGTGTACTTGGGTAGGACTTTTGTGCATTGTGTACTCAATTATATTCTTTAATGTTTTTTTTTTTTTTTTCCTTTCTGGATATCTTCCCCCCCCCCCCCCCCCCTCCCCCTCCTTCCAATCCCCGTGTGTCTTGCTGCTAATGTATTTGGGTAGCACTTTTTCTGATTTTAATGAAATTAAATATATATATATATATAATTATTTGGATTTTGTTGTTAATATTATGAATTTTGTAATTAAATTGATGTGTGTATTTTAATCATCCTTTGTAAGTTTTTCTCTTTAAAAGAATACTTTTATGTTATAATAAATAATAAAACAACCTTGTGCATCGTCTGTGTGGGAGGACTTTCGTCTTGGCCCCCAATCAGGTATTGTTCGCTTTGGGATGGGCAAGCTTGCCCATCCCAAAGCGAACAATACCTGATTGGGGGCCAAGACGAAAGTCTTCCCACAGTCTATTTGGGGCCCAAACAATACATGAGTACGATATCAGAAAAAAAAACAGTCAAGTTTTAGATTTTTATAAATTCAGACACCAAACCAGCCCAAAACTTGGTGCTTTGAAATGAAATTCTTTGAAATTAACATCAATTATGTGAATGTTTCATATTTTAGGTTCCATCCAACTAGATTGTAGTGGGTCTTTTTTCCTTTGGTGTTGGATATACAGTGAGAGAAGCCTATTTCTCCTTAATGAATTACGAGAGCCTTGTCAATTGCTATTGGGTTTTTTATTTTTTATTTTTTATTTTTTATTTTTTATTTTTTATTTATTTTTTCTTGTTATGGTATTAAAATAGCATTTTCCTTAATGGATATGTTCAAATCTTTATTATGAATTTATTTATTAAATTTTTAACCTAGTTATGTTTAATAAGTATTAAAGTATATCACATGGTATTTTTTTGGGAGAAAAAAAACTATTCCACCCTAAACTTACCCCAATTACACTTATCCTCCCAAACTTCAAGAATGCATGATCGCCCCCTAAACTAAAGCCCATGTAACATTTTACCCCCTCTCGTCACTTTCTCAATTAAGAGTGTGTTTGGCATGAGCTTGCAAACTCAGCTTTTAGCTTTTATGTACAGTTTTTTAAAACCTTACTTTTTTCTGCATTTTCTCACATTTTCAATTTTTTTTTAAGGTACAAACATACTTTAGCGCACTTTCAACAAAAAGTTTTCAATTTCAACTAAATAAATTGTTCCCAAACGGACCCTAAGTCTAATGGAATGTAGCATTAAAGGACCAATTTACTCTCTACTGTCTGTTTTGGAGGGAGGGTTAAGTTGGTCTTTTAATGTTGAATTCCATTAGACTTTAAAATAGATGGTAAGGGGTTAAGTGTCACAAAGTTATAAACTTTGGGGATCAATCATGCATTTTGATGGTTCATGGGGCAAAGTGTAAAATGGGGTATAGTTAGGATGGAAAAATGTCATTTTTTCCCTTTTCTTTTAGCGTATTACATGGTGACTCTACTCTTTTTTTTTTTCTTTTTCTTTTTTTTTGTCTTGGAATGATCTTTATATGTTTCTGGAATTTCGATGTACATTTTATGTAGATATTTTTTTTATGTGATATAGCATGAAAGGGTCTCATCTATATGCAGCAATAAAGATTATAATTGGGTATATAAACTAGTGCTTAGTTTGTATATGCTTCTATTCAAATGCTGGTTTGAATATTTCATATACATATGATACTTTTATATGCTGTTTTGAGACATTTTATACCTTCCAAGTATTAGAATGATTCTCTTTCTGAATTTTGCTTGGCCCTTGCCAAAATATAATTATTTGAAACATTCCTTTATGATGCAATATAAGATTTTTTTGAGCTTGACTGTTATGAATTCTATGATGATAGGATTCTAGGAAAGAAAAAACTCATACTTTCTCATTGACTAGTTTAACTGTATATACTTGTTGCAATTTGAGAGAGATTTTTATAGAAATAAGAACATTCTATAATTTAGGCATTACCAGATACCCATGTAATTTACATTAGTTGATATTTAAAATGCTAATGAGCTCTAGTTCAAATGTTTCTAGCTCCTCTTGTGAAAGCATGGTAAAATGTGAGATGATTGGTTCAAGACATATCAATTGCATGTGTAAATTTCTAAAAACAATAATAGATCAAATAAAACATTCCTAGACTAAGTTAACTGCACATGCAAATTTAGGGTGAATAATTTGTATTTGTCTTCCCCCCCACCCCCCCATGTAGCAGTTTTATGTGTTCATGGTTACATGCATGTTGAAACTCCCAAGTTGTTATCTATGTTAATGTTGTTCGTTTAATTTCTAATACTACAATCATGCCCAACTATTATATCTTTATACTGCACACTTTGTTGAACTTGGTGATTTTGCTGGAAGGATATGTGATTATGGAAAGAAGGATACATGATTATGGAATTTGCATCTGTTTATGCCTTTTTGGGCTATTGATATTCATTGACTTTGTTCTGCATTGAACAAATATAGTTGTTTCTATTATTATTTTCATTCTATGAAAAAACATTTATTGAACAGGTTGGCTAGAATCCATAAGTTTATTGTCAAGAACGGAGAGGCAGCAAAATCTAAGACTTTGGGGGAGTTGGCTGAGGACCTTAGGTAAGTCTTACAATTTAAATAAATCTATTACATCACATATGTATATTGAAAGACACATTAGTAGCACTAGGTTCTGCTCAGAGGAATCTCCAAACTTGATTTGTATAAGCCAAATATAATGTACTTGTTGGGCTGTAGAAATTTTTCCTCAAACAAATAAAGTTAAAATCAAATTCTCTTTAATTAGGTGTGGTGGTTCATAAAATTTTATTGGATTTTCAAAGATGTGCTACAGTCGATTGATTTTTTTTTTGGGTTGCTTTCATAGCAGGTGTTTGTTGCACAACAAAAGCTTAAAAGCATAACTGTGACTCATGTCTAGTTTTTTATGGGTTTCACACTTTGGCAATGAATTGGTCAAACTTTTGGATTAAAAAGTGAAATATTTGTTATTTTTTGTTGTTCTTGTGTTAATATATATATATGTGTGTGTGTGTGTGTGTCTGTATGTATGTATATTTATTAATGATTTCCCATTTTACTTTTGGCCTAGGGCTTGGGGAATTGGAGGTATTTGGAGCGAATTGGCAGAAGCAAAAGGAAATGAAGTTGTGAAGAAAGATTGATGTGAAATTAGAATATTCATGTTTCCCGCTTGTTAACCAACTATTAACTTTTTGCCTATGATAGCTACTTCAAGACAAAACCTGATCTTACCTTACAACTAGTATTATGCCTTAATTAAAGATTATATGTAAATAAATCAAAACTAAATTAATATTTAGTGGGTAGTTGGAAACTTTAATAGCTTTTTACCTAAAATAAATTAACTATTTTAATAGTGAGTCAAATGACAAAAAAAAAAAAAAAAATTATGTGGGTATTGGGAGGATTTATTCCTTGATTTTGGAGGATTAGTGTTAGAAGAAAGAATGCTATGCAGCTGTAAGGAGTTTTTGAAAGATGTACCCAGATGTAGTTTTGCGTTAGATATGGCAAGCTTGATGAGGTAGTTTGGAAGAGATATTAAGATTGAATAGTTTAGAACTTGGAATGTTAGAATTAGACGTAGGTCCTAGCAACCATGCTATCCGTGTTTATAGTTTGACCTTAATATTTTGGAGTTGTATTGTTAGTCTTATTGATTTTTAAGTTAGCAATCTTAATTAGGTGGTCTTTGAAGGACACTGTATCAAAGAGGCTGTACTGGGGTGGCTGTTAGCTTTTGCTCTGTTTGTAACGTGTTTACTCTTCGATATAATGTCTGAATTATCAACAACAACAAAAATATTAGTAGTTGAACTGGATCATGAGGAACAATGCTAATCTGCTTTCATGCAATTACTACTTTTTATTTCGAATGATTATTGTTGATTGCACATCACTACTCTCTATTTTATATGTTTGAATATGTTATAATTGGGGAGTTCATCCATGGTGCTTGTTGATTCTTAGCTAGTTTGAGGGGTTAGGGGTGTGCTGTTTTTGTTGTCAGCAGCTTTTGCTGAGTTTGTGTTGGGTCTCCCCTATTATTGTGCAAGGTTTTATTTTGCATTAGGTTGGCCTTTGTGATTTAGAGGCCTGATGGTTTGGTTATTTCAGTTGAGGTAGATACCCTATTAGTTAATCACTTATTCTAGAGAAGAAAGGCCTACAAGCTTTCAAAATACATTCTTCTAGTGTTGACTGGACAACAACCATCATGAGCAATCACTACTGCTATTATTACATGTGTAGCAATCCCATAACCACAAGTTATCTTGTATCAACATTTATCAAATCGACTCACTATGTTGTCGCACAAAATAGTTGTGGCAAAGTGTGTGTGTGTGCTTGTGTGTGGTGCTAACATTATTCAATCATTTTAATTGGAAAGCACTTAATCTCATTGACAAATGCAAAAACCTCCCTAATTAAGATGAATTAATAGTATTTAAAAAAATAATAGAAAAGCTTCTAAGCGCACACGTAACACATGCAAAGAGGCTAGTATACACTATTATCATCCATAAATATGGTTGGACAAATGTATACATATGGAATTAGGATGGATTGAAAATGTTTGACATTAAATCAACAACAGGAAAGCCTCTGATAATTTGATAACGTATTCTTAATATATTTATAAAAAAAAAGTTTTAAAAAATTAAATCAGAGGCAGAGCACCCAAGGTCATAAAATTGGGCTTTCATTTTTTGAGAGTTTTAGATTTGAGTTTGTGTAACTGGTTGGTATTGTTTTGAATTTTATGTGTGTTTCAAAAATTTTGGGTTCGTGGCCGATGAGGGAAGAGAATGCGAGAGAAAAGCAGGGGTCTCTCTCTCTCTCTCTCTCTCTCTCTCTCTCTCTCTCTCTCTCTCTCTCTCTCTCTCTCTCTCTCTCTCTCTCTCTCTCTCTCTCTCTCTCTCTCTCTCTCTCTCTCTCTCTCTCTCTCTCTCTCTCTCTCTCTCTCTCTCTCTCTCTCTCTCTCTGGGGAGGTAAGACCGTAAGAGACTATAAGAGTAGTTCCAGTGATGTTGATGAGATTCAATGTTACTAAAAAAAATCAACCATCAAATATGACATTAGTACCATCTAATTCAACTAAGAACCTAAAAAACCATCAAATGAAGTACTATCTGAGAGCATTTGCATTGGTCAATGCATAATATATTTTCATTTGAGCTACAATAATTGCGTAATATGTACCACTACTATTCATGTGCATATCAATATCTTATTTATTTATCTTGCTTCTCTTTTTCTCACTCTTCCCATCTATTGAAATAGTAAAAAAATAAACGAAGAATGAATATTATATTGAAATAGAATGTAGAATGGATAATTTGATATAGGTGTTTTTGAAAAGTGGTTGTCTAAAATAGAAAAAGTAAATTCTTGTATTAAAATAGGCAAAAAATTCTGCAAAAATTGATGCTAATATTCTAATGTGACTAAAAAAATAAGAGAAGATCCAATCAAAATACTCATCACTATTTACAGCCATAGTTTGACGTGGCAAAATAGGTCGGTATTCGCCAACCTGACTTGAACTAGATTTTTTTTTTTTTTTTTTTTTGAAGCAAAAATGGGTTGACCCGACTTGACCCACTTAACCCGTGATTTGACCCGTATTTAAAACTTTTTTTTTTGGGTAAAAAAAAAAATTAAGACATAGTTGGTTACTTGGTTTACATGATAGTTGCGGGCTTTACATTGCACAACTCAAACTCAATTGTCCAATAATATAATGCACCTGATTATTGTAATTTTTTTCTAAAATACATTAAATTTTTATAACATTTTTTAAGTAAAGCCACTAAAAAATTTTATATGTACTTATATTTAATGTCATTCAAATACATTGGCCTCAAGAAAACAATTGACATATATATCTAGTTGCATGCAAACAATTGAAAGATGGTGATTGAGGCATTTTTCTTGCTTGAATAACGTGATAAGTAAAAATACATTTAGATAGCAAATGATAAAGTACATACCAAGATAATCTAGTAACAGTAGAGTTAAAAAAAAAAAACATATATTTGAAATTATAGACATGTGTAAGAGGCAAAATTTTAAGCCAATTATAAAATGCCACATCAAAATTTAGTGACAAATTCTGAATTAATGTCATTAAATTAATTAAATCAAATGATGACATGTATTGTCCAAATTGATATTACATTGACATATTGAAATTTGCCACGTGTCATTTGGCCCACAAGATAAAGATAAATTCCCTATGCAAAATTTAGGGATAATTATCTTTATTAAAATAAATAAATAAAATAAAGATAAAATTTTCTATTCAAAATTGATAGATAATTATCTTTATTAAAATAAATTAAATAGAGACAATTATTTATCTTTATTGATTATTATCTTTATCAAAATAGATAAATAGAGATGATTATCTCTAAGAAGAATTTGGGACAATCAAAAGTCTACCACATACTTTCAAGTATATAAATTCAAAGTGGAGCTTATCCTCTAAAATCAGTATAAATAGAGGACATCCCCCCTCATTTTCAACCAAGGTTATCGATTCCGTACCGTACCGGCCGGTACGGCCGGAATATACCGTACCGGCCAGCAATCCGGTACGCTCGACCCCCCTGCTTCGTACCGGAAAAAATACCGGCCGTACTGGCGAAATCCGGCTGTACCGACCGGTAATTGGATACCGGACAGAAACATGAAATATACCTTCTTCTTTTTTCTTTTTTTTTTAGTTGATGTTAAAGTTTAAAACTATGAATTATTTGTTCTTAATTGAAGTAATGTTTTACGGTAAACATGAATTTTTGAGATATTGTTTTATGGTAAATAGAGATTTTGTGTGTGTATGTGTGTGTGTGTATATATACAATATTAAATATATAAAATAGCGGTAAACCCGAAACGGTACACCGGTATTGACCGGTATCCGAAATATATCGTACCGATGGCCAAACCGGTACGGCCTCCAGTACGGTATTGACATCCTTGTTTTCAACACAAAAGTTTTCAAGAGACCCAAGCTCTAGAGAAATTCTGTCTCAAGAATCTTTGAAGAACTTGAAGCATCTTTGAAGAATTTGAAGAACATTCAAAGGGCATGAAGAACTTGAAGGACAACAAATCTCTAACAACCTCAAGACTAGAGATTTGTTGTAAAGACCGTTCAATCCACCTTTCAACCAAAATCAAGAAGATCTCTTGTTCGAGTTCTTTGAAGTTCTATTGGAATTAAGCTAAAAAGCCTCCATAAACCTCAACAAACCCAAATCTTTGAAGCTCAATGGATCAAGCCTCTAAAGCCCCGAAGAACTTCAACCTAAGAGCCTTCACGTTCGAAGACTTGAAAAACAACAAATCTCTAATAAGCTCAAAGCTAGAGATTTGTTGTGAAGACCGTTTAATCCATCCTCTAACCAAAGTCAAGAAGATTCCTTGTTCGAGTCAAGTTCAAAGAAGATAGAATCAGAGAGCATTCTTTTGTAAAAAAATTGAAATAGAGATTGTACTCATTATTCATCAATACAAATTTACATTTGCAAACCATATTTCTTTTCAATTGTTTAATTTTCTACAATTGGGAAATTTTGTGTTTACAACATGTATAAGAAGTATTCACAAATGTGAAAACAATGAAGCCGAATATATCAATGAAATTGGCATAAATTATGGATGATTTGGCATGTTTTTTAACAATCTATAGCCAAAATAAACCGCTTCTCAAAATAAAGATATATTTTGTGAAGTATGTATTACTTAACAATGACATGATATTCATAAATCATGTATAAATAAGTAAACAACCAAACTTTGGTGTATATTCTCAAATTGAAATGAAGTATCAATCACAATGCATCTAAAATTAAACACAACTATTAAATTATTTTTCAAGATATTAGATTTTGAAGTTAATTTTTAATATTGTAAAAATCTTATACGTTTTTATTATTTGTCAAATTAGCTATCCAATTTGGCATTTGTGATTTTGTTTTTTGTATAATTTTATAACTATTGAAAAAGTAGCAATTTTTTTTTTGAAGAAAGAAAAAAAAAAGTAACAATTTTTTAAGCTAAAGTTTTGTAAAAGTCAAATTACTTATTATTCAAGTCAATTTTTCTTTAAAACCATTATTATATTGAAAAAAATATACATACTCATATCATATATCTCAATTAGAATTCAATATAATTTCTAATTTTTTATAATTTTACACCATGTATCCAAGTGACCTATTAATAATATTTATCGCAAAAGCCAATTTGAATGCCTCACTCACTTAGGTTAAACTATCTTATGATCATTATTGTTGAATGTTTCTGCCCATACGCATGCATTTCAGCCTAATTAGTATAATACCCAGATACCCACTTTGTAAATCACCTTAGCCCAACCATAATTTAATATATTTGGGAGTGCTAAACTTTAATTATGATCCTTAATTGCATTCCTATGCTTTCAATTTAAAAAGTTAATGTTTATAACAAACCCCTTATTTACCTATAAAACCTTAATAGTAACTATTAAATAAATCATATGGGGGCTAAGCAATACTCTCATCCACTTTGAGCATTTAAATTTCGATTAGGGATAGCCTGTTTAAAAAACTCTATATACTACTTTTGTGTTCATGTTTTTTTAACAAGTATTACTGTTTCCTTAAAAAAAAAATCGATTAGGGATAGCAATACTCTCATCCACTTTGAGCATTTTAAATTTCGATTAGGGATATTAATTATATGTTTGTATGATCCATTTAAAATATTTTGTATGAAATATTTTGGTATCATAATGCACTAGTATATTGTTTTAAGATTATTACTAGATATAATTGTCACTTCATGAAGGCAAAAAGATATAGTTATAGGGGAAAAGTTAACAGCTATCCTAAGATATTGGTTTAGAAAATGTTTTTATTTATTCGGGATGCAGAGCTTCCAAACATGTTTCCAGAACTGCTCCTGTTTCAACGTGTCCGAGCTTGATGTGGCACTAGTGTTTTCAACCTCACAGAGAAGCTAATAACCCATTTTTACCGAGTACTCACCATTTCTACCGACTGGCCATATTAGACAATCGCTCTGCTCAGTCCAACATAGTGGGATAGCTTTGATACGGTTTGCCTCAAAACTCAAGAAGTGTTGATGCAGCAAGCTCTGGTCCTAGGTCCTTGTGTCCGAATTGATAAGGGTAGCTACCTTTGCTCCTTGCAGACTAGGCACATGTGGGGAAACATTTTGGCAGACTCCTTCCCTAGTAGCCAGTTATCATTGTAAATATTTATACTCTTTTCATCCCCCAGTCTCCACCGCATACCCATTGAGATCATCTTTCAAGCTTTGAGGATGCTTTGCCAAGCATAGGAACCCCTGGCTGCTGAAGCTTCAAAGATTGATCCTGTTGGAAAATATTTGGCTTTGAAAACCTGAAAAAACAGGGAGTTTTGATCCTTCATTAATCTCCAGACCTATTTCGCCAACATTGCATCATTAAATTTCCCCAAATCTTTGAAACCTAACCCGCCTTCAGCTTAAGGTTTACATAGAACCTCCCATTTTTTCCAATGAATTTTCTTTTGCTCCCCTTTTTGCCCCCAAAAGAATTTTCGAATCAACGCTTTTATCTCTTCACAAAGGCCCACAGGTAATTTGAAACAGCTCATGGCAAATGTGGGAATCGCTTGCACCACTGCTTTGAGCAAAATTTCTCTACTCGCTTGGGACAAAAGCTTCTCTTTCCACCCTTGGAGTTTACACCACACTCTTTCTTTTATAAAGTTAAGGCTTTCTTCTTTTTTTTCCTTCCCACCACAGTCGGTAAACTAAGGTATTTTTCGTATTCTTTCACCTCGGGTACATCTAAGTAGTTGGAGATTAAGGCTTTTGTTTCTTCATTCACTGCCTTGCTAAAGAAGATGGTTGTTTTCTCACGATTAAGCTGTTGGCCTGAGGCTTTTTCGTAAAAAGATAGGATATTTTGGACCACTTGTAAATCTAACAAAGAAGCTCTACAAAATAACAAGCTATCATCTGCAAAAAATAAGTGTGAGATTTTCGGACCCCTTTTGCATAAAGAGAAGCCTCTTATACAATCATCAAAAGCTGTCTTTTGAAGCATCCTATTCAACCCTTCCGAGCATAACAAGAAAAGATAGGGAGACAAAGGGTCCCCCTGCCTTAGTCCTCTTGATGGCCTAATATCTCCCCTAGGCTCCCCATTCACCAAAATGGAATATGACAAAGTGCTAATACACTCAAAGACAAGAGATACCCACTTGTCACAAAAACCCATTTTCTCCATAATCTTCACTAAATAGCTCCGCTCCACCCGGTTATACGCATTGCTCATATCTAACTTCATAGTCATAAAACCTCCCTTCTTAGATATTTGATTTTTCATATAGTGCAACGTCTCAAAAGCAACCAAAATGTTATAATGATCGCTTTACTAGACTGAAAGGCACTTTGAGATTAAAAAATAACACAAGGTAAAATTGTCTTAAGTCTATCTGCTAGAACTTTAGAAATAAGTTAAAAGAGAATATTACAAAGTGCAATAGGGCGGTAATGTATAACCCCAGTCTACAACTACAAATGTTAGATCTTTTTGTAGTTGTATTCTAGTTATGTAATATATTATAAACCTAATTTAAAATACTAATATTATTATTTTCATATGTATTCTAATAAATATTACTGTTTACTAAAAAAAATTAAGTACATATCTTAGAAACTATTCTCTTAAAAAAGTACATTTTCTACAATGTTTTGCTCGTGGCTGCAAATTATGGTTGTTTTATACAATTTTAGAGCTCAAAGCTCAGCGTGTGGCTTTTGCACAAGAAACCCATTCTCCACCCAGGCGAGATAGCCTCCTCCCATGTTGCTCACATGCTTGAAACCCTGCCATCTCATTTACTTCAGCAAGTTGGTTTTATTTTTTTATTTTTTTAATTACCCTTTCTTTTACCCCCTCAGTTTTCTCTTTAATTGTTCAGTTAACAAAAAAAATGATGAAGAAATTGTAAAAAAGATGAAGAAATTCTTAAAATTGTTGCGGAAATTATGATGTTCAAGTAGCTTTTTTATTAATTAAGCATGAAATCTGACCAGCTAATAATTGAAAGATATATACAATCAATTAAATTTTCATAAGACTTACAGCGCTAAGAAGATCAGCAGTTGCAGACACGGATCTGACCCCACTTTGACAACCCTATGCAGATATAACATCAACAGAGATATAAGATAAGAACATGTCCATGATATTTGCTAGGAAGAACTTGGACCATATTAAAGGTAATTTTTTTTTATTACTTTTTTATACTATTTAATACAATATAAATCAAGAAACAATAAAATTTACCACAACAAGTTGGTCCTCTTTGTTGCAAGCAGACGAAACCTCGCTTAAGAACTGAGGATATTTCGCCCTACCCAAAGGTCAAAGTTTCATCATTAACAATATATTATAAATAAATAAAAACCCACATATAAAGGGGCTTATCATTGTTAGAAATTGAAATTACCTTCTGGTGTATTGAACATGTAAGGAATGTTCAAGATAGGGACAGAGCCAGAACTTTAAGTTAAGGGGGGCGGCTTTACTATTGGCTGTGTGCAGCGGTTTCAACTTTTGACTCTGCTACTACTTAGTTGCGGAGTTTTTTTTTTTTTTTTTTTTTTTTTTTTTTTTTTTTTTTTGTTGTTGTTGTTGTTGTTGTGTGTGTGTGAGTAAGAACAAAATTATTTTTGTTTAGAATTTTTTAAATGACAGGGTTGTTTATTTTAAATAAAATTGGTTAATTGAGCTTAATTTTTTTTTTTTTTAAGTTTTACTATTAGTGATTTTTGTTGTTGAGCTATTTTTTTGGGACTTGTATATTTTGTTTTAGATTTTAGATCTATAAATTTTTTTATAGTCACTAAAATTAGGAAAATACTAGCTCTACAAACTTTTTTATAAATAATTGATGTAATAAGTGGTTACTAGTAAGTAAAAAAATGATGTGAGTGGTGGATCCATATGCGAATCAATAAGAATTTACTACCAAAACAATTTGTAAAAATATTGTAAAAAAAGTTTGTGAGTATAGCATTACTCTTAAAAGAATCAATGATATTGTTTAAAGTAAAAAAAAATGTAATTTTATAAAATAAAATTGCTAAAATTAGTACATATATATATATATATATTTAAAAAAAAATTTAAGGGGGGCATTGCCCCCCCAGTCCAAAGCTAGCTACGTCCCTGGTTCAAGATCTTGTCTGCACCCACATGTGACATGCCCTTTCTTGTATTCTTCCACAGTCCTATTTACAATTTGAATAAAGTTTCAAATTTCTTTTAGAATGAAAAGAACTTTAAAGTTAAGACCCTTAATTATTTATTTTTTCTTAAATCCAGTTAAATCACATCTATAGTATTTCCAGTAATTTGAAGAAGAAATGCATGGATCAAAGTACAAAAACAAAAGAGCGTTTTACTTACCTAACATCTAGATATTTGTGGCCAGAATCGATAAGATCCTTAGTTGCATGAACATCAACGGTGACAACTTCTGCTCCCGAGCTACAAAATATAAGAAGAAGAAGAAACAAAACACGAGAGAACATAGCCCAGGAAAAGCCCATATCAAATTTCGCAGTTAAATATATAGTTCTGAAAATTTTATGTGTGGTATCAAAGAAAATTGAAATAGACCTTTCTAAAGAGCCCATGAAGAAGATCAGAAATGGTGTTTATATAACTTGGATTTTCACGTTCAAGATCAGGGGGCTGTTGGCCTGATTTGCCAGAAGGAAAGCCAACTGAATTTACAAAACGTGGGCTGAGCTCACTAGTCACGGTGGCGCAGTTCACTTTCTGTGGGAAGAAATTAATGTGCTGTTATATAGATAAAGTTCCGGGTGCGTATATTTTGTCCAATGAAATCGTGCCACGTGGGGCACGAGAAAATGCTTGGCTTTGATTGACTCGAACTCCACTATTAACCGTGGGCCTAAAATAATGTTGTATTGTTGTACGCCCAATCATTTGTAGTTATGAAAACTTGTGAAGCAAACATAAATAAATCTTTTGACAAGAACATTTTGTTCAAAAAAATGGTTGAGTAATACTAGAAAAATAATACATACTGTCAGACAACAACTTCTTCGTATTAAGAAATCTTAATGCACTAGTCACGCATCCCCTTCTAAAGTAAAGTAAAAAAATAA
Organism: Quercus tomentella; assembly: GCA_028535165.1. Classification (NCBI taxonomy): domain Eukaryota; kingdom Viridiplantae; phylum Streptophyta; class Magnoliopsida; order Fagales; family Fagaceae; genus Quercus; species Quercus tomentella. Next base: position 3,141,037 of record JAPQVY010000001.1, read on the forward strand.
ATAAATAAAAAAGTTATAATATAGCAATCACCATGTCATCAGCATTAGAGGGTTTTGGTACCACTTACAACAATTAATAACATCCGTGTCATGTAGATTGTATATTTTGTAAATTTTGAAAAATACTACGACTACACTTTTGTTATGATTTGTTTAGTAAAAGTAGTAGGTCATGTTGAATACGTGGTGAAGGATATCCAATGTGGGATGTCGAGTATTTAATTTGACATGAATGAATTGAAATCAACTGTTTTGACTTTTTTTGATCAACTTCAAGCTGCTTCTAATGTATTTTGGCAGAGGATTGTGGAGCTTGAAATTTTTGTAGCAATGACTAATGTGCGCCATGGAGTTGAGTATAGGTAGATGGTGTCTTTATACAAGACAATGGTTGGTAGGTTTGATATTCGGTATGGTTGGCCTGACACCATTCTCAGGAAAAAATTTGGGTTTTCTTATTGATTTTGGTCTGTACACCATTCTTAGGAAGAAATTTTGGGTTTTCTAATTAATTTTGGTCTATACAAGGGCTTGTAAAAAAAAAAATTTGGTTGAACTTTTGCTTAGGTTGAGTAAACTTTTCTATCAACTTGTGGTTTGTATTATGATATTGATAAATAGTTGAGTTATTTTTTAAAATTGTTGTTGTCTTCTAATATATTTAGAATTATTATTATTATTATTATTATTATTATTATTATTATTATTATTATTATTATTGTCTTATATCATTGCCCTGCATATTATTATTTTTTGAGTTATATATGATAAAATCTGATAAACACCAAGTCTTCATTATCTTTTGAGTTGTACACACTACAAAAAACTGAGTCTAAAGTGGCGTTCATGAAACGCCACTAGAATCTAAAGGAATATTGACATAGCAAAATCTATTCTCTTAAATCATAAAAGAGTGGTTAGGATTTAAAAAAAAAAAATCTATTTGGTAGAATACCCTAGGAAATTTAAAGGATTCGAATCACATTTTCTTTGATTGATATTTAAGTATATTGCCTAGTCAATAGTATTGTTTTGTTTTGAAAAGTAGAACAATATGCATATTAATTTATTTATAAAGCTGGTTGAAAAGAAGAGCAAGAAAGTAGAGCAGTTTGCCAATGTAATTCGCAACCTATTTGGTCACATAATGGTCATAACTTGTCTAGTCAGTAATCTTATTTTTTAATTGTTTATAGTTACCAAACAAGCTTTTTTGGTTAGAAATAGAAATTTGTTTTCAAAAACAAAAAGGCAAGGAAAATTATAGTTAACCAACATACCCTTAGATCTAAGTTTAAGATTCTATCTGCTATTCCCTGAAGTTTTAGAGTTAAGAAGTAGAAATGTATGTTTAATTTAAGATTCTCTTTGTTATTCAGAAATTTATGTTCAAGATGGAACGGTAAGATATTTGTTAATAATAACATATACCACTAAAAAGTCCGGTAATAAAATACATACTTTTTTATTATAAAAAAAGTAAATAAATTAACTTGAATAGTAATAGAAATGTAGATTTTTAAACATACAATCTTAGTGTTTCTATGGTACTTTTTCATTATATATTTATTGACTTGTGACTGGGCTTTGTAAGGGACAGCAAAAGGCCTATGAGTTACTTGAGAGGGCTGAAATGAGGATGAGGGCTATGGTCGATTCTTTCCTAAAACAAAGAGATCTTGAAGAAGATTCAATTGGAGTTCACTTTGGTTGGATTTGGGTTGTCTGCACTTGGATGGTATGAGGCATATTAGTCTAATGCAAGCTTCAGTCATGTTGAATACATGGTGGAGGATATCCAGTTTAGGGTGGAGGATATCCAATGTGGGGTGTCAAGTATTCAATTTGACATGGATGAATTGAAGTCAACCGTTTTGACTTCTTTTGACTAACTTCAAGCTGCTTCTGATGTATTTCGGTAGAGGATGGTAGAGCTTGAAACTTCTATAGCAATGACTGATGTGCGTCGGGGAGTTAAGTATAGGCAGATGGTGTCTTTATACAAGACAATGGTTGGTAGGTTTGATGTTCGGTATAGTCAGCCTGACACCATTCTCAGGAAGAAATTTGGGTTTTCCGATTGATTTTGGTTTGTACACCATTCTCAGGAAGAAATTTGGGTTTTCTAATTGATTTTGATCTATACAAGTGCATGTAAAAAAATTTTGGTTGAATTTTTGCTTTAGGTTAAGTAAATTTTTCTATTAACTTGTGGTCTGTATTATGATATTGATAAATAGTTGAGTTAGTTTTTTAAATTGTTATTGTCTTCTAATATATTTAGAATTATTATTATTATTATTATTGTTGTTGTTGTTGTTGTTGTTGTCTCATATCATTGCCCTCCATATTAGCATTGGTCTTTCTATCATTACGGATTAACAAACACCAAGTCATTTATTATCTTTTGAGTTGTACATGACAAAATCTGATAAACACAAAGTCTTTCATTATCTTACGCCACTAGAATCTAGAGGAATATTAACATAGCAAAATCTAGACCTTTAAATCATAGAAGAGTGGTTAGGATTAAAAAAAAAAAAAAAAAAACCATTTGGTAGAGTACCCTAAGAAATCTAGAGGATCTGAATCACATCTTCTTTGATTGATATTCAAGTATATGTAAGTCACGAAATGGTCGCGACTTGCCTAGTCAATAGTATTGTTTTTTTTTTTGAAAAGTAGAACAATGTGCGTATTAATTTATTAATAAAACTGGTTGAAAAGAAGAGCAAGAAATTAGAGCAGTTTGCCAATTCAATTCGAAACCTGGCTGGTCGCGAAATGGTCATAACTTGTCTAGTGAAAAGTTTTGTTTTTTTAATTGTTTTTAGTTACCAAACAAGTTTTTTGGTTAGAGATAGAAATCTGTTTTCAAAAAGAAAAAGGCCAAAGAAAAAAAATAGTTAATCAACATACCTAGGTCTAAGTTTAAGATTCTATTTGCTATTCCTTGAAGTTTTAAGGTCAAGAAGCTGAAATGTATGTTTCATTTAAGATTCTTTTTGTTATTCAAAAATTTATGTTCAAGATGGAATGGTAAGATATTTGTTAATAATAACATATACCACTAAAGAGTCCAGTAATAAAATACATACTTTTTTATTATAAAAAAATAAATAAATTAACTTGAATAGTAATAGAAATGTAGATTTTTAAACATACAAGCTTAGTGTTTCTATGGTACTTTTTCATTATGCATTTATTGACTTGTGACTGGATTTTGTAGGGGACGGCAAAAGGCCTATGAGTTACTTGAGAGGGATGAAATGAGGAGGAGGGCTATGGTCGATTCTTTCCTGAAACAGAAAGATCTTGAAGAAGATTCAATTGGAGTTCACTCTGGTTGGATTTGGGTTGTCTGCACTTGGATGGTATGAGGCATACCAGTCTAGTTCAAGCTTCAGTCATGTTGAATACATGGTGGAGGATATCCAGTTTGGGGTGGAGGATATCTAGTGTGGAGTGTCGAGTATTCAATCTGACATTGGTGAATTGAACTCAACTGTTTTGACTTCTTTTAACCAACTTCAAGTTGTTTCTAATGTGTTTTGGTAGAGAATGGTGGAGCTTGAAACTTCTGTGGCAATGGCTGATGTGTGCTAGGGAGCTTAGTATAGGCAGATGGTGTCTTTATACAAGACAATGGTTGGTAGGTCTAATGTTCTGTATAGTCGATCTGACACCATTCTCAGGATGAAATTTGGGTTTTCTGATTGATTTTGGTTTGTATTCTTCAAAAGAAAATTGGGTTTTCTAATTGATTTTGGTCTGTACAAGGGCTGTAAAAAAAATTTGGTTGAATTTTTGCTTTAGGTTGAGTATACTTTTCTATTAACTTGTGGTCTGTGTTATGATATTGATAAATAGTTGAGTTAGTTTTTTAAATTGTTGTTGTCTTCTAATATATTTAGAATTATTATAATTATTATTGTCTCATATCATTGCCCTCCATATTAGTATTGGCCTTTCTATCATTACTGATTGACAAATACCAAGTCATTTATTATCTTTTGAGTTGTACATGACAAAATCTGATTTAGATATCAGTAATTCAAACATACATCAGGGATTTAGACTCAAGCCCTCAAACAATGGCGATGAAGAAGATTTTGGCAAGGTATAAATCTTCTCTTTGTTATTCCTTTTAAGTTTTAGGTCAAGAAGCTGGAAAGCACAAGAACATCAATTGGGTCGGCGCTTTTTAGTCCAATATGATCAGACACATCGTGTGGCAGTAGACGCGACTACACACGTGTCCGCGACCAAAATGACTGCGGATACGATTGAATGCGTGGCATTGGTAACATTTTAACCAATAGAATCTATGAATAAAAACAAATAAGTCATTAGAAAAAAAAAAATTTAAATGAGCAAACAACTACACAAGAAAGACAAATAATTGTTCGGGAAAAAAATAGAAATGAACTTTTCATGTTTGGACTATTATGTATATCAGAGAATTTACTGGAAATCAAAGATTTCTCCCATTGAAGCCAAAACATATTATGCGTGGAAATTTAATAATAATTATTGAAAAAAAGACTAGCATACACACTTACAGCCATACATGCATACAAACAATTCTTAAGAATCTTATTATCCATTTGTTTTGATAGAAATTAATATATAAAAAAATGGTTAAAATGAAAACTATTTTTTGTCAATGAAAAACTTTATTAAGAACATGACTTATTTTTAGAGGTTATTTTATGTTTTTTTTTTTTTTTTTGGAAAAACAACTCTATTATGTTGCTTGAAACAAAGGAAGCCAATAAGAAATATGTGAAACTATTGATAACAAGGCAAAGAGCTATGTGAGTGTAGGCGTATAGTTCTTTCTATCACTCACTTGGTATTAATTGATTTTTAATTAACTTTAAAAATTGGCTGGATAGAGAGAAATGAAAATTGTAAATAAAAAAGACAAAAAAAAAAAAAAAATAGAGAGAGAAGTTTAAAAAATAGTAGCAAAAATAAGTTGAATAGTAAAATAAATTGACTTTTTAATTTGGAGCCAAATGCACATTAAATAATACACATGAATAGTTTTATAATTTGTCACATAATGAGTTTAAAAAGGTAACTTCAAACAGCCAAATTTTTTCTTTTAAGTAAAACCAATGATAGATTTCAATAAAAAAAAAAAAGATTATCTTCAATTAACTCATTTCATAGCCAAGAGTTGTGTGGGTGCAGGCATAAATTTGTACGTCAAATGCCCATAAGAAATAGATTGTTTGAAGATGTGAAGTGGATTATTAATAACATGTGTGATTGTAAATTTGAATAACTAATAGGGAGTTTATAAAATAATATCGGACAACTAATTTTGATAGTATCTAGTTTATTGAGAACTTAAATTTCAAAAATTATTATCGTATTAGAATGACAAGCCTTTTATCAAATTTTAGATGGAAAACCAATTTCATACTTGGTTTGCAATTTATATTGATTACATTAGTTGGTTTACATGATATACATTTTTTGAATTATACAATAAATGTTAATAATTTTTTGTGCATACCAAACACATTAAAAAGTTTTTCAGCTCATTTTCAAGCTCACTATCAAACACGGAAAATGAAATAATTTTTCAAAAAATGTTTTTTGAAAAATGACCCATTTCCAAAAATCACTAACATCAAAACAAGTGGAGAGTTAACCTATGCTTGATTGGGGTGAAAAGGGAGAGAATGGAAAATAGGCGAAGAAAAAGAAGAGTAAAATGGATTTTAAACATTTATGAATCAAATTAAACCTTACAAACACAAACAAACTCTCTCACAAACAAATTAACACACAAACTCAATTCCAAGAATTCAATACTCCCAATAACTCTCTCACTCAATAAGAGTCTTCATTTGTTCTCATGTGGGAGGATTCTTAGGCAAAAATGATCAAACTCTTTACAACAATTCTGTTCATTCACGAAGAAGGAATGTCCAATTATTTCTTCAATATGAAATATTTTTTCTATCCATATTCCATACCAAAAAGAATAATTTTCTTCCGTAACAAGGAAAACCTTTAGTTTCACTTCAAGGAAAAGCAATAAAAAATAAAAATAAAAACCAAATCCGAATAGGAAATTGAGACAAATTATAACATTTTTTGTTTTTGTTTTAAAGATATAATAAGATTTGAACTTGTAGTGTTTGCTAAATGGTTATTGTTATTTAATATCATTTTTTTTAGAATCAAATTTAATATCATATTAAGACATGGAAAGTCTTTCCTTAGGAAAAACTTAGGTATAGGTTGTTAGGTGTTGTTTTTTAAGTTTCTCAATTGAATCCATAACCTTATACTTGCACTAAACAATTAATAGGGTTGTCAATGTTTGACCTAACCCGCAAACTCGACACGAACCCGACACGGGTTTTTGCGGGTTAGGGTTGGGCCTTAGCAGATTTGGGTCATAAACAGGTCAACCCGAAAACGACACGATAAAAAACATGTCATAAGCAGGTCAACCCGCGTAACCTGCAATAGACACGTTTGGCACGTCAATTTATTTGTGTCAATCCAAAATGACACATTTAACATAACCCGTTTAACTCGTATAACAAATAAATATTCATTTTATTTTAGATTTGTCAAATACCTTTTATATCCAACCTATATTTCAAATTTAAAAAGAAAAGTGAGTAATTATGAAAACTTACAAGGGATATAATTGGAAATTGAAACTTTGCAAACCCTAGATCTCTAAACCCTACAAACCCTAAATCTCAAAACCTTCCTACAAATATCTAATTTTATTTTTTTATTTCAACCGTATTACTCACTCTACAAGTGAAGAAGAAAATGTTTTTAGAGTTAGTGAATCAAATGTCTTTGGATGGTAAGAGAGGCTTAGGACAAGATGTTCCCACTACCCGGAATTCTACCTTTCTTATGATTGAGAATGCTCTTTACTACCGGCATGCTTTTTGTCACTTAGAATTTATTGACTCTAATTATAAGAATTGTCCTACTGTTGATGAGTGGAGTAAGGTAGAAAAGATTGACAAATTCTTGGTTGTTTTTTATGATGCTACTTGAATTTGGATTGAAGTGTATGCATTTCTTTTGGAGTGTAAAGAACTTATTTTTAGATGGTGTTGAATTATATTATTTTAAATGTGGGTTGAAGACTTGAAGTGTATGCACAACTCTTGGGATGTATAAAAAAAATTTTCTAGATGGATGTTATATTTAATATTATGTAGGTTGAAATGGGTTGTGTTACATTCGTGTCAACTCAACACGACCTGTTTATTAAGCGTGTCAAGTAAGTTGGGTCAGGTCAACCCGCCTTATTAACAAGTCGGGTTAGGGTTGAAAGATTATGACACGATTATTAAATGGGTCAGGTTCGGGTTGAGCCATTTCGTCGAATACTCCTACCTTGACACGACACGAATTTGACACGCTAACCCGAATTGACACCCTTAACAATTAACCAAAAAAAAAAATTAGTTTGATCAAGGACAATTAAATTCTATCTAGTTCATTAATTAATACAAGCACAAGGGAAATGCTAATGAGTACCCTTAGGGCACTGGTTAAGAATCCATTTAAAGAAAGTTTTTATGGGAAAAGGAAAAAAAAAACAATTAATGTTTTGACATTTTTTTCATTTCCCATAAAAGTGATGTTAAAACTTTCCTAAAATTGATTCTTAACCAGTGCCCTAAAGGCACTCGTTAGCATGACCCAATTAAGAAACCTATGGTGCATGCATATAACAACTTAGGAACTAGTAAACTTAGCTTGAATTTTTTTTTCTTATTTTGTGTAGGCATGATTTAATACAAAATTTCTTATTTAGCAGCAAAAAACTTTATTAATTGACTTAACTAAAACCAATTAGTTTGATATCCTTGTGAAGGGAAAAAAATGTGGCAAATTTAGTTTGATCCAATGAACCATCGATTCTTGGATAGATTATAGAAATGAATGGAATGTAAAATAGTAGGACGTAATTTATTATGTCTAGTGTTCCAATATACTGGATGCAAGTTTAACCTAAAATATTACTCCTATTTGTAAGCTTTTTCAAAGAGAATATGTACGGTACATAAATTGCACTGCAGTTTAGGGAATCACTGATCGATGTTTTAATTGAACTGTGTGATTTGAATTTTAGTGAGATCTCGGTGCTATTAGACCATTTTGAAACCCCAATTTTCCAAGTATATAGAACATTGTTCATTTTTATTAGTATTTTTTTGCTAGATGAAGGCATGAGAGATCAAACTAATCTATATATATTTACCAGCGGAGGTGCCATTAAGCCGAAATACCACTGGCCAAGATGCCAATAGTAAAAGTGTAAAACGGTAAAACCATAAAGTTAGATATAAACAGTATTGATAACAAAGTGCCTGACGCATTATTAATAATTAACAACATGCAAAACTAAATTAATTACTAGCTTTCGCTGTTTATAACTAAATTAATTACTGTTTACTCAAAAAAAAATTAAGTACATATCTCAGAAATTATTCTTTTAAGAAAACACATATTCTGCAATGTTTTGCTCGTGGCTGCAAATTATGGTTGTTTTATACAATTATAGAGCTCACAGCTCAGCGTTTGGCTTTTGCACAAGAAACCCATTCTCCACCCAGGCGAGATAGCCTCCTCCCATGTTGCTCACATGCTTGAAACCCTGCCATCCCATTTACTACAAGTTAGTTTTTTTTTTTTTTTTTTTTTTTTGAATTACCCTTTCTTTTACCCCCTCAGTTTTCTCTTTAATTGTTCAGTTAACAAAAAAAAATGATGAAGAAATTGTAAAAAAGATGAAGAAATTCTTAAAATTGTTGCGGAAATTATGATGTTCAAGTAGCTTTTTTATTAATTAAGCATGAAATCTGACCAGCTAATAATTGAAAGATACGATCAATTTAATTTTCATAAGACTTACAGCGCTAAGAAGATCAGCAGTTGCAGACAAGGATCTGACCCCACTTTGACAACCCTATGCAGAGATGACATCAACAGAGAGATAAGATAAGAACATGTCCATGATATTTGATAGGAAGAACTTGGACCATATTAAAGGTAAATTTTTTTTTTTATTACATTTTTATACTATTTAATACAATATAAATCAAGAAACATTATAATTTACCACAATAAGTTGATCCTCTTTGTTGCAAACAGACGAAACCTCGCTTAAGAACTGAGGATTTTTCACCCTACCTAAAGGTCAAAGTTTCATCATTTGTTTATTGACTTAAAAATTTTCAAACAAAAACAATATATTAAAAAAAAAAAAAAAAAAACCCATATAAAGGGGCTTATCATTGTTAGAAATTGAAATTACCTTCTGGTGTATTGAACATGTAAGGAATGTTCAAGATCTTGTCTGCACCCACATGCCCTTTCTTGTATTCTTCCACAGTCCTATTTACAATTTGAATAAAGTTTCAAATTTCTTTTAGAATGAACAGAACTTTAAAGTTAAGACCCTTAATTTATTTATTTTTTAAATCCAGTTAATCACATCTATAGTATTTTCAGTAATTTGAAGAAGAAATGCATGGATCAAAGTACAAAAACAAAGAGCCTTTTACTTACCTAACATCCAGATATTTGTGGCCAGAATTGATAAGATCCTTAGTTGCATGAACATCAACGGTGACAACTTCTGCTCCCGAGCTACAAAATGTAAGAAGAAGAAGAAGAAACAAAACACGAGAGAACATAGCCCAGGAAAAACCCATATCAAATTTCGCAGTCAAATATATAGTTCTGAAAATTTTATATGTGTGGTATCAAAGAGAAATGAAATAGACCTTTCTAAAGAGCCCATGAAGAATATCAGAAATGGTGCTTATATAGCTTGGATTTTCACGTTCAAGATCAAGGGGCTGTTGGCCTGTTTTGCCAGAAGGAAAGTCAACTGAATTTACAAAACGTGGGCTGAGCTAACTGGTCACGGTGGCGCAATTCACTTTCTATGGGAAGAAATTAATGTGCTGTTATATAGATAAGGAATAAAGTTCTGGGTACGTATATTGTATCCAATGAAATCATGCCACGTGGGGCACGAGAAAATGCTTGGCTTTGATTGGAGTAGTTGTCCAGTTGGGACTGACTCGAACTCCACTAAAAGCGTGGGCCTAAAATAATGTTGTATTGTTGTACGCCGAAGCATTTGTAGTTACGAAATCTTGTGAAGCAAAAATAAATAAATCTTTTGACAAGAACATTTTGTTCAAAATAATGGTCGAGTAAAACTAGAAAAATAATACATACTGTCAGACAGCAACTTCTTCGTCTTAAGAAATCTTAATGCACTAGACACGCATCTCCTTCTAAAGTAAAGTAAGAAATAAATAAATAAAAAGTTATATTATAGCAATCACCATGTCATCAGCATTAGAGGGTGTAGTTACCACTTACAATAATTAATAAACATCCATGTCATGTAGTTTGTAAATTTTGTTGAAAAATGCTACGACTACACTTTTGTTACAATTTGTTTAGTAAAAGTGGTAGGTTCGGTAGGTTCATATGATTCTATAACTCCATCACTCACAAATTACCATGTAGATAAATTGTAACAAAAGTCATGTTCTTATTATTACTAATAAATTAAATTTTCCTTGTACTTTATCTTTGTACCAAAAGCCCGCATAGTGAAAGTATTTTTTACACATGTATTCTTAACCTACATTTTCAGTTGTAAAAAACACTTGTGAGTACTCAAAGGCGTAACAAGTTTTAGCCTTATTCCAAAATAGATGCTCTTTAGACTCTGTCTTTGCAAAAACTGTTGTTGAAGTCATGTGACCCATTAAAACATTCTTTTTTTTTTCTTTTCCCTTTTCTTTTTAATGACAAAAATCTTATGAAATTCACTTTGTTTTCTCCTCTCCATTGTAAAGGGTGTGAAAATTATGATTCATGATTAATGTCATATAGATGAAAGTTAGCAGGTAGCGGCACTATGCGGCAAGTTTAGAAGCAAAGTGAGCAAAGGAAGCAACTCCTATAAATAGTAGTCAATTACAATAAGCTTATAGATAACTTGGAAACAGAATTAGATAAATCAAAGGGATCATAAGAATGTTGAGCCTTGGGACTGAGCTGGTGAACCATCTATATTGAGCCTTGGAGTACCCATGAAGAGCAATCATCGTGTCAAGCTCTCTTATATTTCTGTTTTCTGCTGAACCACTTATAAAGCAATCCATAATTAGTTCATTGGCCTCCACAGCATGGATATCAACCATTTTTGGCCAATTCAGTTGGGATATTTACATCACCTATCAATATAGTGCAATAGTAGTATTGGTCATTCAAAAATATGATAAAAAATTACTGTTAAGTTAGATAATATAATGGTTTACATATGATTTTTTTTTTTTTTTTTTTCATAAAATGTCAATCAGAAACACATGCAAATATACACACATATGTATGTATATACACACACGCATAAAATGACAACGTATCCTGTACAATTTTGTGGATTAAAACCCAGATCATATAAAAAAGCACTCTTGGACATCATCCCAAATTTCTCTCAAGACTTCAGAGACTGAGAAGCACTAAGGAAGTTTCTAATGTTCTTCATGAAATGTCCTAGTTAGATAGAGAGCACCCTGAAATATTAAAAAAAGAATTATAGAAAAGAAAAAGATGGACTCAGCTGTGGAAACAAGATTAACATAGAATCACACCAAAAAATCTGAACAAGCCTCAGGCTAGTATTCAAAATGACTAGCATTTTAACAGTTCGATGCAGATTAGCTTGATTCAGATCAGAGAAAAGATCTCTAGAGATCAATTGGTTTCAACTTCAGAATGCAAAGAAGGCTGGTGAATAGTGAAAATCTTGCACATTTTCCATCTTTTTGAGTAGAAGTCCCCAAAATTTTGAAGTCAGAGGGAAAAACAAACTACATACCTAATGTCAAGAGCTAGACCGATCCTTATTTCCATTTGTTGATTCTATACCCTAATTCCTTTCTTCACCTGCAAGAAGAGAACAACCAAATTTTACTCAGAACAAACCACATTCTGCATAATGCCATAGCAATTTGACCAGGAGGATGCAAGAAATGTAGGAACAGGATACATTTCATCCCAAAATATGAGGGAATATAGGCATAAATTACGTTAGTTTTGTCTACCTAAAAGGCAAGCACATTTACCACACATTTTTAAATCTAAGACCTGCCACCCATATTGATCCACAAGGCCAAGCACTTCCTGCATTAAAGTTATTGCTTAGGGAGGCCAACTATGGATCATCCACCCTTGTAAGGAAAAACTCTTCAAACTCCCACTTGCCATCAAGGTTGTGAACCGTTAACAAAATTTACTACATATACTATCATTAGTTTCATTTTTATAAGTGATCATCTATAATTGATTGAAATCTCCATTGCCAAGCCTGGCTGGCATGAAGAAAATTCTAGACTTGTTTGCTGGGACCGAGAGTATATTAGCATGCAAGGACAACACGCAAGACTTTTGTAGGATAACTGCAAAAATAAATAAATATTAACCCAGAAACCAAGAATGTTCATCCTGTTCTTAAGTTAATGGCTCGTTTAATATTATAAGCACTCAACTCATGCATTTATGAGTACCCTAAGAGTTATGTTGTTGTGCCCAAATTTAAAAAAAATAAATAAATAAACAAATCACAAGCCTCTTGACCTCAATTAATCATTCAATGAAAGGCTTGGACTGAGTAGTTTGATATATCTTGCTGAAACTATATTTCACCAGGTTTTACTGAGTAGGCAAAGTAAATGTTCCCCATCTTCTCATGCCAGGTTGTGCAAGTCATCTAACAGTTAAGGACCATGGTCGAAACTTTTCCATACAAGTTTCAAGATGACATTCATATTTGAATTGACAAAATAAGGACTGGAGTGGGAGCATGAGAAAAGAGAGTATGACCAGCACGCAATATAGAGTAACCAGGCCTTGAAATTAGCACCCCATGATTTATGAAAAAATAATTGCAGAGAGATTATACTCAAGATAAATTTTATGATTCTGTGAACAGTTCAAATTAGCAACAGATCATGATCCAAATAGAGATAACACGTATGTACCACAATCAAAAAGTAACCTATTGCCTGAAATATTCAGCAAAGTAATTTAACATTGCTCCTTTAAAAACTAAAAACTAAGACTGGTATTTGCTTACATCAGAGTATGCAATTTTCGTTGCCAAATCATGCTTGCACACTGGGCAGAATGTACCCGACTTATTCAACCATGAGTCCACACAGATTGAATGAAATCCTGCAATAAGAATTCAAGTTGATAACTATATCTCTCTAGATGTCTAGATATATGATGTTATATAAAATGCAATTAATTTTGATGGAGTAAATACTAACAAATAAAAGCACATGGCAGCTTATGATACAATCATGTGATAAACATAAACCAGTGTCCATGTGCGCGTCAGTAAGTGCATAATATTTCTGTCCAGCTGAACTTTGTAAATACATGGTAAAATGGTAGTTCAATGACATCATAAGACCAATGGTTTATCCCTTTTTCATTGGAAAGCTTCTTCTAGTTCTTACTTCTTGGACCTAGTGTGGTACTCTTATATTTGTAACAACTAGCGAGAGCTCCAGCTGTCAACATACAAGCTCAATAAGTAAAACTATGCATCACTTCTGCTCCATAACCTAACTTTTTAGATTGTAACAGTCTCAAGAGCATCATGACCTGCCAAGGTAGCCTATGAACTTTATAGATACCCCAGATATGCAGGGAACAGAACTATATGAAAACATCTACAAGCACCCCATTGTAGTGCAAGACAGGGACTGTAACCCTATTGTAATTGCCTATAATATTAAACATGTGAGAAAAATCCTACCATGTCGGCAGGGGAGAACTTTAAGAATTTCCCCATCTTTGTAATCCTCAAGGCAAATGGCACAAGTGTCTTCAGTGTGGCAATCCCTCGGATGAGCAGAGCTGAACGTGAAGCAGGGTAGAGCTTCCACCATCTCAGCATCTACTCTTTGAGAGCGAAAATGTGTTCCTTGTGAAGACGACCAATGTCTGGGTGCAAAGTAGACAAACACCGCGATTGCACATATGACAACAAACGAGATAAAAGATATTGTCAACACCGTCCAGGATGATTCATAATGATTTGGGTATAGACAGCATCTGACTAGTCCCTCTTCAGCATACCCCTTCAAGATTTCACCAGCAAACTTAGAAACAAAACTCGCATGCACTGTAATGTTCTTCGGGTGTATCATCACTGCAAACAAAAGGGGGCAGCAAGACATTATAATACGCGAAACACTACAATTTCTCCATTTATTTCAGTTGAAATAGCTGCACATCCATAAACTATCGCTTGTCCCAAAAATTTAAGTCTTACATGGGAAGAAGAGCGGACGGGATTCAAACTCATGACCACTTGTTCTCATACCATGATAAACTACCACTTGACCCAAAACCTTAAACTTTTAGAAAATACTAAATTTAATCATTTAACCATTATTCTAACACTCTGTTTAAACCTCCATTTGATTTGTGCAATATATCGGGTCCATTTGATTAAAAGAGCGTTTTTAAAACCCAAAACTCTGTTTTGCAACCATAACTCCTCATAGTTTTTCCAACAGTTTATACAAACGCACCCATCATCCAGACAATTATAGAGAGTTATATGTTGTGTATTTACCAATCAAAAAGCGGAATCCAACGATTGAAGCAATAAACATAGATATTTAAAGGGGACAAACTGACTCACTGTAAACCAAGCTTCCATCGTTTTGATCATTGTAAACAATTGCGGCGCGAAAGCCGGCATTCTGTGCATTCCGGATTTTATCTTCGAAAGAACATCCACCCCTAATTATCAAAGCCAATCTCGTTTGCTCAGTTCCTTTGTTTTGAAGCGAAGAGCAAGCCTCCAAAGGATCTGCTACATACAGTGCTCCACATGTACCAGAGCTATTGACAGCAACAGCTAAAAAAAAAAATGGATATGAATTAAGAGAGCTCTCTCTGAATTGAAGCGAAAAAGTGAGAATTAGGTTACAAGTAAAGTAAAGTAAAAGGTTTTGCATTTACTTTATGAGTCATGACTAAGAATCATGGAATTGATTTTTTTTTTTTTTTTTTTCTCTAGGTTTTCTCAGCAACCAAACAGGGACAAGAAAGAAAGAAAGAAAAAAAGAAGTTACCAGATTTGGCGGGAAGGTCGGGGAAGGACGTGGAGAACGAATCGATCGAAACAGTAGCAGAGGTGCGTGGGATTGCGTATGGAACCAACACGAAGAAGAATCCGATTAACGCTTCCCACATCTCTCCGGCGCTCTCGCTATCTCTGTTTCTATCGTTTTGATGGTCCAGAATTTACAATGACAACAATTACAGTACACAACTTCTGTTTTTTTATTTTTTATTTTTATTTTTCTCATTCCCAAAAAAAAAAAAGATTTACACTAAAAAAGACAATAGATAATAAATAGATAAAATGGATGATGTTAGAAATTAGGGCAATGTTAGTTTGGAAAGGGTGGGGTCGGCAAACATTGTTTGACTGAGATTGATATTATTACGAGTGGCTGTGATTTAAAATTGTAAAAAAAAAAAAAATTAAAATTTTACCCAATGAATATAAAAAATTAAAAAGATTAATAGAAAAATGATGTGAGAGGAAGAAGGTTAATTGCACTGAATCTCAGTTTGTTTGACTATGTTGTAGTTATTTTTTTATATATATAGTTGAAAACACGATCGGTATGAGAAAAAAAATGAGAATAAAATGGAAATTAACTAAATTATCCCAAAACAAAGGGAAAAAAAAGGGAGAAGATACCTTCTGAGATGAAGTAGGAGAAATTTGTATCATTAAATTATGCATGAAGAATTACATTATTTACAAGCTGTTTAGTTTTTGTACTGGTACCTATTCATGAGACTTTATCAAGAAAAGCCAAGGAAGGACTAACTTGTAAAAACCAATATGTAACTACTAAGCGTACGTTTGAATTAGGCGTTTTGTCAAATTCGTGCATTCTATGTATTTTAGTGGGTCACATGGGTATTGTTCACTTTTCCACCAAACTCAGTAAAACATAGATTCTAATGCATTTTTGGGTCCCACAGCATTATTCACATCTCTAAAAATTATTTTTTTACAATGTTTTCAGTAATAAGTTTTCAGTTTTCAGCAAATAAGCGGTATCCAAACACACTCTAAGTAACTATTTTGTAATTCATAACTAGGCAAGTCTTACTAAATCACCACTTGTACCAAAAATTTTCAAAGAGGCTTAAGCAACCAGTTGCAAAAATGGTATAAAAATATCTTGAAATTGTAAAATGATAAATATTTTTTTTTAAGAATAAAATATGGGTGAATTTTTGCATTTTTTTCTCACCTCCAAAAAGGCCCCATAATATGAACAAAGTTTCTCTTCAAACTAATTTGGAAAAAAACTTTTCAAACTTATTATATATTTATTTTTTAAGTGTAAATTTAAAAAAATCTAATCAATGAATCTCATGTTCCTCGTATTTTTAACATCGATATCAAATTTTGTTTAAATCAGATGTTATTTACTATTCGATCAATAAACTTATTTTTTATACACAATTTTAGATCACAAAAATGTGAAATTTTAACATTTAGTTGATGACATAGCAATTGATCTTTGATTTTCTTGAAATTTTGCAAGCATGAATAATATAATAATAAACATGCAATCCAATAGTTACATTTTCAAAATTCACACTCAATATAAAGATGTATAGAGAGTTTGTAGAGTTTCTCTCTAAATTAGTTTGGAAATAAACTTTCTTCCCAAAATATTGAGCCAATACAAACTCAGCTCAAATTTTTTTTTTTTTTAGAAACAAAAATCCAACTCAATAAATCATTTCAATATATATACATATATTATGAGTGTATGCCAAATTATTATGGACAATTTTTCTAACAACTTGCAAAAGATATGTAAATAAAACCAAATACAAAAACTTAATTAACAATTTTACAGCTAATTGAAATTTAGTATTAAAAATGGCCACAATATATATATATATATTTTTTTTTTTTTTTTTTGCCTTAGGCTTCATAATGCATTGAACAGGCCTTAAAGCATCCGCATAACAGATGCAAAGTCTTGTAAAATGAAAAAAACACTTTATTTTACACATTTTAAATAAAAAAACACACACATCAGTGGGTGTAAAAGTATGCATCAGTGGGTGTAAAAGTATGCATAAATGCACAACTGCTACAGTATCCGTGCATATACGCATGGTTACTGTAGCTCTTGCATTTAGTATTTTATTATTTTTTTCTCTCTCCACTTCTCTCTCTTTTTTCTCTTTGGTTTGACTCTCCACCTCATCGGGTTCCCTCTCTTTCCCAATGATCACAGCAACTCAACAAAGAAGAAGAAGACAATTTTCCAACCACCAACTCAGCACAATCCAACTATCACCACTACAACCCAAACCGGCCGAAAAACCCATTCCAAATCCAAACCAAAATCAATAAAAACTAAATCCAACGGAAAA
The DNA here is from genome assembly GCA_028535165.1 of Quercus tomentella. Lineage (NCBI taxonomy): Eukaryota > Viridiplantae > Streptophyta > Magnoliopsida > Fagales > Fagaceae > Quercus > Quercus tomentella. The sequence continues at coordinate 3,158,572 of JAPQVY010000001.1, forward strand.
CCCATAAGAAAAATCTAACAGAAACCCACATGAAAAACCCAACGGAAATCAATCAAATCTACCACCGGATCTACCTTGCTGCTGCCGCCACCGCATTTGCCTTACTGTCATCGCCAGATCCAACCCAAATGGACTTAGATTGACATGGGTTTGTGTTGAAGTGAAGATTTTTGGTTTGTTTATGGAGTTTTCTGGTTTGTTAATGGAGTTTTCCGATGAAGAAATGGGCGAAAGAAGAATACTTGACCTGTGAAGAAAGATGAGAGAAAGAAGAAAAAGAAAGAAAATTCACCGAGAGAGAGAGAGAGAGAGAGAGAGAATAGTGTTCAAAAAAGAAAAGTGAGAAAGTGGGTTTGACTAGTAAGGTTGTTGAAATAATAAAAAAAGAATATAAAATGATTATTTAAAGAAAATAGTGTATATAATAGATAAACTGATGTAGGTGTTTTGGATAAGTAGATGTGTATAATAGATAAATTGATGTCAGTGGATGCTCTTAGAATGAATTGGTTTCCCCACATTCAGTTCATTAAGGCTATGTGGTTAGATCAATTAAATTGGTGTTGGATTAGACTTTTCTTTTTTTGGTTCTGGGATGGTTTAGGCCAACCCAAATGTATTATAAATATATATTATATCTACCTATTCTATACTATTAATAACATGATTCCATATTTGAGTTTCATTATTTCGCGTATTAAAATATCCTCACACAAATTTTTAAACTCTCTAAAATATCACTATCTTTTAGTTAAATAAAATTCATGGGTAATTACACTAAACCCACCTGTGGTTTGGCCCGAAATCACTTTGCCTACCCGTGGTTTAAAAAGTGTCACTTTACCCACCTGAGCTATGTTTCATTTGTTTTTCGTAACCCGCCTCTATTAAAATCAGGGGTAAATAGGTATTTTTGCTCAAATTTTATGTCTCTCTCTTCCCAAAATAAAAAATAGCACAAAAATGCAAGAGAAACCATATCAAAAAGTGGTATTGGTCTCTCTCTCAATTCACATAAATCTTGAACGTGAAGAACATACCCAAAAAAATAAAACCTGTAAAACAAATAAGAGGAAAAAAGAGATAAGAAAGGAACAACAATAGTGGTGATGAATTACTTGAATGTTGAGCAATATAGAGGTTGTTTGGTTTTTGTGTTTCCATCACCCATGACTCTGTTTCCATCACCCATAACTCAAAATATGTGGGCCCCATGACTGAGAAGTCTGTTTAGTTTTTGTTTCCATCACTCAATTCTCTGATTTTTGAGTGATGAGTTATGGAAACTAAAAACACATTTTAGGTGTTTTCAGTTTCCAAAACTCAGGTTATGTTTGGTAACAGTTTTTGTTTCTATTTTCAAAAACTTGTTTTTGGGAAAATAAAGAAAAAACAATTTTCTTGTATTTTTGAAATAAAAAACATGTTTGGTTAGTAGAAATTAAAAAGATAGCTTTTTGAAGAAAAAAATAGAAAATATTTAAATATGTTGTTACTAGGATTTGAAATCTAATGCTAACTCATTAAATGAAATAGATTCATTAAATTAAATGCGTGTTTTCATTAACTTTTGAAAATTAGAAACTGAAAACAACCTTTTACATGTTTTCAGTTTCCTTCATAAATTGAGTTTTAAGAACATTTTTTGTTTTCTATCCATTTTGAGTTGCCAAACAAGTTTTTTAGTCTCAAAAATAGAAAATTGTTTTTGAAAACAGAAAATAAGGAGAAAAAACAGTTACCAAACATACTCTCAATTTCCAATGGCATTTTCGTAATCAAACACACACTAAAGGACCCACGGTCAAAGCAACAGTTGCAACTTTTGACTTTTTATTTATTTATTTATTTACTGGGTTCGGTGAGTTTGGGTGGTCTTCTTCTTTTTTTCTTTTTCCTTTCACACTGGTCTTCTTCTTTCTTTCTTTTTCTTTTCCCTTTCATGCTGGGTCTGGTTTGGTCTTCTTCATCTTTTTTTTTTTTTCTTCTTTTCTTTCCTTTTCAATTCAAACAATACCCACAAACTTTTGAATTCAAACAATCTCCAAAACAAACCTCAACCCAAAACAAACACAACCCCAACTGCACAAAAAATCAAGAACACACATGGTTGTTTTTCTTCTCCATTTCCACCGTCGGCACCATCATCTCAGTTTTAGACACATAAAAAAAAAATCAAGAAGACACAGGGCTAGGTCACGTTGCTAGGTCGCGCCGCTGGGTCACGTCGCTGGGTCACACCGCTGTTGGGTCACTCTTCCTTCTTCCACTTCATTTTACTTCTGTTCCTATTTTTCTTCGAAACCCACTTCTTCAAATTTGAAGATTTTCTCTTTTTGCTTCTTTGGTTTTCTATCCAAGACACAGTTCTCTGTGTATATCTGTGCCCGAGTAATTGAACAAAAGCTTCAACCATTTTGGGAGGTACATATAATGGCTTAGTGGGATGCTTTATGAGGCTAATAGAAGGGTTTGACTTGGTGATCAGGTATGGGTCCCACAAAAAGGTTGAAATATTTGAGTGATGTGAAGTGAAAACAGTGTCCAAACAGGTGGGGTAATGGAAATTGGGGTATTTTAAGTGATGAGTGATGAGTGATGAAAATTGAGTGAAGAGTGATGAGTGATGAAAAAAAAAAAAAAAACCAAACAAGGCCATATTGTTCACTGCCCTAACAATATATTGAGCCTGTGTTTCTGAATTTGAAGGGTTCATGGAATTGTTGTATGAGCACGGGAGCACGGGAACTCTCAAGAAGCCCAAGCCAGCTCCAAAGTAATCATAGGAATTACAATTGCAGGAAAATATATCATTCCTTGCTTTCCCAGTTGCTTTGATTCCCATTTGGTGATGCATTCTTGTAATACTTTGTGAAATATACAATAACATGAACGATTTATATAACCACGTGAATTCAAGTAGCTAGGTCCTTCTCCTAGCTATTGAATTAATATTGAGCTCTTAAATTTCTTTTCTTCTTTCTCCTATCTGCTCCGATTGTGGGGTCTCAAAAGTTTGTGGGTTTAGAGGGTCTTTCATTGTGCTTTTAGTTTGTGGGGTGTATGGACAACTATGTTGTTTTTGTGAATTTTGAGTTTCACAAGTTGATTCTGTTGTTTGGTTCGTTTTTTGGATCAGGGTTTTAGTTTTAGCTTGTATTTTTTTGGGTAAATGTTGCATCTTTGCTCTTGTGGTATGGAATAGGAGGTGATGAAGAAAGTGGTAGTTTGACTTAGCTTGAGAAGACACTTGTACAACAGTCTCTAATTTTGGAGTTCCTGGTTAGTTTGGTTTTGTGAAGGGGTTTAAGATTTTTGGGTTTTATTTTGAGGGGGATAAGGTGGTGAATTTGATTTTGATTATCACGGTGATGGTGATTTATGGGTAGTAGAACAGTGAAGATTGGTACAAAAGATACTAATAAAGTTATGTCTCTAGAAATGGAAGTTCTAGTTTTTTGGGTATGTTCTTCATGTTCAAGATTTATGTGAATTGAGAGAGAGACCAATACCACTTTTTGATATTGTTTCTCTTGCATTTTTGTGCTATTTTTTGTTTTGGGAAGAGAGAGACATAAAATTTGAGCAAAAATACATATTTACCCCTGATTTTAACAGAGGTGGATTACGGAAAACAAACGGAACATACCTCAGGTGGGTAAAGTGACACTTTTTAAACCATGGGTAGGCAAAGTGATTTCGAGCCAAACCATAGGTGGGTTTAGTATAATCACCCCTAAAATTTAAATTATAAAACACAAATTGGTTAAAAGGAGTAATTTACTATTTTAAAAAAGTTACTAAGTTTTTGGCTTTAAACTTTTATCAATTCTTACGTAGAGAAAGATGCTAAAAATTAGGACACTATCTCTATCCCACTTTTAAATATTATTTCATTAAATCCAAAATTTGGACACTATTTCTATATTTGTTTTAAACATTATTTTACTAAATCCAAAATAAAAAATAAAAAAGAGTCTAATTGAACATGCAAAGTGCTGCGTGTGATGAGCTTAGGACTCGAGGGGGGCGTTCGGTTGGCCATAATGTTCCATTACGCTATAATATTACATTATTGTAATCTTACATTAATGTAATCTCAATACAAGAATACAACATTATATTGTTTAGGAAGGTAAAGAGGTTAAGATGATGTGATATATTTAATAATTTTAAATTTGATAATGTTAGAAAAAATAAAATAAACCAAAAACCTTAATGTCATCTTCATAATGTGTATCACATCAAAAGTGCACCACAACGAATCAAACGCCCCTAGTAATATGGGCTCGTTTGGTAAGAGATTTCTAGTAACGTTGTTTATATTTTTTAGAAATACATGTAGGTGTAAAAGAGTGTGTGAAAATATGTATAATATTATTTAAACATTAAAAACTGTTGTTTAAACAACATTAATAAACCGCACTATTATAATGATACAGATGTGGTTAGGGGCTTAGGGCCACGCCCTAATTCCTGACTAGGGAAATTTGCGTTATCGCGCAATGAACGACATTCCCGTTTGCAATTGCTTTAATGTTGTGCACGTCATGTCGTTTTTCTCAAAAAAGGCAATACCGTATTGGGGTTTTTATTTTTTCCAAGTAAGAAAACACTCTTCTTCTCTAATTCTCATTCACATTTGCTTCAGAGCAGCTTTTTGGAATTTGAGCAATTGAATTATATTTAGCTTAGCTTCGAGTCTCCTTCTTTGAAAACTAAGCTAAATTAACTGCTTGTACAGAATAAAAAGTTCTATTAATCAATGGAAGAAAGTTCAAAATTGGCTTTGCCGGACGCATTCCTTGATTTTCTCAAGGTGAATGGTCTCGACCCTTCGATTTACACAGCTAGCGATTCCGCCCCTCGGTATATAAGGTACTCCCAACACTTTTTTATTTATTAACCCTAAACAATATTGACTATTTATATGTTCTGTGACTTCTGAATTTTGTTTTTATGCTAAGTAAGATAATGAGTTTTTTTTTTTTTGGAAAGGTTGAAACCTGGTTGTGAAGCTTATCTTGAAGAGGTTGAAGCTGAGATGAAATGCAAGATTGAGAAAGTGGATTGGTTACCTGGATTCTATTCACTTCCACCTGATATTCAGATTGCTAGCTCGAAGGCGTACCAAGAAGGAAAGGTGAGGGCGAAAGAAATTTAAGGCCATTGCTGGTGATATGTTATATACGTCGGTAATTGGATTCGTTTTTGATCTCTAGTGTATTTAGGGATCAGTTTTGCTTCATTTTACTGGTTAAGTTGGGTTCTCAGTTTCTAAGTTAATGCTAAGAATATGAATTTTGATTTTCGTAGTTGGCCTCATTTCAGTTTCTGTGGTTATTGATTATCAAGTTTATGCAAATTTTCTCTCAGTTTTAAGTTGTTTAATAGCTCTCTATTTTGTTTACTTTGGCTTGGCTTTCAGATATATGGAATTGATGCGGCTTCTGGAGCTGCTGTTTTAGCTCTGGATATTTCAGCGGGAGATCATGTACTTGATCTCTGTGCTGCCCCTGGTATGTATCCGTTATATTATCATCATCTTAAATGATCCATTCTAATGCCAACTTCAATGTAAAACAATATATTCTGTTTACAGCTACATGGAGATTTCATAGATATTTGTGCAGCTCTATTGACGAATGGGTCTTATTTTTGTGCTTTGGTATTAGTTTTATTGAACTTAGAAGCATGAGGGGAGGGATGAAGTGGAATTTGGTGCATGAGTGTAGAAGCACTCACTTGCCAACAAGCTCTCTAGCTCAACTGGCACCTGCGCCCCTTATAAGTGTTAGGTGGAGGGTGAGGTTGTGGATTCAAGGCCCGCTAGAAAGAGTGTGGAAGCACTCACTCTTATGATCTCCAAAGGTTTAACATTTTTTTTTTTTTTTTTGAGTATAAACTGCAAAAAAATTGTCAAATTAAAAATAGAATGAATTATATGAGAATAGTAGAGGGAGATCTCCAAAAATTTTACCAACTTTCAATTGAAGGGAATGAGCTGACCCCAAAAGTTTGGAACTAAGGCTTTGTTTTTGTTATTGTGTGGTTGAATGGGAATGGTTTCAAGGATTCACTCTCAGTAATGTGGCGCCCCAGACACTAACTTATCCTATTCAGTACCAGAAAGTGTTGATAAATAAGAGCATTTCGGTCTGTGAGTAGTATCTGGTTCAGGTTTTCTAGTGTCTGGATATATTGTTTGATTTGTTTCTCATGTATCTTGTATCTTCAGGTGCTAAACTTTGTATGATATCAGACCTTCTTGGTGATTCGGGTTCTGTAACTGGTGTTGATGTTGCAAGTCATCGTTTAGCAGCTTGTAGAACAATGCTGCAGAAATATGCTCTGGGTGATCGGTGCCGACTCTTTGTTGGTGATGGAACAACATTTTCTCTCCTTCCTGTGGGATTTCATTCAGAATCAGAATCATGTAATCTATATGGAAAGTAGTTTTGATACATTTACTTTTGCTTCAAATTTTGTCCTGCTAAGCCTTCGAGATTTCTAGAAGTGATCATCTAGATTTTGATGTGTCATCATTCTGTCTAGTACTAAACAGGTGAATCTGCACTGGAAGAAAAGGGGGATGCATTCAGGGAGTGGACATCTAGGAGACCATATAAAGAAAGGAAAAAAGCAACTAAAGCAAGGAAAACTGTTGCTTCACAGTTAGTCCTGGGGTCTCAACATCCAGAACTCATATTTTATGGGCCGCATTCTGGTGTGGTTGGACTTACTAGAAGTGAATTATATCAAAGTGGTTGTGACAGTGAGGTTTCAAGCCAAGGCTACGACAAGGTAAATTGCAAACTAAAATGAGTCAGATTTTCTGAGCTATGAATCTTTATGCCTTGTAAATGCTTATGACTGGTTGGAGTTATATTCAGGTCCTTGTGGATGCTGAGTGCACACATGATGGGTCAATTAAGCATATACAAAAATTTGAACATTGGGGCTGGACAACTCTTCAGCGTCGTGTATTGGATGCAGAGAGAACAGATAGTTTAACTACTCTTCAGGTATCTCATTCATTATTTCAGTATGTATATGCTGAAAATGCTATGTTTTGGAATATAAGATACGATAGACATTATGTGCTGAAACAATGAATTATTAATGGAATATTGCACATTTGCCATTTTAATTCTTCAGATATGTGTCCTGAGGCTGAAAAATGTGCTTAAAAGCTTTATTTTAGTCATAATTATACATTTATTGACTTTTTTTTTTTTTAAATTTTTATATGAAATATGCTTATCTTGCAGTTAAAACTTCTAAGCAATGGTTTTAGATTACTAAAAGTCGGGGGATCACTTGTCTACAGCACTTGCAGGTGCCTTTCACTAACAGTTTCTATGGCTCTTAAAAAACCAGGCCTTCCTCTTTTCTGACTTATTCCTTTTCTGTTAGTTTGACTGTTGCTCAAAATGAAGATGTGGTACAGAAGTTTCTCAAGGAAAATGCTTCTGCAGGTAGGGTCTTCGTGCTTTGAATTTTTTAACTTAAAATAGCTGCTTTAATTTCAGTAACTGATTATGAAATATTTGAAGACTCAAAGGCTTGAGCTTATTAATATAATAAATTGCAGAACCTGTTCAAAACATTTCAATGTCCTTTTGTTGGTAATCTTCATAGTTCTATGTTTTTCCCAATGGTGGTTTTGATTAATGCTGAGACTAAGCTTTTGCTCACAGATAGAACTTTGAAATAATTTAATTAATGTTCTCAGTAAAAAGTCGGGGGGGGGGGGGGGGGGGGATTGTTGTTGTGAGAATTAGGAGGCTGAGGGTAGTAGTTTCTGGCAGAAACAAAAGACATTTGAATTAGTCCTGTCATATGATATTAGCTCAGGAGTCATCTTAGTTGCATTCGGTGGGTCTTTTTTATCTGTGGTTGCTGTTTATTGGAGGAAAACTCATGGTGTGGATAATAATGATATTGAACTTCAGAGTTCAGTCATTTTCAGTTAAAGATTTGGGTGGAAGCGGTTTTGTCCACTTTTGTCCAAGGGGAGATTGGTTCAATTATAGTGTCTTATTCTATCAAACCAATGTTTTAATTAAATTTTCAGTTGCAATGAGAAGATCCTTATTCAGTGTTGTTTTTTTTGTTCTTATTCTTCTTTATCATGTGCTGACTCTCCTCCTTTGTCTTTTTATAAATCTTTTAGAGTTGCAGGAAATTAATGCTGCCAAAAATTGGCCTTGCAAGAGTGGGCAGATACCAAATACCTTGCGCTTTGATCCTCTGACATCACAAACTAGTGGCCTTTTTGTAGCAAAATTCCTGAAGTTGGCCATTTAGTAAAGGTTGGTTCTAGTTCATGCACACTTGCGTGTTCTAATAGCTAAATAACTATAGCTATCATAAAATAGGTCGTGCCCAGTGCACAAACATAGTCTAGGGAAGGTGGTTGGTAGATAGTCTTACCCTCAATTTTGGAGAGACTAATTCCCCAATAACTCTAGTTGTCATGAATCAATTAATTGATCTCTTTTGACTTGGTTGTCAAGAATTTTTTTTCATTTTTTTTTATAACCGAGACCTTCCCAACATGCTCCCTTCAGAGTTGTGGTGGCTAGAGCAAACTCGGTATTTAAGCTTGCACATCAGGTAATTGCAACTCAGATGCAACAGCTTGGTATCCAACCTGTCTGGGTTTACAGCTTAGGCTCTCCCCTTTACCACCGAGGCATAATGGGAGGTGGTAAGAATTTTTCTTCATTTTATCTTCAACATTTCTGGAAGTGTATATAATTTGTTATCCTGAGAAAAAACATGTACAAAATTATGATGCACCCTTCTCCTTTCCAAAATATTCTAGAACAGATCGAAATAAGCTTTGTTTTATTGCAAGAGTTTCTCCTATTGATTTGTTTGCCCTTACCACCTTAACTTATCGTTCACTAGCCTGTTGTAGAGTAAATGGTTTAGTCCTTCAGTATAACTGTGCGAGTTCGATGATATTAAGGTTGGGTTTGGATCTGCGTTTCCCACTCAGCGTTTGCGTTTTTTTTTTTTTTAAAGACCAGCGCCTGGTCCCATGAACAGTGTATCAAGGCATATGAACAGTAAAAAAGAGTGAACAGTGTTTTTTCTCACGTTTAAAAATTGTTTTGCTACAGTGTTTTTCAGTTTTCAACAAAATAAGTTGTATCCAAACGGACCCTAAGATAGAATTTTTCTACTTCACAAGATTATTCTTGGGTGATGCTGGTGCCTCAGTTTGCAATAATGGTCTGTCAATTTAACCATGGGGAAGCCTGTAAAGACTTAACGGTCATTTTCATGAGGTTGAATTGGATTGCATTACAAGGAAAACCCCCAGTAGTTACTTGGCTAGTCTCTGTTGATCCTTTTGACGGGATTGATAAATTTTGTCGTTCTGATAAATGATGGATCATTCCTCTTACAAATCCAATTAATGTGATTTTCTTGTCGAGTTTTCGTTTGTATAATGTCCTCTTGTTGCAATGCCGTTAAGAGAGAATGATAGACAACCAAGATTTTTGTAGTAAATTTATTAGGTTATAGAATATATAGGCAAGATTCTGTTGATGATGCAAAGGCTACTAGCTGTAACTGAGAGCATGTCAATGTCCCGCTGAATAAGCTTACAATTTTTGTTTCCAAATGTCCGAAAAGTGAAAAGTTAAAAAATCATAAAAGTAAGCATGGTTGTACTAGAACAGGTCTATCTATGGTAACCATTTTTTCTTTCATCAATCTTAGGGACAATTTTTCAGAGCGCTTTTCACACTAATTAAAGTAACTAGTTTCTGATTGAACATTATTTTTCCATAAGTCTACTACTATGGTATTTTTATTTAATGACAATAAATAATGTCAAAAAGTTTTTTTCACTGGATTTATTATTATTTTTATAGATAATCATGCTAATAATTATTTTTTCTGTTATCCAAATTGATTAGAAACTTCCGAACTCCACCTTAGATATGTTTCCCTGATGTAATAATCGAAAGCAAGAAACTCATAAATTTGTTACATACTTGCATCTCCTTTTTCAAGATCACAAAGTCTGCACTGCCATATTGTCCTTTTCTTGCGGTGCTCATGGCTAAGTTGAATATATTTTTTTTATGAAAATATCATTTTGGTCTCAATATGGCTCATTATTAATTTGGTCCCTACATTTTGGTAATAGTCAATTTAGTCTATATTATGTCAAACTAGCCGTCAATTTAGTTCTTACCATCAATTCACTAACAAAAAATTGCAAGTTAACAGCAAATTAAAAACAACAAGAACCAAATTAATAGTAATCCTAAAATGCTATTTCCACAAATATTTTTTCTCAACTTACCTTCCTACCATAGGATTAAATGTTGTTAGTATGGTTTCTTCATTTATATGGCAAAGGAAAAATGCAAAAAGTATAAATATTATTAGTGTGGTTTCCTCATTTATATGGCAAAAGAAAAATACAAAAAGATAAACTATGATCAACTGTCGGGCTGGATTTGTATAAGCGTTTGTCAGGGTTGGATCATAAAGTCAAAATATTGGTAGATCAAGTCAAGGAGTTGAAGGAAAAACTTTTCATAGCTTGTGCTGAAATAAATACTAAGTAGGCATGGAGTGTATAACAAAAAATGTAGTTAGACAAGTCCTTTGTACTAGCAAAAAGGAGATGGGAGTACCAATGCAGTGTCAAAGAATATAATAAATGTCCAAATTTTGTTTATGTAAAATATGTGTGTGATGTTTTGCAACCAGGCACTCCTCACGAGTGCCTAATAATAATACTTGTAACAATACTCTTTAGTTAAAAAATAAATATTTTGTTTTATAAAAAAGAAAACACTTTTTTTTAATGTAGTCTAAATTTTCTATTTCTAAAACCATCTTCAAAAGTCATGAAAATTTCTCATTAAAAATGTTCATGGAATCTATTAATGCCCAAACCAAAAAAAAAAAAAAAAAAATGACGGGAACGAACACAATTCAAACAAGTTATAAGCCACGGCCCGGCCCGGCCCGGCCCACGGGTTAGCGATTGGTTGTATTTTACAAATGGGCAAATCAAATTTACCTTCGTCACCCATCACATCTTATCGATAAGGTATCTTTTGTGCACGGCTCTATGGACCTGTGGGGCCCACAGGCTTATGAACAGTGATGAATCAAAAACTTTCATATTCCTAACTGTCATTGTAACGGTTTGGGTCCAAGTCTTTAAATTTCTGTTTGTAGCCGTTTGAGCGGAGAGAGAAGATGAGCAGTGACGAAGAAATCAAAGCTCCCCTCAGTAAGATTTTCATTTTCTCCTTCCTCCTTTCATTTTCTCTTTCAACTTTCTACCTTCCCATATGACAAGGTAAATTGCAAACTAAAGTCAGTAGAATTATCTGAGCTATGAATCTTCATGCCTCGTAAATGCTAATGGCTGGTTGGAGTTAAATTCAGGTCCTTGTAGATTCAGAGTGTATCAGAATGGTAGTAAAGATGATCACAAGGAAGCAAGAGCAGAGCATGAGACAGCAGAGCTTAATCTGAGTGAAGAACAAAGTGCTGCATAAACGACATCAGAACTATGCAGAAACGGCAAGTAGTTTTTGGTCTCTGTATTAATGCCCACACGTGGGAGAGTTAGTTTTCTGTATGAAGTCACGTGTAGGAGTTAGTTATTTGAGTTTGTTAGTCTCTGTTATTCAGTTAGATCAGTTCCGTAGCTTGGTTCAATCTATATATAGTCTTGTACATTCATTTTTGTAATTAATGAAAAGACAATAGAAATTCTTCATTTCTCTGATATGGTATCAGAGCAAATTCCCAATTTTTAGGGTTTCTTTTTCTCTCAAATTTCTCTTCAATTTTCTCGGGAAAACACTCTGTTTTTGAGAAAATTCCTTTTCTTTGTCATCAATGGCTTCCGCTGCCACAAACACAAATACAACTGGTTCAACTAATGGTTCTGTACCTGAAAATCCATCTCCTTCTTCACAAGATTCACCAATGGATGATCCTCTGTTCTTGCATCATGCTGAGAATCCAAGCTTAGTGTTAGTTACGCAGCCTTTAATTGGTGGAGAAAACTACTCAGCTTGCGCTCGAGCTGTGAGAAAGGCATTGCTCACCAAGAACAAACTGGGATTTATTGATGGGACTCTGACTCTCTCATCTCCATTGATTTCTACTCCTTCATCTGTGCAAGCATGGATTCGATGTGATAACATGGTTGGGACCTGGTTGACCAATTCAGTTTCTTCAAAGCTTCAAGCAAGCATTATATATGAAGATACTGCTCTAGAAATATGGACTGATTTGAAGAATCGTTTTGCACAAACCAATGGACCAAGGGTGTTCAATCTCCAAAAGGAAATTTCAGAATTACATCAAGGTGAGATGAGCATCACTGATTTCTTTACTCAGTTGAAAGTTTTTTGGGATCAGTTACAAAACCTTAGTCCATTCCCTTCTTGCTCTTGTGGAAAGTGTATGTGCAATATCAACAAAAGACTCAATGATTTACAAGGTAGAGAGTTTGTGATGAAGTTCTTAATGGGAGTAAATGAGTCTTTTTCTCAAGTTAGGTCTCAAGTGTTACTCATGGATCCTATTCCATCACTGAGCAAGGTTTATTCCTTGATGATCCAAGAAGAGACTCAAAGGTCAATCCCTAATGCACCTGTTGTTAAAGTAGATTCCACTGTTTTGGCTGCTAAAGTGTCCACTGATCAAGCCAATTATGTTGTTAATTCTGCTGGAAAAGGAAAAGATAGGCCGGTTTGTACTCACTGTGGCAAGACTGGTCACACTATGGACAAGTGCTACAGATTACATGGGTTTCCTCCAGGTTTTAAGTTCAAGAATAAGACTGCTATGGCACATCAAGTCTCCTCAGGATCAAGCTTAAAATTTGTTTCACCAATGCATCAATTTTCTGCCTTCAGTCCTGAGCAGTGCCAGCAGCTTTTAGCCTTGTTTAGTGCATCCAATCCTTCTTTTGCAACATCATCTCATATATCAGATGCCTCAATGGTCACAGCAACTCCTTCTTCCACTTCTGCTAATGTGGCAATGGCAGGTATGAACTTCTCTCATAGTGTTTTTGCTGCTCAGGTGGTAAATAGAAGGGCTTATGGTTGTAATACTTGGGTCTTGGACACTGGTGCAACTGATCATTTTGTATGCTCAGTGGATTTGCTAACTTCAATCACAGCTATTAGGCAATCTTTGGTCCAATTACCTAATGGGGAATCAGCTCAAGTAACTCACATTGGGACTGTTACTCTTTCTTCTTCCCTAGTTCTTAAAAATGTCCTTTGTGTTCCATCCTTTTCTTTTAATCTCTTGTCTATTAGTTCTTTAACTCATTCACAATCATATTATTGTGTTTTTCTGTCTGCTTATTGCTTCATTCAGGACCTTATTTCCTGGAAAACGATTGGGGTAGGCAAAGCACTTGATGGATTGTACCTGTTGCAGTCAAACAGCCTTCACCAATCCTCCAGCTCTTCATTTGCTACTTTCTTATCTGCTCACAACCTCACTGATGCCTTTGGTCATTTCACTGCTGTTACTTCCACATCAGTCTCTTCTCAACCTTCATCTATTTGGCATGACAGGTTGGGGCACCCATCTGATGTCAAACTCAATAGTTTGTGTCATGTAATTCCTTCTTTAAAACCTTCTTGTAACAAAGGTTGTCAAATCTGTCCTATGGCAAAACTTAAGAGATTGCCCTTTCCTTTTCATAATAATATCAGTTCTTGTGCTTTTGACTTGATTCATATGGATGTATGGGGTCCCTACTCAACTCCAACTTTAGATGGCTTCAAATATTTTTTAACTGTTGTGGATGATGCTACAAGAGCCACTTGGTTATTTTTAATGAAGTCTAAATCTGAAGTTAGGCAGTTATTTTCTTCTTTCTATACTATGGTTCATACTCAATTTGGCCTTAAAATCAAAGCTGTTCGAACTGATAATGCCAAGGAGTTTAACATGTCTGACTTCTTCAATTCTCATGGAATTATACATCAAACCAGCTGTGTTTACACTCCACAACAGAATTCTGTTGTGGAAAGGAAACATCAGCATCTTCTTTGCATAGCTAGAGCTTTACAAATTCAATCCCAACTCCCTCTTCAGTTTTGGGGTGATTGTGTGTTACATGCTACCTATCTTATCAATAGGCTTCCATCCCCTTTGCTCCATGATAAAACTCCTTTTGAACTTCTTTTCCACAAAATTCCAGACTATTCTAATCTCAAAACTTTTGGTTGCCTATGTTTTGCATCCACCATTTCTCATACCAGATCCAAGTTTTCTCCAAGGGCAAGGAAGTGTGTCTTCCTTGGCTTTCCTTTCAATACTAAAGGTTTCAAAGTTTTTGATCTTGTCTCTCACACTATTTTTGTTTCTAGAGATGTCACATTTCATGAAAATGTGTTTCCTTTTGTTTCCAATTCAACTAATTCTGTCCAGCAGCCTTGTTTCACTCCTGTGACTTGTGTTCCAGCCATTAATCCTCTCTTTGATCCTTTAATTCAATCTAAATCTAAATCTGCTCCTGCTGTACCTCTTGATCCCATCACTCATATTCATCATTCTATTGATGATGATTTACTTGATGAGGTTCCAGTTGAGCCCCCTGATCCTATTGTTGATCCTATCCCTCTTAGAAAGTCTTCTAGAGCTGTCAAACAACCCTCCTACTTACAAGCTTACCACTGCAACCAGGTATCTTCTGTCATTGCTGCCCCTACTTCCCAGTCAGGTACTTCTCATCCACTCTCTTCACATCTCTCTTATCAACACCTCTCTTCTTCTTACAAATCCTTTTGTTGTTCCATTTCTTCTCTTGTTGAGCCTACCTATTATTATCAAGCTGCTTCTAATCCCAAATGGCAAGAAGCCATGACTGCCGAAATAGCTGCCCTTGAAGCAAATCACACATGGACTTTAACCCCTCTACCTGCTGGTAAGAAGCCTATAGGGTGTAAATGGGTGTATAAAATCAAGTATAAGGCTGATGGTTCAGTTGAAAGGTACAAGACAAGGCTAGTTGCTAAAGGTTTTACACAGAAAGAAGGTGTGGACTATTTTGAGACTTTTTCCCCAGTGGCCAAAATGGTATCTGTCAAAGTACTCCTTGCTGTGGCTGCCATAAAGGGCTGGTTTCTTAGTCAATTGGATGTGAACAATGCCTTTTTGCATGGTGATTTGGATGAGGAAGTTTATATGGCTCTTCCACAAGGGTTTCATAGCCAGGGGGAGGTAGTTTGTAAGCTGAATAAGTCCTTGTATGGGCTAAAACAAGCATCTAGGCAATGGTTTGCCAAGTTTTCTGGCACTTTGTTTCAGCTTGGTTTTACTCAGTCCAAAGCTGACTATTCATTGTTTACTAGGAGGCAAGGTGATGTTTTCATGATGCTTTTGGTGTATGTGGATGATGTCTTAATAGCTTGTAATGATAAGGCTGAGATAGACAGATTCAAGGCTCTGTTGGATGACAGGTTCAAGCTCAAAGACTTAGGTGACTTAAAGTACTTTCTTGGATTGGAGGTTGCTAGATCAGCCAAGGGAATTGCCCTTTGTCAAAGGAAATACACTCTTGAGGTGCTTAATGATGCTGGTATGTTAGGGTGTAAACCAGCTAAGACCCCTATGGAACAAAGTCTCAAGTTAAGTCAATTGGAAGGAGAAGAGCTCAAAGATCCCAGCACCTACAGAAGTCTAATTGGGAGGTTATTGTATCTGACCATCACAAGGCCAGACATCACCTTTGCTGTTCATAAGCTTAGCCAATACATGTCCAAACCAAGAAAGCCACATTTAGATGTAGCCTATAGAATCTTACAGTATTTGAAGAATGAACCAGGGAAGGGTCTTCTATTTTCTTCCAAGACAGATTTACACTTGAAAGGCTTTGCAGATGCTGATTGGGCTTCATGTTGTGATACAAGAAAGTCAATAATAGGTTATAGCATTTTCATTGGAGATTCCTTGGTGTCTTGGAAATCAAAGAAGCAGTCCACAGTCTCCAGGTCCTCAGCAGAAGCTGAGTATAGAGCTATGGCAGTTGCAACATGTGAACTTGTGTGGATTTTATACTTTCTAAAGGATATTGGAGTTAAACATGACAAAGAAGCATTGTTGTTCTGTGACAGCCAGGCAGCATTGCACATTGTTTCCAATCCCATTTTTCATGAGAGAACCAAGCACATTGAAATATACTGTCATGTAGTCAGGGATAAAGTTTTGGAAGGTGTCATCAAGCTTAATCATGTGAGGTCTCATTGTCAATTAGCAGACATGCTTACCAAAGCATTGGGGTACAATCAATTTTCCAATCTTGTTGACAAGATCGGGATGATGAATATACACACACCAGCTGCTCTTGAGGGGGAGTATCAGAATGGTAGTAAAGATGATCACAAGGAAGCAAGAGCAGAGCATGAGACAGCAGAGCTTAATCTGAGTGAAGAACAAAGTGCTGCATAATTTGTGCTGCATAAACGACATCAGAACTATGCAGAAACGGCAAGTAGTTTTTGGTCTCTGTATTAATGCCCACACGTGGGAGAGTTAGTTTTCTGTATGAAGTCACGTGTAGGAGTTAGTTATTTGAGTTTGTTAGTCTCTGTTATTCAGTTAGATCAGTTCCGTAGCTTGGTTCAATCTATATATAGTCTTGTACATTCATTTTTGTAATTAATGAAAAGACAATAGAAATTCTTCATTTCTCTGATAGAGTGCACATATGAGGGGTCAATTAGGCATATCCAAAAATTTAAACATTGGGGCTGGAAAACTCTTCAGCGTTGTGTATTGGATGCAGAGAGAACAGATAGCTTAACCACTCTTCAGGTAACTCATTCATTATTCCATTATGTCTATGCTGAAAATGTTATGTTTTGGAATATAAAATACAATAGACATTATGTGCTGAAATAATGAATTATTTATGGAATATTGCACATTTGCCATTTTAATTCTTCAGATATGCATCCTGAGGCTGAAATATGTGTTTAAAAGCTTTATTCTAGTCATAATTATACATTTATTGACTTTTTTTTCTTATTAAATTTGTTTGTCTTGCAGAGCCTGTTCAAAACATTGTGATGTCTTTTTGTTGGTAATCACAAAGTTCTATGCTTTCCCCAATGGTGGTTTTGATTAATGCAGAGCCTAAGCTTTTTCTCACAGACAGAACTTTGAAAATAATTCAACTAATGTTCTCCTTTTACCTGGTGCCTTTTTCTAGGGTGGGGGGCTGTGAGACTTAGGAGGCTGATGGTAGTAGTTTCTGGCAGAAACTATCAGAGTTCAAGTGAATCTGCCAAGATCAGTAGCAAGAGCAGAAGAGAAGTCAAGAATACAGAGGATCAAAACACTGAACATAGAGATGCTGATTCTGTAGCAGAGCATAAACGGCAGGTCAATGTAAGAGAAGAATAATGCACATACGACTTGTAGCTTTATGTGTATGAGTATTTACTTAAGTGTTAGTACGTGAGAGTGTTAGTCTTGTAGCTTGCACGTGTGTTAGTTTGTTAATTCTGTTAGTTTGTGTGTTCACACCTGTACAGATCAGTATATATATATAGTTTGTGTAATCAATTCATTTCATTAATGAAAATACAGATTTTCAATTCTTCAATTTGTTATAGAAACACATGACATTTGAATTAGTCCTCCAGTCATATGATATTAGCTTGGAAGTCATATTATGCTCTATTTGTTTCAGGCGATAATATTTTCTAGAAAATGAGTCATTCTTTAAAATAGTATTTTTTATAAACTACCTCATTTTCTTATGTTTGGTAGTAACTTTCAATGAGTTGAAAACAATCTCCTAAAATTAGTGGAAAAAAATCTCTAAAAATAATCTTTACTTTTTCTGTTAACCAAAGATAATTTTCCTTTGAATTATTTTTTCTAATGCTATCAAACATTGTAAAATATGAAAAATAATCTTTACTTGCATTTGATGAGTCTTTCTTTTCAGTGGTTATTGTTGATTGGACAAAAACTCATGGTGTAGATAATAACCACGTCGAATTTTAGAGTTCAGTCTGTTTCAATTCATATTTAAACAATATACATTTTTTTGTGGGAAAATTGGCTGGAAGCGATTTTGTCCAAGGGGAGTGTGGTTTCAATTATATTTCTTATTCTAGCACACTCGCGTGTTTTAATAACAAAATAACTATAATTGTTGTAAAATAGGTCATGCCTGGTGCACAAACATAGTCTAGGGAAGGTGGCGGCTAGAAATCTTACCCTCAATTTTGGAGAGACTAATTCTAGACGAATTTAGTTGTCATGAATTGATTAATTGATCTCTTTTGACTTGGATTTCAAGAATTTTTCTTTATTTTATTTTTAACTTTTCTGAAAAGCGTATAGAATTTGGCTATCCTTAGCAAAAAAATATACAAAATAATGATGCAGCCTTCTCCTTTCCAAAGTATTATTCTAGAACAGAACAAAATTTTGAAGCTTTGTTTTGATGCGAGTTTCCTATTAATTTGTTTGCCCTCACCAACGAACTGATCTTTGATCTTTCACTAACTTGTCATAGAGCTAATATCTTAGTTCTTTGGTATAATTATACGAGTAAAATGATATTAAGACAATTATTTCTGCATCACAAGATTATTCTTGGGTGATGCTGCTGCCTCAATTTGCAATAATGATCTTGTCATTCAATGCAACCATGGGGAAGCCTGTAAATACTTCAGTAAACTTGTCAAGTTTCTGTTTTTTTTTTTTTTTGATAGGATTGGCAAGTTTCTGTTGATCCGTCTGATGAGGTTGATAGACTTCTAATATATGATGAATCATTCTTCTTACAAATCCAATCAATGTGGTTAATTTTCGTGTCAGATTTTTGCTTGGTTATACCTTCTTGTTGCAATGCTGTTAAGAGAGAATGATATACAACCAAGATATTTGTAGTAGTACCTACTTTTATAGTTTATATTAGGCTATGTAATAAATAGACAAAGATTCTGTTGTTATAAATGATGCAAAAGGCTACGAACTGTATATGAGCATGTCAATGTCCCGCTATCTAAAATGTGAAAAGTTAAAAAAATTACACCAAAGATTCATTGTACTTGGACAGGTCTATATATGGTAATCCCCTCAACCAAAAAAAAAAAAAAGTAACATGTCTTTTGCATAATAAGAGCATTTGCATCAAGCGTAAAAACTCATATCTATTTTAGCATAATTTAAAAAAAAAAAAAAAAAATTTACAAGCCCCTTGACTACCTTTATTAAACCACAATAAACTATGTCAAAGATTTTGTAAAATATTTGTTTAAGTAGAATTATTTTTTTTAAAGATAAACATTGTAAATTGTTATAATTTTTTTTTTTTTTGGGTTTTCCAAATTAATTGAAAACTTCCAAACCCGTAGTTATCCTAGATTTTAATCGTTTGATTCCCAGACGTATGCAGCCTTGCAATTTTCTGGCAAAGTCAAAATTATGTGTTAATGATTAAGATATATATGTACCTACTCTCCACCTTTTTGGTGTTTGTCAATTTGTGGTACAGTGTTAGCTATTCATGATAGAAGAACAAAATTAATAATTGAATAAGGCTAGGCCTGGTGGGGCTGTTCCTTCTTGCATTGGCCTTATATTACATCCTCACCCTTTGATTTTGTATGAACTTATAAAAAAAAATGTTGATTTTGTATGCAGTGGTCCTTGTAGTTGTGGATAATAAATTTTTTTGTTTGGAAAGTTGGCGAGTAGCAACTGTTGCTGTGTTGCATAAAATTAAGTTCGTGCTTATTACACAAATTTACATACATTTTATTTTTGAACTGAAATGATAATTTAAAGTCACGATTTTCGATTCAGAAATTAAACATGTATAAAACTGTGTAACAACTCGTGTCGTATGCATGATTAAATTAACCAAATTACCAGTGAATTGTTCTAAATTAGTAATTTTAATAACTACTACTACGTAAGCCAGAAAGAAAATGAATCTACTTCGAATATGATACAAATACATCAAAATGTTCCCGTGGCAAAACCAAGGAAAAATCAATGGGACCCTTATAATCAAGTGCCACGCAAGTTTTTGTTCCTCTGTCTGCGTGGCGTCACCCGTGACATCAATCAGAGAATCCAACGGTCAAGATTGAACACTGCATCAAGAATCACGTAGCATATATTCGGCCCACGGCCCAAAAGTAAAAAGTTGCATTCTTTTTGGGTCCAAGTTTTTAAAAATTTGATAGCTGTTTCAGGAGGAGAGAGAGAAGATGACCATTAACGAAGAAATCAAAGCTCCCCTCAGTAAGATTTTCATTTTCATTTTTCTTTTTCCTTACTTTTTTTTTTTCTCTTCAACTTTCCACTTCTCCAAACAGTAAGTTAAGCATCAAACATCTTTTTTTTCACTCATAATGCACAGTCCGAGCCTCCGATCCGAGCTCACCGGAAATTCTCTCCGACATCGAGAACTCTCCTATCGAGCAAGTAGCTCTGACGGTTCCGATCACCGACGACACTTCCCTCCCGAGCTTCACATTCCGAACATGGATTCTAGGAACCCTAGCGTGTGGCCTCCTCTCCTTTCTCAACCAATTCTTCTGGTACCGCAAGGAGCCTCTCACGCTAACGTCGATCTCGGCTCAGATCGCGGTGGTTCCACTGGGCCACCTCATGGCCTCGACGATAACGAAGCGAGCGTTCTTCAAAGGACGAAAGCACGAGTTCACGCTGAATCCAGGCCCGTTCAACGTGAAAGAGCACGTGCTGATCACGATCTTCGCGAACTCAGGCGCGGGTAACGTGTACTCGATTCACGTCGTTAGCGCCGTGAAGCTGTTCTACAAGAAGGAGTTGTCGTTCGTGGTGGCGTTAGTCGTCGTTATAACGTCGCAGGTGATGGGTTTCGGGTGGGCCGGGTTGTTCCGGAGGTACTTGGTGGACCCGGCTGCCATGTGGTGGCCCCAAAATCTCGTCCAAGTCTCGCTCTTCAGGTACTCACTCTCCTCCTTATCGTTCGATCATGTTTCGTTATGGTTTAAGTTTAATTCAACGGTCTTGATAACAAGTGGCCGGTTCGGCGTTGAATGTTGAGTTTGTGTGTATGAGATTTTGATTATTAATAGATTCTGTTGGAATCTACTACTTTTTTAAATCCACTTGAGACTTGTCTTTGTATAAAGAAACTGAAAGAGTCGTGTTAACCAATGCTTGTGGTTAAAGTTGAATCTTTTATTGAATCTGTGATCTTCATTATTTAAATGCAATTAAATTAGTTAAAAAATTATTTGGTTATTTGTTTTTATTGCTTTTCAATACTATAGAAATCCAATAAAATCAACGGCCATAAAGAAAATGCTACCACAAATTTAATTTTACTACGTAAATCTTAAAATGACCGTTAGGCCTAGCTAGTGGCCCAGGCCTAGCTATTGTACTATTTATGGTAGCAAAATCAAAATACGAAAATAGTATTGTACCTTTCTAGCGGGAAGAGACAATTGTACCTTTTTTTTTTTGGCGGGGGGTTTAAAAAGGTTTTGTACTTGTACAATTGTTGTATCTTCACTGCTAGTGCTAACAAATTCTAACCTGCAATTTAGGAACTTACTTTACTATGATAGTGACTGTTTTTTCTTTAAAAAAAGAATTATGTTTGCGCCACAATTTGCCCATATGGTGAGTTATAAGTGGTAGAGAGGTGATGGTAGGTCCATGTGGGATCGCCTCTCTATCACTCACAACTCGTCACGTGAGCAAGTTATGGTACAAATTGTGTTATTTTATGTGGCACTAGCATAGCTAAAAAAAAAAAAAAAAAACATAATACTCTGTTAGAACAGGCGTTGTACTATTATAAATGAGACTTGCATATCTACTTGGCATGTCATGGATTACAATGTTGCAAAAAAAATCCATTATCAAACTTTTGGAATCTCCTTTTGCACCACAGAATTGCTATTTTAAGCAGTCAAGCTATAGAGAACAAATTTCAACTTCTTACTATTACTGCGGTTGTTGTGGTTGTTGTCATTTCCTTGAAGTTTTTGTAGCCATTAGTGTTGTCAACTTCAATACGATTACTGTGAATTCACAGGGCACTACACGAGAAGGAGGAGAGGCCTAAGGGTGGATTAACACGGAACCAGTTTTTCCTCATTGCCTTCATTTGCAGCTTTGGTTACTATGTCTTTCCAGGTTACCTATTCCCAATGTTGACTTCCTTTTCCTGGATTTGCTGGATATTCCCTACCTCTGTGCTTGCCCAACAGCTAGGTTCAGGGCTTCATGGTCTTGGAATTGGTGCATTGGGATTTGATTGGTCTAGTGTTTCCGCTTACCTTGGGAGCCCATTGGCCAGTCCGTGGTTTGCTACAGCCAATGTTGCTGTTGGTTTTGCACTTTTCATGTATGTCCTTACCCCTATATCATATTGGCTTAATATCTACGAGGCCAAGACGTTTCCTATATTCTCAGATGGGCTATTCACGTCTACTGGCCAAAACTATAACGTTTCAGCTATAATAGACCCCAACTTCAGCTTTGACAATGAGGCATATGACCGTAAAGGCCCTCTCTATATGAGCACCTTCTTTGCTATAACTTATGGTTTCAATTTTGCCTGCCTTTCTGCCACTATTGTTCATGTGCTCCTCTTCAATGGAAGGTAAGCACACTTCTCTACTTGAATTGTTTGTTTGAAATTTGTAATGAATCGTTTCCTGATTGTTTTAGATGTGGGTAACTTAGAATATCCCTTGTTTTAGATGTGGGTAACTTAGAATATCCCTGTAATTGTATCTTCTATAGGAAATGGAGACTTGGATGAATTAAATAGGCGATTTTTCATATAGGACAAAAGTACATAAAATAGATATTGTTTTGCTAGAGCGTCTGACCACATGCCCCTCTGTGTTTGTACGTGGGTGCGATATGGAGTACCCTCTTCAAATTGAAAATGATTAAGTCAATACCTATATATATATATATCACATAATTATCTTCAGGAGAAGTGCATAAGTACATCATTATAAGCACCTTTAATTATAAAATCTAGTCCTCACAGAAAGTAAATTTGAAGTTTTTTGCTTGTAACTCAAACATCTCAAATTTGTACATCAAGCTTGTGCAATCAAAGAAAGGCAACCAGGCAGGGGTGAACTAGCTTATAGCCTTGTACATTGTATTATATCAATAAGTCACTCATACTTTCAAGGTTGTAGTGAAATATGGCAGCTAAGCAAGTCTGCCCTCCAAGAGAAGAAGATGGATGTGCACACAAAGCTCATGAGAAAATATAAGCAAGTTCCTCAATGGTGGTTTATGTGCCTACTTGTGGTTAACATTGTGGCAACCATATTTGCCTGTGAGTACTACATTGATCAGCTTCAATTACCATGGTGGGGCATCTTGCTAGCATGCAGTCTTGCCTTATTTTTCACTCTTCCTGTTGGAGTCATCACTGCCACAACAAATCAGGTATGTCTCTGCACTATATTACAGATTTTGCATTAAGTTTTATCAATGTGCAGTAAATTCTTCCACAAACATATGCAGATTTGACTATAAATTTGGGGTTTTTTTTCTAGTTTTCTATCTTTCTATTCACTCACTATAATCAATTCTAGCTGAAGTTCATGTAAAACCTAAAATGGTATCTATTTATTCATCCTATATGTCGATTTTAAATTTAACCAGCATTGTTTATCAACTTGTGCATTGAGTGCTACATCTACTACATGCAGTTATTAGTCTTCTTACTTCTAACATGTGTAAATCTTTCTCTCGTGAGCAGATGCCAACCTTAAATGTAATCACCGAGTATATTATTGGGTATTTGTATCCAGGATATCCTGTTGCCAACATGTGCTTCAAAGTTTATGGCTACATAAGTATGAAACAGGGGATCACCTTTTTGCAAGACTTCAAGCTTGGTCATTACATGAAGATTCCTCCTAGAGCAATGTTCGTGGCACAGGTTAGTATCTTATGCATTCCTCTTCAAAACTAAAAATATTATGGAAATGAATTTTTCAAGTTCTGTTTTAATAAAATGATAATAATATATTTATTTATTACCGTCCCCTGATTTCCATAGCAATGATTCTTTTCAGGTGGCAGGTACCATAGTAGCAGCACTTGTGCATTTGGGAACAGCATGGTGGCTAATGGACACAATTCCAAACATATGTGACAGGGCATTGCTTCCAACAGGCAGCCCATGGACTTGCCCTGGTGATCATGTATTCTATGATGCTTCTGTCATTTGGGGTCTGATTGGGCCTCAAAGAATTTTTGGAGATCTTGGCTACTACTCTGCCATCAACTGGTTTTTCTTAGCTGGTGCTATAGCTCCTGTCCTAGTTTGGCTGGCACACAAAGCCTTACCAGACAGGCAATGGATTAGACTTATCACTCTTCCTGTGCTCTTAGGGGGAATGATCAACATGCCTCCAGCCACATCTGTCAACTACATCAGTTGGATTCTTATTGGATTTGCCTCAGGCTTTATTGCTTACAGGTACTATCGTGATTGGTGGAGTCGTCACAATTATGTGCTCTCTGGTGCACTTGATGCTGGATTAGCCTTCATGGGAGTACTGTTGTACTTGTGTTTGGGGATGGAGCATGTTAACCTCAATTGGTGGGGTAGTGACTCCGATGGATGTCCATTGGCTTCATGTCCAACAGCGCAAGGAGTTGTAGTTGAAGGCTGCCCGGTTTTCTAAGCAAAACATTAGGATTAGTTATATGTTGATTAGGGGGAAAAAGAAAAGGTATTTTATTTGTTTACTCTTTACTATTCTTCATAGATATATATTTGTAAAGAAACTGTATATTAGTGATATATTTGTTTACTCTTTTACTAGTTCTCATTTGGGCCTACCATTAATATCATTTTTTAACCTACTACTAACAATCTACCACATCATCAAGTGTCAAATTTTTTATCAAATTTGTTGTCTTTGTAGACTTTTTCTAGCAATATTGGAAATATTGTACTGTTTACCAATACGAAAATTCTTTCATTATGGTGCTCTCTTATAGGTTATAGCTATTACCTAGTGAGTTGTTAACCAAATGGTCCAAACAACTGTGATTGATTTGAAGCAATGCCTTATGCTAGTTCTTGGGACTATGATCTTGCTTTCCTATTCAAAATACTAAATATATGTGAAACTCCATCTAATCAAGTGAGAAAGGTTAACTAAAAAATATGTAACAGAAAGCAATGCTTTCTAAGATATAACGAATGCTTTTTAAGAGTTTCCTCGGTGACAAATCATCAAGTTGAGTTCTCCAAGTCCTAAATTTTTTCTACATGTTTTTCTCAAAAACCTACATGTTGCTCTTCTAAACCCGCATGCTACAATTTGCCCATACTTGAAAAAGGACTAAGTTAGCCCTCTACTTAGCTTTTGTCAGCTATGGCTTTTTATAAAAGGTAAAGATTTTATCACATAACTTATTTCATATTATTTGTACACATTCCTTTCTACATTTTAAATGTGACTTCACATTTTCGTATTTTAAATGTGTACATTACGTGTGCAATTATGTCTATATAATGTGTACAAGTGTGAAAATTGAGTATGAACAAATATTTACCATTTTATAAATATATCATGGCCTTGCCTTTGGTTTCAGCATTGTCACTATCAACTGTCAAGCACCCATACGAGATTAGCAGCTCGCCAACTTTTGGACACACCTATAGACTCAAGTTCCACCCCATACAATCCCATCTATGCTCCAATCCAAGTTACCCAATCATGCAATGTCGTCAATGTTTCCCACAGTACCAAAGTCGAGGATGCTATTGCCACCACCATTGCCACCAACCTAAATACCCTCTCAGCCAACACAAGCAAAAACCATAGTGTGACATATGCATTCCAAGGTACCACTCAAATCTGGCACACGAGTCAAGTCGGATTGGGCTGGGGTCAAAAATTTATTGGACTAAAGCATATTGCTATTTCTTTAACCCTTAATTAAATCTATGGTTAAACTTAGCTTCAGGTTATACATAAACAGATAATTAACAACCCACCCCCATGCCTGCCTCCGTGTAATGCTCCCAATAACTCTTGCTGAGCAAACTGTCGAGCACCAGCCACATAGATTTTTTTTTGGTTGAATATTTGGATATGATATTAAAGTTGGTTCAAAGCCTTATTGTGCTTAAAGAACTATAGCCTTAGTAGCTGTGGAAACCTACACAAAGTATGATTATTTGGTAATTGCATCAACACAAGAAGAAAGTTAATGGGCACGATAACAAAGGGCATCAGACACAAGGTTTGCTTAGTGCATCGACAAATCATGCACTATACCCTGGAAAGAATAGTTGAATGAAAGTGGGCAGTCGTATCAAGTTTAAAAAAACAGAAAAGAAAAAGAAGTACAAGGACTAAGAACAACGTAAAATCCCCTAACATATATATTCGAACATCAAAGGTAAGAGGGAGACTGTGTACATTTCTCTAGGGTAAGAGGCCATCACAAACGGAAGTATGTATCAAGAGTCAATTAATAAAAATGCCATACCTTTAAAGAAAATTCAAATCAAAAGCAATATGTATAAGGAAAAAAATAAACCAATTATAATTCAGTAAGGTTGGCTGAATGGTTGGGCACTCTGTCCCAAATTGGTCGTCTCGAGTGGAGGTGAAAGAGCCCAAATTCGAGTCCCAGCACTTTGGAAAAGCTCCCTGTGCCAGCGATATTCCTCTGTCCACCTGTTGCGATAGTATTAGTCCCTAGATCTAAGACCATCTAAGACCAAAAAAAAATAAAAAATTAGAAGAGTTTGAGAAGTAGTTGAGGAGAAAGGCTCAGTCGGGGAGGAAGAGACATGTGAGAGAGGTAAAAGCGAGCTACGCATTAATTACTCTTATCTACTAGCATCCATTCAACATTAAATGATAAAAGACTGTCTAAACGGTAAACCAGTCTTTAACAGGCCTACTAATGCACTAAACACGGGTTAAGGGATATCTGATGGGACAATAACCCTCTAGCACTACCTATCCCCCAATCATGGGAAGCTACAAGAAGGGGACATACATGAAAAAAGAGAAAGATTTAACAAGTGAAGGATAGAAAAGGGGAGTGATAATTGAATTGGAGCTTCCAAGGAAAGGGAGAGAGGGAGTTTTCATAAAAGGGAGGAAGCCATCTTTGTCATAGGATTTCCTTATTTTGTCATAACAATAACTCAATTGTATTGTTCTCTTTTGTTTTTACTCACTGCAAGCAGCGATGGACCCAATATAGGGCCTAGGGAACTCAGGCCCCCCTGACATTTTCTATTTATTTTTAAAAATTGTGTATATATTATGATTTAACCAGAATTTGGACCTAAAAGAAATTAGAACTTAGCCCTATCCCTTATAAATTAATCTCCCCCCCCCCCCCCCCCCAATCTCCAAATCAAAATCCTGGCCCAACCTAGTTCTTTATTTGCTCGAGTGCTCTTCTCTAAGTAGTAAGTCCCTTATTTCGCATCTTATTTTTTCATTAGGGGCCTGCACTGCATGAATTTTTATTTAACACTTTGTTTTATTATCATACTTTTACTTCATTTGATATCATTTTCTAGTCGCTTGATCTTACTATAGGATCATTGTTTTTCGGCTCTTTGGCATACTTAGTTTGATACCAACAACGATATACCATCATTATCTCTACACCAAAATATATATATGGGTCATGCTAACGAGTGCCCTTAAGGCACTGGTTAAGAATCCAGTTAAAGAACTTTTCCCATAAAAACTTTCTTTAACTGGATTCTTAACCAGTGTCCTAAGGGCACTCGTTAGCATTTCTCTATATATATAAAGCAAACAAACAAATGACAACAACGATATACCATCGTTTTTGGGAAATGGGTTGGTTTTGTTTTAGTGCAATACTTTGTTGTGTGCTTGGGTTTTATGTAACTTTTTAGGACCAAAAGACTTTAAAGTTGTTTGTATAAAAACCTAAAAAAACTATGTTTTCCCAAGTTCTTTCCTATGGAAGCCTTTAGAATTGGAGGTTCTGATGGTGTCCAAGGGATGTGGGGCTCAAGCTGAACTAGAAATTACCCGTTAGGGTTGCTCGTCTATCAATGCAAAAATCAACATCTTCATGTGCAAATATAAATAGTGACCTACATTATGTGCCTTAAATTTACATTATAGGTCCACATTGATAATCGAATTCATCCGCATGGTTGTATTGACTATGATATATTTATTTATTTATTTATTCATTTTCTCTTTGGAACCTAACTCTATGTGATATGACATTTCTCTCTTTTCATAAATTTATGTGATTGTTTTTTTTCATGATTGTGAATTTTTTATTTGTGATTGTGAGTCTCTGATTCAGACATTGTCTCAATGATTTTTTTTTTATTTGTTACCCCTCTCTCTCTCTCTCCATACATACATTTATATGATCTATCTCACATACTATTTTAATGGCTCTAATTTGCTATAATAGTTATATTAGTAAAGTTATTTCTTTGTCATTATTTTAATGGTAAGGTTTTTGTCCAGACTAGTTTGAAGAGAAACTTTTCAAACTTCTCCTATATATTTTTTTTATTTGATGTGAATTTTGAAAATTTAACTGTTAAATGTCATGTTCTTTATGTTCTTAACACAAATGCAAAATTTCGTTCAATTCGGATGTTATTTATTATTCAATCAACAAAATTATTTTTTATGCATAATTTTAGATTACAAAAACTTGAAATTGATTGATAACATATATATTGATCTTTGATCTTCTTGAAATTTTGCAAGCATGGAGGATATATATAATAAGAACATACAATCCAATAGTTACACTTTCAAAATTCACATATAATAAAAAGATAGAGAATAAATTTGAAGAGTTTTTCTCCAAACTAGTTTGAAGAAAAACATTTTCATATTTTAAAAGGAGAAGTGGGAGAGGACATTTTGGAGCGTATGATTAGTTAATACTGGTTGGCAGGCTAGCAAAGCAATGAGTGTGAGTGTGCACCATGTGTTTGCATAATTTATAAAGTTAGGTGACATTTGTCTATTAATTTAAAATTTGTTATCAAAGAAAAACAAAGACAGAATGAGAATCTCATAATGAGATAAAAATGTGCAACAAACTTAACATAATAAAAATATCACACGCGCTAAAGTGTTAGAATTGATCATTTTGAGAACAAGTATATTAATAAAGAGAAAAATTAATGGATGCCCTAAAAATATTAGTTTAGAATATATTTTCACAAATTTTTATGGGAAAATAAAAGAAAAATCAATTTTTTGACAGCTTTTTATATGTCTCATAAAAATGATGTCAAAATTTTCTTTAAATGGTTTATTAAAAATTGTCCTAAGTGCACTCATTAACATAATTTTTAATTAATTTTGAACTATTAAATTTTGTTGGTCAGGGTTACTAGTATTAGTGCTAGAAGTAATAAAATGAGAACAAAGAAATTTATAAATTAAAAAACAATAAATTTATAAAGTGAGAAGTATACGGCATGAGTTTTTGAGACATGCTCTGACACCCCTCACTCAAAATCCTGATTTTTCTGTACAAATATCTATCTCTCAATGTGTTCAAATCAATGCCTATTGATTACTAATATAAAAAATAAAGAGTTTTAATTATTAACGTATGCCTTTAAGATATATATTAGTAAATCATTTTAAAAAATTTTCCTGATAAAATGAAAAAATGACTAATTTTTTTACTTTTTTAAAAAAAAAAATTCATAAAATTTTTTCTAAAATAGATTATTAAGGGTATGCACGTATGACTGATGGTACATGAAGAGATAGCAAAGTAAGTATAGAGGTAAATGACTGGTAGGTTGATAGAGACGAACCAGGACGGTGAGTTTTCACATTGTGTTGCCTCAAAAATTAAGTGAAAAAGACTTAATCTACAAAAGACTGTAATCTGCATGTATGTATGTATATTATTAAAGTAATAACGAGAGAGTTGCCTTGTATATAGACATAGTCTAATAGCCCATCCTTCTCCTTCTTCTTCTTCTTTTTAAAAAAAAAAAAAATTTTGTAGCTAAGGGGCCGTTTTTTTAATTTTTAATTTTTTAATTAGGATTGTATTAACGGGCATCGTAAAATGCCTATTAATAGCAACTTTTTAACCTTTATTTTTTTACAGTTTATTTTTTTTATAGCTTTATGTCATATTTTTAATGAGAGACCAACTTTATAGAGAGAAAAAAAATATATTAAAATATTCTATAGGATTAGTTTTATGCCTTTTTTTTTTATTTTTTTATTTATCTTGTTAACATTTGCCTTTACTTTTTACTTCTCTTAAATTTTTTCTTAACTTCTTTTAATCAATGGTTTTTTTTTAGAACAAACACACACACAATTAGTTTTATGCCTTTTTTTTAATCTTGTTAACATTTGCCTTTACTTTTTAAGTCTCATAAATTTTTTCTTAACTTCTTTTAATCAATGGTTTTTTTTTTTTTTTAAGAACAAACACACACACAAGGGAGAGGGAAATGAGTTCTAACACAAAGGCATACCACAACTCTACTCAAAAGTCATGGTAATTTTTAAAGGAGGGTGGGACAAGTTATACTGCACACAACACACTCTCTTAAGTAATGTGAGACAATTACCCACTTTTTAATCAATGATTGAGGTTAAAAGTTACTTTTTACAATTATCTATCTCAATCATTCGTAGCACTTAATTTCAATCCGACCCGACTCATTCCTAATCCTAATCCGTCATTTACTCAATCAAACGGTAGATATTTGAACACTACACACAACACACTCTCTTAAATAATGTAGGACAATTACCCACTTTTTAATCAATAATTGAGGTTAAAAGTTACTTTTTACCATTATCAACCTCAATCATTCATAGCACTTAATTTCAATCCGACGTGACTCGTTCTTATTCCTAATCCTAATCCGTCATTTACTCAATCAAACGGTAGGTATTTGAACACTGCACATATAGCAGAAGACTGACAATCAATTTTTTATTTTTTATTTGATGGAGACAATCAAATATTAATTCCACCTCAATTTTATAAATCGCTCATGGCTCATGGCCATGGGCTATTATTCTTGAAGCCAGCTTTATAAATTTCATTAATTTTAGATACTGTTTCGCATAAAGTAAAAACTGGCTATTCTTAAAAGTTAAAAAAGCCATTTTTTTTTTTTTGGGGTCCAAGTTTTAGATTATGTGATACACAGTACTGTTTGAGCCAGACGGGGAGAGTAGGGAGAGGGAGGGAGAAGATGAACAGTAACGAAGAAATCAAAGCTTCTCTCAGTAAGAATTTTCATAATCTCTTTCCTCGTTTCAATTCACTTTTTTTTTTTTTTTTTGTCTTCAAATTTCCACCTCTCCAAACACTAAGCTAAGCTTCAAAATCTTTTCATTCATACACAGTCCAGAACTCTCACGCATCAAATTCGGAAAATTCCACCGACACAGAGAAATCTCCGATCGAGCAAGTAGCTCTAACGGTTCCGACCACCGACGACCCTTCTCTCCCGTGCTTCACATTCCGAACATGGATTCTAGGGAGCCTGGCGTGTGTGGTCCTCTCATTTCTCAACCAATTCTTCTGGTACCGCAAAGAGCCTCTCTCGCTAACATCAATCTCGGCTCAGATCGCGGTGGTCCCGCTCGGACACCTCATGGCTTCGACGATAACGGAGCGAGTGTTCTTCAAGGGGCGAAAGTTCGAGTTCACGTTGAATCCAGGTCCTTTCAACGTGAAAGAGCACGTGCTGATTACCATCTTCGCAAACTCGGGCGCGGGTAACGTGTTCTCGATATACCTGGTTAACGCCGTGAAGCTTTTCTACAAGAAGGAGTTGAATTTCATGGTGGCGTTGGTCGTCGTTATAACGTCGCAGGTGATGGGTTTCGGGTGGGCCGGGTTGTTCCGGAGGTATTTGGTTGACCCGGCTGTCATGTGGTGGCCCCAAAATCTCGTCCAAGTCTCGCTCTTCAGGTATTATATTCATCATCGTTCCGATTTTTTTTTTTTTTTTTTAGCTTACTTCAATCTAACAGCCTCCATGAACAAGTGGATATTTCGGCGTTGACTGTTAGGTTTCGCATTAGTCATACTTGAGTCTTTTTTTTTTTTTTCTTTTGGAAAATGAATATTACACTCAGTTCAAAAAAAAAAATTTAACTGAAAAAACTACCATTATAACACGGGAAATAGTATTTTCTTTTTTCAAATTTATAATGGGTTTATTTATTAAATTTATGGTGGGGTCCATACTAATGAATGTGAGAGAGAAAATTATTTTTCCCGCAATTAAGAATTTTACATACGGTCGGTCTGTGTAATAATTTTTTTTTACTGTATCTGTGTGACTGATTAATATAATCTAGGATTTTCTAAGATTATTTAAATCCGCTTGAGACTTGTCGGTTATGTAAAACGAAATAAGTAATGCTACAGACATAAACTATTTTACAACATTTTTACAAACTGTTGATGAGCTTATATTAGAAGTGTAATGCTACAGTCACAAATTATTTTACAACATTTTTATAAACTACTGATGTGGCAAATTCTTATTAGTTCTAATATGGGTCCATTACTAACATCACATTTATATTTACTAATAATTATTTGAAAATTACTAAAACCACATCAGCAGTTTGTAAAAATGTTGTAAAATAATTTGTGTTTGTAACATTATTCATATGACAATGCTAGAGATACAAACTATTTTACAAAAAATTTTACAAACTACTGATGTGGTAAGTGATAATTGGTAAATGAAAATGTGATATTAATAGTAGGCCTAGAATAAGAGGTTGGCCACATCAACATTTTGTAAAATATTTTTCAAAAAAAAAAAAACATTTTGTAAAAATGTTGTAAAATAGTTTGTGACTATAGTATTACTCTTATTCGTATAAGAACTAGTAATAATTTGCTACATTAACAATTTGTAAAAATATTGTAAAATAATTTGTATCTATAATATTACTAAAACGAAATTTAACTTCAGACTTACCGGTTTATACAAAGAAAATTCTAAAATTATTATAAACTTTAATTTACTCGCTGAACTGAAAACTGGAAAGCAATGCAAAAAAAAAAAGGTAAAAACAAAATACTCCTGGTAAAATACTAGACTATTGTACTTTTCTAGCGGCAAGAGAGACTGAGAGAGAGACACAATAGTAAGTTTTTTTTTTTGGGGGGAATGGGCTCCTGTGGGTAAAAAGGTACTTGTACAGTTGTACCTAATATAGTAATGTGCAACAAATCTGTTTTTTTTTTTGATGTTATGTTCACTGCCACTACCAGTAGGCAAGTTATACTATGAGAGACTCTCTCTCTCTCTTTTATAGATTAAAATTTTTCATAATACTCTGCTAGAATGAGCGTGATATAGCCTTATAAGAGACTTAAATGTTGCAAAAAAATTCATTATCAAACCCTTGGAATCTCCTCTTGCACCAAAGAATGGCTACTTTAAGAAGTCATGACTTACTACTGTTTAACTACTTGATCAAGCTATAATAACAAAGTTTAACTACTTACTACTGTTACTATTATACTACTACTCTACTATTATAATTTTGTTAGTGTCATCGAATTAAAAAGCTTAATTATGAATTCACAGGGCACTACACAAGAAGGAAGAGAGGCCCAAGGGTGAATTAACACAGAACCAGTTTTTCCTCATTGCCTTTATTTGCAGCTTTGCTTACTATGTTTTTCCGGGTTACCTATTCCCAATGTTGACTTCCTTTTCCTGGATTTGCTGGATTTTTCCTACTTCTGTTCTTGCCCAACAACTAGGTTCAGGGCTTCATGGTCTTGGAATTGGTGCTTTGGGGTTTGATTGGTCTAGTGTTTCCTCTTACCTTGGAAGCCCACTGGCCAGTCCATGGTTTGCTACAGCCAATGTTGCTATTGGTTTTGCACTTGTCATGTATGTCATTATCCCCACAGCTTATTGGCTCAATATCTACAAGGCTAAGACGTTCCCCATATACTCAGATGAGCTATTCACTTCTACTGGCCAAAGCTATGATGTTTCAGCTATAATAGACCCCAACTTTCACATTGACATTGAGGCATACAACCGTGAAGGCCCTCTCTATATGAGCACCTTCTTTGCTATAACTTATGGTGTCAACTTCGCCTGCCTTGCTGCTACTATTGTTCATGTGTTTCTCTTCCATGGAAGGTAAGCCTCATGTCTCTGCTTGAATAGTTCATTTGAAATTTGCAATGAATCATTCCCTGATTGTTGTTAGGTGGGCTTCACTTAGCTGCTCATCATAGATTATGGATAATTGTTGGTCATATAATATCCTAAGACATGCACCTACTAATGACTTTTAACTCTTTTGCCAATACTGACTATATGGTAAAGCTTTAGGATGTCTCTGTAATTATAGCATCCAAAGAAAATGGAGAGTTGGATGAATTCAAATGTTACTTTTCATATAAGACAACAATTTATAAGGCTGATACTATTTTGCAATAGTGTCTGACGATATGCCTTTGTGTGTTTGTACATGTACATGCAATATGGAATGGCTCTCCTTAAATTGACAAAGATTTAGTTAGTACCTTTATATATTAGGATTCACCGGATAATTATCATCAAGAAAACTTCATGAGTATGTCATGTTAATCACCTTTCATTATGAAATTCAGTCCTTACCAAAAAAGTGAATTTGAAGTTTTCTGCTTGTATCTCAAACTCCTCTAATTTGTACATCAAGCCGGTGCAATCAAAGAGAGGCAACAAGGTCAGGGTGAACTAGATTATAGCCTTATACATTGTATTTTATTCAGCAAATTACTCATACTTTCAAGGGTGTAGTGAAATATGGCAACTAAGCAAGTCTGCCCTCCAAGAGAAGAAGATGGATGTGCACTCAAAGCTCATGAGAAAATATAAGCAAGTTCCTCAATGGTGGTTCATGTGCCTACTTTTGGTTAACATTGTGGCCACCATATGTGCCTTCCAGTTCTACAATGATCAACTCCAATTGCCATGGTGGGGCATATTGCTTGCATGCAGTCTTGCCTTATTTTTCACTCTTCCTGTTGGAGTCATCACTGCCACAACAAATCAGGTATGTCTCTGCACTATTTTACAAATTCTACATATACGTTTAATGGTATTCTGCCACAACCATATTGATATTTGAGTGGAGATTTGGGGTCTTTTATTTTTCTTTTCACTTGCTATTATCAATTCTTGCTGGAGTTCATGGAAAAGTTACAATGGTGTCTATCTTTTCATCCTATATGTAAATATTAAATTCAACAAGCATTGTTTTATTGCCTGTGCATGAGCACTACATCTACTGCATGCAGTTATTAGTCTTCTAACTTTAACAGAAGTAAATCTTTCACTCATGAGCAGACGCCAACCTTGAATGTAATCACAGAGTATATTATCGGGTATTTGTATCCAGGATATCCTGTTGCCAACATTTGCTTTAAAGTGTATGGGTACATAAGTTTGAAACAGGGGATCGCCTTTCTGCAAGACTTCAAGCTTGGTCATTACATGAAGATTCCTCCAAGAGCAATGTTCATGGCACAGGTTAGTATCCTATTCATTCTTTTTCACAACTACGAATGGAAATGTGCATTTGTCACTTTCTGATCAGTAAAATGACAATCATCAATTTATTTGTTCTCGATCCTTGATTATCATAACAACGATTCTTTTCAGGTCTTGGGCACAATAATAGCAGCATTTGCGCATTTGGGAACAGCTTGGTGGCTAATGGACAACATTCCAAACATATGCGATAGGGCATTACTTCCAGCAGATAGCCCATGGACTTGCCCTTCTGATCATGTATTCTATGATGCTTCTGTCATCTGGGGTCTAATTGGGCCTCAAAGAATTTTTGGAGATCTTGGCTACTACTCTGGCATCAACTGGTTTTTCTTAGTTGGTGCGATAGCTCCTGTCCTAGTTTGGTTGGCACACAAAGCCTCACCAGATAGGCAATGGATTAGGCTTATCACTATTCCTGTGCTCTTAGGGGCAATAATTGAAATGCCCCCAGCCACCGCTGTCAACTACACCAGTTGGATTCTTATTGGTTTCGCCTCAGGTTTTATTGCTTACAGGTACTATCGCAACTTTTGGAGTCGTTACAATTATGTGCTCTCTGGGGCACTTGATGCTGGATTAGCCTTCATGGGAGTACTACTATACTTGTTTTTGGGGATGGAAAATGTTAGCCTCAATTGGTGGGGTAGTGACTCAGATGGATGTCCATTGGCTTCTTGTCCAACAGAGCAAGGAGTTGTAATAAATGGCTGTCCGGTTCTCTAAGCAAAGCATTTGGATTAATTGTATGTTGATTGGAGAAAAAAAGAAAAGAAGAGAAGATATTGTATTCCTTCTCTTTTCGATTCTTCATCGTCGTATATTTGTAAAGCAACTGTATAATAATGAATCAATGATATTGGAAATACTTTATTGTTAATTAATATGAAAATTCTTTTTTATGATTGTGTTTTTTTATAGCTAGTGATTGGGACCTTGAACTTGCTTCCCATCTTAGACATGGACTAGGTGGAGAAAGATTAGGAGTTGCCCCTTGCTTTAGTTCCAAAAAACAAACTAATACAAAAATTAAGTAATGCTAGAGATACAAACTTTTTTACAAAAAAATTTACAAATTGCTTATGTGGTGAGTGGTTATTGGTAAGTGATTATTGGTAAATGAAAAATTGATGTTAATGGTAGGCCTAGATGAAAACTAATAAGAAGTTGATCATATCAACGATTTGTAAAAATATTATAAAATAATTTATAACTGTAGCATTACTCAAAATCTACATACTAGACATTGGGTCCAGAGTTAAGCTATACACTTAGAAAGATGTTAGGTTCTCAAGCCTGCCCAACCAAATGGATGGGCCAACCTCCACTCACCATATTCTATAGCCTAATTCTATTAAGGATATCCCTAATAGACTACCTTAATTATGCATTCAAACATAAAATTACAATGCGCACATGTGACTGAACAAGATTGAAAATTATTAGTTTAGCAAAAAAAAAAGATTGAAAATGATTAGTTTTTTTTTTTTTTTTTTAATGGAAAACTAACGGCAGCCAATCTAATGAAATTTGGACGAAAGTCTTGAATTTAATAAACTTAAAAATTAAAGAATTGAATTGAACGAAGTGATGCTAGAGAAATTAATTGAATTATAGACCAAGTTAGGTGCAATTTGAAATTTAGCCTTAATATTTTATAACCTTACCTATTTGATATGTGCCCTCTTAATAATTTTGAATTTAATCTAGTATAATTATGATATGTCATTAATTTAAATTAATTCCTCATGTCACCCATCAATTAATTGTTCATAATCACATGTGATTAGACTTAATCATGTAGATGCATCTTATCCGTTGAAATTTGATTTGGTTGTAAGTTTTTATCCAATAGTTTGATTGGAGTTCACAACATATCATTGTGACTTCAAAATTTATGTGAAGTAATTAGAAACCTAGTAGTTTAAATTATGATTTTACCCTTAGGATATGAAAATTCTCATTTTAGCTTTAGATGAGGTTAAATATAAATTGCGAAATAGGTTGTTTACAGGCTATGAATAGTCATTCTTTGGCAATAACTATTTCTCAAATTGAGAATAGCCATTTATTTCTAAAATGGTTGAATTAACTATTCTATAATAAATTCTATCAGCAACTTTTAAAAATTAATATATATATATATATATTTTAAAAAAATTCCTGAACTACCAATCAGACCTTAAACCCCTTGAATGCATTCAAGAGACCAACACTTTTTTTTTTTTTGATAATCTTCAAGAGACCATGCACATTTAAGTAACACCACTAGTATAGTACTCTAAAAAGGTCTGTACCAGTTAACATCAAACTTTGAGTCAAAAATTGTCTATTATGTTAGTATTTTGTCAACTTTATACACTTATAGTGTTAGTTTTAGTGTGCGTTTGTTTGCACTTTTAGGAGCTGAAAACGCGCATATTAGAAAAAGCGGTAGAAAAATTGCGTTTGGCTCAGCCCAAAACGCAACTTTTTGATAAAAGCTGCGTTTTGGACTCAGGCAAAAATAACGTCCAAAACACGCAAAATTTATGGACCTCCTGAGGTCCATAAATCAAAACGTGAATGGAGCGTTTTGATATATCAGTTGGGCTCACAGGAAATTACCAAATTACCCTCTATTAAACAACAAATCTAAAATCAAAACAACAACAGCAGCAGATCAAGAACAGAAAAAAAAAAAAAAAATAGAACAACAACTTTTTCGGAAACAGCAGATCAAGAACAGAAAAAAAAAAAAAAAAATTAGACCAACAACTCTTTCGGATCAACAGCAGATCAACAACAACAACAAGAAAATTAGAACAACAGCAGATCAAGACCCTCTGGCGGATCAAGAAGACTGACGAAAAAAAAGGAGGGGGAGAGATTTACCGACCATCCAATCTTCCCGATCATCCAATCTTCCCGATCATCCAAGAACAAGAAAAAAAAAATAGAAAAAGAAGAAGGATGAGTTCTGGAGTTGGTTCCGATCATCCAATCTTCCCGATCCAAGCACTTAAGGTTACGTTCTGGAGTTGGATGAGTTGGGTGAGTTTGGTTCCTTCGTTCATTTTGAAGTGCTAAGAGGAAAAAAAAAGAAAAAAAAAAGAAGGAGAGCTGTGTTCTGGACCGAAGTGCTAAGAGGAAAAAAAAAAGAAAAAAGAAAGAGAGCTGGGAATGTTCTGGACTGAAGATGGTAGAGGAAAGAAGGAAAAAAGAAAAGAAAAGAGTGTGGGTACGTGGGTGGATGAGAAAAAAAGAGGGGAAAAAAGAAAAAAGAAAAAAAGAAGAAGTAGAGCCCCCGTGTGTGGAGAGAAAAAAAGAAATTATGTCACAATATTTTCACAATATTTTCACAATAAATCTTAAGGTAGGTTATTATTAGCTAATATTGGTGAGAAAAAAATAATTTTTTTAGAAAGAGAAAAAAATAATTTTAATAGTATGTTAAAATTAAAATTAGTATCAATTTTTATCACAACATTTTTACAATACTTTCATAATAAATCTTAAGTAGTAGGTTATTATTAGCTAATATTGGTAAGAAAAAAATAATTTTTTTAGAAAGAGAAAAATTGATTTAAGTATGATGAAGTAATTGATTTAAGTATGAAACAAACTCACATAAAAAAAAAGTATGAAGTAAATTCTCTTATATATACATTGTCCTTTTTGGTAATTTATCCCTCAAACTGCCACTTTTATAAGTGCTAGTCAAACACTCAGCTTTTTCATTATGCACTTTTTAACAGTTTTTACCAAACACTCAGCTTTTTGAAACTCCACTTTTTCATTATGCACTTTTAACAAAACTTCACTTTTTCATTATGCACTTTTACAAAAAGCTGAACCAAACTCACCCTTATACACTTTAGAGTCAGTTTTATACCATTTCTCCTGTTTATTCATGTGTTTTATTAAGTCAACCTCATATTATTTTAACTTTAACAAGCACGACAGGTGCTCGTTAACATTTGCCCACTAAAAATAACTATTTTACTTTATT
The DNA here is from genome assembly GCA_028535165.1 of Quercus tomentella. Classification (NCBI taxonomy): domain Eukaryota; kingdom Viridiplantae; phylum Streptophyta; class Magnoliopsida; order Fagales; family Fagaceae; genus Quercus; species Quercus tomentella. The sequence goes on from JAPQVY010000001.1 coordinate 3,198,174, forward strand.
CCTAGGATTCTCTTCCATATTTTGCTCTAAAAAGATGAAGATAAGGACATAGGTGTACTAGTTAGTGTACTACTTGGATGTCCGTTTATCCAGAAGCAAAATCAAGGAGAAATTGGACCATCTATAAAAGTAAAATACTATTCCATATCAGGATAGACATGGCAAAAGGGCGGGTTGGGTCAGGTCAATCAGATTGGGGTAAAAAACAGGTCATTTTAAGTGGGTTAAAAAAGGGTTCAAGTCAATCAGGGTGCGGGTTGGGTCGGGTTGACCTGTATTTTTCTTATGAATGTTTTTTTTATAAAGAAAACAACATGTATGTGTCATTTGGAAAGTCATACAATAAATTACATGATGTAAAATATATTACTTTGAATTCACCACTTATATCAAGAATGAATTCAGTTAAACTTATTAATACTTATTCAATAATTTTAAAATTATACAAATCCTAACATTGTTATCTAAAACAAAATAACACAAAGATAAGTAAAACAAATACATAAGTTTTATTTTTACACAATATTAACATCCCAAAATATAAAACAAAATTACAAATGACTTATTGGATAACTCATTTGACAAAGAATAAAAACATATAAGAAATTTATAATCTTGAAAATTAATTTTATAATATATTATCAATTGTGGTTGGCACTCTATTTCAATTTGAGATATACATTAAAGTTTAACTATTTACTTATTTATACATGGTCTTTTTTATGAATATCATATCATTATTAAGCAACACACACTAGGAAATATCATAATTTATTTTGAAAAGTTGTTTATTTTGGACATAAATTGTTAAAAAATAGGTCTAAGCATTCATAATTTATACTAATTTGATACTTTGGCATCATTATTTTCATACTCGTGAATGTTTCTCACACATGTCTACAATTTTAAATTTATATTTTTAACTTTATTGTAACCAGATTATCTTGGCATATACTTTGCTATTTGATATCAAAAAATTTTTATCCATTACAGAATGCTCAACCATTCATCTTTCAATTAATTTGTATGCAGTTATGTAAATGTCTCAATTGTTTTTTTAAAGCTCATAACAAACAATTAAACCAATATTGTCTTAATTTTATTTTTATTTTTTACCGAAATAAAAAGGTTTTAAAAAGTAGTTTGGGGTCGGGTCGGGTCGGGTTGCAGGTCCTGTTTTGCCATGTCTATATCAGGATGCACTAGGACAAGTGGACAACCAAATCCCTCTCAAAAATCAATATCAATTTATCATATATATCATCACGTTGATAATAACATCCGTGAAATTTACAAGTTAGGTACACACACAGTGTCCATTATTTAACTCTATTTTTATTAACATTAATTTTGACACATTATTTCTTTTTCTTTTTTGGAAAGGACACATTATTTCAATACTTACCAAAAAAAAAAAAAAAAAAAATGAAAATTTTGTACAGTTTAGATTTATTGAAAAATTAAATCCCATTAACCTAAGAAAGTGAATAAATTAAAATAATGTTATATCGTTGATCAAACGAATGGTGGAGATGGCAGCATTGTCCTTAAAGAACCAGCCACACAAAAAATTATTTACCCTATACCAGGCATATACAAACTGTTGTGGGTCCAGCCCCATTTTGTGGCAAGAAAACCATGTAGTGAAAAACTTCTATTGGAAATAGGAGACCTCATGAGTTCCAATTTGTGTTTGAGTAGGAGTTTGTGTGCTACAAGGATGGTCTGGCGGCAGGGTTATATATAAATAAAGTTTATTAGGTATTGTGTGCTATATAGTGAAGAAAAAAAGGAAAAGGTACCACACAAGAGAAGAAGAAAAAAAAAAGAGCAGTCAAGAGGGAGCCGCTTAGAGAAAGAAGACAACCAAAAAAGAGAGTTGTGCGTGAAGAAGAAAATAAAAAGGAGAGAGCAAAGTGTTGCCACCTTTGAAAAAGATAATTAGTGTGTGTGAGAGCAAAGAAAACAAGTGAGATTTTTTCTTTAGCTATAAGACATACACAAGAATTATTGTAATTGATTTGATAATAGTGAAATTATTCGGAATTTGTCCCATAGTTTTTTCCTTCAAGAAGAAAGGGTTTTCCATGTAAATTTTATGTTCTTGTACGTGAATGTTATTTTAGATTTCTAATATTATTGATAATATTATTTGGAACCCAACAAGTAGTATCAGAGCTAAGATTAGAGTGGAAGCGATGGCTGGAGAAGAAAGCAAGGTTTCAGGAATTGAGAAGTTTGATGGAACAGACTTCGCGTATTGGAGGATGTAGATTAAAGATTATCTCTATAGGAAGAAATTGCATCTGCCTCTTTTGGGAACGAAACCTAAAACTATGAAGGATGAAGACTGGAGCCTTCTTGATATATAGGTATTGGGAGTTATTTGATTAACTCTATCAAGATCAATTGCACACAATGTTGTGAAAGAAAAGACCACAGTAGATTTGATGAAGGCTTTGTCTAGCATTTATAAAAAGCCATCGACTAACAACAAGGTGCATCTGGTGAAGAAGTTATTTAATCTGAAGAAGGCAGAAGGCACTCTTATAGCATAGCATCTGAATGAGTTTAATACAATCACAAATCAATTATCCATGGTGGAAATTGAATTTGATGATGAGGTTCGTGCATTGATTCTTTTGGCTTCTTTACCAAACATTTGGGAAGTTATGAAAATGGCAGTGAGTAATTCTACAGGAAAAAACAAACTCAAATTTGATGATATTCAAAATTTGATTTTAAGTGAAGAGGTTCGCAGGAGAGATGCGAATATAGACAATGCCCAAGATCAAGCTTTTGTCACGGAGAACAAGAGCAGAGATAGAAGTAGAAGACCTAATGATCAAAAATTCAATGGTAGATCACAATTAAGAGATAGATCTCAGTGCAAGGAAACTAGAGAATGCTTCCATTGTGGGAAAAATGGTCACTTAAGAAGAGATTGTTGGCATTGGAATAAGGAACAAAATAAAGGAAAATGTGAAAAGAATGATAGTGAGAAAAATACTATAGCTGCTGTGATTGCTGAGGATGTTGTGGTGCTCTTTATTGAAGAGCAAAAGTGTAAGCATGTTGCTAATAATGACGTTGAGTGGATTGTTGATTCTGCAGCCCCCCACCATATTATCCCTACGAAGGGGTTGTTTACCACATACAAAGCAGGTTACTTTGGTACAGTAAAGATGGGTAATTTTAGTTACTCAAAAATTGTGAGAATTGGTGATGTGTGCATCAAAACAAATGTTGGTAGCTTGTGATGTTGAAGGATGTGCAACATGTTCCAGATTTAAGGATGAATGTGTTTTCTACATTGACTATGGATCGAGCGGGTTATTGTAACTACCCTGTAATAGAAGATGAAAACTTACTAAAGGGCCATTAGTTGTTGCAAGAGGACATGCATATTGCGGTATGTACAGGACACATGTGAAGATCTGTAAGAAGAAGTTCAATGAGATTAAAGATTTTGAGAAGACTCCGCAGTTGAGAGTTAAGATTGGTGATGATGTCAAGAGGGTGAAATTCTCATTGCCTAATAGTGCTTTAGAAGAGGAAGTGATAGGTGATGAAGAATATGAAGATGCTAAGGCTACATTAGATGATGATGAAGTGAAAGACCTTAGAGGTCTTGAGCAGAGGGAGCAATATCCTCCACTAGAGATTGTTGAGCCTTAAGAGAAGAGGATTGCTAGAGAACATCGAACTGTTAGTTTCAAGAATAATTGGGCTTCTGATGAGGGGAAGCCAAGGGATTGGATTAAAGAAATCCAAGATGAGATTAATTCTTTGAGAATGAAAGGTATTGACATTGGTGAGGTGTTCTCAGTGCTAATGAAAATAATGAAGAAGGTCAAGTCTTCTGTTGGATTAACTGACATGGATCTAAACTGAAGAGTTGGATTGAAGATCTCATTCCTCAATGGCTGGAGGAGGAGATTGTTGTGGGTCTAGCCCGATTTTGTGGCAAGAAAACCATGTAGTGAAAAAGTTCTATTAAAAATAGGAGACCTCATGAGTTCCAATTTCTGTTTGAGTAGGAGTTTGTGTGCTACAAGGATGGTGTGGTGGCAGGGTAATATATAAATAAGGTTTATTAGGTATTGTGTGCTATATAGTGAAGAAAAAAGGAAAAGGTACCGCACAAGAGAAAAAAAGAAAAGAAAAAAAGAGCAGCTAAGAGGGAGCCGCTTAGAGAAAGAAGACAGCCAAGAAAGAGAGTTGTGTGTGGAGAAGAAAATAAAAAGGAGAGAGCAAAGTGTTGCCGTATTTGAGAAAGATAATGTGTGTGTGAGAGTAAAGAAAACAAGAGAGATTTTTTCTTTAACCATGAGATATACACAATAATTATTATAATTGATTTGATAATAGTAAAATTATTCGGAGTTTGTTTCGTGGTTTTTCCCTTCAAGAAAAAAGGGTTTTCCACGTAAATTTTGTACTCTTGTGTGTGATTGTTATTTTAAATTACTAATATTGTTGATAATATTATTTGGAACCCAACACAAACCTGCTTTCTCACAACATGCGAGATCCACATATGGATGTCACTTATTGTAATAGACATATTATATGCACTCAAAACTAGATATATCTTTCTTCAGTTACACACCCCGAAAAGAAAATTTGAATAAATTAAAATGATGCTATATCTTTGATCAAACAAAGGGTGAAGACAGCATCATTGTCCTTAATGAACCAGCCACACGAAAAATGATATATTCTATTTCGAATGTATACAATAACCAGCCCTGTCACAACACGGTGAATCACATACTAAACAACTAATGAATCTAACTTATTGTGAGAGACATGCCATATGAACCCGAAATAAGATATACGTGCTCCTTCTCCAATCGCAGGCCCCGAAAACAAAAACATCTTCTGCATGAACGTATGGTAAAAGAAACAAAAGGGTCAGCCATGCCGGACCACCAAATTGGACTTACTCAATTACGTGACAAAACGCATCAGATTGAAATGACCTTTCGAAATTTTTTCGTAATAACCAATTAGGAAAGCAGAAATGGGCCTACTGTTTCTGTTTGGTCCCTCGGTGGCTCATCTTTCCACTTTCGTTAATATCACCTATTCCCAATGTTGACTTCCTTTTCCTGGATTTGTTGGATTTTCCCTACTTCTGTGCTTGCCCAACAGCTAGGTTCAGGGCTTCATGGTCTTGGAATTGGTGCATTGGGGTTTGATTGGTCTAGTGTTTCCGCTTACCTTGGGAGCCCATTGGCTAGTCCGTGGTTTGCTACAGCCAATGTTGCTGTTGGTTTTGCACTTTTTATGTATGTCCTTACCCCTATATCATATTGGCTTAATATCTACAAGGCCAAGACGCTTCCTATATTCTCAGATGGGCTATTCACGTCTACTGGCCAAAACTATAACGTTTCAGCTATAATAGACCCCAACTTCAGCTTTGACAATGAGGCATATGACCGTAAAGGCCCTCTCTATAGGAGCACCTTCTTTGCTATAACTTATGGTTTCAATTTTTCCTGCCTTTCTGCCACTATTGTTCATGTGCTCCTCTTCAATGGAAGGTAAGCACACTTCTCTACTTGAATTGTTTGTTTGAAATTTGCAATGAATCGTTTCCTGATTGTTTTAGATGTGGGTAACTTAGAATATCCCTGTAATTGTATCTTCTATAGGAAATGGAGACTTGGATGAATTAAATAGGCGATTTTTCATATAGGACAAAAGTACATAAAATAGATATTGTTTTGCTAGAGCGGCTGACCACATGTCCCTCTGTGTTTGTACGTGTATGTGCGATATGGAGTAGCCCTCTTCAAATTGAAAATGATTAAGTCAATACCTATATATATATATATCACATAATTATCTTCAGGAGAAGTGCATAAGTACGTCATTATAAGCACCTTTAATTATAAAATCTAGTCCTCACAGAAAGTAAATTTGAAGTTTTTTGCTTGTAACTCAAACATCTCAAATTTGTACATCAAGCTTGTGCAATCAAAGAAAGGCAACCAGGCAGGGGTGAACTAGCTTATAGCCTTGTACATTGTATTATATCAATAAGTCACTCATACTTTCAAGGTTGTAGTGAAATATGGCAGCTAAGCAAGTCTGCCCTCCAAGAGAAGAAGATGGATGTGCACACAAAGCTCATGAGAAAATATAAGCAAGTTCCTCAATGGTGGTTTATGTGCCTACTTGTGGTTAACATTGTGGCAACCATATTTGCCTGTGAGTACTACATTGATCAGCTTCAATTACCATGGTGGGGCATCTTGCTAGCATGCAGTCTTGCCTTATTTTTCACTCTTCCTGTTGGAGTCATCACTGCCACAACAAATCAGGTATGTCTCTGCACTATATTACAGATTTTGCATTAAGTTTTATCAATGTGCAGTAAATTCTTCCACAAACATATGCAGATTTGACTATAAATTTGGGGTTTTTTTTTCTAGTTTTCTATCTTTCTATTCACTCACTATAATCAATTCTAGCTGAAGTTCATGTAAAACCTAAAATGGCATCTATTTATTCATCCTATATGTCGATTTTAAATTTAACCAGCATTGTTTATCAACTTGTGCATTGAGTGCTACATCTACTACATGCAGTTATTAGTCTTCTTACTTCTAACATGTGTAAATCTTTCTCTCGTGAGCAGATGCCAACCTTAAATGTAATCACCGAGTATATTATTGGGTATTTGTATCCAGGATATCCTGTTGCCAACATGTGCTTCAAAGTTTATGGCTACATAAGTATGAAACAGGGGATCACCTTTTTGCAAGACTTCAAGCTTGGTCATTACATGAAGATTCCTCCTAGAGCAATGTTCGTGGCACAGGTTAGTATCTTATGCATTCCTCTTCACAACTAAAAATATTATGGAAATGAATTTTTCAAGTTCTGTTTTAATAAAATGATAATAATATATTTATTTATTACCGTCCCTTGATTTCCATAGCAATGATTCTTTTCAGGTGGCAGGTACCATAGTAGCAGCACTTGTGCATTTGGGAACAGCATGGTGGCTAATGGACACAATTCCAAACATATGTGACAGGGCATTGCTTCCAACAGGCAGCCCATGGACTTGCCCTGGTGATCATGTATTCTATGATGCTTCTGTCATTTGGGGTCTGATTGGGCCTCAAAGAATTTTTGGAGATCTTGGCTACTACTCTGCCATCAACTGGTTTTTCTTAGCTGGTGCTATAGCTCCTGTCCTAGTTTGGCTGGCACACAAAGCCTTACCAGACAGGCAAATGGATTAGACTTATCACTCTTCCTGTGCTCTTAGGGGGAATGATCAACATGCCTCCAGCCACATCTGTCAACTACATCAGTTGGATTCTTATTGGATTTGCCTCAGGCTTTATTGCTTACAGGTACTATCGTGATTGGTGGAGTCGTCACAATTATGTGCTCTCTGGTGCACTTGATGCTGGATTAGCCTTCATGGGAGTACTGTTGTACTTGTGTTTGGGGATGGAGCATGTTAACCTCGATTGGTGGGGTAGTGACTCCGATGGATGTTCATTGGCTTCATGTCCAACAGCGCAAGGAGTTGTAGTTGAAGGCTGCCCGGTTTTCTAAGCAAAACATTATGATTAGTTATATGTTGATTAGAGGGAAAAAGAAAAGGTATTTTATTTGTTTACTCTTTACTATTCTTCATAGATATATATTTGTAAAGAAACTGTATATTAGTGATATATTTGTTTACTCTTTTACTAGTTCTCATTTGGACCTACCATTAATATCATTTTTTAACCTACTACTAACAATCTACAACATCATCAAGTGTCAAATTTTTTATCAAATTTGTTGTCTTTGTAGACTTTTTCTAGCAATATTGGAAATATTGTACTGTTTACCAATACGAAAATTCTTTCATTATGGTGCTCTCTTATAGGTTATAGCTATTACCTAGTGAGTTGTTAACCAAATGGTCCAAACAACTGTGATTGATTTGAAGCAATGCCTTATGCTAGTTCTTGGGACTATGATCTTGCTTTCCCATTCAAAATACTAAATATATGTGAAACTCCATCTAATCAAGTGAGAAAGGTTAACTAAAAAATATGTAACAGAAAGCAATGCTTTCTAAGATATAACGAATGCTTTTTAAGAGTTTCCTCGGTGACAAATCATCAAGTTGAGTTCTCCAAGTCCTAAATTTTTTCTACATGTTTTTCTCAAAAACCTACATGTTGCTCTTCTAAACCCGCATGCTACAATTTGCCCATACTTGAAAAAGGACTAAGTTAGCCCTCTACTTAGCTTTTGTCAGCTATGGCTTTTTATAAAAGGTAAAAGATTTTATCACTTAACTTATTTCATATTATTTGTATACATTCCTTTCTACATTTTAAATGTGACTTCACATTTTCGTATTTTAAATGTGTACATTACGTGTGCAATTATGTCTATATAATGTGTACAAGTGTGAAAATTGAGTATGAACAAATATTTACTATTTTATAAATATATGATGGCCTTGCCTTTGGTTTCAGCATTGTCACTATCAACTGTCAAGCACCCATACGAGATTAGCAGCTCGCCAACTTTTGGACACACCTATAGACTCAAGTTCAACCCCATACAATCCCATCTATGCTCCAATCCAAGTTACCCAATCTTGCAATGTCATCAATGTTTCCCACAGTACCAAAGTCGAGGATGCTATTGCCACCACCATTGCCAACAACCTAAATACCCTCTCAGCCAACACAAGCAAAAAGCCAAAAACCAAAGTGTGACATATGCATTCCAAGGTACCACTCAAATCTGGCACACGAGTCAAGTCAGATTGGGCTCGGGTCAAAAATTTATTGGACTAAAGCATATTGCTATTTCTTTAACCCTTAATTAAATCTATGGTTAAACTTAGCTTCAGGTTATACATAAACAGATCATACTCACAGGTTATACATAAACAGATAATTAACAACCCACCCCCATGCCTGCCTCCGTGTAATGCTCCCAATAACTCTTGCTGAGCAAACTGTCGAGCACCAGCCACATAGATTTTTTTTTGGTTGAATATTTGGATATGATATTAAAGTTGGTTCAAAGCCTTATTGTGCTGGAAGAACTATAGCCTTAGTAGCTGTGGAAACCTACACAAAGTATGATTATTTGGTAATTGCATCAACACAAGAAGAAAGTTAATGGACACGATAACAAAGGGCATCAGACACAAGGTTTGCTTTTGAAAAGTGCATCGACAAATCATGCACTATACCCTGGAAAGAATAGTTGAATGAAAGTGGGCAGTCGTATCAAGTTTAAAAAAACAGAAAAGAAAAAGAAGTACAAGGACTAAGAACAACGTAAAATCCCCTAACATATATATTCGAACATCAAAGGTAAGAGGGAGACTCTGTACATTTCTCTAGGGTAAGAGGCCATCACAAACGGAAGTATGTATCGAGAGTCAATTAAAAAAAATGCCATACCTTTAAAGAAAATTCAAATCAAAAGCAATATGTATAAGGAAAAAAATAAACCAATTATAATTAATTTAGTAAGGTTGGCTGAATGGTTGGGTACTCTATCCCAAATTGGTCGTCTCGAGTGGAGGTGAAAGAGCCCAAATTCGAGTCCCATCACTTTGGAAAAGCTCCCTGTACCAGCGATGTACCTCTGTCCACCTGTTGCGACAATGATTAGTCCCTAGATCTAAGACAAAAAAAAAAAAAAAAAAATTAGAAGAGTTTGAGAGAAGTAGTTGAGGAGAAAGGCTCAATCGGGGAGGAAGAGACATGTGAGAGAGGTAAAAGTGAGCTACGCATTAATTACTCTTATCTACTCGCATCCATTCAACATTAAATGATAAAAGACTGTCTAAACGGTAAACCAGTCTTTAACAGGCCTACTAATGCACGAAACACAGGTTAAGGGATATCTGATGGGACAATAACCCTCTAGTACTACCTATCCCCCAATCATGGGAAGCTACAAGAAGGGGACATACATGAAAAAGAGAAAGATTTAACAAGTGAAGGAGAAGAAAGAAGGGGGGGGGGGGGGGGGGGGGGGGGGGTGATAACTGAATTGGAGCTTCCAAGGAAAGGGAGAAAGGGAGTTTTCATAAAAGGAAGGAAGCCATCTTTGTCATAGGAGTTCCTTATTTTGTCATAACAATAACTCAATTGTATTGATTCTCTTTTGTTTTTACTCACTGCAAGCAGGGATGGACCCAATATAGGGCCTAGGGAACTCGGGCCCCCCTGACATTTTTTATTTATTTTTAAAAATTGTGTATATATTATGATTTAACCAGAATTTGGACCTAAAAGAAATTAGAATTTAGCCCTCCCCCCCCCCCCCCCCCCCCCCCCCCTTCCAAATCAAAATCCTGGCCCAACCTAGTTCTTTATTTGCTCGAGTGCTCTTCTCTAAGTAGTAAGTCCCTCATTTCCCGCATCTTATTTTTTCATTAGGGGCCTGCACTGCATGAATTTTTATTTAACACTTTGTTTTATTATCATACTTTTACTTCATTTGATATCATTTTCTAGTCGCTTGATCTTAATATAGGATCATTGTTTTTCGGCTCTTTGGCATACTTAGTTTGATACCAACAACGATATACCATCATTATCTCTACACAAAAAAAAAAAAAAAAATATATATATATATATATATATATATATATATATATATATATATATATATATATATATATATATATATAAAGCAAACAAACAAATGACAACAATGATATACCATCGATTTTGGGAAATGGGTTGGTTTTGTTTTAGTGCTATATATATATATATATAAAGCAAACAAACAAATGACAACAACGATATACCATCGTTTTTGGAAATGGGTTGGCTTTGTTTTAGTGCAATACTTTGTTGTGTGCTTGGGTTTTATGTAACTTTTTAGGACCAAAAGACTTTAAAGTTGTTTGTATAAAAACCTAAAAAACCTATGTTTTCCCAAGTTCTTTCCTATGGAAGCCTTTAGAATTGGAGGTTTTGATGGTGTCCAAGGGATGTGGGGCTAAAGCTGAACTAGAAATTACCCGTTAGGGTTACTCGTCTAACAATGCAAAAATCAACATCTTCATGTGCAAATATAAATAGTGGCCTACATTATGTGCCTTAAATTTACATTATAGGTCCACATTGATAATCGAATTCATCCACATGGTTGTATTGACTATGATATATTTATTTATTTATTCATTTTCTCTTTGGAACCTAACTCTATGTGATATGACATTTCTCTCTTTTCATAAATTTATGTGATTTTTTTTTTCATGATTGTGAATATTTTATTTTTGATTGTGAGTCTCTGATTCAGACATTGTCTCAATGATTTTTTTTTTTTTTTTGTTGTTACCCCCTCTCTCTCTCTCCAAACAAACATTTATATGATCTTTCTCACATACTATTTTAATGGCTCTGATTTGCTATAATAGTTATATTAGTAAAGTTATTTCTTTGTCATTATTTTAATGGTAAGGTTTCTGTCTAGACTAGTTTGGAGAGAAACTTTTCAAACTTCTCCTATATTTTTTTTATTTGATGTGAATTTTGAAAATTTAACTGTTAAATGTCATGTTCTTTATGTTCTTAACACAAATGCAAAATTTCGTTCAATTCGGATGTTATTTATTATTCAATCAACAAAATTATTTTTTATGCATAATTTTAGATTACAAAAACTTGAAATTTAAACATTTGATTGATAGCATATATATTGATCTTTGATCTTCTTGAAATTTTGCAAGCATGAAGGATATATATAATAAGAACATGCAATCCAATAGTTAGACTTTCAAAATTCACATAAAATAAAAAGATAGAGGATAAATTTGAAGGGTTTTTCTCTAAACTAGTTTGAAGAAATACATTTTCATATTTTAAAAGGAGAAGTGGGAGAGGACATTTTGGAGCGTATGATTAGTTAATACTGGTTGGCAGGCTAGCAAAGCAACGGGTGTGAGTGTGCACCACGTGTTTGCATAATTTATAAAGTTAGGTGACATTTGTCTATTAATTTAAAATTTGTTATCACAGAAAAACAAAGACAGAATGAGAATCTCTTAATGAGATAAAAATGTGCAACAAACTTAACATAATAAAAATATCACACATGCTAAAGTGATAGAATTGATCATTTTGAGAACAAGTATATTAATAAAGAGAAAAATTAATGGATGCCCTAAAAACATTAGTTTAGAGTATATTTTCACAAATTTTTATGGGAAAATAAAAGAAAAATCAATTTTTTGACAGCTTTTTATATGTCTCATAAAAGTTGTAAGGACCCAATTTGAATCCCAAGCCCAAGAGTCAAAAGGATCTTGACCCAAAGAGCCTAATACAATGAATTTGTAGAGAGTGGATCAGAAAACTAGGTTTTAATGAATTGGACAACAATTATGGTGGGTTTAGGTGACCTGAAAGCAAAGATAAACAGGTTTTATTCAAAGAAAATCGTCCTTGGCACAATCTGAGGAGATGTGTTCTTATATATATCTCTTTTGAATTTGATTATAAGTCTAGTTCATGTTGTTACAATGTTTTTCCTTTCTTTTTCTCTGATCCCCTTCCCCCAGGGTCTTCTTTCTATTTTATACCATCTTCTTTCTTTCATCTCCACTCTCCACGTGTAGATTAGGTCGTTGGTGTTGATCCTTGTCCCATCAGCACCTTTTTGAAGTTTTTGGGAGTAGTTGTAAGGTTGAATATTACTATTCAAGTATTACTTCCACATTAATGCGGCCAGAAAGTTAGTTACAGAGCATTTAATGCGGTGGTGGCAGTTTTCTCTTAGATATTTCATAGCTTCCCTTTGTCCTGTGCTTTCATGATGTGTATTCTTATCAACAGGATATCTTGGAATGTTACTCTGGATGGCAGACCACACTTTCTGACCTCTACTTTGCTTAATTGAGGAGGCATTCTTCCTTGGCCCACCTTTCCTAACCTTCTTAGTCATAACTTGCTCGTGGAGTTTTGATTCTTACGTTTTCACTATTGTTTATCTGTCCTCAGACTACTAAGCGTCCTCGGACAAGACTCACGACCCAATATATACCCTTGGGCCCTTTATCCCTACAAAAGTGATGTCAAAACTTTTCTTAAATGATTTATTAAAAATTGTCCTAAGTGCACTCATTAATATAACTTTTAATTAATTTTGAACTATTAAATTTAGTTGGTCAGGGTTACTAAGTATTAGTGCTAGAAGCAATAAAATGAGAACAAAGAAATTTATAAATTAAAAAACAATAAATTTAGAAAGTGGGAAGTATACGGCAGATGAAAAGATACCAGGGAAAAAAGTGAGATCCGGGAGAGGGGGGAGGAAGGTTGTGCATGGTCATCATTCCAAGGCGTTGACTGGCGAGCTACCAATTGAGAGATCTCACTAAAATACACGTGCATCCACCAAAAGCTTCCTTTATAAGCTTCCTTTATAAGCCACGCCAATCACGTGCATCCACCACCTCAAATACAAATACAAATAAAAACAACAAAACGCACCGTCGCGTCGGTGAGTGGATGCTACAGCTACTCTTACAAGTTACAAGTGAAGTCACAAACAAATTTAAAAAAAGGAAAGGAAACGGCCCCGTTTAGGTGAGGCACGCACATCTCTGTGTGGCGCTCCATCTCTCAGTGTCAGTTTTGTGACTTTGTGTGTGTTTTTATTAATAATAAAAAAATAAAAAAATTTCCCCATAAAGCAATAACAATTGAGATTTGAGAGACTAGAGACGAGAGAATAGAGAATAGTCTTCAACGCCTCTCTCTCTCTCTCTCTCTCTCTCTTGTTTTATTATTAATTAATTAAAACCTCTTGCCGATTGGATCTCAAAAACAAAACCAAAACCAAAACCAAAACAAACGAGATCTATCTCTCTTTCTGAAAGGGTTTATCTCTCTTTCAAATTTATAAATTTATAAATTTGAATAAATTTATAAATTTATTCAAATTTTCTTTTCGGGGTGTGTAACTGAAGAAAGATATATCTTGTTTTGAGTGCATATAATATGTCTCTTACAATACGTGACATCCATATATGGATCTCGTGTGTTGTGAGAAAGCAATTGGTTTGTGTTGGGTCCCAAATAATATTATCAACAATATTAGCAATCTAAAATAACAATCACACAAAATTTACATGGAAAACTTTCTTCTTAAATGGAAAAACCACGAAACAAACTCTGAATAATTTCACTATTATCAAATTAATTATAATAATTCTTGTGTATGTCTTATGGTTAAAGAAAAAATCTCTCTTGTTTTCTTTACTCTTACACACACTAATTATCTTTCTCAAAGGCGGCAACACTTTGCTCTTTCCTTTTTATTTTTTCTCCACACACAACTCTCTTTCTTGGCTGTCTTCTTTCTTTAAGTGGCTCCCTCTTAGCTGCTCTTTTTTTTTCTTTTTTCTCTTGTGCAGTACCTTTTCCTTTTTTCTTCACTATATAGCACACAATACCTAATAAACCTTATTTATATATAATCCTGCCGCCACACCATCCTTGTAGACACAAACTTCTACTCAAACACAAATTGGAACTCATGAGGTCTCCTATTTCTAATAGAAGTTTTTCACTACATGGTTTTCTTGCCACAAAATCGGGTTGGACCCACAACAATCTCCCCCTCGAGCCCATTGAGGAATGAGATTTTCAATCCAACTCTTCAGTTTAGATCCATGTCAGTTAATCCAACACAAGGCTTGACCATCTTCATTATCTTCATTAGCACTGAGAACACCTCATCAACGTCAATACCTTTCATTCTCAAAGAATTAATCTCATCTTGGATTTCTTTAATCCAATCCCTTGGCTCCCCCTCATCAGAAGCCCATTTATTCTTGAAACTAACAGTTTGATGTGCTCCAGCAATCCTCTTCTCATGAGGCTCAACAATCTCTAGTGGAGGATATTGCTCCCCCTGCTCAAGACCTCCAAGGTCTTTCACTTCATCATCATCTAATGTAGCCTTAGCATCTTCATATTCTTCATCACCTATCACTTCCTCTTCTAAAGCACTATTAGGTAATGAAAATTTCACCCTCTTGACATCACCAATCTTAACTCTCAACTGTGGAGTCTTCTCAAAATCTTTAATCTCATTAAACTTCTTCTTACAGATCTTCACATGTGTCCTATACATACCGCAACATGCATGCCCTCTTGCAACAACTAATGGCCCCTTAGTAAGTTTCCATCTTCTATTACCAAGGTAGTTACAATAACCCGCTCATAGCTAATGTAGAAAACACATTCATCCTTAAATCTGGAACATGTCACACATCCTTCAACATCATAGTGCTACCAAAATTTGTTTTGATGTACACATCACCAATTCCCAGAACTTTTGAGTAACTAGAATTACCCATCTTCATTGTACCAAAGTAACTTGCTTTGTACGTGGTAAACAACCCCTTCGTAGGGATAATATGGTGGGGGGCTGCAGAATCAACAATCCACTCAACATCATTATTAACAACATGCTTACATTTTTGCTCTTCAATAGAAAGCACCACAACATCCTCAGCAATCACAGCAGCTACAATATTTTTCTCACTATCATTCTTTTCACATTTTCCTTTATTTTGTTCCTTATTCCAATGCCAACAATCTTTTCTTAAGTGACATTTTTCCACAATGGAAGCATTCTCTAGTTTCCTTAAAATGAGATCTATCTCTTAATTGTGACCTACCATTGAATTTTTGATCATTAGGTCTTCTGCTTCTACCTCTGCTCTTGTTCTCTATGACAAAAGCTTGATCTTGTGCATTGTCTATATTCGCATCTCTCCTGCGAATCTCTTCACTTAAAATCAAATCTCGAATATCATCATATTTGAGTTTGCTTTTCCCTGTAGAATTACTCACTGCTATTCTCATGGTTTCACAGATGTTTGGTAAAGAAGCTAAAAGAATCAATGCACGAACCTTATCATCAAATTCAATTTCCCCCGTGGATAATTGATTTGTGATTGTATTGAACTCATTCAGATGTTGCGCTATAGGAGTGTCTTCTGCCTTCTTCAGATTAAGTAACTTCTTCATCAGATGCACCATGTTGTTAGCCGATGGCTTTTCATACATGCTAAACAAAGCCTTCATCAAATCCACTCTGGTATTTTCTTTCACAACATTGTGTGCAATTGATCTTTATAGAGTTAATCAAATAACTCCCAATACCTATCTATCAAGAAGGCTCCAGTCTTCATCCTTCATAGTTTCAGGTTTTGTTCCCAAAAGAGGCAGATACAATTTATTCCCATAGAGATAATCTTCAATCTGCATCCTCCAATACATGAAGTCTATTCCATCAAACTTCTCAATTCCTGAAGCCTTGCTTTCTTCTCTGGCCATTGCTTCCATTCTAACCTTAACTCTGATACCACTTGTTGGGTCCCAAATAATATTATCAACAATATTAGAAATCTAAAATAACAATCATACACAAGAACACAAAATTCACGTGGAAAACTCTTTCTTCTTGAAGGGAAAAACGACGGGACAAATTTCGAATAATTTCACTATTATCAAATCAATTACAATAATTCTTGTGTATGTCTCATAGCTATAGAAAAAATCTCTCTTGTTTTCTTTGCTCTCACACCCTGCCGCCACACCATCCTTGTAGCACATAAACTACTACTCAAACACAAATTGGAACTCATGAGGTCTCCTATTTCTAATAGAAGTTTTTCACTACATGATTTTCTTGCCACAAAATCGGGCTGGACCCACAACAGTTTGTATATGCTTGATACAGGATAAATAATTTTTTGTGTGGCTGGTTCTTTAAGGACAATGCTGCCATCTCCACCATTCGTTTGATCAACGATATAACATTATTTTAATTTATTCACTTTCTTAGCTTAATGGGATTTAATTTTTCAATAAATCTAAACTGTACAAAATTTTCATATATATAAATTAATGTTAATAAAAATAGAGTTAAATAATGGACCGTGTGTGTACCTAACTTGTAAATTTCACGGATGTTATTATCAACGTGATGTTATGGCAAAACGGGTCAGAATTTTCTAACCTGACCCGACTCAACTTGAAAAATACCTGACTTGAACTCGATTTTTTTGACCCGAAGCAAAAACGGGTTGACCCAACCCGACCTGACCCGAACCCAAACCATTTTTTAAAACCATTTTTTTTTTTATTTTGTTAAAAAAATAAAAATAAAACTAAGACAATATTGGTTTTATTGTTTGTTGTGAGTTTTAAAGAAACAATTGAGACATTTACATAACTGCATGCAAATTAATTGAAAGATAAATGGTTGAGCATTCTGTAATGAGTAAAGATTTTTAGATATCAAATAGCAAAGTACATGCCAAGATAATCTAGTTACAGTAGAGTTAAAAAAATAGATTTAAAATAGTAGACATGTGTGAGAAACATTCACAAGTGTGAAAATAGTGATGCCAAGGTATCAAATTAGCATAAATTATGAATGCTTAGACCTATTTTTTAACAATTTATGTCCAAAATAAACGGCTTTTCAAAATAAATTATGATATTTCATAGAGTGTGTGTTGCTTAATAATGATATGATATTCATAAAAGAGACCATATATAAATAAGTAAATAATCAAACTTTAATGTATATCTCAAATTGAAATAGAGTGTCAACCACAATTGATAATAGATTATAAAATTAATTTTCAAGATTGTAAATTTCTTATATGTTTTTATTCTTTGTCAAATGAGTTATCCAATAAGTCATTTGTAATTTTGTTTTATATTTTGGGATGTTAATATTGTGTAGAAATAAAACTTGTGTATTTGTTTTACTTATTTTTGTGTCATTTTGTTTTAGATAACAATGTTAGGATTTGTATAATTTTAAAATTATTGAATAAGTATTAATAAGTTTAACTGAGTTTATTCTTGATATAAGTGGTGAAGTCAAAGTAATGCATTTTACATCAAATAATTTGTTGCATGACTTTCCAAATGGCAAACACATGTTGTTTTCTTTATTAAAAAAAAAAAAAAAAATATTCATCTGAAAAATACAGGTCAACCCGACCCGACCCACACCCCGATTGACCCGAACCCATTTTAACCCACTTAAAATAACCTGTTTTTGACCTCTAGCCTAATTGACCCGACTTGACTAGCCCGTTTTGCCATGTCTATCCTGAAATGAATAGTCTTTTACTTTTATAGATGGTCCAATTTCACCTTGATTTTGCTTTTGGATAAACAGACATTCAAGTAGTACACCTATGTCCTTATCTTCATCTTTTTAGAGCAAAATATGGAAGAGAATCCTAGGAATAAAATAAAATAGTTATTTTTAGTGGGCAAATGTTAACGAGCACCAATGTCGTGCTTGTTAAAGTTATAATAATGTGAGTTTCACTTAATAAAAAATATGAATAAACAGGAGAAATGGTATAAAACTAACTATAAAGTGTATAAAATTGACACTATAAGTGTATAAAGTTGACAAAATACTGATATAATAGACCATTTTTGAGTCAAAGTTTGATGTTAACGGGCACAAACCTTTTTAGAGTACTATACTAGTGGTGTTACTTAAATGTTTATGGTCTCTTGAAGATTATAAACAACAAAAAAGTGTTGGTCTCTTGAATGCATTCAAGGGGTTTAAGGTCTGATTGGTAGTAGCTTTTAAGTTTTAAGTAATGTTGTTTAAAATGATGTGAAAATTGTGATATAAAAAGTATTGTGAAAATATGTGTTTAAAGTATTCATAATGAAGAAAATGTGTTTAGTATTATGTGTTAAACAACATATTTTAAAATGTGAAAAAATATAATTGTTTATTTGATATGTGTATGTATTTTTTTTTAAGTGGTAATTTTCTAACAAGTACAATTATTTTATTAATATTTATTAGAGGAGTACGCGTGAGAGAGAAGGGAGGAAAAGAGAGAAAGAATTAAAAAAAGAAGAAGAAGATGAGGTGTGCATGTGTGAGAGAGAGATGTAGTTATGTTAAGTTTTATCAAGGGATCCCACACTGTTATAAATATTTACAAAAATGTAATTGAGTATTACTTGAAAACTGAAAACTGGTAAGAGGAATTCTCTAAATTCAGTATTTAAACACCCTAAAAAGGGAAACCTAACTCAAATACTTATAAATGAAATTCCTTATTAAGCGCGTTTTTTTTTTTTTTTGGTCCACAATTTTTAGTATTTAAACAATATTATTAACAGACAAAAAAAAGAGAGGCAAGAAAAAATTTATCCAACTGCAACAGGATTCAACATATAATGTGCTCAACAATTTTCTACTCAAAATAGAATCCTATGGTTTAGGATTCCCATTACTTCCTCCTCCTCGTAGCATTAGCACGAAAGCGTCCACCACCCATTGGCTTTTCGCTAAGAGGACTAGAACCTAGAGGCAAGGAGGCGAAGGAGGAAGAGGAGTTGATAAGATGACAGACGTGTGCTATGAAGTTGTGACTGATCAGCCTATCAAAGAATCCTTCTCTCTCTTCGTATGTCAGATGGGGTATGTTTTCACGATCTCAAAGCTACTTGACATTGTCCTGAAGCGCCTCCGCCTGCCTCGTTTCATACCCGATATTCTGGTAACGAACTACGTCCACGCTCTTTTATATAGTTGTATGCATGAATATTTATATGTGTGCCTTGTACTACTTTAGCTACTGCATGACTAAACAAAGAGTTCTAAATTTTTGTAGGCCGGTTTTCTTATATCAATCATGAACAAGCATACCTTAATGCAGACATTATTTCCGGAAAATTCAATGATTTTGGTCGAGACATTGGGGCAGTTAGGCCTAGTGTTTTTCGTGTTGCTAAACGGGGTAAGAATCCAATTGAATGGAACGAGACCTAGTGAGAGCAAGAAAATCTATAGACAATCTGTTCTTGGAATTCTTCTTCCAATGGGGATGATAGTACCACTATACTACTTGGTTCATATCAATGACGTACTGTTTTCTTTTAGAACTTGCATCATATGGTCCTCAGCTCTCACAGTCACGGGATTCCACGAGCTCACACAAGATCTCAAGGTCCTCCATTCGGATAATGAGGCAGGGTCTGTATCCCAATGCGACGAACACGTCTCTTTGATCCTCACTGCAGTCGTAATTTCAATCAGTACTAACTACAGAACTGCTGCCAAGTCATTAATGGGTTTGATCATCTTAGCTGTGACTATCCAAGTCATACTAAACCCTTTGATAAAAAAAATATGCCGTTTGAGAAAAGACAAATACGACGACAAGTTCATTTTTTTTATTATATGTGGCTCGTTGGTTGCGGGTTTCATGACTGACTGCTTGGGATGTCACTCTATAATTGGGGTATTAATATATGGGCTAAATGTACCGAGAGGAAAATTAACAGAGAAAATATCAAGAAAATTGAGAGGTTTTGTTCAGGGAATTATGTTGCCAATGTTTTTTTGTGTAAGTGGTATGAGAATCCAGATCAACCAGGTCCATATATATTTGGCGGTTATAATTTTGGTGACGGTGTGTATTGCAAAGTCTACAATCAAAAAATTCTTAAAGATACCGATTTCAGAGGGCCAGGCTCTTAGCCTACGTGGCACAGGAGTTATTGCGATTGTTTTACTCAATGCGGGTTGGGAAACGAAGGTAACTAAATATAACTTTGTAATAGTAAGTATATTGGAGTTGTTTGTAGATTAATTATGTGTGCTAATACGTTGTTTTCTCGGACAGGTTTTAAGTGGCGAAGACTTTTCCATCCTACTGATCTCATTGTTGATCGAAATTGCCCTGTCGGTAATCCTAATCCCCAAAAACCCTCAAACGGTCAGCACCACATACAGCACCACATTTCCACGTATGTGGTGCAAGACCATGGGTCCAAGGATAAAGCACGGTTGGCAAGGGATTTGGGATGCGGCGAACAAACCCCCGGTTCTCTGATATTATTGTGAGCATATAGATATCATAGTATTTATCTAGATTGAGAGTAATATGAAAAGTGAAACAACTCAAAGTAACTTTTATCTATCAAGCCTCATTTCGAAAAGGTGCACTTTAATAGATAAAGCCTCATTTCTTATAATATTCAATACCAAGAAGAGGAAGCAAGGTAAAAAAATTAGGCATAACTAGTACACTATTGATCTTTGAAGTTTACCTATGAGTGCAATTAGTCTTTTAAGTTTCAAGTGAGTGCTATTAATCTCCTAAGTTTAAAAAATGAATGCTGTTAGTGTTAGTCATATTGTAAACTGCTATTAGCACAGCCGGCTCTAACATATAAGCAATATAGGTAGCTGCCTAAAGCCCCGAGTAAAAAAAAAGGCCTCCTAATTTTAATCAATAGAGCTATTTCTTTCATTTTAATATTATTAATTAAGCCCAAATATTAGCCAATAAATAAAATAGTATTTTTTTACAAAAAAGAAATTCTACATTTACAATATTTTTCACAATACTTTTATAATAAATTCTAAATAGCAGGATGTTTCTGGCTGTTATTGGTAGTTAAAAAAAAATTTCAATGGTGGGTTCAAATTAGAACTAATAACAACTTAACACCTAAAATTTGTTGTGAAAATGTTATGAATTTAACAGCTCTAAAAAAAAAGAGCAATACACAAAAAATTTTACAAGATATTTCACAACAATTGAGCTGACAAAGTTTTATTAATTCTCATCTAGGTCCACCACTAACGTCACCTTTTTACTTACCATTATTAATCTGCTACATCAACAGGTGTGAAAAGTTTTGTCAAATTTTTTACGTCTGTAGACATTCTCAAAA
Source organism: Quercus tomentella (assembly GCA_028535165.1). NCBI lineage: Eukaryota > Viridiplantae > Streptophyta > Magnoliopsida > Fagales > Fagaceae > Quercus > Quercus tomentella. The sequence goes on from JAPQVY010000001.1 coordinate 3,219,944, forward strand.
AAAAAAAAAAAAAAAAAAAAAAAATCTTGGTGGTTCATATTAATTAGTAATTTTGCATCTAACAAGAGAATAGAGTTAAAGCAATATTTAGATTTTTTTTTTTAAAGTCATTTTTAAATATATAAAAAGCCTCAATTCATTTTTCGCCTTAGACCCCTCAATGCATCAAGTCGCCCCTGACTATTAGTGTTATTACCTATGTGGCTAATGGAATAATAATGTGGCATTCGTTTACTAAGAATGCTTATTTTTTAAACTTGATGCGCCAATAATGCTCACTTAATATTTGAGGGACTAATTTGCTCATAGGGTAAACGTTACGGACCAATATTGTAGTTTTGCCAAAAAATTAATAAAATTTAAGAAAAAAGACAAAGCAAATATGGATTGGGTTGGTGTTCACATTCCATTGTATTACCTTTCTATGTAACTATTATTATTTTATTTGATTTAAAGAAATTCAATAAAAATGGAAAAACCACAAGAGTGCAAATCAGATTATCTATTTGAACAATAAATGATTAAAGGAATACACAAAAACTGAGAAATGCCCTTTATTAAATTTTCCTTTATCCTAAAGAATAATCTAATGTCATAAATAAAGAAGAGAACCCTTGTTCTCATAAAAAAAAAAAAAAAAATAAAAAAAAAAAAAAAAAAAAAGAAGAAGAAGAAGAAGAAGAAGAAGAAGAGAACCCTTGTAATTAGGAAAGCACTAATATGAAAAATGAAGAAAAACCACAATCTAACCGTTATCATAAAGGCAAATGATTACCAGCCTAGTAAAAATTTCAGATTTTGAGTATTCTATATAAATTACCTTGTAGGTGTTGAATCCATCATCAAATGCTCTTTCAAGGTCATCTGGTATACTTAGTAGTTCCTCAATCCTCATAAAAGCCACAGTGGAAACAGAGTTTAGTCTTCGGAAAAAAATTAAACCCTTAAAAGTGATTGATTTTAGTTTGCTATGGAGTAATCAACTTTAGGGACTAAAATCATTTATTGGCTAAACTTTACGGACCAACAATATATTTTTAATCCTAAGAATTATCAAGCCGAAAATGCACTTTTGATCCCTACATTTTGGGCCGATTCTTGATTTGGTCTCTAAATTGATTTTGCTACTAATGTAGTCCCTAAAAAAAGAAAATCAATTCTATTTTGGTCCCTACTGTCAACCCACCAACGGAAACCTCCTACGTGGAAGATGGAGTGCATTGCTGGCTGACATGGTGCTAATGTGGCCATTAAAATATTATTAAAAAATTATTTAGCATTTTTTAAATGCCACGTTAGCATTTTAATTTTTTTTAAAAGCCATGTCAGAAAATTTTAAAAAATAAATTAAATTAAAAAAAATCTTAAATTTAATTTAATTAAAAATTTTAATTAAAAAAAATTTCTTAATGTTGTTCGTGTTCTTCAACTTGTTCTTTATTTTACAACTTGTTCTTCATATTCTTCCTAAATCAAATCCAGCAACCAAGAACTCAAACCCATCACAAGATCACAAACCCAGCAACCCAAGAACTCAAACCCAAATCACTAGGACATAAATGAAAATAAGAAGAAAAAATTAAATTAAATACTAACAGGAAGAATATGAAGAAACCAAGAACTCAAATCTCCAACAAATCAAGAACTCCCAAATCAAACCCAGCAACCCAAGAACTCAAATCCAAATCTTCAGCAAATCAAACCCACAAACCCAATAAACAAACCAATCTCCAACAAACCCATAAACCTATAATCAAACCAAGATCCTAAAACCACCACCACCACTACCACAATCAAACCCATGATCCCAAAACCACCGCCACCACCACCGACCAACAGATCCCAAAACCACCACCACCACCACCCCGCCGATCAAACCCATTTCCCAAAACAGCAAACACCATGACCCCGCTGAGAGAGAAGGAATCGGAAATGGAAGGAGGAGGGATTTTTTGAGACCCAATGGTTCGGGGTAGCAGTGGAGAATGGGTTTGAGTTGGAGGAGCAGTAGCAGCGGAGGAGTTGGCCATGGAGGAGTCGTCGAGGTCGATGTCGATGTCAATGTCGATGTTAATGCCGCCGTGCCACCGCCGATGATGCAAATTGTAATGGGCAGAGAGAGAGAGAGAGAGAGAGAGAGAGAGAGAGAGAGAGAGAGAGAGAGATAAATAGATCTGGGTTGGGTTGGGGTTAGGTTTTTTAATTTAGTAGAGTATACCACCAAGAGAGAGCTTCAATCTTTTTTTTTTTGGTGACTAGAGACCTTCAATCTTTAAAACTAAAAAAAGTAATTTTTTTTTTTGGTAATTTTTTATTAATTAAAATGCTGACGTGGCATTTAAAAAATGTCAAATAATTTTTTAATAATATTTTAATGGCCATATCAGTGCCATGTCAGCCAGCAGTGCACTCCGTCTGTCACATAGGAGGTTTTCGTTGGTGGGTTGACCGTAGAGACCAAAATAGAATCGATTTTCTTTTTTTAGGGACTACATTAGTAACAAAATCAATTTGGGGACCCAATCGAGAATTGACCCAAAATGTAGGAACCAAAAGTACATTTTCGCCAATTATCAATTACAAACAATAGTGGGCAAGATATAATTACATCAGCAACAAGGGAGCACAGAATATCTTCTTGAACAAACTGCTTGCTAGCAATAGCGGACAGCGGCTCTGATGCAAAAAAGAACTTGATCCTTATTACGCACATCCATAGTCTCAAAACCCTTCTCAACCAGCTCTTCCAAGACTTCAACTGTCTTATTGATGACTTCAGTGTACGCACTGATGATCTCACTTGGGTGCAGGCCCATCCTTATAAGTTCCTCTGCATTTTGAAGGAGCTCCCCGCAAAAGAATTTGTCGAATTAGCACCGTCCCCAATTTCTTCTTGTTGGGCCAAAACAAAAATCTTAGCAGCAGGATGCTGAACCTCAAGTTCATTCACAATAACGGAGGCATCGTTGGTCACAAACAGCTTGCCTAAATGATTGATAACCATCTTGTTCATACCTAAATACAAGATAAATAAGAACTAAAACTATTTGGAACTGCTCTATATTCAGTAACAAATCAAACTTAAATGCTAGGTTGCTCTAAAATTAGGATTCTAGATAGGGAAAATAGACGCAAAGGTCATTGGCAACGATTATGCAGGTTAAGTAATAACGCAAAGGTGTATTTTTTTATATTTATGCTTAAATTTATATAACAAAAACTTAAAATTTAAAGATTTTTTTGCAACCATAGAATATATAATAAAAATATGTAATTTAATGGTTAATTTTTTTAAATTTACATAATTTTTTTTTTAACTAGTTTAGATATAAACCATGTCCTTCTTTACATGAATCAACTCTATTATGCAAAAAGAATTGCCCTTTTTGTACCTATAAAAAATAAATAAAAATTATCAAAAGTTTATTAGTTCCAAGTTCAACAATTTCTTCTCTTCTTAAGAAAAAGGTTCCAAGTTCAACAAACATTATAAGCATAGTATAAAAACCGTACCAAACCACCAGTTAAACCGTGAACCAAAGTATTATTCAAAGTGGTTCGGTGTAAAATACCAAATATGCAAACTTGGTAAATCGAAGGATTGCAGGGTCAATCTTTTTAACACGTGGATAAAACCAACAAAATACCGTGTGTATTTACTAAACTATTGAAGTTTGAAAAAATAATCTGATAAAGATTAAAGACTAAAAGACTAAAGAGATAAAATAAGAGTTGTGTCATGAGATGAGAGTTGAGATTAAAGACATTAAGAGATAGTTAGAAAGCAATCCTACGACCTACTCCAACATCTCATAAATATGTAATCTCTAGGGTTTAATGATTAAGCTAAAAATTTATTTTGAATTTCTATGAGATATGTTGTTCAAGATTTTTGAACTATATAATTTGGTTATTAGATGATTTATGTGAATGATGTGTTTATTTTTTTATTCTCTAACTTTATGTCATATGATGTAATTTGTTATTGTTATAATTTATTAAATTACCTAAATGAAGTATTTTTATTGCTTTTTATAATTATAAAATATATTATTTAATTAATTAATTAATAAACCTACAATTCAACCAATGAATTATTAATTGAACTAATTGTCGGGGGCGAAAAAGTTTTCCTTTCGACAAATGAGATTTATATTGGGTTGGGGGTCTAAACCGAAACTCAACGATGGGCTTGATGCACGGCCCAAAGGCTATCGATGGAGATCCAAAGAATTCAGTGTATTTTATGCCTTGGGGCCTAGATTGAGACTGACAAGAATGACCCATAAACAATCCCTACAGCAGACACGTCAGCTTGGTTAAAAAACATACTGTAAGAAATAGCTCAGTGGTAAAATGTTTCTGCAGAAGATAACCCAGCGGTAAAGTAAGACCAAACAGAATAAACTTCCAGCTGTTAGCTATTTCACAGATTAAGGTAAGTATCCACATTTTCAAACTCATCATCCATTGGCTCTGGAGAAGAGTATTCTAACACAATAATATGAGGGGAAAATTCTATAGTGATAGTTACATCATAACCTTCAATAGTAAATGAGTAAATGAATATTATGAGTTCCATTATAACAAATAATGAGAAAAACTTAGTGTGAGATGAAGGGAGAGAGAGAGATTCCAGCTAGCGCAGTAATATCATTATGGTGCCAAGGCATGCTCATGGATATAGTATAGGTAGTGAGTAAAGAGAGTCATTTGTGAGTAGTATGAGTAATGAGTGAGAGTGTATAGTGAAGCTGCTGGGGCTTTCTGTTGGGGGTAAATGAGTGCTTATGAGTAGAGCTATGAGGAGTATTTGTGAGCTAGGAGCTAGGGAACTTAGTTTCTAATTTTGAAACTAAGAACTCAGTGACTTTTTCAGAGCTTGGAGAAGGCCTTAACCAGAGAGGTTAAGGAAGAGTTCTTTTTTGGTGTGTATCTTCCTCCCCCTGAAGCATTAATGGAGAGTTGCCTTTATATTTGGGTTTTAGGGGGTAATTAGCAAATAATTTCTGCTAAATCTTTCTCAATCTTCAGAAAATCCTTAGAGAATCGTTCCTAGGATTTTAGCTAAGAGTGGTAAGCTCAACTTTTAGAAGGTTCTTGTTGTTTTGGGTAATAATAGCTGGGATTCTAACTTAGTATTGAATGCTGATTGACTTTGGCTAATGGGATTAGAGCATGCATTAGGCTAATGATCTTGGTTATGCTGCTGCTAGAATCAGAGCTCCCTAGGACAAATCGTATCACCCCAAGCCAGGTGTCAATCTTGGAGCCCTTGCTAGGAACTCTGCTGGGATCCCCTTGGTGCCTTCCAAACCACATTTCCCTAAGTTTCTTCATTTGAGCTTCATGTGCTTGGTCCATGAACCAGAGAATACACGTTTTTAGTATGAAAATAAATTAATTTCAAGTTGTTTTAGGAGCTTTAATGGCCTGGTCATGGCTGCTTTTGGTTCTTGACTGGATGGGTTAGAGAAGAAAGAAGGGACAGTTGGCTGAAGCTTCCCAGCTTTATGTCACGTCACTTTCAGCTTTATGTCACATGAGAAATGATGGAATTTCAGCGTGTGAAGGAAGGGTTTAACCCCTGATGGACACGTGTCCTCTTCTGATCTGATTGGATAAGTTGAGACTTGATGGGAATGGGCTCCAGCTGTTTAGTTGTGCTGAAATTTGGCTGGTCTACTCACGTGATCTCCAGCTGCGGGGATTTGTGTGTGGGCTTGGCTGGTTTAGTTGGGCTTTGTAGTTGAGCTCCTTTGGGCTTGGTTATCCCTACAAAATGAAAAGTTTTGCCATGGGTGATATACATGGGCTTTTGTAGTTAGTTGATTATGGAAAAATAAGCATAGTTCCTATAAATTTTGTTGAGAGAAATATTCTTGAGAGGTGGGTAATTTATATTTCCCATGAGTGAGGGACTTTAGCATATGTAAAATAGGTGCCAAAATAATATTGGGCTTTTAGAAATAGTTGCCAAAATAGTATCGGACTTTTAGAAATGATTGCCAAAATAGTATTTGGGTTTTGTGAAAATAGTGCCAAATTATCTTTTGGGCTTTATGAAAATAGTGCCAAATTATCATTTGGGCTTTATGAAAATAGGTGCCAAATCATTATTTGGGCTTTATAAAATAGGTGCCAAATTAGTATTTGGGTTTTGTAGGATTTTGTAAAAATATTGCCGCGTAACAACGGGCTTTTAAAAAGTGTCGTGTAGCAACGGGCTTTTATAGGTGCCGTATCGTAACGAGCTTTAGAGATGCCGTATTGTAGCGGGTTTTTAGAGGTGCTGTATTGTAACAAGCTTTAGAGTGTCGTATCGTAATAGGCTTTAGAGTGTCGTATCGTAACGAGCTTTAGAGATGTCGTATCATAACGGGCTTTAGAGTGTCGTATCGTAATGGGTTTTAAAGATGTTGTATCGTTACAGGCTTTAGAGGGGGTTTTGTTGGGCTTTCTGGATTTTCCCACAAGGTAAATGTTTTTGGGCTTTCTTGTGGAGATAGCATAATTTTGGTAGCAATATGGTGAGTATTTTTGTGAAAACCCAAGTTGGATAATATGTGGGATATAATGGGTAGTATTTGTGAGAGGAACTAAGGTAATTGATGGGGCTTATATAGGGAATATTTATGGGAGCCCAATAACATGGAGAATATTTGGGTAATATATATGGGGAATATTTATGTGGGCTCAAAATAATTTATGGGTTTGTGTGGGTATTTTTGTGAGTGGGCTAATGAAATTAAGGCCTGGAAATTTGTACCTCAACACTAATGAACCAATAAACCAATGCTTCAGCCAAGTCAACCTTTGGTATGATTTTTATAACTATTGTAAGGACACAATTTGGCTCCCAAGCCCAAAGGATGTATGACCTTACGCCCAAAGAGCCTAATACAATGAATTTGTAGAGAGTGGGTTGGAAAACTGGGTTTTAACGAGTCAGATAATGAGTAAAGTTGATCCAGATGACAAGAAAATGAAGATAGACTGGTTTAATCTGAAGAAAATCGTCCTCGGCACAGTTCAAGGAGATCAGCTCTTATATATTGATTCTTAAGTTTGATTACAAGTTCCACTCTTGATTGCTACAGTATTTTTCTCTCAATTTCTCAATCCCTTTCTCTTAAGACCTCCCTCCTATTTTATACTATATCTCCCTTCTCCTCTCTACCCTCCACGTGGACATTAGATTGCTTGTGTTGATCCTTATCCCATCAGCACCCTCTTGAAGTCTTTGGGGGTAGCTGTAAGGCTGAAAAGCACTGTTCAGATATCACTTCCTCATTAATGCGGCCAGAGAGTTAGCTACAGAGCATTTAATGTAGTGGTAGCAGCTTTCCCTAAATATTTATCAGCTCCCATTTGTCCTGTACGTTCACATGCATATCCTTATCAACAGCACTTCCTGGAATATTACTCTGGATAACAAAACACACCTTCTGACCCCTTCTTCGTTTAGCTGAGGAGATACTCCTCCTCAACCTACCTCCCCCAGCCTTTACAATCATAGCTAGCTTGTGAAGTTCAAAGTCTTACGTCTTCCTTACTATTGATCTATCCTCGGACCACTGAGCCTCCTTGAACTAGGCCAAGGCCCAACATATATTTTCGGGCCCATTGTCCCTACAACTATGATTATAAGTTGACAACTAAAATAATTTAAATTAACTACATCCTAGAAACCATAATTATGCCAAGTGGCTCAATGACTTGGGTCATGTGAACAAAGTAGGATGGATCATTATGAGGATCGGAGAACCACCCTACCATCCAAATCATGATTATTATAATTATGGGTGAGGCTTAGGTCCAGTGCATGTAGTGCACTGGACCTGTTAATTAAGATGGTGACATGTGTTCAAAAGTGAACACATGTTATAATCTTAACGGGTCCAATGCAACTGGACACTAGACCCAAACCTCACCCTATTATTATAACCTTAAGTGGAGCTATTTTGTTAGCAAGAAACTTTAAAAGTCTATTATATGGTCTCTCATGTGGAAAGTGTACGACACCAAGGTACTCAGATCCATTTGGGCCTTGAGTTTTGACCCAGCAACGAGGCCCATAGCCATAATCTTTCTCTACCCAAAAGCCCAGTCTTAACCCACACGAACTGCAGGCCCGAATCTCGTCACCTGACCTTTGCTCGGCATATTATTCCCGAACACTAGAGAAAGAATAATGTCCAAGTCCACCATCCATAACATGCCCGGCAGTGCCCAAGAAATGCTGTTGTCAGGCATGCCTGCTGGAGCTGGAACCTAGTTCCAAGGCCATTTTCATTACATTCCACACCCACCTAACCATCCACTTACAACTGATGATATTGGACCTACAATTGCACTAACTATGGCTGTAATCATGATCTCTTCACTAATCCAGAGCTATAAATATGAGAAGTTGGGGAAGGGAAATGGTTGTTGAAAGTTTCTTAAGAAAACAGAGAGAAGAGAAAAGACTAATTCAGAAAGAGAGAGAAAGAGAGAAAGGAGCAACTACGTTGAGTCTCTATGCCGAGAACAACCCAAAGTACGAAATCTAAAACCCACGTTACAAATAAGTTGTGAGCCCAAGTGAGGATAGGCCCAACAGCCTCATTTTAGGCACGCACAAAAAGAACTGTCTCAAGTCTCTCAAACTAAAAATTATGCCATTAGGAAAGGCATTTATGGCCCAATTGGATGGAGGATTTGGATTTAACTCCCCCAAATACATTTGGAAACATATTAAAATGTAGCTTATATCAGCTTTTAACTTCTTCTTTTTTAGGTATTATTTATGAGTCCCACTAAATTGTTTGTGGGCTCATGTTGTTGGAAAGTACACTACTAAACGTTTAACACTAAGTTAAATACTAAATAGTAGAGTTAAATGCTAAGACTAAGTTACTAGCATTAAGGCTTCGTTTGGGAGTTTATAAGATAATGAAATTGAATGGAATGTATTTAAGTAATGGAATGGAATAGAATTAAGTAACTTTGTTTGGATGTTTTAAAATAAAAGAATGGAAATGAGTAAAAATTAATGGAATGTAAGTAATTTTGTTTGGGAGTAACATAGAGGGAAAAGGAATGAAATTCTGTTATGACAATATCACTATTAGATCCCTATTTCAAAATAAAGGGTTGAATATATATGGGTATTTTGGGAGTTTTAATAAAAAAATTATTAAGGCTTCATTTGAAAGTACATAAGAGAATGGAAAGAAATGGAATAGAATGATCATAAAGGAATGAAAAGGAATAGCATGGAATAGAATATATTTAAGTAAGGGAAAGGAATGGAAAAGAAATGAATAGAATGAAATTAAGTAACTTTGTTTGGATGTTTTAAAATAAAGGAATGAAAATGAATGGAATGTAAGTAATATTGTTTGGGAGTAACATAAAGAGAAATGAATGGAATCATTTTATAAGATATTATTATTAAACCCCTATTTTAAAATAAATGGTTGAATATATAGGGGTATTTTGGGAGTTTTAGTAAAAAATTCATTAAATCTAATTCTATTCCCTCCAATTTTTCCCAATTTCGGGGGAATGAAAATTTAAGGCATTAAGGAAATAGAGAGGAATGGGTATTCCCTCCTACTCATTCCACTGATGTTTTGCCCCATGCATATGCATGAGTACAATTAAAAATAATCACAATTATATGGTTCAAATTATATATATATATATATATATGTTGAATAATTTTTTTTAATTAAAATGAATAAATATGAAAATATAAATATAAATATTTGGGAGTTAATATGGAAGATAAGAAACTAGTGGAATGTTAAATCCCACAATGAAAAGGAGAGCGACTCTTTTATTCTTTTTAATTGTGGTGATTAATAGACTAATATGTATTGAGCAAATATTGTGCTAGATACATTCAGATTAATCTTTATCTGGTCAGTATTAATACTCCATTTTTATTATGAAAAATGAAGAGTCATTCATCCACTTAATGAATTAGCGGTAGGGCCTATTTATTTCTTCAGAAACTCTTTATCTAGTCCATTAATTGTGTAACTCCAGCCCATCAACATTATATATTATTTGTTTTGGTGGAGATTCTTGGCAAATATAGAGATTCTTGGCAAAGAAGGATGTTCTTTTTGGTGGAGTTTTGGGCTTGAACACTTTGCGCAGAGGTTATTCTAACCATATGACATTTGTTGGGCTGTTGTACGCTGGGGGAGATAATTCAGAAAAGGTCTGCATCGGTTACAAAGTTTAACTAACTAAGGGTTTGAATCTCCTTAAGGAGAGTGAGTACTGTGTCTCAATTCAAATAGTGTTGTGTATTTTTTATCTTAAAATTAATAATATTCAGAAATATTATTCAGTTTCTTTTTGTGTTTCTTCCATTATTATTGTGTTTGCACCAATAATATATATATATATATATATATATATATATATATATATATATATATGATTTAAAATTTAATTAGTTTTAGACTCTTCTATTTTTGAACCCAATAATTCACTTGCCATAAAAATTAAAAACTTAGATGGACTCATGGCAAAAAATTAGATTTCAATTGAAATCTAATTTAGAATCTAGTTGAATTTGGACTCTTTGATTTTTACATTTAATAATTCACTTGACACAAAATTGGGAATCCAATTAAAATCTAATTGGATTCTCTCTCTCTCTCTCTCTCTCTCTCTCTCTCTCTCTCTCTCTCTCTCTCTCTCTCTCTCTCTCTCTCTCTCTCTCTATATATATATATATATATATATATATTCACTTCCACTTAAACTCCTAAATAAGGAAATAGACTTTCAATTCTCTCCGTTAAAACTCTCAAACAAGTAAAAGGAAGAATATTATGAAATTATTCTTTTAATTCATTTTCATTCAATTCCATTCCCTCCTCCCGCTAAATCTAATCACATCCCTCTAATTTCTCCCAATTTATTAAGTAATGAAAATTTGAAGTTTTAACAGAATAGAGAGAAATGAGTGTTCCCTTTTACCTATTTCATTTCATCTCACTTAAACTCCTAAATAAGGTAATGGACTTTCCATTCCCTTTATTAAAACTCCCAAACAAAGGAAGAAAAGAATATTCTCAAATTATTCTTTTCATTCCTTTCTATATCATTCAATTCCCTTTTTTCCAAATGTGGACTACGTCTAACTAGAACCACCAAAAAAAAAAAAAAAAAAAAAAAAAAACACTAAAGTAAAGTAAAAGAAAAGGTCCAAAAGTCCATATTAGTAGTGAAATGTGTAAACTTAAAATATATAATTTTTGTGCTCCTTAGAATTTATCTCTCTCTCAGGTTGTAAATTTGTAATTATAAGCATTCTGGCTGTGAATTATTAACATGGAAGATTTTGTTATCATGACTATAAAGTATTTTAGTCATGCTCAAAACTATCAGAATTGGAAGAATAAGAAAAGTTTTATGTTTTTTGGTTCGTTTGTTTTTTCCTTTCACGTGTATAATAGTAACACAAATAGTCTAATTATACACACTATTTTTTGGAATTTATTTATTTTTTTTAATGTGAAAATACGGTTCGGCAACCCGATTGGCACAACTTGTTTCCAACCTTTTTTAAAGGACCTGTTTTTTACCCGGCCTGTTTTAACAAGCAACATGATTGACTCGATCCAAATACAACTACTTGCCATATATATTATATCTATAATTGGGTTTTTGAAATAGTATAAACAAATTAAGATGGAGAGAGTATTAGTTAACCAAAAATTCCTGGTTATAGATTTTTTTTGACCCAATTAAATTGTAATCCTTTACTATTTTTGTCTCTAATCTAATTTAAATACATATAAAAAAATCGTAAACAGCAACTTGTCGCACCCTTCTCTCTCGCTATCTTCTCATTCTACAGAAATCCTAATCTTCTAACTTTCTCTCATTCATTTCCCCCTACTTCTCCGATCACGTCTCTACAGTCTCAAGTAATTCTTCCAACATCTTTTGTTTTTTTGTTTTTAATTTTTATCTATTAAGAGTTCGAAATTAGGATTCCAAAATTTGTTTTGGACTGTCATGGATTGGACATGTTTATATGTCATGGCTTACTAATAAAATTGTATGGTCATATATATGATTATCTAATATTAGATCAATGATGCATTTGGAAACTTAAATATAGATTTTAAATCAATAGATTTGAAATGTATATAAAATCCATTAATTTTAGGTATTATTTATGAACAGGTAAGTGATCTAAATCCAATTATTTGTAATTGAGTCAAAATTTAATTTTAATTTCTCTTTTCTTCTACTTTTATAGTTTAATTTATATTTCACGCATAATGTGTTTTAATTCAGTATCTGTCATGAATATGTACCATGATCTTTTATTCTAATTTTTTTTTGTATTTTTTATTAAAAAAATAAAAATTTGTTTAGTTATTTCAAGGGATATTTGTTTAAGGACAATACTTAAGTACAGTACTTAGATGCTGTTCCTTAGGTTCTTAGGATTCTACCACATGGATTTTTTCTTATGAGATGAAAGTGTATTTTTTAGTTAAGTAACCATATAGCTGAATTTTAAGAGAGTAATTTAAGGAATAACACCTAAAGTATTGTACCTAAAGTTTTTTCCTTTGTCTAAATTCATTAGTGCCATTCTTAGAATGTGATGCAAATGAAACTATATATTGTAATATTATATTTCTTTAATCATATTATAAAAATATACCATTACGTAGCATCAAGCAAACTAAATGCCCCTTTACTGTTTTTGGTTTTTAATGTTGTACTAATGACCAATGAAAAATGTTTTGAAAAATGTTACAGGTTCACTTGTTGCCGGCAGATAGGCAATGGATTACAGAAACCAAACTTGTTTACCTTTGGCATTGAACTCTCCTGGGGTCTGGGAAAATCCTATACTCCCTGCACAGTATATACTACCCATGCTGTTAATTCAAACACTGCTCATATGTGGTTCTTCACATTTACTCCATACCTTTCTAAAACCTTTACCTGAACTAGCATGTCAAATCCTGGTATGTTTCTTTTGTTTTTAACCGGTTTTCTGATTCTTAATGCCATACCTAATTATGAATTTTCTTTTTGCAGGTTGGATTCCTTTTTAGCCCCACCATTTTGGGGCAACTTACTCTCTTTAAAACATACATATTTCCTGTTGGGGGATTCCCCGAACATTCATTATACGTTTTTTCTTTCCTAGGCTACAACTTATTATTATTTTTCGTGGGCTTAGAGATTGATCTTATTATTATGTTTCAGAAGTTGCCTTTTTTCATTGGATTGATTTCTTTGTCTTTTCCTTTTATTTTTACTTTGTGTTTACAATATATTTTACTTAAATTTTCTTTCTTGAGTGATGAGGATAATGTTAAACTTATCCACGTCACTCATACCTATTCAATCACAACAGTTCCTGTTTTTTTCACTTTGATTAAAGAATTCAAATTAGGTGACTCTAATTGGGCCCATTTTGGCCTTTCCATCGCTCTAATAATTGAGCTGATAAATTCCCTGGCGACAAATCTAGCCTCAATTTTTTCTATTATTAGAAAAACCCGTTCCATAAAGCCTGGGTTATCACATCTTGGGCTCATTTTAATTTTCATGGGAGTTTGTTTCGGGTTCGTTCGTCCTGTAATAACTCGAGTGATGAGAAAAAGAACTCACCGTTCACCAACTAATTTTGGCCTTTTTTTTCTATTCTTGATTGCAGTATATAAATTCAGTGGCTTTGATAAATATTTTTTTTCTGGGGCTTTCATGCTTGGGCTTGCAGTACCTAATAAAGCTTTAAAATACTTGAATTTCAATAAAAATCTGGATTTTTTTGTGTCAAGAGTCCTGCTTCCTATTTTCGTAGTAACATCAACAATGAGGGTCAACTACCTAAAAATAGTCAATGGTGAATTTGTTACCATTTTTACATTGATGTTCACCCTAACAGTGAAAATGCTTTTCACCATGTTACTTCCCCTTCTAAAAAAATTTCCTACTCGACAAGCCATGTTAGTGGCACTCACGATCACCTGCAAAGGAATTGTAGAAATTGCCACTTTCAAGAACTTCTACGATGAAAAGGTTAGTTTTATTTTTCTTCCCTCCCTCCCCCTTCTCCCCCCAATAGGAAATTTAAATATAAAACAAAAATTCTAGGTTGTTTCTGCCCTCTGTAATATTATTATTATTATTATTATTATATTCTAGTATTGCCTTTTATCAAAACTTGTTTAACCACTTTTCAGAAAATAAAGGAGGAGACCTTTGTGATCTGCATTGTTTCCATTTTCTTTATACAAACACTAGCGGCAATTGCCTTGCGGTATTTAGTAGATCAATCATGAAGCAGTTCAGTCGCCAACGACAGGTGGTCTCGTTATTTTCTTTGGTTAAGCACTTTTTTTTCTCAGAAAATAGAGTAGAAGATAAAATTATTTTGTCAAAAGCAAAAAGAAGATGAACAATTGTGTAGAAAATAATTACAGAAACTTATGTCTGTTTCTTTGAAAACGAAAAGATAAGAATGATTCTATATCTTTTTTACTTCTTTCTATATATGTATATTGACCAGACATAATGAGAAATTATAAGGTCCACATAGTAGACAAGTGACGTGATCCACCATTTCACTAAAAGACTTACACTGTTTAAAATTACTGAGTTAGAATTTTTTTTTAAACAGAAACTGATTACTGATTCAGCAATTTTAAATAAGTGGGAGCTTTCTAGTGGAATGGTGAACAAATGAAGTAGTCCACCAGAGGACTGTATAATTTCTCGGACATAATGGCCTACTTATAATATAGATGCCATTTCAAATCATGTTAAATGAGGCAATGAATGACTTTTCATTTTTGTTTTCCTTAAATTATATAAATATATAATTTATCTTTTCAAATAATCTTCTTTTCAAGCAAGTGTAATGCAAATAAACTTCTTTTCATGTCTTTTCTTAATTAAATTTCATTTGTGTCTAATTGTCGTGCTCGCATTTTGCAGGTCATCTATCCTGCTAGGGGGAGATGGTACACTTGCTTGAGAAGACTCTTATATATTGTACTAAGTTTGTTTTTGATGGTACACTGCTTCGAATGTGATCATTATGGTTCGTTTGGTAATGTTGTTTTAGTAACGTTATTTGTATTTTTTGAAAATACATGTGGGTTAAAAAATATGTAAAAAAACGTGTAATGTTGTTTAAAAACTGAAAACTGTTGTTCAAGTTATGTTTTATAAAGATTTTGAGGTCTAATTTTGTGTGTTTTATATAAGAGTTTTTTTTTTTTTTTTTGGGAGTAATTTTTGAGTAAATTTTGGCTCCAAGGAAAAAAAAAATGGGGAGGGGTAAAGAAATTCAAAGTAGAGCATCTATATTGGTGGAGTCATAAATTTAGCTATTTAGAATTTTAAAAAGCTACTTTGTCTATTTTACCTTCTCACTTTACAAAACACTTAATATCAACAATTTTATTTTAGCTTTCAACACAATAAAATAATATAAACATCGTATAAAATAATATATCTATCATAATAAATAACCATCACAACCATTGCCATAGCAACCGCCATCAACACCAGGATCGCCACTGTAACCACCACCACTATCACTGCCACCGCCACTCGGGTGTCCTTCTAGGACTGTAATTGCAATTCTTAATTCAATGGTTGTGGAGATGGTCATGTCTTTTTTTTTTTTTTTTAATATTAAAGATAATTAGTTGTAAATTTAAGTCAAATTAATATCTTAGTTTAATGATAAAAAGACATTAAAAAAAACAATAATTTTTTTTGGCAAAAAAAAAAAAAATGTAATCACATTGATTAGAAGAAGGAGAAAACATTCTGTCCAGAGCTGGCAGAAAAGGGACTATTTACGCCACCAATCAGGAGCTGCCACGTCAGATGCACATTAAAGCCTCAATACGCTCTATCACATGGGATTGTAGCTCAAACAAAACCAAAATCACCAAACACGTTTTGTTCATAAGAAGCCCTTGCCTGGAGAAAACAGAGTCCAGTGCTAACGCCTCCTTTCCTCTAACCAACGAAGCTCCTCCCCGCCGCTGGAGCCGCCATGGCGTCGATCTGAGTCGGTGCCCACGCACCAAATACTGCTGTTTGTTCCGATTTCCCCTTTATTGTTTGATTAGTTATCTCCCCAATATTTAGGTTTCGAAATTTTGATGGGTTTGGGTTATTTTTTGGATATCAATCTGTTCATATTGGTATAGGTTTTGTTGATTTATATGGATTTTGCCTTCTTCTTTTTTTGGGTATTTTCATGGGTTTTGATTAGATTCTTAAGTGATAGGCCACCCACCTGTATAGACTTAAATTTCTTGGAAGTTCATGGATTTTGGTTTTAATGGATACAGACTTAAATTTCTTGAACCACTCTTGAATTTGGCATCGATTCACTTCTTCTTCCTTCATTTTGTAAATTAAGTATATAATAAAAAAGTTGAGCTTCCTTTCTTCCTGCTGTCAATTAGAACTGCAATTTGTTACAAGAAAGCCATACACAAATGATAAGTAACTAGCAATTTGTTAGATTTTTCTTTTGGACTCAATAAGTCATTTGAGATTGATGGAGCAAAGCAGAAGTTACATGAGCTTTGTGGTAAGAAAAAATGGCCTAAGCCTATTTACAGGTACGAGCTTCTTTATTATGATCAGTGAAGCAATAGAGAGTATGTGTGTGTGTGTGTGTGTGTGTGTGTGTGTGTGTGTGTGTGTGTGTGTGTGTGTTTTGAATTATTTGATGATGACCCTGTTAGTTTTGTGAGTTGAACCATGATCAAGCCTTCTATATTCTCTCTCCCCCTCCCTCCCTCCTCTCTCTCCCATAGGCCATAGTTTATGATTTAGAATTTCACAAGGATGGCATGGAATGTTTTGAAGAGCTTGATTACTGGGTTCACAATGACTGGAACCAGGAATATTGATCTCTATGGCATGTCAAATGAACATAAACTAGTAGGCTTTGTAGTTTGTTCTATTGGCTTATGGGCACTCACACGTTCATTGCAGTTTTTAATCTTGCAATGAAATGCTTTTTTTAATCTCCTCCATGTGTGTACCGTTAAACCACCACCTATGTTGGATATAAAATTTTCATGCTTTTCTTCTTCTCAAGTATTCACTGTTTTTTAAAATTCTCACTTTCATATCTATATTGTAAGATATTGAATCTGAATGTACTTTTGCTATAACTTGCAGCCTTGAGAAGCATGAGGGTCCACCACACGACAAGAAATATGTTTCATCAGTTCAAATACCAACAGTAGATGGAATTTTATATATATAAAGGGAGATGAAAAGTCAAGAGTAAAGGAAGCACAAAATTCTGCAGCTTCCTGGATTGTTCGTGCCTTACAAGAATCTAATTATCTATGATGCTGCTCCTTTTTTAGAAGAATATCAGTGAAGAACAGTTAGAATGGTTAGGTTTAGTTTAGAAGAATATCAATGAAGAACAGTAAGAATGACTTGGTTAATGGCTAGAGCTAAAATACATGGAATACTTTATGGAATTGCAAGTAGACCCATGTGATATAGGGGTTAAATGAATTATGTTCACTTGATTGCTTGGCATGATTAGTTTATGCCACTAGATTTTTAACTAATATGTACCTATTTAACAGTTTAACAATTAACATTAACACTTACAGTATAAAGTGAAAGTTCCATATGTATCAACCACTCTCATTGTTGTATGCAACCCAGTTGATTGCTTGCTCTGTCTTTTATTGCTAAAGTTGCTTATATTCTTTATGTATCACCCACTCTCATTGTTCCCTATACTGATTAAGGAAGGTACTTTATATGCATCGTATGAGCTTTGTATGCTTAAAACACAGTTATATTGAAAAGGTTAATCATTCTTTTGCACAGCTACACACAGTTTTGCATCTTTAGCTAGAGCTAAGAGCTAAATTTGTTGATATTACCGTGATTCCATAATATTTGTGTCTGATCAAATCAGTACTTGAATGGTTTAAATGTATGACGTTGTTCAATCGATGAAATAGATGCATTACGTTTTATTTTGTAAGTTTTAAAGCATTAAAAATAATCTTTAATGGATACCCTTGTTTCTCAAACAAAATGTAAAAAACATGATTGAATGAATCTATACAAGACCAAAAAAAAAAAAAATCTATATGCATTTTTTTGCTCTTACTTCACAGCATAATGACATATACCCCCAATTTATTTATTTTTTTTTTGAAAGCAGAGTTTCTAATTGACAATAAAACCTATCACAATTTGCAATAGAAGTTCCTAATTGACAATATATTCACCTGAAATAAAACCTGTCATGATTCAAAATACAAAAAAAGAATCATAAGATTACAAATACATCTGAAATAAAACCTGTCACAATTTTTTTTTTTTAAGTTTCTAATTGACAATACATTCACCTGAAATAAAACCTCTCATGATTCAGAATACAAAAAGAGAATCATAAGATTACAAATACATTTGAAATAAAATTTGTCACAATTTTTTTTATAAAAGTTTCTAATTGACAATACATTCAACTAAAATAAAACATGTTATGATTCAGAATACAAAAAGAGAATCATATGACTGAAGATACATTTTAAAATAAAACTTTCTCAACTCAAACTACAAGAAGATGGTTCTATCCACCACAATTAAAATATTGTATAGCAAAAAATATTTGCTTCCCAATGCATTCTCTTCCCAAGCAAAAAATATCAGCTTTCTTGGAATTGTTGTAATAGATCCTACATAAAAGAACGTACAACCAAATACCAAAAAAAAAAAAGAATGAGCACAGTTAAAAAAAAAATTCAATATATTCTAATTAAACAGTAAGTGGTCATACCGTAAATGATGATTGGTTAGGATGTATATGCATAGCAGATGATGATGATGTAGAAGGATACGTCGCAATTGGCAAAGAATCCTAAAGATGATTGACAAATACAAATTAGAATAAATAACAAAATCATCCATTACAGAACAATTTATACTAAGTAAAAAAAACCAAATACTTCATATACCTGTACAAAACTTGTGGAGTGCAATGTATTTGCTATGACTGACGGGTTCAACCTTGTTATCGAAGATTCCTAATTCAAAAAATTAAAAGTTCATTTTGGAAAATATCATTAAAGATATGTATTTTTGTGAAATTGAATATATTATAATTAAATAACCTCAATTTGACTTTGTTGATGCATTGACTCCTAGTGTGGTGTTAAGCTTGTATTTGCAACATCCCTACAAGAAGAAATTTTATAAACCAAAAATTTAAATAATAAATTAATACAAAAATCAATAATTTTATATAATTACCCAGAAGGCTTATGTGACGGACAATTGCTTCTCACATGACCTGTTTCTTTGCAAATGCTACACTTTCTCTTCTTTGTCAATTGTTTTTCTCTTGGATGCTTTTGTCTCAAAACTTTAGGCCTTCCCTCTGAAGGAACATGTGGAGGGTCTCACAAAGCAATTGGAAGATTTTATAATACTTGATTGTTTAATGTAATATTATCAGGATTTCCTGAATCATCAACATCACAAACATCTTGCATAGCTAGAAGCTCCTCATGAACCTTTTGTAAAGTTTTTCCAAGATGCTTGTATTTCTTCTCTGACTGTGGCCCTGCCTCTGCAACTTCCAAAAATTGAAGCATCAAACTATTTCTCATCAAGGTAGAAGAAATTTGTGGCTTAACTTGTACAACATCACCAGATATTTCATGTACAATGCGTTTCTTGGCATTTATTGTCCATCTCTCTAAAATATAATGTGATGGAAAAAAATGTACAAGAGATTTCTTCACAAAAACGGCAAGAATATGCCTACAGATAATTCCAACAAACCCAAACATATGGCATATAGAAATAGCTTTTGTCTCAACAATATCCAGTGACACTTCATAAAATGGACCTTCTTTCCCATGAGCTACCACCTTATATATCTTCTTCACTCCTTCTTCACAATATTTGGATGCCTTGTATTTTTTTACTACAAAATAACTCTTCTTGAAATTTCATAAACATCTTTCTTGTATAAACTTTTGCCGCCTCTACTTCCATCTTGTAACATGTTTTCAAAATTGGTACTAAATTTTTTGTCTTTACATCCTGTTTTTTCTCTTTAAGATAACATGCATTCAAAGCTTGCTTATATTGATATACAAAGTCACTTATTTTTGTACTTGAACGAACATAATCTTTAAAAAATTTATTCATGCTTTTACTCCTTTGAGTTGTAGACATCCTAGCACAAAATTTCCTTCGTAAGTAAGCGAGAACCCATTTTTCATGCCGCATATAGAGATTTCCCAACCAATCGTTATCCCCCAATCCATAGTTCTCCATAATCTTACTCCATCCTAACTCAAACTTTTCAATGGTGAGTGTATCATGGATGCAATGGTGAATTCTCCCTGAAAATATGAATATTTATTATATATATGGGACAACTGATCTGGAACTCTCTGTAAAATATGCCACATACACAATCTATGAGCTGCATTAGGTAATACATTTGCAACTACCTTAGCCATAGCCTTGACATCATCTGTGATAATTGTATAAGGAGGATTTCCAAGCATTGCATTAAGACAAGTCTTCAACAACCATGTATAAGATTCAATTATTTCATTTACAAGCAAAGCACATCCAAACATCACAGATTGATGATGGTGGTTAACTCCTGTGAAAGGAACAAAAGGCATCTTATAAGTATTTGTTTGGTATGTAGCATCAAAAGTAACGACATCTCCAAAATATTGATATGCAATTCTTGACCTAACATCTGTCCAAAAGCAATTACCCATGCACCCATTTTCATCAACTTCAACTGCATAAACAAAACTTGGATTTTTACATTGCTGCTCAATAAAATATTTGTACATTCCCTAGGCATCTCCATCTTGAAGCAACTTTCTTCTTTCATTACCCAAATAATTTTGAATATCAACCGTAATACATCCAACATTATAATCACCACCGGATTCTTTACTTAACACAGACATTATCTTGCTTGGAGGTATACCTATCTCATTAAGTGTATCTATAAGGTTCCTTTGGGCATTTGTTATCACTCTATGCCCATGAAGCATGCTTGTACTCTTAGGAGTAAGAAGCTTATGATTATGATCCCCCACAAACTTACACACAACCCATGAATCTTCAATTTTCTTTAAACTTATCATTGCTTTTCATCCCACTCTTGTTTCTTCACGCTCTGGACCTATTCTTTCTATGTCTTCATCACGTCTACAACGAAACCCTTCCGTTGAACAAACATATTCAATATCAACCAATATTCTATCATTTTTAGTCTTTCGAGTATGATTTAGTAGTATGCCAAACCCCTTTCGCCTTGCATAAGCATTATAACATGCTTTAGCACCCTCAAGCTTATCAAATACCATATTGAGACATGGTTCCAAATGCCTATTGCATGCAAAAGGTTGATTTAAATCATTCAATGACAAGTCTACATCATTTTGATCTTCATTTATTTCTGACTCATCATCCACCATATCATAAAGTGAGATTGTTTCAGGTTCTTCATTGCTCGTACTCATATTTTCAATTCAAGTAATTTTAAATTTCAAAATAACCTATAAAAAACAAAAGAGAAGAAAAATTCATAAGAAATGATTGAGAATAAATTCAAATATGGGATAATTACAGTAAACCCACCTGTGGTTAGGCCCGTTTTAACTTTGCCTACCCATGATTTAAAACTTTACACTTTGCCCACCTAAACTTCAATCTGTTACCCATCCGTTACCCACCTCTCCCTTTGCCGTTAGAAAAACATATTTCTAAGGAAAAACAAACATAACAAAGATCAAAAAGTTAGGGTTTTTTATTGCTTAAGAACTTCTATGAGAACAAATTTTCTCAATACAAAATGAATTTTTAACCAAGCCCCATGTTAAACAAAAGATATATCGAAGCAAATAACAACAAAAACAACAAGGACAAGGACAACGTTGTCAAAACTGGCCTTCCCTAGTTTCTTCCCCAACTTGGTTTCTCAATCCCATAATCTTCACCATCACTCCTAAACCTAGAAGTCGAACTTGAATTCAAATTCAAATCCGCACCACTTTCCCCAAACCCCACTTCCTTCCAATCCTATCCAACAACCCACACCTTCAACGGGGCAATTGGCCTCTCCTCCACGCTCAGCCCCAACACCACCAACCCGACCCCAATAAACGCAAAGTTCCAAAGCATATCCAAAACCAAAACCGACTTTGAGTACGCCCAGTCGCTCTGCCTCTCCTCTAACTACTTCGCTGTGTTCTCCCTCACCCGAACTGATGGCTCCTGGAGTGGCGCCGCGCAGAGGCGGCGGTGTGCGCATGATGCTCGACCCATAAGCGAATTTACCCAATTTCTTTGAAGATTTTTCTAGGTATTTTTTGCTTTCGGGTTATGAGGTTATTCTTTTCTGGGATTTACTCGTGGGCTGCTGTAGTTTTGGTGTGTTCTTATTGTTAAGATCTCACCGAAGATAGTGCTTGTGATAAAGAATAAGCTGAATCTACTCTTGAACACTTCAATACTTTCTCCCTTTGGGAGCTCTATGCACGTGTTGGTCATTAGCTTGTGGGTTTTGAGTATATGGGTGCTGTTTTGATAAAAAGGAGGTTGCTTTTTAGGCAAAGAAACAACTAAGAGTAAAGATCCAAACCAATACATGTTTGAATAACCCATTCGACAGATCCCAACAACTAAGAGTACCTCCACTTTGTTCTCATAGAAGTTCTTAAGCAATAAAAAACCCTAACTTTTTTATCTTTGTTATGTTTGTTTTTCCCTAAAAATATGTTTTTCTAACAGCAAAGGGAAAGGTGGGTAACGGATTGAAGTTCAAGTGGGTAAAGTGTAAAGTTTTAAACCATGGGTAGGCAAAGTGAAAACGGGCCTAACCACAGGTGGGTTTACCGTAATTATCCCTTCAAATATTATGCTATTACAATACCAAACTTGCCCAATTTGGCAAACTTGTTTAATTACAGACTTGTTTTAGGATACAAGTAAAGAGTAAATCCAACCACTTAATACAAAATCGAACAACCAATTTGAATTTTTAGAAATTCAAATTAATTCCATATAAGCATAACAAAGGTAGGGTACATTTGAATACCCTGCTCAACAACTCAATAAATACTACATAAAACAGCTCCAATTACATCTTTAATTGCATTCTGGTACATATAGAGAGCAAATTGACATTACAAGTAGGAGAAAATTGAAATTACAAGTAGTATAAAATTATATTTGAAGCTAAGAATATGATAATATCTATCAAAAATGATACCAGCTGTGTCCCAGAGGCCTAGGTTCATGATGGAGAATTCAACAACCACAGTAAAAAAAACTTGTCGAAAAGGCACCTTTAACAAAAAACAAGATTCCCATTCAATTAAATTCACTTTAGTGTTGGATTCCTAATTGAACAAGCTCCCAAGAAAAGAAAATCCAAAAAATTAAGTCAAGGTTTAAAAAAAAAAGAAAAAGAAACACAAACTGAAAATTAAATAAATATGATAGTATAATGACGACGGGGCAACCTAGAAATAGTTATTTTTGCATGCACTTAATACCTGTTTTACTTATTTTTGCCTGCACTTAATAGTTATTCAAGAATGGAAGATGTGAAATAGTTCATGCTAGTCTCAGCCATAAATAAATAGAGTTAAGAAAATATCTTGAATTAAGAAAAAGCACAAATTCAACCATCATACAAGTACTTAAAAAACAAACGGTAGGCACTGATCCAAGTTGAAAAAAATTGTACAAGGAAATTCAATATCATCCGAACAATAAGCCTTTTGATAACATAATAGAAAGGACTACCACCTTTCAAAAAAAAAAGAAAGATATCCAATGAGGTTTATAATCCAATAGTATTACTATATATAGTTCAGAAAATTGAGAAACACAAAATCCTAGCTACGAACAAGGAGAACAATCAAGCTCATCAACCAAAAAGACAAAGAAAAAGAGCCTCAACAGTTGAATAGTAGCTTTGATAAATCTCAATAAGGATCTGGTAACATTTAAAAAAAAAATAAGTATTACTAATTTCAGTCAAAGTTTATCAGATTGTATATTTGTATTTGTACCCACTTATAAAGGAAAAACTCTTGATTTCATATTCAAATTCCCCTTTTATGTTTGGATACAGCAGTTGTAATGTTAGGAATCAGAGGTATCCATTGTCAAGAACTAAAACCAAAATCAAAATCTCTATAAGTTTCACATTTATACATTTGCTAAAGGATATTTTAGTGGGCAAATTTCACATGGGTTACATTATACTTTTGTTGTGCTGTAGTATTATCCTGTTCTGCAATATTTGTACTTCTAAAACTTAAATCTTGCACCATTGGGAGTGACATGAAATTGTTTTCCTTTTAGTTGATTGGATAAAACTGACAGTTTGTCAGATCAATGGTAGCTAGTTACTTATCATTTGTGTATGGCTTTCTTGTAACAGATTGCAGTTCTAATTGACAGCCGGAAGAAAGGAAGCTCAACTTTTTTATTATATACTTAATTTAAAAAATGAAGGAAGAAGAAGTGAATAGATGCCAAATTCAAGAGTGGTACAAGAAATTTAAGTCTGTATCCATTAAAACCGAAATCCATGAACTCCCAGCAGCGGGGAGGAGCTCCATTGGTTAGAGGAGAGGAGGCGTTGACACCAAACTCTATTTTCTCTAGGTAAGGGCTTCTTCTGAACAAAACGTGTTTGGTGATTTTGGTTTTGTTTGAGCTACAATCCCGTGTGATAGAGCGTACTGAGGCCTCAATGTGTATCTGACGTGGCAACTCCTGATTGGTGGCGTAAATAGCCGCTTTTCTGCCAACTCCGGACAGAACGTTTTCTCTAAAAGAAGATAGAAAAACCTACACCACATATTCTTTAAAAAATCACATTTATTTCCCCAAGACTATCCTTTCCAAGGTTAAATCTACACCACATATTCTTTAGAAAATCTATACAAGTACTTCTTCCCTTCTTTTTCTTCTTCTTTAGCTCATTTTCCTTTCATTTGTTTCCTCACTGCAACTTCCAAGTTTGCAGTTTGCCTCATTTTTTTCATTTCTTTCGGTTTACACATGCAACAATAAAGACAGGTGAGTCCATTTCTCAACGATTTCTTTCGTTCTCTCTCAGCTCGATTACTCCCTCTTTTCTACATTCTCTCTCTCTCTCTCTCTCTCTCTCTCTCTCTCTCTCACTCTCCACTATCCCACTCACACTCAGACCCCTCTCTCTGCCCTCTTGGGCATTGGGTTTTTGGTGGCGATTCCAATCTTGAGTTTCGGCGGCCATGGGTTTTCGGTGACGATGCCAACCTTGAGTTTCAATTGGTTTTCGGTTTCGAGTTGTGGTCGATCTTGAGTTTCGGTGGCAATGCTGATCTTGATTTTTTGTTGGTTTTGGGTATCAATCTCTCTCTCTCATTCGTCTTTGGCCGTGAGTTTTTGGTTGTGGTGTCTGGTGGAGGAGAAGAGAGAAAATGAGGAAGAGAGGCCGAGTGAGTCTGAGGAGAGAGAGGGCAACGCGAAGAATGGGAAGGAAGAGAAAAAAAATTATTTAAATATTAAGAACATATATATATATTGCTTTTGAGCTACTGGCTATGCGCTGTAGCTGAGAAGCCATTTTTTCCAATTTTAACTCCACTAATGCAGCCCCAGTTTTGTAGTTGGTGGTGCTAAAAATAGCAAAATGGTTTTTAGCACCACCAATAATAAATGCTCTTAAGGGAAATTGGGGACTTTAAATAGTTGGTTGTTAGCAAAATGGTTTGTAGTTGGTTTTTTGCAAAATGGTTTTTAGCACCACCAAATTTGGCTTGTCATGTGATAAGCACGTGATCCAAGACACTTGTGGACTTCATAAGTTGATACCTAATACTAATTGTAGCAACTCCTACAGACATGTTTGTATATAATCCTTTGTCCTTCAACATATACAAAGTTTATCTATTAAATAGTAAAGATGAGCCTAAAGCAAAATTTATGGTTTTTTGAAAACCAAAAGGAATAAAATCAAAGACTTAGATCTGATAGGGAGGTGAATATGGATCTAATTCTCTTTGGAAAAAAAATTGTGGACAAATAGAATCATACATTAAGTAACTACTTCATATTACCTTGAATCCAATGGAGTAGCCTAATGGAAAATTGAAACTTTTAAAAGATGATGAATAATAACTTTATTCATCTTGGGCTATCTCCTAATACGTGGGAAAGCCATTCTTTTGACTTGCCATATATAGTAAGGTATCTCATAAGAGCATTCACAACAGTAGAACTATTTTTTTAGCTATTTGGCACCACAAAAAGCTACTTTATCTATTTTACCTATTCATTTTACAAAACATCAAGCAGCAGTGGATTTATTTTAACTTTCAATACAATAAAATAATATAAATATCACAATAAAATAATATATCTAACTACAATAAAATAATACATCTCACTATCAAAAAAAATACCACAGATCAATGACACACTCCACAACCACTGCCAACCAAGAACAGATTTCACAAAAAGGTTACCCATTAATGTTTCAATCAATTGCTTCTTCTTGTGGTTGCCAATGGTTGCTGCCTCTGACAATCTTCTTTCTCCAAAGGGTGTTAACTATGAGGGTATGTGCCAAGTGGGGTCTTCTTCAAAAGACACAAAACCCATGTCTTTTTGCTTTTTTGTGTTCTTCTTCTATTTTTTTCTTTTGACTGAATCTCTGTTTAATTCTGTGTTTTTTTGGGTGAAGTAGTCACTTTGATGGCGGTGAAGAGTAAGCTAAAGGACGAGTTGAATGTGATGAATGGGTAAGATATTAATTCCGTTGACCCGTGTACCTGGAACATGGTCGCTTGCTCTACTGAAGGTTTCGTTGTTTCCCTGTGAGATGGGTCGGCGGCGAGAGAGAAGGAGAAAGAAAAGATGAAATACTTTTTTAATGAGAGAAGAGAGAGAGTTTAATAATAATTAAAAAAAAAATTAGCTACTTGCTACAATGCACAGCCATAAATGGCTGTGCACTGTAGCAAATAGCTAAAAAATTTTAACTATAACACCATTGCTATAGCATGCATTTTAAGTATTAGTGGTGCTAAAAATAGCAATACAGCTATTTAGCACCACTATTGCTAGTGCTCTAATAAAACCAACAAAAACTTATGAACTTTGGGAAAGATGCAAGTTTAATTTGGAATACCTCAAAGTATGAGGCTGTTTGGCTGAGGTCATGATACTGGAGCCTAAAATGAGAAAAATTTGTTCTTAAACATTTGATTGTGAACTTATTAGTTATAGTATTTTTTTTTTTTTTTGGTCATCGAGAGTGATGTTCTAGAATTTTATACTAATATTGAATATGAAAATACTATATTTTTTGAGCATGTGTTCTTGAAAATAAGAAAAAAAAAATTGCATGAACCTATTGATTCTTCTAATGATCTCTTGTTGATGATGTGCAAGAATTAAGAAGAAGCAAGTGAACTAGGAAGGAAATTTTTTTTGGTAATGGTTTCCTTCCTTGCCTATGATGTAGAAGATGAACTTGGGATGTCTGGAAGTTGTCCAAGTAGACTTGCATGGCGAGATCCACCATGGAGGCTGAGTTGGTGGCCTTAGAGAAGGTTGGGCCCAGAAAAGAGTTATATTTTTTTCAAAAACACTTTTTCAAGTCAATTCGATCTGATTGGGGCCTAAATCAACCTTGGGTTTTTAGATTTCAACATCCTTGGGGAACAGAGGTCCGAATTGTAAGGGGTACAAAATGCGGTGTCTACAACAAATGTGAATGCTCTTACAACTCACATTCTGATACCTGTGGCTCCAAGTAATTGCCTTGACTTAGTCTCCAATAACATGATGCATTGACGCCACGTGTTTCTCTTTAAGAGTTTCACCATATTGTTAACTTATCAGTGATACGTGGATTGAATAATTCATATAACTTTTTTTTTTTTTTTTTGAGAAATAAACACACACACAAGGGAGAGGGAAAGGGGTTCTAACACACAAAGGCACACCATAGTTCTACTCAAAAGCTGTGATAATTTTTAAGAGGGGGTATGACAAGTTATACTACACATAACACACTCTCTTAAGTAATGTGCGACAATTACCCATTCTTTTTTTTTTTTTTTTTTAGAAACAAACACACACACACCCACAAGGGAGATAGAAAGGGATTTTAACTCAAAGGCACACCACAACTCCATTTAAAAGCCATGGTGACTTTTAAAAGAGGGTGTAAAACTTATAATATTTAAGTAAATTAAATATTTGGCCTAACAGCAACAAACAACTAAAGAATTTTTTTTCTTATTATAGGAAAACAACTAATAATTATTCCCATGCAATAGAAATTCAATTAGAGGATCTATTACATAATACCAAATATAACCTAATTGTTTTACACTCATCTATAAGATGTAATTAATTAATTAATTATATACTTTTTTTTTCTCACGCTCTCTTCTTGCACAACTTCTTGGATTGAGGGAAAAGAAATTAAACATTATTTTAAAATTTAAATTTATGGCAAGTTTACACTAGTAGAAGTTATTTATTATTTATTTTTTCTATAACTACACTCGAAGTTATTGTTCAAGCTATTTATTGTATTGAATGTGGGCTTCACTAAAGTCTTGCACCATGAATGTTAAAATTGAAATAGTTCCTACAATTATGATATAATGAATTGAAACGCCAAAAATTATATTTAATAGGTAGAAAATTTTATCAGTTACTATATTCGGTTAGTGAGGAAAAAAAAGAAGACAGTTACTACAATTATGATACGCTGTTTATTACTTCCTATCAGATTCAATTTTCAGTTCTTGATTGCTTCAAAGAGTTATATATCTATATATATATATATATATATATATATATAGACACACACATATCAAAACAGGAAACATAATAGTGATTGCACCACCATGAGCTCCTTTCAAAAGCATTATGCTTTCACCTTTTGTCAAAAGCAGGGTAGAAGTTCCGCTTTTTTATGCAATTCAGTGCTCATTTTCCTTCTTCTCTTTGTTTCATCCGTACAGGCGAAGTCAATAGGAGTTGACAGGTCCTGCGGCTTCTGTGAGTGGTTTACCAGAAGGAAAGTTGTTATTAATAACTTTTATCCTTTTTCAGTAAACATCAGATGCTACACAGATGACCATTCCCTAAAATCGCAACTATTGGCTCCATACCAGCAATATAATTTTACATTTCATACGAACATATTGTGGGAAACAGAATACCGTTGTGCGTTAAGTTGGGGTAAGTTTTTGGCTTTCTCGGACCTTTATGATTGCAACGAGCTAGAAGCCAGTTATATTTGCCAATGGAGAATTCATGACACACACGTTGATCTTTATTCATGGAAGAAGGATGACTGGATTCCTCATAATTTTGAATAGGAAGACTCAATAATGCACCGTCTGAAATAAGAAACGAAAAAAGAACGAATAAAAAAATAAAAAAATCACAGGTTTGAGTTTGATGTCTAGCATCTTAGCAAATTGCTGTATCTATGTATCGATTCAAACTATATTGCACCAACCATATTATAGTACCATGTAATGTGCATGTTGTCATTTTTGGCACATTTTAAGATTAATTAATTACTGTATTATTTTTACCGAGATCTTTGGAAAATATATTTTAGATTAATTTTAGGTCATGAAATATTAGATTGAATCTATGAAATATTAAATGGATGTGGTCTAGATTCGAGTAGTTACACAAGTGAAATATTAGATTAAGTTCATGAAATAGTAATAAACTAGTCGTTAACCTGTGCGATGCACAGCAGTACGGAAAAGCTATCATGTATGAAGATTTTGTTTTCCTTTGTGCCATTTAAATGGCTTTTAATTTAATGGTTATTTATTCAATCTGTTCTCATCGTTTTAATTAATAACTTAGATAACGAAATGCCAAATCTCTATGTTCAAAACAATAAGAATTCAATTTTCAACCAACGTTCAGGAAACATTAATACAAGAGAACAAATAGAATAAAGTAACCACCATATATATAACTGCAACCGGAAAAGAACTACACATGCAACCATAAACATCTTTTTGAAGAACAAAAAAGCAAGCCTTATAGGAGCATTAAAATATTTTGTAACCCCTTCAAACAAAATATTAACCTTTCAGTAGAGAGCTCAAGGTTAGTATTTAACAATAAGAAGACAACTCCAGATTCAGCAATTGTCTTCATCCTATGCACATTTTGAATACAAACACAAACAAACTAAAAAAAGGGCATAAATATAGGGTTTCTAAGCAAAAAAGAAGAAGAAGAAGACATAAATATAGGGTTTCTAACCTCCACAAAATTCCACACAACACTCAAAATCATGACACCACTATAACCATCTAACCAAATACATAATATTGGGTACTAAACCATAACTTATAGCTTAATGAAATATTTTTAGTAAATTTTAAAATCATAATTGTTAGGTTCTAAGGAATTAGGAACTAATGTATTAGAACTTTATTTTGTAATATTGGCAAACCATTATCAAAACGTTTTTTGTCTTGTTTTAGACTTGCTCAAAGTGTGTTAATATGTAAAGTTGGAATCGAGTATTCTGCAGGATTTACTGTGTAAATCTGCTTGGCTTGATCGATCGAAAATTAGACTCAATCGATCGAAACTCGTGCAGATTGTTTTTCTACAGAATTTTCCAACTCAGCCCAAGCCCGTTTGACGTGTAGGGTTTTATGTTTTGTCTTAAGTATAAAAGGGAAAACCCTAGCCACATTTAAAGGTTGCTCTTTATGCTGTGTGTGTGAATCTTTTGTGAGATCTAGAGGTGTTTGCCTTCACATACACTTAGGGTTATCAAGAATCAAGATTATGTCAAGAACTTGATGATCAATTCAGTTGCTATTTCAAGAGCTTAAAGATATACAAGCGGGAGTGTTTGTGCTTGCTGGGAATCCAAGAAAGAAGTAATCCGTGGACTCGGAGCTGTCACGTAGTCGTGGTAGTAAGTTTCCTACTCGAGGTAGCAATAGGATGTTAGTGGTCTAAGTCGCTATTGTGTAAACTTCAATTCTTTCATAGTGGATTCGTTTTACCTTGAGGATAGTTAGGTTAAATCCTCCCCAGATTTTTTACCGGTTTGGTTTTTCTGGATTATCATATTGTTGTGTTCTTTATTTTTCTGCACTTTACAATGATATGATACATTTGTGTTAACCTAGATTTGATAATTTGACTAAGTAATCACTTGCTAATTAACTAGGTTAATCTGATTGTGTTTTAAGGGGTTTAAAAACATACAATAATTTTTCAACCAACACAAACAAATAAAGAGAGCAATAAAAATTCCAAAAATTTTCGACCAATCTAAACAAATAAAGAGAGCAATAAAAATTCTCACTTTGTTACCAAGCAATACAAATTTTCAATCGTAGAGTTGCGATTATATATTCACTCCAACTTTGACTTATAACAATGTAACAAATAATCTCCATAAACAACAAATAAACATATTATAATAGATGAGAAAAGTCAAATGAAACAAAATGAAAATAAAATTAAAGTACCTGGAAAAGTGGGATTAGCCTACACGGCTACACACTTGCTTTTGTAGAAAGGATTTTAACCATACATGTTGTTGTCTAGTGAAGGAGGATAAGTATTGAGGTCTGCAATTATTATTTACATGCTCTATTACATTGTAAATGACGATGAACTAAAAGGAAGGAAAACATAAAAGAAAGAAAAAAAGAGGCAGACGGAGCAGTGAGAGGATGAGAGTTGAAATGCCAAAGGGAGACAGAGAGAGCGAGAGAGATAGATAGATTCACCTTGGTGTGGTGAGTCAAAGCCTCCTTGTAGCCTTGCTCCTTCAATCTTCGGCGCCAGAATTAGGTGTAGTAGTTGCTTCTCATTCAAAAAACTCATGGAAAGACGATGACCAACAAAAGGCTGCTATCCATAGAGAAAGGGCGTGTATCGGGTTTTAGTTCTAGGAAGTATCGTTTTTTGTTTTTGAAGGAGAAATGATTTTTTTTTTTTTTTTTTTTAAATACAGCTAACCCAGAAAAATGTGAGAGCTGCAAATTCTAGGTGTCAAGCTCTATGGAAGTAAAAAAGAGAGTTAAATATTGATCAGAGACATCGGTTTTATAATATATATAGATTAGAGCTCCCGCAAGACATATACTTGAGCTAACTCTTTCAATTGTGAATATTAATTTGTAGTTCACATCACTATCAACAAGAAATCATAATTAAATAAATTGTTGTTGAGCATTTGCAAAGCATATGCTTGAGCTAACTCTTTCACTTGTGATTGTTTGATAATCATATAGACCTGGCAAAAGGATTGGGATCCGGTTCAAGTGGGGCAATCGAAATTAAGTTGAAAAGGGGGTTTTGGCAAAAAAATGCAATGCAAGCGGATCAGGGGGTTACAAGTTGACCACTAGAAAGCACAAGTGCGGCACCAGGGGAATAGAGACCATCTAGACCTCTTAGATTTGGCGCTGCACAAATTTTGCCCAATTCATGGAGGGGAATCATTGGCTCCTTGTTTCGTTTTTTTTTTTTTTTGGTCGTCGTCGTCGTTGTCACTGAGTACTGGAGAATTTTGTGAATTTGTGAGATAGAGTAAAGAAAGAGTTGATTTTGTGAGGAATATATATGGATGAGCAATAACATGTCCTCAACTCATTTGTTCTACCACCCGCCAGTTTAGTCAAATTCATGGGTGAACAATCAAAATGACCAAAATGCCATTTGTTGGCTGAACTTTGACCTAGTTGATTGAGCGTCAAATGAACTCAAAATCTCTCTCTGACCACTAAATTCTATCATTTTACATAAAAATATATGCTGTAGATACTCTATTTTTGCAACCGAGAAAAAGGGTAAAATTCTCATTTTGAAATAACAAAGTAAAAATATCATTCCAACCATTTGACGGACGAAAGTATCACTCTAAAACAAAATTGAGTTAATCACGATTAAAACAACATAAAAAACATGAAGATCAGACTACTGGATCAAAATATCTAACCTCATCAAGAATCAACGGTTAATACTTAATATTCATCCAATCACATTAATGCATAAACATGTGATTATAGGAAATTAGCTTTGAATCTTTTGATTGTTCTTGGACTAATTAGAACTAATTTCATGTCAAAATCCCATTAGTTTTTTTTTTTAATTTTTTTTATGACAATGATGTAATTAGAAATAATCATAAAATTAAGAGAGAAAGCCCTAGATTTTAATTCTCTCACTTTTCTTCCTAGAAAAGGAGAGGGAAAATCGAAGATGTAGAGATAGGATCTTTAAAATAAAGTTGCGATGTTTATTGTTTTAAAATATCTTTAAAATTCACAATTCTCACAAAAGATATAGGATTACAAAGAACATATTTCTTGAGCCATTGATATATCTTTCATTTGGAACAATGTTTTGAATACCATTTCGGTTCTCATTCTAGTTTGTCGAATGGAATGGAATATGTCGGTATTGATTTATTTCAACATATAGTTTTGGGATTAGCGTTAATATAAGAAAAAGTTATTATTATTAAGCTAGAATATTCAAATTATTAACTAATGAAATTTTAAAAGAAAAATGAGAAATTAAACTTTACTATACTAAATTATACTACATATTACACTTTGTTCCATAAAATTTTCAAATACATGTTTTGCACCCCGACATAAAGTTTGCTTTTATGTTGGATGGAAATCTCAAACACATGAGTCTTGCTTAAGTGGAACAAGTAAAAAAGACCGAATGCCCAAATACTCTTGGGATGATATTGTTATTAGTAGTACTAATAACTCCCTTTTTTAGGCTTGAATACTTTTGGGTGTTTTGTGTGTAAAATTGTAGAAAACAGTATATGAATAATAAACACTACTCAATACTTGTAAAATAATTAAAAATACCATTTAGGTAAAATTTACAAGAGATCCAATTACAATTACTTACAACTTGGCTAATATTTCAGATGGTTCCTTACAATCCATATCCTCATAGAAGAACTTTTTGAAAGAATTCATGTATTGCGTTTGCAAGCGGATTGCTATGATGAGAGATCCATCGGCAACTGAACTTGGCATGATAAATGACTTGCCATTGATAGTTATTAACCCTGTACCCATATATACAGCCTTTCCCCACCCAAAATCTGCATCATAAAATGACAAATTTATCATGCTATTAATAATATGGTTAGGGTTACCTAAGAAAGGTGCTTCCGTGTATCCGAGGATGTGAAAGTTGTTCCTTAGCCAACTTACATGCTTTTGACTTGTTATAAAATCAGGAGCGGAACTTATATACTCATCATTTATTTTCTCAATTGCTTCCCTTAAAGTTTGAACTTTCAATATTACCCTGACCCATATATAATTTTAGTAATTAAACATGTAAAAGTGAAAAGCCCAATGTATAGCCGTATCTTTTTTTAGCCACGTTTACAAAAAAACGCGGCTATAGGTTAGTCGCGTTTTTAGAAAACACTGCTTAAACTTTGACCTATAGCCGTATTTTTAAACCACAGCTATTGGTTAAGTCTATAGCTGCGTTTGTAAGTGTTTTTAGCTGCATTTTTTTTTGGATAGGGTGTATTGCCGCATTTTAAAAACGTGGCTATAGATTTAGTTGAGTATTTTTTTTTTTTTAAGGAAGACCTATAGCCGTGTTTTTCAAACATGGCTTTTGGTCCAGTTGAATATATATATATATATATATATATATATATATATATATATATATATTAAATATGGACCTATAGTCACATTTTTAAAATGCAGCTATAGGTTAAGTCTATAGCCGCATTTAAAAACATGGCTATAGGTCCAACTAAATAATTTTTTATTTTTTATTTTTTAAAAAGAAAATCTATAGCTGCATTTTTAAAACATAGTTACAGGTTTTGTCTATAATTACGTTTAAAATGGTGACTATAGGTCCCACAATAGCATCTTGAAGAACTTATAATAATAATAATAAATAATTAATGTCTTTTCGTACTTGCAACTTTGTCTTTTCCTACTTATTGCTAGAAGCTTTTAAGATTTAAAAAAAATAACTAAAAAAAAAATAGAAGTTTTAAAACTTCGAATTAAGTTCACGTGGGTTAGTGTCCTATAAAAGGCACACTGCCCAAACTTCAAGTTTAAAGGCCATTAATGCTACACTTGTCCTAAAAAAATTAAAAGTTAAAAAGCTATTAATTGTACCTACCGTCCATAACCATAACATAAGATAAAAAATAGAAAAGAAGGAAGAAGAGGTATGGCTTTTGGGACTTTACATGAAGAAGAAGAAGAAAATTAGAAGGTGGCCTAGATGAGAGGATGAATGGAAAAATAGGGTCACTACCAGAACATCATGGCAACGGTGGGGAGGGTCTGAGCTATCTGGATTTTTTATTCTTATCCACCGACATTGTTTATTTTGGTTTTTTTTTTTTTTCTTTTAAATACTGGCCATATTTCATTATTCCTTCTCATTTTTGTTCCCTTTAACTTTCTGTCTCTCTTTGCAGTAGATTTGAAGATTGAGTCTCTCTTTGCTTTAGATTTGAAGATTTTGAATCAATGAAGCTAAAGTGCCTCAAAAAATTATCTCTTTTTGCTTTATTTTTCTCTGACCCATGGCCAAAAATTATTTTCTTTTGTTTGATTGTGTTTTGATTAATTTTGGGTTTGAGCATATGGACTCTTTTTGGTTGTGTTTTTGTTATGGGGATTTTCTGATTTTTGTTTGGGATTTGATATTGGGGATTCAAAAGGCCGCATTTTTAGCTTAGATTTGTGTTTGATTTCAAGTAGACAAAGGCAAATGGGTTTGTGTTCTTGAGCGTGTGCTTTTGTATTTTTGAGCTTGTGCTTTTCTTTTCCTTGAATAGATTGTGTGTTCAATTTGGGTTGATTTCGTTGAAGGAGATGTTTTGTTTGTGTTCTTTTACTGTTTTTTTACTGTTTTCTTGTATTTTAGAGCATGTTGTGTTTGATTAATTTTGAAATTTTTTGGGTTTTTGTTTGAATTTGAATTTGCTGGGTTTGTGTTTTTGTTTTGAATTTCTTAATTTAATTAAAATTAAAATTTTTAAGTTTGAAAGCATTAATTTTAAAAATTAAAATTTTAACTTAAAAAAAAAAAAAACTTTTGATTACCGAAAATTAATTTTTGGTAATCAAAGTTTTTTTTTTTTTTTTTTTTTTTTTTTTTTTTTTAAATATAAGGGTCTATAGTCGCGCTATAAGTTGAGGACCTATAGCCGCGTTTAGGAAAAACGCGGCTATAAACCTATCAGATCTATAGTTATGGTGTTTAGGCCACGTCTTGAAATGCGGCTATAGACCAAATGGACCTATAGCCACGGCTATAAACTTTAAAGAAGATTTTTAAATATATATATATATATATATTATTTGTTTTAAATACAAACATTTCGCTTACTCGGTGCATAGTGAAGGATAGATCAAAAGTGGGTTTGTTGTATTTTTTGAAAATAATGGAAAGAAGTGATCGGGCACCCGTAATTCATAATATGTATTGGTGTGCGGTTATCATTTTGGATTAATGTATCTCTAGTTTAAGGTATAATTAATTACAATGTGCTAACATTAAATTTGCATGTTTTGGGTGTGAAATGTTGCTAATGTCTAGACTTTATACAGCCAAAGAGTGGACGAATGTGCTGACCTTGGTGATTTTGAGATCTGCAATAGATACAATGTTGGGATTCAGATCCTCTAGATTTCCTAGAGTACTAGATTCTGCCATATTAGCATTCCACTAATAAAATTCTTAAAATAATAAAATAATGTTGCATTAAAGAGTGGTTAGGATTTAAGAAAATCTATTAGTAGAATACCCTAGAAAATCTAGAAGATCTGAATTCCAACATTGTGGATTCAGATACTCTAGATTTCTTAGAGTACTTTACCAGATTCAGATCTTCTAGATTTCT
The DNA here is from genome assembly GCA_028535165.1 of Quercus tomentella. NCBI lineage: Eukaryota > Viridiplantae > Streptophyta > Magnoliopsida > Fagales > Fagaceae > Quercus > Quercus tomentella. The sequence goes on from JAPQVY010000001.1 coordinate 3,256,950, forward strand.
TAGAGTACTTTACCAAATAAATTTCCTTAAATCATTAAATCTTTAAAGAGTGGTTAGGATTTAAGGAAATCTATTAGTAGAGTACCCTAGGAAACCTAGAAAATCTGAATCCCAACATTGTGGATTCAGATCCTCTAGATTTTTTAAAGTACTCTACTAAATAGATTTCCTTAAATTATTAAATTATTAAATCATTAAAGAGTGGTTAGGATTTAAGGAAATCTATTAGTAGAATACCCTAGATCTAGAGGATCTGAATCCTACAATGTTGACAACACTGGGCTTGTCTGTAAGTTCCTTTTCGTTGTACACGAACTTTTTCTTGGACTAGGCTTTGTGCTTAAAGAAGGGTGTCTTTAAAAACTTTGGTTTTTATTGTTAAATTGGTTAGTTTGACACTGTTATCTGTTTTGAATATTCTTCAATAGTTGCTAGAAAGGGGTGAGAGAAATAGCTCTGGTTTATTGTAGGGAAGTATGGATTCTCGCATGTTTTGAAATTGCTAAATTGAGAGATTATTTGGTGAATATAGGATAGGATTCACCTTTGACTGTTTTCATTAGACCCTGCTGAAAAAAAAAATGTCAGGGAGAGTGATTTCATTTGTATAGAGAGGGAGCTTTGCAATAGAAACATGAATTTGATTTTGACGCAAGATCTTGCATGATTCATATTGGATGGGAAACTCAGATATTTTGATTTCACCGATCATGACCTCCATTCGGTGTATGCTTCTCTCATAGTCTCAATGTCTCTTGAGAATCTTTAGTTTCAAAATGGCTGTGATTATTTGAGAAAGTAAATCCTTAAGGTCAGTTGGTGTGCACAACCATGAAGAGCAATTATTCATTGTTTTATATCTGTTTCAAGTTAATGGTTTTGTTTGTTGCTTGATAAAGTAATCCTTTTTTCTGTTATGACTTGTTGCAAATTGGTTTTGGAGTTTCAATGCATTTACTATTTTCCAAGGCATTAGCTGCACAAAGTTTTATATTCTATGTTTGCAGAAAGGAACTTCAAGGAAGCACTGAGTTAATGATGTTCATAAAACAAAAGGCTCTCTATTATAGTTTCACTTTTCTTGGCTTAATCCTTTTTCAAGTTACAGTTAATAGTTATGTTGGTAGACTTTATTTTTATTTTTATTTTTTTCAATAAATGGACAAAACTCCTCTTTAGTCCTTATCTCATATTTGAAACAACATATCATAGAAAGTTAAACCCAAGTTCATATTCTGTAGTCAGTTTCCCAACTCAACAGCTAGAAAACTTTTTCACAGTTAATTAGGTATAGTTTGGTATGGTTAAATTAACCCTTTTTGCAATTCCATTCAATCTAGGGTCAAATTATATAGCCTACCAATGAGCTTTGGTTATGGTACTTTGATTGAAGGAGCTCAAAAAAACTATTTCAAAATTTATTATCTCAGTTATTTTACTTATTTGGGATACCTAATCCATATTTGAATTTTGGAAATTGAATTTAGGCTTTAATTTTTGAAATTTAAAATTTGAATTTGGGCTTTATTGTAGTATAGGATTTTATGGGCTGAAATTTTGGCTTGATGTAATCCTTGAAGCCTATTAAAACGAGGCTCTACGAAAAAGTTGAGACAATGAAATTTTTATATAAAAAAATTTTGATGATAAATTTTCTCTTTATCTTGGTGATGATTACAAGCACCCCTAGTTGGTGACGTGTACGGTTTTCAGACACAAGGTTTGCTTTTGAAAAGTGCATCAACAAATTAGGCGGAGATTCTAGCCTTTTGCCCTTAATTTTTAAAAAATTTAGCAATATGCCTCTATTTCGAAACTATATAGGGATATGCCCCTGTTTCGATACTCGATTACCTTAAAATCGAGTTTCAATGAAATACTCGATTCATAGAAAATTGAGTTATGCCTAATAAAACTAAAAAAAAAAACAAAAAAAAAAATGCATGGAACTCGATTTTAGGGAAGTCGAGTTCCAAAACGCCGCTATAGGGCTTAAAAACGTCACTATAGGGCTTAAAAACGCCACTATAGGGCTCCTTGAACTTGGTATGGGGACTTATAAAAATTTTTTTGCAGGAAAACGCCGCTATAGGGCTTTAAAACGTCACTATAGGGCTTAAAAACGCCACTATAGGGCTCCCTGAATATGGGGTGATCACACTTATAAAAAAAATTTTTCATGGAACTCGACTTCCTAAATGTCAAGTTCCATGCAAATTTTTTTTTTTTTTTTTTTAAGTTTGATCGGGCATAACTCGATTTTCTACGAATCGAGTATTTAATTGAACTCGATTTTAGGGTAATCGAGTATCGAAACAGGGGCACGCCCCTATATAGTTTGCAAACAGGGGCATATTGCCAATTTTTTTTAGAAATTAAGGACATATTGCCAGAATCTCCCAAATTAGGCACTATACCCTTGATTCTCGGAAAGAAAAGTTGAATGAAAGTGGGCAGTCGTATCAAGTTTAAAAAAAGAAAAAAAAAAGTACAAGGATTAATAAGAACGTGCTTATCCCATGTTCAACTGGGTGTATTTCTCAGTTCGAGTCAGGATATCTGTACTTTGAAAAAAAAAACTCTATTGGTCAGCGATTTACTCCACTAGGGTCTACCCGTCGCGAACAATGATTAGTTTCTGATTGAAAACTTTGATGATACACTATGGGAAACCAAAAAAAAAAAAAAAATGTAAAATCCTCTAACATATATATTCGAACATCAAAGGTAAGAGGGAGACTGTACATTTCTTTAGGGTAAGAGGCCATCACAAACGGAAGTAGTGTATTGAGAGTCAGTTAAAAAAATGTCATACCTTTAAAGAAAATTCAAATCAAAAGCAAGATTTATAAAGGAAAAAAAATAAACCAATTATAACCTAGTGGGGTTGGCTGAGTGGTTGGGCACTCAGTCCCAAAGTGGTTGTCTCGAGTGGAGGTGAAAGAACCCGAGTTTGAGACTCAGCACTTTGGAAAAACTTTCTGGGCTAGCAATTTACCTCTATCCACCCATCGCAACAATGATTGGTCCCTTGGTTGAAAGATTTGGGGATACACTGGGTCTAAGACCAAAAAAAAAAAAAAAGGCGAAAACACCATTTTGGTCCATACATTTTGAGGTAACAATCAATTTGGTCCTTACATTTTGTTAGCAGTCAATTTGGTCTCTGTTATTTTCAACTTGCAATCAATTTGGTCCTTATCGTTAAATTACTAATGGAAAATGACTACGTGGCAAACAATGTACTTCATTGGCACACTTGAAGCTGACATGGCAACTAAAATAATAATAAAGTTTGTTATTGTCATCAAAAAAATGCCACCTCAGCATTTGAAAAAAAAAATAGTTTATCAATATTAGAAAAAAAAAAACAAAAAAAAAAAAAGAGAAGAAAAAAAAAATGAACTCAGATTTGGCCTATTTGGGAAGTGGCAAAACATAGATCGAATTGAAATTCCTTCAAGAAATCACTAAATCTTCTTCAAATCCTCTCCTTCACACATCAACCTTTGAATTTATAACTTCTTTTCTACTAATCCAAAAAAAAAATCGGCTTTTTTACATCCATTGGTGTGCTCCTGCCTAACTTCATCTTCTCCACCACCACCACCATTAAACTCACTTGCTGGGGACAAGAAGACAAGCTCAATGCGGACCCGAAAGGGTTGTGACGAACCTGAGCCATGGCCATGACACAAACATGCACGAAGCGGAAGTGGGAGAGAAAAAGGGAGATTGAGAGATGAGCAAATCTAGGTCTCGACAGCGGCTATGGGTCGTGACGGAGATCTAGGTGTGACGGCGGTTGGATAGAGATAGAGAGAGGGAAAAGAAGAGAGAAACGTAGAAATGGGTCTTAAACCTACCATCACTGCAACTGTTTCAACATCAGATTCCACCACCGCAACAGCAAGGGATACTTCCTTGGCCAATGAGAGCGTCACAGCCACCGTTCCCAATGTCAACATAGATCTAGCGAGAAAGGCCATCGTTCCAGTCCAATCCTTTAGATCCATGACTTTCTTTTATTTTGTGCTTGTTTTCTTTGATTTGAATTATTTGATATTTCCTTTTGTATTTGTGTATGATATTGGAGCTTCAGAGGTCGGTTGTGACTTGTGAGTTTCAAAGTTATTTTGTTTTGTGAATCAGTGAATGTACTGAGTTTGATTTGACTTGTTTCGTAACTTTCCTATTTCGTTCAATTCTGTATGTACTGGGTTTTGTTCAATTTTGTATGTACTGGGTTTATGTTCTTCCCATTTGAAAATAAATTTAATTATATATTTTTCTGGGCTCGTATTCGATCTGTGTTCCCACTTCTCAAATTTGAATTCATGTTATTTTTTGGTTTTTAATAGTTTTTTTTAATATCTCTAATATTGATAAATCTGAGATGGCATTTTTTAATGTCAATAAAAAAAAATTATTATTATTTTAGTTGCCATGTCAGCTTCAAGTGTGCCAACAAAGCAAACTATTTGTCACGTAGGCATTTTCCATTAATTACTTAATGGTAATGACCAAATTAATTGTAAGTTGAAATAGTAGGGACCAAATTGAATGCTAACAAAATGTAGGGATCAAATTGACTGTGACCTCAAAATGTAAGGACCAAAATGGTGTTTTTGTCAAAAAAAAAAAAAAAAAAACCAATTAGAAGAGTTTGAAAGGCTAACCTTGCAGAAACCAAAGCTAGAGTTCCCAAATTCATTGACGAAGAGCAAAAAAATAGCATAAAATCTTCTTCTATCAACATCGTGGAGGGGTGAGTTTGGGCACTCTTCCAAATGGGCCTAACATGTAGACCTTTTTGTTGAGCTCCAGTTATGATAGCCCAAGAAAGGTCCATCTAGGATCAAACCAAGGACACCAACTAAGGAATGATGTCAGTAGTGGATCAAAGGAGGAATCCTCGTCATGGTCTTTGGAATATGGAGGAATGGAGATTGAGAAGTAGTTGAGGCAAAAGGCTCAGTCTGAGAGGAAGAGACATGTGAGAGAGGTAAAAGTGAGTTTCGCATTAATTATCCTTACCTACTAGCATCCACACTGTTAGGTTCTAAAGTTTAGGACTTTATGTATTTAGAACTCTAATTTGTATTGTTGGCAAACCATGATCAAAACAATGTGTTTAGAAGTGTTTAAAGCTAGCTCAAAGTTGTATGTCAATGTAAAGTTGGAATCGAGTGTAAAGCAGAAAGCACTGTGGCTTTCGGCCTGGCTCGATCGATCGAAGCTTAGGCTCGACCGATCGAACGTCGGGCAGATTGCTTTTCTGCAGATTTTTCCAACTCAGCCCTAGTTGTTTTAAAACGTTTTTAGGGTTTCTTATTTGTCCTAAGTATAAAAGGCAAACCCTAGCCACGTTTTAGTGTTGCTCATATTGCGGTTTGTGTAAATCTCTTGTGAGATCTAGAGGAGCTTTCCTTTACACAAACTTAGGATTTTCAAGGAAGAGATATTCTCTACACCTTGATGATCAAAACAGTTGCTGCCATTAAAGCTTAAAGAATACACAAGCGGGGGTGCTTGTAGCTGGTGGAATCCAAGAAAGAAGGAGTCCGTGGATTCGGAGCTAGCACGTGGTCGTGTCAGTAAGTTCTACTGGTTGGTAGCATTAGGAAGTCAAGCGGGGGTACTTGTAAGTCCTTTTGTATGAACTTCGAGTCTTTCTGACATGGTCCTTGTGCTTCATTGCTCCACCCTTTGTGACCATTGTTCTTTGGTTTTGTTTTTTTTGTGTCTCTAGGATTTGCATATCATAACATTCATGCATTTCATTCTAGGTGTTTTTTAAAAAAAAAAAAAAAAAAAAAAATTATTAAAAAAAAAAAGGAAAAGGAAGCACATTTTGTTTTTGCACTATTCTTCTTGGTTTTTGAGAACAAGGTTGGTCAATTTATGTTCACATAACATGTCTTTTGTACCTTGTTTAGCTTTGATGAGCTTATTTATTGCACTTTACTAGTTGAAGATTTGTAGTGCATGTTGTGTGGGAAAGATGTGTATGGTTTTTGATTACTATGTCTTAATCTTGAAGTCACATGTTTTTAAATGTTGGACTTGAACTTTTAGAGAAAGGCATAAATAACCATTTCACCACTGTTCACTAGCCAATCATGAACACCTTAGTGCATATCATAAGATTCTGTGCTCGAGAAAGTGTAGCACATGCACAAAAAGAACATAAGGTGAAGCCTCGGTAAAAGTGCTTAATTCTTAAAATCTAATTGGTGTGTACTATTAGGCTTGATGCCAAACTCACATAAACTTAAAATTGGAATGTATATTATGAGGCATAAATACAAGAAACTTACATGATTGCAAGCTTATGATCTAGGAGATGTGGGAGTTATATGATGTAACTCTTTAGGTGATAGTCTCTTTTAAATTCTTTGTGATGAATTTTGTAGACTTTGTGATTGATATCTATTCACATATCACCTCACATGTATCTCATGTCTTTGCTAGTCGCACACACTACACGAGTTACTCGTTGCTAAACATTATACATGTTATTGTGTGTGTTTATGGTCTGACCAACCAAGTTTTTGCAATCACTTTGAACTATGTGCAAAATAAAATTTGTTGCTTGAAAATTTGTGGAGAAGGCAAAATTTTGTTTTTGGGAATATTGGGCTTAAAACTCTTGTTTGGAAAATCATATCATCTCATACTCATGCATTTTTGTTCTTAAATTTCAATGCTTTGAGTTAAATCTTTTTGTTTTTCAAAAATTGTGTTTTTCCAGAAAAATTTGGTGAGCCTCTGCCTGATTCGATCGGTCCATCCTGTTTTTCGACCGATCGAAATTCTTAAAATTTTAAATTTTTTTTGAAAGAGGGAGTCTCTGTCTGATTCGACCGGTCGAGACTGATTTTCGACCGATTGAAACTCGTGTTTCTGGTTTTTTTTAAAAAGGCAGAATAGGACTTTTTCAAAGTCACTATTCAAAACTTTTTCAAATTTTTCTCTCTCTCTTCGAGTTGGCTCTTGGCTCCACCATCAATTTTTGTCGTTTTCCTTCAAGATTTTTGCAAGGTTTTTGTCCTTAGAAGCCGGTAAGACCCTTTTGCCCTTCTTTTTCAAGTTTATTTCTTGATTTCATGCATTTTTCATGCATTCTCATGGCTATTTTCGGCATCTTCAAAATTATTGGGGTTTTTGATGATTCAAGCCAATTCTTGTGTAATTGATCAATGGGTTTTTGTGCCATGATGTTATATTGATGTTCCCTATAGTTTAATTTGATCAATTTAGTGGTTTTTGAAAAATTGAAAATTCTAGGGTTTTGAATTTGATCCAAATTGGGGATTTTGTCAAATTGGCTTAAATTGATGAAATTGGCTTCTCCAATTGATGTATTTGGTCTTTATTTTTGTTATTATATCATGTGTAATGATCAATTCGTCAATTTTTTTAAAAATTGATCAAGTGGTTTCTATATTTTGGGGTTTTTGTGTTAAAAACCTTTAGGTGCAAGCCAATTTTATAATTTGAATCTTTTTGACTCAATTCACTGCACTAGCACATGCATCATGACATTTAAATTTGTTCATGCATCATATAGATTTTGTTTCTATTTTTTTTTGTGCTAACTTGCAGTCTACCCTTGGTTTTGGTTTGTGGTTTTTGTTCTTTCGCTCTGTGTTTTGATCCTTATCTTAGCACCATGCCTAGGAAAACTAGAGCTCATAGGACCACTTCCACTTCCTCTGAGTCTCCACCTAGTGTTGAGCTGTTTAAGAATGATAAGTGTAGAGAAGCCTATGACACCTTGCACTGTAGGCGTAAGATCTGGTCTGAGCGTGCTGTTGTGTTTGATGCGCTTGATCCGGCCATTAGGGCCAATTTTGAGTCTAGGGGTTGGTTGCCTCTTGTAGAGATAGATCATCCACCTCCGACCGCCCTGATTAGAGAGTTCTACTCGAATCTCTCTTGCCACATCTATGATTCCAACACCCTTGTTAGGAGTTGGATACGAGGTGTAGAGTTTACCATTACCCCTCGGGTGGTGGCTGAGGCTCTTGGGGTGCCGGTTGTTCGTGATGCTGACTATCCCTATGATGAGTCACCCTCTTTAGATGTTGTTATGTCTTACATCACTGGGTCATCTATCCAGTGGGGTTCTGATCCTCGGATCATGTCCGCTGAGCTTACCGAGACTGCCTATCTCCTCTTTAGGATTGCGTGTCATTCCGTGTGGCCTATCTCTCACTTCCACACCATCCCTTTAGAGCGATGTGTGTTTTTGTACGCCTTTGCTTCTGGAGCGTCTATCAGTTTTCCTCACTTGTTCCTTCGTTCTTTGAACGAGGTTCATAGGAGTTCTGCCATAGGGCATGCACTAATTCATCCTATTTTCATTCATAGGATTTTGCTCTACTTAGGTCTAGATGAGTTTCCGTCTGGTGAGCCTGTTCATGTGATAGCTCCTATAGGTGCCACCTTTCTTCGTCAGAGGGCTGCTCAGTTGAGAGTTGCTCCTCCTTGTCCTAGAGGTGCGTCATCTAGTAGTGTTCCCCCTCCTCCCTCTTCTACAAGTACAGCTGCTGCTGAGACTTCAGGTGCTGCTGTTCCTCCACCGACTGCTACAGATGATTCCGACATTCGTCGCACGTTGGATCATGTCTTGACCGTTCAGGCGGCTCAAGGACAGATTTTGGTGGACGTACTTGATGAGATCCGTGCCTTGCATGCGGAGTTGGCGCAGTTTAGACCACCTCCCTTTTGATGATGGATTTCTTGTTTGCCCTTTGGCATTCCGTCACAAAAAGGGGGAGTACTTGTAGGTTTTTGTTTTTAGGGGGAGACTTTTTGATTTTGGTTGGAGCTTGTGGAGTTTTAGATTGTATCTAGGTGCTTCACTGTGTACTTAACATTTTTTAGCTTTTACCTTGTTTTTGATGGGATATTCATGTTAAGGGGAGTTTTTTTTTGTTTTTGTTGGTACTTTATTTGTTTCTTGTTTCAAACTGCTTATTGATTTATATTTATGAGTTATTCATTGATATATGTCTTTATTTGTGTGTTGTTTGAAATCAAGAAGTTATTTTGTTTACTTGTATTATTTCCACACATGCGGTTATGCATTTTGTTTAGTGTTTCAGGAAATATACAGGTTGATTCAATTGAGCTGCTGTCTACACTTGCAACTGATGGATAGTAGTTAGGATTGAATTTGTTTTATGAGCATTATTTTGTAAAGGGCTTTTCATATTGTAAACTTTGAGCTTTTAAGTTGTGTTTTGTCACGGATTGCCAAAGGGCGGAGTTTGTTAGGTTCTAAAGTTTAGGACTTTATGTATTTAGAACTCTAATTTGTATTGTTGGCAAACCATGATCAAAACAATGTGTTTAGAAGTGTTTAAAGCTAGCTCAAAGTTGTATGTCAATGTAAAGTTGGAATCGAGTGTAAAGCAGAAAGCACTGTGGCTTTCGGCCTGGCTCGATCGATCGAAGCTTAGGCTCGACCGATCGAACGTCGGGCAGATTGCTTTTCTGCAGATTTTTCCAACTCAGCCCTAGTTGTTTTAAAACGTTTTTAGGGTTTCTTATTTGTCCTAAGAATAAAAGGCAAACCCTAGCCACGTTTTAGTGTTGCTCATATTGCGGTTTGTGTAAATCTCTTGTGAGATCTAGAGGAGCTTTCCTTTACACAAACTTAGGGTTTTCAAGGAAGAGATATTCTCTACACCTTGATGATCAAAACAGTTGCTGCCATTAAAGCTTAAAGAATACACAAGCGGGGGTACTTGTAGCTGGTGGAATCCAAGAAAGAAGGAGTCCGTGGATTCGGAGCTTGCACGTGCTCGTGTCAGTAAGTTCTACTGGTTGGTAGCATTAGGAAGTCGAGCGGGGGTGCTTGTAAGTCCTTTTGTATGAACTTCAATTCTTTCTGATAGTGGATTCAAGTTTACCTTGAGGATAGCTAGGTCAAATCCTCCCCAGGTTTTTACCGGTTTGGTTTCCTGGGTGATCATATCGTGTGTTATTTATTTTCCGCTGCATTGCATGATTTGATCTTTTATATTGTGATAAACTAGACTTGTTTAATTGGACTAAGTAACAACTTGGCTAATTACCTAAGTTTAATCAATTGTTTTAGGGGTCTAAAAACTGTCACACACAACATTAAATGATAAAAGACCATCTAAACGGTAAAGCAATCTTTAACTGGCCTACTAATGCACTAAACATGGGCTAAGGGATATCTGATGGGACAACAACCCACTAGTGCTACCTATCCCCCAATCATGGGAAGCTGCAGAAGAGGACATACATGAAAAAAGAGAAAGATTTAACAAGTGAAGGAGAGAAAAGGCCAAAAGGGGAGTGATAACTGAATTGGAGCTTCCCAGGAAAAGAGAGAGGAAGTTTTCATAAAAGGGAGGGAGCCATCTTTGTCATAGGAGTTCCTTATTTTGTCATAACAATAACTAAATTGTATTGTTCACTTTTGTTTTTACTTACTACAAGCAGGGATGGACCCAATATGGGGCCTGGGGAACCCAAGCCCCTTTACATTTTTTATTTATTTCAAAAAATGTGTATATATTAGGATTTAACCAGAATTTGGACTAAAAGAAATTAGAACTTAGCCCCATCCCTTATAAATTAATCTCCCCCCCCCCCCTCCAAATCAAAATCTTGGCCAAACCTATTTCTTTATTTGCTCGAGTGTTCTTCTCTAAGTAGTAAGTCCCTCATTTCCCGCATCTTATTTTTTCGTTAGGGGCTTGCACTGCACGAATTTTTATTTAACAATGTTTTATTATTGTACTTTTACTTCATTTGATACCCAACAACGATATACCTAGGGGTGTACACGGTTCGGTTCGGTCGGTTTTGGAGAGACTTTTTGCACCACACCTATAGGGTGCGGTTTCACCGAATGCTTAACCGCACCTCACTTTTGGAAGATAAAAACCGGTCTACACAAGGTGCGGTTAATCTTAGCGGTTCGGTGCGGTTCGTTCGGTTATATGGGCTGGATTTTTAAAGATTCCAATTCCAAGCTTTGGGCTTTTAAGCCTTAAAAAAATAGCATTTTGAGCCCATTATAACTTCTTTTTAACTGACTTCTTTTTAACTAAGCCTTTCTTTATCAAGTTTCAACCACAAGAAGACAACTCCAAACCTGTCACCAGACTCATAACATTCCAAATCAAATACACAATTATAGAATATCAAGTCTCAACTATAATACAACTTAAATTCAACCTGTCAAATTAAACATGTAATTATTAAAAACATTAACACATTAATAAATCTAAACCTGTCACAACATTCCAAATCAAACACAATTATAAAATATCAAGTCTCAACATTCCAACATGGCAGCAACATTAACATTAATATTTCTATTATAGTAATCACATCAAATATAAGCAGTAGCATAGCCCCAAGGAGATAGTAGTGTAGCACTACAAAATAGTTAAGTAGTGCTTGAGAAGCACTATTCAAATATACATAATGGATGTTGGACCAGAATATACATTGGTACTCTACACAACTACATATTTTTCACAAAAAAATGGAGGCAGTCTAGTCTACTAAGACTAATAGTGTGTTCATTCAGTGCTTGTGTTGTCATGTGTGCATCTAGTAAACAAAAATAAAGCAGAAAGTAGCAAAGAAACATCAAGCCAGCAACCAGCAGTAGCCCAAGCACCCAAACACTCCTAATTTGGTCCTCTCCATGATTAAGTAAGAAATTCAACCACAAAAAATTTCTGCAATTAGCCAGCCAACAACTCCAACTCCAAGTCATCATATACAAAAAACTCCATCCCTACAATGTCAATCCCAAAAAAATAATGATAAGTAGAAAGTAGAAAGCAATACATGACAATTAACACCATTACAAACAACAGCCAACAAACATAAGCAAATTACATAAAATTTTTAAGTTACCTTAGGTAGCTAAGTCCAAAAAACAACCCCACCTTCCAAATCAGTCTAGAACAGAATCTGTACCCACAATGGGTTTTGGTGCAAGCTCTAAAAGGGGGAAAAAAAACAAAACAAATTGTATATAAATAATAACTCACAAATAAATAAATAACAAAAAAAAAAATACAAGAGAATTTATAAATAATAAAAGCAAAAAAAGATTAGAAAAGAACATAAACACATTACCCGATTCAAGTTCATAGTTTTCCACTTCATCCATTGCCTCTTGTAGGTTAATTGGTTCAGTTGAATACTTGGACCTCAACCAATTTTGTGTACAAATCAAAGCTTTAACAGTATTGGGAGACAATGAGCTACGGAAAGGATCCAAGACACGACCCCCTGTGCTAAATACAGATTCTGATGCAACAGTAGAGATAGGAATTGCCAAAACATCACGGGCAACTTGAGAAAGGATCCTATATCTTGAAGAATTCACCCTCCACCAATCAAGAATATCAAAGCCTTCCGTCTCCGGATCTACACTAGCTTCTAAAAAGCATCAATCCAATTCAGATTTGCATTCTACATTATCCTCATCTGCTAAGTGCTGTTTGTAAATGTTATTGTACCTCTTCATCCTTTCTTCTACACTACCAAAGCCATTTAGCATGGAGGACATGGCAGCAACATCACTACTACCAAACTCACTAGTCCCACTAGCACTAGCACCACATGGGGTCCCCATTGCTCCACTATAGTGCTTGAACAATCTATTCAAAGCTTCCCTAACTCTCAATCCTAACTCATCAGCCTTCTCCTTGTCATACCATTGCTTAAACCAAAATCTCACATGTTTCAATTTATATCTAGGATCAACCACAACAGCCACAAACAACATCGGATTTATCCTATCAACACTTCCCCAATACTTATCATACTTCAATTTCATTCTTTGTGCCATACCCTTTAACAAAGGATCACCCCTACCATTATACAATTGATTTAACTGGTCCTGAAGACTAACAAGCTCATGGAAATACACATTAGCAGTCACAAACAAGGAACCAGAAAATATTAAAGTTGCCTCATAGAACATACCAAGAAACTTTGTAAAAAGTCTTACATTTTCCCAATCTAAAAACCGAGGGGGACCGCTAGATGGATCCTCAAAATAACGAAGGAAATGCCCATCATCTTCCTCCATCCTTTCAAATGCAGCCACAAACTTTAGTGCACTTTCTAACATCAAGTAAGTTGAATTCCACCTAGTAGACACATCAAGGCACAACAAACTTTTGCTTTGAATTTTTTCTTTTTCAACACATGCCTTAAACTTCTCAAATCTATTAGGAGAGGATTTCACATACCTCACTATATTACGAACCTTAACAATTGACTCATTAAGGTCCTTTAGCCCATCTTGCACAATTAAATTCAAAATATGGGCACAACAACGCATATGAAGGAACTCACAACCCAAGAGGCTACCCACCTTAGCTTTTGTTTTCCTCCTAAGATATTCTATGGCCACATCATTTGAACTTGCATTATCAACAGTAATTGTAAAAATATAATCAATCCCCCATTGAAGCAAACAAGACTCAACCACCCTACCAATGGTCTCACCCTTATGATCAGGTACTAAGCAGAAATTCAAAATCTTTTTATGATAAACCCAATCAACATCAATATAATGTGCAGTCAAACAAAAGTAATTAAGGTTTTGGATTGAAGTCCAAGTATCAGTTGTCAAACACACCCTTTGACCAGCCATTAAAACCTTTCTCAAACTCTCCTTCTCCCTAATGTAAAGTCTAAGACAATCCCTTACAACAGTAACCCGAGAGGGAACTTCAAACCTAGGCTCTACCTCTGCCATAAAATCAATGAACCCACCATGCTCAACAAACCTAAAAGGTAGTTCATCAACAATTATCATCCTAGCCAAGGCCATCCTTAATCTTTCCACACTAAACTTCCTCACACTAGCTCATTACCCCCCTCTCCCTCCCTTTTTTTTTTTACTTTGGTAACTCAAAGTGGTTTGGCCTTTATCACGCCTATAGGGGTACTTCTTACAACCAGATTTTATATGAGACCACATGGAAAAGGTTCCATTTCTTTTTGGGTGACAATTATATCTCTTTTTACAATAGTTGCACTGGGACTTAGGGTAAAGGGGGTCACGTCCCTCTATTCTAGAGAAATGGTCCCATATCTTAGAAGACTCTTTACCACCATTAATAGTAGCTTGTTGAGTTTCTGTTTGTGTTTGAGGGGGTGCATCACCTGATAGTGGAATAGGAGATTGTGTATTTGGTTGATTAGCCTCAACACATGAACTAGGAGTAGGCTCAGTAGAGGGGGTGGAAGAAAAAGCACAAACAGCCATGATCTAATTACATCAATATAAATAACAATCACATATACATAGTAATTAAGGAATCAACAACAAATAAATTATGCAAGCAACCTTTAACTTAAACACATAGTCATACTCATACACTAATTTCAATAAAATATTAGTAAACAAAAACTATACAAGCAGCTTTCTCAGTGCTAAAATCACAACAAGATAATCAACTAAAATCACAACATATTAACATGATATAATAAACTAAAATCACAACAGTATAATCAATCAATAGGATGATCAACAAATAAATTTACAATCTTTGAACCCTAGAAACAAAATCAAACAACATGAGTGAACCTTAAAAAGAAATATTATATATATATATATATAACTAAAATCAGAACAGTATGATTAATCAATAGGATGATCAAAAAATAAATTTACAGTCTTTGAACCCTAGAAACAAAACCAAACAACAAACAACATGAGTGAACCTTTAAAAAAAAAAAAAACACTAAAACTAAAAGTAAAATCAAACACAAACATGAAAGTTTGACACAACATGGTGAACTAAAAACAAAATAAAAAATAATCCTTAAAAGAAAATCAAACAAAAAAGAAAAAATAAATAAAAAATTGTGAACTCAAAACAAAATATAAATAGTATGAGAAAATACCCAAGAACTATTTAAGCCTTCGAGATTTATTCCTTTACTAGGCCGAAGCTGAATCTTTTAAATTACCCCTGAAATTACAAGAAAATAACCCAAAAAAAAAATTTAGAATCAACAAGAAACATTTAGTGACCATAAAATAAAACTAAAACAAAGTAGGAGTTAGGGTTACCAAAGACAGAACTACATAGTGGCAGAGCCACGGTGGAGAATGGAGATGAAAAGGAGATTGACTGTCTCAGGTATTAGGAATTTCGTGAGACCTTGAAAGGAAAGTCTTTCTTTGTGAGAGAGTGAGACTGAGAATCAGAGATGAGTCTTGACAGTGAGACTGAGAGTTTGTGTTCTTAAATAGGTGAAGGTTAGGTTGGAGCTTAAGACTGAGAATTTGAGAGGGAAAGACTACTGTTTGTTCGGCAGGATTAGGGTATGGAAAAAAAATTATGTGCCTGAGACTCTGAGTGCAAAAGAGAAGAGAAAAATTATGTGCCTGAAAATAAGATTGAGAGGGAAACATTACTAATTTTTCAGCGGGATTAGGGTTTGGAAGAAACATTATGTGGCTGATTAAGAGAAAAAAAAGAAGAGAAAAATGGTTAGGTGAGAGTGAGAGCTTGAGATTGAGAGGGAAAAAATATTCTTTGTTTGGTGGGATTAGGGTTTGGAAGAGAAATGAAGGTAGCTGTCTAGCACTCTAGCTGATGAGTGATGACTGAGTTGTGAGTTCTGTCTGAGAGGCAAGAGTGTGGGACTAGAAGTGCAGAACTCTAAGGAGTAAAGAGGAGAAATGAGAGCAGCTGAGTAGGAGAGGAGAAGAAAAGACATGTGTGGCTGAGATCAAAACAAAAAAAAAAAAAATATATATATATATATATATATATATATATATATATATATATCTTGTATAATGACTAACTTCATCAGTCACTCAAACAGTAACAGGCATCTTTTTTTATTTTTTATTTTCAAAAAACTGACGGTAACACATTAACCCATACGGCCACAGCATTTTTTTTAATTTTTTTTTTCAAAAAACTGACGGTAACACATTAACCCATACAGCCACAGCATTTTTTTTTTTTAATTTTTTTTTTTCTAAAAACTAACAGTAACACATTAACCCATACGGCCCCAACATTTTTTTTATTTTTTTAATATTTTTTTTCAAAAAATGCAAGTGGGAGACAGAGTTACTTAGACAAGACAAGAACACTCAAAGTCTCAGACTATTCCTCGTTCCTGGCGTTCCTTTTTTTTTTTTTTTTTTTTTTTTTTTTTTTTTTTTTAATTCTGACACTAAAACGACGCCGTTTTGAACCTGATACTAAAATTTTAAAATGGTTCCAAAACGGCGTCATTTTGAATCAGATTTAAAAAAATAAATAAATAAATGAAACGACGTCGTTCTAACTAACTTAACCTAAACCCTATTTTTCCTTCTTCTTCCTTTGCTTCTCTCAGTTTCACACCAAACTGGTACTCTCTCTCTCTCCCTCTCAATTTCTTTATTTTCAAACTGATGAATGATTATATATATATCGGTTCGGTTCGGTTTCGCTTCGGTTTGCAGATCTTGCTGCCGACCACCACACCAGCTGACTTTGGTAACGGAAAAAGCCTACCGATCATCGCACCAGGAACCTTCGGTGGAGCTTTCAGCGGTCGGATCGGCGTGGTTTCAGGCGGTTTTGTCGGTGCCGGTGAATTCTTGAACAGGCCTAGATATACCATCATTATCACCGCACAAAAATAAAAGTAAAAAACAAACAAACAAATGACAATAACGATATACCATTGTTTTTGGGAAATGGGTTGGTTTTGTTTTAGTGCAATACTTTGTTGTGTGTTTGGGTTTTATGTAACCTTTTAGGAACCAAAAGACTTTAAAGTTGTTCGTATAAAAACCTAAAAAAAACTATGTTTTCCCAAGTTCTTTTCTATGGAAGCCTTTTAGAATTGGAGGTTTTGATGGTGTCCAAGGGATGTGGGGCTTTAGCTGAACTAGAAATTACCCTTTAAGGTTACTCGTCTAACAATGCAAAATCAACATCTTCATGTGCAAATATAAATAGTGACCTACATTATGTGCCTTAAATTTATATTATAGGTCCACATTAATAATCAAATTCATCCACATGAATGTGATATATTTATTTATATATTCATTTTCTATTTGATACCTAACTCTGTGTGATATGATATTTCTATCTTTTCATACATTTATGTGATTGTTTTTTTTCATGATTGTGAATTTTATATTTGTGATTGTGAGTCTCTGATTCAAACACTGTCTCAATGATTTTTTTAATTTGCTACTCTCTCTCTCTCTCTCTCTCTCTCTCTCTCTCTCTCTCTCTCTCTCTCTCTCTCTCTCTCTCTCTCTCTCTCTCTCTCTCTCTCTCTCTCTCTCTCTCTCTCTCTCTCCATACATACTTTATATGATCTTTCTCACATACTATTTTAATGGCTCTGATTTGCTATAATAGTTATATGAGTAAAGTTATTTCCTTGTCATTATTTTAATGGTAAGGTTTTTATCCAGACTAGTTTAGAGAGAAATTTTTCACACTTCTCCTATATTTTTTTATTTGATGTGAATTTTGAAAATCAAACCGTTAAATGTCATGTTCTTTATGTTTTTAACACAAATGCAAAATTTCGTTCAATTCGGATGTTATTTATTATTCAATCAACAAACTTATTTTTTATGCATAATTTTATATTACAAAAACTTTAAATTTAAACATTTGATTGATAAAATATATATTGATCTTCGATCTTCTTGAAATTTTGCAAGCATGGATGATATTTATAATAAGAATATGCAATCCCATAGTTAGATTTTCAAAATTCACATATAATAAAAAGATAGAGTATAAATTTGAAGGGTTTTTCTCCAAACTAGTTTGAAGAAAAACAATTTCATATGTTGATATTTTAATAGGAGAAGTGGGATTGGACATTTTGGAGCGTATGATTAGTTAATACGGGTTGGTAGGCTAGCAAAGCAATGAATGTGAGTGTGCATTATGTGTTTGCATAATTTATAAAGTTAGGTAACATTTGTCTATTAATTTAAAAAATTTTATCAAAGAAAAACAAATACAGAATGAGAATCTCTTAATGAGATAAAAATATGCAACAAACTTAACATAATAAAAATATCACACACGCTAAAGGGTTAGAATTGATATTTTGAGAACAAATATATTAATAAAGAGAAAAATTAACGAATGCCCTAAGAACATTAGTTTATGGTATATTTTCACAATTTTTTATGAGAAAATAAAAGAAAAATTAATTTTTTGACGGCTTTTTATATATCTCATAAAAGTGATATCAAAACTTTCCTTAAATGATTTATTAAAAATTGCCCTAAGTGCACTCGTTAACATAACTTTTAATTAATTGTGAACTATTAAATTTAGTTGGTCAGGGTTACTAAGTATGGTGCTAGAAGTAATAAAATGAGAACAAAGAAATTTATAAATTAAAAAACAATAAATTTATAAAGTGAGAAGTATACGGCATGAGTTTTTGAGACGTGCTCCAACACCTCTCACTCAAAATCTTGGTTTTTCCCTACAAATATCTATCTCTCTATGTGTTCAAATTAATGCCCAATTGATTACTAATATAAAAAATAAAGAATTTTATTAACGTATTCCTTTAGGGCAAATATTAGTAAACCATTTTAAAAAATTTTATGATATAATGAAAAAATGACTGACTTTTTTGACCTTTTTTTTTCAATTTTTCATAAACAATTTTCTAAAATGAATTATTAAGGATATATATTAATTGGACCTAAAAATAAAATAGGGCATTGCTAATACCTTGGGAATAAATATAATAAGTTGTCTCTTTCCTCATAAAATTTTAAAAGAAATTTTATCTAAACCGCTGCTAAAGTAATCTGAATCTTTCCATACAAAGTTAGATTTAAGTAAATTAATGCCGAGATCTCTCGTTGTATTCAGCCCTCTCTCACCAACTCCAATGCTCTGCTCTGCTCTGCTTTCATCCCCTCTGGTACGCGTATGACTGTTGGTACGTGAAGAGATAACAAAGTAAATGGCAAGTGGGGGTGGTTTGAGGAAAAATCTACCCTGTTTCCGATGCATGCTTCTTCTCCCTCGCATGAGGGCAGGGCCGGAACCATGTACAAGCAGAGCCCCCCTCCAAATTTTTTTAAAATATTAAATAATAGGTATATATTTAAGATTTTAGAAAATAAGTCCATGAAAAATTATATTTGCCCCTCTTAAGAAAATTATATTTGCCCCATCCGACTTCGAATCCTAGTTACGTCCCTGCATGAGGGTGAACCCCATGTGAGGGAGAAGAAGCATGGAATGGAAACACAAAATAACTTCTCGTGGTTTGGGTGCTTTCTGTTCTCTCTCTTTCTCTCGCAGTCTTGGTGTTTAGGGACTGTTTGGTAATATTGTTCTAATAATATTGTTTAATAATATTGTTTAATTGTTGTGGAAATATGTGTGGGTGAAAATGAGTTGTGAAAATACGTATTTTGTTGTTTAAGCAATGAAAATTGTTGCTCAAACAACGTTACTATACAGATCCTAATTATTAGGTTGATAGAGATAAACCAGGACGGTGAGTTTTTACATTGTGTTGCCTCAAAAAATAAGTGAAAAAGAGGTAATCTACAAAAGACTTTAATCTGCATGTATGTATGATATTAAAGTAATAACGAGAGAGTTGCCCGTGCATATAGCCGTAGTCTGATAGTCCTTCCTTTTTTTAATAAATAATTTTAGCTAAGGCGGCCCGAAAGAAAACGTAAACTACTCCGAATATAGCACAGAAACATTACAATCTAGTACCTTTCAAACGACTAAGAAAATGGAGAGCTCTTGTCATGTATCAATAAATGAATAAAAGTGAATACATTATCTCCTGCAAATGCAAATGCCCAAGTGTCTGGTACTCTTCAGAGGAAGAGTGCCCCACAAATTTTTGTCCCACATGTGTCAAATAAAATATATTTACCTTCGTCACCCGTAACATCAAGATCATCAAACAGAGAAAGGAGTTCCTCTTTTCTTCTGATCGAGCAGTCAGTGATAAATCTTTGGACTCATTCCTAACCCGTCATTTTCTCAATCAAACGGTCAGCATTTGAACACTGCATCAAGAATCATACAGCAGAAGACTAACATTCAAATACTCCACCTCAATTTTATAATAGGCCATGGGCTATTATTCTTGAAGCCAGCTTATAAATTTTGTTAATCTTTTCTTTTCTTTTTCTTTTTTTTTTGCTGAATAAATACTTTATTTCTTGCAAAACAAAGAGATACAATCCAGATTGGGCCTGTGACCATCTCGATCCAAAGCTTGACTAATCAAAGGCGACAGATTAGAGATGGGTACTGGCCCATTCCAATTAAAAAGGGCAGCTCATCCAGCTAAAAGATGAGCTGCTTCCTTACCTTCCCTACAAACAAAAGAAAATTTTATATTATCAAAGCCTTTAGCTAAATACAAAATATCCTCCACCATAGACTTAATGCTCCAATGAGGCGCTGCCACTTGATTTCTCAGGGGCTCAATAACATTCCAAGCATCACCTTCTATCACAACATTCTTAAAACCTGCATCAGCTGCTCTTTGAATAGCCAACAAGGCTGCACTAGCCTCACCAAATAACGGGCTGCCTGGAATCCTCTGCTCTGCCCATGCAGCAACACAGATACCTTCCTGGTCTCTACCCACTACTGCCACTGAAGTTTTTCCTTCTCTAATTGCAGCATCAAAATTCAATTTTATCCAACTAGGTGGAGGCGGTGACTAAGTATAATCCTTAGAGGAATTTTTACACTCCAACTTCCAAGCTTGCTTGTGTTCCTCAAAGGATTTACACACCTACCTTGCAAGATCAAATGGGGCCATTTTAATTCCCTCCACCCGAGCTTTATTCCTGCACATCCAAACATGATCACACATAATTGTTGCAAATAATCGGAACTCTTTAGCAGCTTCATCATCTAGAGCTAGAAAAGATTTTGGGTTAATAATCAACTTCACCCAATCTACTATGGATATAGAGTCCAAAGTATTTAGCCTCAACGGCCATGGGCTTAGGAGCCAAACTTGAGCTGCCCAGTCACAATGCAAAAATAAATGCTCCAAAGATTCTGGAGCCTTTCCACACAAGTGGCACTCAATTGATGGAAGGGTAAACCTTCTATTTAGAATTGAAGCTGTAGGGAGGATTTCCCAAGCCAATTTCCACAACAAGTTTTTAAGCCTAGTATGAATTTTCATCTTCCACAATACCTTCCAGTCCATACTTTGCCACAGGGTGAGAGATAGAGGAGGGAGTTCTAATAGCATTATAAGCCATTTTCACAGAAAATTCACCTGAGGGGTTCAAGCACCAAAAAACTTGATCATTGACTGATTGTTGAGAGAGGTGAATGCTGAGGATTCTATTGACTGTTGCTGGCTCAAATAGATCTGAAAGTAAACCCCTATCCCATTGTCTTGAGTCTTGATCAATCAAGTCAGCCACTAAATAAGCTTCATGGGTAGCTCCACTTCTAACTTAAGGGATTAAGCTAGGCTCATTTGGAATCCATGGGTCTTCCCATATCCAAGCGTTCAAACCATTACCTATCCTGGGGCATAATCCTTTTTTAATCACTTCTCTACCACCAAAAATACTTTGACAAGACCATGACGCTACTTTTGGCACAGACATTCTCATAAACTTTTCACTTCTCACATATTTCTTATTGAACACTCTGACCCACATCTTATCAGCATTACTTGTAACCTCCCAAGTCATTTTAGCTACTAAGGCTTTGTTCATATCTTCTGTTTTCTTGATGCCAAGCCCACCAACACATTTTGGGGTACAAATCGAATCCCAACTCTTGAGGCAGCAACCCTTTTTATTTTCCTCTTTATAACCCCACCATAAATTTCTATTCATGGCATCCAATTTCTTACACGCTTGTTTTGGAAGGAGTAGTGACGAAGCTTGATAGGATGGAATAGAGGAAGCCACAGAAGAAATTAGAGTAGTTCTACCTACCTGAGAAAGAGTCTTCATCTTCCAACCCTGCAACCTTTGCCTCACTTTATCAATAATCTCCTCAGAAGCAGCTCTCTTATCTCTACCTGAAACCATAGGAATGCCCAAGTATTTTTCTTTTCTATTGGACCTTTGAATTCCAATATAGTTTGCCAACTGAGATCTTACTCCTTGGTTCACATTTTTGCTGAAAATTATCACTGACTTCAAGAAATTCACCTTTTGACCAGACCAATCAGAATAAGTGTCTAAACATGCTTTAATACTCCCCATGTTCTCCACATCTGCTTGAGCAAAGATAAACAAATCATCTTGTCTCAACCCCTTCTTGGGCTTGAAGAAGCTAAAAGGGCTGCCATTAAGAAAGCTTTTTTTTTTGTTGTTTTGGTCCAAGTTTTAGATTATGTGATAGTGATACACAGTACTATTTGAGCCAGAAGGAGAGGGAGAGAGAATATGAACAGTAACGAAGAAATCAAAGCTCCTCTCAGTAAGATTTTTCATAATCTCTTTCCTGGTTTCAATTCACTTTTTTTTCTCTCTCTCTCTTCAAGTTTAATTCCTCTCTCCAAACACTAAGCTTCAAAATCTTTTCATTCATACACAGTCCAGAACTCTCAAGCATCGAATTCGGAAAATTCCACCGACACCGAGAAATCTCCGATCGAGCAAGTCTAACTGTTCCTATGACCGACGACCCTTCTCTCCCGTGCTTCACATTTCGAACATGGATTCTAGGGAGCCTAGCATGTGTGGTCCTCTCATTTCTCAACCAATTCTTCTGGTTCCACAAAGAGCCTCTCTCGCTAACATCAATCTCGACTCAGATCGCGGTGGCCCCATTGGGACACCACATGGACTCGACAATAACGGAGCGAGTGTTCTTCAAGGGGTGAAAGTTCGAGTTCATGTTGAATCCAGGTCCTTTCTGTTGGTGTGAGCTGTCAGTGATTGGAGAAATTGTAGGCCAGATTGTTTAGAATCCCTTTTCTTAAGGGTCAACCATTATAGTAGCCGTAATTTGTGTATAGCCTAGTTTAGCTTCTAGATCCTTCTCTTTGTATTGCTATATAACCATAGTTGTCTCTGTAAAGAAATATATGAAATATATGAGCAATCTTTTTGACATGGTATCAGAGCAAAATCCTAGGACTTGCTCTACAACCAAACCCAACCCTAAACACTAATCTGCAGCCATGGTGAACCCAACTGATGTGGTACAAACTAGCGACAATTCCACAGACTCTATCCTAGAAGTTTTGAGGGCAAGAATGACTAAAGTCTTGACCAAAAATAAAACCCAAATATATGAAATATATGAGCAATCTTTTTGGCATGGTATCAGAGAAAAATCCTAGGACTTGCTCTACAACCAAACCCAACCCTAAACACTGATCTGCAACCATGGTGAACCTAACTAATGTGGTACAAACTAGCGGCAATTCCACAGACTCTATCCTAGAAGTTTTGATGGCAAGAATGACTGAAGTCTTGACCAAAAATAAAACCCAAACCCACCTACCGAACCTATAATGCTTCCGCTGCACAAATCGGCATTAAGTTGGATGGCACCAACTATGCCCTCTGGTCCCAAGTTGTTGAGATGTATATCTCGAGCAAAGACAAATTGGGATATATAAATGGTGACTTTCTGCAACCTGAACCTACAAATCCGACTTTCCGATGATGGCGAACTAAGAATGCAATTGTCAAAGGGTGGCTAATCAATTCTATGTACCCGTCCTTGATCAATAATTTCATTCACTTCCCAACAGCAAAACTAGTATGGGATTCTGTTGCTACTACTTATTTTGATGGAACTAATACTTCACAAGTATATGATCTAAAAAGACGGGTGATTAAAATGAGACAAGCTGGAGGATCCATTGAAAAATATTACAATGATCTTCAAGGCTTATGGAGAGAAATTGATTTTCGGTGTCCTAACCCGATGAACTGTGCTACTGATATACAAAAATATAATACAATCCTATAAGAAGACAGAATCTATATCTTTCTTGATGGATTGGACGATCGACTAGACAAGATTCGAAGTGATGTGCTACAAATACGTCATTTCCCTACCGTAGAACAGGCCTATGCTCATGTTCGATGGGAGGAGATCCGGCAGGCGGTGATGCTCATGGGTACAGACACGACTGGAGCTGTTATGGCATCAAAAGGAGTCAAGATAGGACAACAACAACCACCATCTCTTCAGTTATCCAAAAATGGCTCTAGGGGTGGTGGGAAACTGAATACCAAAACCAAAGCCAAGGTTCAATCGAAAGAAGAAGGCTGTACTCATTGTTTCAAGTTACATGGGTACCCAAACTGGTGGAATGAGTACAAGGCCCGGAAAAATCATGATGCTGCCTCTAATGAAGGGCCTGGTCGAGCTTCCTTGGTAACTGCAGCACCTCAGTTATCTCTTATCTCACAAATAGAGTCTTCGAGTGATGAAACTCATCTCAATGATCAAGGTAACTATGGTTATGCCCTACTTAGTTCTATCCAGAATGGTGATAATGGCTGGATAATTAACTCCAAGGCCACGGATCATATGACATTCAATTCAGATGATTTTATTGAAGTTACCCAACCGAGGCGAACTGATATTACGAATGCTAATGGGGTTACATATCCAGTTACAAGGGCTGGAATTGTTGCCATATCACCATCTCTTTCTTTATCTAATTCTTTATTAGTTCCATCCCTCTCAAATAAATTGATGTCTGTAGGGCAAGTTATTGAGGATCTAAATTGTGTTGCACTAATGTATCCTACTTTTTGTCTTCTTCAGGATATTCTCACCAAGGAGATCATTGGGCATGGCACTAAGAAGGGGGGGTTATATTGCATGGATGATTTCAGCTCTGGTCGGGCTCATCATATGCACCACGCAAGCATTAAGGAGAGACAGATTTGGCTATGGCATCGACGCTTAGGGCATCCGTCATTTAGCTATATGAAATACTTGTTTCCAGATTTATTTTCCAAATTACTTGACTCTGGCTTTAAATGTGATACTTGCATTCTAGCCAAAAGTCATCGTGTTTCTTATTCCACAAGTTTGAATAAAAGTGATATTCCTTTTGCTTTAATTCATTAAGATGTTTGGGGACCCTCTCCAATTACCACTTCTTCTAGCATTTGTTGGTTTGTGACATTTATCGATGATTGTACTCGTATGACCTGGCTATATCTGTTGAACATAAGGATGATGTGTTTAGTGTGTTTCGATCTTTTCATACAATGATTCAAACTCAATTTTCAGCTAAAATTCAGATTCTTCGCTCTGACAATGGTGGTGAATATGTCAATAAGAAATTTCAGGATTACTTTGTGACCCATGGCCTTCTTCACGAAACGTCATGTGCTCAAACACCCCAACAAAATGGGGTTGCCAAAAGGAAGAATCGGCTTATCTTAGAAACAGCCTGTGCTCTCTTGCTTGGGGCACATGTGCCGAGTAGATATTAGGATGATGCTATTGCCATGGTAGTATATCTATTAAACCATATGCCTTTGAAAGTGCTGTAGTTCAAGACCCCATTGCAGGTTCTTTCTGAACATATTTCCTTGCCTACTATTTTGCTACTTCCACCACGAATCTTTGGTTGTGTTGCTTTCGTCATCTCCATAAAAATCAACGAACCAAGCTTGATCCATGTGCTGTTTGTTGTATTTTTTTGGGGTATGCTACACACCAAAAGGGATAACGTTGCTACCACCCTGCTACCAAGCGCACCTACGTCACTATGGATGTTACTTTCTTAGAATCAGAAACTTTCTTCCCTTCATCGGTATCCACTTCATCTCTTCAGGGGGAGATACGAGATGAAGAGCTGAATTGGTGGAATTGGCCAGGCTTTGAAGACAACCCAATACAGATGAGTAACAGCAATGAGGCAGTGGTTAGTGAAGAAAGGAGAGATAATCCTGATATTATTCAAGAAGCTGCATCTAAGTCATCTGAACCTGAAAATGAAGAACCCCACTCCTCAGTACCCAAAGACGAAGAACCCCACTATTCAGTACCCGAAGACCCTTCTCCTGAGAATACTCCTAAGGTAAGCTCTCCCATCACACCTATTAATGACTCAAATAACTTTGTTGGTTATACTTTACCTTTCAGACACAATCGTGGCAAGCCACCACATCGGTACTCTCCAGATTCTGAGGAAAGAAGATCAAGATACCTGATTGCCAATTATGTGTCTACTTAGAGATTACCAGAACTGCTCAAGGAGTTTGTGCATAGGCTGTCCTCACA
Organism: Quercus tomentella; assembly: GCA_028535165.1. NCBI lineage: Eukaryota > Viridiplantae > Streptophyta > Magnoliopsida > Fagales > Fagaceae > Quercus > Quercus tomentella. The sequence goes on from JAPQVY010000001.1 coordinate 3,283,220, forward strand.
CCATGTTCCCAGTAGAGTACAAGAAGCCTTATCAGATCCAAAGTGGTCTTAAGCCATAAAAGCAGAAATGGAAGCTCTGGAGAAGAGTAAAACATTGGCTCTTGTTCCATTACCGAAAGGAAAGAAAACCATGGGGTACAGAAAGATTTTCTCCATTAAACACAAGGCAGATGGATCCATTGAATGGTACAAGGCAAGGCCTGTGGCAAAGGGATATACAAAAAAATATGGCATAGACTACCAAGAAACCTTCTCACCTGTGGCAAAGCTAAAAACAATCAGAGTCTTGTTATCTCTTGTAGCAAATTTGAACTAGTCGTTACATCAGTTTGACGTAAAGAATGCCTTTCTTCATGGTGATCTAGAGGAGGAAGTTTACATGGATATTCCACCAAGATTCATGACATCTTCCAAGACTAAAGTTGTGTGTAAGTTACAAAAGGCACTATACGGGCTAAAACAATCACCCCGTGCATGGTTTGGTCGGTTTAGCTTGGCTATGAGAAAGTATGGTTTTACCCAAAGCAATTCAGATCATACTCTATTCTTGAAACACCGAGTAGGAAAGGTAACAGCTCTAATTATATATGTAGATGACATGATTATTACAGGAGATGACATCGAAGAGATCTCTAGACTTCAAGGGCAACAGGCAACTGAATTTGAAATGAAGAACCCCGGAGGACTAAAATATTTTTTGGGAATTGAGGTAACCAGATCGAAACAAGGTATATTTCTTTCTCAAAGGAAATATGTGTTAGATTTGTTGTCTAAAGTGGGACTATTAGACTGTAAACCAGCTGATACCCCAATTGTTCAGAATTATAAACATGGAGAGTATTCAGATCACGTGCCAACAAAAAAGGAGAGATATCAAAGATTAGTGGGTAAGCTAATCTATTTATCTCATACTCACCTAGATATAGCCTATGCTATAAGCATAGTGAGTCAATTTATGCATTGTCCTAGTGAAGATCATATGGATGCAGTAATTCGGATTCTTTGCTACCTAAAGTCCTCTCCTGGAAAAGGGCTTATGTTCTCAAAAAATAATCATCTAGACATTAAGGGTTATACAGATGCAGATTAGGCGGGAAATATTTCTGACAGGAAATCCACATCAGGCTACTTTACTTTCGTAGGAGGAAATCTTGTTACATGGAGAAGCAAGAAGCAAAAGGTGGTGGCATTATCCAGTGCTGAAGCTGAGATCAGAGAAATGGTTAAGGGCATCTGTGAACTTCTTTGGCTTAAAAGGTTGCTAACTGAGATTGGCTTTGCTCCTAGTTCTGAAATGGACCTGTTTTGTGACAACAAAGCAGCCATTGATATTGCCCATAATCCAGTCCAACATGACCGTACTAAACATGTGGAAGTGGATAGAAATTTCATCAAACAAAATCTCAAAGAAAAGATAATTCGATTCCCATTTGTTAGGTCTGAAGATCAACTGGCAAACATTCTTACAAAGGCTATTTCCAGCAAAGTCTTCTATAGCTCACTGGACAAGTTGCGCATGAAAGATATATATATGCATCAACTTGAAGGGGAGTGTTGGCATGAGCTGTCAGTGATTGGAGAAATCGTAGGCCAGATTGTTTAGAATCCCTTCTCTTAAGGGTCAACCATTATAGTAGCTGTAATTTATGTATAGCCTAGTTTAGCTTCTAGATCCTTCTCTTTGTATTGCTATATAACCATACTTGTCTCTATAGAGAAATATATGAAATATATGAGCAATCTTTTTGACACTTTCAACGTGAAAGAGCACGTGCTGATTACTATCTTCGCAAACTCGGGTGCGGGTAACGTGTTCTCGATATAATTGGTTAACACCATGAAGCTTTTCTACAAGAAGAAGTTGAATTTCATGGTGGCGTTGGTCGTCGTTGTAATGTCACAAGTGATGGGTTTCAGGTGGGCCGGGTTGTTCTGGAGGTATTTGGTTGACCCGGTTGCCATGTGGTGGCCCCAAAATCTCGTCCAAGTCTCGATCTTCAGGTATTATTCATCAATCAACAATCATCATAGTTCCATAAACAAGGTTAAAAAAATAACTACATACTATGGGTCTATTTGAGGTCCACTTATTTTACTGAAATTGAAAATTTTTTGTTGAAAGTACTGTAAATATAAGTAAAAGTTAGCTGAAATAATACAGTGAGACCTATGAATAATACCAAAAAGTACAATGGGGTCTATGAATAGTGGCAAAAATAAGCTGAATAGTAAAATAAACTGACTTTTTAAGCTGGAGCCAAAATAGTAAAATAATGGACAATTGTTCTTTTTTTTTTTTGGGTGGGCTTCCGGGATAAAAAGGTACTTGTACAGTTATACCTAATATAGTAATATGTAACTAATCATAATTGGTATAATTTAGTTGTTATATTCACTAAAAAAAATTTAAAATCACGTATGCATAGTTTGTGCCACAACTTTCTACGTGGTAAGTTATGGGTGATAAAGAATTAGTAGTTAGTATATAATAAAGTAACAGATAGCCAATTACATTCTAACACATAAAATAATTATGACAAAAATTATGGCTGTTTTTATATGGTATTAGAATTATTCTACTTCACTACCAATAGGCAAGTTATACTATGAGAGACTTTTTTTTTTTGTAATTAAAAATTTTCATAATACTCTGCTAGAATAAGCGTGGTATAGCCTTATAGGAGACTTAAATGTTGCAAAAAAAAAAAAAAAAAAATCATTATCAAACTCTTGGAATCTCCTTTTGCACCAAAGAATTGCTACCTTAAGAAGTCAAGTTATAACAACTAAGTTTAACTAAAGTCAATCTATAACAACTAAGTTTAACTACTTACTTCTGTTACTGTAGTAGTACTACTACTGTCATAATTTTGTTAGTGTCATCGAATTAAAAAGCTTAATTGAGAATTCACAGGGCACTACACGAGAAGGAGGAGAGGCCTAAGGGTGGATTAACACAGAACCAGTTTTTCCTCATTGCCTTTATTTGCAGCTTCGCTTACTATGTTTTTCCGGGTTACCTATTCCCAATGTTGACTTCCTTTTCCTGGATTTGCTGGATATTTCCCACTTCTGTTCTTGCCCAACCACTAGGTTCAAGGCTCCGTGGTCTTGGAATTGGTGCTTTGGGGTTTGATTGGTCTAGTATTTCCTCTTACCTTGGAAGCCCACTGGCCAGTCCATGGTTTGCTACAGCCAATGTTGCTGTTGGTTTTGCACTCGTCATGTATGTCATTATCCCCACAGCTTATTGGCTCAATATCTCCAAGGCTAAGACGTTCCCCATATACTCAGATGGGCTATTCACTTCTACTGGCCAAAGCTATGATGTTTCAGCTATAATAGACCCCGACTTTCACACTGACATTGAGGCATACAACCGTGAAGGCCCTCTCTATATGAGCACCTTCTTCGCTATAACTTATGGTGCCAACTTCGCCTGCCTTGCTGCCACTATTGTTCATGTGTTTCTCTTCCATGGAAGGTAAGCCACATGTCTCTGCTTGAATAGTTCATTTGAAATTGGCAACGAATCGTTTCCTGATTGTTGTTAGGTGGGCTTCACTTAGTTGCTCATCATAGATTATGGATAATTGTTGGTCATATAATATCCTAAGACATGCAACTATAAATGACTTTTAACTCTTTTGCCAATACTGACTGTATGGTAAACTAGAAAGCACCAACGCGGCTCCAAGGTCGCCGTACCGGAGTCCGACGCGGCCCGACGTGGCGTCCAGCGTCCAACTCACCGACTCTCCCCTTTCTTTTCTTTTTTTGATTCGTGCCATTCCGATGGAAATGGGAACCAATACGGCCGAAATGGCCACTGAAACATGTCGATACGGCTGAAATAGCCACCGAAACAGGCCATTCTGGCTGATAGGCCACAAACTGAATGACCCCTTGTGATAGAAATTAATTAATTAATTAGCCAAGTTATTAATTAATCAATTTATCATGCAAACGCGTGGTAGTACAAACAAATCACCAATAAACTAATATGCAGCAGAAATTAAATAACACAGTAATTTGTATACGAATGGGGAAAACCTAACGGCAAAAACCCCACCGGGTGATTTTCAGGTCACCACTCCCGAAACTCCACTATTATCACAACAAGCGGTTACAAGTAAAGGAATCTAAGTACCTTACCAACCTACAGTTGAACCCTTACCCCAATACCCAATTGGACTTGTTCTGTAGTGACAGTTCCCCTTTTGATGCACGACTCCCAAGTACGTGACTAACCAATTACGCAGATCCCAGTACGCGACTTCAATTACCAACTAAGAAGGTTGTTGGTTGCAAAATTCTTCAGTTCATCCACACGATGAAGATCAGGAAGATGCTTGGTCACAAAACCTTATGGTGCACATACACAGCAACTTCTTCAAGAGAAAGAGATGAACTAGGGCAAGAACTTTGTCTCCGGTCACAATTTGCTTGAACAGAGTTTTCTCAAAGTTTATGCAAGTTGTGAACACTTTGACGGCCCTTAAACTGATCATTTTATATGTCAAGGGTTAGGAGAAAAGAAAGCCCAAAGACACATTCACGGATCCCAAGAAAATCATATTGGAATTCTGAGAATCTTAAATCTCGACAGATAGCAGGTGTCGAGCACACCGAAGGTAGAGATGCAGCTGTCGAGCTTTAATGATTTTGTACTCTGAACTTGTTTTCTTGAACAGACTTGAAGGCTTCAATACTTGATCTTGAAACGAGGTTTCTTGAAGTATTTAAAGACATCCTAAATCTACCCAAATACAAGTAAAGTGTGTTTTGTCAAAGGATAAGCCAATTACATAAAATTATGACATATGTTCTTAACATGTGAAACACATATGTCCTAACAATCTCCCCTTTGGCAATCTGTGACAAAACCACAACAAACAAATGAACATATGAAAGAAGTAATAAATCACTCAACTCATACTCACTCGTTGAATACAATAAAATCTATTCTAACACAAACTCTTGAAAAACTTTGCAAGAAGAGAGTTTATGGCAAGTAGACTTTAACAACCTGTATTTCTAAAACACTTTAAACAAAATTCATCAAGGCATCTTTGTGTGAAACAGAAATAATAGATTGTATACAAGTAAAAGAAACATGTGTATAAAGGGAGAAAAGAAACAACACATGAAGGGGTAGGTGAAAGAAAAACATACATGAACATAAATAAGGAAATAAGTACAATGTATGTCTATAAATGGTCACAAGACCTCATGTACAAGAGTAATGTATCTAAAAAGAAAGAAAAGAAAAGACACATACTATCCTCACTACATCCCTCAAAATGTATCAACACTCCCCCTAACAAAATGGTCCTATACTAACTCTCCCCCTAAGATAGACTACTCTCATACCAAAACAACTTCCCCTTTTTATCACGAGTGACAAAGGGTAAGAGTGTCAAGTAGACATCTCATCGGTAGAGCTAGCATCTCCATCAGCATCATCCGAAGCATCATCATCATCACCATCATCATCATCCTCATCCTCAGAATCAGAAGCCACGGGAGAAGGTGGTGAAGGAGTAGCCTCAGGAGCAAAACCACCCATGGACGCCTGTCGCTGAGCAATACGACCGACACGAACGTTCACCTGATACAACTCCATAGAGAGAGTATCTAGGTGAGCATCCATGCGCTGCAGCTGCGCCATGATGTCTCCTAAAGTCACATCGCCCGAAGAAGAAAGATGAGCAGATGTGGATGGAGCAAAACGGGATGGAGCTGAACGCGAGGAAGGAGCTACTGAATCCAACTGCCGCGACCGAAACTGGGCCTCACTACGTTTAACGGTAGCGTAATCTATGGCACACATGACGGTAAAATGGCCGGAAAAGGGAAAAGGAATGGAAAAATGGCGTAAGATCCTCGTGATAGCGGAAGGAAAGATGAGCTTATCACGGGATGCCGAATCTAGATGAACATCTATAATAGATAGAATGAAGTAAAAAGGGAAATCTATAGTAAGATGCTCAAGAAGAGACAACAAAAATCAAGCACGAAGCTCTGTGATGAAGTTATAGTGAGAGAGGGGATGCAAAACAAAAGTCATCACCATGTTCATGAATCTAGGACCTTAGCAAAAGGTCGACATGGTGTAAACAGACGCTCACCCCAAGCAGTAGGGCGCTCACAAAAAGCAGACATGAGCTCATCCCTAGACACAGTCCTCAGACGCTCACAACTAGGGTAGTCAGGAAACTCTATCCTAGGGACCCGAAGCACATCCGTAACAAGCTGCGGTGTGATAGGAATGCGCGTACCTCGAACGCGAGTGAAGAAAAAAGGTACTGACCGATCAATCCTGTGCATGTTAGAGTAGAACTCCTGAATAAGCACGAGAGGACAAGTGACCAGGACATCACACAGTGACTCCCATCCCCTACTGTGAATGACAGAGGGAAGGTCGGTGTCGGCAAAGTCCGACAGAATGACTTGGCGTTCTGAATGAATGCCTCGTCTAGAAAAGTTCTCCGAAAATGCCTTAAAGGCATCATCATCACGGAACCGAATATGAGATAGTGTAGGATCAGATGATGAAGAAGCTCCGGAATGAAGAGGGTTCTGGGCTGGAATGGATTTACGCTTAGGTGTCATAGACACGACTAACGTAAACGAACAGAGAGGGAGAGAAAGAATGACAATCAAAAAGTCCCAAACAGTTTTAAATATATCAAGTATATTGAAAAAGAGTACGTATGCATGGGAAATGCATGAACATGTGATATGCAAAAGAAATTGCATCATGGGCTCAGCCCAATCCAAACCTATCGGCACACAAACAGATAGCACACATCTAAATGCATGACAATACCATTATAATACTAATGTGATGCAATGTATGAGGTTTTAAACTCATTTAAGTGAAAACCCATCCCAAAATTTCAATGAAAACTCATCAATTTTGAAAAACCCCAAAATTTTTCAAAAACCCCAAAACCTAGGTTTTAAAACATGAAATGCATGAATGAAAAAGGATTAGAAGCTTACCAAGTAAAGAGAAACTTGAAAGAGCTTGAAGAATCCTTGAGGAACAAGTTTGGAGTGAGATGAGAGTGTTTTGGGAGAGAAACAGTGAAGTATCGAGAGAGAGATCAAAGAAAAATGATTTCCGGATCGCACAGAGGTCTTATATAGATCAGCCAGTAAATCTCGATAGATTCAGGTATCGAGAGGTATCGAGGTATCTGTCGAGAAGGTGTCGAGAAAATGCTCGTCGACAGCTGAGGTGTCAAGAAGGTATCGAGGAACAACACATCAAAATCAAGAACAGAAGCTCGATCGATCCACCAGGTGTCGAGAAGCTATCGAGGATACAGACCCAATCTCGATCGATCCACCAGGTATCTAGGTGCAGGCGAGATTGCGATAAGAAAAAGCTTAGGAAGCTCGACAGATAGCTAGCTATCGAGTAGGTATCGAGGAGGTGTCGAGCCAGCCTTTAAAAGTAGTTTTTTCGAGATGTGAAAAACACAGACACGAATGCAATCCAACATGCAACTCAAACAACGATCCAATCAACATATTAAGCTTTCAAAATCATCTCTCAAATAAAATTTAAGCACATGGATCTTTAAAAACACACACACACACACTAAACAAGTCTAACCAATTTTATATTTCAAAAACAAGTCAAGACAGTTTAGTGAGTATACATTAATACATGTAAAATCTCGTGATGGCCAAATCACATTGTACCTGCACATGTATCAAGAATAGCAAAGAATATTGCGTGTTGTGTGTGAAAAACATCGTAAGATTGCATAAGTGTATGCATGTTATGACAATTTGAGATATGAGAAAATCACTATAACTCACACACACAATCATGACTGCTTGATGGGGACTATCACCTTCAAGGTACATCCTATAACTCCCACATCTCCTAGAATACACGCTTGCAATCATTTTTAAAGCATTTTTGATCTTTTTGCTTTTGATTTTTCTTTGCATATTTTTCTTTTAAGCATATCATGCATGGGCATATTAGAGAGAGAAAAGAAATACCCAATAATATTTGACATTCCAATTTTGCTATGCCTAAGCACACAAATGTCATTGACACTGCACTTTTGCTATGCCGAAGCATACAGATGTCATATTATGATTGGCGGGCAACAGTGGTAAGATGGTTATTTATGCCTTTCTCTCAGGATTTTTTAGTCCTTCTCGTCAAAAAGAGTGATACGAGTGTTAAGTATAAGAGACAACTTAATCTTACTCATCACGAACAAGAGCCACAAAGCTCACTTGCTTAGTTGTGCATAGAGATGCTCATCTAAGCTACAGATGATACAAAGTTCAGAAGACTTTGTTTCAATAGCCATCCAAGGTACACACAAGTACCAATGTACACAAAACACACACACTGTTTTTTTTTTTTTTTTATTTTTCAATTTTTTTTTATATGAAAAACAAAACAAAGCAAAACTGAAAAAACTAGACTGACTCAAAACTTGAAAGCAAAACACATAAGTAATGCATACACAAAACAAGAAGAGAGAAATAAAAGTGACAAAATCACTTGGAGCCATTTTCCTTCCACACCTTGGAAGAATCTTTCCGTCTAGCAAACCCTTGAACCGGCGATGAAGGGGAAGAATTAAAACCGTTCAAGTTCGAAAGGAAAATGAGGGCTTTGAGAAGATCTCCAAGGGGAGCAAGAGAGGATTGAAGCTGATTCTGGTTCCCAGATGCTATCATGCCGTTGCTCTGTTGAGTGGCAAGCCACTTGTAGCAATTTGGTCGAGTATGACCGGCAGCTCCACAATGATGACAGAGATGTTGCTTCTTTTGTTTAGGCTTTTGAGAGTTAGCTTTCTTAGCCCTAGGGTTTTTAACATCTTTCTTCTCAAGCTTAAGAGGTGCTCCTAAGATAAATTTACCCTTGTCTATGTTCTCACTAGCTAATTCAGTTTTAATCTCATTGTTCTCAGTTTTAACATTATTAGCAGGAGGAACAAAAACAGTAGTACTAGAAAAAGCAGTATTGGAAGAAGAAAGACCATGCCCTAAGCCTGTTCGGTCTGAAGCAGATTTCTAAATGCTTAGCCTCTCATCCAGCTTTGCGCTTGAAGTCCTTTCTAGTTGAGCTCTGACTTGACACAGCTCTGCCTCAAGCTTCTTGGTCTTCTCAGCCAAGAATTTGTTCTCGAACCTCAGTGCTCCTATAGTCTGATTAGCCTCATCAAACTTTGTGGAAAGCTTCTCACGATCAAGTTCCACATCACTAAGCTTCTTGGTGGTTAGCCTATATAATTTCTCATGCTTCTCAGAAAGCTTGTACAGTTTCTCATAGGCTATATGGATGTCATCTTGATCATCCATCTTCTCAAATTTTGATTCCACCAATTCCTCTTCTTCAACCACATCTTCAACAATCCCATCAGTAGGATCAACAGTGGCAGTGAAGGCATTCAAGATTCCTTCATCTTCATTATCGGAATCATCCTCAGGCTCGGTGTCACTCAGGGTAACAGCAAATGCCTTGCTCTTCCCAATGCTCTTTAGATATGTAGGACACTCATGCTTCATGTGACCAAATCCTTGACACCCAAAGCACTTAGGTCCTATGGGAACAGTGTACTGACCACCTTCCTTAGCATCCTTCTTCCCTTTGTCTTGGCCTTTAAACTGAGAAGAACTGGATTGCCTGCGATCCTTGTCGAAACCTTTTCCATTGGCGTTCTTCATAAACTTCTTGAAATGCCTGGTGATGTAGGACTTCATCTTGGAATCTTCATCATCAGAAGACTCATCTGTCTCACTGCTCTTGGCCTTCAGTGTCATGCTCTTGCCTTTACCCGACTTGCCTATTCTTGTCAACCCTAGCTCGTAGGTCTGCAAGTTTCCAACCAGCTCAGTTAAAGGAATCTTATCAATATCCTTTGATTCCTCTATTGCTGTAATCTTGGTATGGAATCTCTCAGGTAGAGATCTAAGCACTTTCCTCACAATCTTGGGTTCAGGAATGGTTTCCCCAAGATTGAAGGCTGAGTTCACTATGTCCTTTAGCTTGGCATAGAACTCATCGAATGACTCATCCTCCTCCATCTTTATCTCTTCAAAGCTTGTAGTGAGCCTCTGAAGCTTTGAGTCCTTGACAGCCTTAGTACCCTCATAGGTTGTCTGGACGATGGTCCATGCTTCCTTAGCAGTTTCAGTAGAGGATATCTTCTTGAACTCCTCATTGGTGACTGCACTGAATAAAGCATTCAATGCTCTGCTGTTGAAGTTTGCCGCCTTGATCTTCGCTTCATCCCAATCGGTCGGCACTTCCTTTGGCTTAGTCCAGCCAATCTCGACAGCTTGCCACACTTTTTCATCTAAAGACTGCAAGAAAGCTCTCATGCGTACTTTCCAGTATGCATAGTTAGTGTCATCAAATAAAGGAGGTATGATTAATGACTGTCCTCTATCCATGACAAACAGGGGTCAATAGATCAACACAGCAAAGATTAAACCCTAATCAAAGTGTGCCTGCTCTGATACCACTTTATAGGCCATAAACTGAATGACCTCTTGTGATAGAAATTAATTAATTAATTAGCCAAGTTATTAATTAGTCAATTAATCATGCAAACGCGTGGTAGCACAAACAAATCACCAATAAACTAATATGTAGCGGAAATTAAATAACACGGTGATTTGTTTACGAATGGGGAAAACCTAACGGCAAAAACCCCACCGGGTGATTTTCACCACTCCTGAAACTCCACTATTATCACTAGGGGTGTTCGCGGTGCAGTGCGGTGTGGTTTTGGGTTATTTTTAGCACCGCACTTTGCGGTGCGGTTTAGCTAAAACCATAACTGCACCGCACCTTATTTTTGCGCTCACATGTGCGGTGCGGTGTGGTGCGGTGCGGTTTAAAGTTTAGCTAAAACCATAACCGCACCACACCTCATTTTTGCGGTCACATATGCGATGCGGTGTATAAGATGCGGTTTGAATGATTTGAAATTAGTATATATTTCAAATTTTGGGCTTTTTCTACCCAGCCCAAAACTAATTTTTCCCTTTATTTTGGTCAAAGTTTTAAACTATTGAGCTAGTTTTTCTTTATTTTGGGCTGGTTTTCTTAATCAACACTTGCTAAGGTTATCAAACTTTTTTTTTTTTTGGAAAACTAGGATTATTAAACTATTAATAATATATTTAATATTAAATATATTAATATATAGAGAGGGTGCGGTGCGGTGCGGTTTTTGCGGTTTTCTTATTATAAAACTGCAAACCACACTGCACCATGCGGTGTGGTGCGGTGCGGTGCACTATTACTTGCGGTGCGGTGCGGTTATGCCATTTTGCGGGCGGTTTTGGTGCGATTTTTGCGGTTTGTGCGGTTTATGCGATTTGGTGAACACCCCTAATTATCACAACAAGCGGTTACAAGTAAAGGAATCCAAGTACCTTACCAACCTACAGTTGAACCCTTACCCCAATACCCAATTAGACTTGTTCTGTAGTGACAGCTCCCCTTTCGATGCACGACTCCCAAGTACGTGACTAACCAATTGGCGAATCCCAGTACGCGACTTCAATCACCAACTAAGAAGGTTGTTGGTTGCAAAGTTCTTCAGTTCATCCACACAATGAAGATCAGGAAGATGCTTGGTCACAAAACCCTGTGGTGCACATACACAGCAACTTCTTCAAGAGAAAGAGATGAACTAGGGCAAGAACTTTGTCTTCGGTCACAATTTGCTTGAACAGAGTTTTCTCAAAGCTTGTGCAAGTTGTGAACACTTTGACGGCCCTTAAACTAATCCTTTTATATGTCTAGGGTTAGGAGAAAAGAAAGCCCAAAGACACATTCACGGATCCCAAGAAAATCATATTGGAATTCTGAGAATCTTAAATCTCGACAGATAGCAGGTGTCGAGCAACTGTCGAGCAGGTGTCGAGCACACCGAAGGTAGAACAGCTTCCTTAAGCTCGATAGATGCAGCTGTCGGGCCAACTGTCGAGTTTTAATGATTTTGCACTCTGAACTTGTTTTCTTGAACAGACTTGAAGGCTTCAATACTTGATCTTGAAACGAGGTTTCTTGAAGTATTTAAAGACATCCTAAATCTACCCAAATACAAGTAAAGTGCGTTTTGTCAAAGGATAAGCCAATTATATAAAATCATGACATATGTTCTTAACATGTGAAATACATATGTCCTAACACCGGCCGAAACAGCCGCTGAAATGGGCAGCGGCTGCCATTCTCTGCTTCATGTGGCCTTGTGAGAGGAAAAAAAAAAAAAAAAAGAAGGAAGAAGAAGATGAGAAGACACAAAAAAAAAAATGGATGGAAGAAGAATAAAGGTATGTAACAAAAGAAAATAAATTAAGTAGGTGGGAAAGTCAATTATTTTATGTGGGTGGGCTTGGGAATTGGAAAATGAGTAAAGGAACCTACTTGAAATGTGGTTTTTTGTTTACAATTACCAAAAGTATTGATTTTATTAAAAACAAATCATAAATGATTGTTTTTTAATAATAAATTCTACCATTTATTTGAATTTTTTTATATAAAAATATTAAATTCACTATATAAAAATATTTTTAATAATTTTTTAATCGCCGAGTCCCGCCGCACCCACACCCACCTTTTTCAAAAATTGCCGAGTCCCACACCCACACCAGCACCCGCACCCGCACCCGAGTCCCGAAACGCACCCGTGCTTCATAGATGGTAAAGCTTTAGGATGTCTCTGTAATTATAGCATCCAAAGAAAATGGAGAGTTGGATGAATTCAAATGTTACTTTTCATATAAGACAACAATTTATAAGGCTGATACTATTTTGCAATAGTGTCTGACTATATGCCTTTGTGTGTTTGTACATGTACATGCAATACGGAATGGCTCTCCTTAAATTGACAAAGATTTAGTTAGTAACTTTATATATTAGGATTCACCGCATAATTATCATCAAGAAAACTTCATGAGTATGTCATGTTAATCACCTTTCATTATGAAATTCAGTCCTCACAAAAAAAGTGAATTTGAAGTTTTCTGCTTGTATCTCAAACTCCTCTAATTTGTACATCAAGCCGGTGCAATCAAAGAGAGGCAACAAGGTCAGGGTGAACTAGGTTATAGCCTTATACATTGTATTTTATTCAGCAAATTACTCATACTTTCAAGGGTGTAGTGAAATATGGCAACTAAGCAAGTCTGCCCTCCAAGAGAAGAAGATGGATGTGCACTCAAGGCTCATGAGAAAATATAAACAAGTTCCTCAATGGTGGTTCATGTGCCTACTTTTGGTTAACATTGTGGCTACCATATGTGCCTTCCAGTTCTACAATGATCAACTCCAATTGCCATGGTGGGGCATCTTGCTTGCATGTAGTCTTGCCTTATTTTTCACTCTTCCTGTTGGTGTCATCACTGCCACAACAAATCAGGTATGTCTCTGCACTGTTTTACAAATTCTGCATATACATTTAATGGTATTATGCCACAACCATACTCACATTTGAGTGGAGATTTGGGGTGTTTTAATTGTTCTATTCACTCGCTAGTCGCCATTATCAATTCTTGCTGAAGTTCATGGAAAAGTTACAATGGTGTCTATCTATTCATCCTATATGTAAATTTTAAATTCAACAAGCATTGTTTTATTGCCTGTGCATGAGCACTACATCCACTGCATGCAGTCATTGGTCTTCTAACTTTAACAGAAGTAAATTTTTCACTCATGAGCAGACGCCAACCTTGAATGTAATCTCAGAGTATATTATCGGGTATTTGTATCCAGGATATCCTGTTGCCAACATATGCTTTAAAGTGTATGGGTACATAAGTTTGAAACAGGGGATCGCCTTTCTGCAAGACTTCAAGCTTGGTCATTACATGAAGATTCCTCCAAGAGCAATGTTCATGGCACAGGTTAGTATCCTATTCATTCTTTTTCACAACTTCGAATGGAAATGTGCATTTGTCACTTTCTGATCAGTAAAATGACAATCATCAATTTATTTGTTCTCTATCCTTGATTATCATAACAATGATTCTTTTCAGGTCTTAGCTACAATAATAGCAGCATTTGCGCATTTGGGAACAGCTTGGTGGCTAATGGACAACATTCCAAACATATGCGATAGGGCATTACTTCCATCAGATAGCCCATGGACTTGCCCTTCTGATCATGTATTCTATGATGCTTCTGTCATTTGGGGTCTAATTGGGCCTCAAAGAATTTTTGGAGATCTTGGCTACTACTCTGGCATCAACTGGTTTTTCTTAGTTGGTGCGATAGCTCCTGTCCTAGTTTGGTTGGCACACAAAGCCTCACCAGATAGGCAATGGATTAGGCTTATCACTATTCCTGTGCTCTTAGGGGCAATAATTGAAATGCCCCCAGCCACCGCTGTCAACTACACCAGTTGGATTCTTATTGGTTTCGCCTCAGGTTTTATTGCTTACAGGTACTATCGCAACTTGTGGAGTCGTTACAATTATGTGCTCTCTGGGGCACTTGATGCTGGATTAGCCTTCATGGGAGTACTACTATACTTGTTTTTGGGGATGGAAAATGTTAGCCTCAATTGGTGGGGTAGTGACTCAGATGGATGTCCATTGGCTTCTTGTCCAACAGAGCAAGGAGTTGTAATAAATGGCTGTCCGGTTCTCTAAGCAAAGCATTTGGATTAATTGTATGTTGATTGGAGAAAAAAAGAAAAGAAGAGAAGATATTGTATTCCTTCTCTTTTCGATTCTTCATCGTCGTATATCTGTAAAGCAACTGTATAATAATGAATCAATGATATTGGATATACTTTATTGTTAATTAATATGAAAATTCTTTTTTATGATTGTGTTTTTTTATAGCTAGTGATTGGGACCTTGAACTTGCTTCCCATCTTAGACATGGACTAGGTGGAGAAAGATTAGGAGTTGCCCCCTGCTTTAGTTCCAAAAAACAAACTAATACAAAAATTAAGTAATGCTAGAGATACAAACTTTTTTACAAAAAAATTTACAAACTGCTTATGTGGTGAGTGGTTATTGATAAATGAAAATTTGATGTTAATGGTAGGTCTAGATGAAAACTAATAAGAAGTTGGTCATATCAACGATTTGTAAAAATATTATAAAATAGTTTATAATTGTAGCATTACTCAAAATCTACATACTAGACATTGGGTCCAGAATTAAGGTATACACTTAGAAAGATGTTAGGTTCTCAAGCCTGCCCAACCAAATGGATGGGCCAACCTCCACTCACCATATTCTATAGCCTAATTCTATTAAGGATATCCCTAATAGACTACCTTAATTATGCATTCAAACATAAAATAACAATGCGCACATGTGACTGAACAAGATTGAAAATTAGTAGTTTAGCAAAAAAAAAAGATTGAAAATGATTTTTTTTTTTTTAATGGAAAACTAACGGCAGCCAATCTAATGAAATTTGGACGAAAGTCTTGAATTGAATAAACTTAAAAATTAAAGAATTGAATTGAACGAAGTGATGCTAGAGAAATTAATTGAATTATAGACCAAGTTAGGTGCAATTTGAAATTTAGCCTGAATATTTTATAACCTTACCTATTTGATATGTGCCCTCTTAATAATTTTGAATTTAATCTAGTATAATTATGATATGTCATTAATTTAAATTAATTCCTCATGTCACCCATCAATTAATTGTTCATAATCACATGTGATTAGACTTAATCGTGTAGATGCATCTTATCCGTTGAAATTTGATTTGGTTGTAAGTTTTTATCCAATAGTTTGATTGGAGTTCACAACATATCATTGTGACTTCAAAATTTGTTTTATGTGAAGTAATTAGAAACCTAGTAGTTTAAATTATGATTTTACCCTTAGGATATGAAAATTCTCATTTTAGCTTTAGATGAGGTTAAATATAAATTGTGAAATAGGTTGTTTACAGGCTATGAATAGTCATTCTTTGGCAATAGCTATTTCTCAAATTGAGAATAGCCATTTATTTCTAAAATGGTTGAATTAACTATTCTATAATAAATTCTATCAGCAACTTTTAAAAATTAATATATTTAAAAAAAAAAATTGCTGAACTACCAATCAGACCTTAAACCCCTTGAATGCATTCAAGAGACCAACACTTTTTTTTTTTTTTTTTTTTTGATAATCTTCAAGAGACCATGCACATTTAAGTAACACCACTAGTATAGTACTCTAAAAGGTATGTACCAGTTAACATCAAACTTTGAGTCAAAAATTGTCTATTATGTTAATATTTTGTCAACTTTATACACTTATAGTGTTAGTTTTATACACTTTAGAGTCAGTTTTATACCATTTTTCCTGTTTATTCATATGTTTTATTAAGTGAACCTCATATTATTTTAACTTTAACAAGCACGACATTGGTGCTCGTTAACATTTGCCCACTAAAAATAACTATTTTATTTTATTCCTAGGATTCTCTTCCATATTTTGCTCTAAAATGATGAAGATAAGGACATAGGTGTACTAGTTAGTGTACTACTTGGATGTCCGTTGATCCAGAAGCAAAATCAAGGTGAAATTGGACCATCTATAAAAGTAAAAGACTATTCCATATCAGGATAGACATGGCAAAACGGGCAGGTTGGGTCGGGTCAATCGGATTGGGGTTAAAAACGGGTCATTTTAAGTGGGTTAAAAAAGGGTTCAAGTCAATCGGGGTGCGGGTTGGGTCGTGTTGACTTGTATTTTTCATATGAATGTTTTTTTTATAAAGAAAACAACATATATTTGCCATTTGGAAAGTTATACAACAAATTACTTGATGTAAAATGTATTACTTTGAATTCATCACTTATATCAAGAATGAATTCAGTTAAACTTATTAATACTTATTCAATAATTTTAAAATTATACAAATCCTAACATTGT
Source organism: Quercus tomentella (assembly GCA_028535165.1). Taxonomy (NCBI): domain Eukaryota; kingdom Viridiplantae; phylum Streptophyta; class Magnoliopsida; order Fagales; family Fagaceae; genus Quercus; species Quercus tomentella. The sequence continues at coordinate 3,300,110 of JAPQVY010000001.1, forward strand.
TATCTAAAACAAAATAACACAAAGATAAGTAAAACAAATACATAAGTTTTATTTCTACACAATATTAACATCCCAAAATATAAAACAAAATTACAAATGACTTATTGGATAACTCATTTGACAAAAAATAAAAACATATAAGAAATTTACAATCTTGAAAATTAATTTTATAATATATTATCAATTGTGGTTGACACTCTATTTCAATTTGAGATATACATTAAAGTTTGACTATTTACTTATTTATACATGGTCTCTTTTATGAATATCATATCATTATTAAGCAACACACAATAGGAAATATCATAATTTATTTTGAAAAGCCGTTTATTTTGGACATAAATTGTTAAAAAATAGGTCTAAGCATTCATAATTTATACTAATTTGATACTTTGGCATCACTATTTTCACACTCGTGAATGTTTCTCACACATGTCTACAATTTTAAATCTATATTTTTAACTCTATTGTAACCATGATTATCTTGACATGTACTTTGCTATTTGATATCTAAAAATCTTTACTCATTACAGAATGCTCAACCATTCATCTTTCAATTAATTTGTATGCAGTTATGTAAATGTCTCAATTGTTTTTTTAAACCTCACAACAAACAATTAAATCAATATTGTAGTCTTAATTTTATTTTTATTTTTTACCAAAATAAAAAAAATTTAAAAAAATAGTTTGGGGTCGGATCGAGTTGCAGGTCCCGTTTTGCCATGTCTATATCAGGATGCATTAGGACAAGTGGACAACCAAATCCCTCTCAAAAATCAATATCAATTTATCATATATATCATCACGTTGATAATAACATCCGTGAAATTTACAAGTTAGGTACACACACAATGTCCATTATTTAACTCTATTTTTATTAACATTAATTTTGACACATTATTTTTTTTCTTTTTTTCCTGTTTTGGAAAGGACACATTATTTCGGTACTTAAAAAAAAAAAAAAAGAATATGAAAATTTTGTACAGTTTAGATTTATTGAAAAATTAAATCCCATTAAGCTAAGAAAGTGAATAAATTAAAATAATGTTATATCGTTGATCAAACGAATGGTGGAGATGGCAGCATTGTCCTTAAAGAACCAGCCACACAAAAAATTATTTACCCTATATCAGGCATATACAAACTGTTGTGGGTCCAGCCCAATTTTGTGGCAAGAAAACCATGTAGTGAAAAACTTCTATTGGAAATAGGAGACCTCATGAGTTCCAATTTGTGTTTGAGTAGGAGTTTGTGTGCTACAAGGATGGTCTGGCGGCAGGGTTATATATAAATAAAGTTTATTAGGTATTGTGTGCTATATAGTGAAGAAAAAAAGGAAAAGGTACCACACAAGAGAAGAAAAAAAAAAAAAAAAAAAAAAAAAGCAGCCAAGAGGGAGCCACTTAGAGAAAGAAGACAACCAAAAAAGAGAGTTGTGCGTGGAGAAGAAAATAAAAAGGAGAGAGTAAAGTGTTGCCACCTTTGAAAAAGATAATTAGTATGTGTGAGAGCAAAGAAAACAAGAGAAATTTTTTCTTTAGCTATGAGACATACACAAGAATTATTGTAATTGATTTGATAATAGTGAAATTATTCGGAGTTTGTCCCATAATTTTTCCCTTCAAGAAGAAAGGGTTTTCCATGTAAATTTTGTGTTCTTGTGTGTGATTGTTATTTTAGATTTCTAATATTGTTGATAATATTATTTGGAACCCAACAAGTAGTATCAGAGCTAAGGTCAGAGTGGAAGCGATGGCTGGAGAAGAAAGCAAGGTTTTAGGAATTGAGAAGTTTGATGGAACAGACTTCACGTATTGAAGGATGTAGATTAAAGATTATCTCTATAGGAAGAAATTGCATCTGCCTCTTTTGGGAACGAAACCTGAAACTATGAAGGATGAAGACTGGAGCCTTCTTGATAGATAGGTATTAGGAGTTATTTGATTAACTCTATCAAGATCAATTGCACACAATGTTGTGAAAGAAAAGACCACAGTGAATTTGATGAAGGCTTTATCTAGCATTTATAAAAAGCCATCGGCTAACAACAAGGTGCATCTGGTGAATAAGTTATTTAATCTGAAGAAGGCAGAAGGCACTCTTGTGGCACAGCATCTGAATGAGTTCAATACAATCACAAATCAATTATCCATGGTAGAAATTGAATTTGATGATGAGGTTCGTGTATTGATTCTTTTGGCTTCTTTACCAAACATCTGGGAAGTTATGAAAATGGCAGTGAGTAATTCTACAGGGAAAAACAAACTCAAATATGATGATATTCAAAATTTGATTTTAAGTGAAGAGGTTCGCAAGAGAGATGCGAATATAGACAATGCCCAAGATCAAGCTTTTGTCACGGAAAACAAGAGCAGAGATAGAAACAGAATACCTAATGATCAAAAATTCAATGGTAGATCACAATTAAGAGATAGATCTCAATTCAAGGAAACTAGATAATGCTTCCATTGTGGGAAAAATGGTCACTTAAGAAGAGATTGTTGGCATTGGAATAAGGAACAAAATAAAGGAAAATGTGAAAAGAATGATAGTGAGAAAAATACTATAGCTGCTGTGATTGCTGAGGATGTTGTGGTGCTCTTTATTGAAGAGTAAAAGTGTAAGTATGTTGCTAATAATGATGTTGAGTGGATTGTTGATTCTGCAGCCCCCCACCATATTATCCCTACGAAGGGTTTGTTTACCACATACAAAGCAGGTTACTTTGGTACAGTAAAGATGGGTAATTTTAGTTACTCAAAAATTGTGAGAATTGGTGATGTGTGCATCAAAACAAATGTTGGTAGCACTGTGAGGTTGAAGGATGTGCGACATGTTCCAAATTTAAGGATGAATGTGTTTTCTACATTGGCTATGGATCGAGCGGGTTATTGTAACTACCTTGGTAATAAAAGATGGAAATTTACTAAGGGGCCATTAGTTGTTGCAAGAGGACATGCATGTTGCGGTATGTACAGGACACATGTGAAGATCTGTAAGAAGAAGTTCATTGAGATTAAAGATTTTGAGAAGACTCCGCAGTTGAGAGTTAAGATTGGTGATGATGTCAAGAGGGTGAAATTCTCATTGCCTAATAGTGCTTTAGAAGAGGAAGTGATAGGTGATGAAGAATATGAAGATGCCAAGGCTACATTAGATGATGATGAAGTGAAAGACCTTAGAGGTCTTGAGTAGAGGGAGCAATATCCTCCACTAGAAATTGTTGAGCCTTATAAGAAGAGGATTGCTAGAGAACATCGAACTATTAGTTTCAAGAATAATTGGGCTTCTGATGAGGGGGAGCCAAGGGATTGTGATGGTTTTTAGACCCTTTAAAATACAATTGGATTAACCTAGGTAATTAGCCAAGTTGTTACTTAGTCCAAATTAACAAATCTAGGTTATCACAATCAAAACAATCATATCATGCAAAGTAGCGGAAAGATAAATAACACAAAGATATGATCACCCAGGAAACCAAACCGGTAAAAACTTGGGGAGGATTTAACCTAGCTATCCTCAAGGTAAACCTGAATCCACTATCTTGAAAGAATCGAAGTTCATACAATAAGACTTACAAGCCCCCACACTCGACTTCTTATTGCTACCCACCAGTAGAACTTACTGACATGACCACGTGCAAGCTCCGAATCCACGGACTCCTTCTTTCTTGGATTCACCACCGGATACAAGCACACCCGCTTATGTTTTCTTTAAGCTCCAATGGCAGCAACTGAGTTGATCATCAAGGTGTAGATAATATCTCCTCCTCGAAAACCCTAAGTTTGTGTAAAGGAATGCTCCTCTAGATCTCACAAGAGATTTACACAAACAGCAATATGAGCAACACTAAAACGTGGCTAGAGTTTGCCTTTTATACTTAGGACAAATTAGAAAACCCTAAAACGTTTTAAACAAATTAGGGCTGAGTTGGAAATCTGCAGAAAAAACGCATTTTGCCCGAGATTCGATCGATCGAGCCTAAGTTTCGATCGATCGAGCCAGGCCGAAATGCATAATAACTTCTGCATCAGCTCGATTCCAACTTTACATAAAACATACAACTTTGAGCAAGATTAAACACTACTAAACATATTGTTTTGATCATGGTTTGCCAACGGTACATATTAGAGTTCTAAATACATAAAAACCTAAGTCTTTAGAACCTAACAGATTGGATTAAAGAAATCCAAGATGAGATTAATTCTTTGAGAATGAAAGGTATTGACGTTGATAAGGTGTTCTCAGTGCTAATGAAGATAATGAAGAAGGTCAAGCCTTGTGTTGGATTAACTGACATGGATCTAAACTGAAGAGTTGGATTGAAGATCTCATTCCTCAATGGCTGGAGGGGGAGATTGTTGTGGGTCCAGCCCAATTTTGTGGCAAGAAAACCATGTAGTGAAAAACTTCTATTAAAAATAGGAGACCTCATGAGTTCCAATTTGTGTTTGAGTAGGAGTTTGTGTGCTACAAGGATGGTGTGGCGGCAGGGTAATATATAAATAAGGTTTATTAGGTATTGTGTTCTATATAGTGAAGAAAAAAGGAAACGGTACCACACAAGAGAAAAAAAGAAAAGAAAAAAAGAGCAGCTAAGAGGGAGCCGCTTAGAGAAAGAAGACAGCCAAGAAAGAGAGTTGTGTGTGGAGAAGAAAATAAAAAGGAGAGAGCAAAGTGTTGCCGTATTTGAGAAAGATAATTAGTGTGTGTGAGAGTAAAGAAAACAAGAGAGATTTTTTCTTTAACCATGAGACATACACAAGAATTATTATAATTGATTTGATAATAGTAAAATTATTTGAAGTTTGTTTCGTGGTTTTTCCCTTCAAGAAGAAAGGGTTTTTCACGTAAATTTTATACTCTTGTGTGTGATTGTTATTTCAAAATTACTAATATTGTTGATAATATTATTTGGAACCTAACACAAACCTGCTTTCTCATAACATGCAAGATCCACATATGGATGTCACTTATTGTAATAGACATATTATATGCACTCAAAACTAGATATATCTTTCTTCAGTTACACACCCCGAAAAGAAAATTTGAATAAATTAAAATGATGCTATATCTTTGATCAAACAAAGGGTGAAGACAGCATCATTGTCCTTAATGAACCAGCCACACGAAAAATGATATATTCTATTTCGAATGTATACAATAACCAGCCCTGTCACAACACGGTGAATCACATACTAAACTACTAATGAATCTAACTTATTGTGAGAGACATGCCATATGAACCCGAAATAAGATATACGTGCTCCTTCTCCAATCGCAGACCCCGAAAACAAAAACATCTTCTGCATGAACGTATGGTAAAAGAAACAAAAGGGTCAGCCATGCCGGGCCACCAAATTGGACTTACTCAATTACGTGACAAAACGCATCAGATTGAAATGACCTTCCGAAAATTTTTCGTAATAACCAATTAGGAAAGCAGAAATGGGCCTACTGTTTCTGTTTGGTCCCTCGGTGATCATCTTTCCACTTTCGTTAATATCACGTAGCTGTTATATACAGTTTTTTTGGTAGCGAATTAAAATGCTGAAATGGATGAGTCAGTCAGAGGAGACCCAATATTCAAATCCAATATGGATTTGCACGCAATGACGTGAGAGAAATACGTGGTGGTAAATGTACTTTGACTTGGGCTGCTGTATTGCCCAAGTCAATGTAACTCCGATACCTAATGCAATGGAAGAGTCAATGTTTTTTTTTTTTTTTTTCTTCTGTTTGACCCCTATCCTAATTTTCGTTGAAAATAAAATTTGGTTGACAATAATTAACCATGCGATCATGTTAAGCCTATACATCAGCACCTATTTTAGCATTTTTTTTGCTTTTGTTTTTTGTTTTTTACGTTGTGTGTGAAATTGTTGAGGCAAGATCACATTGAGATTTATGGTAGCTACAATAAGAGAAAACTGAGAACCGTAACCTACAGTTCAAGCGTACCTCTATCTTTCCCTAACGGAGAGAGTGGTGAAAAAACAAACAAACAACAACAATAACAACAAGAAGCTTATTTGGGGTCTATTTAAAAAGAATAAGAAAGTTTTAATTAGTTTTAAAAACCCTATTTCATTCTAGCTTTAGGTGTTTAATTTAACACGTTTACTTTGATTCCTTGACATGGAATACTACAATTTTCAATGATCCACAGTTCAAGACATCGAGTCATACAAAGTAACCTGCACCAACCAAACACTACACTCATCCTTCTCTCCAAAAAAAAAGAGGCCTGAACCAACCAAACATAGCAACTATCCCTAGCCACATTGAAGTATATGTAAGATTGGAAAACAGAGAATAGAGAGAGCTACGGAAGCTAAGAAAAGAGATAGAGAAAAACTTCTGGAGGAACTTTCTATATTCTGATTCTGGGAAAATGAATTGATTCATTATCTGTACACGGGTTCAATATATATACTAACAGAGCAGCTAACTAAAACAGAAACTAATTCCCTAATTACACGGAGATCAGTTACATATAGCACGTGCAACACTCACGTGTGAACTTAAATAACTAATACAAATTGAAAACTACAAGTAGCATAAGTCTCTTGTGCCGTTTTGTGTCAACACCATCACTTGCTTTGCTTTACTCTGTTTCACAAGCACTTCACTTCACCTCACTGTTTCTGCTTCTTGCCTCGTTGCTGCTTTAACCTTGAGTCTAGTATCTTTACAGTATATATCAATAATTCATTAACTTTTGGCAATATCCTCTGCACTTTCTTCTGCACGCGGCAGCCATGAAAGCTCTCTCTGAATTCTCCTCCAACCTCAAAACCATGACCAAAGTCTTCTTCACCCTCATACTTCTTGAAATCATATTTCTAATCCGTTCAGTCACCGGATTAAGCCCCAACTCGGATAAACGCCTAATCACCACTAACCAATACCTTAAACTCATTGAAAAAAACAATCCCACAACTCGTTTCACTAAAAGAATGAGGATTATGACCGAGTCAACTGAATGCACGGTGTGTTTATCTGAATTCAAAGAAGCAGACAAGATTAGAAAGTTGCAATGTAAGCACACGTTCCATAAGGATTGCCTAGATTGCTGGCTACAACAATATTGTCGTGGCACATGCCCACTTTGCCGGACTAAGGTTTTGCAAGATGATATTGTGGCTAGTTACCGTCGGATGCGAAATCAGGTGGAGTACGATGGGAGCGATGAGGAGCTCATTTTCTTGTTGTCTGCATTACATGGCAATAGTTTACATAGATTGTTCTAATTAAGTTGTCTCTTTTATATAGAATACATGTCTCAAGTTTTGTACATAGAAGCGCATAGATTCTTGTCTTGAGTTTTCACACAGAAGAAGAAAAAAGTAGGTATTTTGTATTTTGTATTTTTATACAATATAGAAATTTTATGTTAGTCTAATTTAAGTATATATATATATATATATATATATGTGAAGTTCCCTCTTAAAGACTTAAACCCCAGTTCTTATCCCTCACACTCCACAAATACTTATACTTATGGAGTGACCATTGCATTAAGGGTGTGTGGTGGTATTTAATATTTTTGCTTTAAATTTGTGTATGTATTCATGACTGTATTCAAAATTTAATGAGATGAGTTTCTAAGCTTTCTTGTTATTAAAAAGTTAACCATTCAATACTAAGAGCATTCACATCCGGACTGCCAAATGCCATTACGATATGTCATTAATTTAAATTAATTCCTCATGTCACCCATCAATTAATTGTTCATAATCACATGTGATTAGACTTAATAGTGCAAATGCATCTTATTCGTTGAAATTTGATTTGCTTGTAAGTTTTTATCCAATAGTTCGATTGGAGTTCACAACATATCATTGTGACTTCAAAATTTGTTTTATGTGAAGTAATTAGAAACCTAGTAGTTTAAATTATGATTTTACCCTTAGGATATGAAAATTCTCAATTTAGCTTTAGACAAGGTTAAATATAAATTGCGAAATAGGTTGTTTATAGGTTATAAATAGTCATTCATTGGCAATAGCTATTTCTCAAATTAGGGGAAATTACACTTTACCACCCTAAATTGTGCGTCAGATTACACTTTGCACCCTAAACTATTCGAACACACACTTTGCATCCTTAACTATCACATTTATCACACTTTGCACCCCAATGTTACTTTGGCTATTATACTTAACAAAATCCTACTACACATGACAAGCACATGCATTTTGTTTAGGTGGAACAAACTTAAAATACTGAAACACTCTTTTTCAAAATCAATTAAAACAAAAAACCAATTTTTTTTCCACATCTCCCTCTCTGTCTCATGTGTGTGCCAGCTTCTTCTCCAAACTCAAACCTTGTAAACCCTAAATCTCTCCCAAATTGGGGATGGTAGTGATAATGATGTTTTTGGAAGTAATTTGTTGATAAGGTTAAAGATGCTTGCTAGATTGCAGTTGATGCAGGAACTTATACTACGCAAAAGGCTAAAGAAGCTTCTGATGAACTGATCCCCAATACTCATCAATTACTTTATTCACATCCCTATCTGAAAGATGTAATTTTTCCAATTGGTAGTACTCTTGTTGGTACTATATTGGCTTGGTCGTTTATGCCTAGGCTTTAGAGGAGATTTCACAAGTATGCTTTGCAAAGTCATGATGACTTTGATCTTCAGGGTTGTAATGGTCGCACCAACCACTATGGCATCACAGTACCTTGGACAGACTTGGAGGGGTGTGTTTATTCTTTCATTTGTATGGTTTTTGCATCGATGGAAGTCAAATGTCTTTACTCGTATGTTGGCAGCTCAGAGTGTAGTGGGTATTGATAGGGACAAGTTGTTGGCTTTTGTCAACCTTTCATCTGTTGGTCTATTTGTGATTGGGGATTTAGGGTTTACAAGAATTTGAGTTTGAGGAAGAGGCTGGCACGCACATGAGCCAGGGAGGGAGATGTGGAAAAAAAATTGCCTTTTGTTTTAATTGATTTCGAAAAAGGGTGTTTCAGTCTTTTAAGTTTGTTTCACCTAAGCAAAATGTATGTGCTTGTCATGTGCAATAGGATTCCGTTAAATATAACACCAAAAGTAACACTAGGGTGCAAAATGTAATAAGTATGATAATTTAGAGTGAAAAATGTGCGTTCGAATAGTTTAAGGTGCAAAATATAAGCTGATGTATAATTTAGGATGATAAAATATAATTTTCCCCTCAAATTGAGAATAGCCATTTATTTCTAAAATGGTTGAATTGCTATTCTATAATAAATTTTATCAGCAACTTTTAAAATTATTAATTTTTAAAAAATTACAAACTTTCTATATACATAATTATTTTCAATATTTTCAATTGTAATAACCAAATTTATGAATAAAAATGATTATTTCATTTCATTACAAAATATTTTATTTTCAATAATACATAGTCTAATCTCCATTCCCAAAGATAGGAAAAAAGACAACAAAATATATATATATATATATATATATATATATATATATATATATATATATATATATATATATATCTCTCTCTCTCTCTCTCTCTCTCCAAACATGCCCTTTTGGGTTAGTTCAAATATTACATGAACATTCCTATAAAAAAAATAATAATAAAATTACATGAACATAATAATAAAGCGAATAGGAAAAAGCTTGAGTTGTGCTTTCTACCATGGAAACTCGTAGAACCACTGGCAAGGCCTCGTCCCTCAGATGGCAAATCCTTCGCCAAGCCCTTCTTCGTCGGCCCCCTCCTCATATTCCTGGTCTCTCTCTCTCTCTCTCTCTCTCTCTCTCTCTCTCTCTCTCTCTCTCTCTTTGATATTCTATTTTTTAAAATTATTAAATTAATTAATTTTCTCGTTGTGTTAGTTAGTAGCTACAACTTACAAATCCTAATCTTCCTTGTGATTATTGGTTTCGCTTGCAGAAGAAGACCAATCTGAAATGAGCATCAAGAGCATTTCAAGGAAGACCACGCGCGGCTTCAACTTGATTCCCTGTCAATTAGTGGAACAAAACGACGCCGTTGCCGTTGAAGAAACGAATCCCTCCGGCTCAGATGATCACCCTAGACCAAGAGAAGCTCGCTTGTGCTACACGTTGCCCATTGAAGGAGCTCCCACACTTTTTCTCACGTGAGTTTCTCTTGCTTTTTCTGCTTATCAATTTCCACATTTTCATATTATATTGTGTTTTGTAGTTATATGTAAAAGTTACTTTGAGATTGATTGATCACAGCCATTATTTTGTTTTAAATACACACATTTCGCTTACTCGGTGCATAGTGAAAAATAGATCAAAAGTGGGTTTTTTGTATTTTTTTTAAATAATGGAAAGAAGTGATCGGGCACGCGTAATTCATAGTATGTATTGCTGTGCGGTTATCATTTTGGATTAATGTTGTATCTCTAGTTTAAGGTATAATTACAATGTGCTAACATTAAATTTGCATGTTTTGGGGTGTGAAAATGTTTCTAATGTCTGGACTTTATACAGCCAAAGAGTGGAGGAACGTGCTGACCTCGGTGATTTTGAGATCTGCAATAGATACAATGTGGACAACACTGGGCTTGTCTGTACGTTTCTTTTCGTTGTACACGAACTTGTTCTTGGACTAGGCTTTGTGCTTAAAGAAGGGTGTCTTTAAAAACTTTGGTATTTATTGTTAAATTGGTTAGTTCGACACTATTATCTGTTTTCAATATTCTTCAATAGTTGCTAGAAAGGGGTGAGAAATAGCTCGGGTTCATTGTAGGGAAGTATGGATTCTCGCATGTTTTGAAATTGCTAAATTGAGAGATTATTTGGTGAATATAGGATAGGATTCACCTTTGACTGCTTTCATTAGACCCTGCTGAAAAAAATGTCAGGGAGGGTGATTTCATTTGTATAGAGGGGGAGCTTTGGCAATAGAAACATGAATTCGATTTTGGCACAAGATTTTGCATGATTCATATTGAAAATGGGGAACTCAGATATTTTGATTTCACCGATCATGACCTCCCTTCTTCACATGTGATCATTCGGTGTATGCTTCTCTCATAGTCTCATTGATTAAATGTCTCTTGAGAATCTTTTGTTACGAAATAGCTGTGTGATTATGAGAGGAAGTAAATCCTTAAGGCCAGTTGGTGTGCACAACCATGAATAGCAGTTAGTCATTGTTTTATATCTATTTCAAATTAATGGTTTTGTTTGTCGCTTGATAAAGTAATCCATTTTTCTGTTATGACTTGTTGAAAATTGGTTTTTGGAGTTTCAGTGCATATGCTATTTTCCAAGGCATTAGCTACACAAAGCTTTATATGCTATGTTTGCGGAAAGGAACTGCAAGGAAGCATTGAGTTAATGAGGCTCATAAAACAAAAGGCTTTCTATTATAGTTTCACTTTTCTTGGCTTTATCCTTTTTCAAGTTACAGTTAATAGTTATGTTGGTAGACTATATTTTTAATTTTTTTTTTAAATGGACAAAACTCCTCTTTAGTCCTTCTCTCATATTTGAAGCAACATATCATAGAATGTTAAGCACAAGTTCATGTTTTGTAGTCAGCTTCCCAACTCACCATCTTGAAAGCTTTTTCACAGTTAATTAGGCGTAGCTTGGTATGGTTAAACCACCCTTTTTGCAATTCCATTCAATCTAGGGTCAAATTATATAGCCTACCAATGAGCTTTGGTTATGGTACTTTGACTGAAGGAGCTCAAAAAAACTATTTCAGAATTTATCATCTCAGTTCTTTTACTCATTTGGGATACCTAATCCATATTTGAATTTTGAAATTTGAATTTAGGCTTTAATTTTTTAATTTTAAAATTTGAATTTGGACTTTATTGTAGTTTAGAATTTTATGGGATGAAATTTTGGCTTGATGTAATCCTTGAAGCCTATTAAAAGGAGGCTCTACGAACAAGTTGGGAGAAGCTGATGGTAGAGACATGACTGGAATTGGGGAGACTTATGAATAATTTATATAAAAAAATTTTGATGAAAAATTCTCTTTATCTTGGTGGTAATTCCAAGCACCCTTAGTTGGTGAAGAGTAGGGTTTTCCCATTTTTCTTTTTCCTCTTATTTTTGCAACCCCGTTCTACATCAACTTGGTATGGATGCATACTCCAATCCCTATGTCACTGCCCAAAACCATCAAAGCCACCATTGAACCCACATCACCATCATTTGAGTTAAAATCCATAAAAGTTAAACTGAGAACCCACAGCCTGAATCCCCCAACATGTGCCCCAAACTATGTACATAGCTCATGATAGACCCATACCCAACTACCCGTCCACCATCGTAAGTCGCCACTAAAAAAAGCTGTGATCCAACCCTATAAGGGTGGCTTTATAGAACAAACAAATAGTCTAGACAGAGGAATAGACCTACTACTGGTTACATGGCACAATTAAAAAAGACAAGATGAGTGTTCATGCAGTTTCTAGTCCTAAGCCTACTCTAGTATCAATTGAAGCTATATTGAAAGTCTTCCATGACTTATCTGTGTAGATCAAGTTAATGGCTTCTTCTTGGATGATCGGTTGCATTAGCAATGAAACCACAACTTCACGCACGAGAGACAATAGAGTTGGTAATGAGATCTTGGTGATGAAATATCAATTGTCATCAAAACCTACTGCTAAAAGAGTAATACAAGTGCCAACAGATTTAGATTTGATACAATTTGTTGAAGAAACACTACTTGAGGAGGAGAAAGTTAAAGAGAGTCAAGAAGAGTGCACATGTTGTGAAGAATGAGTTTGATATATTGGCTACTTATCAACCCTCCACGGTACATGAAATGAAAAGGCCTGATATGACTTCCCGAGGATCTTGACGAGGCTGTGACATTTGCAATACTGATTGCAACAATTGATTTTATCATTCCAGATGACTTTAATTATATGGTGGAGCAGAAGGCTTATTTCTTCTTAATGCTACCGAACTTACTACAAGAGTGCAAGTGTCAAACTTAAAAGTTCTTAACCTTAAGCACTTAAAAACTTGAGGCCGAATTTTCCCAAACTAGGGGAAACTGATGCAAGGAGCACAATCAAAACTATTTCAGAATTTATTGTCGCAGATTTTTTACTTATATGGGATACCTAATCTATATTTGGAATTTAAATTTCTGAATTTTGAAGTTGGGCTTTATTGTAGTTGAGGATTTTATATGGCTTGATGTAATCCTTGAAACCTATTAAAAAATAAAGGCTCCAGGAATAGTTTGAGATAGTGCTTTTAAATAAAAAAATTTCGATGAGAAATTTTCAGCTTGGTGGTGATTCCAAGCACTCTAAAGGCGGTGAAGCATAGGTTTTTCCTTTTACATTTTCTTCTTATTTTGCAATCCTGTTTTGCATCACACTTCCTCCTTCCATAAAAAAAGGGTGGAGGGTGAAGTTGTGGGTTCAAAACCATTTTGTGTGTAACTTACCACTAAAAAGAAAAAAAGTATTCAACAATGCCTTCTTGCTCTTAAATTCTGGAAATGCTTTTTGTTTCATCATGTGTTGATGTGTGATAGGTGCTTATTTGCTTTACATCTATTTGAGGTTAAAAGAGAGCAAATGAATAAAATCGATCGGGTTTTGTCTCAAATGTTTTGTACCTGAAGGAATTTTCGGGGAATAACATTGTAAACTAAACTGTAATGATGTATGAATTTTGACCTTGAAAATCTTCCTGCTTTTCTTTCTACACAGCCATTCCAGTTATGTTTGATGTTACAAGTTTTGGTGCTTTATTTGCTAGCACAGATTTTGGTTATATAACTGCTGATATACTTGGTCATTGTATTTGTCACTCTCTCTTAAAATTGTACTTAATTGTTAATAAATTCTTGTACAGGTCATTGGCCTTCAGAAGAAGTCCTTGCTTATTTTTGCTTGTCACATGCAGACATGTTCAGGTTAGTAAAAATGTTATTATTTTGGTCTGTCAGTTTTTTCAAGTAATGGTACGTGTCTGTCTCAAATATTACATTTGCATATGTCAGTCATGCGTGTTTTGTATCAGTTGCTGGCATTTCTCTGGAACATTATCTTTTTTTTTTATAAGATTTCTCTGCATTTTCCTAATTTTTCCAGATCTAAAAGAGTTATTGAGCTTGGATCAGGTTATGGCTTAGCTGGTTTAGTAATTGCTGCAATCACGGAGGCAGTAGAAGTTGTAATATCAGATGGAAATCCTCAAGTTGTTGATTGTATCCTTTTTTTTTTTTTCTATTTTTTGTGACAGGTGTATTCTCAACCATAGGTTAGTTGATAGTTCCCTTTTGATTTAGTCAAGTGAGCAGTTATGTTTTTGGTAAGTCTATTATATTTTGTGATGGTATGTGTGGGTTGATATGTGAAATTGTTGTCAAAGTCTATGGACGTTGTTTTGAGATACCGTTCTTCAACTTAGATTGAATAATAATGCAAATTGCTGCCAATGAGTTTTAGCTCAAATGACACCTCTTCCTCTTGTAAGAATAAGGCAGAGGGTGAGTTCAAGAAATCAAGACTCACTGGATGTGTTTGTAACTTACCAATCAAATAATGCTAATAATGCAAATTGCCAAGACAACTGATAGGACATTGAGGAGTAGAAAAACATGGTGGGACACATGGGAGAGTTCTTGTCCTACACAAAGTGCGGAGTTTGGGTGAAGGAGCAAGAGAAAGACCCATGTGTGGCTTTGTGGATTGCTTGTATCTGCTTGAGGGGATTAGTGGAGGAGAATCATGAATGACAGATTGTCTTGATGGATTACAGTTTTTTCTGATATGTAGATTTTCTAGATGGATAACTGTGTAAGCTTTAAGTTGCTTTTAACCTAATTTTCAGTAGTGGCCCTGAATTTAAATTGATGGCCTGCTCAAGAGTTGGGTTTATGGATGGCATTGGGCTTTCTCAATCTGGACCAATCCCTGCTCATTCTGTCCTCTATTTATTTTTGTTGTTCCCGTTATTATAATATATCCAGTTTTCTAATAGTCTTTATTTGCACACTTTCTGTTATCAAGCTACTGTTTGGTACCATCATTTCCTCCTCTTTTTTTAAAAAAATTTTTTTTTTTTTTTCCTCCAGTTGCCAATATGCATGTTTTAGATTATTTATAGCAACAAGCGACCGCCCCCTTCCTCTTTCTCCTTTTTTTCCTTCTTGACTTTTTTTGGATTCAGATTGAGAGTTCCTTGACATCCAGATATTCAGCGTAATATAGATGCCAATTCTGGAGCATTTGGTGCTACAAGAGTGAGCTCTATGACATTGCATTGGGATCAAGAAGAAATATCAAATATCTCTAATGCTTTTGATGTCATTATTGCAAGTGACTGGTAAGTCTAATTTTTCTAAAGTGTTAGGTTGCTACAATGAATGTCTTGTCTTACCGCTTTCAATCATTTTATAGAGTGAGGAAAATCATCAAATGTGAATCAGGTGATTTTTCCTTCATTGTTTGAAATTGTTTCCCAAGTGCTTTCTGATGCCCAGTGACAAAGACAAGGGTTTGAGTTTCTGATGCTGGGCGTTAGTCATTTATGGGTCCAACCTTTTGAGTGTACACGGCACTCAGCCTCAAATCTATTTGGCAGATGCCTCTTTCCATTGTACATGTTAAGCTTTATAATTGAGTTTGTGAGGTGATTGGGTAAGAATTTTTTTTTGCTTACATTTTTTACTAAGCCAGATATGTCTAAATGTCTAAGTTTTCTTCACTAGTCGACAGAAAAGCACTTGTACGATTTCTCATGTGCATGCCAAGTGTATCTTTTTAATTTCTATGTTTTTATTAAAAAAAATATATCTTTTTTAAATTATGTACTTTGTTATGACATTTTGACAGCACTTTCTTTAAGGAATTCCACAATGGCCTTGCTCGAATCATCGGGTTCTTGTTGAAAAAAGAGGGACCTTCTGAAGCTTTTTTTTTAAGTCCTAAAAGAGGCAATTCATTGGATAAGTTTCTTGAGACAATCAAACAAAGTGCCTTATCTTTCAGTGTAACAGAGAATTATAATGCAGAAGTTTGGAAGCATCATCAGGCATTCATGCATGGCAAAGACTCCTGGCCCAGCTACGAAAAAGATCATTGCTATCCATTATTGGTTAGAATAACAATATGAAATTTTGGATGCTATTGGCCTATTGCCCTTTATTTTCTACATCTATCCTAGGCTGTTGAAGTTCTTGGTTAATTTTTTCCATTGCTGGTTGAGCCATATGGTAGGCATTGATTGTATAATTATTTGTAGGATGCAGGAAATTTTCCATGTACAGATGCATGCTAAATAGACTATTGTTGCCTGCTCCATTATGTAGGTCCTCACTGATTATGGTTTGCCAATTGGAAAGAAAAGCATACAGTGCTACTGTTTCTTTTAGTGTATTATTTTGAACATAATATAGGTGAGTGCACTGAAACTTTTGACAGAAGAATATTCCTTATGTTCATATATAGCATGAAAGTTACAAATCAAAAGCATATTATTTAGATGTCATCGTCTATGAGTAACCAATGGGGAGAAGATCCCCTCCTATTTAAAGTCTTCCAACTAAGGATTATGCACAACAATGTCAAAAGCTATCAGATGCTCAGTGGATCAGTTATAAATTTATAATAGAGTTTATTGAAAGTGGAAGACTTGCTGTTAGCTTTTTAAAGATATGTAGCAGTAGTAGTGAACATGCCTTGTTTGCAGAGTGAAATTAAGAGGTTGTGGCTTAGATTCTTTGCTATTACGAAAGTGAACATTTCCTGCTGGTTAGTTGTCTTAAACTTCTATTTATGGGTACTTAGCTAGTTTCCTTGCTTAAAAGTTGAAACACAATATTTTCTTTGTGGTGCATGGGTACGTTGCTGAAAATTCGGAAAAAAGAAAATAATTGGAACAAAGTGGTGTTTTCTGTGAGAAAACGGTTGCTTATGTAAAATATCAGGTGATTCTTGCCTGGTTCCATTTTTGTACTGAAGTTGATAAAAATAATTACAACAATAGGTGTTGAACTCGAACCTATTGTAAAGAATTTCTTGAACTCGAACTCTTGGAGCATTAACTATACCAGCAATATATATGTTCACCCATAGTTGTCATATTGTACGATATGCGATACGTATCGTATCGTGTGTAAAAAGTTTCATATCGTATCGGCGTATTGTAAGTGTTCATGAATCGTACGATACAGTGTGCGTATCGTATGAATCATATCGTATCGTATCGTAAAATTGTATGTATCGTACAATACATAGACAAATGCTTTAAAATAAGATTTTTTGTTAAAATTTGTACTTTTATTTGAATCTAACAAGTTGTTAGACTTGTTTTTAACACACAATTATTAGTTTACTTAATTTTGTCTACTAAAATAACATATTTATAAGTTTTTTCCCGTCTCTCCTATAATTGGATTACACAGTACACACTTATCTTTCACTTTAATATTTAAAATTTTTTTTATCATTATTGTTACAAGTCCAAGAAACTCTAATGCCAAAAAAAATAATAATAAAAACTATAAAAAATTATTAAAATGAAAAGAACAAGAAGAGATAGTAAATGTTAGTGACGAATGACAATGAAGAAAATTTTAATAAAGAAATAAATTTGCAAAATTATAAATATGATGATAGCGTTGACTTAGATGAAGTTGACTAGGTAATTTGATGAATACGACGAAAATAAATTATTATTTTTGGGTCATTTGTAATATATTATAATTTTTGAATTTAAGTAATTTGAATGTGTATGTTATGAACAAATGCTAGTTTGATTTATTTAGTTAGCTTGTTAAATATTATTACATAAGTGATAAATAAATTAGTTATTAATTAAATATATTCAAAATTTATAATGAATATACCATTTATATATGTATATTTATAATTTTTTATAAATTTTATTAAGTATTTGTGTATCTTACGATACACGATACGATACGATACGATATACGATACGAAAAAATTAAAAATCGATTTACGATACGATTCACATTTTGACAACTATGTGTTCACCCAGTTAAGTGGGTTTCTGGGGTTTGGTTTTATGCTTTTATCGGTCATTATATGCAAATATACGTGAAGATTTATTAAAAATTAATGATTTCTTTTTTGGAGTAATGCTGTACTATTGGCAAATACTACAAGATTGGTTAATCAAGAGTTTCGTGATACAAGTTTAGAGAAAGAGAGACTCGTTAGAAACTCTAACAAGTTTGAATTGGATATATTAAAATAATGGTTGGTCTAGGTTTGTACGGGGTAATGTGTAACTTTTTAATATTAAAAGAGTTGCCACGTCTTCAAATAATGTGGTATTGTTTAGTTAGATACATAGGCAAAGAAATAAATGAAAGTTGACGAGGAAAGAAAATGACTAATAGAATTCACTTGAAATTTTATGTATCAAATGGGTTTAATAAGTAAATTTTAAGGACCAATAATTTATTCCGTTTTAATATTTAGACACTGAAGTCATAGATATTTTACTTATTAAAAAAGTATTTTGGCACTTAGATATTTATAAATAAATAAAAAAGGTGTTCAAGTTTGGCAAAGAGGAGAGAGATATTGAAAGAGCAGAGAACCTTGATGTAACAACTTTAAAAAGAGAACAAATTTCCTTATTAGTTATCACAACACATTGCAAAGAGAGAGAATATAGATTACTAGAGAGAAAGAGAGAGAGAGAGATTGAGATCCATATCTCTGTCGATTTGACTCGTGTGTGAGTGTGAATAGTGGATGGGACTGGATATAAAGGTGGAGAGGCCAACGCAAAATGGACTCAACCCAAGCCACTGGAATGGTGTGTGGAATTGTTAGTGACAATGACTTGGTGGTGGAGTGGAAGATGAATGATAGTTAAGAGAGTAAATGGTGTTCTTCACCTAGCTAGTTCCGATCCTTGTGGTGGCCCTTCCATGGGCAGCTTGTCCGTAGTAAAAGGTTCATACAAATTTACCAATATTCCCTTATTTTGGACTTGGTAACAAAATCTTTTACATATTTACCTTGCTTTCAAGCCATCAAAACTTTATAATTTAGCCAGTATATATTAAGCTTTTCTTTACAAAATTCATAATTAGCAGTTGGCCGTCAGCACTAAGCATGCGATTTTCAAAAAGCATGTTGTACTGCGATATTGTCAGCATAATTTTCCATTGGAATTTCGTTAAAGCCAAAAGTAAAGTATTAGCATTGAATGATCAATACAGAATTTCTCTCTCCCTTGTAGGAGCCCCTCTCTCTCCCTCTATAAGAGCCCTTCCCTCCTCTCCCTCCAGGAAGAGATCCTTGCTTCCCCTCTGTGGGGAACTCCACCCCCCTCCCCCCCCCCCCCCCCCCCAAAACACATTCTTTCTTTCTCAATGGAACAAAACGTGGTTGATGGACTACAAAATCTCTGCCTCACTAAGGAAGAAGAAGCGGAAATACCAATCACAGCACAAAGCAGAGCTGACCTCCTAGAAGAATGCTCGCTAAGTCTGTTTGGATGGCTACTTTCAAATAGGCAGCAAAATCAAAGAGCTCTGAAAAGTACACTAAAAGCAGCTTGGAAGATGGGATCAGAGCTACGAATAGTTGATGTAGGAAATAACATTTTACAATTCAAGTTTGGTTCTAGGTATCAAATGGAATGGGTGGAAAATAATGGGCCATGGAACTTTGAAAACAATTTGCTACTCCTTTGTAGATGGAAGAAAGGTCTCACTTCAGCAAACATAATCTTCACCCACTCCCCTTTCTAGGTTCAACTATAGGGCTTACCCTTTGAGCTCATGTCAGAGGAGGTTGGTCAAGATATTGGAAATAGCTTGGGGCGCTTCATCGAAGTAGACAAACGAGCGTGCCAATCTGACCAAGCAAAGTTTATGCGTATTAGAGTAGACCTCCCAATTGATAAGCCTCTCCGTAGAGGCGGAAACGTTGTGAATAGGGATGGTGAGAAGTTTTGGATCCATTTCAGGTATGAGAGGCTTCCAACATTCTGTTTCCTCTGTGGAAAGCTGGGTCATGATGATAAGCACTGTCAAGCCTTTACAAATTGGCAGAATACCCCGAAACAGTACGGTGAGTGGCTAAAAGCGAATGGAACCTTCAAAGGAGGAAATAACAAACAAAAAAGTTTCTTTGGTAGTAGCCACAACGTAGGAAGTAAAGACAAAGCTGGTGAAAAAGGCCAAACAACAGAGAATATGCCTCAACTCACTCCGGCATACCATGGTGGAGGAAGCACTAGCAACGGTAGCTTTCAAAATTCAAAAAATTCATACATGTCCAATCAGGAGTGGGGATGTGACTTGTCAGACACCCCAATGTGTCAGGCGGCAGAAGATAGGGTCGGATTGGACAAAAAGGAAGTAGGTGACCATGCCTTGAGGCAAAAAGAGGGCCCACGTGATGAGGGGTCATCACCCACCCCAATGGAAAAGTCAGAATCAGATACGTGGGAAATGGCAAGCAATGCTTTATCTAGTAAGAGCCAACGCACACAAGAAGCCGAAAATTCCACGAAGGTCACCAGCCTACAAAAGCCCATGAATTGGGCCCAAACACATGAAGAAACTGCAGACCAAATGGCAGATCAAGAAATAGTAAAAAATCAAAAAGGAAGAAGCCGGATTAAGAAAATTGCCAGAGAGTAAGGACTGGCCCATAGTAAGGAAACAAAGGCCCAAGAACTGGTTATAGGCTTAAAACGTTAGGATGCTCTGATCTTCACAAAGGGAGATGAGAATGTAGTTAGGAAAAAGAAGTGTGAAGGCTTGGTTGGATGTGACAATAAAGATGAAATATCGGCGGTGGCTGCCTTGCAGCACCGCCGGAGGCCATGAATTCACTGGGTTGGAACTGTCGGGGGTTTGGGAACCCCCGGTCAGTTAGAGTGTTGCACGATCTTGTGCGATGCTGGAATCCCAAGATAGTTTTCCTTTCGGAGACTAAGGTAAAAAAAAGGCAGATGGAGAGAATAAAAGAAAGGATTGGGTTTGCAAACAAACTCGTTGTCCCTAGTCAAGGTCGCAGTGGTGGCTTGGCGCTCTTGTGGACGAGAGAGACTGACCTGGAGATTAAAAGTTTTGGCAACCATCACATTGATGCAATTGTCACGGAGGCGAACTCAAATTTCAAATGGAGGATCACTGGCTTCTACAGCCACCCCCAAATGCACTTGAGGCAGAATTCATGGAATTTGCTTGCCTTTCTAAAGAATCAATTTCAGCTCCCATGGTTTTGTTTCGGCGATTTCAATGAAATACTATCAATGGAGGAAAAATCCGGGGGGGCCCCAAGATCCCAAAGTCAGATGGATAGCTTTCGTGAAGTGGTCAATATCTGCAGCTTCAAAGACCTGGGCTATTCTGGGCCAGACTATACTTGGTGCACCATGTAGGCGGGGGACAGAAGGGTTTATTTAAGACTAGACAGAGCGCTAGCAACGAATGATTGGATAGACAAGTTTGGGGAGGTAAGAGTTAGCCACTTAGTTGAGTCCACCTTGGACCATTGTGCATTGCTCATGTCAAACCCCCAAGCTCCTAAGCAACCTCGAGCTCAACGCTTCCACTTTGAGGCTATGTGGACTAAGTGTGAGGAATGCAAAGATATTATTAAGGTAGCTTGGGGTTTTGAGGGTAACTTGAACACGCCAGTAGGTGTGGCTACAGCTCTAAAGGCCTGTGCTACTGATCTTAAGGCTTGGAGCTCAACAACTTTTGGGCGAATCCCGAAGAAAATTCAGGAGAAAAAGAAAAGGCTAAGTTCTTTGGTTCAGCTGGATAGGGATGGTTCATTGGGTGAAGAAATAAACCAGGCAAGGAAGGAAATCAATGCGCTCCTAGACAATGAAGAAATTTACTAGAGTCAGCATTCAAAGGCTCACTGGCTCAAAGAGGGAGACAGGAATACAAAGTTTTTTCATGCTAGGGCCTTTGAAAGAAGGAAACAAAATACTATCTTGGGAATTTGGGATAAAACTGGGAATTGCTGTGGAGACCAAGAAAGTATTGCCAAGACTGCTATTTCCTATTTTGAGGAAATATATTCCACTTCCTCTCCGAATCAGATTGAGAAGGTAACTGATTTCATCCCTGCCAAGGTGACTGACGAAATGAACTCTGAGCTGACCAAAACTTTTACCAAAGAAGAAGTTGTTGCTGCCCTTAAACAATTGCACCCTACAAAATCGCCTGGTCCTGACGGTATGTCAGCACTCTTCTTTCAAAAGTATTGAAGTATAGTAGGTACTAATGTTTCAAATATGGTTCTGAATTTTCTAAATTCTGGCATGTCTCTTTCTGAAATTAATAAAACCAATATTGCCCTTGTGCCAAAAAATAACAATCCTCAAAGAATGACTGATTTCAGGCCAATCAGCCTCTGCAATGTGATTTATAAGCTTATTTCTAAAATGTTGGCTAACCGTCTCAAAGTTATTCTTCCCCATATTATTTTAGAAAATCAAAGCGTGTTTATGGCTGATAGGCTTATCACTGACAATGTCTTGGTGGCCTATGAGATTATGCACTTCCTAAAACACAAAAGGGGTGGGAATGATAGCTTTATGGTTGCAAAACTAGATATGAGCAAAGCATTTGATAGAGTTGAATGGAATTTTATCGAAAAGGTCATGAGGAAGATGAGCTTCAATGAGTACTGGATCAATTTAGTAATGAAATGTATATCCTCGATGTCATATTCAGTCATTATTAATGGTACAGTCCATGGAAACATTGTACCTACTAGGAGGCTCAGACAAGGCGACCCATTGTCCCCTTGTTCCTATTATATGCTAAAGGCTTCTCAGCTCTTATCAATGAAGCGGCAAGAGGACAACAACTAAATGGTATATCCATATGTAGGGGATCCCCAAAAATCACTCATCTTTTATTTGCCGACGACAGCCTTCTCTTCTATAGAACCAACGGTGATGAGTGCAACAAGCTGAAGGAAATTCTCAGAATCTATGAATCTGCCTCGAGGCAGAAGATCAACATTGACAAATCTTCAATCTTCTTCAACCCAAACACTTCCCAAGAACTCAAAGATGAGATCCTGAACATCCTTGGGCCTATGTAAGACTCAAGGCACTCAAAGTACCTTGGCCTCCCCTCCATTATTGGTAGGTCGAAAAAACTGATTTTTGCGGAGATAAAAGAGAAGGTGTGTAGGAAACTGGCTGGCTGGAAAGGCAAATTGCTCTCTTTGGGGGGCAAGGAAGTCTTCATCAAAGCGGTGGCCCAAGCCATTCCCACCTATACGATGAGCTGCTTCCAACTTCCGAAGAGCCTTTGTGAAGACCTTGAAAGAGAGATGAGGAGCTTTTGGTGGGGGCAGAAACAGCAAGAATCCAAAATGGCTTGGATCAGCTGGAATAAAATGTGAAAGCCGAAATCTTTTGGCAGATGGGCTTCAGGAACTTACAAGCTTTTAATCTTGCCTTACTCGTAAAACAAGCTTGGAGGATCCTCACAAACCCAAGCTCCCTGGCAGCTCGTATTTTAAAGGAAAAATATTTCCCCTTCAGTAACATTCTCAATGCAAATTTAGGTAGCAGCCCCTCTTACAACTGGCGAAGCATTTTTAATAGCCTAGAGGTCATAAGGAGTGGAACATGCTGGAGGGTGGGAAATGGACGACTAATCCACATCTGGGAGGACAAATGGCTCCCAACTCCCTCAACATACAAGGTCATCACCCCCCTAGGGCCTTTGAAGATTTTCCCATGGTCTCCTCACTCATTGATCTAGTGACAAAGTGGTGGAAAATCAATGTAGTTAGAGCTTTCTTCTTGCCTTTTGAAGCGAACACTATCCTAAAAATCCCTCTAAGTCATAATATGCCTGAGGACAAGCTCATTTGGATTGGGAATAAAAGGGGTGAGTTCACAGTCAAAAGTGCCTATTTCATTGCAGCCAAGCTCCTAGACAAAAAGGATGAGGGGTAATGCTCTTCCGGAGACCCAAATGCCCAGCTTTGGAAAAAACTGTGGAAGTTAAAACTTCCTGAAAAAATTAGGATCTTCTCTTGGAGAGCTTGTGTGAATGGCCTCCCTATGTTTGCAAACATGGTAGCGAAAGGTATGCAATCTGGTTGTGTTTGTCCTGTTTGTGGGGAGGAGCCTGAAAGTCCAACTCATGCCTTAATCTCTTGTGATTCTGCTCTATCAGTGTGGTTACTATGGCAAGACTGTCCTATACAACTGTTGCTGAATGTGAATGACTTCACAAGTCTTGTTCACCAAATCTGTTCAAGCTCCAGCGCTAAACACCTTGAGTTCTTCTTTGTTATCTCTTGGTCTATTTGGTATAATAGGAACCTGCTAGTTCACAATGAGAAGGGCCTTTCACCCTTGCAAATCTAGGATATGGCAAGAAGTGTTGTTGAGGATTTTCAAGAAGCTATCTCGGTGAAATTACCCCCAAAGCAGCCTTCAAATGGAAGTTGGGTAGCACCATCGCAAGGCCGACCCTAGGCTTAGGCCAATTAGGCCATTGCCTAGGGCCCCCTTACTAGAGAAGGCCCCAAATGTGGGGGCAAATTTTTATTTTTTATTTTTTTTATATATAATTATTTTTGGGAAATATTAAAACATTTTAGTTTACATTTTTTTTTTTCACTATTAAGAAAGCTCAAAGAATTAAGTAATGTTAGAGATAGAGATAAGACAAATTTAAATAAATAGATCTTACAAATAGGTATTAAAAATAGACGTGTTACTAATCACAAGTAATTCAAATAGGAAAATGTTAAAAATACTATAAATTTTACTATATAACTTTTATTTATTTAATTATTTTTATACAAAACAAAAATTCTACTCTAGCCTAATCTAAGTGTATATGTGTACGAAACTCTCTTCTAGAGATTTAAATCTCGGCCATTGCCCCCCATACCTCACAAAAACTTATACTTGTGGAGTGATCACTGCACCAAGAGTGCGTGGCAGTCTCCATAACTTTTATAATTTGATGTGACAATGAATATGATAGATGGATTTCAACAAACTATTGAATGCATTTTTGAATGAATATTTGTGATTGGTGATATATCTTTGTAATTCTCATGTTGTAAATTTTATAATATTTCTTGTATTTTTGTAAGTCTCATGTCATTGATCACATTCATTACAACACCGGTTTGTAGTAAAATTTGTTATAACTTTAGCATTTTCTCAAAAAAAAATCATATTAAAAAGTAAAAAGAATGGATTAAAAAAAATATTAAATAAAATGCTAATTAAATATTATTTAAGTGATAACATAAAAGCCTCATTTAAAAATTTCGCCTTAGTCCTCCAAAACACTTGGGCCGGCCCTGCACCACCGCCTGGTTTTTTCAAAGTTAATGTTGATGATGCGTCATCCTTAGATGGCTTTGGGACCTCAGGTGTTAGTGTGATCATTATTCGTGATGAAGGGGGAAGAGTGGTTGCAGCCCTTAGTAAAGCGCTGCCCTTGCACTACCCTGCAGATTGGACAGAGCTATTTGCCATGGAGCAGGGTGTTCTCTTGGCACAGGAAATGACTCTATCCAATGTCATCTTCGAATCAGATGCTCTCTCGGTCATTCAGGCAATCTCCCAGGATCTCCATGGTGGTGAAATAGGTCATCTGATTCAAGGAATCTAGCTTGCAAAGTCTTCTTTCTTTAGCTGCTCCTTTCATCACGTGAAGAGGGACTACAACAAGGCAGCCCATGTGCTTGCCCAGTTTGCCAAATGTAATCATGCCAGCAATATTTGGAAGGGTGTTACTCCGCCCTTTTTAGATCACCTGATTCAATCAGGCCTTGGTTGATTTTGTGTAGGCTTTGGCCCCTGTTATACTCCTTTTCTTGTGTTAATGAAATATATGTTTTCTTCTCAAAAAAAAAAAAAAAAAAACATTGAATGATCAACTTTTTAATAACAAGAAAGCTTAGAAACTTATCTTATTAAATTTTGAATATAGTCGTGAATACATTAATCTAAAGCAAGATCAAAATACAAAATACCTACTTTTTTTTCTTCTTTGTGTCAAAACACAAGACAAGAATCTATGCGTTTCTATGTACAAAACTTGGGACATGTATTCTATATAAAAGAAACAACTTAGAACAATCTATGTAAACTATTGCCATGTAATGCAGACAAGAAGAAAATGAGCTCCTCATCACTCCCATCGTACTCTACCTGATTTCGCATCCGACGATAACTATCCACAATATCATCTTGCAAAACCTTAGTCCGGCAAAGTGGGCATGTGCCACGACAATATTGTTGTAGCCAGCAATCTAGGCAATCCTTATGGAACGTGTGCTTACATTGCAACTTTCTAATCTTGTCTCCTTCTTTGAATTCAGATAACCACACCGTGCATTCAGTTGACTCGGCCATAATCCTCATTCTTTTAATGAAACGAGTTGTGGGATTGTTTTTTTCAATGAGTTTAAGGTATTGGTTAGTGGTGATTAGGCGTTTATCAGAGTTGGTGCTTAATCCGGTGAGTGAACGGATTAGAAATATGATTTCAAGAAGTAGGAGGGTGAAGAAGACTTTGGTCATGGTTTTGAGGTTGGAGAAGAATTCAGAGAGAGCTTTCATGGCTGCCGCGTGTAGAAGAAAGTGCAGAGGTTATTGCCAAAAGTTAATGAATTATTGATATATACTTAATGTGGCTAGGGGTAGTTGCTATATTTGGTTGGTGCAGGCCGTTTTTTTTGGAGAGAAACATAAGTGTAGTGTTTGGTTGGTGCAGGTTACTTTGTATGATTCGATGTCTTGAACTGTGGGTTCATTGAAAATTGTCGTATTCCATGTCAAGGAATCAAAGTAAACGTGTTAAATTAAACACCTAAAGCTAGAATGAAATAGGGTTTTTAAAACTAATTAAAACTTTCTTATTCTTTTTAAATAGACCCCAAATAAGCTTCTTGTTGTTATTGTTGTTGTTTGTTTTTTCACCACTCTCTCCGTTAGGGAAAGATAGAGGTACGCTTGAACTGTAGGTTACGGTTCTCAGTTTTCTCTTAATGTAGCTACTAGATCTTGCCTCAACAATTTCACACAACGTAAAAAACAAAAAACAAAAAACAAAAGCAAAAAAAAAAAAAAAATGCTAAAATAGGTGCTGATGTATAGGCTTAACATGATCGCATGGTTAATTATTGTCAACCAAATTTTATTTTCAACGAAAATTAGGAAAAGGGTCAAACAGAAGTAGAAGAAAAAAAAAAAAAAAAAACATTGACTCTTCCATTGCATTAGGTATCGGAATTACATTGACTTTGGGCAATACAGCAGCCCAAGTATGAAACCCCAGTCAAAGTACATTTACCACCATGTATTTCTCTCACGTCATTGCGTGCAAATCCATATTGGATTTGAATATTGGGTCTCCTCTGACTGACTCGTCCATTTCAGCATTTTAATTCGCTACCAAAAAAAGTGTATTTGACAGCTACGTGATATTAACGAAAGTGGAAAGATGAGCCACCGAGGGACCAAACAGAAACAGTAGGCCCATTTCTGCTTTCCTAATTGGTTATTACGACAAATTTTCGAAAGGTCATTTCAATCTGATGCGTTTTGTTGAGGGTGTTTTTGACCCGAACGATGTTTGGCTGGAAGAAGAAAGCGATATAGAGAAATGTTTTGTGGACTACTATACTGAGCTCTTCACATCATCGAATCCTGTGGACTTCTCGGAGATCACTGAGGCAGTACAACTGAAAGTCTCCTAGGAAATGAACTCTAGGCTGCTCAGGGAATTCCAAACGGGTGAAGTGTTCCAAGCCTTGAAGCAAATGTACCCCCAAAAAGCTCCCGGCCCCGACGGTATGCCTCCCCTCTTTTTCCAGCATTTCTGGCCCACTGTGGGTAATGTGGTTACTAAATCTGTGCTTGATTTCCTTAACTCTGGCATTATACCCCCAAATTTCAATGCTACTCACATTGTTTTAGTCCCTAAAATTAAAAATCCTAAGAGAGTTTTAGAATATAGACCTATAAGTCTCTGTAATGTAATCTACAAACTGGCCTCAAAAACATTGGCTAATAGACTGAAGAAAATCTTACCTTCTATCATTAGTGACTCACAAAATGCCTTTGTTAATGGTAGATTGATTACTGACAATGTTTTAGTAGCATTTGAATGTATGCATCATATTAGTCAGAGAAAAATAGGGTCCAGTGGTGAGATGGCGGTTAAGCTCGACATGAGCAAGGCTTACGATAGAGTGGAATGGGCATGTCTTGACAAAATCATGGAGAAACTGGGTTTTCACCAAAGGTGGAGGGCTTTAATGATGCAATGTGTTTCCTCGGTCACCTATTCCATTCGAATAAACGGTAAACCAAGGGGACAAATAGTCCCTACAAGGGGTCTGCGCCAAGGGGATCCACTCTCCCCCTATCTCTTTTTGTTATGTGCTGAAGGACTTTCGGCCTTGATCAAAAGTGCAGTGGCCAATGGCAGTGTGGAAGGTTTCTCGGTGTGTAGAAGGGGCCCTAGTATTTCTCATCTTTTTTTCGCAGATGATAGTATTATTTTCTGCAAAGCATCGATGGGGGAATGCGAAGCTCTACAGCGTATACTAAAGGTGTATGAGGTGGCTTCTGGGCAACAACTGAATAGGGCCAAAACATCTTTGTTCTTTAGCCCCAACACGAAACCAGAAATCAAAAATGAAATTCAAGCTAGATTCGGTGTTCAGGTGATAAAGCAACACGAAAAGTACCTCGAGCTGCCTTCTTTGGTGGGTAAGAACAAAAAGAACACTTTTAAAGAAATCAAGGAGAAATTGGCCAAGAAACTTGCGGGGTGGAAGGAAAAGTTTTTGTCAAAAGCGAGGAAGGAAATTTTGATAAAGGCAGTAGCTCAGGCGATCCCAACATACTCCATGAGTTGCTTCAAGATTCCTGATACTTTTTGTGACGAGATGACAAGCTTGATTCGAAATTTCTGGTGGGGTCAGTGCAAGAATGAGAGGAAGATGGCGTGGACTAGTTGGGAAAAACTTTTTACTCCAAAAGCCCAAGGGGGGATGGGTTTCAAACAGCTCAAGCAATTTAATCTAGCTCTTTTGGCCAAGCAAGGATGGAGGTTGCAAACTGGCAGCAAATCGCTCTTGTTTTTGGTCTTTAAGGCAAAATATTTTCCCAACTGTGATTTTGTCCAAGCTACTGTGGGGAACAAACCATCCTTTGTATGGCGGAGTATAATGGCAGCACAAGACATTGTTAGAAAGGGTTTGAGGTGGCAAGTGGGAAATGGAAAGAGTATTCACATATGGCAAGATAAATGGTTACCCACCCCCTCCCATTACAAAGTGATTTCCCCACCCTCCCTGTTACATCCTGTTGCTCGGGTTGAGGAGCCGATTGATCCTGTGACTAGGGATTGGAAAATGGATCTAATCCAAAGGATTTTCCTCCCTCAAGAAGCAGATACCATCAGGGGTATTGCGTTAAGCTCTTATCTCCCTGAGGATATGCAGATTTGGGCAGCCACGGCAAATGGAAGGTTCAATGTCAGGAGTGCATACAAGCTGGCCATGGAATCAGCTCCAGGGAATGGGGCTGCATCTGCCTCGGATAACAGCAATATGAGGAAGTTTTGGAAGTTCCTTTGGAGTATCAACATTCCCCACAAGGTAAAACATTTCGCCTGGCGCTCATGTAAGGAAATTCTTCCCACCAAAGAAAACTTGAAGAGAAGGAATGTAATTGAGAATAGCGGATGTGATTGCTGCCTGGCTCATGAGGAGTCCACAGGTCACCTCTTTTGGAGCTGTAGCCGTACCCAAGAAATTTGGGTAATCTCGAAACTCTTCCCCAGAATCATTGCTTGGCCCGTATTATCTTTTTTGGACTTACTTTGGTTCATTGTTATGGTAGAACAATGGGATCAGTATCGGGTTGAAAAGGTGGTCATGGTGGCTTGGGCCATATGGCAGAACAGAAATGAACTCAG
The DNA here is from genome assembly GCA_028535165.1 of Quercus tomentella. NCBI lineage: Eukaryota > Viridiplantae > Streptophyta > Magnoliopsida > Fagales > Fagaceae > Quercus > Quercus tomentella. Next base: position 3,330,028 of record JAPQVY010000001.1, read on the forward strand.
AGTGGGAGGTAAGGTAAAGAATGGCAGCGCTGTGGTTCAGGGAGCAATGGATTATTTGCAAGAGTATCAAGCCTGCTGCATGAAGGTGGAAGAACACAGTCCAAGTTTGGTTGAGAATTGGACCCCTCCACCCCCTCGGCATTACAAAATAAATGTTGACGGAGCGGTTTTTGGGGCGCAAAAAGCTGCTGGGATTGGGATTTTGATCCGTGATGCTGAGGGCAGTGTGATTGGAGCTTGTAGTAAAAAAATTAAGGCTCCTCTTGGAGCTGTGGAGGTGGAAGCCAAAGCCTTGGAGGCAGGTGTACAGTTTGCAAAAGACTTACTTATCCATGACATTCTCCTTGAAAGTGATTCACTTATCTTGATCAACGCTCTAAAGGAGCTGGCCCCTCCCCCTGCATCTGTTGCTGCTATAATGTACGGTGTCCTTGCTTCCCTTCATGATTTTCGGAGTGTGGAATTGTCCCATGTCCGTAGGCTTGGCAATAGGCCAGCCCATCTTCTAGCAAAGCATGCTTTAGGCATTGCAGATTTTTCTACTTGGATAGAGGAGAACCCTTGTTTTATTGAACAAGCTCTTCTATATGATGTTCTTGTACCCCCTCTTGAGCAATATTAATTTTTGCAGTCTTCCCATCAAAAAAAAAAAAATCTGATGCGTTTTGTCACGTAATTGAGTAAGTCCAATTTGGTGGTCCGGCATGGCTGACCCTTTTGTTTCTTTTACCATACGTTCATGCAGAAGATGTTTTTGTTTTCGGGGTCTGCGATTGGAGAAGGAGCATGTATATCTTATTTCGGGTTCATATGGCATGTCTCTCACAATAAGTTAGATTCATTAGTAGTTTAGTATGTGATTCTCTGTGTTGTGACAGGGCTGGTTGTTGTATACATTCGAAATAGAATATATCATTTTTCGTGTGGCTGGTTCATTAAGGACAATGCTGCTGTCTTCACCCTTTGTTTGATCAAAGATATAGTATCATTTTAATTTATTCAAATTTTCTTTTCGGGGTGTGTAACTGAAGAAGGATATATCTTGTTTTGAGTGCATATAATATGTCTCTTAGAATACGTGACGTCCATATGTGGATCTCACGTGTTGTGAGAAAGCAGGTTTGTGTAATTGGGTTCTAAATAATATTATCAGCAATATTAGCAATCTAAAATAACAATCACATACAAAAGTACAAAATTTACATGGAAAACCCTTTCTTCTTGAAGGAAAAAACTACGAAATAAATTTTGAATAATTTCACTATTATTAAATCAATTATAATAATTCTTGTGTATGTCTCATAGTTAAAGAAAAAATCTCTCTTGTTTTCTTTGCTCTCACACACACTAATTATCTTTCTCAAATGCGGTAACACTTTGCTCTCTCATTTTTATTTTCTTCTCCACACAAAACTTTCTTTTTTGGCTATCTTCTTTCTCTAAGCGGCTCCCTCTTAGCTACTCTTTTTTTCTTTTCTTTTTTTTCTCTTGTGCGGTACCTTTTCCTTTTTTCTTCACTATATAGCACACAATACCTAATAAACCTTATTTATATATAACCCTGCCGCCACACCATCCTTGTAGCACACAAACTCCTACTCAAACACAAATTGGAACTCATGAGGTCTCCTATTTCCAACAGAAGTTTTTCACTACATGGTTTTCTTGCCACAAAATGGGGCTGGACCCACAACAGTTTGTATATGCCTGATATAGGATAAATAATTTTTTGTGTGGCTGGTTATAACTTTCTAACAAGTACAATTATTTTATTAATATTTATTAGAGGAGTACGCATAAGAGAGAAGGGAGGAAAAGAGAGAAAGAGTTAAAAAAAGAAGAAGATGAGGTGTGCATGTGTGAGAGAGAGATGTAATTATGTTAAGTTTTATCAAGGGATCCCACACTGTTATAAATATTTACAAAAATGTAATTAAGTATTATTTAAAAATTGAAAATTGATAAGTGGAGTTCTCTAAATTCACTATTTAAATACCCTAAAAAGGGAAACCTAACTCAAACACTTATAAATGAAATTCCTTATTAAACGCGTTTGTTTTTTTTTTTTTTTTTTTTTTTTGTTTAAACAATATTATTAACAGGAAAAAGAGAGGCAAGAAAGAATTGATCCAACTGCAACAGGATTCAACAGATAATGTGCTGAACAAGTTTCTTCTCAAAATAGAATCCTACGGTTTAGGATTCCCATTACTTCCTCCTCCTCGTAGCATTAGCACGAAAGCGTCCACCACCCATTGGCTTTTGGCTAAGAGGACTAGAACCTAGAGGCAAGGAGGTGAAGGAGGAAGAGGAGAGAGATAGGAGTTGATAAGATGACAGACGTGTGCTATGAAGTTGTGACTGATCAGCCTATCAAAGAATCCTTCTCTCTCTTCGTATGTCAGATGGGGTATATTTTCATGATCTCAAAGCTACTTGACATGGTCCTGAAACGCCTCCGCCTGCCTCGTTTCATACCCGATATTCTGGTAACGAACTACGTCCACGCTCTTTTATAAGATTGTATGCATGAATATTTTTATGTGTGCTTGTTCTTCTTTAGCTACTGCATGACTAAACAAAGAGTTTTAAATTTTTGTAGGCCGGTTTTCTTATTTCAATCTTGAACAAGAATACCTTAATGCAGACATTATTTCCGGAAAATTCAATGATTTTGGTCGAGACATTGGGGCAATTAGGCCTTGTGTTTTTCGTGTTGCTAAACGGGGTGAGAATCCAATGAATGGAACGAGACCTAGTGAGAGCAAGAAAATCTATAGACAATCTGTTCTTGGAATACTTCTTCCAATGGGGATGGGAGTACCACTATACCACTTGGTTCACATCAATGACGTTCGGTTTTCTTTTAGAACTTGCATCATATGGTCCTCAGCTCTCACAGTCACGGGATTCCACGAGCTCACACAAGATCTCAAGGTCCTCCATTCGGATAATGAGGCAGGGTCTGAATCCCAATGCGACGAACACGTCTCTTGGATCCTCATTGCAGTAGTAATTTCAATCAGTACTAACTACAGAAGTCATTCATGGTTTGATAATGTTAGCTGTGAGTATCCAAGTCATACTAAACCCTTCGATAAAAAAAATATGCCGTTTGAGAAAAGACAAATACGACGACAAGTTCATTTTTTTTATTATATGTGGCTCGTTGGTTGCGGGTTTCATGACTGACTGCTTGGGATGTCACTCTATAATCGGGGTATTAATATATGGGCTAAATGTACCGAGAGGAAAATTAACAGAGAAAATATCAAGAAAATTGAGAGGTTTTGTTCAGGGAATTATGTTGCCAATGTTTTTTTGTATAAGTGGTATAAGAATCCAGATCAACCAGGTCCATATATATTTGGCGGTTATAATTTTGGTGACGGCGTGTATTTCTTAGCCTACGTGGCAAGGGAATTATTGCGATTGTTTTACTCAATGCGGGTTGGGAAACGAAGGTAACTAAATATAACTTTGTAATAGTAAGTATATTAATTGGAGTAGTTTGTAGATTAATTTTGTGTGCTAATACGTTGTTTTCTTGGACAGGTTTTAAGTGACGAAGACTTTTCCATCTTACTGATCCCATTGTTGATCGAAATTGCCCGTCGGTAATCCTAATCCCCAAAAACCCTCAACGGTCAGCACCACATTTCCACGTATGTTAATGTGGTGCAAGACCATGGGTCCAAGGATAAAACACGGTTGGCAAGGGTTTTGGGATGCGGCGAACAAACCCCCGGTTCTCTGATATTATTGTGAACATATAGATATCATTGTATTTATCTAGATTGAGAGTGATATGAAAAGTGAAACAACTCAAAGTAACTTTTGTCTATCAGGCCTCATTTCGAAGAGGTGCACTTTAATATATAAAGCCTCATTTCTTATAATATTCAATACCAAGAAGAGGAAGCAAAGGTAAAAAAATTAGGCATAACTACACTATTGACCTTTGAAGTTTACCTTCCCAAAGTAACTAAGAATTTTCTCCAGGCGATGCGGCCGGTCTTTGTATATATATATATATATTTTTTTACTATATTTGTATGACTGATTAATCTCGGATTTTCTAAGATTATTTAAATCCACTTGAGGCTTGTTAGTTTATGTAAAACGAAAATGCACTTTGGACTTGCTGGTTTATACAAAGAAAATTCTAAAATTATTATAAATTTTAATTTACTTGCTGAACTGGAAGCTGGAAAGCAATGCAAAAAAAGGTTTTAAAAAAAAATACTCCTACTATTTATGGTAGTAAAATACTAGACTATTGTACATGAGTTTTAGTAACATAAACCCTAAACGATTTTGGGAAAATTTTTATCAGAAATTGAAAAACTGTCAAAAAGTTTGATAGTTTTTTCAATTCCCAATAAAAATTTTCTTAAAATGAATTCTTAACCAGATCCATTGTACATTTGTATTTTTCTAGTCGGAAGAGATAGAGGCAATAGGTTTTTATTTTTATTTTTTTTGGGTGGGCTCCTTTGGGTAAAAAGTTACTTGTACAGTTGTACCTAATATAGTGATGTTTTTTTTTTTTTTTTTTTTTTTTTTTTTTTTTTTTTGAGAATATAATATGTAACAAACCATAACTTGTAATTTAGATGTTATGTTCAATACCATTAGGCAAGTTATACTATGAGAGACTGTCTCTCTCTCTCTCTCTCTCTCTCTCTCTCTCTCTCTCTTTTATAAATTAAAATTTTTCATAATACTCTGCTAGAGTGAGCGTGGTATAGCCTTATAGGAGACTTAAATGTTGCAAAAAAATTCATTATCAAACCCTCGGAATCTCCTTTTGCACCAAAGAATTGCTACTTTAAGAAGTCAAGCTATAACAACAAAGTTTAACTACTTACTACTGTTACTATTGTACTACTACTCTACTATTATAATTTTCTTAGTGTCATCGAATTAAAAAGCTAGATTATGAATTCACAGGGCACTACACGAGAAGGAAGAGAGGCCCAAGGGTGGATTTACACAGAACCAGTTTTTCCTCATTGCCTTTATTTGCAGCTTCGCTTACTATGTTTTTCCGGGTTACCTATTTCCAATGTTGACTTCCTTTTCCTGGATTTGCTGGATATTTCCTACTTCTGTTCTAGCCCAACAACTAGGTTCAGGGCTTCATGGTCTTGGAATTGGTGCTTTGGGGTTTGATTGGTCTAGTATTTCCTCTTACCTTGGAAGCCCACTGGCCAGTCCATGGTTTGCTACAGCCAATGTTGCTGTTGGTTTGGCACTTGTCATGTATGTCATTATCCCCACAGCTTATTGGCTCAATATCTACAAGGCTAAGACGTTCCCCATATACTCAGATGGGCTATTCACTTCTAATGGCCAAAGCTATGATGTTTCAGCTATAATAGACCCCAACTTTCACATTGACATTGAGGCATACAACCTTGAAGGCCATCTCTATATGAGCACCTTCTTTGCTATAACTTATGGTACCAACTTCACCTGCCTTGCTGCCACTATTGTTCATGTGTTTCTCTTCCATGGAAGGTAAGCCACATGTCTCTGTTTGAATAGTTCATTTGAAATTTGCAATGAATTGTTTCCTGATTGTTGTTAGGTGGGCTTCACTTAGTTGCTCATCATAGATTATGGATAATTGTTGGTCATATAATATCCTAGGACATGCACCTACTAATGACTTTTAACTCTTTTGCCAATACTGACTATGGTAAAGCTTTAGGATGTCTCTGTAATTGTAGCATCCAAAGAAAATGGAGAGTTGGATGAATTTAAAATGTTACTTTTCATATAAGACAACAATTTATAAAGCAGATACTATTTGACTGTATGCCTTTGTGTGTTTGTACATGTACTGATGTACATGCAATATGGAATGGCTCTCCTTAAATTGACAAAGATTTAGTTAGTACCTTTATATATTAGGATTCACCGCATAATTATCATCAAGAAAACTTCATGATTATGTCATGTTAATCACCTTTCATTTTGAAATTCAGTCCTCACAAAAAAAGTGAATTTGAAGTTTTCTGCCTGCATCTCAAACTCCTCTAATTTGTACATCAAGCCGGTGCAATCAAAGAGAGGCAACAAGGTCAGGGTGAACTAAGTTATAGCCTTATACATTGTATTTTATTCAGCAAATTACTCAATACTTTCAAGGGTGTAGTGAAATATGGCAACTAAGCAAGTCTGCCCTCTAAGAGAAGAAGATGGATGTGCACTCAAAGCTCATGAGAAAATATAAGCAAGTTCCTCAATGGTGGTTCATGTGCCTACTTTTGGTTAACATTGTGGCTACCATATGTGCCTTCCAGTTCTACAATGATCAACTCCAATTGCCATGGTAGGGCATCTTGCTTGCATGCAGTCTTGCCTTATTTTTCACTCTTCCTGTTGGAGTCATCACTGCCACAACAAATCAGGTATGTCTCTGCACTATTTTACAAATTCTACATATACATTTAATGGTATTCTGCCACAACCATATTCATATTTGAGTGGAGATTTGGGGTGTTTTTATTTTTCTTTTCACTCGCTATTATCAATTCTTGCTGGAGTTCATGGAAAAGTTACAATGATGTATTGGTCATTACATGAAGATTCCTCCAAGAGCAATGTTCATGGCACAGGTTAGTATCCTATTCATTCTTTTTCACAACTACGAATGGAAATGTGCATTTGTCACTTTATGATCAGTAAAATGACAATCATCAATTTATTTATTCTCGACCCTTGATTATCATAACAATGATTCTATTCAGGTCTTAGGTACAATAATAGCAGCATTTGCGCATTTGGGAACAGCTTGGTGGCTAGTGGACAACATGCCAAACATATGCGATAGGGCATTACTTCCAGCAGGTAGCCCATGGACTTGCCCTTCTGATCATGTATTCTATGATGCTTCTGTCATCTGGGGTCTAATTGGGCCTCAAAGAATTTTTGGAGATCTTGGCTACTACTCTGGCATCAACTGGTTTTTCTTAGTTGGTGCGATAGCTCCTGTCCTAGTTTGGTTGGCACACAAAGCCTCACCAGATAGGCAATGGATTAGGCTTATCACTATTCCTGTGCTCTTAGGGGCAATAATTGAAATGCCCCCAGCCACCGCTGTCAACTACACCAGTTGGATTCTTATTGGTTTCGCCTCAGGCTTTATTGCTTACAGGTACTATCGCAACTTGTGGAGTCGTTACAATTACGTGCTCTTTGGGGCACTTGATGCTGGATTAGCCTTCATGGGAGTACTACTATACTTGTTTTTATACAATCTGTAGCTCCCTAACATTCAGCATAAAAAATAAAAACCGTAGCTCTCTATCCGCCTCTAGATATTCAACACTAACCGACTAACTGCCTTTAGCTAACTAACTGTACACCCTCCCACAATATTACTCTACACACAATTACAATTGTACAGATAGATGCCTAACATTTTGTTTTTTTTTATAGCTAGTAATTGGGTTCTTGATCTTACTTCCCATCCTAGACATGGACTAGGTGGAGAAAGATTAGGAGTAGCCCCCAGTTTAGGTCCAAAAAACACACTGATAAAAAATTTTACATACTAGACATTGGGAACGGAGTTAGAGTATACACTTGGAAAGAAGTAAGGCACTCAAGCCTGCCCAACCAAATGGGCTAACCTCCACTCACATATTCTATAGCCTAATTCTATTAAGGATATCCCTAATAGACTACTAATCATGCATTCAAACATAAAATATCTGCAAGCACATATGACCAAACAAGATTGAAAATTATTAGTATTTATTTTTTTTAATGGAAGAGCCAAAACTAACTGTAATCAATCTAATGAAATCTGATGGAAGACTTGAATTGAATAAACTTGAAAGTTAGAGAATTGAATTGAATTGAATGAAAGTGACATTAGGGAAATGAATTGAATTTTAGACAAAGTTAGTTGCAATTTGTAATTTAGCCTTAATATTTTATAACCTTACTTATCCAATATGTGCCCTCTTGATAATTTTGAATTTAACCCAGCATAATTATGACATGTCATTAATTTAAATTAATTCCTCATGGCATTAATCAATGAATTGTTCATAATCTCATGCAATTAGACTTAATCGTGCGAATGCATATTATCTGTTGAAATTTGATTTGATTGTAAGTTTTTATCCAGTAGTCCTATTGGAGTCCACGACATATCATTGTGATCGTTGAGATTTCAAGATTTGTTTTATGTGAAGTAATTAGAAACCTAATAGTTGAAATTATGATTTTGCCCTTAGGATATGAAAATTATCATTTTAGCTTTGGACGAAGTTAAATGTAATTTGTGAAATAAGATGTTTACAGGTTATGAATAATTATTTCTTGGCAATAACTATTTCTCAAATTGAAAATAGTCATTCAATTACTAAAATGGTTGAATTAGCTATTCTATAAGGACAAAGTTTAGCTACAAAATTGGTTGTAACTTAAGACTACAAACTCACTCAATAAAATAAATACTACAACATATTTTGAAAATCTAACCGTTGAATTGCATGTTCTTTACGCCCTTAATACACATATTAAATTTTGTGTCAATCAGATATCATTTACTATATAATCTATAAGTTTATATTTTGTGCATAATTTTAAATTACAAACACAATCTCCATTCCCAAAAGATAGGTAAAGAGAAAAAAAGAAAAGAAAAAAAAAAAACTATTAATCTCCAAACATGCCCTTTTGGGTTAGTTCAAATATTACATGAACATGATAATAAAGCGAATAGGAAAAAGCTTGAGTTGAGCTTTCTGCTATGGAAACTCGTAGAACCACTGGCAAGGCCTCGTCCCTCAGATGGCAAATCCTTCGCCAAGCCCTTCTTCGTCGGCCCCCTCTTCATATTCCTGGTCTCTCTCTCTCTCTCTCTCTTTGATATTCTTTTTTTTTTTTTAATTATTAAATTAATTAATTTTCTCGTTATGTTAGTTAGTAACTACAACTTACAAATCCTAATCTTCCTTGTGATTATTGGTTTCGCTTGCAGAAGAAGACCAATCTGAAACGAGCATCAAGAGCATTTCAAGGAAGACCACGCGCGGCTTCAACTTGATTCCCTGTCAATTAGTGGAACAAAACGACGCCGTTGCCGTTGAAGAAACGAATCCCTCCGGCTCAGATGATCACCCTAGACCTAGAGAAGCTCGCTTGTGCTACACGTTGCCCATTGAAGGAGCTCCCACACTTTTTCTCACGTGAGTTTCTCTTGCTTTTTCTGCTTATCAATTTCCACATTTTCATATTATATTGTGTTTTGTAGTTATATGTAAAAGTTACTTTGAGATTGATTGATCACAGCCATTATTTTGTTTTAAATACACACATTTCGCTTACTCGGTGCATATTGAAGGATAGATCAAAAGTGGGTTTGTTGTATTTTTTGAAAATAATGGAAAGAAGTGACTGGGCATGCGTAATTCATAGTATGTATTGGTGTGCGGTTATCATTTTGGATTAATGTTGTATCTCTAGTTTAAGGTATAATTGCAATGTGTTAACATAAAATTTGCATGTTTTGGGGTGTGAAAATATTTCTAATGTCTGGACTTTATACAGCCAAAGAGTGGACGAACGTGCTGACCTCGGTGATTTTGAGATCTGCAATAGATACAATGTTGACAACACTGGGCTTGTCTGTAAGTTTCTTTTCGTTGTACACGAACTTGTTCTTGGACTAGGCTTTCTGCTTAAAGAAGGGTGTCTTTAAAAACTTTGGTTTTTATTGTTAAATTGGTTAGTTTGACACTGTTATCTGTTTTGAATATTCTTCTATAGTTGCAAGAAAGGGGTGAGAAATAGCTCTGGTTCATTGTAGGGAAGTATGGATTCTCGCATGTTTTGAAATTGCTAGATTGAGGGATTAGTTGGTGAATATAGAATAGGATTCACCTTTGACTGTTTTCATTAGACCCTGCTAAAAAAAATGTCAGGGAGGGTGATTTCATTTGTATAGAGGGGGAGCTTTGGCAATAGAAACTTGAATTTGATTTTGGCGCAAGATTTTGCATGATTCATATTGAAAATGGGGAACCCAGATATTTTGATTTCACTGATCATGACCTCCCTTCTTCACATGTGATCATTCGGTGTATGCTTCTCTCATAGTCTCATTGATTAAATGTCTCTTGAGAATCTTTTGTTTCAAAATAGCTGTGTGATTATTAGAGGAAGTAAATCCTTAAGGCCAGTTGGTGTGCACAACCATGAAGAGCAGTTAGTCATTGTTTTATATCAATTTCAAGTTAATGGTTTTGTTTGTCGCTTGATAAGTAATCCATTTTTCTGTTATGACTCGTTGAAAATTGGTTTTGGAGTTTCAGCGCATATGCTATTTTCCAAGGCATTAGCTGCACAAAGCTTTATATGCTATGTTTGCTGAAAGGAACTGCAAGGAAGCATTGTATTAATGAGGCTCATAAAACAAAAGGATTTCTATTATAGTTTAACTTTTCTTGGCTTTATCCTTTTTCAAGTTACAGTTAATAGTTATGTTGGTAGAATTTATTTTTAATTTTTAATTTTTAATTTTTAAATAAATGGACAAAACTCCTCTTTAGTCCTTCTCTCATATTTGAAGCAACATATCATAGAATGTTAAGCCCAAGTTCATGTTTTGTAGTCAGCTTCCCAACTCAACATCTTGAAAGCTTCTTCACAGTTAACTAGGCATAGCTTGGTATGGTTAAACCACCCTCTTTGCAATTCTATTCAATCTAGGGTCAAATTATATAGCCTACCAATGAGCTTTGATTATGGTACTTTGATTGAAGGAGCTCAAAAAAACTATTTCAGAATTTATTATCTCAGTTCTTTTAATTATTCGGGATACCTAATCCATATTTGAATTTTGGAATTTGAATTTAGGCTTTAATTTTTGAATTTTAAAATTTGAATTTGGACTTTATTGTAGTTTAGGATTTTATGGGATGAAATTTTGGCTTGATGTAATCCTTGAAGCCTATTAAAAGGAGGCTTTACGAACAAGTTGGGAGAAACTGATGGTAGAGACATGACTGGAATTGGGGAGACTTACAAGATTGAGCCCCAATGAATTTTTTATATAAAAAATTTTTGATGATAAATTTTCTCATTATCTTGGTGGTGATTCCAAGCACCCTTAGTTGGTGAAAAGTAGGGTTTTCCCATTTTTCTTTTTCCTCTTATTTTTGCAACCCCGTTCTACATCAACTTGGTATGGAAGCATACTCCAATCCCATGTCACTGCCCAAAACCATCAAAGCCAACATTGAACCCACATCACCATCATTGAGTTAAAACCCATAAAAGTTAAACCGAGAACCCACAGCCTAAACCCCCCAATCTGTGTCCCAAACTATGTACATAGCTCATGATAGACCCATACCCAGCTACCCATCCACCATCGTAAGTCACCACTAAAAGCTGTGATCCAACCCTATTAGGGTGGCTTTATTGAACAAACAAATAGTCTGAGACAGGGGAATAGACCTACTATTACATGGCGCAATTTAAAAAAGATAAGATGAGTGTTCATGCAGTTTCTAGTCCTAAGCCTACTCTAGTACCGATTGAAGCTATATTGAAAGTCTTCCATGACTTTTTTGTGTAGATCAAGTTAATGGCTTCTTCCTGGATGATCGGTTGCATTAGCAATGAAACCTCAACTTCACGCACGAGAGACAATAGTGTTGGTAATGAGATCTTGGTGATGAAATATCAATAGTCATCAAAACCTACTGCTAAAAGAGTAATACAAGTGCCAACAGATTTAGATTTAATACAATTTGTTGAAGAATCACTACTTGAGGAGGAGAAAGTTAAAGAGGGTCAAGAAGAGTGCACATGTTTTGAAGAATGAGTTTGATATATCTGCTACTTATCAACCCTCCATGGTACATGAAATGAAAAGGCCTGATATGACTTCCAGAGGATCTTGATGAGGCTGTGACATTTGCAATACTGATTGCAACAATTGATTTTTATCATTCCAGATGACTTTAACTATATGGTGGAGCAGAAGGCTTATTTCTTCTTAATACTGCCGAACTTGCTACAAGAGTGCAAGTGTCAAACTTAAAAGTTCTTAACCTTAAGCACTTAAAAACTCATGGCCGAGTTTTCCCAAGCTAGGGGAAACTGATGCAAGGAGCACAATCAAAACTATTTCAGAATTTATTGTCGCAGATTTTTTACTTATATGGAATATCTAATCTATATTTGGAATTTAAATTTCTGAATTTTGAAGTTGGGCTTTATTGTAGTTGAGGATTTTATATGGCTTGATCTAATCCTTGAAACCTATTAAAAAATAAAGGCTCCAGGAATAGTTTGAGATAGTGCTTTTGAATAAAAAAATTTCAATGAGAAATTTTCTCATCAGCTTGGTGGTGATTCCAAGCACTAAAAGGCAGTGAAGCATAGGTTTTTCCTCTTACATTTTCTTCTTATTTTTCAATCCTGTTTTGCATCACACTTCCTCCTTCCATAAGAAAGGGTGGAGGGTGAAATTGTGGCTTCAAAACCATTTTGTGTGTAACTTACCACTAAAAAGAAAAAAGTATCCAACAATGCCTTCTTGCTCTTAAATCCTGGACATGATTTTTGTTTCATCATGTGTTGATGTGTGATAGGTGCTTATTTGCTTTACTTCTATTTGAGGGTTGAGGTTAAAAGAGAGCAAATGAATAAAATTGATCAGGTTTTGTCTCAAATGTTTTGTACCTGAAGGAATTTTCGGGGAATAACATTGTAAACTAAACTGTAATGATGTATGAATTTTGACCTTGAAAGTCTTCCTGCTTTTCTTTCTTCACAGCCATTCTAGTTATGTTTGATGTTACAAGTTTTGGTGCTTTATTTGCTAGCACAGATTTTGGTTATATGACTGCTGATATACTTGGTCATTGTATTTGTCACTCTCTCTTAAAATTGTACTTAATAAATTCTTGTACAGGTCATTGGCCTTCAGAAGAAGTCCTTGCTTATTTTTGCTTGTCGCATGCAGACATGTTCAGGTTAGTAAAAATGTTATTATTTTGGTCCGTCAGATTTTTCAAGTAATGGTACGTGTCTGTCTCAAATATTACATTTGCATATGTCAGTCATGCATGTTTTGTATCAGTTGCTGGCATTTCTCTGGAACATTATCTGTTTTTTACTTTAATTATTTTTTTTTTATAAGATTTCTCTGCATTTTCCTAATTTTTCCAGATCTAAAAGAGTTATTGAGCTTGGATCAGGTTATGGCTTAGCTGGTTTAGTAACTGCTGCAATCACAGAGGCAGTAGAAGTTGTAATATCAGATGGAAATCCTCAAGTTGTTGATTGTATCCTTTTTTTTTCATTTTATTTTTCTATTTTTTGTGACAGCTGTATCCTCAACCATAGGTTAGTTGATAGTTCCCTTTTTGATTTAGTCAGGTGAGCAGTTATGTTTTTGGTAAGTCTATTATATCTTGTGATGGTACGTGTGAGTTGATATGTGAAATTGTTGTCAAAGTCTATGGACATTGTTTTGAGATACCGTTCTTCAACTTATACTGAATAATAATGCAAATTGCTGCCAATGAGTTATAGCTCAGATGATACCTCTTCCTCTTGTAAGAATAAGGCAGAGGGTGAGTTCAAGAAATCAAGACTCACTGGATGTGTTTGTAACTTACCAATCAAATAATGCAAATTGCCAAGACAACTGATAGGACATTGAGGAGTAGAAAAACATGGTGGGACACGTGGGAGAGTTCATGTCCTACACAAAGTGCAGAGTTTGGGTGAAGGAGCAAGAGAAAGACCCATGCGCGGCTTTGTGGATTGTTTGTATCTGCTTGAGGGGATTAGTGGAGGAGAATCATGAATGACAGATCGTCTCGATGGATTACATTTTTTTTCTGATAAGTAGATTTTCTAGATGGATAACTGTGTAAGCTTTAAGTTGCTTTTAACCTAATTTTCAGTAGTGTCCCTGAATTTAAGTTGATGGCCTGCTCAAGAGTTGGGTTTATGGATGGCATTGGGCTTTCTCAATCTGGACCTCTCCCTGCTCATTCTGTCCTCTATTTTTTGTTGTTGTTGTTGTTGTTATTGTCCCCGTTATTATAATATATCCAGTTTTCTAATAGTCTTTATTTGCACACTTTCTGTTATCAAGCTACTGTTTGTTACCATCATTTACTCCTCCTCTCTCTTTTCTTTTTTCTTTTTTTTTTCGTTTTTTAATTTTTTTTCTTTTCTTCAATTGCCAACATGCATGTTTTAGATTATTTATAGCAATAAGCAACACCCCCCCCCCCCCCTCCCCCCCCCCTTCCTTCCTCTTTCTCCTTTTTTTCCTTCTTGACTTTTTTTGGATTTAGATTGAGAGTTCCTTGACATCCAGATATTCAGCGTAATATAGATGCCAATTCTGGAGCATTCGGCGCTACAAGAGTGAGCTCTATGACATTGCATTGGGATCAAGAAGAAATATCAAATATCTCTAATGCTTTTGATGTCATTATTGCAAGTGACTGGTAAGTCTAATTTTTCTCAAGTGTTTAGGCTGCTACAATGTATGTCTTGTCTTACCACTTTCATCATTTTATAGAGTGAGGAAAATCATCAAATGTTAATCAGGTGATTTTTCCTTCATTGTTTGAAATTGTTTCCCAAGTGCTTTCTAATGCCCAGTGACAAAGACAAGGGTTTGAGTTTCTGATGCTGGGCTTTAGTCATTTATGTGTCCAACCTTTTGAATGTACACGGCACTCAGCCTCAAATCTATCTGGCAGATGCCTCTTTCCATTGTACATGTTAAGTTTTATAATTGAGTTTGTGAGGTGATTGGGTAAGAATTTTTTGTTGCTTACATTTTTTACTAACCCAGATATGTCTAAATGGCTAAGTTTTCTTCACTAGTCAACAGAAAAAGCACTTGTACGATTTCTCATGTGCATCCCAAGTGTATCTTTTTAATTTCTATGTTTGTATTAAAAAAAATATCTTTTTTAAATTATATACTTTTTTATGACATTTTGACAGCACTTTCTTTAAGGAATTCCACAATGGCCTTGCTCGAATCATCAGGTTCTCGTTGAAAAAAGAGGGACCTTCTGAAGCAATATTTTTAAGTCCTAAAAGAGGCAATTCATTGGATAAGTTTCTTGAGACAATCAAACAAAATGCCTTGTCTTTCAGTGTAACAGAGAATTATAATGCAGAAGTTTGGAAGCATCATCAGGCATTCATGCATGGCAAAGACTCCTGGCCCAGCTACGAAAAAGATCATTTCTATCCATTATTGGTTAGAATAACAATATGAGATTTTGGATGCTATTGCCATTTATTTTCTACATCTATCCTAGGCTGTTGAAGTTCTTGGTTAATTTTTTCCATTGCTGGTTGACCCATATGGTAGGCATTGATTGTATAATTATTTGTAGGATGCAGGAAATTTTCCATGTACAGATGCATGCTAAATACACTATTGTTGCCTGCTACATTATGTAGGTCCTCACTGATTATGGTCTGCCAATTGGAAAGAAAAGCATACAGTGCTACTGTTTCTTTTTAGTGTATTATTTTGAACATAATATAGGTGAGTGCACTGAAACTTTTTGACAGAAGAATATTCCTTATGTTCATATATAGCATGAAAGTCACAAATCAAAAGCATATTATTTAGATGTCATCGTCCATAAGTAACCAATGGGGAGAAGATCCCCTCCTATTTAAAGTCTTCCAACCAAGGATTATGCACAACAATGTCAAAAGCTATCAGATGCTCATTGGATCGGCTATAAATTTATAATAGAGTTTATTGAAAGTGGAAGACTTGCTGTTAGCTTTTTAAAGATATGTTGCAGTTGTGATTCTTGTGAACATGCCTTGTTTGCAGAGTGAAATTAAGAGGTTGTGGCTTAGATTCTTTGCTATTACGAAAGTGAAAATTTCCTTCTGGTTAGTTGTCTTAAACTTCTATATTTATGGGTACTTAGCTAGTTTCCTTGCTTAAAAGTTGAAACACAATATTTTCTTTGTGGTGCATGGGTACGTTGCTGAAAATTGGGAAGTAAGAAAATAATTGGAACAAAGTGGTGTTTTCTGTGAGAAAACGGTTGCTTATGTAAAATATCAGGTGATTCTTGCCTGGTTCCATTTTCGTACTGAAGTTGATAAAAATAATTACAACAATAGGTGTTGAACTCGAACCTATTGTAAAGAATTTCTTGAACTCGAACTCCTGGAGCATTAACTATACCAGCAATATATATGTTCACCCAGTTAAGTGGATTTCTGGGGTTTGGTTTTATGCTTTTATCGGTCATTATATGCAAATATACGTGAAGATTTATTAAAAATGAATGATTTCTATTTTAGAGTAATGCTGTACTATTGGCAAATACAAGATTGGTTAATCAAGAGTTTCGTGATACGAGTTTGGAGAAAGAGAGACTCGTTAGAAACTCTAACAAGTTTGAATTGGGTATATTAAAAAAATGATTGGTCTAGGTTTGTACGGGGTAATGTGTAACTTTCTAATATTAAAAGAGTTGCCACGTCTTCAAATAATGTGGTATTGTCTAGTTAGATACATAGGCAAAGAAGTAAATGAAAATTGACGAAGAAGGAAAATGACTAAAAGAAATAAATGAAAATTGACTAAGAAGGAAAATGACTAAAATAAATAAATAAAAGTTGACGAGGTAGGAAAATGACTAATAGAATTCACTTGAAATTTTATGAATCAAATGGGTTTAATAGTTAAATTTTAAGGATCAATAATGTACTGAGTTTTAATATTTAGACACTGAATACTTACAGATATTTTAATATTTTATTTTTTTTGAGAAACATCCCCCTCGGGATAATGATTTTATTAATGTATTCTTAAAAGATCAAGTTGATAAACATCAAGAACATCTGGAGGAACAGACTCCATCCAGACAAGAAAAGGATTACTGATAGCCGGTCTAGCAAGTTTGTGGGCAACACAGTTCCCTTCCCTATGAATATGCTTAACTGAAATAAAGGAAAAGCTAGAAAACAAAAGCTTAATATCTTGCAGTACATGACCCATATAAGAACAATCCATATAGTCACCAAGAATAGCCTTAATAACCGTTTCAGAGTCACCCTCCATAACCATCTTGTCAAACCCAAGTTCCTTTGCAAACACCAAAGCCTGCCAAGTCGCTAACACTTCCACCATCTCCACCGAAGCAGGTGATGGAATTTGTTGTGAAAGAGCAGCCATAACTAATCCTTGCTCATTCCGGATTATCACACCGATGCCAGCTAGTCCATCCTGTGAGAAGATTGTACCGTCAAAGTTCGCCTTCACACATGGCGCAATAGGAGGCCTCCATTTAACTGCACGGGCTGTCCTTGGGATCACAGTATGAGTGGGGCGAAGTTGCTGGAATTCTTGAAGCGCACCATAAGCCTTGGAAGCAATCTGACAGACCGGTACAATAGGCTCTCCCACACGAGCCTTGTTTCGACGCTGCCAGATTTCCGATATCGTCACAGCAAACAACTCCAATGAGGATTTATCTGTAGACGCACGTTCAAGTACCTCAAGAAAACTAGAACTGAAGCCCGTTTCTGTCACTAGCTTGCTAAAGGTGTTCAAGTTTGGCAAAGAGGAGAGAGATATCGAGAGAGCAGAGAACCTTGATGTAACAACTTAAAAAAGAGAACAAATTTCCTTATTAGTTATCACAACACATTGCAAAGAGAGAGAATATAGATTACTGGAGAGAGAGAGAGAGAGAGTGGAGACGCCAACGCAAAATGGACCCAACCCAAGCCACTGGAGTGGTGTGTGGAATTGTTAGTGACAATGACTTGGCGGTGGAGTGGAAGATGAATGAGAGTTAAGAGAGTGAATGGTGTTCTTCACCTAGCTAGTTCTGATCCTTGTGGTGGCCCTTCCATGGGCAGCTTATCCATGGTAAAAGGTTCATACAAATTTACCAATATTCCCATATTTTGGACTCAGGTAACAAAATCTTTTACATATTTACCTTGCTTTCAAGCCATCAAAACTTTATAATTTAGCCAATATATATTAAGGTCTGGCTTTTGTCCAATGATTACTAGACTCGTTAGGATACGGACACGTGTCCAGTCATGAACGCGTATCCGTATCACAACGTGTTCAGTGGTACTGATCACTAGACACAAGCTCCACCCTATATATTAAACTTTTCTTTACAAAATTCATAGTCAGCAGTCAGCACTAAGCATGCGGTTCTCAAAAAGCATGTTGTACTGCGATATTGTCAGCATAATTTTCTATTGGAATTTTGTTAAAGCCAAAAGTAAAGTATTAGCATTGAATGATCAACTTTTTAATAACAACAAAATCTTTTACATATTTACCTTGCTTTCAAGCCATCAAAACTTTATAATTTAGCTAGTATATATTAAACTTTTCTTTACAAAATTCATAGTCAGCAGTCAGCCGTCAGCACTAAGCATGCGGTTCTCAGAAAGCATGCTGTACTGCGGCATAATTTTCCATTGGAATTTCGTTAAAGCCAAAAGTAAAGTATTAGCATTGAATGATCAACTTTTTAATAACAAGAAAGCTTAGAAACTTATCTTATTAAATTTTGAATATAGTTGTGAATACAAACATTAAACTAAAGCAAGATCAAAATACAAAATACCTACCTTTTTTTTCTTCTTTGTGTCAAAACACCAGACAAGAATCTATGCGCTTCTATGTACAAAACTTGGGACATGTATTCTATATAAAAGAGACAACTTAGAACAATCTATGTAAACTATTGCCATGTAATGCAGACAACAAAAAAACGAGCTCCTCATCACTCCCATCGTACTCTACCTGATTTCGCATCCGACGGTAACTAGCCACAATATCATCTTGCAAAACCTTAGTCCGGCAAAGTGGGCATGTGCCACGACAATATTGTTGTAGCCAGCAATCTAGGCAATCCTTATGGAACGTGTGCTTACATTGCAACTTTCTAATCTTGTCTCCTTCTTTGAATTCAGATAAACACACCGTGCATTCAGTTGACTCGGCCATAATCCTCATTCTTTTAGAGAAACGAGTTGTGGGATTGTTTTTTTCAATGAGTTTAAGGTATTGGTTAGTGGTGATTAGGCGTTTATCAGAGTTGGGGCTTAATCCGCTGAGTGAACGGATTAGAAATATGATTTCAAGAAGTAGGAGGTTGAGGAAGACTTTGGTCATGGTTTTGAGGTTGGAGAAGAATTCAGAGAGAGCTTTCATGGCTGCTGCAGAAGAAAGTGCAAAGGATATTGCCGAAAGTTAATGAATTATTTATATACTTATATGTGGCTAGCTAGTGGAAGTTGCTATGTTTGGTGCAGGCCTTTTTTTTTTTTTGGAGAGAAAGATAAGTATAATGTTTGGTTGGAGCAGGTTACTTTGTATGACTCGATGTCTTGAATTGTGGGTTCATTGAAAACTGTCGTATTCCATGTCAAGGAATCAAAGTAGACGTGTTAAATTAAACACCTAAAAGCTAAAATGAAATAGGGTTTTTAAAACTAATTAAAACTTTCTTATCCTTTTTAAATAGACCCCAAAGATAGAGGTACGCTAGCTTGAACTGTAGGGTACGGTTCTCAGTTTTCTCTTATGGCAGCTACTATAAATCTCAATATGATCTGGCCTCAACAATTTCATATACACAACGTAAAAAACAAAAAACAAAAAACAAAAACAATAAAATAAAATAAAATAGGTGCTGTATAGGCTTAACATGATCACATGGTAATTGTCAACCAAATTTTCTTTTCAATGAAAATTAGGAAAAGGGTCAAACAGAAGAAAAAAAAAACGGAAAAAAACATTGACTCTTCCAGTGCATTAGGTATCGCAATTTATGAGACTTTGGGCTGGGCAGCAGCCCAAGTATGAAACCCCAGTCAAAGTACATTTACCACCAAGTATTTCTCTCACGTCATTGCATGCAAATCTATATTGGATTTGAATATTGGGTCTACTCTGACTGACTCATTCATTTCAGCATTTTAATTGGCTACCAATAAAAGTGTATTTGGCAGCTACGTGATATTAACGAAAGTGGAAAGATGAGCCGTCGAGGGACCAAACAGAAACAGTAGGCCCATTTCTGCTTTCCTAATTGGTTATTACGAAAAAATTTCGAAAGGTCATTTCAATCTGATAATGCGTTTTGTCACGTGAATGAGTAAGTCCAATTTGGTGGTCCGGCATGGCTGACCCTTTTGTTTCTTTTACAGTACATTCATCATGCAGAAGATGTTTTTGTTTTCTTTTCGGGGTGTGTGATTGGAGATGGAGCATCTTATGTCCGTATGGCACGTCTCTCACAATAAGTGGAATTCATTAGTAATTTAGGTAGAGTTTGATATTAACTTAAAAAATAAAAAATCAACTTATTTTATTATTTAGATTATTTTTATTATTATTTATGAGTTTTCTTGTATTTTTTTTACTATTTATAGGTTATGTACTATTTCAGTTTACTTTTATTTTTATCTATAATATTTTCAATAAAATTTTTAAATTTTATCTAAATAAACTGTTTCCAAACAAACGATTAATATGTGATTCTACGTGTTGTGATAAAGCTGGTTGTATACATTCGAAAATCGACATAAAATATATCATTTTTCGTGTGGCTGGTTCATTAAGGACAATATTGCTGTCTTCACCCTTTGTTTGATCAAAGATATAGCATTATTTTAATTTATTCAATTTTTGTTTTCGGGGTGTGTATCTGTAGAAGATATATCTTGTTTTTAGTGCATACAGGGACGGTTTGAATCCGACTGAAAAAACCAGCACTTCTGCGTCTGGTGTTTTTCTTTTTTTCTTTTTCTTTTTTTGATACACGCGTTTCTGGGTAGGAGACAAAGTTACTGTTCACGCACTATTCATGGAACCCACAATCACTTTATTCAGAAAAAAAATATATTAAAAATGGGTCCCACGGCATTATTCACGCACTTTTTAGTTTTCAGTTTTCAGCAAAATAAGTTGTATCCAAACGGACCCATAATATGTCTCATCCCGCGTGTTGTGAGAGAGCTGATTTGTATACATCTGAAATAGGATAAATCATTTTTTGTGTGGCTAGTTACAATGCGGCCGTCTACACCATTCGTTTGATCAACGACGTAGCATTATTTTAATTTATTCACTTTCTTAGCCTATTGTGGTTTAATTTTTCAATAATAGTATGTTTGGATAGCGTCCAGCATTCATGGGATCCATAAGTATTTTTAAAATAAAAAAATAAAAACAACTTTAAAATTGGGTCCTATGGTATTGTGGGGCCCAATAATTTATGGGCCAGGCCCACTTGATCATGGGGAGTCCAAAGGCCCAAGCCGAAAAAGGTGATGGCCCGAGCTCAAAAATACAAGGCAAAAATGGGCCGGAGACGCAGCCGAGGACAGTCTAGTCCTCGGCAGACCCAAAGCTCCATTGAGAAGAAGGGTAAAACTGGTATAGGACTAAAACTTGAAAGAAGATCTAAAATATCTTGGGAAAATTATCCTTACTACCCTTCCCAGATAAGGCTCTGCACCTAACAGAGCCGTATTCTTCAGCTTTATCAACCATCCCCAACAATTCTGGGATGAGACTGATGGGACAAATATCAGTCTTGTAAAGGTTGACCCTACACGTGGACGAAGGACAGCGAACGCAGGCTAATATAAAAGAAAAAGTAATTGAGCCAAAGTGGGGGGGCTCTTTCGATCCCACCTCAGGAAGAGACTCCATGGGGAAAACACCGGAACAACTCATGCAGATCAAAAAAAAACCCACCGTTGGGGAACCGGAATAGGACCTTAATGCTCCTCGGATCGAGTCCGAGGAGTCCAACCCCATGGGATGCGACACTATAGGGCTTGAATGTTCAAACCCAACTCCTCTTTCTATATGAATTCCTCTCAAAATTAGACCGGAATATCGCCCCGTGCCCAACGGCTAGCTTTTCAAGCCCACTCTCTACAAATCATATTGTGAGGGATCTATCATGTGCGAGCCCAACATCCCTATTGGGCCTCAACAGAATCGTGTCCTTACAATTGGCGCCGTCTGTGGGAAAGCTTGCGTGTTGGCGTAGGTGGCGGTGGAGTCAACTCTCTAGCAAGCAGAGGTTCGCGGAGTTTCCTCCATCTCCGGCGACATGCAGTTGTTGCTTTGACATAAACTTCCGCTAGGGGCTGCGCCTCGCAGTGACAACGGCGCGGACAACACTAGGGGCTTCTGGCCTCAAGCCGGCTTTCCCCGCCCTGGTCTAGGGGCTTACGTTCGAAAATAAATAAGTAAAAAAAAAGAGAAACCACAAGTTTTGGACAGAACCAAGGCCTTTTATGGTCCTCGGACTCAAGCCTATGGGGAAACCAAGTACACACAAGAAAAATTACAAGTTTTGGACAGAACCAAGGCCTTGCATGGTCCTCGGACTCAAGCCTATGGGGAAACCAAGTACATAAAAGAAAAATTACAAGTTTTGGACAGAACCAAGGCCTTGCATGGTCCTCGGACTCAAGCCTATGGGGAAACCAAGTACATAAAAGAAAAATTACAAGTTTTGGACAGAATCAAGGCCTTGCATGGTCCTCGGACTCAAGCCTATGGGGAAACCAAGTACATAAAAGAAAAATTACAAGTTTTGGACAGAACCAAGCCCTTGCATGGTCCTCGGACTCAAGCCTATGGGGAAACCAAGTACATAAAAGAAAAATTACAAGTTTTGGACAGAACCAAGGCCTTGCATGGTCCTCGGACTCAAGCCTATGGGGAAACCAAGTACATAAAAGAAAAATTACAAGTTTTGGACAGAACCAAGGCCTTGCATGGTCCTCGGACTCAAGCCTATGGGGAAACCAAGTACATAAAAGAAAAACCACAAGTTTTGGACAGAACCAAGGCCTTGTATGGTCCTCGGACTCAAGCCTATGGGGAAACCAAGTACACACAAGAAAAATTACAAGTTTTGGACAGAACCAAGGCCTTGCATGGTCCTCGGACTCAAGCCTATGGGGAAACCAAGTACATAAAAGAAAAACCACAAGTTTTGGACAGAACCAAGGCTTTGTATGGTCCTCGGACTCAAGCCTATGGGGAAACCAAGTACACACAAGAAAAATTACAAGTTTTGGACAGAACCAAGGCCTTGTATGGTCCTCGGACTCAAGCCTATGGGGAAACCAACTACCTAGAAGAGCCAAACAGGGGGTTTGGGCACGACCTGGACGTTACCTGGACCATAGAATCTATCCGAGGAGAATTCGCCGTTGATAATCAGGCTAACCCCTAAACTACATGGATTCCCCGATCTATCCTCAGATCCTCAACACCTAGAGGATTGATGCCGTATAAGACAATGTGTTGCCAAAAAACACACAGTCGAAGTCCCTCACTGCTCGGCTACCCTCTCGGACGAATTATTTAGAGCTTATCGTTCTCGGACGATCGCCTTGCATGCATTACGAAGCACTCGGCCATTATCCCGGTTAGTTTTGTGAGTTTTAATTCACTGGGAATTATCATTATTATGCTTGTTAATGTCGGTAAACTAGAATTAGTAGGTTTCTGTTTCAAGGTTTCCTGCTCTAAGTATCAACAAAGGAAAGCACACATGTAGCATCCCATGCACAAAATAATTGTTACAGAAAGGAAAAATATTTAAAAAGAAATAAATTCATTTTTTATTAAGACAAAGAAACAGTACAGCGTACATTGAAAGAGCATAAATAAGCTTATGCTAAAGCTAACTAGAGGAGTGAAAAGAAAAATACAAGAGAATGAAGGTAAAGCCGAAGAAGAAGCACAGATGAGAGGTTGGCTACTGCTTCAAGACCTTGTTCTTCCTCAATGCTTTTGCATGCCCATAACTCAGGCAGCAAAAGAACCCAGCTTGGGGCCTGCACCGTTGAAGGAAAGGTGCAGGGAGCCAGAAGTTGAGGAGCCTTCACCAAAAATTTGCCTGCAACAAGGCAGAAGCGCTGATGGCGGAGAATCTTTCTTCTAACACACCAAAATTCTGGCATGAACAGAACCTGCTTCGGATTTTGACTAAAAGAAGGAGAAACGCCCTTTCCCCTCTGTCGAAAAGGAATATTCCCTTAAATTTATGCCTCCTTTGCCCGTACCTCACTATTTTGAGTCTCAGGAGGACACGGCGCCTTTGTGGCGGAGAGAGTTCCTTTTCCCCAACCCTCGCCTCAAACATGATATACTAAGGGAGGAAACTGAAGGATTTGTGCGAAAGTAAAGCAACTTTCTCTCCTATTTATTTAAAAGATAAGGTGGTGGCATTTAATTCACGCAGCGTCCCGAGGAACGCTACAGACAAAATGTCTCCGGCTCGATTTCCAATGCCGTCTGCAACCCTGAGATTAAAGGAGCCTCGTGAAGGCGCGCCTCGAACACTGGGACGCCAAAAAGTACCGCGTGACCTAAGACTACGGAAATACCCCCTAATTTATGGGCCCAGTAAATTCGCGGCCCAGGCCCGTTCAGCATAGGGGCCCAGGGACAGAACCAAGGCCTTGCATGGTCCTCGGACTCAAGCCTATGGGGAAACCAAGTACAAAAAAGGAAAATTACAAGTTTTGGACAGAACCAAGGCCTTGCATGGTCCTCGGACTCAAGCCTATGGGGAAACCAAGTACAAAAAAAGGAAAATTACAAGTTTTGGACAGAACCAAGGCCTTGCATGGTCCTCGGACTCAAGCCTATGGGGAAACCAAGTACAAAAAAAAGAAATATTACAAGTTTTGGACAGAACCAAGGCCTTGCATGGTCCTCGGACTCAAGCCTATGGGGAAACCAAGTACAAAAAAGGAAAACTACAAGTTTTATATAGAACCAAGGCCTTGCATGGTCCTCGGACTCAAGCCTATGGGGAAACCAAGTAAAAAAAAAAAGAAAGAGAGGAAAGTTACAAGTTTTGTAACTGCTCGGATGGGAAAAGTCCCCGGCTCAGATACTGAAATGTTAAGGCCAATAAAAGTGTTAGGATGATGGTGGGGCACTCCACTATTCGGTAGCCTAAGGGGGCTGTTCATTTTTGCGGGTGATATGTCTTCGAACGATTATTTCCTACACCGCATAGAGCATCCAGTTCTAATCTCGGCATTGTTTCGGGCAAGTATCGTTATTCACAGGTACGCATTGCTAAGTCAAGCAATTCTGTTAAAGTTGTGGTGACTTCTTTTTATTAGCAAGTATTTTGGCCTTAGTTGTCATCGATTCAAATGCTATATTATTGTGCCGAGCAGCGTTCGCAAGTTTGTAAAAACATAGAGACAAAACATGCGAAGTAAAATAACAACAATTTTTATTAATATAAAAAATTATTACAACGTACAAAAAGGGGCTCAAACAAGCCTATACAAAAGGTGAGCTGCCAAAGCAGCACTAACATTCGCAGTACAGATAAGTAAACAGCCAGGTGTCTTTCAAACTCGTCTTCAAAGTCTCTCCAATCTCTGCCTCAGTATTGCTCATATCGAAAGAAGAACTTTCTTTGGAAAAAGATGCAGGAGAAAGAAGAAGAATTTGAAGGAGAAGGAAGAAGAAGATGGAGGAGATGAATGAAGAAGATGGAGGACATGAGTAAGAGAAGGAGGAGAAGAAGAGGGGAAGAGATGAAAAGAAAGAGAGAGGAGCAAAAGAGGGAGAAGGACAGCACCAGGACGGAGCTGATGCTGGGAAGACTAAGAGAGGAAGGCGGAGGAGGGCACCAGTGAACAAAGAGAGGAAGAAGCAGAGGCACTTGGCCCCTGCCTCAGTCCTGACTCCTAACACACTGGTGCCATGTTAGGTATGCTCGTAAGGAGCCGGGTGGTGCTGATAGTGGGTGTTCTCGACTCAGTCACGACGAAAGTTTGACGTGACGAGCCCCTGCTTCGGATTTTGGCTGAAAGGGAGGTAGGGCAAATCTTAAGTCTCCGCCATCCTTGCCCTGACCGACCCATTTCGAGCTTTATTAGAACATGATGTTTTGAGGAGGGGTATGGTTCCTTCATCACTCGTTATGGTAAACGTATTCTGATGTGGGGAATAACAATTGGGTTAAGTGAACGCTAAGAGAGGTTGAGGGTTTCAGATCTCAGAAAGATGGAAGGGTGTCTGCACGAAAGTGATGGCTTCCTACTTGCCTTCTTATAGGAAGGGCAAAACGGAAGGTGTTAAATTCATTCAGGTTTCCAAAAGAATCTGAAGAATAAAGATGTGTCCGTTCCACTTCCCCACCTCATCAGATGAGCTGCCGGACGTAAATGAGCCTCGTAAAGGGAAATCATTGAAGGCGCGTCTTGGACAGCCAAACGGCAGGAGCGGGTCACGAGCAAATTAAAGGGAATACCTTGTAAACCGGTGAGTTTCCTGGACAGGTGGAAAACCGCCCACATTAATGCGGGGCTAAATTAAATAAGCCATACTAAAGGCCCGGGTTTACCAAAACCCTCCCTTCCAACCAAGAAGTCGGATAGCAGGGTTTTGAGGGGCTATTGTGGGGCCCAATAATTTATGGGCCAGGCCCACTTGCTCATGGGGAGTCCAAAGGCCCAAGCCGAAAAAGGTGATGGCCCGAGCTCAAAAATACAAGGCAAAAATGGCCCGGAGACACAGCCGAGGACAGTCTAGTCCTCGGCAGACCCAAAGCTCCATTGAGAAGAAGGGTAAAACTGGTATAGGACTAAAACTTGAAAGAAGATCTAAAATATCTTGGGAAAATTATCCTTACTACCCTTCCCAGATAAGGCTCTGCACCTAACAGAGCCGTATTCTTCAGCTTTATCAACCATCCCCAACAATTCTGGGATGAGACTGATGGGACAAATATCAGTCTTGTAAAGGTTGACCCTACACGTGGACGAAGGACAGCGAACGCAGGCTAATATAAAAGAAAAAGTAAGTGAGCCAAAGTGGGGGGGCTCTTTCGATCCCACCTCAGGAAGAGACTCCATGGGGAAAACACCGGAACAACTCATGCAGATCAAAAAAAAACCCACCGTTGGGGAACCGGAATAGGACCTTAATGCTCCTCGGATCGAGTCCGAGGAGTCCAACCCCATGGGATGCGACACTATAGGGCTTGAATGTTCAAACCCAACTCCTCTTTCTATATGAATTCCTCTCAAAATTAGACCGGAATATCGCCCCGTGCCCAACGGCTAGCTTTTCAAGCCCACTCTCTACAAATCATATTGTGAGGGATCTATCATGTGCGAGCCCAACATCCCTATTGGGCCTCAACAGAATCGTGTCCTTACAGGTATTATTCACACATTTAAAAATTATTTTGTTACAGTGTTTTTAGTTTTCAGCAATAAACGGTATCCAAACAGACGTACAAAATTTTCAAATTATTTTTTTGTAAGTACTGAAATAATGTGTCAAAATTAACGTTAATAGATATAGATTTATATAATAGATCACTGTGTTTGTATACCTAACCTGTCAATTTCACAAACGTTTTTATCAACGTGATGATATTAATATATATGATAATTTTTTTTTTGAGAAACAAACACACACACAGGGGAGAGGGAAAGGGGTTCTAACACAAAGGCACACCACAACACTACTCAAAAGTCATGGTAACTTTGAGAAAGATTTGGTTGTCCACTTGTCCTAGTGCATCCTGATATGGAATAGTCTTTATATTTTTATAGATGGTCCAATTTCACCTTGATTTTGCTTCTTAAGAAACGGACACCCAAAATCAAAGAATCACCCCGATCAAAGAATCACAAAATCAAAGAATCATCCAAATCAGAGAATCATCCAAACCATTCAAATCAAAGAATCATCCAAATCAAAGAATCACAAAATCATAACAAAGACCCAAAACCACCCCGATCAACCCACATCCATCTCTCAGCCACCCCGATCAATCAACCCACACCCATCTCTAAACCACCCCGATCAACCCACACCCAGCACCCAAAGCCACCCTGATCAACCCACGAACCCAGCCACTGAAATCAAGAACCCACCAAAATAAATCAAAACCACTGAAATTAAAACTCACTGATATCAAATCATAAAACCCACTCACCGAACCCCTGCAAAGACCCACCACAAACCACCATAGAGACCCACGATCCACGAAAAACCACCGCAGCGAAACCATACCCAGCATCGCATCCCAGCCACACCCAAGACCCATGAACTCAAGATGCAAAGAGAAAGGGAAATAGAGAGGCGGAGAGAAAATGAAAGAAAGAGTAAGAAGGAGTGGATGGAGAGCACGAGAGAGATAGTGAAAAGGAAAGAAGGAGTGGACAGAGAGCACAAGAGAGAAAGAAGGAAAAATAATAAAAAAATGGTAGCAGCTTGCTACAGTGAGGTGTTAGAAATAAAATCTCAATGTAACAAGTTGCTAAAATTTTTAAGATTTGAAAGCTTTGATAAAGATAGGTTTTTATGATTTGAGGTGTTAATATATATGATAAATTAATATTGATTTTTGAGAGAGATTTGGTTGTCCACTTGTCCTAGTGCATCCTGATATGAAATAGCCTTTATATTTTTATAGATGGTCCAATTTCACCTTGACTTTGCTTCTCGAGAAACGGATATCCAAGTAGTACACCAACTAGTACACCATTTTTTTTTTTTGATACGAAAACTAGTATTTCATTAACCATTCAAGTCTGAATCAATTGGTTTACATTTGAAGCAACTGCAGATTCTATAATGGTTGGAGTTTCCTCCATCCATGTTACATAGTCATCTACATATTGAGCATATTGTGCTAGACCGTGGGCTGCCTTATTGCCCTCTCTTCGAGTGTGTTGGACTTCAACTTGGTGTAGCTGGGACATATATTGGTTGGTGCCAGAGATAATATTGGCAATGGTTGTAGGTGGTTCAGTGACTCCCTGAATTGCAGAGCAAACAAGTACACCTTATATCCTTATCTTCATCTTTTTGGTGCAAAATATGGAAGAGAATCCTAGGAATAAAATAAAATAGTTATTTTTAGAGTACTATACTAGTGGAGTTAAATGTGCACGCGAGTCTTGGTCTATTGAAGATTAAAAAAAAAAAGAAAAAAAAAAGTGTTGGTCTCTTGAATGCATTCAAGGGGTTTAAAGTTTGAACTTTCAATATTACATACATAAGATTTTAGTAATTAAACAAGTAAAAGTGAGAAGCCCAATGTATAATGCGTATGTTTTAAAAAAGGAAAAGGACAGAAAGATTTGGACAGGATTGGGAGAATTAGCTCAGGTTAGCTCTGGGCCGGACCCGAGTTAAGAATGGGATTAGTTTAAACTACGATAGTATTTTTAAATTAGACTCATGGAAACTTTTTTTTTTTTTTTTTTTTTTTTTTTGAGAATCCAGACTAAACTTTGATTAAAAGGAGTTGGCTAAATCAGCTTGAAGTACAACTGAAAATTGTGGTGGAACATCCTCCATCCACACTAAAAAATCCGAAATATCAAAAGCATGTTGTAAGGACACGATTCTGTTGAGGCCCAATAAGGATGTTGGGCTCGCACATGAAAGATCCCTCACAATATGATTTGTAGAGAGTGGGCTTGAAAAGCTAGCCGTTGGGCACGGGGCGATATTCCGGTCTTGATTTTAGAGGAATCCATATAAAAAGAGGAGTTGGGTTCGAACATTTAAGCCCTATAGTGTCGCATCCCATGGGGTTGGACTCCTCGGACTTGATCCGAGGAGCATTAAGGTCCTATACCGGTTCCCCAACGGTGGGTTTTTCTCTGATCTGCATGAGTTGTTCCGGTGTTTTCCCCCATGGAGTCTTTTCCTGAGGTAGGATGGAGAGAACCCCCCTTGTCAATGCTGCGAGCCTCCCTTTTATACTAGTATTTCCTTCCCATTCTTCACCTACGTGTCCGTTTCTCCTTATTCAGGGGGGGTTACTTGTCTTATCAATCCTCATGTCAGAGTGGTTGGGGAAAGCTGGATAGCAGGATATAAGTATGGGTTTGTCAGACGCTGGGCTCCACATTAAGGTGATGGCAGCCTTCTCCCATGTGCTGTTCCTGTGCTGAATTTGTCCTTTTCTTCCAACATTTCTGTGGGATGTTGGACGTAAAGTCGTCCCCGGCCACATTCTTGGGCCTTCAAGGAGTTTCCCTTTCCGCGTCCTTGACAGTAGGGCTCCTCGGCTCCTCGGCTTGGGCTTTTGGGCCCTTAATACGAAGTGGGCTGGGACCGCAAGTTTTGGGCCCCACACATGTCTTGCTAAACAATGAGCTACAGTATTACATTCTCTCTTTACATGAGAGTAATGCAATTGATCGAAATTTTCTGCACTAAACTTAACGTCATTTATTATCAACCCAAACAGGGCTAAGGAATGATGGTCACTTGATAGAGCTTTCATGATCGCGAGGGAGTCACCTTCCAACACTGCTTTGGTAATGCCAATCTCTGCCGCGAAAGACACCGCCTTAGCTGCTGCCAGAGCCTCAACTTCAGTGCTGCTGTAAGCTTGAGATAACCGTTGAGAACAAGATGCGATAACCTGGCCCAAATTGTTTCTAATCACCACCCCAATACCTGCTGCATTAACACTAGAAAAAACAGCTCCGTCGAAATTAATCTTCATTAAATCCGCCGTCCTTGTAAAATATAGGCTAAAATATTATTTTCATTCTTATACTTTACAAAAGTTAGTTTTTCATTTCTAAACTTTGAAAAAATTAGTGCCCCTTTGATACATGTATTTAAACACATGTTTTCAGTTTTTAAACAACATTACATGTATTTTCACACACTTTTTCACCCACACGTATTTTCAAAAAAACTGAAAACTGTTGTTTAAACACACATATTTCTAAACTGAAAATTGTTGTTTAAACTGAAAACTCTTCTCTAAACTACTTAAAAGTTTTTTTTTTTTTTATTCTTAAACTTTTAAAAATTCATTTTTTGTCTCTAAAGAATAATTTTTTTTAAATTCCTAAACTATTGAGAAAAAAAAGTTCTTTTCTTATCTCTACTTTCGTCTCTAAACGATTGAAAAAATACTTTACAAAATTTAGAAACGAAAAATAAACTTTTGGTAAAGATTAGAGATTAAAATAATATTTTAGCCTAAAAAATAAGTCTTGTATTGGGTTCGAGCAAGGGCAGCGCCACACACTTTCAGGGGGTTCAAATGAACCCCCTGACTTCAATTCTTTTTAAATATATATATTCAAGTTCAATTTTATAAAAAAAAAAAAAAAAAAATTAGCCTAAAAAATAAGTCTCATATTGGGGTTTTTTTTTTTTTTTTTTTTTTTTGGGTCAATAACTTGATATATTCAAGTTCTCTTTTTATTAAATTTTGTTTAATTTAAATGTCTTAATAAACCCCTTGAAAAAAAATTCTTAGAGTGACCACTAGATTTGAGTTCAAATAAAAAAGAAAATGTCTCGTATTGGCCAAAACTAAATTAGAGGAGAAAAACCATGGTAAATGATAAGTGTGTATACATATATTTTAATTTATTTATTTATTTAATAGTTAATATTTAATACAATTATGGTGGAGAAAATCTTATAGGCCTTATGTGTTAGAGAAAGAGGGAGATATAGAACTTTGCAGTTTGGGCTGGGCTTACAACAACCAAGCATGAGCAAAGCCCCAGATTGATTAAGCCTTCATTGGCGGTTGAAGCTTAGAAAATCTAAGAGTAATACACGCACGTAACAATTTTACAATAAATTATATAGAAATGGTTTTTTTGCATCCTAGTATGCAGTAATTGCTGCCACATAACCCATTATGTAGCAATTGCTGTATGTAGCAAAACATTTTTCAAATTCTATATGACAAGCTGTTAGTGGTACTAATTTGGCCACCATTAAAATTATTTTTTTGTTCACTAGTAACAATTTGTCAACAAAAATTTGTTATAAAATTAGCATTTTCCTAAAAAATTTCGGACCAGCGTTCATCGCTGAAATCTTTGCTTAAGGATTTCTAGATATTACCGAAGATATGTTCTTTAAGCAAAGATATGTTCTTTAAAGAACATATCTTCGGTAATATCTAGAAATCCTTAAGCAAAGATATTTAAAAATAAAAAATAAAACGAAGCAATATTATTAAATTTGAGGCAAATGGGCTTTATTTATATGCAAAAGAGTTACCACTTGCCAACAATGTTAGTATATATATATGATGATTTGGTTCGTAAAGTTCTCTCTTTAATGGCGCCAGGTTTGCTAGCACAAAGGTGTAGCGGAAGGACTTCAAAGTACCTACCAAGTTCCAACAATCGTCATAGTATATACTATATTGCCAACCTTTTTTTTCTTTTGCAAAATATTATTTTGTTCTCAACAATTTGAGATTCTTGTTAATTTGGTCTGTGTCTTGTATAAATTTGGTTCCTGCATGTTGGTAGCAGTCAAATTGGTCATTGTTATTGTCAACTTACAGTCAATTTGGTTCATGTTATTTTCACGCTCCGTTTGTTTCGCTGGAAAACCTTCTGTAAAGATAGTTTTCCATATTTTCCAGTGTTTGGTAGCACAAAAAAAACCTGGTCAATGGAAAACTATCTTTGGTCAACGGAAAATTCTAATAAAAATAAGGCTTATTTTCTATAGGTTGTTTTCCAAAAAAAAATTTTGGAAAACAATCTCTCTCTTACGCGTTGCATCTCTTATAAATATTATCTTCGTCTATAGCTGTGGGAAACATAATTTTTTGGCGCCTTCTCTCTCTCATGGTAAGTTTTCTCGCTTTTTCTCTCTTCCCTTTACTTTTTCTCTCCTCATACCCTTATTGTCACTAACTCTAGTCTCTCCTCTTCCCATAGATCTCTCTCTCTCTCTTTAATTGTCTCTCTTCTCTCTTTTCTCCATGTTTCTCTTCCCCTCTGTAACACAATTCTCATATTAAATTTTTTTTTTCCTTCACTGATCAGTTAATAGCTCCTACTTGCAAAGGAGAACAAATTTGCAGCAGTAATTATTTCATTCCCCTCTACCAAAATCCCAATTCTTTACTTTGAATTTCAAGCTCGATTTTCTTTTTTCTCTAAGAAATTTTCGGTTTGATGGATTCCAGGCAGAAGTTACTTCATTTTCGTACATAAAGTGCAAATAAATAAAATTAAATAAAAAATAAAAAATAAAAAAAGAAGAAGAAGAAAGAATGAATGAAGTAAAATATGAAAATTTTAAGCATAGTACCTATATTGCTCTAAATTGCTTTTACATGGGACAATCTTTACTGTGGACTAATAATATTGTTATATAATGAATGATAATTGTTTAGGAGAATTGCATTTGTTGGCAAATACTTTTTTTGTTAGCAGATACTATGCAGTGATGATATATTATGTAGTACATTATGTAAATACATAATTTAGAGTAATATTGAAGACTTGTGGTTGACCATAGTAGACAAATGGTTGATATGTGTGTGTGTGTGTGTACATATGTTACTGTTTATTTATACAAGCAAAATGAGTGGTAGAAATCATGAAAATTTGAAAACTAATTAATTTTGATTGTATCTATTGTCAAAATTTTAGTATGAAAACTAAATTTATTCTTGATTTTTTATTTATAATGATTACGTTAGTTAGTTTTCATAATATACATGTTTTAAATTATACAATAAATATTTTAGAAAAAATTGCATACCAAACATCAGAAAACATTCTCAAGCTCATTTTCAAGGTTGTTACCAAACACTGGAAAATAAGATAGTTTTCTAGAAAATGCTCTTTGGAAAATAAATCATTTTCTAGAAAACGTTAATGCTGAAACAAACAGAGCGTCAAATTGCAGTCATTTTGAATCCAAATATGGGTTTGTATTAGTCGCTAAGTTAATACATGTGTCTACTTGAGTTAGAGATTAGTAAATTTGATTTGTGTTTGGCTACCAAAAAAGTGAACAAAAACTGTAATTTGATAGTAGAGACCAAATTGACTGCAAGTTGAAAATAACATAAACTAAATTGACTACTACGAAAATGTATTTTTTCCTAATTTTTGTACGTGTTTGGAAGAAGTAGCTAGTTGTTATTTCTTATTTCTCTTTTGAACTTCAAAATCTACCATGCTTATTTCTACTAAAATAAGATTGCATGCTAATAATATTGTCCTTTAACATTCTCTTTCAATTTTTTTTTTTTTTTTTTTTCATTAGAAGTCTTAATAGAGGCTTATGACCTCCACCTCTGTAGTCTATACTATGCTATAATGATTCCTTTGGCATTACCACATTTACTATAAACGTACAATTCATAGCTCAAATTATTTTGTGTTACCGCTTTGTAGGGGTGATGTCTCCAAACTTATGCGAAGTTAATGAATTACGCTAGTCACATTTTCAATATACACTAAAATGACTTATATAGTCACAATTTTGATCCCTGTAATTATTAATAAAGTCTATATTAACCTAGTATATGTCCACATAATCTAAGAGCTGAGGCATCACATATGACTCTACTTTCTTCATTTTAAAGAATCAATAATATTACTCCTACTTAATTCTTTCAATCCTCCTAAGTCCTATCAAAGTTACTTTTTTTTTTTTTTTTTTTTTCACTTATTCCGTTAGACAGTTTTGGATAAGAATGAATGACGATCGCTTAGTTTGGCGCATTAAAAACTTTTATCACATGGAAGTGGCCCCTTAAAATGACAATATGCTCGTAGCTCTTCATTGAGAAATGCTAGCTACCGCAAAAAATTCATGATCATGTGAACTTGTTTGGCCTGTTTGGTATGCCAAACAACAGTAGTTTTCAGTGTTTAAACACTGAAAATTGTTGTTCTAAAAAAAACAATGCATTTGGTAATGGTGTTTTTTTAAAAGTGTTTGAGTTACGTTGCCCATTTTAGGACGTTGAAACACTGAATTTGGAAAACTCCTCTTACCAATTTTTAGATTTCAAACAACGTTACTCAATGGAACTTTTGTAAAAACAGTAACTCCCATTAATTAGACTATATGTCATCACTTTAAAAAAAAAAAAAAAAAAAAAAAAAAAACATATACACACAATTATATTTTTTCACTTTTGAAAAGATGTTACTAGAAATATAGTACCAAACACTTTTTTTGCATTATGAATACTTTAAATATATGTTTTGAAAACATTTTTTAAACTACAGTTTTCGTATCATTTTGAACAACAGTACTCGAACACCTCTACCAAACAGGTAGTGTCCCTAGTCCCTACTACAACATAGATAAACATGGATAACTGTTTATATCTCAATTTTACTTTAAAAAAAAAAAAAAAAAAATTTAACTGTGTTAGTTTTTTTCTCCTCTAAGTAATTTAAAGAAAAAGAAGTATAATCCCAAGTTTACTTCTAAAGGAATATTTTAACAAATAAGAAAAAAATCATTGTTTTTTATTTCTTCATTAAAAATGTGAGATTTTATCAGTGGACGCGAATGTTTTCTTTTTATATTTATGTAATAGGAAAATGGAGAGTGTCACTGGACTATGCTAAGGTCAAAATGACAGGTAAAATATCTATATGATTGTCAGAGTTGGGTGGGTATGTTGAGATTCCTCTTTGAAGCACATTGCTAGTTTACTTTCTTGTTCCTAATAATTCATCAAAATCAAAAGAAATATCTCTACTGTGGCAAAAGTAAACAAATCTTTCAGATGTAACACAAATTTTGAAAAAGTAAAGATTATTTTGCATTATTCTATGCTTGCTTGATTGCTTCATGTCATGATCAAAGTTTTACAGTTGATGCAACCGATACCAAATTATATACCAAAGGGCCATTTACCAAATGGCAAATGATGTGGCGAAATTTGGAATATACTTGTCAATGACAAAGTAAATCCCTCTCGCATTGTGCAATCAATCCTTGCCATGTCAAAGACATTCTTGTTTTATTGAGGATTACCTGTTACCAAACACTTTGGATTCCAATTTTGTCGAACCCACGAAATAAATTAAAAGAATAATGATTATTGAGTGTTTGATTGTCATCAGTTCATATGACTTTTTGATTTTTTTTTTTTAATTTTATTTAGTGCAAGTTTCATTGTGATCATCTAATGGTAATAGCATTTTTTGTATTGTCTCATGTTCTATGATTTGAACTACACCTGGCCTCACACTCTCCCACTATCAACCTATCTAAAAATAATTCAAATTTTATTATTATGTTAGAAATGACAATACTAATGTTGAATCTCACTGTCATGAGACAAGAATAAAATTAGCCACATGTACATTATTATATCCTAAAAGAAGAGTAATCAAATTTCACTTAGGGTTTAATTAATTTTTTATTATTCCCCAAATCTATCTAATACATATTTAGTTTAGAACTGAGCGTACACCTGTATAACACACATTTAAACAATCTAATTCAATCTATTTACATAATTTAATATATCACTTTAACCTACTCTAAGATTTTACGGGCTTCAATTACAACGGTGGAGGTCGAAATTTGTTTTTGCGTTAATTTCAAATTTACTTTAATTTATTTATTTTATTATTGTACTACTATGTAATATGTATAGTAATATAAAAGAGAATTGTGGAACAATTTAAAACGAAGACGCAGTACTTTAGAACTCAATATGTCTACTACAAAAAATATATTGTATTTATTAAATTTGACAAATTGTTCCAATATGATATCATTTTTTTGTTAATCGATTAACAAAAAAATTATTAAATTATCTTTAATGAACAATTATTTAG
Organism: Quercus tomentella; assembly: GCA_028535165.1. NCBI lineage: Eukaryota > Viridiplantae > Streptophyta > Magnoliopsida > Fagales > Fagaceae > Quercus > Quercus tomentella. Next base: position 3,366,697 of record JAPQVY010000001.1, read on the forward strand.
GTACTAAAAAGTACACAAGTAAACTGTGGGGTCCGGCCCAAAAATAATGGGCTATTCCAAATCCAGGCCCGTCCGAGGAGCGTCCTTTCCGAAGAGAAACCACATATAAAGCATTACTCAATCCCAATAACGCCAAGGAAACCTGTCCGAGGAGTAACTCCTCCTCGGATATCACGAAGTCCAGACGAGGAACTCTCCCCATCCATTTCAGTTCATCCTCCCAACATATAAAATGAATAAAATCCAAAATATCTCATGGAAAGCTGCCACCACCACATTAATTGCGCCCCAACCATCCTCTTGGCCGCATTAATGAGGAAAAGACCCCTGAACAGTACTATCTCGGTTACTGCAACTCACAGAACGCCAGAGAGGGTGTCTGATGGGACAGACACTCAAGTATAGGCTTGGATGATCAACAAGTGGAAGGCCAAGATCGTTCAAAGGGGACTATATAATAGGAGAGACCCATCATGGAGAGGAGGACGGAGAAAAAAGGAGAAGAGAAAGCACTGTAGTAATCTCAACAACTCCTGCAACCATTATCATCCAATATATACTAAAACAGAGCTCCTCAGATTGTGCCGAGGACTAATTTTCTTATACAAACTTGGTTCGTTTCTGTTTGATTGTCTTAGAAACTCATTATAACTGTTATCACATTCACTAAAACCTAGCTCTTCTACCCACTCTCTACAAATTTATTGTACTGGGTTCACTGGGCCAGTATCCCATACATTTTGGGCCTGGATTGAAATTCGTGTCCCTACAATTGGCGCCGTCTGTGGGAAGAGCTTGTGCGTTAGTGAGTGCAACGGTTAATCATGGTGAGATCAAGCTCCTATCAACAAGGGTCCCTCGAAAGCGATCATTTTGGCAGTGGTGCAAGCTATGCGAAAGCTTCCCCATCATTTCCGGTAGCGCGCGGTGGTTGCCTTAACGCAGCTCCCACTCGGGGCTACACTTTGAAGTGCCAGTGGCACGAGCAGTTCTAGGGGCTTCCAACATCAAGTTAATACCCTATAATTTTGTCAAGGGGCTAATCCTCGAGACTCAAAAAGAAAAAATATAAGTTTTGGACAGAACCAAGGCTCTGTATGGTCCTCGGACTCAAACCTATGGGGAAACCAATTACTTAAAGAAAAAATATAAGTTTTGGACAGAACCAAGGCTCTGTATGGTCCTCAGACTCAAACCTATGGGGAAACCAACTACTTAAAGAAAAAATATAAGTTTTGGACAGAACCAAGGCTCTATATGGTCCTCGGACTCAAGCCTATGGGGAAACCAACTACTTAAAGAAAAAATATAAGTTTTGGACAGAACCAAGGTATTGCATGGTCCTCGGACTCAAACCTATGGGGAAACCAAGTACATCAAAAAGAAAATATAAGTTTTGGACAGAATCAAGGTATTGCATGGTCCTCGGACTCAAACCTATGGGGAAACCAAGTACATCAAGAAGAAAATATAAGTTTTGGACAGAACCAAGGCTCAGTATGGTCCTCGGACTCAAGCCTATGGGGAAACTAACTACTTAAAAGAAAAATCTAAGTTTTGGACAGAACCAAGGTATTGCATGGTCCTCGGACTCAAACCTATGGGGAAACCAAGTACATCTTAAAGAAAATTCTAAGTTTTTGACAGAACCAAGGCTCTGTATGGTCCTCGGACTCAAACCTATGGGGAAACCAACTACTTAAAAGAAAAATCTAAGTTTTGGACAGAACCAAGGTATTGCATGGTCCTCGGACTCAAACCTATGGGGAAACCAAGTACATCTTAAAGAAAATTCTAAGTTTTGGACAGAATCAAGGTATTGCATGGTCCTCGGACTCAAACCTATGGGGAAACCAAGTACATCTTAAAGAAAATTCTAAGTTTTAGACAGAACCAAGGTCTTGCATGGTCCTTGGACTCAAACCTATGGGGAAACCAACTACTTAAAGAAAATTCTAAGTTTTGGACTGAACCAAGGTCTTGCATGGTCCTCGGACTCAAACCTATGGGGAAACCAACTACTTAAAGAAAATTCTAAGTTTTGGACTGAACCAAGGTATTGCATGGTCCTCGGACTCAAACCTATGGGGAAACCAAGTACATCTTAAAGAAAATTCTAAGTTTTGGACAGAACCAAGGTCTTGCATGGTCATTGGACTCAAACCTATGGGGAAACCAACTACTTAAAGAAAATTCTAAGTTTTGGACTGAACCAAGGTCTTGCATGGTCCTCGGACTCAAACCTATGGGGAAACCAACTACTTAAAGAAAATTCTAAGTTTTGGACTGAACCAAGGTCTTGCATAGTCCTCGGACTCAAACCTATGGGGAAACCAAGTACATCAAGAAGAAAATATAAGTTTTGGACAGAACCAAGGTATTGCATGGTCCTCGGACTCAAACCTATGGGGAAACCAAGTACATCAAGAGGAAAATATAAGTTTTGGACAGAACCAAGGCTCAGTATGGTCCTCGGACTCAAGCCTATGGGGAAACCAACTACTTAAAAGAAAAATATAAGTTTTGGACAGAACCAAGGTATTGCATGGTCCTCGGACTCAAACCTATGGGGAAACCAAGTACATCAAGAAGAAAATATAAGTTTTGGACAGAACCAAGGCTCAGTATGGTCCTCGGACTCAAGCCTATGGGGAAACCAACTACTTAAAAGAAAAAATATAAGTTTTGGACAGAACCAAGGTATTGCATGGTCCTCGGACTCAAACCTATGGGGAAACCAAGTACATCTTAAAGAAAATTCTAAGTTTTGGACAGAACCAAGGTATTGCATGGTCCTCGGACTCAAACCTATGGGGAAACCAAGTACATCTTAAAGAAAATATAAGTTTTGGACAGAACCAAGGCTCAGTATGGTCCTCGGACTCAAGCCTATGGGGAAACCAACTACTTAAAAGAAAAAATATAAGTTTTGGACAGAACCAAGGTATTGCATGGTCCTCAAACTCAAACCTATGGGGAAACCAAGTACATCTTAAAGAAAATTCTAAGTTTTGGACAGAACCAAGGTATTGCATGGTCCTCGGACTCAAACCTATGGGGAAACCAAGTACATCTTAAAGAAAATTCTAAGTTTTTGACAGAACCAAGGCTCTGTATGGTCCTCGGACTCAAACCTATGGGGAAACCAACTACTTAAAAGAAAAATCTAAGTTTTGGACAGAACCAAGGTATTGCATGGTCCTCGGACTCAAACCTATGGGGAAACCAAGTACATCTTAAAGAAAATTCTAAGTTTTGGACAGAATCAAGGTATTGCATGGTCCTCGGACTCAAACCTATGGGGAAACCAAGTACATCTTAAAGAAAATTCTAAGTTTTAGACAGAACCAAGGTCTTGCATGGTCCTTGGACTCAAACCTATGGGGAAACCAACTACTTAAAGAAAATTCTAAGTTTTGGACTGAACCAAGGTCTTGCATGGTCCTCGGACTCAAACCTATGGGGAAACCAACTACTTAAAGAAAATTCTAAGTTTTGGACTGAACCAAGGTATTGCATGGTCCTCGGACTCAAACCTATGGGGAAACCAAGTACATCTTAAAGAAAATTCTAAGTTTTGGACAGAACCAAGGTCTTGCATGGTCATTGGACTCAAACCTATGGGGAAACCAACTACTTAAAGAAAATTCTAAGTTTTGGACTGAACCAAGGTCTTGCATGGTCCTCGGACTCAAACCTATGGGGAAACCAACTACTTAAAGAAAATTCTAAGTTTTGGACTGAACCAAGGTCTTGCATAGTCCTCGGACTCAAACCTATGGGGAAACCAAGTACATCTTAAAGAAAATTCTAAGTTTTGGACAGAACTAAGGTCTTGCATGATCCTCGGACTCAAACCTATGGGGAAACCAACTACTTAAAGAAAATTCTAAGTTTTGGACTGAACCAAGGTCTTGCATGGTCCTCGGACTCAAACCTATGGGGAAACCAACTACTTAAAGAAAATTCTAAGTTTTGGACTGAACTAAGGTCTTGCATGGTCCTCGGACTCAAACCTATGGGGAAACCAAGTACATCTTAAAGAAAATTCTAAGTTTTGGACAGAACTAAGGTCTTGCATGGTCCTCGGATTCAAACCTATGGGAAACTTGTTACTTCCATAAAGTCTTAGTACTAAACAGAGCCTTAGCTATGTCGGATCCCCTCGGATCTCCTGATAAGCGTCATATAGAGCCTTAGCTATGTCGGGTTCCTCAGACCTCCTGCTAAGAAGAACCTTAGCCATGCCTGTAGTCCTCGGACCAGATGCTAAGGGGAAATTAACACTCAATGACAACTTTTCTAGGTGTTTAAACTCAAACTCAATCATGCCTCGGTCTTCGGACTAGATGATGTGGGAAAGTTAACATTCTATGCTATCTATTTGTTTCTCACTAAAGTGTCAAGACAAACCCAAGATCATAACCAACTCCTCAGATTGGTAACTCTAAAAGGAGCAATTTACAGTACAAATATGAGGCGCGTAAAACAGCACTCCTACGGGCGTAAATCAAGGTATCAAGTAGAGTTAATTCTTAAAGAATTCAAAACCCCACTTTTCTCCTCGGGTGAGAGGAAAAAACCGGAGTTTTGAGGGGCTATTGTGGGGCCCGGCCCAAAAATAATGGGCTATTCCAAATCCAGGCCCGTCCGAGGAGCGTCCTTTCCGAAGAGAAACCACATATAAAGCATTACTCAACCCCAATAACGCCAAGGAAACCTGTCCGAGGAGTAACTCCTCCTCGGACATCACGAAGTCCAGACGAGGAACTCTCCCCATCCATTTCAGTTCATCCTCCCAACATATAAAATGAATAAATCCAAAATATCTCATGGAAAGCTGTCACCACCACATTAATTGCGCCCCAACCATCCTCTTGGCCGCATTAATGAGGAAAAGACCCCTGAACAGTACTATCTCGGTTACTGCAACTCACAGAACGCCAGAGAGGGTGTCTGATGGGACAGACACTCAAGTATAGGCTTGGATGATCAACAAGTGGAAGGCCAAGATCGTTCAAAGGGGACTATATAATAGGAGAGACCCATCATGGAGAGGAGGACGGAGAAAAAAGGAGAAGAGAAAGCACTGTAGTAATCTCAACAACTCCTGCAACCATTATCATCCAATATATACTAAAACAGAGCTCCTCAGATTGTGCCGAGGACTAATTTTCTTATACAAACTTGGTTCGTTTCTGTTTGATTGTCTTAGAAACTCATTATAACTGTTATCACATTCACTAAAGCCTAGCTCTTCTACCCACTCTCTACAAATTTATTGTACTGGGTTCACTGGGCCAGTATCCCTTACATTTTGGGCCTGGATTGAAATTCGTGTCCCTACATAAACAATAATATATATATATATATATATATATATATATATATATATATATATATATATAAAAGCATACAAACTATATAACTTTAATTGATGATATACCCTCCCCAAAAAAAAATTGATAATATACAGACTAGTAATACTGTGATAAAGTAAATTAACAATAATATATATAACTTTTACTTATCTATTTATTGTTTGTTTTATGAGACATTTCCGTTAATTTTAACAAAATTTGATAATGTGATACTGCCAACATTTCATAATGAGAAAGAATTAAAGTAAAAAATGGTTTCACTCTCATATTTATAGTTCTCCCACTAATTCTCTCCTCTCTTTTTTGAAACTGAACCACTCATATATTGATTGATTTAGCAAGAATCCAAGTACAATGCTTCTAGTGCAGGTGGAGGGGAGTCCTCCATCCAAACTAATTCTCTCCTTCTATCCTCATTTGGATGTGTTTATTCACAAGGCATAAGTTTTAAGATAAAAAAAAAATCTTTAATTTTTCCCAATGGGTGTTGTTGACTCTTGTGACTTAACATATCATCCAATTATGCTAAAGTTAGCTAAATGCCTAATAAAGCAAATCACATGGGAAGTAGGTGTCTTTTTATTTATTTATTTGTAATTTGATATTTAGAAAAAGAATATTTAAACTTTAAATGTCTTTATTAAAAACAACGAGGTGTTAGTTAAGCCATACGACTTTTACCTAGGAGAGTTATCACAAAATAAACCACGTAATAATTACATATTTAAAGGTATGCTACATGGATGGTGTCTATGATGTGGTTTTTTTTTTTTTTTTTTTTTTTTTTTTTTTTTTTTTTATTTAATGTATCAAAATATCAATCATGCACATAGATAGAAAGAAAAAAAAAATCTAAGAAAAAGTTCCATGAACATAATGATGGGTTTTAGACTTCAAGCAGTGATGATGAATATTCTCTCTCAAAAAAAAAAAAAAAGCAGTGATGAATGTCTGCCATGGTCCCACTTATAGATACCAAATAATGTTGGCCAACATAATCCATTTCCATGCCAAAACTGGCCTTGAACAACATACCATATCAGAATCGGGTTGACCCAAACCCTAACGGGTAGCCCTATTTAGTTGAAAGCCTCTTAGAGGCTGACAGCTTGACAGGTAACATAACCCCTTAATGTCCAACTGTGCACGGTGCACCTTCCATTTCTTCCCCAATAACGATAAGCAATAATCGAAGGCACCCAAAAACTTTATAGTAATAGCGAGGTTTCACCAAATTTTATTATATAAATTTTATACTAATTTGATGAGTTAACAATCATAAAAATAAATTTAAATATTTACTTATTAAATTATTGAAGTGGAGACAATTAAATATATTATCATGGTCAATTTGTAAACTTTTTATAATAAAATTTATAAAAATTTATAGTTTTTTTTTTTTTAATAATTATTGATATAACATAATAAGATTGGTGTTAGTAAAAGTAATGTTAGTGATAAGATCAAGTGAATGTAATATTGTTTTAATCACAATCTTTCATATCTACAGTTATGAGATCGAAGAGTAATGCATGTTATGGAGTATTGAGTAGAGATACAATATGTTTCACAACTGTTGATAGAGTTTGTTTTGATTGGATCAATATCACTTTTTCTAGATGACACAAATTTTATTATACATTAATCATAACAAGTTTTTTTTTTTTTTTTTAAAGAATAAATGACAAAATTTTATTCAAGAAAAGAACAAGTCTATACAATATACAGCAAGCCAGCATTTTAGACCACCAATGCTAAAAGCCTAAAACAGCTAGAAGAGCTACAAAACTTTCTCTTCGCCTAACAAACAACACAGTGTTTATATACAAATTTACATCAAAGATTGCCTAAAAAATAGCAAGATATTCCTACAAATACTCAAGGGAGGCTTCCATAATTAGCTTTTAAAAATTCTTAAGTATGGGGGCAGCAGGCCTGGCTAAAGAAGGGGATCAGGACGTGGAGAACCGTAGTAGACTTCATTCTGCTTACTTCAAATAATCTAGCAGGTTGTGAAAAATATTGTAGTCTCTAGGTCATTTTACCTTTGCACTATTTGGTCTACCACTTCCACAAATGAAAGATTTGCGCAATGAGTAATGATTTCTCTCGAGCATGTGGACCTCCAAATCTCTTTAGAATATGGAAAACTTAGCAAAACATGATCTGTTGTCTCCACCCCATCCTCACAACATTCACAACCCAGTATCAAACAAATTTTTTCTCTTAATCAGGTTAGCTTTAGTAGGTGGTATGTTTCTACAATTTCTCCAAATGAAAGTTTTGATTTTATTACATACTTTGACCATTCAAATCAATTTCCATATTTTATTGTTTTGCAAGTGATTGGATGATTCGCTATGAGAAAAACTTAGTTGTTGGATTCGGATCATCTTATATGCACTTTTTACCGAATTGGGCCATGTGTTAAAAGTTGTTAAAAAAAGGTTGTGTATTATAACTAATTAATATGAAAAAAAAAAAATTGTGAAATTTGTTATAACAGGGCTAACGCATATTTTGTGATGATAATGACTATGCCAGGAGGGTGCCACCAAAAAGGACCCAACTTTTTATGAGACATCCACTTCCCGTACTGTTCATGTTATAAAATATATATTATGGTCCCCCGCCCCACTATTTCCTCTTTCTGTGTTCTAAACCATGTTGAAACAAATTAAACAATAAGATAAGAAAAATTCTGGTGCGTTACCCTCCCACCAATCACAATTCATTGACAAGTTGTGACCAATATTGTGGCTAGTGTGGCACCAGAATTACTCATAAATTAATGTAGATTTAGTTTTGGTCAAATAAGATAATACCCATGGTCTGTGAGGCAAAAGCTGTATAAGCACTAGTGAATTGAGGATCCAAATCCACTCTATAAATTCTCCCCTTACAGCCACCATATCCCTACAAGAAAAAACAACCCATAGTTTCTATCTATTTCACCATTTCAAGCTTTCTTCTTCTTCTTTTTTCCAGTCATGTCGTCCATTGCTTTTAGTTGTGCTGAAGTTTACGTGATGAAGAAACGCCAGAAGGAAAAATTGAAGAGAATGGAGGAAGAGAGAGCGAAGATAGGAGAAAGCAGCGAGGAAGAGAGGAAAGTCAGCGGTTCTACACTTGGAAGGAGTAAAAAGGTTCATCCTGGAAATTTTCCATCCCAGAATTCTGCTGGAAAACCTGGAGATCAGGCTGGCCATAATGTGTCTTAACGAATGGTTTCCAAAGCTTGACTGCATAATATAGCTTAGGAGGCATCCAAACTTGTAAAAATGCTTGGCTTGGTTGTGGGAAGATGTATATATTAAATTTATGCTTGTTTCACCTTTTAAATATTAATAAAAAAAAGTTGTATCTTATCTTCAAATTTCTAGTTTCCATTGTTTTTTTTACCTTACACGTCTACGAGCTTCTGACCTTCAGTTAAGGGTAATATTACGATCAGAATATTTTTTACAACTTTTGACATAGTTTGTTGTAATTGAAGCAGGATAACTTTGACACTGATAATTGTGAAAAATTTTGTGATCTTTAAATTTATTATTAAGTACTGAACAGGGATAGTATTATGGGATATCTGCATGGGTAGGTTATCTCAACCTGAGGTATTGGACTCTGGCAAATTTTGTTGTTCTCTTGCAGCCCGGTACTGTAAGCCACCTCTTCTTATAAGACTCGGCTTGGGTTCAGTGCATCTGAACACCGGACACTTCCTTATAACGAAGTGACTCGCTGGTTCATGACATATAAGACTTAATGGACATTGGCAGCTTCTAGTTGGCTCGTGGATGGCCGCTTGGTATTTCAAAGGTGCAAGCGTTTTTTATTCCAGCTGGTTTATTTTATTTTTTATTTTTTATTTTTTGTGGGAAAGATGTGTTTATACATCAGAGATATGTTCGTGATTCGGCTTGGCCCAAAGCTTAAAAAAAATTTGAAACAATGCTGTTTTGCTCAGAAATTAGAGTAAATCCTTAAATCTTTCACTCCTCTTTGAACTCTCTGTTTCTCTCTCTCTCTCTCTCTCTCTCTCTCTCTCTCTCTCTCTCTCTCTCCTCTTTGAACTCCTCTTTAATTAATACATGTATCCTTGCTATATCGTATCCTAAGTTTTTCAGGAATTGTCATATCGTACCTATACCAAAAGACTTACCTATGCTTCCTATCCACACATGCATTGTAGTCATCTTGGATTAGCTTAACTAGCAAGAAAGTAACTCCTATAAGTACATAGACTTCTACGATATTTTTGTTACAAATTAGTAAAAAGTAGTTGGTAACAGATTACCTAAAATAGGGAAGGGATGAATATAGGTAACCAAAACTAAAAAACACCAAAAAACCTAACAGCTTTAACTTACCCATTTTCCTCTTAAGATGGGTTTTAGCTATAGTTGTTCCCTATCTTTAGGGGGCACTATTCATTCCTTAAATATTTGTTTATTATTTTTCTGTGATAATCTGCTACCAATGCTCTAAGCCACTAAAATTATGATAAAAAGTTCTTGTGATTGATACACTATTTTTGTCATGATTTTTTTAACAAATATTAATGAGTCTAATGAAAGTCTAATACAAATTAATGTGATAATGTTTTTGTCAAGATATAATACAATACACATATTTGATAAATAGAGTACGTTGTCACATCATTTTATAAGATTTGTTTATATTTAGAAGAATAAGGTTTTTCTTTAAATAAGAACAGAGAATCTCCTCCAATAACCTTGACGGTTCAAAATGTATCTAAAGTTATTTATCTCGATGAGTTATATATTAAGTCACTTAAACAATTTCGTGCTTTAAATGACTTTTAAAAATGTAATGCGACTAAAAATAAGTTAATCAGAACATATAAATAATTTTATATAATTTCTTATATCACAGTCAAAAAATGAGAGAACTATCTTTTGTGTCTTGTATTTAGAGATATATCACATGATAAAATGCACAACAAACAAACAATTCAAAAATATAGACTTGAAAAGTTGAAATACAAATTCAAATTGTAGGGACACGATTTTCAGACATGTCCCAAAATGTATGGGATCTTGCCCCAGTGAGCTCAGTACAATAAATTTGTAGAGAGTGGGTCAAAGAGTTAGGTTTTAGTGCATGAATAACAATTAATATAGTATTCATGCCAATCAAACAGAGATGAACTAAGTTTATCAAAGAAAGTTTGTTCTCGACACAATCCGAGGAGCTTTGTTCTAGTAAATATTGAATGAGAATGGTTACAGAAGTTCTTGAGATTGCTACAGTACTTTCTCTGTTCATTCCCGGCCCCTTCTCCATGGTAGGTTTCTCCTATTATATAGTCCTCTTTGAACGATCTTGACCTTCCATTTGTTGATCATCCAATCCTATACTTGAGTGTCTGTCCCATCAGACACCCTCTCTGGCATTCTGTGAGTTGCGGTAACCGAGGTAGCACTGTTCAGGGGTCTTAGTCCACATAAATGCAATGTTAACAGTTTTCCTTTAGATATTCTTGAGTTCCTATCCTTTAGAACTTCCTGAAAGGTCACTCTAACTATTTAGGACTTATATCTGACCATGCTTTAGCTGGTCCGAGGAGATATTCCTCCTCGGACTCAGACTACCACGCTCTCAGCCAAAGCCCCACGCCCCATTGTATGAATTTTGGGCCCATGACCCCACACAAATATTATCTAAATTCTCACGTAATGATGAGATGGAGGAATTTCTAATAATCTACATTTTTTTAAGAAGCATGATCTATTTTCGAGTTGTCTAACCTGTGAAAAGTGATATAATCTACTAATAATCTACATTTTTTAAGAAGCATGATCTATTTTCGAGTTGTACCTAACCTGTGAAAAGTGATATAATCTACATTTTTTAAGAAGCATGAATATTAAATATTACAAAAATTTCAACATCAATAAACGGGTTAAACTCCGAATCTCTTCTCTTGAAGGATTATTTTATTTGGTGAGAGAAAGTATATCACTTCCTATGTTCCTCAAAGCTTAAAAAAACAAAATGCAAATTCAATACCAAATCTCTTCTAATAATGGATTATTTAATTTGATGAGAGAATAGATATCACTTTTTGCTCCTCCTATAAAGTTTAATATGAATGAAGAACCAATACATGTGAAGTGTACTTCATCATTATTGAGGTCACAAAAAATAGAGGCCATAAAGGGTGAGTCGCAAGCCGCTCATTTGAGTCCCACTATCTCTTCCATTTAGAGGGTGCACACTGCAGGGATTGCAATTTGCAATGACCATCTTAATCAATTACACACATAATTTTCAGTCGGCCCCAATGGTTTGTATATATTACAAAGAAAAACTTGCAACCTTTCTTGGCCAAGAGTAAGTATATAATGAATTGAACCTAACAAACTTTGTCGGTTTGTCGTACACGTGATTGACTTCAATGAAAAAAAAAAAAAAAAATCTAACAAATGATACCATGTCAACGGTATCAAAATCCAATAAATGAGAAACATGTGTATATAAAAATAATTATCTATTAACATATGTCTTTCATTTGTTAGTGGAATAATTATTTTTTGCTGAAATGTCTCACACTTATTGGATTTTAATACTGCTAACATAATATCATTTGATACCAATTACCTTCTCATTCAATACTTATGTTATTAAATTGATCAGCAATTAGGATTGTAAAATTCCAGGGTATATACTTAAGAGTGTTCGGCTAGCTAGGCTTTTTATGTTATTCTTTGGCCTTTATTCTGGCAGCATTTTTTGACTTAGAGTTATTTTACTTTAATTTAGAGAGGCCCTAATGTTCAAATATGTTTGTTTGTTTTTGTTTTTGTTTTTTTTTTTTAAGTGAAACCAACAGGAATCACCTCCCCCCAAAAAAGAGTTGCGATTGGTGTCACAGCTTAAGACTTAAGGAAATTGTGAATAAGCTTGTGGAAAAAAAAAACCACAAAGGCTAAAAGGAAAAATACAAAATGTTTTACCTAATTTATCCATAGATCAAATATTTCTTATAGAGTAACTGAATTGGCACTTTTAAATTTTCAATAGAAATATTTGGGTAGGAGTGTGCATCTAACCCACCAAATTAAACTGACTCGACTCAACCCAACCCACCGGGTTGGGTGGGTTGGTTTGGGTTATGAAATTTTTTTAATAGTAGGTTGGGTTGGGTTTGGGTCATAACAATCACAACCCGCCTAACCCAACCCGACCCACCTATATATTTAAATTTTAAATTATATATATTTAATATATATATTTAAAACTATATTATATAATTAATAATTTTTTCCTTTATTCAACTCTTCCTATATAAAACTCAATTACTTCGCAAACTCTAACAATCTTATTTCTCTCTCTGCCGCCTCCTATTCCCACTCTCTCACTCCACTAGTCTTATTTGTTTATAACTGAGTTGAGATACTAGTTCATGTATATTTTGTTTATCAACTCAATTGGATATATTTTGTTTATAACTGAGTTAGAATACTAGTTTATGTATATTTTGTTTATCAACTCAGGTGGCAAATAAGATATATTTTTTGCTCAATTTAATAATAATAGTAATAATAATAAAAATTGTCCAACTCATGGGTTCAACCCAACCCAATCCGATCCATGTGGGTTGAGTTGGGTTGGGTTGAACACCTGTGATGGATTGGGTTATGTTAGATTTTTTTTAACTCACCATGGTAGGTTGGGTTGAAAAATTCCCTTAACCTGACCCAACCCGACCTATGCACACCTCTATATTTAGGATTTAAATCTCCCATTATAATATATTATTATTGTTGTTGTTGTTGTTGTTGTTGTATGTGTAAAAAACTTATACCATATCATGTATAAACATTCAAAATCAAATTATTTAGTCTTATTCATTATTACAATTATAAAACCTCAAATTATAATCAATCTAATATATATAATAATTACTATTTATGTTTGTAATTATTATTGACCACAAGTTCATTACTTTTGTTAATTAATTAATTATGAATTATTTAAGTCCGCTAATGATCTTGAAGGGAAAAATAACGTACCAAAAGAAGTTTACCCCAAAAAAAAAAAAAAAAAAAAGGGTACCAAAACAAGTACACAAAAGGACAAGCCCGCAGCCAGGTCACCCACCACTAACGAAGATTACACAATTAAGTACAGATCTGTTCGGATTCTCAAAAAAAAAAAAAAGTACAGATCTGTTCGCACTTTTTTTGCTGAATAGATCTGTTCGCACTTTTTTTGCTGAATAGATCTGTTCGCACTTTGCCCAGCTTGGTTTACCTTATCCGTACCTTCAGATGTACTGACCCTGGACCCTAGTTAAGGATAAACTATCTCCCTAACCCTCTGAATATCATCTGGGTGGCTGGCTTATGCAACAGGAAAACTCTTTTATGATTCATCAAAAAAAAAAAAAGGGAAACTCTTTTATGACCGTCTCATACAATGTTTACTCTTTTAGTCATATTAGATTTTTTTTTTTATTTTTTTTTTTTTTTAAGTTAACACACACATACAAATAAATATATAAAGCTAAATATATATCATTACGCTTAACTCTTAGATGCTTCTAGAACACGGATAAATAATGCTCTCTTTTATCATATTCATGATGGATCCCACTCTGAATTTAATTAGTGAATATTATCATGTATGTGAGAAGAGGAAGCATTATTCTCCGTGCTCTAAGAGTATTTAATAATTACTCATCATTTACTATTAATAATTAAATATAAAAATGCCTCATTTAAATTTTCGGTTTATTTCCTCCAAAAAAAAAAAATCGGTTTAGATTGTATTGATTCAACCTATAAATAATCCTCCAATACTTGGTAATCAATCATGAAACAGACTTTACTATTTAACTTCCTTTAAAAGGAATTTCAGCCATAGTTAGATATTTATATTTCACTCATTGTCCATAAAATATTCTAAATATCTTATAAATCGATAATGTGATGGATTGAACTTAAAATTTTTGAATTTATGTCACCCTCCAAACTAACAAACCCACCACTCAAGTATCCCCTCAAAAGGTTGATACTAACTCTCATTCTCCAAGGTTAATGAAAATCATTTTCTACCCTCTTATTTGAAAAAGAAAATTATAGATTTCAAAGATGGTAATTTTTGATAAACTAGTTTGCCACATGGATAGTACATCAAAACACTATTAATTAGACAAATTGATAAAAAGCAATACTAATATTTGAATAATGCTAGGACTACAAATATATATACAACTTTTGTCATAACTTTGGGCGCAACTCATGAGTTATGTCCAAAGTTATGTGGTGAGTCGTGCTCAAAGTTGTGAACTTTATTGTGATCCTAGCATCTTTTTAATTTTTTATAATGAAAGAGAGAGAGCACTATCCATTTCTTTTTTTGACTTTGATTGCTACAATAATTCAAGTATATCTATCAATTAAGATGACAGCAGAGTAAATGAACTTTTTTTGGTCCCATGGATGATCAATCAATGTTTCGTCTAACATTGATTTTTATTTACTTAATACTTCTATATATTATATGCTAATAATGCAGTTCGGTAGGTATAGTGGCACTTGGATATAAGTTGTAGATTCAACGTTCCACTTTACTAGGTTTATAAATTAATAGCCATATTAGAATCTAAAACCTACAAAAAGTAGAAGTAATAATTGAGGTTGACACAAACTAACCCACTAAGTAATTTATATTAGTTATAAGACATCTAATTAGGTAAACTAATTTGCCACACATGTGTCAATTGTCAAAGCCAAATACCATCGTTTCTTCCAGCCTCGACTTTGAGAACTTGTACTTCAATAATATCTTCAAGATACCCATTTCACGTGTTTGATTGTTCTTGTTGCTTTTACATGAATCGAGAAAGTCATGGCCAGCAACTCGATGAAAGCTACAAGTACCTAAAGCTGTAATCAAGCAACATGTCATCAAAAAGAGAAATATAATGAAGATACTATCTAACAAAAGAGATAATGAAAGGGAAATTTTGCGGTTAGATGAGAAAGGAGGAAGAGGATTTTTTGCTTCCAAAAGCAAAGAAAAACTAGTTGTCATTTGTTGAATGTGGTCTACATAAGCTTTTTGTGTAGAAAATAATGAAGATTGAAGATTGAAGTTTGGTAAGATGCAGGAATGGAGCCAGAATTGTTTCTTAGGGATCAAATTAAAGAATGAAAAAAAAATTAAATTTGACCATTACACAAAACTACTAAAATTCAAAATTAAATTAATATATTGAAAATAAAACTAGAATTTAATAAAAATTGACAAAAGGTAAACAAGATAAAAATATATAAAATATTTTTTATTTAATTTTACTCAATCATTTGTGATCTATCAAAATGTAAGTAAACATTATTTTTAATCACAACAACCATCTATGATTGATTCGCAATAATTTTAGTTTTAATGTACACACTTAAAGAATCCCTTATTAAATCATGATTTATTTTGTTGCCACTAGTTGTGACTTTTGATATTATTTGTGACTAAAAATGTTTGTTTCAAAATTGCAATAAATATGAAAAAAAAAGTAAATAAAAGTACGCCCATTCTATAAAGGAAATATAGTACCAACCATGACAGTTGAAAATTATATTTAATATCATTGTATGTCCAAATGTTGTTCTTACTTGGAAAAAAAAACACTTATTATTGTTGTTAATAATAATAATAATATAAAAAGCAACAAACATTTTTTTAGGTGGAATTAGGTAGGACAACATATATAGGTCAGTGACAGTATTGAACTGAAAGTATTGAAATTTTAATTTTAGATCTCAAACTTCAGTGAGTAAACTGTAATGCCAAACATATATAGGCCTACTGTTCAGTGTTCAAAGATAGAGTTTTGTCAATATTCATTAACCAAATTAGTTTCAATCTTCAAGCAGAAGATTTTTATTATGCCTTTGAAATACTATAAAAACCAACCAAAAAAAAAAAAAAAAACTTTAATATCAACTCATTTGACCAGGAGTGGAGCTATTTGTAGACCAAGGGGGGCCATGCCTCCCTTGAAATTATGTATATATATTTGAAAGTAAGGTACAAAATAATTATATTTGGCCCCCCAAAATTGAAAACTAGTCATTTCAAATAGAAAGTTGACCCAGAAAATCTAAAAAATAAACAGGCCACTTGACTTGTCTGCGCTACATGTGTTTTGAATTAATGTTTGGGACTTTTGATTCAATTGAAAATTAGTTTTGAATTAAAGTTTGGGACTTTAGATTCGATTGAAAACTAACCCTTCAAAATTGAAAGCTAACCCAAAGAATCTGAAAAATAAAATGGTCACTGACTAATTGCTTTGGGTTTTTATTGATTAGAGCAATTTGATTAAGCTTAGTTCCATTCAATTTATTTCCATTAAGGTATTGATGTCTTCTGAAGTTGCTAAATTTGTTATGTTAATCAGTATTAAGGAGGATTGGGGTAGCATCTATATTGTAGAATTGGAGGTTGTTGATTGCGTGATTTTGTCTAGTATAAGTAGAGCTCTTCCACAAGTGTTCGGTTAATTAGTGCATAGTTAATCAGCATTCATGGGCTCATGGGTCTTGTAAATGTGCTCCTAAGCCCATTTACCAAATTGTCCGTTGAGCTCAAAAATAGGGGCCAAAATGGCCCATTAGCATTAATTTTTGAAATATTTAGCAACAGAGCACTGTTTCGGAAATAATTAGGGAAATACCACTTTTTCTGGTACTCGAGCTTGGTGAGCTCGAGTACCATGTTTTTTTAATCCACCATCACCCCATATTCAAGGAGCCTTATAGTGGCGTTTTTAAGCCCTATAGTGACGTTTTCTGGCCCTATAGCGGCGTTTTTAAGCCCCCATACCAGGTTAAGGGGCCCTATAGTGACGTTTTCGGGCCCTATAGCGGTGTTTTCCTGCAAAAATTTTTTTATAAGTCCCATAACAGGTTCAAGGGACCCTATAGTGGCGTTTTTAAGCCCTATAGTGACGTTTTTGGGCCCTATAGCGGCGTTTTCCTGCAAAATTTTTTATAAGTCCCCATAACAGGTTCAAGGGGCCCTATAGTGGCGTTTTTTAAGCCATATAGTGACGTTTTCGGGCCCTATAGCGGCGTTTTTTTTTTTTTGAGAAGATGTTTGACCAATGAAAAGATGGTACTCGAGCTCACCATGCTCGAGTACCGGAAAAAGTGGTATTTCCCTAATTATTTCCGAAACAGTGCTCTGTTGCTAAATATTTCAAAAATTAATGCTAATGGGCCATTTTGGCCCAAAAATAGGTCTAAAGAAAATCTCTATTTCCCTCCAAACAACAACTTTCCCATAAGTGTGCAATGTGGGCTTGGAACCCATAGGAAAAAGATAAAAATAATCTTCTAGGTCCGGACCATTTCAGCTAGCAACCCCAATCAGGCTTCTTATGTTCCATGGAACCCATCCTGTACTTATTGTGAAGATTGGACCTTTAATTGCATTTGGACTCTAGGTATGTGGTGTTCTTTCTTGTTGGGCCCAATTGCTTTGGGCTGTTAAAATTGGCCCTGAAAAAAACTTGTTATGGAAACTAGATAAAACCATTTGAAGATTTTGTTAGAATATATGTATTTTTTATTTTAAAAATAAATCGGCTAGATTCATTAATTCGTATATCACATAAAGATGAAATTATTTTAGGATCGTAGGTTGAAAATGGGGTGTTCACCAAACCGCATAAACCGCAAAAACCACACCAAAACCGCCTGCAAAATAGTATAACAGCACCGCACCCCAAGTAATAGTGCACCGCACCGCACCACACCGCATGGTGCGGTGCGGTTTGCGGTTTTATAATAAGAAAACCGCACAGAAAACCGCACAAACCGCACCGCACCCTCTCTATATATTAATATTTTTAATTATTTTTAATATTAAATACATTATTAATAGTTTAATAATCCTAGTTTCCAAAAAAAAAAAAAAATTTGATATCCCTAGCAAGTGTTGATTAAGAAAGCTAGTCAAAAATAAAGAAAAACTAGCTCAATAGATTAAAACTTAAACTAAAATAAAGGGAAAAATTAGTTTTGAGTTGGGTAGAAAAAGTCCAAAATTTGAAATATTTACCAATTTCAAATCATTCAAATCGCATCTTATACACCGCATCGCATATGTGACTGCAAAAATGAAGTGCGATGCGGTTATGGTTTTGGCTAAATTTTGAATCGCACCGCACCACACCGCACCGCACATGTGACCGCAAAAATAAGGTGCGGTGCAGTTATGGTTTTAACTAAACCGCACCGCAAAGTGCGGTGCTAAAAATGACCTAAAACCGCACCGCACCGCACCGCGAACACCCCTACTTGAAATTGTCACCTAAAAATATATATTCCAGTTAGCTCAATTGGTAAAATTTCTGATGATTAAATAAAATATTTGGGATTCAATCCCTATCTACACTAAAAATTGATTTGTGTCTTAATCTGATAATAAAGAGCTATTATTAGGAGAGAACGTCATAAATTGAAATTCTCTAAAAAAAATTAAAAATAAATTAGAATTAGAGGAGAACCTAATAAATAGATAAATATTAAAGAGAGTAATTAATTTTTTTTTTTTTGCTAAACATTAATTAAAGAGAGTAATTAATGAATAGAAATAAATTAAGCACACACAAATATATCGTTAATTTGGTGAAATCATTCAACACCCTATATGTAGGTTCTACACATTGTTGGAAGTAATTTCAAAGTCTTGATCTAATAAAATTTGGATCTTTTTTTTTTTTTTTGAGAGAGAGTTTCAACCTATGGCATCCGCTTCTGATGATAGTTCTTTATCATCAGACCAAGACACCAATCAGTTTTTGGTGTAGGGGAATTGAATACAACTATTAGAGACTTTACCAGTTAAGCTAACTGGAGCCCACAATTTCGATCTGGTTTATATATATATATATATATATATGGGAAAGATGTAAAATAATAATTGATTGATTGTATATAATAATTCCTTATTCATTCTAGGTAAGCTCTATGTGTGTGCGTGAACTCACATGTGTGTTGGGTTCAAGTTACATTTTTTTTTTCCAAATTACACCTAATATAACTTTAAGTAATGATATACCACATAATAATTTAGTTTGAATTCTAATATTCCACTATTGAATGATCAACTTTTCTTTTCTTTTTTTGCTTGATTCTCAAAATATATATATATATATATATATATATATATATATTTATATATTTGCTTCATATATATAGTTTGGTCCCCCAAAGGTGAAATCCTGATATCTCCTTGATTATGAGTTTACTGTCTCTATGTCCAAACCAATACCAAGTTATTGATATTTATTATTGAAAATAAAATAATTCTTCTTGTTCATAAGTTTGGTTGTTATGCATCGAAAGTTTGTGAAGATGATGGTATGGAAAGTTTTAATTTTTGTAAATATATTAATTTTAAAAATGTCACATGTATTAAGTACTACTTATTATAAGTATTTTAGAAATGAATGGTTATTACAATTTTTACAAATTTATTTATTTATTTATTATTATAGAAATGAATAATTATCTATAAGTAATAACTATTCGCAATCAAATAGCCAAATAGTTTTATTTTTTATAATATAAGATAGAAAATATACTCTAACTTAATTTAAGTGTATATATATGTGAAACTCATTATTGGAGACTTGAATCCCGATTTTTGCCTTTCACACCTAACAAAAACTTTGTACTCGTAAAATAACCATCACACTAAGTGTGCACAGTGATAATAGCCAAATAGTTATTATACATTAGTATATTGAGCAAAACTTAAGTATAGTACTTAGGTACTGTTCCTTAAATTCCCCTTTTAAAATTCTGCCATGTGAATTTTTTCTCATAGGAATAGAGTGTATTTTTTAGTTAAGTAACCACATAGTTAAATCTTAAGAGGGGAATCTAAAGAATAATAACTAAGGTACTGTATCTAAATTTTGTCATAGTATATTAAAGGATCTAGTCCTCTCTCTCTCTCTCTCCTATTAATAACTTTTTCCTTTTTACATCACTATGAGCTAGGAATTGCAGGTTTTTTGCCCTTGTAATTCATGAGAATGGAAAGAGAAGAACTCACAACATTATTAAAGACGATAACATTAAGATTTAAGACAGACATACATACAACCTCGTCACATAGGCTCCACCATAGAACCTTAGCATCAAAGGAGCTGACATACCTAGGAAGAACTGGAAATTTTAGCTACTAAAATAGACCCATACAAGAAAGAAAAACCACAATAGTTAGAGGATTCCGTGTACAGAAAACCCCAACAGACACAAACCCCTGAAAGATAAACAAACCATGACCATTACCAATGTACCTTCATTATTCCTAAAGGCACTCATAGCTTGCTAGGTGATCATTTACTATGATCAACCCCTTCACCACCTTTCTGTCATATTTATCAGATATTCAATCTCTTGCGAGCGCATTGAGCCCCCACTATGTGTATTATTACTATCATCTACTTCCTCTGACCCATCACTTTCACTCCCATCCTCATTTTTGTCTTGAGCTTTTTCAATTTCCCACGATAACTTCAAGAGAAAGGCAACCCCTTCTTTGTTAAAGCTCCACAGCTTGAACCTGTAGGGCTCTGCCAAAACAGGATACTGAGTCTTCAGCAAGCGGACATCTCCGGCGGCTATGACCAAAATGGTCTCAACGGCATCGACGATTTTGGTAAATAAAGTTATCGACGGGAATGCCCGCTGGCCATGGATTTCGTTGTAGTTATGCAGGCTTGGCCTCAGCATGCTATTGTAGATTTGAGTGTGCGCGGGATTCAACTCTCCTGAAAGCATTAAGTTGGAAACTAAGCCTACAACAGAGGACAATCGGATTGCCCTCAGCAAGCATGGGCTCTCGTCTCCCACAGCAGAAAGTGATTTACCAGGAATGTGACCAAATGCTGCGAGTTTTGAATGAATAATGGCTTCAATTCGAGGCAGTGATTTTGGCCAGAAAGCTTGCTCACTCTCCGGGTCTGGCCATGGTATACCTGTTAGCAAAATAATTGATATCAATTACCCAATTGAAAACAATACATATATACATGCAACTCTCATAATATGAGTATGTCACATATTGTGAAATCAACATAAAATCAATACTTTTCTCATGTATCACATATCAAATATGAGGATAAAATTAGCACGTCTATAAACGACAAGACCCGGAAAAATGTTACTGTAACCGTCCTCTGCTTAAGGACAAAATTGCAAGTAATTTTTATATATGGTGGGTACCTGAGTTTTTTGCCATATAAAGGACCAAAAATGCGTACATTTATATTTGCCGTTGCATGCATTGATAATGACCAGAAAACCCCTGTTGTTCTGTTCGAGGTGGCGATTTATGTGGGGTTTTCTGACTGCATGTTTGTACCCAAAACTCTTTATCTTTTCAGTTCATTGACTAGGCGTACTCCCAGTTAGATATCATATAATTCATATCACAATCTTTTTATTTATTTTAGATTTTTCAACTTTAGTTAATTTGGTCAAGAATTAAGATTAAGTAAATAAATTATAACATAAAAGTGGCAGATATATAGTTTTACCAGAGATATTCTGACTGACATCTTCGTAGTCAGCGTAGTCCATAAAAACCCTTACGAGCATGTTCACCTTATCTTCTTCACAGTCTGGGGCAAGTCTTAGGCCGTACAGGACCCCTGGAATTCCGAACACAAAGGTCCTTGGGCTGAACCGAATTACAGGAGAGTTCTTTGCAATGGGCCATCGATGATTCCCAACTATGCAGGCAGCAACGAAAATGGGGTTTACGGTTTGTAAGATCAGCTTAACAACGAACATTCCTTCACGAACAAATTCGAGACTGCGCTGATCATCATATTCCATCAAAATCAGCGCAGCCCACTCGAACTTGAGCAAGTCTATTATGGTGCCACAAGGGAAGTGGTGGGTGACTGGGTTTTGGGGTTGTGGTGGTGGTGGTGGGTTGTTGCTTGAGGATGCGTCTGAACTCATTTGGGAAAGGTAGAAGGCTGAAAAGGAAGCAAATGAACATTAAGTAAGATTGAAGAGATGGTTTTTTGATTTGGTGATTAGAAAAGAAGAAGAG
Source organism: Quercus tomentella (assembly GCA_028535165.1). Lineage (NCBI taxonomy): Eukaryota > Viridiplantae > Streptophyta > Magnoliopsida > Fagales > Fagaceae > Quercus > Quercus tomentella. The sequence goes on from JAPQVY010000001.1 coordinate 3,389,190, forward strand.
GAGGGCTTTATATAGAGAAGGGGGGGTTGGAAAGGTGCACTGCGTGTCAGTGAAAGCGTTAAAGTGCATGCATGAGCAAGCTTTTTTCAGTGGCTGAGTTTCTGAACCACTGCCACATTGCTTTGGGTCAAGGAACGTGGACGAGGGAAAGAGGTTGTACTAGATTTTACCTTTCTTCATGAACTTTCTGTCTCTATGGTTGGGTTTCACTTTATTCATGTAGAGAAGTTTTTTAGATTTTTTGTTTTGTTTTTTGAAATAGAAAGTTTTTTTTTTTTTTTTTTTTTTTTTTGGATAGGTTGAAAAGTTTTTGGTTAAAGAAGGAACTCCGATTCTATATTTGTTTGCAAAAATAATATTATTAGTGTTTGGCCTAATGATAAAAAGTCGTCTTGACATAGGAATTAAGATCTAATTATAATAAAAAGGGACATAAAATATGCAAATCCTATCACATTGTTAGTTTAAAATATATGATAAGTTATTAAGTTTTCATATATTACAAAGTTTGTCACTCATTTATAATTATGATTAAATTTATTAGCATTTTTATGTTAATAAATGAGGCATTTAGAGTTCTTTGTGCATAAGTTTCTTAGCAAAAAAAAAGAATTCTTTGAGCACACATTAAGTAATTTAAGGATAGAAATTTGGTAAAATCTTTCGGTGTTAACTTTTTACAATTTTAATTGTATAAAATTATTGCCTTATTGAAAGAAGAAGAGCATGTCGAAAAAGTCGAGAGCAGATCTATGGACACTCATACTAGATCCTAATAATTTCAAAACAATGTTCAAGTTTAAAAGTAAATGCATGTCATGGTAGATTTTAGAGTATTTGTAAACTTTGAAACTATTGATAATTTTTTATGGTATCAACTTAATAAGAGATCCCTCAAACCTATCTCTATTCTACCTTTCATTTAAAAATCTAAAAATCTCACTTGTTGAGGTCTATTTATTAAGGTAGAGTTTGGACTCACACATGAAGAAAAATATTAGAACTATGGTCAAAAGATTAGATTCACCTTTTTTGTTTAAAGCTTAACATTTTGGAACACTTGATAATTTATTACATATATGATTGAAAATTTTATGTGACGGAGTTCCAGCATTAAACAAGGTGCGAATGAGAGTTTTATATAGAAGCTATTATTGCGAATTACTATAATATATATGATAAGCTACATGAGAAAGACATTTTAATTTTTTTGCGAACTAGTATTAATTTGTCAATATATATAATAATGATATGTAATATTTAATCTGTGGTAATTTATTAATTTACTAAACGAAAATATGTTACTTTATATTTTATCTTTTTCAATAATGTTCATCACTTACTTTTAAAGATTTGAATATCTGATGTGCGTGTCACTTTTTTTTAGATATTTTGTAGGATAAATTGTAGGCGATTCGATTCTTAACTTTTGGTGTAGTCAAAATGATTGGAATTGTCGGTTTTAACATAAGACACACGATAACGGAAATAAGAATTTTGGAACATTCGAAGGTCAACTTATCTAGTAACCTTCTTACAATTGTTGAAAAACCGATAACAATATTTGGGTATATGTCATTCACATTCTGGGATCCAATATAATCGTTATTATTACTTATTTAATAGTATTTCCAAGAACGTATTTTTTATGATATTAATTTTTTTCAATCAGGAGCTACTTTTCCAACATCCATGGGGACAACATACGACGCCCTATCTTCATTTTGAATATTACAATGATATTTGATATTTAATCTTTAGGAATTTAATAATTTGTTAAGGATTTGTACCTGTTTTTTAAAGATATTTTGTAGGATAAATTGTAGGCGATTCGATTCTTAACTTTTGGTGTAGTCAAAATGATTGGGATTGTCGGTTTCAATATAAGACACACGATAACGGAAATAAGAATTTTGGAACATTCCGAGGTCAAATCCTTAATTTACTATATATATATGTGGAAATCCTTAAAAACAATTTCCATATCATGTAAATCTTTTTCCCTCTCATATATATATGTGGATTCCCTTATAAAATGGAGAAAACTTTTTTTTTCATGAAAAAAATTTATTTTTCTAGATTTAATAGCGTTCAGACTACTAAAAAAAAATTACAATTTTAAATATTGTGATATTTAATGCACTTTCAGATTCATTTAGACTAGATGTAATATGAACGTTACATGCTCACGTAATCCACAAAAAAGATACCATGAATCAATGAGTTCAGTTAGCCTTGCTTGGATCAACTTACTTTCCAGTCCAGTCTGACGAAATTACTTACTCCTGTATTTTGTTTGAACTTGAGAGTTGAAACTTGTGGTTTCACGTTTATGTCGTAACTTTAGTCGCTTTCTTCTTCTGTAGTTCCATCTGTCCCTCACAACTCAGTCGCGCCAATGAAAATTTTTCAAGTCTTTGACAACTGTATGAACCAAAACCAATCTGGCATCATCAACCCCTTAAGAGCCCAAGATCCCGCGACACCACAAATGTAACTCTCTAGTGTCATTAATACTTGGAACGTTTTCTCTTTCTTTCAGAGTTGGTTGAGGCAGCAAAATTTGAGTAATGAATGAGTGAATGAAAATGGTGTTATTGATGGATTCATATTAAAGTGGTTCAGATTTATAAAAAACAAAATAAAAAGGTGATTATTCATTATTTACTGTTTATCATCTTAACAATTTCAAAAGTGTTGTTCTAATAGTTTTCAATTTCACGTGATTCATGAAATCTTAGGTCCAAATTTCTTAACCAATATTTTACGGTTATTCTAAGAGTTTGTGTAGAATTGGAAAAAAGTTACACACATTCAAGGATTTGTCAGATGTGTCAAGAGTCTTGCAACTTAATTGATTGACATTTCTTGGTATATTTATGACACACATGATTCAAATTCTCCCCTCCTCACTATAACTAGTGAATTATCAAAAAAAATTATATGTTCATTGATTAAAACTCATACAAGTTGTTAAAAATGTTAGGTTCTAAGGAATTAGAAACTAATGTATTAGAACTTCAATTTGTAATGTTGGCAAACAATGATCAAAACGTTTAGTCTTGTTTTAGACTTGCTCAAAGTGTGTTTAAGTGTAAAGTTGGAATCGAGTGTACTACAGGATTTACTTGTAAATTTCCTGGCTCGATCGATCGAGAATTAAACTCGATCGATCGAAGCTCGTACAGATTGTTTTTCTGCAGAATTTTTCCAACTCAGCCCAAGCCCGTTTGACGTGTAGGGTTTTATGTTTTGCCTTAAGTATAAAAGAGAAAACCCTAACCACGTTTTGAGGTTGCTCTTTATGCTGTGTGTGTAAATCTCTTGTGAGATCTAGAGGTGTTTGTCTTCATACACACTTAGGGTTTCCAATCTCAAGATTGATGTCGAGAGCTTGGCGATGAATTTAATTGCTAATTCAAGAGTTTAAAGATACACAAGCGGGAGTGCTTGTACTTGCTGAGAATCCAAGAAAGAAGTAGTCCGTGGACTTGAAACTGTCACATGGTCGTAGTAGTAAGTTTCCTAATCGAGGTAGCAATAGGATGTTAGTGGTCTAAGTCGCTATTGTGTAAACTTCAATTCTTTCATAGTGGATTTGTTTTATTTTGAGGATAGCTAGGTTAATCCTCTCTAGGTTTTTTACCGGTTTGGTTTTCCTGGGTTATCATATTGTTGTGTTCTTTATTTTCCACACTTTACAATAATATGATATATTTGTGTTAACCTAGATTTGATAATTTGACTAAGTAATCACTTGGCTAATTAACTAGGTTAATTTGGTTGGGTTTTAAGGGGTTTAAAAACGTACAGAAAATATTAAAAATTATATGATTATGTTAAACGATATTTTTAGGGAAATTGTTAATAAACCATTTTAGGAAGTTTAAAACTACTTTTTTTTTAATATATTAGAAATATAAAAAGTTGTCAAAAAGAAAATTCATTTTTTCTTTTCCAATAAAAAGTTTTTAAAAATACTTCCTAGTTAATTTTTCTCAAAATTATAAGCCCACATTTCTAAACTCTAGTTAAAATGTCCGTTGGTTAATGATAATATAATAGACATTGATGTGTAATTTTTTTATTTTTTTATTTTTTTTTTTAGAGAATCAACTTGATATGTTTTATAAAAAAGAATCAAGTTGATATACTAATCCCGATGTAACATAAATGAAGAGCAAAATTATAGATATAAAAGAGAAAGTCTTCGCATTTATTGTTGTTATTTAATGCCAAGTTCTTCTACAACTATAACAAAATCTCACAATATCAATATTTTTACAACAAATTGAATTTTCAGCACATCATTAGTTAAAATAAAATAAAATAAGATAGCCCCATACTTACCACCACAACTCAAAATAAAATTGTTGTGAAAATGGAGTCCAAATCTTCTGTCCCACTTTTCCTACTCCACTCTATACTCCACCAATAAAACTTGTCACGTATTCACCTAATTAATTAAATACTATCATTATTGACTTATTAATACTGTCGTTATTAATTAATAGTAGTATTTAATTAATTAGATGAATACCTGGCAAGTTTTTATTGGTGGAATATAAAGTGGAGTAGGAAAAGTGAGACAGAAGATTTGGACTCCATTTTCACAACAATTTTATTTTGAGTTGTGGTGGTGAGTATGGGGCTATCTTATTTTATTTTATTTTTAACTAATGATGTGCTGAAAATTCAATTTGTTGTAAAAATATTGATATTGTGAGATTTTGTTATAATTGTAGAAGAACTTGGCATTGAATAACAACAATAAATGCTTTAAAAAAAACTCAACACTTTCAAAAAAGAAAATGTCAACTCAATAGTTATGAGGAAAACTTTTGCATTTATTGTTGTTATTCAATGCCAAGTTCTTCTACAACTATAATTGATGTTAATAAAAGTCATGCCGATGTTAAGTCCATAAAAGGTAATATTACTTCAGTCATAACTTAATTGTAAAAAAATAAAAATTAGGTTTATTTACTAGTTTAGTCCTCCAACTATTTTGGTATTTTGTAATTTGGTCTCTCACGTCTCATTTATATATTAATTGTTTTAACTTAGTCCTTCATCTTTCAAAATTAAGCCAATTTTATATTTGGGTCTCTCTTCTATTAAATTTAATGGAATGATAGTTGTGATTTATTTTAGTTTGAAACCCTTACAAATTTACAATTTTTATAATAAAAACTTTTTAACTTGCATACCATATGTATGGTCACATTAATTGATTTCATTAAAATTTAAATGAGAAGTAGATTCAATGATAAGATTGAATTAATTTTAAGAGTTGAGGGACTAAATTGGTACAATTAATATAGTTGAGGGATCAAATAAAACTTTACACTATTGTTAAAGACTAAATTAATAATTTAATCTAAGAATTATAATAAAAATATTAATGTCCCTTAAAATATTCAAGGCCATCAAGTAATAATCCGATTTTCTTCTTAAAAAAAAAAGTAATAATCCTATGGGAATAATTAATGACCCATCAAAATTACAATCTGAAGAGATTCAACACCCCGCAAATTCAACCACTCAAAAGGTATCATACCTAATCTATTTAGGAAAAATCAAACCCCCGAATGCATGAATTGTTACAATAGCCATTTAAAAGTAGATTTGAGGTCAACGCTCATAAATCGCATTCCGTGTATGTTTGGATGTATTTGCTGAATTGCTTATTTACCAAATAAACTCAAAAAATCTAAAAGTCAACAGTTTTTAGGGGGGCTTGCCAAAGGAAAATTTTCCTTAAGGACCATTAGAAGAACACATTTGAATAATAAACTGTCAAAAAGTCTATGGACCATTAGAGCAATTAAATTCAGGACATTATATAGAATATATATCCATAAAAAAATTAAAAAAAAAATAATAAATAAATAAAACTGTAATTTCCTTTTGCTTTTTTGATTAATAAGTTAATTAATTAAAAAAGGCTGATTATTAGCACATAACTCTATATTTAAGTAAAATGGTTAATAAACCTAATGAATTAATGGATTCATAGGCAAAGAAGTGGTACTAATCACAGGGTGTTTGGTGGGAGGTATAGGCCACACGTTGGCTTGCGTGTTTACCGCCAACAACCACCTAGTAGCGGAGAAAATTTGTTATGTATCTAATATATGTATATATCCTCTCACATGGCCCATAGGGATAGGTCATGTAATACCAACTCCTAGAGTCCTAGTGGTGGCAACGAGTAGGTAGAATGGTAGATGAGTTCAATGACAGACTTTGGAGCATGATTCTAGGTTCCTCCTCCAAGACAAGTAGGGTCGTATAGCTGTGTGGTAAACAATGTTGGCTCTCTTGCTGAGATCCCTCTTCCTTCCAACTCACTTGTGATACCAAAGTCTATGGTAACCGGTAAGTAATATACTATCAAATATCAATATTCTTCGTGCTTTAACTTATTTTATTTTCCCTTTTTTACCACTGAGGGGGTGGATTAATGGTAGGAAGTCCTTACAGGCCATTATCTTACTAGTTCAAGATTGGGATTTAAGTAATGGTATGTCGTATCTAGTGCTTGGATAACCCCAGGCTATGCATGACTAGGTAGAAATTGACTAGGATAATAAACACACATGCAAGTGCCCTTTTTACGATTATATTTCTTTTTCTTTTTCTTTTTTAAGATTTTAGTATTTAGTTTTGAATACACAACTTCACTTGTCAAAACCGTATAGATGGTAATCTAGGGGAACTCGTAATGAGGATTGAACATAGGATATCTAGATCTACAACTCATCTCTAGCCTCCAACCATTAGGTTGCACCCTAACAAGTCAAGTGTGATCTTTTCTAAAAAATTTCCAATTGACTTTTTATTTATTAATACTTATTAATTACTCCTAAATTGGTATCATATTTTTTTTTTCAAACATTCTTCTGTACAGCAAGGGCTACTAACTAGTTAAAATGAATAATGAAACTCTTTCTTTTTTTTATGATTTTAGTATTTAGTTTCGAATACACTAAGTGCAATTCTAAATGTTTTGAGATTTTAGTAATGAAGTTTTACTTGGAGCAAACTATATTAGTAATTTTAATATACTTATAATGAGTCACATTGTGAAGTTATATCATACAACTATACAAGTCTACAACTTGTAATACTTATTTTGAATCACATAGTATAAGCAACTGTAAGGCACAACTTCTATTATTAAAATATATAAAACATTTTGATAGACTGATAATTTTATAAAATAAATAATAAATTTCCTGAAAACCTTGGTAGTAGAACTTTGATCGGAATAGTTTTTTAAAAAGCTTTTAAACTTCGGCAATCAAGCTTCACTAACAACTTGTTTGGAAGAGATGAATAAGAGAGAATGGAATGGAAATAAAATAATTTTTAAAGAATATTCTTTTCATTCCCTTGTTTTGAAAGTTTTATATATAGAAGGAAAATAAAATCCCTTGCTCCATTTGTTATAACTTATAAGCCTATTTTTTAATCCTTCTGAAATTGGCAAGAATTAAAAGGAACAAAATATGTTTCAATGAATTTTACTGAATTCCTCACAATACCCCTATTTTTTTATTAAATGCATGTACCTTTTTTTTTTCTTTTTTTTGGTTGAGAAAATATGTACCTGTTAGGTTCTAAAGTTTAGGATTTTATGTATTTAGAACCCTAATTTGTATTGTTGGCAAACCATGATCAAAACAATGTGTTTAGAAGTGTTTTAGTCTAGCTCAAAGTTGTGCATTTATGTAAAGTTGGAATCGAGTTAAAGCAGGAAAGCATTGTGCCTTTCGGCCTGGCTCGATCGATCGAAAGACAAGCTCGATCAATCGAAGCTCGGGCAAAATGATTTTCTGCAGATTCGTCCAACTCAGCCCTAAGTGTTTTAAAACGTTTTTAGGGTTTCTTATTTATCCTAAGTATAAAAGGCAAACCCTAGCCACGTTTTAGTGTTGCTCATATTTGCGGTTTATGTAAATCTCTTGTGAGATCTAGAGGAGCTTTCCTTTACACAAACTTAAGGTTTTCAAGGAGAAGATTTATCTACGCCTTGATGATCAATTCAGTTGCTGTCATTGAAGCTTAAAGAAAACACAAACGGGTGTGCTTGAATCTGGTGGTGAATCCAAGAAAGAAGGAGTCCGTGGATTCGGAGCTTGCACGTGGTCGTGTCAGTAAGTTCTACTGGTGGGTAGCAATAAGAAGTCAAGCATGGGGGCTTGTAAGTCTTATTGTATGAACTTCGATTCTTTCAAGATAGTGGATTCAAGTTTACCTTGAGGATAGCTAGATCAAATCCTCCCCAGGTTTTTACCGGTTTGGTTTCCTGGGTGATCATATCGTGTGTTATTTATTTTCCGTTGCTTTGCATGATTTGGTCTTTTATATTGTGATAACCTAGACTTGTTTAATTGGACTAAGTAACAACTTAGCTAATTACCTAGGTTTAATCAATTGTTTAAGAGGTCTAAAAACTATCAAGTGGTATCAGAGCGGGTAGCTCTTTTGTTGTTGATCCTTTGATCACTAAGCTGATCCTTGACCCCTATTGTCATGGAACACGGACATTCTCTAGTTATTCCTCCTCACTTTGATGGGAATAATTATGCTTACTGGAAAGTAAGGATGAAAGCATTCCTGAAATCCATTGATGAGAGGGTGTGGAACTCCGTTGAATACGGATGGGAGAAGCCCACTACTCCTGTTAGTGAGTGGGAAACTTCTCAAAAAGAAGCAGCTTCGTTTAATAGCAAGGCTATGAATGCGATTTTTAACGCTGTTTCTATGGAGGAATTTAAGAGAATCTCGAATGTTGGGATCGCTCATACTGCTTGGAATATTCTCCAGACTGTGCATGAAGGCACAAAGGCTGTCAAAATAAATAAATTGCAACAATTGACTTCTAAATTCGAAAGCATTAGGATGTCTGATGATGAATCTTTTGATGAATTCTATGCTAAATTGAATGATATTGTTAATTCTGCTTTTAACTTGGGTGAAATCTATGATCAACCTAAAATTGTTAGGAAGATTCTTAGATCTTTGACTGAAAACTTTAGACCCAAGGTGACTGCCGTTACTGAAAGTAAGGATGTGGACTCCATCCCTATTGATGAACTTGTAGGATCCCTTCAATCCTATGAGTTGGATCTACCCAAAACTACCAAATCCAAATCAATGGCTCTTAAGTCAGTTGATGATATTGAAGGTGGTGGATTTGATGATGAGCTCTCCGCTACAGAGATTGCCTATCTTGCCAAGAACTTTAGAAACTTTCTCAGGAATAGCAATAGAAAGGCAAGAGGCACAAACACTGCTGAACCTAGAAATTTTAGGAAGCATGATCCCACTAAGGTTAACAACAATGATAAGCCTAGAGAAAGAGTAGGTCAATCTTCCAACAATTCCTTAGGCTCTCAGTGTTTTGGATGTCAAGGGTATGGACACATGAAATCTGAATGTCCAACCTATTTGAAATCTAAGGGTAAGGCTATGGCTGTAACCCTTAGTGATGGTGAAGTTTCTGATCATGAGTCTGACTGTGATGAGGATGGAAACTTCATTACTTTCACTGCTACTGCTGTAGTTGATGAAAGCATATCTGTTGAAGAGAACCCTTCTGATGGGGAACTCTCTGAAGATACAGATCTTCAAGAGGCCTATAATAAACTTTGCAAAGTTGCTGCAAAGGATGCTATGAATGTTGAACTTGGCTTGAAGAAAATTGAATCTCTTGAGCTTGAAAAGAAAAATTTGCTTGTTAAATTGTTTGATGCTAATGATCTTTTGAACAATGTGAAAACTGAAAACATGCTTTTGCTTGGTAAAGTTAAATCTTTGGAACTTGATTTATCTGTTGCTAGATCTGCTAGTTCTAAACTTGATCAAATGCTGAGTGTTCAAAAGTCGTCTTCTGACAAAACTGGATTAGGTTATGTTGATAACATCTCTGTGTCCGCTCCCCATTCCACTAAATTTGTTCCTTCATCTTCTTCTTCTGAACTTTCGGTGAGTGAGATAGTGAGTGAAATTGTCAAACCCTCTGTGAGTGAGGCTGCTAAACCCTTAGAAGGTTCATCATCTAGGAAAATTAGGGCTGATCTGAAAGAATCTAAGCCTAAGAAGCCTACCCTATCTAAGGACAAGACACATGATAAGCCTGCATGGGTTTGTCACTTTTGTGGAAAGATTGGACACATCCGTCCAAATTGCTACAAGCTGCAAGCTGCTAAGAGAGCAAACAAACCAAAAGTACCTGTGCCTCAAGCACTTGATCCTATGGTACTTATTGGTGATTTGGTAAAGGCTTTAAACCTTTATTCGAATTCTGGAGTTGGTAATCATTCTCAAGTAAATAAGAACTCCAATACTCGTGGTGCATCTAAAAGGTTTTGGATGCAAAAAACTCGACCTAACTGAATCTTTCTGACATAGTCCTTGTGCTTCATTGCTCTACCCTTTGTGACCATTGTTCTTTGGTTTTGTTTTTTTTATTTCTAGAATTTGCATAGCATAATATTCATGCATTTCATTCTAGGTGTTTTTTTTATTAAAAAAAAAAAAAAAAAGGAAGAAAAAGGAAACACATTTTGTTTTGCACTATTCTTCTTGGTTTTTGAGAACAAGATTGGTCAATTTATTTTCACATAACATGTCTTTTGTACCTTGTTTAGCTTTGATGAAGCTTATTTATTGCACTCTACTAGTTGAAGATTTGTAGTGCATGTTGTGTGGGAAAGATGTTTATGGTTTTTGATTACTATGTCTTAATCTTGAAGTCACATGTTTTTAAATGTTGGACTTGAACTTTTAGAGAAAGGCATAAATAACCATCTCACCACTGTTCACTAGCCAATCATGAACACCTTAGTGCATATCATAAGATTTTGTACTCGAGAAAGTGTAGCACATGCACAAAAAGAACATAAGGTGAAGCCTCGGTTAAAGTGCTTAATTCTTAAAATCAAAATTGGTATGTACTATTAGGCTTGTTGCCAACCTCACATAACTTAAAATTGGAATGTATATTATGAGGCATAAATACAAGAAACTTACATGATTGCAAGTTTATGATCTAGGAGATGTGGGAGTTATATGATGTAACTCTTTAGGTGATAGTCTCTTTTAAATTCGTTGTGATGAATTTTGTAGACTTTGTGATTGATTGCTATTCACATATCACCTCACATGTATCTCAAGTTTTTTCTAGTTGCACACACTACACGAGTCACTCTTTGCTAAACATTATACATGTTATTGTGTGTGTTTATGGTCTGACCAATCAAGTTATTGCAAATACTTTGAATTATGTGCAAACTTAATTGGTTGCTTGAAAATTTGTGGAGACTGCAAGAAATTTTGTTTTTTAGGAATTTTGGGCTTAATCTCTTTGATTTGAAAATCATATCATCTCATACTCATGCATTTTTGTTCTTAAATTTCAATGCTTTGAGTTAAATCATTTTATTTTTCAAAAATTGTGTTTTTCCTCAAAAATATGGTGAGCCTCTGCCTAATTCGATCGGTCCATTCTGTTTTTCGATCGATCGAAATTTTTAAAATTTGAGAAAGGGAGTCTCTGTCTGTTTCGACCGATCGAGGATGATTTTCGACCGATCGAAACTCGTGAATCAGGTTTTTTAAAAAGACAGAATTGGACTTTTTTAAAGTTACTTTTCAAATAGTTTTCAACTTTTCTCTCTCTCCGCGTTGGCTCTAGGCTCCACCATCCAATTTTTGTTGTTATCCTTCAAGATTTTTACAAGGTTTTTGTCCTTGAAGGCCGGTAAGTCCCTTTTGCCCTTCTTTTTCAAGTTTATTTCTTGATTTCATGCATTTTTCATGCATTATCATGGGTATTTTTGGCACTTTCAACATATTGGGGTTTTTGATGATTCGAACCAATTCTTGTGAAATTGATCAATGGGTTTTTGTGCTATGATGCTATAATGATGTTCTCTATAGTTTAATTTGATCAATTTTGTGGTTTTTGAAAAATTGAAAATTCTAGGGTTTTGAATTTAATCCGAATTGGGGATTTTGTCAAATTGGCTTAAATTGATGAAATTGGTTTATCAAATTGATGTATTTGGTCATTATTTTTGTTATTATATCATGTGTAATGCTTAATTCGTCAATATTTTTCAAATTGATCAAGTGGTTTTCTAAACTTTTGGTTTTTTGTGTTAAAACTCTTAATGTTCAAGCCAATTTTGTACTTTGAACCTTTTTGGACTTAATTCGCTGCATTAGGACATGCATCATGACATTTAAACTTGTTCATGCATCATATAGATTTTTATTCTATATTTTGTTTTTGTGCTAACCTGCAGTCTGCCCTTAGTTTTGGTTTTGTGTTTTTGTTCTTTCGCTCTGTGTTTTGATCCTTATCTTAGCACCATGCCTAGGAAAACTAGAGCTCATAGGACCACTTCCTCTGAGTCTCCCACTAGAGTTGAGTTGTTTAAGAATGCTAAGTGTAGAGAAGCCTATGACACTTTGAACTGTAAGCGTAAGATCTAGTCTGAGTGTGCTGTTGTGTTAGATGAGCTTGATCCGGCCATTAAGGCCAATTTTGAGTCTAGAGGTTGGTTGCCTCTCTTAGAGATAGATCATCCACCCCCGACCGCCCTGATTAGAGAGTTCTACTCGAATCTCTCTTGCCACATCTATGATTCCAACACCCTAGTTAGGAGTTGGATACGAGGTGTAGAGTTCACCATTACCCCTCGGGTAGTGGCTGAGGCTCTTGGGGTGCCGATTGTTCGGGATGCTGACTATCCCTATGATGAGTCACCCTCATTAGACTTTGTCATGTCTTACATCACTGGGTCATCTATCCAGTGGGGTTCTGATCCTCGGATCACGTCCGCTGAGCTTACCGAGACGGCCTATCTTTTCTTTCGAATTGCGTGTCATTCCTTGTGGCCTATTTCTCACGTCCACACCATCCCTTTAGAGCGATGCGTGTTTTTGTACGCCTTTGTTTCTGGAGCGTCTATCAGTTTTCCTCACTTGTTCCTTCGTTCTTTGAACGAGGTTCATAGGAATTCTGTCGTAGGGCATGCACTGATTCATCCTATTTTCATTCATAGGATTTTGCTCTACTTAGGTCTAGATGATTTTTCGTCTGGTGAGCATGTTCATGTGATTGCTCCCATAGGTGCCACCTTTCTTCGTCAGAGGGCTGCTCAGTTGAGAGTTGCTCCTTCTCATCCTAGAGGTGCGTCATCTAGTGGTGTTCCCCCTCCTCCCTCTTCTACAGGTACTGCTGCTGCTGAGACTTCAGGTGCTGCTGCTGATGCTGATGTTCCTCCACCGACTGCTTCGAATGATTCAGACATTCATCGCACGTTGGATCATGTCTTGACCGTTCAGGCGGCTCAAGGACAGATTTTGGTGGACATGCTTGATGAGATCCGTGCCTTGCGTGCGGAGTTGGCGCAATTTAGACCACCTCCCTTTTGATGATGGATGACTTGTTTGCCCTTTGGCATTCCGTCACAAAAAAGGGGAGTACTTTGGGTTTTTGTTTTCAGGGGGAGTTTATTTGTTTTTGGTTGGAGTTTATGGAGTTTTAGATTGTATCTAAGTGCTTCACTTTGTACTTATGCATTTTTAGCTTTTACCTTGTTTTTGATGAGATATTCTTGATAAGGGGAGTTTTATATTTGATTGGTATTTTATTTGTTTCTTGTTTCAAACTGCTTATTGATTTATATTTATAAGTTATTCATTGATATATGTCTTTATTTGTGTGTTGTTTGAAATCAAGAAGTTTTTTTTGTTTACTTGTATTATTTCCACACATGCGATTATGCATTTTGTTTAGTGTTTCAGGAAATATACAGGTTGATTCAATTGAGCTGCTATCTACACTTGCAACTGATGGATAGTAGTTAGGATTGAATTTGTTTTATGAGCATTATTTTGTAAAGGGCTTTTTATTTTGTAAATTTTGAGCTTCTAAGTTGTGTTTTGTCACGGATTGCCAAAGGGGGAGTTTGTTAGGTTCTAAAGTTTAGGATTTTATGTATTTAGAACTCTAATTTGTATTGTTGGCAAACCATGATCAAAACAATGTGTTTAGAAGTGTTTTAGTCTAGCTCAAAGTTGTGCATTTATGTAAAGTTGGAATCGAGTTAAAGTAGGAAAGCATTGTGCCTTTCGGCCTGGCTCGATCGATCGAAAGACAGGCTCGATCAATTGAAGCTCGGGCAGAATGATTTTCTGCAGATTCGTCCAACTCAGCCCTAAGTGTTTTAAAACGTTTTTAGGGTTTCTTATTTGTCCTAAGTATAAAAGGCAAACACTAACCACGTTTTAATGTTGCTCATATTTGCGGTTTGTGTAAATCTCTTGTGAGATCTAGAGGAGCTTTCCTTTACACAAACTTAGGATTTTCAAGGAGAAGATTTATCTACGCCTTGATGATCAATTCAGTTGCTGCCATTGAAGTTTAAAGAAAACACAAGCGGGTGTGCTTGTATCTGGTGGTGAATCCAAGAAAGAAGGAGTCCGTGGATTCGGAGCTTGCACGTGGTCGTGTCAGTAAGTTCTACTGGTGGGTAGCAATAAGAAGTCGAGCGTGGAGGCTTGTAAGTCTTATTGTATGAACTTCGATTCTTTCAAGATAGTGGATTCAAGTTTACCTTGAGGATAGCTAGGTCAAATCCTCCCCAGGTTTTTACCGGTTTGGTTTCTTGGGTGATCATATCATGTGTTATTTATTTTCCGCTGCTTTGCATGATTTGGTCTTTTATATTGTGATAACCTAGACTTGCTTAATTGGAATAAGTAACAACTTGGCTAATTACCTAGGTTTAATCAATTGTTTAAGGGGTCTAAAAACTATCAGTACCCTTATTTTAAATTGGAGAAATGGACATAATTGCATGGTGTTATAAAAATACTCTTTTTAAGGGGTGTTCACCAAACCGCATAAACCGCACAAACCATAAAAACCGCACCAAAATCACCCGCAAAATGGCATAACCGCACCGCAAGTAATATTGCACCACACCTCACCACACCGCATGGTGCAGTGCGGTTTGCGGTTTGCGGTTTTATAATAAGAAAACAGCACCGCACCGCACCCTCTCTATATATTAATATATTTAATTATTTTTAATATTAAATATATTATTAATAGTTTAATAACCCTAGTTTTCAAAAGAAAAAAATAGTTTGATAATCCTAGCAAGTGTTGATTAGAAAAGCCAACCCAAAATAAAGAAAAATTAGCTCAGTAATTTAAAACTTGGACCAAAACAAAGGGAAAAATTAGTTTTGGGCTGGGTAGAAAAAGCCCAAAATTTGAAAAATATACAAACTTCGAATCATTCAAACCGCATCTTATACACCACACTACATATGTGACCACAAAAATGAGATGTGGTGCGGTTATGGTTTTGGCTAAACTTTAAACCGCACCGCACCGCACCGCACCGCACCACACCGCACATGTGACCACAAAAATAAAGTGTGGTGCAGTTATGGTTTTAGTTAAACCGCACCACAAAATGTGGTGCTGAAAATGGCCAAAAACCGCACCGCACAGCACCGCGAACACCCCTACTTTTTCATTCAACTTATTTTAAATAATGTTGCATTTCATTCTATTCGTCCCCTTTTAAGTAACTAAACAAGAGAAATATAAATATTAAAATCATTTCTATTCTATTTTATTCATTCCTTTCAATTCCTCTCCTTTATAAACTGTCAAATATAGTAAGAGGAACTATGTTACTTGTTTAAATTGTACTATAGCGTGTGACATAACATAAGGAGAAAAAATGGAGACAGTTTTAAACCGTAATTTTTTTAAAAAAATATAGTTTAAATTTACCTATAGTGTGCCAAATTGCATAAGGATAATAAATAAATAAATAAATAATTGTAACACAGTTTAAACATCATTTTTTTTTTTTTTCAAATGCCTGAAAATAAGCTTACCAGTTACCAATAGGCACTTATTACCTAATCTATGAAATGCTTTAATTTTTTCTTTATATTTTAACATAGAGATGGGTTCAAGTTACACATTTTTTAAATTATTGGATTTAAATAGATCCAACGGTTAAATTAAAAAAGACCCTCATTATTACAAATATTTTTATTAGAATCTCATTAATTACACTCATTTATTACCTTCTAAACCTATCTCTAAACCCAATAAAATTTGACATTTGACTCTCTCTCTCTCTCTTTACATTTTTTTTTTTTTTTTGAGGGGACTCTCTCTCTCTACGTTTGTTATAAAAAATAAAGAACTTTGCTGACTACATATATAGCATAGCAATAGCGTGCAGTCTAATAGATAAGCTTCATCCAAAAAAAGAAGAAGAAGAAGAAGTAGATAAGCAAGATTCGGAAAGCATAGGAAAACGTAATACTTTGAATAAAATAAAATAAAAGACGTAATAGTACTGTACTGCTATAGTTTTCAAAATTGTCTCAAAAATAGAAAAACATTTTTAGGAATCATTTACTAAGTAGTGAATTGCACGTCACCCGCCAAATAATCCAATTTAAGTTTATTGTCTTAAATAGAAGTTGACAATGAAAAGTTTATTTGTTTAAAAATGAGGTAAAAAAATTAACTTTAAGCAAATAAGCGAATAAAACAAATTAATTTCTTAATCCACTCGTTATTATTTTACATATTAATTCACACAATTAACTAGAGAAGGTGAAACTAGAAAAGTTTTCTATATAACTAGAGAGCTGGGTTGTTATTTGCATTGTGAAAAAAAGTTGTTGTCTACCATTGTTGAGAGGAAATGGTGCTTCTACCATTGTTGCAACAATCATGGCTGGAGTTACACAAAACTCCCTTTCATTGTGAAAAACAGTTGTTGTCTACGATTGTTTTCGATTTCGAGTTTCACCTTCTCTAGTTAATTGTGTGAATTAATATGTAAGTTACTTTTCTTATGTGGTTTTGTTGCAAGTTACTTTTCTTTTTAGATGGCATTGAGGAATCTTACTACTCAAGTGAATGAGGGGGCATTGCAAATATCTCAAGATCAAATGTTTGTGGAGGTGTTTGGACCTAAGTATCATGGACGAGTTCATGGCTAGCTATGGGGCTGGAGTCAATCCTATCAAGTTATGGGGTTCCTCCTCATCTAGAATGGAGGCTGATGCAGAGTTGAAAGAAGAAGTAAAGCACCTCAAAAGCATGCTCGAACAACAAGCTATTCAAATAACAGAACAAAGAAGACATTTTGAGGAACAACAAGCTAGTCAAATGGCAAAACAAATAGCACATTATGACAATATGATGATGCAAATGTTGAGTTATATCACCTCGCAATCAACCCAATCTAGTAGTGATCACTAAGGTATGAAGATCAACTCAAGCTAGTCACTGCTTCTGATTGTTGGGTTTTTGCAGGGTAAACTTGAACAGCCATTGTTAATTTTTGAAGGTTTTAATTTGAGTTTCTGGAATTTGATATTAAAACCAATTTAATGTTTTAGTACTATCGGATAAATTTGGAATGACTTGTTAAGCTGTTTATGTGGATAGAATAGATAGGCACTACTTTGCTTTTGCAATCCTTATCTTGAAAAATTTATTGTGGATGTTCTTTTTTTTGGTAGCTAATGAAAGTAGTGAATAGTGACATTAGAACAAATAAGCAAACATATTGATGGAATACTGGTTAAGGTTGAAGTTGAGGATATGGGACTGGGAAAGCGTGGAACTGTAGAAGTAGTTGCCATTATTAGTCAGTTTTTTTTTTTTTGAAGGGTGGGATGAGATAATGAGATGGATTTGGCATTGGTTCCCCTCCCTCTCTTTTGATATAGTCTTATCCATGCTGGATGATGGCAACTAGAGAGAGAGGGAGAGAGAGAGAGAGCTGGTGATGACTTTGTGATTTGTATGGTATTGTATATTTGTATATCTCCCTCTCTGTTTCTCTTTTCATATTTTAGCTTTGTAATTTCAGTTATTCTTCTTCTTATTATTATTATTATTATAGTCTTCTTGGTTTGATTGCAATCAAAACTAGATAGATGAACTCTGTTGTGCCTTTTTTTTTCTTTTTGAAATTGTGGCCATCTTGAATTTGATATTGTGGAAAGGTGTGTAGATATATTTGCTGGGAAATTAACAAACTTTTGGTATCATTCTCTCTTTTTCAGAAACTTGAGGGCACCAATAATGGCTGAAATGTTCAATTGCACTAGCTGATGACTTCTTGTTTTGGAGAAGATGATGAAGAATAAAATGTATCAAAACTTTTAATTCTTGGACAGATTTGGTCTTTGTACAAAGTGTGCTTGTTGATATCTTTTCTCTTAAACAATAATTGACATATTGGCTGTTTGTATGCAGCCCCTAATCTGTTAAGTAATCTCAATATTGAAATTGATACACATCATAGGTGTTAATTTGTAGGTTTGAGTTTAGAGATCAAAGAAAACGTAATTATAGCAATATATCTTGATAAAGGGATTAGTGGTGTTTAAATATCTCTTTGTTTCAGATATATGAGGCCATTGATCAATATCACTTTTGTTATCATGATATCACATTTGTTATACATCAATATCATAGCATATCATCTCAACAATTGTGAATTTTTTTTCTGTGTGTAATATATATATATATATATATATATATATATATATATATTGTGCATGATTGTGGTTTTTTTTTTTTAAATAAAATAAAATCTTATTTTGAGGGTCAAGAGACCCCTTAAATAACCTTATTTATCAAGGGTTGTAAATGTAAATCTTTTAAACCTTGGTAAAAGGTTATTTAAGGGTCTCTTGACCCTCAAAATAAGATTAGAGCACTTGTTTTGAGGGCCACGAAGGCTTTCAAAATTTTCTTTTCGACAGTATAAGTTTCGAAGGTTATCAAGGGTCAATTGGACTCTTAAAATAATTTTTCTCAAGGTTTTTTAATACTTTTTCAAGGGTTTTGACCCTTGAAAAAGTCAGATTTGTTGTAGATAAAACGATGAATAATTAGATTTATTATTTTCGTTTATAACATCACACTATATAACAGGCCCCATACGGTTGGTTCAAGCTGTTGTACCTCAATTGCAATGGCATCTAGGAGAAAGGGAAAAGCTTTCAATGTCAGAAGTATTTCTACTTTGGCTCCTGGAACATGGGTTGGTGTTTATATTGCATCCAAAGCTGCTCTTCATGCACTGACTGATACATTGAGGCCTGTATGCTACTTCCATCCATCTTAATGCTGGGTTGTAGCTGCATAATCATAATGATTGTCTGAGAGGTTTATTCATTTCTTACACACCTCCAAAAAAGAAACCCAAAAGAAAATTTTTATATTCACATGGATAATTTGACAGGAATGAGTCTTACCAAATGAACAGTTGTTTAAGATGAGGAAATCTTGGTTTCTTGGAAATCGTCAAGAAGAAACACAAGAAAGCCTTCTGTAAGTGGTGAAAATTTTAGGGAGCTTATAAAGTATCGGAGCTAGTCCACTAGAATGTAAATGAGTCTAGCACCCACACGCATGGAGTCAGGTATCAGAGTTGTAGCTCTGTTTGGTGGGTGATGAAGCTCTGCTAAAGCCTGGCACAACCTAAGTCCTGCATGGAGAAAGGAGCAATAGGGCATTGGCCAACGATAAACACTCCGATGCTTAAATCAATTCCCTATGTCGTGCGTGGAGGAGCAATACCGCATTGGCCGACAGCAAGGACTTCGATGCTTAAATCAGTTCCATTCTTAGAAATGGAGAGAGGACCACCGCATACCCTTGGTGCGATGGTCACTCCAGAAGTATAAGTTCTTGTGGGGTGTGGAGGGCAAGGGCAGAGATTCAAGTCTCTAGGAGGGAGCTTTACACACATATACACTTAGATTATGCTAGAATAGAATTTTTATCTTGTATCAAAAAAAGAAATTGAGAGAGAGAGAGATACTTCTCCCCTACTCACTTTAATTAGTAATTTAAGCATGCGTTTTTTTTTTTTTAATTACATATTTATTGTATGATGTATCATTCTTATTTCTATATTTATTTAACTTCTTATTTGTATTTAATCTTGTAGTTTGACCGGTGACTCACTCGTTGAATCAATGATTCGACTTTTAGACTGAGTTAACTTTCAATTCAAGTTTAATAACAATGTCTGAAGTTTAAAAAATAAGTACTATTAATCCTTCTGTTAACGATAGTTAGTGTAAGGTTGAATTTTATCAACCATCTTGTTGGCTTTATTCCGTGCCAAATTTGCTTATATTTTAGCAATTAGTAACCTTGTATTTAGATGGGAATCATGTAAGGGTAGTGAGTGAGAGAGTGTGAAGAAATGCTCAAGATTGTGCAAAGATGCAGAGACTCACAGCTGGACTCGCGGGTGACTCACGACTGGCAAGCCACCAAAGTTGGCACACGCGCGGAGCATGCAAGGGAGCTGAAGAGTCATGCCAGCTATTGCACTACAGGACAAAAGTCTCAGGCTGGCCAGGCCGTTAACTCGCGGCTTGAACTCGCGACTCAGCCAAGTCGCAAGGTCAAGTTGCCAAACCACCCTGTTTGGGAAAAACTGACTCTTTGCATTCCTTTCTCACCCTGCTATATATAGACCCTTATACCCACGAAATGTAGAGAGTTTCTAGAGAGAATTTTGAGAGAGAAACCCTAGAGAAAAATAAGATTGATTCATCCACAATCTTCACATAGAGACTCTTCAAATTCCTCTACTCTCTTCCTCTCCATTGTTAAATCCTTGAGAGGTACATTACCAAAATCTTTTCTCACCATACCCATATCTGTCAGAAAGCTGTTTGATGCTTTGGGAAACAGTTAAGAAGTGACCAATTTCATATTGATAGATGCTATGGTCAAGTAGCGAAATCCAGTAAGCTAAAGAAGAAATAGGTTCGGCGGAACCTTGTTGGAGTAAGAGCTTGGAGGGCTTAGGTACATTGGGTAGATTAGGCTTGGAGGGTCTTCTGCTGTTCATGTATCCCAACTACATTCTTTAGTAGATTATTTACCGCTTGGAGAGCGGCGGAGAGGTTTTACGCCAAGAGCTTCGGTTTCCTCTTCGATAACACATCGTGTGTTGTCCTTGTGTTTGTATCTCTCTTCCCTTAATTTTTGTCATTTAATTTCTGCTGTGGGTGTGATTTTATTTGGTTTAGATTGTTTATCAATTCTGTATTAAGCTTATGTTCATATTCCGCACATTAATTGTTTGATATTAAGCTTGAATTGGTAATTTGTAAATTGGGGTCTAAACATTCAAGGTGTTTTATACACTAATTGAACTTTTAGTTAGTTACAATAATAATATAACTAATGAAATGATGATTTTTTTTTTTTTTTTTTTTTGAGAAAAATGAAATGATGATGAAATGGACATTCTTTTAAGTGACACGACAATATTTTTAACATTAGGAAAATAAAACTCATTTTTACACCTAAGCCAGTCCAGCAAGCCCATGATCCCTTTTTAATACCCAATTGACCCGTTATGAAACGGGTATTCCCCAAATCACATGCCAAAAATCCCTTATTAATCTGAAACAAGAATCTCTCTCGTTGTAGATAGGGATTTATTATTCGGTATCTCCATTTTCTCGCAGAAGATTGACATTAGGAACCACACAAGTGTCAAGTTTAACTGTGAGAATAGCCGGAAAAACGTTTAATAGTATTAATAGTGTTCTGATCTATTCCAAGCAAATTTTTAAAGAAAACAAAAGAATGGATTATGTGGTCTTTCAAGCCTCATTGCAATTTTATTGAATAACAAATTGTGGTTTGTGATAATTTTTTTAAAAAAATGTTGTTAATGCCAACCCGCACAACCCACCTAACCCGTCAAATTGAAACCACTAATATTTGCAACCAATCCGCCGGATTTAGACTTTGATGGGTTGGTGGCGGATTGGAATTTTTCCTAACCGCTAGTGGCGGATTGGATACAAATATTGGTCTTTACCCACCCAATCCGACCCGCGCACACCCCTAGTAGCAATGTCAGAGCTTGTAAAGTTTTTGGACTGCAAAAATTCTAATTTTGACAAAAGTGTGTTCTAAGGATCTGATAACAGCAGTGAAGAGAGTTTTCTTATGATGTTTGATATTTGGGATTGCGAGAAACAATGTTCTTGAAAAACCAAATGACCGACTCTGCTTTGTCAGGGGTTCCAAAAGAGAAAATATGTAACACAATTTTTATTTCACAATTTTTGCTACAACTTCGATGTGGCGTATTTTGAATGCTAGAGAATAAATTATGGGTTCATGAGAAAGTGATAGGCAAAGTTGTGGCAAAATTTATGCACACAAGTTGTGATCCTAAAAGAACTCATTTCAAAATTAACTATTGTGAAGGTTGATAGAGCAACTTCTTGAGAGCTTATATATGTCATCCACTCCATGATGATTACTCTTTATCATCAAGACACAAATGATTTTTGACTAAGCGGGGTTCAAGCCTCATATCTCTTATTTGAAAATAAAAGATTTTACCGGTTGAATTAATTGGAACTCACAGTGTCGGTGAATGAGTGTTGATTGTTCTCTCTCATATTACATAATAATTAGGGATTTTGGAATTTAATTTGGGGAGATTCATTTCATTACGAGTCAACTATTGAGTGTTAAAATGGGTCATGAGTTTGCTTATATGTAAAAGTAAGTTTTAATTTTTTAAAAAAATATTAAAAATGTTGACATGTCACTTATAAAAATGTAACATTATTGTTTCGTTAGGCATATAGTCATTGAGACTAATTGTAGTTAACAAATGACTAATAATGCTTATTTTTTGAACTTAAGGAACTAATAGCGTTCACTTGAAACTTAAGAAACCAAAAGCGCTCACTTGGCATAATTTATGGACGAATAGTGTTTTTTGGCTAAAATATTACTCTAATGTTATATTAGTAAAATACAAAAAAATCAAAGTTGTTTGACTTTTGATTGACCTTATAATATTGTACTTCATTATCCTTATATATTTTTTTGTAATTGAATTGAAATTATATTCTATATTTGAACCCTTCATTAATCTTAGTACAACATATTTTATTTAAATTTAAATAGTATAATTCTCTATACAACACAATCATCATAAATTTCTAATGCTAGAGTATATACTTATATATACAATCACAATCTATAAATATATATTTATCTAAAAACTGAAGCGTAACATTTATTATTACTACGATCATATTGTGTCACAACAACGGCCACATTATCCACTCATTTCCAACATTATCTCTATTTTTTTAATTATTTTTTTTTCTTATTAATTCTTTAGTTCCTCAGTCCACTTTGGTCCATTATGGTCTAATTCGGTTTGCTTCGGTCCACTTCAATTCAATTAGGTTCATTTGGTCTACTTCAGTCCAATTAGGTCTATTCAGTCCAACTCGACCAATTTGGTTCACTTTAGTCTATTTCGGTCTACTTAGGTCAATTCGGTCCCATTCAATCTACTTTGGTCCATTCAGTTTATTTCGATCCAATTTGGTCTATTCGGTCTAATTCGGTCCAAATATTCAACTTTGGTCTATTTGGTCCATTGAGTCTACTTAGGTCTATTCGATCCACTTTGATCCATTCGATCCACTTCAGTCTATTCAATCCATTTGATCTATTTTAGATCATTTCAGTCCAATTCAATGTACCTATTTAAGGATGAGAAAATAAAATGTAACAAAGTGGACTAAAATGGACCGAGTGGACATAAATGGACCGAATTAGACCAAATGGAAATAAGTGGACCGAATGGAAACAAGGTAGACCGAATTTGATAAAGTGGACCGAAGAAGACTGAATAAGAACGATTGGATGGATTAGGACTAAAGTGTAATGGACCGAATAGGACCACTGTCAACTGAATAGGACTGAAATGGACAAAATGGACCGAATAGGACCAATGTGGACCAAATAAAACTGCAGTGTATAGAATAGGATCAATGAGGACTAAATAGGACCAAAGTAGACCAAATAAAACCAAAGCGGATTGAAGAGGACAGAATGGACCGAATATGACCAAAGTGGATAGAATAGGATTTTTTAATATGTATCATTTTTATTGCATTTTCAAGGCTCATATTTCTAATTTCTAATGTTTTTTTTTTGTATTTTTAACTCAAAACTAAAGAGTTTATCCCAAATATAATAAAATTTCATACTTTTCAACCCAAAAATTAAGAAAATAATAATAATTTTTGAATTAAACTTGAAAAATGCAACCTACAAAAAGAATCAATTTAAGGACCAATTAGTGTTTAATTTTTAGGAAAAACAAATTATCTTCAACAAATTTTAGAGAAAAAATTATAAATTATATTACAATTACAAAATAATTATTTATTCCCACATATCCTGTGAGTCTAAGATTAGTCATAATAAAAGAAGGAAAAAAAATTATATTAAGTTAAACTTGTCTGTGTATTGCATGGGTGATGGATATTGCATGGGTTACAAGCTAGTCCACATGCAAATTCCATATACATGTGAGACAATATGAGGAATACCAAGTACACTTGTTGAAACCCACATTGGCATATGTATTCACAATTCCAATTAATATTTCTCAATTAGTGTAGTGTCAATTTTTTGACTAAATTTTAGGGATAATTCAACCCACCAATCAATTTTTTTGTGAGTTGAGTTGAGCATTGAGTTGAGCCATGTTTGGATTATAGCTCTTACAATCCATCAAACCCAACTCAACAAACGTGTATTTTATTACCATTTTTTTTTTTTAGTTCGATTTATTTTTGGTATTTTAAGAATTAGTTTTAATGAATTTGAAAATTAAGAATACAATTCAAGCGTATTATGGAAATGTAATAATTTATTAAAAAGATAAATGAATTTAATAGTTAGTAAACAACCAATTTGTTACAAAGCACAAAA
This sequence comes from Quercus tomentella, assembly GCA_028535165.1. Classification (NCBI taxonomy): domain Eukaryota; kingdom Viridiplantae; phylum Streptophyta; class Magnoliopsida; order Fagales; family Fagaceae; genus Quercus; species Quercus tomentella. The sequence goes on from JAPQVY010000001.1 coordinate 3,414,073, forward strand.
CATCTAAATCCAATCAGTCAACCCAATCTAACAAAAAAACATGAGTTGGGTTAATTCCTACACGTCATGGATTGGAAATTTCTCCAATTAAAGAAACCCTCCAGCCCAACCTAATAATTTTCCAAGAGAATCCCAAATCATTGCTGATTTATCACAATTTCATTCTAGGGGCTTGACCAAATTTGTTACTTTCTTACAGATAATTTTGCCTTTTACAAGCAGGAAAGAATAGTCTCAAATTTGACATGAACAATGATTCTGCAATCTAGAGTGACCCCAACAATTTCTCTCTCTCTCTCTCTCTTATGTTCATTACATTTTAATGATATATTTAAATAACCTAGTCATTTTTGGTACATCTAGGCTAGTTGATCTAGCCACCCTAGATGTGGTGAATTGCACGAATGGGCCATCGATTCGAGGTTCTCAATAAATCCATCCATGAAAGGGTTGTTAATAGCGAAATCACCTGTGTATCTCAAAAAAGCCAATTTGAGCAGACAAAATTTCCAAGTTCTCAAGAAAATGCATGTATGAAAACATGATTAACTATTTACCTAGCTCAGTTTACTTTTTTCACTGAGAAAGGTGAGGATTAGCATAGAATACCATCCCAGGAGGCTGAAGTGGCCGAAAACTAGGGGGCGCTGGGGGTTGCTGAGTTACTTGCAAAGTCAAAGGCACCATTGGACTGACCATGTGGGGCGGGGGAGGTGGCGGTCCTGGTGGTAAGGGTGGAATACTATTATAACCATATGGGGTCATGATCCCTCCTGATGGCTGCAAATACTGTTGGGAAGATGGGTTTGGAAGTATATGATATTGAGCTTGAGAGGTTGGGACTTGGTTCTGCACTGTTGATTGTGGAACCAAAACTGATTGATACGAATGGTTTGGTGGTGTAGTAAACGGCTGTGTGGACAAGAAAGCAATAGGCTCTGAAACTGGCAACGACTTCTCAGGTTTTACCGTTGAATCGGAATTTGAAGGCGTGGACACTTTTGCTAATCCAGCGTTCTTTGCCTCTTCCGCTGCAAATGTAGAGAGAACAGAAGTCATTATCAGTTGAGAGGAGCTAGAAGCTGCAAGCCTGTCTGCAACCTCAGCTGCAATGGCTGCAGCTGACTTCTTAGTTGTTTGCCCTGCTTTTGAGTTTGCATCAATTGGAGTGGTTGCAGTGGATGGTTTTGATACATAATCTTCATCATCAAGCCGCTTCCGCATGTTGCTGGCTTCCTCTGCCTGTGCCTGAGCTACCTGTGATTGGTTCAGAAACATAGTGTTTAGATAATTCAATCCATTGACACCGAAAGGTCCTAAACAGTATAGTATTTTTATGCAAATACATACAACTGCAGAGCCCAACCAGATATAAAAAGCAACAAGATAGAAATAAGTCAGAACATAATTTATAGTTACTTGTGCAACACAAACAATGAAATTTAAGTTACAAATTTTTAATTTCCCATATGGAAAGGACAAGTTCAAGGCTCAAAGAAAGTTTAAAGTCTCATTGGGCAGAAGGGGAAAAAAATCAGAGTCCACACATCCAAAATAAATTGTCATCCCAATTAGGCCCCTACTCTAGACCTTTCATGTCCCACTTTCCTGACCTCACCCTCTACCCCTTGTTTATGAGAGATAGAGAAGCCATTGGGTCCAAAGACCATTGTCCTAGCTTCAATACATAAACAGCATAACTAAATTACAAGAATTACATAAAATCTCATAACTTCAAGTATAGAGTTAAGTCAGTGTCTTAACAATTTAATTAACCCTTAACAATTGTTTGGACACTTCAGATTGCATCCAAGAAATATCTGAATAGCCTTAGAGGAAACTCTTTACCCTTGATTGTCCTGGAGGATCTAAACTCAAAACAAGTTCACCATAAGTTTGAAATACTATATTGGAGCCATATGGCTGCTGACTTAGTTTATTAGAAAGGCAAATATTAGAGTACTACATGATTTAAAGACTTTCTATACTGATGAAATATGTCCATTTTGACACTACAAAACAAACCCCTTCAAGGAGGACCGGAAAATGGCAGCAGAAGTAAAAGATAGGCTCAAGCGCATTTCCTATTGAGCATCTTGAGATGCTTGACTAACAGAAACAATTTTTTAAAACTAATTATTCCGCTTTTCACAAATAAAGCTTTCACAGTCTACTTATCGGCTTTCACAGTCTTCTTATCAACACATGTGAAAGATTTATGTGTGCTGAGTTAATTTAATGTGCATGAGGAGCCATAATCAGCTTCAAGAAACTTATAGAAGGAAACTTGGAGTGTCAGCTTGAGATAAGTATAAACCCAAGAAATAAAACATCCAATCCAAGAGCAGATTTTTCATCAGCTAGACACTTAAACTGAAAGAAGTCAACACTTCAGCATATGCTTGAACTGATTGCATCTATTAGCCCATAATATTCACCTAGTAAGGAAAGAGGATGAATTGGACCTGTGAAGCTTTGGTATTGGCCCATTGACAAAAGATTACGTGTAGAAGAGATTCGAGTAATAAGAACACCACAATAAATTTTTTTCTTATAGTAATAACCAGAGTAACAAGTTGTGTAGAGAGCAAATCACACAAGTCACTGCTAAATTATAAAATTCACAAAATTTTGAACATCAGAGGCTAGCTAGATTTTTCATCTGTTCGTATCTATTTGACTTCTAAGAAGCAGGTTTGACATTGGCCTTGCAGTGATTTGTGGTATTCCAGGAAATCTTGATTCCTAAGTGGTACAGTTTCTCTAAGGACCAATTTTGTGGCAACAAAAACATAGTGTTGATCTTTTTGCCAACCACAAACACTACACTGGTTCTTAGTCATTATCTAAACAATGAACTTTCTGATATTTTGATGAACTCTCATCACTTCATTTTCTTTTTTAACTTTCTGGGTTCTTTCCTTAACATAGTATGCTAGAGAAACTTGAACTTAACTCCAGAACAGCGCCCCACCATCAGGCTAAAAAAACAACACACAATCTTCTAGCTCAACAGGGAGCCAACCCAAAAATAAAAGTTCTCAATTATTCCAACATTGTCAAATGTTTTCAGTAGCCAAGTGGATCTTTTACTGAAGAGATCAGCCCAAAACAGAATATGTAGTGTCACAAAGAAACAATATTTTCAAGCTTTTTCTAAGTTGTTAGAGCATGTAAAAGCAGGTTAAAAGATATAATTGCATAATAGTACACATGCTAAATAAGTAAATATGTACCCATCTTTCTTGGTAAGTAAATATACAACCATCTTACACTGGGGAATGAATGAATATTGGACTAATTTTTATGGATATAATCAATGGAGAGAACATACCTGCATCTGAGTTCGGACATTCTCCAGTTCAGATTCCTGAAAAAATTCAGACGGTGAGCACATAATTGCATAGATTTGTCATTTGTAGCAGACAAACAGATCATCACTCATTGCATATGTTAGATAATTAAAAACTCATTAGACATTAGAAAAGTGGTGGTATGGTCAGGTACCTGTTCATGTAGAGCTTCTTTTAACTGAGATACAAGCGCTACTCTACTTGCTTCAACTGATTTAAGTTTTTCAATACACTGTTTCAAAATATTTTCCTCCTCCTCAAGTTCTTTTGACAGAGTTTTTCGCTTTGGATCCTTTGCTGAGGAACAAAGAAAGCAAGCTATAAATACAATCCGGATATCTTTACAGAGAAACATGTAATAACAAACCAGTCAAAAGAAATTAAGTCCGAGCCACCGCTTCAATACACATTGTAGGTAGCTTACCGTTGGAACAGGTGAAATCAAAATCTTTCTCCATCCTCCTCACACGGTGAACTGCAGACTTGCATTTACTCATTTCTGCATCTTCATTAGGATGTTCACTGAGCACCAAGTGAAATGCTGAAACTATTTTTTCAGCTGTACCTCCAATGGACAATTTCTGGTTTCCAAATAAATAACACACTAGTGAGCCACATCTCAGACATGCAGAGTAAAATGGAAGAAGAATATGTAACTTCTAAAAAACTAAACAGAATGAAGCAGAAAGAGAACAAGGCCCTCATTCTAACCGTTCTAATAGAGCGTGAATCCCTTTTTACAATTCTGACTGAACGCGAACGTTTTTTGCTGAACTCCAAGGGTGGAGGCAATTCCTCTCCAAGCATTATATCTTTGAGGCTCCGTGCACGGGATCCAAAAACTCTCCTTTCTTCCCATATAGCAACCTAAAAATAATACAAGCACTAGTTTAATTGGTGAAACAATGTATGGCCTATGTCATCAGTTCTTCAAACCAAATAAAGCAAAGAAGGCATTACCAATCTAGAGACCACATTTTTTCCTTGATCATCTCCTGTTCCAGTAACGCTTTTGAGTGCAGCAGGAAGAACCTTCCAAAACTCAGTAACAAACTCATTTCCTTTGCGTTTACTATTTTGTAGGATGTCATTTGCTAGATACAACAGGGGAACTTTCTGAACCATCTGCGAATTGTGGAACTGTTTATCCCATGTCGAAACAACCAGTTCTGCTTTGCTCCGGTGAAATATACACCAATGTGACAAAGCTATACAAAAGCAAAAGTCAAGACAAAACATTACGTTACATGAAATAAAAACTAGATATGACGCTTCATAATGCTTAAGATATGTTGAAACATCCACTTTAGCAAATCATTGATATAAGAAATCAATATAAAATTCAACAAATACACTATGAAAGTTACACAACCCGAGAAAGCACAAGCCATATCTGCTCTATACCCTAAAAGGACTAATAAAATTATAATTGGAGCGTCTCTTAATCACTTATATAGTCCAGTTTGACCTAGTAAACACCCGAAGTGGGACTTAGCACACGTCCACACAACACACACCTATCCAATCCAATCCACAAAAAGCAAATCAATGTGTCTTCAAGTACTGAACTTTCAATTATCTAACCTCAATACCAACAGTTTACCCTCCAATGACTAATGTTACAGATAAAACTGTTCAGTTGACCACAAAAATTGTAAATCTTTATGAGTCAAATACATTTCCAAATTTAGCAAAACCCCAATAAAAGCCCAACCACATAAAAAAACAAACACACAAATCTATAGAGCAACCATTTTTATTACAGACAAAGAATTTAACATGTTCATTCAAATTTATAAAAAAAAATTAAAAAAATTGAAATGAGCAAATAAAAAAGGACTGGATTTACTTTCAATGCACTGCTGGGTGCTGTTGACCTTGGAGAGTTTATCAGCAAGAATCTGCTCATTGAAAACACTATTCATCACACCTCCCACCAATCCAGTACTTAGAGAAAAACCACTTCAATCTGAAAATTAGTTAAATTAGTCTTCAAAGAGCAAAATTGAATAGAAACTCCAAGTTCAAGGCACGCTGGTCGAAGTTCTGAGCTGTTTGAAAACCCTTGAAATAATTTCTTTTTTCTTTTTCTTTTTCTTTTTTTTTTTCCCAAAAGAGAGTAGCTAAGGGCAAGCTTCAATTGACAAAAGAAGAAGGAAAGAAAAAAACGGTGGCGTTTCTTGAAATTGGAACAAATGCAGGAAGAACCGGAGGAGCGTTTGAGGGAATCACAGTGAGACACAGAGAGAGAAGGTTTGGTGGTGTGGATTATAGGAGAGGTGTTTGTGAAAGAGAAACCCTAGAAACGGGTTTGTGTGTTTTTCTTTGTGTAGAGAAGAAACGTTTCGAAATGAACTGAGAGGAGCTCAGAGAAGAGGGTTTGAATAGAAGAGAGTTGCAGAGATAATGCGAGAGAGAGAGAGAGAGAGAGAGAGAGGTTTTAGCATGGGGTGCAATTTCGGGCTATTTGGCGCAAACCATTAGAGAGGGATGTTTTTTTGTCTAAACGACGATGCTCAAATTTTATTTAATCCAAAAATAAAGAGGAGAGTGAACTTATATTTTCTTTTATTTTAATTTCCCAAATTCTATTTCCTCTTTCAATTTCATAATTTTCTTTTTCCTTAAGTAGAATTGTGATTTGTGAATCCCATGCAATGTCATATTTAACGACACATCAAAAACAAAGGGTTGAGACCTCTTTTTTTTTTTTTTTTGAAAATAAAAAATGCCTTATTTGCTTAATAAATAAAATACAATTAAACTACAAAAGTTGGTTTTAAAGATAAAGACTTACCCACTCCTCATCTCTCAATCAATTACTTAACAAAATAAACACACAAAAAAAAAAATGGTCTCTATAATATAATTCTAATTTTGAATTAAGAATTTGAAGCATGACATAACACTTATATATTCAAGTTGAGTTCATAAAAAATTTTAAAACAAAATTTAAAAAAGAAGAAGAGCTCATTAGGAAATTTGTAAATTCTTCAAAATAATTGGAAATATTATTTGTCATTCTCATTTTAGTTCATATTTTATATAAACAAAGTTTGGCTCCAGATATATTTAGAGCTATATTTTACAATTCATTATTTGACAATTTATAAAATTATTCATGTACATTATTTAAACAAGTCACATAATTCATTAACAAAGTCATGTGAGTAAAATGACACATGAATTGTTCTCTTCAATCATCACATAGTAGGTTGGAAAAGGTAGCTCCAAACATGTTTGGAGCCAAACTTTTTCCTTTTTTTTTTTTTTTTTTTGGTGAAAGAGACGATATCATAAACTAAGAAGGAACTATAGAAACAGGACACAGCCTGTTAAAACACAGACCAAAGGTGTCTTGTTCAAAGAAAACAGAGGCATCCACAGGCGAACTTTCAAAAGTTCTAAAATCTAAATCTTGATCAGCACCTAACCTTGCAAAAGCATCAGCACATTGATTCGACTGGCGGAAGCAATGTCTAAAATGCACCTGCTGAAACTTAGTGATCAACATCTTACAGTCATCCAAAATGGGAGAGATCACATCATTGACATAACCCGACTGGCAAAAAATTTCCACAATGGATTTAGCATCCATTTCAACAATAAGAGAGGGAATGTTCAGATTGCTACACATCAATAACCCATCCCTTAAACCCCGTCACATAGTAGGTTGGAAAAGGTAGCTCCAAACATGTTTGGAGCCAAACTTTTTCCATTTTCTAATAATAGTGTGAATATTCTAATGGATATTTAATGGATGCTCACACAAAAAGGTCGGTTCACAATGAACACAACAACCTTGGTAAGGGTGGTAATGAGCACTTCGAAGTTTAAGTTAGTGTTTCAAAAGATGTAATGAATCGAAATTTGTTTGGGTTAAGAACTACATACCTTCAAGAAAATACAATGGGGTATTTATACCCTTGATTGGCATGTGCTTGGCGTAAGGAATTCATCATTGCCCTCTTATGTTACTTCCAGTTGATGTGACAAGCCCTTGCCCACCTTGGCAACATGGGCGTGCTTCTAAAGTGGTTAGAATTCCCTCTTAGGAGACATGCCACATTGCATTAAATGCTGAATAAGTTTTTGGGTGTAATAAATGTAATATTAAATGATTTGACCTCCTGAAGGGTTTACTCAGATCAGCCATTATAAACAATACACCGAGCCAATCCATGTGGAAGTAACCATTTTACCATCGTGCCGCCCCACATTTCCTTTGAGCGAAGAAAAAAAGAGGGAAAAATGGAGCAAGCACATTACAAAAGTCTCTGGTGATCATAATTGTTTACTTTTTTTTTTTTTTCCGCACTTAACTGCATAATCTAACATTCATAAATTAATTCTTCAAAATGTGTAAAGAGATAACTTAACTTTCATTGAGTGATTTGGTTAAAAAATAGGTTTAATAAAAATATAATTATACTTTCTAAAAAAAATAAACTTCCAAAAACTATAAATGTAAAAGCAACCTAATTGATAATATGTGCCAAACAGAATTTAGTCCATTTTCCAAACATCTATTTCTAAACAATATCCATGCTTACGTTACGTTACCCCCTAACAAGTAACCATGTTCAAAAACCGGGAAAAATACAATAAAACCCTTAAGTTTTTTTTTTCTTTTTCCACCAATTTAATACATGAAACTTTGTTGCTATAGCTATAAACCCATTATGTAAAAGTGAAACGAAAGAGATCTTACTATAAGAGCACAAAAGTTTTAGTACATTCTTTTAATGATTTTGTAGCAAAAATAATAATGTCATAATAGGCAGAAAAATGGGTAGAATGAATCCATTAGCTATAATACCAAAGTTTATGTACTAAATCGCAATTACAATAGAAGAAGTGGAGTCTTACTGCAACAAACTAAAAGTTTAAACGGTCTTGTCTTAATGCATTTCACCTATTTTTGTTTGATGCCCTAAGAAGATGAATTTTTTTTTTTTTTTTTTTTATTTTAAGTAAAATACTTGCACTATATCTAATTTGCTCAAAGCCAAAACGACAAACCCACATCACAGGAATCCCTTTGTTATTACACTTCTGCCAACACTAAATCTGGATGATGGTAGGGGTCATAGGAAATTGTAAGATTTTCTTATAATATTCATTTATAAAATCGGAAAGCCAGAGACAAGCCCATGTGGACTAACCACTTTATAATACAAAAATAAAAGCTGTGTTGGTTATTTCCGGAAGCAAACATGTAAACCTGCATCTCATCCATCAAAAGCAAAATTTGCCATTAAATTACAACCATTTGCCGTGAACATCACAAATTGAACAAATATGTAGGATCAAATATCTTGAAGAAAATTTCAAAACAAATAAAAGAGAAAATTTAGAAAACTGATATAATTCTATTCTCCAATGACAAGAACCTTGGAGGAAGGCATCTAACTCTATCTGATTAATGGTCACCTGGCAGGGTCTTAATGATATCAGAATCACCTGCAATAAAAAGAAAAGGTCAATAAATTTCTCAGGCCATTGGCTAAAAGGACAGTTCTAAGACACTTGTATATATGGTGTTACCTGGATCAATAATGCTAAGGCAAGACACCCGATAATACTTGCCACAAGCTGTTCCCAAGTCATTATTGTCTAAAAATTAAGGGAAATAGAAAGGGGGGGGGGGGAAGAAAGAGAGATTAGTTTCACATCATAGGTACCCAAAAAATAATAAACTTTATAGCAAAGCTATTTCAAAAGATGAGGGAACTTATGATTGATCATTGTTTTGGATAAAAATTATAAACATCACTCAAATATGGTTAGCGTCGGTTAGTGAATTAACAGATATGGAGATAACAGACACAAAGCTCTACTGCCCAATTGGACAACACTTCTATAAGATCAATTATCTTTTATCCAGTTACCTAATCTTCCAATACTGCAAGCAACTCTAAATCTAATTTGTTTGTGGTATAATAATTTTTATTGGAACAATTTGTGAGATTAGATTTTGGTATTGTTGATTTTGTGTTCATTGTGTTAGATTTGAGAGATTGTACAATGTTCACCCAAAAAATGTTTTCAGTTGTAAACATTTTCTGTCAAAACAAGCACAGACTTAGAACAAACTAGGAAAATCACCATAATAATGATATTGGCAACATAATCCAACCCCCCCAACTACCTGGCAAAAGTATAGAAGTCAGCATCCTCTCCCACTTGTGCTTGAACAAAAATAACCCTTATAAAACTTAATGGGGCGCTATATTAAATTCATACATTTCCCACCCATTCATTCTTGTTTCAATGACTCTAAATTTCTTTCTCTTTCAATCAATCCTTGCAAAGTTGCACGCAAACACCATGACCACATATCTTCACCCTTTTTTTCCATCTCCTCCAAAGATCAAACCGTTTTTCCTTATGAGTTCTATACATTTTAATTTATTCTTCAAAGAAACAGATTATCTACAGGTGCTAATTGAGAAGCAGGAAAAATATTAAATTGTTTTTGCAGTGAACAGTGTTAATATTAATTAGCAAATGGTTTTTGTAGTTTATTGTGGGAAAGAACCTAGAATAGACCAATTGATATTTATGGCATAGTTAAAACTTAAACTCAAAGAGAATCTCGGATTCAAGGTTCCTGTACTTCCTTCTTTGAATTCACTTTAATTCCCAGTTTCCCACAGTTTTAATTAGAAATAAGGGGGCATAGTTTGTCCAAAGTTCTGGGAAGAAATATATCCTCCAGCTGAATGCAGAGGGTTAGCATTCCCCATATACACACACACACACATGGATGTGTGTCTGTCTAAATGTTTATACTTAGGGTGTGTTTAGATACCGCTTATTCGCTGAAAACTGAAAACTTATTGCTAAAAACACTGTAGCAAAATAATTTTTAAATGTGTGAATAGTATTGTGGGACCCAAATTTACCTAGAAATTTGTGTTTTGCTGAGTTTGGTGGAAAAGTGAACAGTATCCATGGGACCCACTATAAAACGCAGAACGCGCGGATTGGGCAAGACGCCCAATCCAAAAGCACGCTTAACGTATATAATGCAACTTGGCTAGGATTGAGCAACCAGCCTCACATTGGTATTCTATTAAATGCACAATCTTTCATGTCGCACACAATGGACATAAGGGAAAAGAACAATCGTCAATGTCACCAAAATATCAGACTATTAAAAATTTTATACGATTTCTACAACCATGTCTACTAAAAGCAAGCACAACAGTCCATATCAACAAATTGACAGACATTGTCCCCAAACAGGAGGGATGAACTGATCTACACTCGATAAACACGGTGATTGTATACAAGGTACAACCTGGTTTTTCTACACCAGAATACAGTTTCCACATTTAGCATTTTAAATGGGGTCTACTTCACGAGATCATTACATTTTAAAATTTGTCGACTATGCTAATACCGTTCAAATTAGCTTACACGGGCAAATTTCACTTTCAAAAAGCAAATGAAAGTACTTCCATAACAATGCTAACTAACCAAATGCCTAAGCTAAACAAATCAATTCTCAATAAATAAAAATTGAGACTTACTTCCAACAAAATGGTGAACCCCAACTTTGGCGAGCATTGCATGGTACTCAATCTCGGATTTCCTCAGCGGTGGACAATTACTCGAAATTATAATAAGTTTTCCTATCATTAATCGAATCGCACCAAAATTTCAAGTCAAATATTCTATTACAAAATAAATAGAAAACGATAGCAATATAGAGAAAAAAAAAAAAAAAAAAAAAAAACACCTTTGGAGTTTCTGAGAGAGCGAAGAACGGTTTTGTAGCCGAGCGTGTATTTGCCGCTCTTCATGACGAGGGCGAGCCTGTTGTTGATGCTCTCATGGGTCTTCTTCTGCAACCAAATTCACATACCACAAATATAAATAAATAAAGAGAATCAGAGCTAATTATATTTAATGAAATGCGAAGGCTTTAAATTGAAAAAAAGAGATCGTACAGTTTTCTTGCCAGCCACCATTGTTGCTGTTCCCTGTCCCTTAAAACCCTAGAGAGTGGCCGCAGTTAGGCTTGGGGTTGGGGGAGATGTCTCTCAGCAAATATATTGCAAATGAACTCACGTGCGAGTCACGTGTTCTGTTTTTTGTTTAAGTAGAGAGAGAGAGAGAGAGAGAGAAATTATATTAGTGAAATTCTAAAATAAACTCATAATTTTACTTTTTAAGCTTTTATCCATTATTTAAAATTATCCATTTGGGCATTATTTATATAAACATTCAAATATTAATTTAGCTATTTATTTATTGAGTGAAGTTGAATTTTCAATTATTATTAATTCTATCGATTTAGTTTTAAAATTATATATTAGATTATTTATCTCTCCTTAACTTTTAAGAAAAAATTTAGCTTCAAATTGGTTTATAAGTTATCTTCTTTTAATTCATTATATGACTTTTTTTTTTTTTTTTTTTTTTTTTTAAGCTTAGTTAGAATCGCAACTACTCAATGGTTGATAGACTATCTCAATGGTCAATGGTTAATAGACTATCTCAATGGTTGATATTTGTAATATGATTTATCTATACTATTATTTAAGGGGTTTCTCATGTTTGGATTCCTAATTTTTTAGTTCAAAAATGTCCCAACACCCCTATATTTAAGTAAAGACAAAATTCAATCCAAAAAAAAAAAAAAAAAAAGTAGAGACAAAACTAAAAGACAATCCAGTAAAAATGCAACTCTAACTCCTACTAAAACATTGTCTAAAAAATAGGACCACTCTGCTATTAATTTTCAAATTGATTTATTCACTTATAAATTAGATTTTCAAAATAAAAATTATATATATAATAAATAAATAAAACACAGTTTTTTTTTTTTTTTTACAAAATAGGACCACTAACAAAAAAAAAAGCCTCATCGCATGCGCGAAGCGCGTGTGATGAGGCTAGTTTAAATAATAAACATGGATCATTTTACAAATCATCATATAATGAGTTAAAAAAGATTCTTCTAAATTGGTTTAAAGTTAATATTTGTCCTAATTTTAACCCCAAAAAAATTTTAAATTAACTTTATCTTTAAAAAAAATTATAATGAACTGTTAATATGTGCTCCATTTTCACTTTGTCGTCTTAAATAATTTTGTTAAGATTAAAAAAATGAAAATTTAATAATGAAATTGATTAAATTTAAACTGTTCAAAATTAAAATGATTAAATCATCACAATTAATATTTCAAGAAACCCAAATGTCCAAAGTTTGGTAGCAATAGATTGGCCTTTTCATGTTCGTTCAAATCTTCCCTCCCAACTATTAGTCTATTAGATTATAATTTTTTTTTTTTTAAAGTATTTGAGGAACCAAATTAATATAGCCAATACCCTTTCTTTTCTTTTTTTTCTTTTTTTGAGAAACAATATAGCCAATACTTTGATTCTAGAGAATCATACAAAAATCTTTGGAATTAAATAATTTCAATTACAATTGATCAAATTTAATTAAATTCTGCAAAATAGATTCATGTTATAATATTTGTTCCAATTACATTATCTAATATTGGGTTCAATAATAAATATAACAATCCTCTCTCCCTCCATTTCAAATAATTTTGAGATATAAACCATGTTTAAAGTATAGATTTTCTTTTTTTCAATTAAGGCAAGACAAATTCTAACGAGATATAACTCGATACATTAGATTGCTTGATACATTAGATTGCAAGCAATGCTGCATACACAAATTACTTGGCAATATTTTTTTATAACAGTTAAATTGACAAGTATTAGCTCTCATCTAGATCCACCACTGAAATCATTTTTTTACTTACTATTAACAACTTACCACATCCGCATATATCAAATTTTTTTGTTCCGAATTTCTTGTAAGGTGTGCCTCTCGAGAAGAGAGATGAGAGGGAACCAATGGGACCAGCCCTCCGAATCTCGATTGATAACAACCCCAACTCCATGGTTCTATGAAGAAGCAGAAAGTTGGCATACAGAAGAAAATAATAATAGCAGTTTAAATGCCTAAAACATGTGCGCACTCATCAACATATAGATCCTACACCTCAGACAAAATCTGAATGTTTGAATAAGACATTATCCAATAGAAATTTAGACACTAACAAATAAAGTTTACAAAGTAAAAACTAAAAACTCTGGTTCCACGGGTAAACAAGATGCCATGGTAATCAGTCCACTTAAAGAGAGCTCTAGGTTTGCAGGGTTCTAACATCAAGTAAAACTTAGCCTCAACCCAAAGCAAACTCCTGGCAAAAAACCCAAACCCATCTACGAACTGGATCCTTCTGCTTGGCTGGAACAATCTCTTCCTACAAGCAACACCTGCAGACCTGCAAAGATGTAATCATATGATACTTTCTTACCATTATCTAACATACTGAACAACCCATAAGGAAATCCATTGAGCAGGCAAGGGATAGATTATAGCCTGATCCCCTACTGCCTGGTGTTTTTGCCCTGCGCTGTGAGTTTTGCTGCTACTTGTTCTTCTGTCAAAGGCAAATAGTAGATCCGAGGGGTTGCCTTGGTTTTCCGGAAGAGATCATCCAAGGTGACAATAGGAGGGTCAAGTTTCTCCGGAAGTGGAGGTGGAGGTGGAAGTTGAACCCGCTCTCTTGACTGAGGTGGGTTAGACAAAGGTGGCGGTGGTGGTAGAGGAGGTGGTGGTGGAAGCTGCGGCCTATGTTGGCGGGGTGAGGGCTGGGGCTGCAAGGTGGGAGGGGCAGGAGGAACAATGGGACCAGCACTTGTAGGTGTAACTGGAGTCTGAGGAGCCTCCACCCGCAATTTCACTTCCTGAGGATCAACAAAGTCAGCCACTAGGAGGCGCCCACCATTTGGAGGCCATTGCAAGTTAAAAACAGCGTTCCTTGTCTCTACAGCTTCTTCCACTGATGAGTACTGCATCACAACAGTTTGCAGAATAGAAGGGTTAGAATTATATTTAAATGATCAAAAATTGAGATACGTTTATTCATAAAACATAACTAGATGAATGTGAAGGTGATCTTCTTTTGAAGGGAATTCTCATATTTACATGACAGAGATCCTAAAATGACCGCTAAAAAAACCAGCCTTGGTAGCAGTAGCACAGCAGTACATCCCCCAATTTGGAATACAGAAATATAGTTATGGACTTATGGATTTCTGAGAACGAAAGGCCATTGCTCTCCCCCCACCCCAATCCCCACAAAAATATAGGTTGCCTACTATTGCCACATGATATGCGTGTGCGCACTAATGCGAAAACCTGCTAAGGAATGGCGAGTAGAGAAAAGAATTAGTCTTACAGTAACATAGCAATGGGTCTTGATGTGGTCCATCCAAAAACTGGTAACACTACCAGTTTTGCCAAGAAGTTCTTGCACTGCTTTCAACGTAAAGGGACGCAGAAATCGATCAATTCTAAGAGAATTAGTTGGAGATTTTGGTGATGGAGGAACTGCCCATAGATAAAAGGAAGACCATTAATAAATTAAATAAACTATTGCTGGAAATTTTCAAATCCAACAAGAAAATGGCAATAACTCACCAACACGTTCCTTGGGAGTATCCTCACTATTTGTAGAGTCCGATCTAGAGAAGTTACGTTTTGTAGCAGCAGACTGGAAAGTGTCCTTGGGCGTAGTTGTAGGGGTAGAATTAGTGCTCTGGGGCTCTGGAACTTTGAGGCCTTCAGAGTTCCACCTACGTTGCCTCTTGATTGGCTCACTATTTCCAACTGCTGGTTGATCTGTAAAAACAGCCAAAAGATCATCAAATACAATCACAAATAAAAAATAAAAAAAAAATTTCTCAAAGAAATACGGACAACTTAAAAAATAAAAAATTGGGGAATGAGTGAAGGATTCTAGAGATGTGACAGTTGCCAAGTATTAAATTCCATGAAAATTACAGTTTCCATTGAGTTCAGGCATTTTCATAGGTATATGCCATTTGACTTTTTAAAGGATATCACTTCACATACTTATTTCTTCAAAATTATAATAAAAAGCCAAAAGAAGAAAAGAAATGGAAAATCTGAACAAAACTTCAAACAACAACAGACTCCAACGATTCAAATACAATTCTAAGACGCTGACAAATCAATCATAGCATCAAGCTTAAAGCAGGAAATTGTATATCCAACAATTGAAAATTTTAGGCAGAAGACTAGCCGATTTAAATATAATTCATAAGGGCCAGAGTGCTACTCCTATTGAATAAGCTTTTTACTACCATACTAACAATAATAACACATTTTGGACTCACAAACCGATCTTTTACAACCCTCAAAAGTTCAAGTATTCCTCTCCTGCCAAACACATGAGACAACGAGCAATCGTACTCCATATGGAAGCATTACTGCACCTGCTAAACTTGCCCTGCCAACTATCTAAAAGCTCCACAACAACTCTCAGCATAACCCAATGAACCACAAACAGTGAAAAAACCATAGTGAGCTAAGCTTCCATAGAATAAATGGTGCAAAGATGTTCAATAAAAAAATATCACTCAATCACTGAAGGCAAATATGGTCTGAAGTCTGAACATATTCACTGAAGAAAATATCTTGATGATAAGCAATCAAGTTCAAAGAAAAGAATTATTGTTTTACATGATAACCCCACCAAGAGTATATCAAGCCTCTCACAACACAAGATATAAGGTGACAAGAAGTATAGATATTTAAATCTGGAAGCCTTAGCAATGGCAGGGTGAAAACTACTCCAATCTTGATTTCCCTTCATCAAACGATCTATTAAGTACTAACTAATCCACTTGGCAGCCACGTTCAAAGTTAGGGCATTAGGCTTTTTCAGGCATGAAAATAGGCAGAAGTATCAATGTAACATATGGAAAAGAAATGATAAGAGTAATTTTCAAAGCAAAACAACTTAAAACTTCAAGACAATGCAAAAATAAGGAAGTTAACAAATGCAATAAATTTATTGATTAAATAAAATAATGATAATAGCAGTTAATAATGACCCTGACTCCAAGCCTTACCATTGAATTTTCTTTTCTCAGCAGGTGCAGCTGGATGACTCTTACTCTCAACATTGACTTCCTTTTTTTCAGCAGATAAAGCATCCCCAAGAACAGCAACATAACTTTCCTCTTTCACAACATGACTTTTCTCAATCTTAATTTCTACTTCTTCAGAGTTATACTTAGAATCAATTTGCTTACTCTCCAGCACATCCTCTTCCATGGAATCATCACCAGAACTCCTGTCCAAATTTAATTTTTCAGAGTACCCTACATCTGCACTATCAATTTTCTTGTTTATATCTGCATCTGTAGCATTGCAGCTATCTTTCCCTCCATCAGATGCCTTGTTCTCATGTGGCTCCTCAACATCCATTGGATGTGATTCACCACCAACTGGGACAACATGGCTGGATGATGGTTCCACCATCTCAGGCTTAACAACATCTAGTTCTAAATTGACATGATCAGCAATTACATTATCCTTTAGTTCAATCGTTTCATTAATTGACACAGAATCAGTAGAAATAGAATCAGATTTTACTTGAGACCCTAAAATAGGGCTGACTTCAGATACCTGGTTGTCTGGAGTAGAAAGGTCGAGCATGACACCCTCGGATGGAGGATTTAAACTCTCATTTTCCAGCTGGGGCTTTGATTCCTCACTCTCCAACTGGGGCTTTGATTCCTCACTCTCCAACTGGGGCTTTGATTCCTCAATCTCCAGATGGGACTTCAGATCATCATTTTCCAGCTGGGATTTTATGTTTCCATTCTCCTCGTGGGTTTCAACGTTCTCTGAATCTTGCCCACTCAACACTACCTCAGATACCACAGTCTCAGTTACTTCAATGCTGGTTTCGACAGTGGTTGTCTGAACAACTATCTCCTCTTCCACCCTAGAAGAATCAATATGACCAAGCATGTCACTTTCCTCAACTTTTTCTTGATCCAAGGTTGCCGCACTCTCATTGATATCAACCTCAACCGTAACATCATCTGCATTTTTGTTCTTGTTCTTTTCACCACTGTCATCTGCAAGGTCTTCATCAGTTTCTGCAGCAACTTGCACTGACTGCACATCTTTTGATCCAACTACAGATTCAACTCCACATTCAAATCCATTATCCGCATCCTTTGCAGCCTTTTCCATTTCAGCAAGCTTTGCCGCATTTTCCATTTCGGCAAGCTTTGCAGCATTTTCCCTTTCGATGAGAATAGCTTCATCCAGACGTTTAATCAAATCAGCCTTTAAACCAGTAGTTGTTAATCTCCTTCTTTTAAGCTCCTCTTTTAGCTCTGTAACCTTCCATTGATCAATTGGTCGATTGTCGAGAATTGGATATTGTGATGACATCTTTTCCAAATAAAACTCACCTTCACAACCCTGATTAAGCATTAGAAATGATACACAATCAGCCACTTAAAGAGATTAACATAACCAAAAAGAACTCGGAAAAAACAATAAGAGGTAGTCTCCAACCAGTACTAACACAGAACAATTACTTAAAAATAAGAGTAATAATCCGCATCATCTCATAAAATAGTCACAATCTGGCAACCATATCGGAAGTGCAGAGATAACAACCAACTGCCTAAGCAACTTAACTTACATATAGCCCAAGGGTAATGTATTTCTCACATACAAGTAAGAGAAACAAAATAAAACCGAAAAAAAAAAGGGGGAAAACCATCAACCATTTTACTGTTAAAATACCACACGATACATTGTATAAAAACCCGCATACAGGATAATAAAACAAAAGGCAGAACCAAACCCAGATACAAAAAACACTCCATTTTGTTTCAACAAAAATGTGTAAATTCTACAAGCAGGAAAGCTATTGGGTGTAAAAATAAGCACAAGCTAAGAAGCAAGGACACAGACAGAGACACAACACGGTAGGGACATGACACAAAACCTCAACATGTCTTTAGCTATATGTTATTTATATATACACATTTATATATATATATATATATATATATATATATTTATTTATTTATTTATTTATTTATTTGAAGTTCTCAAAATAAATAACAACTATCAAAAATCCTAAAAAATCTAAAAATCATAGATTATTTGTAGATAATTAATAAATTTCCCCCCATGCTTTTTAGACCAAAAGCCTCAACAAATTAACACAATCCCACTACTTAATCATTCAAATAATGCCCTCCCAAAAAAAAACCCCAAAATCATTATCAAAAGATAAACTTTCAAACCAAACTCTAACGCGATTTCTTAGAAAATCATGACATGTTCCACGAAACCAAACAAGACTTATACAGAACACAATGCCAGAGAAATAAATGAGAAATAAAAAAAAAACCCTAATTAATTGAAGCAGTGACGAAATATAGGGCAAAATTAAATACTCACAGGAATATATAGCTGAGAATCGCGGCGCTGGAAACAGTGAAAAAGCCTAAAACTTCCTCAAGGGAAAGGAGATGATATGTGAAACCCTAAAATTTCACAACACAAAACCCACACATTAGAGCAAAAAAGAAACAACTCGCAGTTTACAACAACAAAAACACACACACACACACAAAAATTAACAAATCCACACTATAAACACTCTCAGATTTTCGTTAATCTTCGTTTTTTTTTTTTTTTATAAATTAAGGCTCCCCCATAAAAACCAAAAAAAAAACCCTGCCTCCAAAACGTTTCTTTTTTTCTGTTTCCTAAAAACCAAAAAAGAAAGAAGGAAATAAAGAAAATACGAAAAACAAATTGGAAGCAGAAAGTTTAAAAAAACTTAGAAAACCAAATTGGTTTTTATTGTTTTTGTTTTTGTTTTAGGGGATATGGTTTGGTTTCTAGGGTTTTTATTGTGTTTATTTTTTATGTTTCGAAGTTGTGTGCGTGTTTGTGATTTTTTGAGAGGAAGAAGGGAGGCATGGGTGAGAAAGTACGAAGTTAAAGGTGGGCTTTGGGTTTTCCAACTAAAAATACTGATTTTTAGTTACCGATTTGACGATTTTGCCCCTCGCTTGGTACACGTGGAAATGAATGCTTCTCACATTTTCGGCTCGGCTCGGCTCTGCGAGTTTTTTGGGAGGTCATAGTCATGTACTGGATTCTAATCGGGTACCTTTAAATATTGACGTGGCAAGAAGTAGAAACTTTACTCTTTTTTCTTTTTTTGGCTTTTTGTTTTGGGCAACAAAAAAGTATTTGTCTTTGGATAGTCCACAATTTTGTCATTTAGAGTTCATTTAAATACTGTTTATTTTACTGAAAACTGAAAACAATAAAAAAATTACTGTTCATGTATTTGGCACTGTTCATAAGCCTAAAATCACTGTTCATGGATAATAAACAGTGCCAGACACACGTCCAGGAAAAAAAAAAAAAAAAAACTCAGAAAATGCAACGCAATTCCCAAATGCCATCTTAGCTTACCTTTAAATATTGACGTGGCAAGAAATAGAAAATTTTCTTTTTTTTCTTTTTTTGCCTTTTGTTTTCGAGAACAAAAAAGTATTTATCTTTTTATGTTTAGGATAGTTCACAATTTTTTCATTTATCTTTGAAATCAATAAATTTTCTCCTTAATGTTTAGGGAATGAGCTAATACCCCAATTTTTTACTTTCTCAGTTAAATCTAACAAAATTTTGTAAAGAAATTATTAATTGTACACTATAAAGAAGAGAAAAAATTGAATATTGTACTGTTGTTTTCTTAGATTGCATTTGTAATTATTGTAATTGCATTGGATTTAATTAAAAAAGTAATGGATTGGAGGTATTTGTTTATTTCCCAAATAAAAGAAAGGAAAATTGGTTGGTTTCAAAGATAAAGGGGGAATTGTGAACTACCCTAAACAAGAGGGAAAAATCTTTTTCCCCTAATAAATAGTCCAAAATTTATAGCCTATTTCGTATTGAATACCAAGTATTTAATGTTATAAATTAACGTCTCAAACTTTGTGAAATTATCCATCTCCATTATTTATTTTTGTTATTCTAGACAATAATGGAGTAAAAAAAAAAAAAATTGATTTAAGTGCAAGTCATACGTAGAACTTGGAAGGGTTTAATCGATGGCTTCTTCTTTTTTCTTACTTTGTTATTACCTTGAAACACATAATTAAATAAGAGAGATAGACAGACAATTCAAATTAATAAAACTAAAAGCCTAGGATTTAATATGAAGTGTAGCATAAAGTTATCAGAAATTAATCATGCGAAAATAATGTTGTACCAATCAAAATAATATATATATTTTTTGAGAAACTACCAATCAGAATACATATATAAAGTTGTAAAAAATATTATGTTTTTTATTTTTTATTTTTTTCCTTCCTGTTGAGGTATTTGGTAGTTCTATTTACCAAACAAGGCCAAGCTGGAATTTATTTACAGTCCAGCCCATTAAACTGGACTTGCCCAGGCCTAAAAATATTCCTAGTGATACCAAAGAGAACACAGAGGATACAATTACTATTAGAGAGACACAACTAATGCAACACATAAAACAAAAAAATCAACCCAACCCAACCCAACATGAATGGTTTTCATGGATTAGTGGGTTAGGTTGGCTTGAAATTTTATTTTAAGCTTTGGATAGTTTATCTGAATCTAACACCTCCCTTACTTGTAAAGGAAAGATACTATTTATAATGTGATCCATGTACGTAGTCATTTGATTTTATCTTATTTTTCTTTATTTGGACTTATTTATCTCCCCCCTTAACCTTGCTGTTTTGTCAAATGAACATCACATATTTTAGAAAAATTTGATGAAATTTTAGGGACGTGTGAATTTGCTCAATCTTTTATATTGATTCTTAAAAAAAGTACACATTTTATTTTGGTGTAAGCATTATTCTTACATTAAAAAAAATAAAAAATAAAAAATCAAATTCAAGGCCAACTATTATCTGGATTGAAAACAATAATAATGAAGTAAATCTATGATTTAGAAAACCAAAATTGTCAGGTATCAATGGGGGTAAAAGGTGTTGCCCTGTAAACAACTGCATTTGATCGGGCAATAAAGGCTCCTCAAAGTAAAAAGGAAAAGGTAAGTTATATCATTTTTGAAATAAGAAAGTTGATATAACAACTAAAAACAGGAAAACCAACCTACACTAAAACGCACAAAGTAGATAACTTAAACCTAGAGATACATAAAATTTTCTTTTTAAACAGTATTATAACTTTAACTACATACAATAAAAGCCAAAATCATGGTACAAATCCTCACATAGGCACCTTTTCAGGGCGTATTTGTGTTACTGTGCCTTTGTAAATACCACTTCACCATTTACTCACTTTCTTCATCACTTTCCTGTAGGTTCATATGATTCATATTCCTTTCAAGTGGTGGAAGCCCATCTTCAGAATCGCAAGAGTTCTCATCCTCACTATGAGATGCCATGTCTGTTCCTGTAGCAGCCGAGAGCAAAACATATTCTGAGGTCAGCATATGTCATTGCCGTGCTAAGCTAAGCGACAATTTTGCATAAATAAAAATTTTCCTCTCATGATGACATACATGATTTAGAGTTCATGTAAGGCTTATGGAAAGGATTATGAGTACAATGGCCTCCAACTGGTCTCTCTAGAGTAATAGGCATATGATAGGTCTCATGGAGATAACATAAAAGGCAGAGAAAATAAAAGGAGTACATAGAGAATTGATTTCTTTTGTTTTGACAGCCACAAACATATACCTTCCACTTCTGGGAGAACCTTTGGGACCTGACTTTCTTGTGAAAGCCAAGAATTTTGAACCGAAATAATATCAGCACTATTTTCACATTCAGAGTATGCCTTTAGAAGTTCCCTGCATTTAAAAAATAAAAAATAAAAAAAGAAAAGAAAAGAAAAGGTCAAAATTTGAAAAAGAGTTAAAAATTCAACTCTCCAAGGAAATGAAATTGCATCGTAAATACAGCTGCTGAGACAAATGCAATTTTTCTTCCCAAATCCTCTGGAATCAAAACACCCTGCAATTTCTAGGATCTCCTTCAATTAATTATTCCAGTGGTATTACAGTGACTCATGCTTTAGTTACATTTTGAAAGATTAACTTGTGCCATCTTAACTTATTGAAAAGATCTCTTACCATGTCAATAGAGATTTAAAAATCTTCTTTCTTATTTCTTTCTTTGTTTATCTTTTCATGTGGCCAACCTTGATATTAATTAGCATGTTAAGGATCCATAGCCGACCCCAATTCTTTGGGACTAAGACTTGGTTATTGTTGTTGTGATGGCAATTCCTATGCTGTAACTAACCTTCTAGAAGACTAGAACATAATAATTAACTCATTCACTCCAGCAGGGACCTGAGACCCAACAAACAGATCCTATTAAGATTAAGAACCCAGGTCAAACTCAAATATCAAGAGACAGGCCAGGTCCAGAGGGAAGAAAATATCATCTTAATGCCAACTCAACTAGGTGTTTAAGATATGAGGTTTTGTCTGTTTTACGGTAAAACTTTGTGCAGACAGGCACACTCAATCAACTGACCTGAGGTATTAAAAACCCCAGGCAATTAGTTTATGCAATTTAAATTTATATCATGTGAAAGACGACAAAATAATTTATCCAAAAGAAGAAATTAATTGCAAAGATTTATGTAGGTTCAAGATTATTAGGATTTTTGAAAGATATGTCAGATAGCTGTGTGGTTATACTTTCTGCACTCTTATGATCAATTTATAAAAAAGAAATAGAAGTTCATTTAAGGTGTTGAAGCCCACAACTTCTAAGGGGGATAAGGACATTCAATAATGATATCTTGGTCATCTTTTAGTGCAAGAGGTTAAAAAATTTTAGGCCTGGTCAAGTTAATCTCTAATTACTTGTATAGATGGGCCACACTTCCAATTAATAAGTATCTTCATATTTCAAAAGGAAAAGATAAGTTGATAAATGAACAGAGACACACCTGTTGAGGGATAGGAAAGCATGGCCCCATTTGAACTTGCTAAGCAACAGATTTGCAGTTTCCTCTTCCCCACTGTTAAACCATATAAACAGAATTGTGAGAACAGGTTTAAATTCCTGTACTGGAGAACATATTTGATCTTGGGTGCAACAGAATAAGACATGTTCATAACATAGAAGGTAGAGATATCAAGCATACTAGAACAGTGACCCGTCAAAATTAGAGATGCTGCTGAAGTAGATTATGTATGACTCAACCTAAAAAAAGTTGGGAAAGGAAAAAAAATAAAAAAAGAAATTAAGTAAAACTAAAAAGTACTGGTGTCTTGAAAGTATCAGACAATCGAAGCATTTTCCTTCAGACATCAGAAAAGTTCCATCAAATGCAAGATTTAATAGCTAATTCCACAGAGGGTGTGCCTTATGGTGGGATCAGTTGTCCCTGAACATTCATAGGCTTAAACATTATTAGGCTTTTAAAGTCTTGTTTAGCTATTCTCCTATAGGAGTCTCATTATAGTATCTCTGAACTTTTGGCTACAGGAACACAAATAATAGCAACTTCATATTGCCTCTTACCAAAACTGAAATCAGCCAGTAACCTCATCTCTCAAACAAACAATAATTACTCACATTAGACTATGTATATAATATGTGATAAGAACTCCTTGTCAAAACCCGCATCTATAATGCAATCTACAGATCACATAAGTTAATAGCTGGTTGATACAACAAAACATGCACCAATGTAAAAAGAGAGTTACAAACTTCAGCATGCGTTTAGCACTTTAAGAAAACTGTATAACTTAGGAACAGGTTTGGGTACCAAATGATTAGAGCTGCAGATAATGCCTCCACACAAGATAGTTGACATGGTCTACCATAATTTACCGGATTTGCTGCAGCCAGCCATGGTACTGCAATTTCAAGTGATTTGTCAATGTTAAGGAACAATCAAACACAACAATTCCATGACCAATCACAGACATTTCACAAGTGCAATAAATTCCAAGAAAACAGATACCAGAGACATTTCACAAGTGCAATAAATTCTTTTAACACATCATCTCTATAAGAAAATTAACCAAAAGTAAAAAAGTAAAAGATTGCGTAAGAAATTATATGTGCAAAGCCACATAAAATAAAATTAAAAATTAAAATTAAAAGAAGAAGAACAAGAACAAGAGTTGTTTTCAGATTCTGGTGCAAGCAAAAAAATTGTATCCCCCTTTGATGTTATACAAGAAAAAAATTGTATTCCCTTGCAGACATGATAACTACAACCATAGGCCAGAATGTAATCATCCTATGCCAAGGTGCTTTTAACTTGACATTTTCCACCAACAAGGATATCAACAACTTCCATTCACTTAAACCATTTAATCAAATTCAAGCCAGTCAACCAGCAAACCATCCATAATTCAACAAAACAAAAGCTTAAATCAAGAAGTCATCAGGTGAAGGAAAGAACCATAATTTCAATCCAAATAAAAAGTAAGCCTCACTCTCTTCAATAGAAAATTCTTTGCTTTAAGGCAATTTGAATTTTAAGGATTGGGGGAAAAGGAAAGACAAAAACCAGTCCATACATTACAGATTCTGTAAGTGATCCCACTTTCTCGGTTTTAAATAGCCTCCGGCCATCATATCTCTATCCTATGCCCTAACATATACGTTTCTCTTCAGGTAAATCAATTGGATCAATATAGAATTTAGAAGGACAATCAATGCATTAGTAATCACAGACATTTGCAAGAAAGGGGCAATTTATCAATTTAATGACCAAATTTTTTATAAGTAAAAATTTCATTAAATATAAAAAGTGACTGGCACTAAGGATGTGAATGCCCAACTTCTCTAGTTAATAGTCTGGGATAAGAAATATAATGAATGTTAATAAGCCTGATTCTAGTCAATGTTAAAAATCCAAGTTGTACATATGGAAATTGCAAAATTCTAACCAACGAAATACAGACAATATTTTTTCCAAGCGTTGACAAGCTTGGAATGATTCATCAGAAGGAATTTTTTTTATTGGTAAGGTACAAATCTTCCTAAAGTCAAAATTTTAGTGCACTCCATTAAAGTTTAAAATATCCCAATGGACTCCTTCCAAACTCCATACTTTATCATTTGAAATCACATAAAGACAATTTTCACAATAAATGAGTTTTGAACCCATGACTTCATCCTCCACCCATAAAAATGAGAGGAGGAAGTGCCATTTGAACCAAGGTTCATTGGCAAAGGAATTTTAATCTTTTTTTTTAACAGTAAAAAAAGAAATTCATTCTTGTTTCAAAGTTCTTGAGTCAGTCCACAATTCTTTAGGTGGGACAATATGTAACTTCTGGTGGGGACATGGAAATGATAAGAGAAAACCCCATCTCATAAGTTGGGAAACTCTTTGCAAACCTAAGTCAAGCAGAGGCTTGGGTCTTAGGAAAACAACTTGGATGAATAAGGCAATGTTAGCCAAACAGTTGTGGAGACTTTCAAACCAACCTTCCTCAATCCAAGCTAGAACCTTGAAGGCCAAATACATTCCTAAGGGTACTCTCCTAGATTGGAAGTGTAAACCACAAGACTCCTGGAACTAAAAAAAGCCTATACTCTTGCAAGAATTCACCTTTGACACAGGCCTAGTGGAGATTGGATTAGTGTAGGGGATAGACATCAACCACTCAGCTGGGTACCCTCCCAAAGTGAATGAACCTCACCTTCAAGAACCAGTAATTCATAAAGTCTATGAACACATTAACCATGACACCAAAACTTGGAATACACAACTCTTGAATCAAATCTATGCTTTTGAGGAAGCACAATATATTATCTCCACCCCTATCTCCCTAACAGAAGGTGAAGATAAACTTATCTGGCCTTTATCAAGCAGTGGATTATATGAGGTTGAGAAATGTAGTCTTAAGTTCAATAATAATGGTAATAGTAGAAGAGGGTTTTGAAAACACCTATAGAAATTAAGAATTCCACGTAGGATCATTGTTTTCCTTTGGAAACTGTTGAACAAAGCCCTGCCTATACAATCATGCTTGGAAAAGGAGAAATATAGTGAGAGATAAAGCACTCAGTTTCCTTTTGCAAAGGTATTGTGGCTGGGTACTGATATTAAACTTAGAACAGAGTCCCTGAAGCCTTGCAATATCCACTACTGGCTTAGTTAATGGCTGCAAAATTTGGAACACTATAAGGAACTGAACCCACTATTTGACATCATTATTGCTATGACTCTGTGGACAACATGGAGATGTAGGAACCAACTCATCTTTGAAGGTAAGGCACTTATGTCTTGTAATATTTTGATTGGCAGGTACAATGCAGCATTTATAAATAAGGAGGAAGTCCACCCAAGTCCGATACACCACAACATTTTTTATAACAGGTAGATTCAACATGATTGGCAGTTACTGCTATAGCAGGTCATAGTACACACAATACGAGCAGAGGAAGGATTTCCTTTCTAGCCAAGGACAAAGAGGGAAATGAGGTGTTTAAATGATGTCAATCTCGCCAAATCTCAAACACCAGACACACAACACTGTTAGAAGCTAGAGAGGCTATCTACCAAGCTAGCGAGGATTCCAAAGCATGGTGATCCTGACATAGGACAGACACATCAAGGAAGCAATAGCAGGGAGAGAGTATGTTCCTTGGACAATTCTGTATTGTTGGAAGACTTTGATCAATGGAGGGAAGGAATTACCTTGGGCTGTTTTTTGGTGACTGCTACTTTCTAGGGGTCAGTGATGAATTGGGCCAAACCTCAATGTATTCTGTAGACTATACTGAACCACAACTTCCATCCTCAAGGATGTACTATTTAATGAATTAAGTCGATACAGGAATTTAACAAATATACATATTTAAAAGCAAATGTACACCTCTATTTTAAATAAGATACTATGAATATCCCTGATTAGTGTCTAAATAATATGATCAGCAAGGTAGTATACTATTTAAAGAATGAAGTCCATACAGAGTCGAGGAGCAGCACAACGCAGCTTCACGAAAGGTACATCACTCAAACGTGCCCATGAGCAATCCACAACCGCTAATCCTTTCCTCTTCATTAAGCTATGATCTTCTCTAGAGACGCATTGTGTACCAACTGGACTAGATATCAAAATACAAAAATAAATAAATAAATAAATACAGGAATTTAAATGTTTAATATACAAATATAAAATATTAATTTATAGTATATTGATTAGATTTCAACCTACGAACTACCCCACCCACCCATCCCTTGCCACCTAAGCCATAAAGAATGCAGCAACATCCAGTTTCATTTAAGAGGTATCATATTTTTCTTTTTCTTTTTTGATAGGAAATTTAAGAGGTATCATCTACTTAACACAAGTAATAGGTTGCCTACAGATTTACATTCAAATAATGAATTGTAAGTGTCTCTCCCTTACGCTTGGCAGTTGGCACACAACCAAACATTTACAGCCCCATTAACTTGCCCACCTTTCCTGGCCCAAAAATCAAACCAAATAGACACTTCTGATCATTGAGGAATTCATTCTTTTGAGCTCCTTGGGAAAAGGGGGGCAGTATTAAGAAGTAGCATTTGAGCTAAAACTCATTGACGACATCACAGATCTCCATATTAACATAACACAGATAAAATTTGGATTCATTCAATAAAACAATTTAACACCAGACAAATTTTTTGATAAGTAACACCACAGAAAAATTAAGGAAAAGCAAAGTATCCGTAAGTACCTTAAAACAATTCCCCCAAAACCATTATTCACACGCAACTCCTGCAAGAATTTTTTTAAATGTCAGGATTACTGACGTGTGATAGCGTCTCTATGTCATGACAGAATGCACTGTTAATAAAAATACCATATTAAGTAAATAATTAGCTGAAGCAAATGAATTTCAGCTTGAACAAAAGTTTGGTTTCCAAATCTCAAGTAAGCATGAATCCATTGTATTAACAACATTGCTTTTTGGTAATTAGTTTAAGATTCAGAACTACCATCAAATGTTCCAACTGCCTAAGATATTTTGGTAAATCAGTTTTTAGTCCTTTAAATTTATGAACAATTTTTTTCCTTTTGTTTTCCAGATGTCATCAAATTGATTTCATATGAGAAATCCCAAATCTTCTCTAACCACAAGAAAATCCTTTCATAATTCATCTCTCCAAGGACTCAACTTCTATAGGTTATGCGTACAAGGCTCCTGCTTTTGCAAGGTCTATGAGAGGTGATTAGTAGGCAACCTTGCCACAACTTTGGAGAGGTTGATTCTCTTACTCGAACCCCCGACACATTGCTTGAGTGGATGGCACTTGCCATTGCACCAATGTCTAACCTCTTCCCTATATATGAAAATTCCATATCTCATTTTAAAAGACTCAAGACTTACTTTGCTATACCTCTTAGGAGTTAGGAGTCTAAGTTTAATTGGCCAATAGAATTTAATCAAGAATAAATTTCAACTCATGATATTCTCATTTTCTACCAAACACAATAAAATAAATGAAAAAGAAAATACTTTAAAATGATGTTAGTGACCAAAAGCCAACCCTCATGCCTAGATAGAATCAACAGTAAGGAATAATTACATTCCAGTTAACATAAGACAGATGTAAATTTGCATGAGCAAAACATGAATGGAGACAAAATGTGAACCAGAGACTTTCTTTTAACAAGCCGAATCTTGAAAGCTTCCGTCCCGTGCACCTTTTTGCATCGCATTGCCCAAAATCCTGAACCAACAACATAACACCACTTAATCTCATTGTCACAAAACTCCATACAATTCAAATGTGACAGAGTTTCAGATCCTAAAAAACAGCATTGATCTTCCCCATAATAAATTTTAAATAAAATTTTTTTCATAGAAACGAATTAGAGGGAAAGGGGTTTTGAGAGACCAAGAGAGGGAGGACAAGGGGGATATTATCATTGAAACTTCGTTAAAAACGCTAAAAATCCAAGCAAAATACATAGGCATAGCAGTGGACCAAGAGGAAGGGCAAGTGCAACAACACAGACAAACAAAGGAGCCATCCGGCAAAATGATGTCAATCCCCCACTGTGTGTAGCCCCCAAGATTGTACTAAGATTTCACCCACCCCAGCATTCTTTCAAATACAAATTGATCCAATAACAGTTATAACCAAAATATAATTACTCAAAAACAATATTTTTTTATATGAGCCAATGAGTTTTAGCTAAAATAAAACTTTGTTCTCCCATAAGAATGAATGGAGGATGAGGTCACATGTCCAAAACTCACTGGCTGCATGTGGTAAAATTCGTACCCAATGCACAATGCTCTCATAGCAGAGAAAAAGCCAACCAAACACAAAATGCAGCTCAGTTTACAATGAATAGTATGCAGAGCACAGAACAAATCAAAATAAAAGAAAATTTAAGGTAGCGAAAAGAAATTATGCATACCCACATAGCTAGTTGGATTGTCGGACCTGCTGGCTCCTCTTCAGGTACTGCAACAGTAGAAAAGTTATCAGAGTCCCAATATCAATGACAGTCACAGCGGCAATATATCAAACACCTTTCAAACTCAATTTTTAAAACCTAAGATAAAAATAAAAAATAAAAAAAAAAACCAAATTATTAAATTGTAACCTTGATTAGATGGCAGAGACTCGTCCTCCCTGAAAAAGAATGGGCCAAAGTGAGAAATAGGAAACTCAAAGCTAAAAATAAAACCACAAAAAAATAAATAAATAAAAAAAAAAGAGAGAGTGTGGGAATGAAAGGGAATAACCGTTGAAGTTGATGGGTTCGGCTAGATTGGCCCCTGTGGGAGTGGTGGTTTTTGTTCCGGCTGGTCTTGTTGTTGCGGCCCATGTTTATGTTTTG
Organism: Quercus tomentella; assembly: GCA_028535165.1. Lineage (NCBI taxonomy): Eukaryota > Viridiplantae > Streptophyta > Magnoliopsida > Fagales > Fagaceae > Quercus > Quercus tomentella. The sequence continues at coordinate 3,444,164 of JAPQVY010000001.1, forward strand.
TGAAGAAGAAAAAGGAGGAAATGAGCGAAGCTCGATCACTGAGAATAACCCTGCTTTCAGAGTTGACAACGGTGGCTGTGGCTGTGGCTGTGGCTGTGGCGGTGGCGTGTGCTTTCTTGGCTTATATTCGCTTGGTGCCTTGGTTTATATAGGTTACCCCTTTTTCGGTGGAATTAAAACCAACAAAATATTACCAGAGTTTGTTTCGAAGTGGTCTACACACCCTAGTTTGTCATAATAATAAAAAAAAAGTGGTCATTCCAATATTTCATAGTCAACTCAAAATTTGAGATATTCAAACTTGTTTTTTCTTTTTTGGGATGAAAATTAAAACTTGTTATTGTTATACTATTTCATTATGAGGTGACACAAACATTAGAACTAGGCTTCAATTGTGATTTCTTTATTAGATATCCATCAAAAAAATGTAATGTATTGGTAATCCTTGTGACCAACATTTTCAAAGTTACGTGGCTACTAGAACAAATTAGATTTTTGCATCATGAAAGTTGTACTGTATTAAAAAATCAAATTCCAAATATTAAATAAAGAGGATCAATTTTACAATGATAAATTTATTTTTTATTTGAATGCAATTACTTCGGCTTTTGACTCCACATGAAAGTCTACTAAATTAAATTGAGTAAAACCTCATCATTTTCACAACGTGCCACTTAAAATTTGTAAATTTATTATAAAAATATTATAAACATAGCATTTCTTTAAAAAAATTCTCATCTCTTTTACCAAGGTAATAAACTTCTTTTTTATGGCTTAATTAATTCAAACCTTAACTAATTCTTCCAAGGAATGAATCCAATGATTTATTTTTTGAACGCATTTTAATCAAGAAAAGCTTTCCATTCCATTTCTTTTTTCTTTTTTTCTTTTTTACAATCACTTCTATTGCTTGGTAATTGCTCAAGAATATGTCACATATGTTTCTCGGTATGCATCGATGGAAAAAACCAACCAAAGAATGATATAATCAAGAAAATTTTTTTCCTTTGCAATTACTAAGATGAACTGGTGATGATTGCTTTAACCACTATACTTATAGGACCATGATGATCTCACATCCTGTACACGCCATTCACAAAATGTAGACATCAGTTGGAAGATATGGACACTTGATGTCTACACACTTTGTGAGTGGTGTGTGTGTGTGTAGTGTTGACATTGAGAGTGAGAAATAATTTTCCATACATAAATTGACCTTCCAATCTCAGGTTAGTTCCCATTTCCACCCGTTCTCTGCAGAATACAGACCAAAAATTCAAGCTCCACCCCCTCGCTATCTAGACAACACTTCACTAATCATGTCTTCAAACTTTGCACGGAGAACCCATTCACACAGGAGACAGGTAAAACAAAATTCCCACCATAAATTTGGTGTCGACTATTATGAGTCATATAGCACCAGTTAACATGACCTAGTTTGGAGGTGGTTTTACAATCAAAGGAGTTAAATAGACATTTGTTGATAGTATAGGACGTCAGTTTTCTCATGTCAGCTTCCTCATAAGGAGAAACAATTTCTGATCAAGCTCAAACCCACCACAATGGGAAGGATCACCTTTTAGCATCAACTGGAGCCCACCAAATGAAACATATATAACCCTGAAACCAAATATGAAATCCAAAATTAGATGATTAGAATGACCCCCCCCCCCCCCCCCCAAAAAAAAAAAATCATATGGAAATGTTGTTTTGATTAGATGATTATCTAATTTTTTTAATGAAAATGAGATGATTATCTAATAAAAAGAGCTCTGTAGGGGACAAATATTCATTGCAAATATAGCAAGGAGAATACATAGATCTGGACCATTCATCTTGTTTCATACCCACATGAGCCCGTGTGGGTGTCAAACAAGATGTATTCACAACCAGTCCATGACAATTGCAGTGGACATAGTGGAGTCAAACAAGACGTACTCCCAGATACTGCATACCTTTATACCAAAACAAGAAAATGGAGTCAGACAACATAGACATGGGAGCTATTAGGTCCTTGCCAAATGTGTACTGGTGGAGGTTGATTTGGCACCCTAACAGAATCTCAAAACATGCATTCATTTGTTGGCTGGCCATTCATGACAGGTTGAGTACACGTTACAGGTTATTAAGTTGGGGTTATAAGGTGATACTCTGTGTGTTCTATAGAAGATGTATTGAGAGTAGGATCACTTGTTCTTTGAGTGTAAATTTTCAAAGAGACTATGATATCATATTTAAGATCTATGTTTGATCAAATTGAAGAGGCATTCCTAGGAAGATATTCTGCAATTGGGTGTGAGTTCTTTAACAGTAACAAGAGGGTGGCTTGGGCTGCATCAGTTTACCATGTATGGCTTCATAGAAATGCTAGAATCTACAATGGTGATTTGAGGACTAAAGAAAGTGTGCTTCAACCTATTAAGAGGTTTCAAGGGTATTTTAGTCATTTTAGAGATTTCGAGGTTTTTTTGAGGTTTAGGGGTATTTTGGTCATTTTAGAGGTTTCAATGGTATTTTGGTTGTTTTTGGGTATTTTGGGCCATTTTAGAGCTTTTGGGGTTTTTTCCTGTCATTTTAGAGGTTTTGGGGGTATTGTGGTCATTTTGGAGGTTTTAGGGCTTGATCTTCTGAGGTGTTTTTTTTGGGGGGGGTATTTTAAGTTTCTTGGTTAGTCAATCTCATGAGTAAGTAAAAGAACCAAAATTCTTAATATTCACATTATGGTAAGGTGACCTTGATTGGATGCACATCACAGCGAACCAAACGCCACCTAAATGGGAAGTAAAAACAAAGGTTTGCTGATCTAAAAATTTTTAATTTACATCACAAAACAAAGTACTGTGTAGTGTGGGGATTCCCTGTTCAGTTTTTAAGGGCATAAAGGATGTCGTTGAGTTGCTGGTGGTATTTGCAGTTGTATGTGATTGCTTGTGTAAACTTGTTTGTGCTCAATAATATCTTGCTTAATCATTAAAAAAAACTTCTTAAAAAAAAAAAAAACCCTACTACAGTAATTCCAAAAGAAACACAAAAAAGGATACATAAAAAGAGTGGTTGAAAATCATGTGTACATACACTGTTACCCCAGGACCTGAACTTCCATCTAAAGTTTTAGCTTCAGGTTCATCTGAAATCTTATAAAGTTTCCCATGCATGATGTATTCAAACTTGTCTGCAAGTGACTTCTGCCCACCCTGGGAAAGGAGTTCAGAACACAGGCAACATTAAAGATTTTAATCATATAAAGAACATAACAGTCAAAAACAAAGTCAGAAAGTATTCAACATACACCTGCCCAAGATTAGGTGTGAATGATATGAAAGATTAAAGAACACAAAAAGATTATCAAAAAAAAAAAAACACAGAGAATAGCATCAGTCAAAATCAAACAGCGAGAGAGCAGGAAATACCATATTATCATTAGCTTCTATCCACAATCATTATATTATTATTATTACAGTAGGTGATCAAGCAAATCCTGGCCATTCAACAAAAAGCCACTTGCAAGTCCTGAGATATACAATTTTTTTCAAATTTGACACAAGCTACAGTTATGGGCAGATCTAGATGTAGATATTTCTCAGATGGAAAAATAGATACTAAAGTAAGAAGTTGTGCTCTAGAACTACATATATATTTACTGGAGGACCACAGACCAACATTCATACAGTTTTTTGATGGGTGCAGTCCTCAACAAATTTTGAAAAATAACAATAAGCTTCTAAACAAATGGCTTTCAGGCAATACTTATCACAAAAATTGGCACATTTTGAAAGTTCTACACTACTAGAAATACAAATTATCAATGCCAGGGCTTGCGACAGAGCATCTGTGCAGGTAGCAAATTTTCATTTTAGGGTTTTTTTTTTTTTTTAATCAATGACCATGTAAAATTTAAAAAGTTCTGAGAGATTTAAACAAAAAATTGGAGCTCAGTCAAAAAGACTTAAATATCTGCAAAGTCAAGATGATTGAATAGTCTAATTGCTTCATCGCAGACTCATCATGGAAATTCCTCTTTTTTTTTATAGGTAATCAAAGATTTATTTCATAAAAAGGACATCATGTTCACGATGGTGAACACTCAAAACTTAAAACGAATACAAGTTCCTCAGGAAGAGATACGAATAGAAAGAAGAAATTCAAAAATGGAAATACATTGTGTAAAACCCCAAATTCATTTTCATGACTCATCATGAAAATTCCTATTTAGGCCATATATCCCTTTTATGGCATAATTGCTTCAAGTTTCCATCCATATGCCAAGAATTAAAGACAGAAACTTTTGGAGGGGGAACCAAATATAGAGTCTAAGAGAGTTCGCTTCTTCCAATAATCTTGAACCTGATATTTTCAGATAATTACATAAATTACTTAGGGATGCAACCCTGGTTGGTCTGGGTTGGAGGTAAACCAGGCTCAACCCAAGGTTTTCAACTTCGAGCCCTAATCCAGCACAATCTGACCTTTAACCCATACCAGCTTGACTAAAAAAAATTGGGCTCAAATTAGCTTGTAAACCAGCTTAAAACGTTTTAAAAACGGTTAGGTTTACATTGGTCATGGCAAAAGTTCCAAGTTCAAAAAAGCCTATTCAGAAGAAAATGTCAGAGAAAGGCTGCAAACCTTAACATCAATACGGTGAATTATTAAGAAGGAATGTACTTTATTTTGGCTGCTAGAAGGAGAGATTCAAATCTTCAATTAAGGTAGCAGGTAGTTACAAAGACTGAACAAAATGTGGATCAAAATGAATTCTTATGAATTCCTCCACCATCTTATACCTTTCGATCACTTAGGGAACTTATAGGCAACAACTTCAGATGATATTCTAAACCCTATTACTTCCCAGAAACTCAAATAGCAAAAGAATCAATGATCTTCTAGGAGCTATTACTTACCAGAAACTTTTTTTTTAATAAGTAATGGAAATTTTATTCAAATCGTAATAAAAGAGTCAACCAAGTATATAGGATGTACACAACTGGGAACCAAAACAATCAAGCACACAAATTACAATCATCCATCAAATCATAAATTGAAGAAACAGAATGACTTCCTACGATTGACATCCATTCTAATGGTGTTTTAAAAAAGAAACTTATCAGGTGTGCTATTGTCCTTTCAAAATCCTCAAAACTCCGGTTATTTCTCTCCCACCAAATGCACCACATCAAGCAATGAGAAGCTGCCAACCAGATAACAACCAAACTTTCATTGCCAGCATGCTAGAAGTTCAACCACAGTTTTCAGTATTACCCAATGAATTCCAAACAAGGTGAACACCATAGACCATAGCTCAAAGACTGTAGGTTATAGGACAATGTAATAAAATGATTCCCCACATCTTTTACACATATAGCACCAATCTAGGATCCACACTCTCCTGTTGTATAGATTATCAATCATCAAAATGTTCCCCAAATTCGTGGTCCAAACAAAGAACGCAACTCTAGAAGGGACCTTTGGTTTCCAAATGCTCCTCCAAGGAAAAGACTGATCACAAGCACCCGTCAAGGCCTGACAATAGCTACCCACCTCAAAGCCCCTTCTCTTAGAAGGTATCCAATAGATCTCACCTCACCAATACCCCTCAAAGAGACTCCATATATAATATCCATAAAATTAAACAGAGATTCCAACTCCCAATCCTGAACAGCAAGCAAGAATTTCATATCCCAATAAAGAACCCCATTGGGGAGCTTCATGAGATCAACCACATAAGGCTCCTTATCATTACTGATTCTGAATAATTCCAGAAAACAAAAACTCAGAGGACTATCCCCACAGCAGACATCATGCCAAAATTTCACTCTTGACACATTTCCAATCTCAAACTGATAACTAAAAGATTTTTGTCTTTTAAAGCATCAATTAATTACATGTAACTAAAAGATTAACATGGCTTTAGAGTTTGTTAAAGCATCAATTGCAGATTAGAGAAAGCATCACTGCATATAGGAGCTTCAACTTAAATTATTAATCTTCAACAATTGAGGTTTACGAGAAAGAAAAAATTTATTTCTCAAGAAAAAATACAAATAAATAAGTAATGATTCAATGAGTTGTGGTTCATACTATACGCAACATCTGCAACCCAAAGAAAAGGGCCTAATATACCATAAGAGAAAAAGATTACCTCCAAACTTAGTGTGGTAGATAATGCCACCAAAAATCTCTCTTCTTTATCAATAGGATAAATCTCTGTATTCACATCTAGTTGCATGAACATGTCACACTTCTCACTCTGTGCTTCAATTCGAGTAACTACATAAAGATGTATACAAAACTATAAACTTAAAATGCCAGCAGAACAATCAAATTTTTTTCTTTTTTCTTTTTAATGATAAAGAATAACAATCAAGTATAGTTAAGAAAATTTAAGTGATCATTTTGATTCTGTCTAGCTTAACAAGGAGGACTGCATAAACAAGTCATAGAATCTTGTAAAAAAGTAACAAATAGGTTTCAAAAGTAATGATACCACAAAACAATAAAACATACACAACAACTTATTTTAAAAGGCTAATATGTCACAACCCAAAAAACTTGACTAGTGCACATGTCCTTTTAGCAATTACAGCATTCTAATTTGCAAGTTGCAAAATTCCAGTACAGCTTCAGTGAACTTCTTTTTGACAGGACCTTCTAAAAAAGACTCATTATCCACACACTGCCAAAAACAACCTTCATATCAAATAAACACTTTCCCATATTTTGTGCCACTTAGACATTTTTAATTTATGCCTTAAAGGACTCTAGAACCTTCCTTAATATACACTCTTCCCTGTCAGTAACAGCTGCAATTCATGCAGGTTATTCATTCACAGCAAGGTGCAATTTCATGTTAACTGCAAACTGCCCACTGTGACCGTTATTGTTTCCAACAGAAACTACTGATTTGTTCCTGGTGGCAACCACTAGAGTGTTACACAATAATTTAAGGTCATAGCTTATTTACCTCACAGTGACTTAGGACATAGGATGATTGCTCAAAGCATCCATATCTATAGAATTTGATGAAGATAGACTTAACTTTCTCTTTTTCCTGATAGTCTGATTCATGCATCTCACAGGATTAGAACATACCAAGTCCACTGGCAATGGAAACGGACTTAACTCGGGGTGTCCATTTCATAATTGAAGGTTACTACCCAAGCAAATCCTCCATTTTTCCAAGATGACTTGTCTGGCTTCGACAAGGAGACACACATGCACATACACAAATATGTACATATATATGTGTGTGTGTGCGCGCGCATGTGTGTATAACAATATACATTAGTTGAGTCACTGCTGAAAAAACCAATTGACAATTGATACAATCATAAAGAGAGAAAGGCAACCTTGGTAACAAAGGGGAAAAAAAAAAGGTTGCTTCCCCTGTATTTAGTGGGTATTGCAACTTTTTAAATATTTTAATATAAAATATATTGAAATCATGTTTTATTAAGCACACAGCAAAAGCAAGAAACAAAGATAACCAAGAACTAACTGCATATAGTTTGGTGAACAAGCAATTCCAGAAGGACCAAAAGCATACCTTTATCATATTTTTTGCCGTCTGGATTCACGCGCTGCACCTTAAAAATATCATCAAAAATGAGCTCACCCATCCTTACTAAAAATCTGTTTGTCAACAGCAAATGTACACACACCTGCACAATCTGTTTGTCAAAATCTGTTTGCCTAAGGCCCCCAAGTGGAAGGGGGCCCCAAAATTTTAGAAAAGAACCGGGTAGTAGAGGAATTTTGTTTCAAATGAATTACAAAAATAATCTGGCACATCCTTTTAACCAAAAAAACAAAAATTTTGGTAAATCCTATTAAACATTGGTTCTAAACAAAATCATTGACCAAAAAACAAAACAAATAAATCCACTCAAAACCCTAAAAATTTTACCTTTCTCTCTAGTCTCTGCTCTCCGCCTCTCTCTAGTCTCCAGTCTCCACTGTTCTCTCTCTGATTCCCTGCTCTCCGCCTCTCTCAAGTCTCAACTGCTCACCTCACCGTATCAGGTTCTGAGGTTCAGGAATCAGGTATAAAATTATAAATATTTGGGCCATTTTATTTGTTAAGAACTTAAGATAACTTTGTTTATTTGGGCCCTCCCTGTCCCTGGCTGGTTTTGTAACTTTGTTTATCACTTATTAGTTTATCATTGTGGCTGCCTGGACCCTCCCTGGACTGGGCGTTAAGCTTGGGCCTTCAAGTTTTTTTTTTTTTTTTTTTTTGGTTATAGATAGGATTTGTTTTGTGTTTTTTTTTTTTTTTTTTTTGTGGGTAGTCTTGTGTCATGTTATGGTTGTACTTAAATTTTTGTTATGCTTGTGCTTAATTTTGTTTTTTAATTTATGCAGGTTGAGATTGCTAAAAACTTGTTATTGTTCAGTGAAATTACAACAATACTTTTTATATAAATCAGGTTCTATTTCTCATTTGTTCTACACTTGAAAGTTATTTTTTATTTTAGTCTTTATAAATATATTGTTTGATTATAAATGTCTACTAAAAAATATGCATCTGGATATGAAAAACTTAAAAAAAGAAAAAAAAAATAATTGAGTCTCAAAAAGGATTAATAGATAAATTTGTTATTAGTAATAAACAAAATATAACACAAAATTTAGATGAAAATATCACAAATGAGCAAGAAATTCACCAAAATAATTTAGAATAAAATGATGTTCAATTTTACAATACAACAAAATCTTGATAATGAACTTCAAAATAATTTAGAAGAAAATGAAAATAATGATGAAAAATATAATATAAAAATATTAAATAAACATTAATTTAATTAATATATAAGTATAAAAAATGCCCAATTTTTAGTTTTCGCCTTAGGCCCCAAAATGTCTAGGGCCGTCCCTGTTTCCCTCTCATCCTCTCTCTGCCTCAACCCACGTCACACCGTGCTCCATGGCTGACCACCAAACTCTCCTTCTAAACCTCCATGGCCGGAGTTTTTCAAGCTCATCACCTCTAACCACGCACCACTGCCGAAACCCAGCCAAAATCAAATCACGACCACCACCACGGCCAAAACCCAGCCAAAATCAAATCGCAACAAAAACTCAGAAGTCCACCAAATCACAAATCAAATCACACCCACCGAAATCAAAACACAAAACCCACAAAACAACCAAAATCACAAAATGAAAACACTGAAAGTGAACCCACCGTTAAAAAAATATATATTAGTTTTGTTATTATATTTTAGAAGAAAAATCATATTGTTGAACTAATTTTAGATCCAAATTAATCAAACACATACCACAAGCAAGAATGATAGAGTGAAAGCAAAGCAAAAAAAATGGTATTTCCCAAAATAGTGTTTTCATAAAATAGAAAGGGTAAGCAAAATATAAAAACTATTTGCTTCATAATCTCAAATAAATAAATAAATAACCAAAAATCACACACCATAATCCGGTGAAGTCTCGTGAGCCACAATTTCACCTATGAGAATCATTTGAGTTGAGAGGAAGAGATTTTCATAGTCTTTGGCTCGGTAGCACAATCTTCGATTTCCTTTCTTGACGTGGCTTTCGCTCGCTCCTCTCTTGTCAGACTAGGCGACGTATAAAGAGAAATAAATGGAAGAAGAACAAAGCACCGCGTAAAAAAAAGAAAAGAAAAATGGTGAGAGAAAAAAGACGGATTAAGATCAGGTGCACTGTCGTAGGTATTTTTTTACATTTTTTACTCTCTTTTTTAACTTTTTAACTCTCCTTTATCAGCCATTAATTACAATTGCATTAGGGTATTGCACCTGAATCTGAAAAAGACAAAGAGACCTACACATACACATACACATACACATACACATACATATACATAAGCACGCATAAACACAGACACATACACATACATAAGCACGCATAAACACATACACATACACATAAACATACATAAATATAAGCACGCATAAACACATACACATACACATACATAAACACACATACACATATATAAGCACGCACTTAAAATTTGAGAAGGTAAAATAATTTAAAAAAAAAGTTAAAAATTTCGATGAAAAACCTAGGAGGGTGTTTGATATTGTTGTTTAAATAACAGTTTTCAGTATTTAAACAACATTATACGTATTTTCACATACTTTTTTCACATATATGTATTTTCACAAAATAACAATAATGTTATTAGAAATCTCTTATCAAACGGGCTATTCTTTAACTTTCCTTAAAAAAAAATAAATTTGTGACTAAATTTACTAAAACACCATTAACTGATTCTCAAATAACTAAATTGACACTATTATAATGCAATTCTTTTATTTTCTCATTCCTTCGTAACACATCACAATTCACACAGCAGCCGGCCACCCCAGTCAGCCATAGCCTCGCTCCAGCTTTGCCTCTCCACTCTCTGCCTTTTAGTAAGCTCTGTTTATGTACTATTTTTTTTTTTTGTTGGTCACTTCTTTGCATGAAACCTCTCTGTTTCTTTTCGCTTTCGCTTCCCCTATTTCTCAACTTCTTTGGGTTTTAGTGTCAAGCTCACACACGCACTTTTATTCTCTTTGTCGAGGCAAGCATATTTCACCCTATAATTTTAGCTACGCTTAATTAATTGTTGTTCAATCTCTTTGTGCTTAATCATATCTTCACTTTTGATAAATTTTTTTTTTTTTTATGGTTAGAGATTCTTAAAGTTTAGCCATTATGTTTATCTATAAGTCAATAATTGGTTACTGAGGGAAAATTATAATACTTTTATGTACTTTTTTTTTTTTTTTGGTCACTTCTTTGCATGAAACCTCTTTGTCTCTTTTCGCTTTCACTTCCCCTATTTCTCAACTTCTTTGGGTTTTAGTGTCAAGCTCACACACGCACTTTTATTCTCTTTGTCAAGGCAAGCATATTTCACCCTATAATTTTAGCTACGCTTAATTAATTGTTGTCCAATCTCTTTGTGCTTAATCATATCTTCACTTTTGATAAAAAAAAAATTTATGGTTAGAGATTCTTAAAGTTTAGCCATTATGTTTATCTATAAGTCAATAATTGGTTACTGAGGGAAAATTATAATACTTGAATTTTAAATTAAAATCTTTACAGTAAAATTGGCAGTAGTTTTAGCATTTTTCCATAACTAAATGCAAAAAGCGGATTTTCATTGCACAAAATGGTTTTAAACCATGTTATTTGGATTGCTACATAAGCGCATTTAAATGCAAAAAAGTAGATCAATGTGTAAAATGCTGAAACAAACTAATATATGTATATATATTTTTTGATAAGTAAACTAATATATGTATTGCCTTGCATTGCGTCGCCTTGTCTCTAACTATGACCAAGGGCGGCCCTAGACATTTTGGGGCCTAAGGCGAGAACTAAAAATGTATGTGTATGTGTATGTGTGTTTATGTATGTGTATGTGTATGAGTGTGTATGTGTATGTGTATGTTTATGTGTGTGTATGTGTATGTTTATGTTTATGTGTATGTGCATGTGTGTTTATATTTATATTCATTTATGTTTGTGCCCTTAATGTCTAAAACTGTACGTGCCATGTGTCATAATTTCACTGATGTCCAATCTCGTCGATTTATTTTTTCGAGGAGTAGGCCACATGTCGCATCCTGGTTGGTCGTGCCGTTTCGAATACCCAGGTCAGATGTCTATAAATAGTGGAATTCCTCCCCTACCCTTTACATTTCTGAAATCCTTCTTCGTCTAGAGCCCTCGTCTAGAAGTCTCTCCGTGTCCATAGTCCTCTCTCGTCTAGAGCCAGGTATTTTCTTCTTTCTCGTCTTTAGATATTTGGTTTCCAAAAAATGTCTCAAACTGTTATTTCCTCGTCTAGCGATAGTACAGAGAAAGCTATAGACGAGTATTATGATACAACCAGTAATAGTGGTTCAAGTAATAGTAGTCATCATAGGGGGAAGTTCGACAGGCCAGTCGTCTAAATCCAAAAAAGTATACTTGAAGGTGGTGCAGAGTGTCCAACTTTCTGGACGATCACCAAGGGCAAGGACCACAGACGAACAAGCAATCACTTTCACGGACGAAAACGCTGAGAGAATTCATCACCCTCACGATGATGCTATCGTCATCACCTTGTTTATTGCTGACTACACAACCAGAAGAGTGTTAGTAGACAACGGAAGCTCGGCAGACATTTTATATTATCTAGCTTTTTAGCAGATGAGGTTAGGATGAGACCAGCTCCGTCCAGTGAACTCCCCCTGGTAAGTTTTGGTGGAATGAAGGTACAGCCTGTGGGTACTATTTCATTATCAGTGATAGTGGGAGCGTACCCACGACAAATCACCAAGGATGTGAACTTCCTGGTGGTAGATTGTTCATCATCCTACAACACCATAATTGGAAGGCCAACTTTAAATAGTTGGAAGGCTGTTACATCTACCTACCACCTATCAGTCAAGTTTCCGACAGAACACGAAGTAGGACAAATACAAGAAGACCAACTAGCAGCAAGAGAATGTTACCTGGCCATGTTGGCCATGGACGAACAAGTTCAGACCATGAATATTGAAGAAAAGAGAGTTGTGGCAGAGCCCACCGAAGTATTGAAAGATATTTCCTTGAATGAAAATAACCCTGAGAGGTGTACCAGGGTTGGAGCAGATCTAGAAGAGAATATTAAGAAGGATCTCGTCCGGTTTTTGAAGAAAAATATTGATGTGTTTGCTTGGAGTTATGAGGACATGCTGGGTATAGATCCTAGTGTCATCACCCACCGTCTAAATGTATGTCCTTCCTCCAAGCCAGCGCGACAAAAGAAAAGGGTGTTTGCTCCTGAGAGAGATGATGCTATTAAAGACGAAGTTCAGAAGTTGAAACGTAAACATACACATACACTTACACACACATAAACATACACATACACATACACACTCATACACATACACATACACACTCATACACATACACATACATTTTTAGTTCTCACCTTAGGCCCCAAAATGTCTAGGGCCGCCCCTGGTCATAGTTTAGAGACAAGGTGACGCAATGCAAGGCAATACATATATTAGTTTACTTATCAAAAAATATATATACATATATTAGTTTGTTTCAGCATTTTACACATTAATCTACTTTTTTGCATTTAAATGCGCTTATATAACAATCCAAATGACATGGTTTAAAATCATTTTGTGCAATGAAAATCTGCTTTTTGCATTTAGTTATGGAAAAATGCTAAAACTACTGCCAATTTTACCACAAAGATTGTAATTTAAAATTCAAGTATTATAATTTTCCCTCAGTAACCAATTCTTGACTTATAGATAAACATAATGGCTAAACTTTAAGAATCTCTAACCAAAATTTTTTGTTTTTATCAAAAGTGAAGATATGATTAAGCACAAAGAGATTGAATAACAATTAATTAAGCGTAGCTAAAATTATTGGGTGAAATATGCTTGCCTCGACAAAGAGAATAAAAGTGCGTGTGTGAGCTTGACACTAAAACCCAAAGAAGTTGAGAAATAGGGGAAGCGAAAGCGAAAAGAGACAGAGAGGTTTCATGCAAAGAAGTGACCAAAAAAAAATAAAAATAGTACATAAACAGAGCTTACTGAAAGGCAAAGAGTGGAGAGGCAAAGCTGGAGCGAGGCTATGGCTGACTGGGGCGGCCGGCTGCTGTGTGAATTGTGATGTGTTACGAAGGAATGAGAAAATAAAAGAATTGCATTATAATAGTGGCAATTTAGTTATTTGAGAATCAATTAATGGTGTTTTAGTAAATTTAGTCACAAATTTTTCTTTTTTTAAGGAAAGTTAAAGAATAGCCCGTTCGATAAGAGATTTCTAGTAACATTATTGTTATTTTGTGAAAATACATGTAAGTGAAAAAGTATGTGAAAATACGTATGCGAAAATACGTATAATGTTGTTTAAATACTGAAAACTGTTGTTTAAACAACAATATCAAACACCCTCCTAGGTTTTTCATCGAAATTTTTAACTTTTTTTTTTAATTATTTTACCTTCTCAAATTTTAAGTGCGATGTTTGGAAAAATATTATAAGTCTTTTTTTTTTTTTTAACTTTTGTGCACCATTTTTTAAAATCTCACTATTTAAAATTTTCAAAATACAAGTATGTTTTAATATATTTTTAACAAAATTTTTTTACCAAAAAACTAAATAAACTATTCTCGTAAGTATTCTGTATCCATATATTATAAGAGATTAAATTCTATAAGAATATGATGTAAAACCCATGTTTTACCCCTCTAACCCTAACATGCCACGTCATCTTATCATATATTTAAGAATAAGTACAACCACACCCAGTCAATTCTAATACCCATATATAAACCCAGCCAAATTAAAGATGTTATTAGGTGTGGTAGAATGTATTGTATTTTAAGTAAAATGTTGATGTGGCAATCTTTTATTAGATGGTGTAAAACATGAATTTTACACCACATTCTTACCAAATTTGGACTCATATTATAAACCATGCTTAATGCAAATAAACAAAATATTAAGTATAAAAGAAAGTACAACTCCTTGTACTTAGGATTAATTTCATCATGCCTTCATAACTTTTCTTATATTACATTACATCATTGTTTTTCATCAAAATAAAAGTGAAAAATAGATATAGGGCAATAGGGCACACCGCATAAATAATAAGAAGCACCCATCAACATTATCTTTTTTCGTTATTATTCGTGTTATTATTTACAAAATTACACGTGCGTAACACATGTAGCATAATTTGGGAACTCTAGAGTTTTAAATACTTGATTAGTTGCTCTTTATGACAAAAGGTACATACAAATCAACAAAAAAATCACATTTTTTTAATTCATTTTCTACTTGTTCATTTTGATGGCTCGTGTATGCATTTTGTCACGAAAACAATATGGAGAGGTTTTTGCATGTTAGTCCAAGGCAAGAAAGGGTAGAGTGGATGGCAATTCATGATAATAGGTCATGTAGTTGACATATCAAAATAGGGGTTCCATACTACATTGCTCAACTCTAATGGCTTGTTTGGATGGAGGGGGGAAGTGGGGGGGAGTAAAGTAGAGTTGGCTAAAAATAAGCTAATTTTGTGCTAAATCTACTCTACTCCCCCTCCCTCCCCCTCAATCCAAACGGACCATAACTTAACTCATTCAATAATCATGCCAAATCTCACCAATTCTAACATTAATCGTTTATTGAGTGGGTTGACACAATAAAACTTACATAACACGCTTAATAAATAGTTCATGTTGGAGTGACACGAACATTACACATTTAAACCTATTTAATAAATATTATCCATTTGGTTGACACATATGAGATCCATTTTAAGCCATTTATAAATATATGACCTAAAACGAAAAGTTATGAGATAAATTGTCAAGTGGGTAATTTGGATGTAGCTCTTACTTGGTGATAATACTAGCTTGTCCTCAAAGCCTACGATAGAGTAGAGTGGTCTTTTGTGGAAAAAGTAATGAAGAAACTGGGCTTCCATGAAAAATGGATTGCTTGGATCATGAAATGTATCTCAACTGTTTCCTACTCAGTCCTAATCAATGGGGAAGCACATGGCAACATAATCCCATCTAGGGGACTCCGACAGGGTGACCCCCTATTATCTTATCTGTTTCTCTTATGTACTGAAGCTTTTTCAGCTCTTATTGTGGATGCTAATAACAAAAATGAGCTCAATGGTATCTCTATTTGCAGGGGCTGCCCAAAAGTCACTCATTTGTTCTTTGCCGATGACAGTCTTTTGTTCTGTAGAACAGACAGCCAAGAATGTCACAAGCTTGTAGAAATACTTGAGCACTATGAAGCGGCATCGGGGTAGAAAATTAATGCAGATAAATCATTAGTTTTCTTTAGCCATAACACAACCAGTGAGAAAAGGGGTGAAGTTCTTAGAATCCTTGGGCCTATGCAAGACTCTAGGCATGGTAAATACCTTGGCCTCTCATCTGTGATCGGAAAATCCAAGATTCAAGTTTTTGCGGAAATCAAAGAAAAGGTGGCAAAGAAACTATCGGGTTGGAAGGAAAAAATGTTGTCTTTGGGTGGTAAGGAAATTCTAATCAAGGCGGTTGCACAAGCGATCCCAACGTATACAATGAGTTGCTTCCTTTTACCAAAAGGAGTATGTGAAGACTTGGAAAGGATGACTAGAAATTTCTGGTGGGGGCAGAAAGGAGAAGAAGCAAAAATGGCTTGGGTTGGGTGGAAAAGAATGTGTACATCAAAGTTAGAGGGTGGTATGGGGTTTCGAAATCTACAAGCTTTCAATCTTGCAATGTTAGCTAAACAAGGATGGCGACTCCTCACAAATAAAAGCTCACTTTTGGCTTGTATATACAAAGCCAAGTATTATCCTAATGGAGATGTCTTAGGAGCAAAATTAGGCAGCAGCCCATCTTATGCTTGGCGAAGTATTCATAGTAGTTTGGAAGTCATTCGGAGAGGTACAAGATGGAGTGTGGGTAATGGAAAGTTAATCCACATTTGGGAGGACAAATGGCTGCCCACACCAACCACACATAGAGTATGCTCACCCCCACAGACTTTTGATGATTTCCCCATGGTCTCCTCACTCATTGATGAAGATACAAGGAGGTGGAAAACTCATCTGGTGCAGGCCCTCTTTCTTCTCTTTGAGGCAAACACCATCCTCCAAATACCATTAAGCTATTCCCTCCCAGATGATAAAATAGTTTGGGTTGGAAATAAGCGTGGTGTCTTCTCGGTCAAAAGTGCTTATTATGTCGCCTTTCCACTAGTTGACAAGATAGAAAGGGGTGAAAGTTCTAATGGGGACTACAGAACCCCGTTATGGAAAAAAATGTGGCAACTTAAGATTCCCCCCAAAGTTAGAATTTTTGCATGGAGAGCTTGTATTAATGGTCTACCAACACGTGTAAACCTGAGAAATAGGGGAATTGGGATTGATGCTCTGTGTCCCTTATGCGGAAAAGCTCCTGAAAGCACCCAACATGCCCTGATTTTTTGTGAAAAAGTCTGGGAAGTATGGTGGCATTGGCAAGCCTGTCCTATAAGCTTGCTGGTTGAAAACCATGCTTTCATAGATGTCGCAATGCAAATCTTGGAGAAGGGCACCTCTCATGACTTGGAGTTATTTTTTGTCACTACTTGGTCCATATGGTACAACCGCAACCAGGTAGTGCATGAGGCTGTGGAGCTTCCATTAGCGCAAATTTGGGGATATGCTCAAAGATCAATGAGTGATTTCAAGGGGGCCATATCAGCAACTCTTCTTAGTCAACAATCTCCTGATGTGGGCTGGGCAGCACCTCCTCCAAATACATATAAGATTAATGTAGATGGAGCGACATCGGAGAATGGAAAGCCTTCTAGTATTGGAGTTGTAATCAGGGACTGCAGGGGTTATGTTGTTGCAGCAAGGGGGAAAATTCTACTTGCTACCTACTCAGCGGAAGTAATTGAAGCTTTTGCCGTTGAAGAAGGGGTTGTGTTGGCCTGTGAATTGAAGCTGTCAAATGTAATTTTAGAGTCTGACTCTACTGCTGTTGTCCAAGCCTTAGTTTCAAAATCATGCTTTGGAGACATTGGCCCTATTATACAGGGCTCTCTTGCCATGTTAGGTTCCTTCAGTAGTTGTACCGTAAGACATCTGAAAAAGGACCACAATAGAGCTACACACAAGTTAGCCAAGGAAACCAGATCTGCAGAAACTTCTCAAACTTGGCTTGGGATGGACCCTCCTTTTCTGCAGCAAGCTCTTCTGTTTGATCGGTCTAAGTGTTAAAGTCCCTTTTGGGTTTTCTTGTTTATTTGGCTTACTCTCTGTTTGTAATTCAATTTCAGCTTCTTTGGTGAAATATATCAAAGTTTCCTTTCAAAAAAAAAAAAAAACTAGCTTGTCCTACTCCTACCCTCCTTGAAGCACCATAGTATGCTAGAAATAAAACATTTTTCATATATACATATTTATTTATTGTAAACAAAAATTAGTGTAATACTTGTAACAAATATACGACACACAAATTATATTTCTATTACATAATAGCATCTCTAAAAATGACATTTATTCATATGGTTTAAATGGTTTTGTGTCAAAACGAGTCAACCCATCTCAACGTAGGTAATTATTTGGATTATTTCACTTTTTTTTTTTTTTTTGGATAAGTTATTTCACATTATTAGTTGGTTAAATAGAGTAAGAAAAAGAAGAGTTCATTATTTGGTTAGAAAAATGCCATTATTTTCTCTTTTCCATTGTATATTATGACTCTGTATAAATAATAAAATCTAATATCGTCTATGCCTAAAATATATATATATATATATATTTTAACATGTCCATTAATTTTTTTTTTTACAGTAACATGAAATCGACCCATGGCATAAAATTGACCGATTTGACATTAATCTATTTACCTCACTTTTCTTTTTTTCTTTTTTTTTGAGAGGAAAGTAGGTAAGTAAAATGAAGTAATACTAATGAAGTACCCATGGCATGGCATAACACAGTAAAGCGTATTTTTCCCCCTAAATATTGCCTCGACTACGCCACTGACAGCGTCGTTTGGCCGCGGCAGCCACCGGCAACTCCTCTTCGCCAAACAAATCGTTTTTTTGATGCGAAGAACCTAAACTTAAATCTCTAACCCTACCTCTCATTTCTTCACTCACTAATTTCCTAAACCAAGTACCCTCACTGAAAAATTCCTTTTCCTCATAGACGCAGCCAAAACCATGTTGCAGAGGTACACAGTTTTAACCACATCTTCGACATAAATCTAATTCGCTTAGCAATTTATAATATCTGAATTATCTCTCCTTTTTTTTTTTCATTCGAGAATGATCAATTTCTTTCGTGGATTTGCAGGTCGGTTCTTCAAATTTCATCTCACCGAGCTCTTAGAAGAATCCCTAGGCAGATTTCAACTCAGGCATGTAAATAAATCAACACTTTTTTTTTTTTTGTTACTTTGCTGCTTCAATATCACTGACTATAGCAATATAACACGAATGCTATTTCTCTGAATACATGAATTGTGTTTACGAATGCACTTGTGACCTGAATTTCTCTAAATTAACCGTGTTTTGTTAATGTGATTATGTGTATAAGCTCTATGTGTTTGTTATAATGTTGATTTGGTAAATCCTTTTGACAATGCCGACGACTAGAACTCTCTTTTTATTATTCTTTTGTTGTGAATCATTGTTGACAAAATTGCGGTGACAGATACCTGCATTACTTTCTTCGAGAAAGGAATTCTCAAGCGCGTCTCAGCAAAAAGCGCCATCAAAGCCTGGTTCTTCAGGTAAGCCGCCTGAGTCTGGGAGTTCGTTGCCAAAAGTTATCTTTGGCAGTGTTGCGGTTGGTGCTGTTTTCTTTGCAGCTTATCAAAATGGCTATTTAGACCAAATACTTGGTAAACAGCCGCATGGTCCGTTGAAGGAAGATAAGATTGGTTTTGAGTATAGAGATGTGAAGGATATACAAAATTCGGCGGGGCAATTAGATACTCGTGGAAGTGAAGAGCTTAACAAGTTTGATAACCAACATCCGGGAGAGCAATTAGGTTCACTTGAAAGTCAAGAGTCTAGCAAGCTGCGTCCTGATGCTGATCAAAAGTCTGAAGGTCTTTCAGATATTCCTCATTTTGAACCATTAAGTGAAATACAAGGTGTGGATCAGTCTCAGGTGCAAGATAAACCCGACATAACACCTGTAGAAGGTATCGGCCCTGTTCAAGAGAAAGGAGCGTCGGAACATGCTCAACTTCGTGCAGGATCAAGTGATCAAAGTACAGAATCTGGTATTTCATCAAAAGAGAGTCCTGACATAAAAAGCACAGAGGAAGATACTAGGAAGACACCGAATAAAATCCATACTGCACCTGTATCTACTCAGGATGGACCAGAGGTACTCCGTTTGTCTCTACTGAATGCACTACATATATCTTGATAACAATTACTAACTTTGATTCTAATTGTTATATATCTTACAATCTGTTAGCTTTAGTCCTTGAACTATTTGTATTTTATTTATTGTTCAGAGTGTTCACCATCATGAGCACGAAATTCAGTTCTTTCAATATTAAAGTCTTATTACCTATCAAAAAAACAAAAGTTTCCAAACAATGCAATTACTGTCGAAAGTGGGTCAGTGTAATTTTGACTCAGTTTTCTTTAAACTTGTTACCCCCCACCCCCTTTCCTTTTCTCCTCTTTTATTGCTTACCTTCTCTTGCAAGACACAGTGTGCATCTTCCAGCTAGAAAAAGGAAAAAAAGGTAAAAGGGAAAGGTGTTTTCAAGGGTTTGTAGAAATATATATGCCATTTCTGTAGCATTTTAGTAAACAGTGCATCTCTAAATTACCTAGGCATGGGGAGGCTTCATATTGAGGGTTTTTTTTTTGGGGGGGGGGGCGCCTAAAATTAGTGGTCAAAACAGTTTCAGGACATCAAATTGCTTTAGTATTCCCGTGATAAACAATTGAGTAAAAACTAAAGGTGGCAACAGCACCACAAGCAGCCATGTTGGATTATGACAGTGATTCTTCTCCCTTTTTATGCTTTTGTTATCCATACATGTGGTGTTGTGCTTTAATACTATGCTGTACACCTGGAAAATCAACTTTTCTATATTTTGTTATCAAGTAAAAGATCAATCTGCTTGGGTTTTGTATAAGGTTGTTTCTGGTGATGCCCTGTTTCAGGATACATTAGGTAATGGTTCAGAACCACCGGGTTCTCTCCTTGAGGAATATCATTTAAAGGATGAAACTGAAGACATCATTGCAACTTTAACAAGTCAGGGAACTAATGGATACAATCATTTTCCCAATGAAAAAGAGGTTGTTATCAGCATCCATTGTTATATTTTTTGCTTGTACAATCATATTCTTATAGTATTGCTGAAAACGTTTGTTCAATTATTTGTAAAGACTAAAGAGTAACTTTTGGTTCTTTGGGACAATAGGATCTAATTAATTCAATTGGGGAGTTGAATGATGGTTACATAACCAAGGATGGCAAGTTGGTCCTTGATTTCTTACAAGCCATTCATGCTGCTGAGAAAAGGCAAGCTAAGTTAGATGCTCATGTTTTTGCAGAAGAAAAGAGAGCATTGAAGGTTTGGACTATTGCACAATTACTGGCATAATCATGATTTACAGTTTTGGGCTTTCATATATGCATTACCAGTTGGTGTAATAAGCTTTGTACTACGCTTTAATATATATATATATATATTAATCTTACTGCACTTTAGGAGAAGTATGAAAAGGAATTGAAGGATGCAGCAGCTAGGGAACTCATGCAAGCAGAGGAGGTGGCAATGTTGGATAAGGTTGTAGAGATTTACAACCTCTATTTTTCGTTTTGATTTGTTTTTTTCGTTTTTCATTTTGTTTGTTTTTGTTTTATTTTTTTCTTTTATGATATCTTGCTGCAGTTTCTGTATGGTTGTAGGGGCTTTAGTGGAAGGAATATGAATAGGATTGGGGATGAAGCAAATTTGGCATAGGAAACACTTTCTCCTAGCCCATTTAAATAGAAGGGAACTTCTTTGCAAACCTGCCACAGCCACTAAATAATGTTGGTGGCCAGGGACAGAACTGCATAGAGAAACTTTGCGAAAATTCAACTTTCACCTTATATTTAGCTAAACTTTTCAAAAATATATATGGTCCCTCCTCCCCCCTCCCCCCCCCCCCCCCCCCCCCCCCCCCCAAAAAAAAAAAAAACTCTTCATTTTTCTTATATAACCTTACAACACTAGATAAAAAATTTATCTTTGCCACCCCCCCACATTATTGAAATCCTAGTGCCACCCCTGTTGGTGGCTGTTGTGAAAATTAATGAAGTTAGGCTGGGTGGAGCCCTCTGTGGCATAAAGATTTATACCTGTAACATTATTAAACCATTTGGCGCTTAAAATTTTAAGATATGTTACTTACCTTTTTTTAATTTTGAAAAACTTTTGACTTACTACAGTATTCACTAAAACTGTTGCATATAGGAATGTACCCATTTCTTGGGATCCATAAGGGCTTCCGTGTTTTAATAATCATGTGAAAATGTCTGGCCTACTTATACAAAGACTAATGAGTATTTTTTTTTCTCTTAGTGTTGGATTTGTAGTGTATTTCACAATGTAAAGAAAAGAAAATATGATATAGATGGAGAAAGAGATTCCCTTTATTAGTAGGATAAGGACAAACTGAAAAGCAAGAAAGTAGGAGAAAAACACAGAGCTTAAAATCTGAAAACTTGGAAGTTCAGTTTCGTAAGTGTCATTCCCCTTCTTGTTTTGTGGTTTGTCTGTCTTGAAGCATTTCCAGTTATCAACTAATCTTAATTTCTTTTGGCCTTAAAAGATTATGCAATTTTTTTGAAACATCATATCTTATTGCAATTAAGCCTGATTCAGGTAGGATGTAGAAGCCCATAAAAAACCTCTCCACAAGAAAATGTTGTGGGGTGCTGATGAATGTCATGATCCCACCTCAACCCTAATAAGACTTGTATTGTTCTAAATTCCTCTTCTTCACCAAGGTTGCATGGACCATGTTACCCAATAATCCCATGCAGCTGCCATCCCCAAATATGAGACTGACTCTGTATCAGTTTTGATCATTCCCGTTAGGTAATTATCATAGTATTTGGTTAATGAGCATATTTATTTGGGCTAAGTTGACCTTGAAATATCACCCTTTCCATAAGGCAGCAATTAATGTCAAGTAAACTTGGAGGAAAGCAGTAGCAAAAATGGAGATGGATTCAAGAATTCTTCTCTGCTGATAAAGACAGACACAGACACGCACATTCACATGCACTGTTTTGTTAGCTATTTCAGTACCTATAATCTACTCATGACTATCATAAATTGACATTTTTTTTTAAACTATTTTTTCAGGATTTAAAGAGGGAAAGGGCAAAAGCAGTTCTTGCTCTTAATGCACTTCAAGAAAAATTGGAAGAGAAACTAAAGATGGAACTTGAACAAAAGGTGCACATTAAGCTTTATACTCTCAAAATGGAAATAGGTATATCAGTTTCTGATTACTAGTGAATATGACCTGCTTATCCTTGATAATTTCAGGAAATCGAAGAAGAATTAAAGTTAAAAAAACTTCAGGAGCTTGCAAAAGCAGAACTTGCTGCAGCAATCACAAGTGAGAAGGCAGCCCAGATTGAGAAAATGGCAGAAGCAAATCTTCATGTAAGATATTCACTGAAGTCTCATTAAAAGGAATAGATGCTGCTACATGTTGAGCTATGGTTCTATATTTCATATGTGCCATTCTCTTTTCCTTTTCTAATAAATTATTTACTTAATAAATAAAAAAGTTCTATATTTTCAATTTGTTGCACATATTTACTCTTTAAGAAGGGAAGATTTAATTAAGAATCTGATGCAAGTTTTAATTTTTAGGGTTATTATCAGAGAGAAAAAAAGAAGAATTTTAGGGATATTTCAGGAAATGTAGGGATGCTTGTAATGGTTGCTTGATAGATGATTGCACATAAAAAATTGAATTCTATAGAGGAAATCTTGTAAAAGAGATTAGTTTTGAAGATAAATCATCTGCTGTAGAGCATATACAAGAAAATTACATTCAAAACTACACCTTGCATATATCAATGGTTTAGTGCACCCGTTGATAAAGTTTGGAAAGAACGGGAATGATAGAAGCTAGAAGTGGGTGTTGGAATCTGAGATTCCTTATGGATCTCCATGATTGGGAGCTAGAAGGGGTTAAGGAGCTGATGGATTTACCTTATTCCAAACAGGTTATAGAAGGGAATGAGGATTGTTTACATTGGAATCTAGATAGGAAAGGGTGGTTTAGTGTTAAATTTTATTATGCATGTTTGAGATGCGGGCCTACATTCATGTTCCCTTGGAAAGGTGTTTGGGGTAGTAGGGTTCCACGTAAGGTAGCTTTTTTTTTGGGACAGCAACTATGAATTCCATTCCGACTGTAGATAATCCTTTTAATCGGAGGCTAGTGCTTGTGAATAGATGTATAATGTGTAAGGGCATTAGTGAAACAGTTGAGCACTTGTTGTTGCACTGCATCATAGCTAGAGAGCTGTGGTCTTTTTGCATTTACAGCTTTTGGGGTACTTTGGGTGGTGCTAGGCTAGGTACTTGATTTGTCGATTATCTGGAGAGAGGCATTTAGATGTTGCCAAAACAAGGTTTTGTGGCAAGCTACTCCGGACTACATTGTGTGGACCATATGGAGAGAGGAATTGCCGAAGTTTTAGAAAATAGCTTTTTGAGATCCTTGTTTGAATATTGTACTCTTTTTTTTGATTGGGGGTTGTTTTGTAGTTCTGGTGTTGATTTTTTGGACCTCATGAGCATCCATTTATAATTCTTTTAGGGTGCTCACAATTGAGCAATCTTTCTAATAAACTATTCTCCTACTTATCATCAGAAAAAAAAAGAAAAAGAAAAAAGAAGAAGAAGGTTTTAGTTTCTCACTGCAATGCGGTAATCTAATATAACAGACAATTACAAGTCTGCCAAAGTCATTTTGAGTCATAAAAGTAATTACTTAATGTTTGAAGTTCCTAAATATAGAGAAATGAAGAAAAAGACATGACTAGGGAATGCAGTAAGAGGATATAAATAACAAGATATTACTTAATGTTTTGAGAGAATAATTAAATATTTTAAAATTTAATACTAATTTTAGTATTTAAAGATGAATAAAAAAAAAGGGGTAAAATAGGTACAAATAATAAAAGTGATTTTGAAGCTATAAATTACAATAAAACACATAATCCATGATCTGTATTTGCGATTTATAGAAATTTGGAAATTTGAAGGTTTCTTATGTTCTAAAGCACTGGATATTGTGTTTACACTTAACCCTCCTTCTTTCTTCTTTATTTATTATTTATTATTGTTATTATTATTTTTTAGCAAATAAAAAAATATTTTATGGAAAAAATAAAAAGTACACCGGGTGTGTACAATGTATCTTCCTGATGTATATTTATCTCCCATTCTTAAGAAAATCCAAACTTCTACCTGGGACGTATTTGTATTGTATCCATGGTGCTAATGGTAATACTTTCCCTTGGAAGAGTATATCGTGTGTCAAGGCCCCTAAGAGGGTGTGTTTCCTTTTGTGAGCCGCCGTTTGAGTTAATATTCTTACTATTGATAACCTTGTCAAGAAGGGCTTATCTTTAGTAGGATGGTGCTGCTTGTGTCAGTGTAGTGGGGAAATGGTGATCCATTTATTGCTTCATTGTGATGTTACTTATGCTTTGTGGTATGAAGTATTTAACATGTTTGGAGTTCAGTGGGTGATGCCTTTGACAGTAGCATCTCTTTTATTTGGTTAGAGGAATTGGTTTGAAAAGCATTCTTTGGATATTTGGAATGTGGTGCCACCATGTCTGATGTGGTTAGTGCGGAAGGGTTGCAACTCTCATACATATAAGGATATTGAAAGATCTCTATATCAGTTGAAATCCTTATTGATTCGTACTTTTTTTGAGTGGTCTAGGGCTTGGGGTTTTACACATTGTACTCTTATTTTTGAGTTTCACAATTATCTTAGATTTCCAGTTTTATTCTTTGTAATTTTTTGAGATACTTTGTGTTCATCATCGTAGATGAAGTAATTCTCTTTTTCAATAAAACTTCATCAATTACTTATCCAAAAAAAAAGTATTAGTGCTATATCCTTGCTGTATTTGCGCCATATACATTGTATACATATACACATATGTATCTGATGCATATCCCAGCATATCGGATGTGTGTCAGAGACTTGATCAGCAGGTGTTTAGTATCCGTGTTTCAACAGCCAATGAACTCTAACTCAACCGATATCCCCCCCCACCCCCCCCCCCCCCCCCCCTAAATAAGTGTTAGGTGGAGGGTGAAGTTGTGAGTTCAAGACCCATCGTGTGTGTTTGTAACTTACCAATTAAAAAGTGTCTGTGCTTCAATAGAGTTTTTGGTATAGAGTATAGACACAGAATAACACGTTTCTATCATTTTTAACAAATCTATACCATGGATTAGCAAAAAGAAAAAAAATCTATACCATAGGAATTTCGTGGTAGGTTTGATTTTGCTATACTAAACATCAAGTGAATGAGATTGGAATCTAGAAATATCAACAAAAAAGGAGTGCATTTCCATAGATGTAGATGCTCTAAAAATTAGAAAAGACAACCAATCTCGTAGTTTGTTTAGATTATCAGGGCAACATATCTTATTTTATATATCTATAGTACTACTTATCCAAAAAAAAAATTTATACTTATCAAAATATATCTATAGTACTGGTTTAGAAAGAGGGATTTGCACATCTAAAGTAACCCCAGAAAGACCTTAGGAACAATTCCGTAAAAGTCGAAAACCCACCAAAAGAAACATTAGAGAAAGTCATACTGGCCTTGTAGATAATGTGTTCCATGGGCCACTAGCTTGTTGCTCTGTGTAATGATCAAGGCATTTGAGATATAAGTCTGATAAGTTCTATTTATCAGGTTGTATGCTTTGAATTTTTCTTTTTGGTAAGCATGTATGCCTTAATTCTAACTTCTAAGAGTCTTGAAGCTCCAAAGCTTTCATTGAAGCCAGAAACATAACTGAAGCCTAGAAGGAGATGATAGTGGTTAATTTTTTGTAGCTTCTTTGCTAAACTCAAACTTGCCGAAACATATTTACTTTGTATTAAATATTTGTAGCCAAGAGCCTTGTAGCTCAACTAGCTCCTCCTGATGTTTCCAACGAAGACATCCAAGGTTCAAATCCCCCAACTTCCAATTATTGATTTATCAACCAAAAAAAAAAAAACCCTAAAAAAAAAAAGATGTTTTCATATAATCAAATCATTCTCATGATACTGTAGATTGCATCGTAGGAATTAATATGTTTTTACCCATTTGACTCCCTGAAGTGTTAAATAATGGACACTAATTTAGTTCTCTTTTCTAGATAAATGCCTTGTGCATGGCATTTTATGCACGATCGGAAGAAGCTCGTCAGAGTCACTTTGCTCATAAGCTTGCCTTGGTAAAATTTTCATCTCCATGTTATCCTGCTTTTCTTTTGTTTTTGTTTTTTTGCTTTTTTCATCTTCATAATTTTTTGTTTTTCCTCAAACTGTTCTTTTTGTTATTCTTTTAAGGAAGAGTAATTTCTTTTTTTTTATAAGTAAGAAAGATATATATTCAAAAAACTGCTTTATGCAGAAAGAGCATAAAGCAAACCAAAGATTAAAGGAAGAGTAATTTCTCATTATATTAAATCATTTATATTTTATTTTTTTGATAAGTAATAAGTTTTATTGATATCAAAAAAGAGACACCCTAGTACACAGGGAGTGGACAAGGGGTCAACAAATCAAATACAAAAATTGCATGAATCTAGGAAATCAATAAGAGAAGGGAATGATTGTTTTTGCAAAGCAAACAACCAATCTAATAAAGTTCTAAAAAAGATAGCTTGAGGTCCGGAATAGATCTCTCAATATCTTCAAAACATTTACTATTTCTCTCCCTCCAAAGATACCACATTAAGCAATGAGGAACGATGGACCATATTAACATCTTAGCAATTATTTGTATCTGGGTCTTGCAGGGAGCAGTGGCACTAGAAGATGCACTTTCTAAAGGACTGCCAATTCAGACAGAAATAGATGCTTTGCGCTCTTACCTTGATGGCGGTGATAAAGACCCAATTTTAGATTTGGTCCTATCATCCCTTCCCGAAGAAACACGGAAAAATGGCACAGATACACTATTGCAATTGAATCACAAGGTAATTTATTTGTTTGTCCTATCATTAACATAAATGGTAGTGGATGTTATTTCTCCTATTATTAACTACTTATCAAAAAAAAAAATTTCTCCTATTATTAAGCACAAATACTTCTTAATGCTTTTGATTGTTATCTTTTTGTAACCTCACTGGGACTTGCTTCAATAACTCTATTAATTATTGCTAAAGAGCATAAGTTGCAGTCCTTCTAATATAGTGCAATAAGCTGATCACAAAATTTTTGGATTGCACTGTTATTTGGTTAGTAATGTGTGGCTGTCTAATTTATTTTAAAATATATTTTTTTTATTGATTTTTGCATTGTTATATGCTAATGTCTAGTCTAAGAAATTATAAATGATTTCATCAAGTCAGGCTTGAAATGCATAACATCTTTTGTCCCCAAAAGATGAAAGCTGTGAGGTTGGGCCTGCTTTTAAAAAATATATATATGACCAGCTAACCAGTGATGATGTTCTTTATTCATTTCTTCATTTGATGGGAGGGTCTTTGATTATGAGGCTATTGCATCTGTTAATGTCATATTCTATGTTTGCTAATAAGTTTTCCATTTCTTCCCCCCCCCCCCAAAAAAAAAAAAAAAAAACTCTCTGCAAAACCTTGTTACTTTCCACTCCACACCCCCCCCCCCTCTTTTCTAGGTCAATCTTAACTCAATACCTCCTCTCTCTCTCTCTCACACACGCACACACACGTCTGATGTGAACAGTGTTAGTTTCAAATTTGCATTTGATGGCTAATTTAGCATAGATGTTCATATTATCATTTTGTGTTGCTGGATTGGTTGCTATTGTTGCATTAGGCTTCGGTTTTAAGCATTAGTGCTAACACACCTGTTTATTTGGCCATCAATGGTCTAGTTGAAAATCTTGGTTCTAAAATGAGCTATCATAGCATAAGTTTCAACATCTTGGAGTTTGAAATAATGAATAAGAGGAATGTTATTGTTGAATATGATGAGAAGATGACATTTTTTATATAACTTATCTTTCCTATATATTGATCCTTTTTATTTTTTTGGTTGTTTTAAGCAGTCTTGACAATTTTAATTGCCAATTTCCTGTCTATTGTAGATGACAATTTTTTTAAATATAAATTAACTTTCCAATTGATTAAACTTTTTTATTTATTCATTTAAAAAAAAACTGTTTTAAGCAGTCTAGAAAAATTTATATGCCAATTTCCTGTCTATTGTAGAAGTTTCACTAACTTTTAGAAGTGAATTATAAAGAATGCAATTTTTTTAATTAATTCTATAAATTAAGAAGTAAATATTTTTAAATTAATGAAAAAAATGAGAGGTCTGGACATTCTTTTTCTTTGAAGTCCTGTGAATTCCTCTCTCCCCAAACAGTCCACATCAAAAGAAGGAATTGTGCTCCACAGCTAACCAGCCCTTCTGAAATAGCAGCCATCGCTTGATGTCTCCCACCACTGTATTCTGTTCTGGTCACATAGTTGCCAAAGGCGTTGGTTTGTTGTTGGACCATGATGACTTTGTTGGCCTCCTTGTTAGTACTCACAAAAGTCTTGGAATCAGCCTGTGTGAGTTCCAACCAGGTCTCAAGGAGCCACTTCACACTGTTTCGTCCCATGAACACCAATCTAAGGAAGTATTTTCCCCTCATGTATTCTTAACATAGAGATGTTAACCCCTCTCTTAGGGGAGGGCCTTTTCGGAATTGTGTTCTGTAGCCCATGCAATACTTAGGGGAGGGTCTTAACATAAACATTTGCAACCGGCGAGGGAAGTCTGGGGAAGGTGCTGGTGATTCCTTATGGCGGGGGAATACTTTTTGACTCTCTAAAAACTTTTCGCCTCTTGTTATCAGCAAGTTTCCTCATGACTATTTTGTTGCTGGACTTCTAGATAGAGCCTAAACATGTTTTTTCTCTCGCAAGAAAAAGAAATATTGGGGAGTAAGAGAAGGGAAAGCAACAATAGAAAACAAAATTGGCAGGGGAGGGAATTGAAGGTCCAGAAAAGAATTTAAGGTAGAAATTGGAGAAGGGTCTTCTTCTTCATTGGCTGCAAGCCTGCTGCTAAATTGTATGCCAAATTTCTTGTTAGTTATCCACTCTCATGTGCAGTTTTTTGGAGATTATGATTTAGTTAATGCTCCATTGGTTCAGATTTTCTGTTTACTACTTCCTTAGCTAAAACATGCGGCATATAGGATGAGGTGACTAGCTGTTTGAGCAATTTTCTTAGATTCTTGTAAATAGATATCATTTAATTGATCTTGTTGCAAATGTTTGACTTCTTGGGAACCATTTAATGTAACTAATGGATAGTGATAGATGTTGTTGAATACTTAAAAAGTTTTTGGTAGAAGTGATTCATGTTGATCTGTGTATGCATAGATGCATAACACATTAAAAGTTTTTAGTAAAAGTGATTCATGTTGATCTGTGTAAAGCATAGACGCTCAACCCGGCTATTGTTCCTACTGTTCTCACGATCATAAAAAAGTTTTAAGTCAAAATATTTGTACCAATATCCTTTTGTAATTTCTTTATGATCTTATGATTCTTGCAGTTTGATGCCTTGAAAGGGACATTACGGCACTTCAGCCTGATCCCACCAGGTGGTGGTGGCATCCTTGCACATTCTTTAGCACATATTGCATCCTGGTTAAAGGTATGCAGATAAGAGGCCTACTATACCCTTAAATGCACACATAACTCACTCATTTTAGAGTTATTTGACTTTGGCTTTTGGCTTTTTGTTTAGGTTAAGGAAGTTGATCAGTCAGGTGATGGGATTGAATCTGTCATCAATAGAGTTGAGGGCTATTTAGCAGAAGGAAAACTTGCCGAAGCAGCAGCTGTTCTTGAAGAAGGTGTTAGAGGAACCCAATCTGCAGAAATAGTTGGTGATTGGCTGAGGCAAGTAAGGAACAGGGCTATTACGGAGCAAGCTTTAACCCTGCTTCAATCTTATGCTACGGCCATTAGCCTTAAGTAAATCGTGAGTTTTGAATATCAACTGATTCATTGATTTTGTAGTTAAGTTTACAAAAATGGTCTGGTTTTTTCAGACTACAGGAAGAACAAGATGACCTCTACCCTTGAGGCTTGAGCAACTTTTACTTCACTGCAGTTTTGTATCTAATTGCAATTTCCATTTACTGACTCTGTCAGATCATGATCTACTGCCTCTGAATAAATTTGTTTTCATTACCTAAACACAAACTTTGCCATTTATCCAAAAGAAGAAAAGAAAAAGAAATTGGTTAAATTGGTTCTAAATGGATCTATTCTGGTAGTTGTACACATTCTACCTGATTCTTCAATTTTTATTTATTTTCTGTAGTATAAGATAGAGACTTTACTGAAATATTTTAAGATGGAGTAGAACAACTCAATCACAAAAAACCTCAGTTTCGCTACTTGGCACTTGGCAGATCACGGTTGGCATTTGACACCAAAGGATGTGATGTCGAGTTGTTGGGGTGCATGCTAAATGAGTCTATTTACCTTAACAAAAAATATTTACAATATATTAACAAGTTCTTATGATGGTAGACAATGGATCCTACAATATTCACAATAAATTATAGATGGTAACAAATGTGTGCAGGGTTGGGAACAGGATTTCGAATTAGGTTGAAGTATATATGTATACACACACACATTAATTTGTTTACACAAGTTATGAGCAGATAGCATTACTTTACGATATGACAATAATAAGATGCACTAAATTTCTATTCCACTCCTAGGATAATTTCTGCCATAGTTCGATCCCTACTTGGCTGATTTTGTGCGTTTGATCTTATTTGTATATATCAAAGAGTATAACTACGCCCCTCTTCAAACTAGTAAATTTGCACTGTACTTGGACCTTACATCGGACTTGGTTTGAAGCCTACTAGTATTTTTCCACAATTATTAAATTTGATTATAAAAATAAATAAATAAACGAATACTTCCTTATTTCACCAAAACAAAAGGAAAAAAATCGAAGGTATCTTATCATAGCAAGGCTGAAACTTCAGTAACTTTACTGGAGTCTAAAACACATGCATATTTAGATACACTACAGTTACTTGGTTGATTTGATGTAGTTTTATTTGGTAAATTGCTTTTTATGCTATTGGTATGTTGACTATATTATACTCATGTATACGCTGTGTGAATAGCTTTGGACATTTCATTTACTAGCCTTTTATATTTATCTTTTATGTTTTCTTTGTTTTTGTCATTTTTTCCTCACCACAATGAAAAAGGTAACACCATCGGGGCTGCTCAATTTTATTGATGGACTTAGGTCAAAAGTTGTGGTAAAGAGACGATCATCATACGCAGTGTCATGTGGGCTAAATACTATTTTACAATTTTAATTGAAATCGTGCTTTTAAAATGTGAAAACGT
Organism: Quercus tomentella; assembly: GCA_028535165.1. Taxonomy (NCBI): domain Eukaryota; kingdom Viridiplantae; phylum Streptophyta; class Magnoliopsida; order Fagales; family Fagaceae; genus Quercus; species Quercus tomentella. The sequence continues at coordinate 3,476,328 of JAPQVY010000001.1, forward strand.
GATTTCAAGGGAGTGTGTATGACAATGTGTAATAAGCTATGCGCAACAAATTTTACCAACATTGTGGGAGTGAAATGAAGTCCATCTATCTGACCTAGCTAGGTGACTTGAATTTTACCAACAATGCTACCAAGGAAAAAAACAAAGATAGAATAAATGGTGGATCCATTTGAAAGTGATGTGGCACAAAGGGTAACATGGCATGTTATAATTGGTGTATAATAAAAGTGGTCATTAGTGGATCAATTTGAAAGTAATATTTCAATCACAACTTAGCACCTTAACAAGTTGTGAAAAAAAAAATTGTATCACTAGTATCTCTCGAGCTAAAAGACTCATGAGATGCATATTAGCTAGTAGCACGAATGACAGAATGAACAAGATGAATGACTATATTGGTCAATTTGAGAGTTTGATTGTTGGACTTCGGAGTTCAGTTAGATTGGTTGATTGTTGTCTTGAAGCTGGAATGATAAAGATTGATAACATAATGAACAAGATGAATAACTGTGTTGGTTAATTAGAGAGTTCGATTGCTGCACTTTCAGGAGGTTCTACATGGGGAGTTATTGGCATTACACACAGACGCGTTCAAGAGGTCGGTCGAGAATGATTCGCCTTTTTTGGTAATTGGGAGGGAAGATTAGACAGACTTGAATTGGAGATTGAGAAGATTGGGCTGACTAATTTGTTTTGTATTGGGCTTTATATTTTGTCTTGAAGATTGGGAAGATTAGGCCAATCAGTTTGTTTTTTTCACATGTGGACAAGAATGTTTTGTCACCGTTTCATAAAAAGACTCTCACCTGATTAAAATTATTGAGTCAGTTTAACAAGGAAGTTTGTTTCTATTTAATTTTTTTTTAACCATAAAATGACTTAGCAATTTTAAACATGAATCTTTTAGTGGAATAGTGTACAAGTAATGTAGTCTACTATAAGAATAGTATAATTCAATTTATTTCTCTCTCAACTAGGGGTGTCAATTCGGGTTAGCGTGTCGGGTTTGTGTCGTGTCGAGGTAAGGTTATTCGACTAAATGGCTCAACCCTAACCCGACCCATTTAATAATCGTGTCATGATCCTTCAACCTTAACCCGACCTGTTAATAAAGCGGGTTGACCTGACCCAGCCTATTTGACATACTTAATAAACGAGTCATGTTGGGTTGACACGAATGTAACACAACCTATTTCAACCTGCATAATATTAAATATAACATCGATCTAGAAATAATTTTTTTTACATTCCAAAAGTAATGCATACACTTCAAGTCTTCAACCCACATTCTTGTAATCTTTAAAAGCAATACCTATCAGATCTAGTTTATAAACTATCTCAACAAACCCATTTGCAAGATATGCAGACGGTGTCCAACACTAATACAAACACCAAAAAAAAAAAAAAAAAAACACGGCACAAGACAAAAGCTACAACTGTGGCCAATCAACAATTAATATATCTCATATATTAATAATGGCACATGGGTTCAAAGTTTATAAAACAAAAGCATTATGCAGAAAAAATAAACACATGAGAGAGAGAGAGCAATAATCAGTTTGAGACTTTGAGTTTGAGAATTGAGTGTGAAACTATAAGATAGTAGCTAGAGTGAGTAGTACGGATAAAATTTTAAAAAGAAAAAAAAGATATTTATAAGAAGGTTTAGAGATTTAGGGTTTTTAGAGATCTAGGGTTTCTAGAGTTTCAATTTCCAATTATATCCCTTATAAGTTTTTGTAATTACTTACTTTTCTTTTTAAATTTAAAATATATGTTGGATATAAAAGGTATTTGACAAATCTAAAATAAAATAAATATTTATTTGTTATATGAATGAAACGGGTTGTGTTAAGTGGGTCATTTTGAGTTGACACAAATAAATTGGCGTGTCAAACGTGTCTATTACGGGTTACGCGAGTTGACCCGCTTATGACACGTTTATTATCGTGTCGCTTTCGGGTTGACCCGTTTATGACCCAAACCCATTAAGGCTTAACCCTAACCTGAAAAAACCCATGTCGGGTTCGTGTCGTGTTCGCGGGTTGGGTCGAGCATTGACAGCCCTACTCTCAACCAAACATTTCAGCAACCCTGACAAATCCACCGAACCACCAGTAACTTCTTATACTATGCTTTTTTTTGTTGTCCATTGGGCCTCTAATTTGGAACCCAAAGGAATAAAATATATATACATATATAGGCAAATCTTCATCTATGACTAACTGGAATTGGCAATGCATTCAGAGTTGACTTATTTGAAAAGGAGAATGAGACTTGAAGTTCATGGTTATTGGATCACAATTTAATAATTCTGGTAACAGTATCTACGAACTTTGATCTCAAAGTGACACTACAAATTGAAAATTGTGGGTTTCTGTACATCAAATTAACCATACGTGGAAAAAGGTGGCATTGGATCGATGTCAAAGAATTTGTTGATGTTTCCTCTTTATTTGAGAGAGGTGTTGACTGTTGAGCTAATTGGAGAAACTTACAACTTTTAAGAAAAGATCAAACATGCTTGGATAGTATAACAAAGAAGTGCTAGTAATTAATATTTTCACAACATTTTCGTAATAAATTATAAGTGGTAAATTGTTATTAGTTTTAATTTGAACTTACCACTAAGGTTCCATTTGAGAACAGTTTATTTAATTGAAGCTGAAAACTTTTTATTGAAAGTGTAAAAAAAAAAAAGTTGAAAAAAAAAACTAATAGTACAATGAGACCCATGAATAATATCAAAAGTACAGTGAAACCCATAAACAGTGGCAAAAATAAGCTAAAATTGCAAATAAGCTGAAAATTTCAGCTCATCCCAAACGATCTCTAAGAATACTTTTTCGCCTACCAGTAACAACTAATATCAACTTATTATTTAAGATTTGTTGTAAAAATATTGTACAATTTCTTATACAAATGGGTTCCAAAATGATATTTTCCCCACCTAAAGGCTAAAGGTAGAAGTTTGTTTTTGTTTTGACATAGATAGATGTTAGATATATCATACGGCGGACAAATCCAGCAAACCAAATCTGGTCCCTTTTGTATATATGGGCCAGCAAAAGCAATCCATATTCACAACTGTCAGTGGATGGAGACCATGTAGCTAACCGTTGTTGAATTGGCCATTGAGAATGTCCAACTTTACAGACTATAATCATTTTAGAGGTTACTAAACCTCTTCACACACGCATGCTTCTTTTTTTTTTTTTAATATAATATATATATATATATATATATATATAGAATTTTAACTTTCACCCAAAAAAAAAAAAAATTAACTACAAATAATTATAGTTTAGATATAAATTTTCTGTCATATCAAAGTTTAATGAAATTTGAATGTCATTTTCAGTTTTTTTTTTTTTTTTAAACATTTTTTTTATGTCAGTGTGTGTGGGACTTGTTAATGAAAAAAGAAATTTTAAATTTCTCAATTTATCTCTGATTCTTAATTTATCTTATTGTTAAATTACATTCAATTAAAAAATTAGATTTTTTTTTTAAAATTATAAAAAGTAAACACTATAAAATATATATGACCTATGAATGTACAGTTGAAATCTTTTTTTTTGTTGTTGTTGATAATATGCTTAAAATATATATGACCTATGAATGAGCAGTTGAAATCTTCAATTGGTAAGATAAGATGGATATGCCATCCCTAAAGTGACAACATACGAATATTTTTCTCCACCTAAACTTTTATAATAATATTATATATAGTTAATATACAATAGGCTATTGAGACAGTTTTGAATCTCCAAACTAACTCCATTATATGTTCTAAACTTGCACATGAAGAAACATACCCTCTTGAACTAAAAACCACTGATTGCTTATTGTTTGTCATTTGACAAAAAATATTATGTGATTACAGTCTATCAATTATCATAATCTGGTATGAGTTTATAGTCTCAATCATACACTCAGCCAAAAAATATTAAAAAAAATACAGTCTCAATCATATGTGTTGAGAGATCAACTTTCATGTGTTATTATTACTTATTATTATAGTTACTTTATTTTTTATGAAGGAACATGGACCCTGCCTCAAACACACAGAGAGGGAGAGAGAGACCCAATTAATAGAACTATATAATATAAGGTCTCTCTGATTTTCATTTTCACATCATTTTAGTGCTGGTAATTTGGTGTTGTGTCCTAATCATTCTCTCAGGTACCAGAGCAAACATTTGTAGACAATAGGATAAGTATTCTTACTAAAATTAAAAAGATGTTTTCATAGATTGTCTTTTAAAATAACCTTCCAGAGCTCTCTATCTTTGGATTTACACAAGGTTTTGTTGTCTATTCTATTCATCTTGTTCATTAATTATTCTATTATGTAGAATTACTGAGACAGTTTGGTCATTATGTCAAAAATACTGATTTAAATAGCAACAAGAACTGTTAAGCATTTAATTGCCTACAGTTCAAAAAAGAAAAGAAAAAGTGTGAAGCTATTGTTATTATAAATTTTTGAGAAATGCTATGTTTATAACATTTTCACAACAAATTTTATGTGATAGGTTGTTACTTGCTGTTACTGGTAGATAAAAAATAATAATTTTAGAGGTAGATTCAAATTAAAACTTGTAACAACCTACCAAGTAAGATTTGTTGTGAAAATATTGTGAACTTAACACTTCTCTAAATTTTATTACATAAATATCAGAAAATGATGTATGAGCTTTTAAACACAATAATTAAAATATCTAAAATTTGTTTCTTATATCATTGATGTAAGTTGTAACATAAGTCATATTTATTATCACATCAATAATTTAATTTAATTTTCTATAATAAAATTAGTATTAATTTTAACTTAACAACCACTCTTAGAGCATTTGCCAAAAGCAATAATTCTAGTATTTTCTGAAGAAAAAAAATTAATGAATTATGGAATTTATCCTTATTAGGTGTATCTCACTGTCTAGACTCTAGAGCACTGTTAGACTTTCATGAATAAAAAATTACATATATATATATTCTCAGCCAACTAAGAGTCTAAGAGAGCGAAAGAGATACACGTGGGCAGATTCTAGGTTAGTAGGCTTGGCTCAACTCTTTTTCTAACAATCGAAGCCTTCAATACCATGCTCCTTCGGTTCCAAAACACTTTGACAGTGAAGTACAAAAATGTTAAAATCTCTACATTTTCATTGCTTGCATGACACATGTTACTAATAAAGTCTTCAAGGAGAATTTCCTTAAAAAAATAAATAAATTAAAATAATTCAAGGGGAAATACTTCTCTTATTTTTTAAACAAATTGAAAACTTCATGGGTGGTAGAAAATCATTTATTAAAAAAAACTAATTTTGTTTTCACATATACTAAAAAGCATAAGTGTACGTTTGGCTCCAAATTAAAAGACCAGCTTATTTTACTATTTAGTTTATTTTTGCTACTATTCATAGGTCTCATTGCACTTTTTGGTACTATTCATGGGTCTCATTGTACTATTTCAGCTAAATTTTACCTTTATCTACAGGACTTTCAGCAAAAAGTTTTTAATTTCAGCAAAATAAGTGGATTCTAAACAGATAACATTATCAATCAGACTTCTTTCAATTATTATTATTATTTTTCGTCAATGGCCTTCTGGCCTGTTACCAATCTGCTTTTATAGTTATTTATGGTCAGGAAAAAAAAAATTTATTAATTATGATTATTATTATTATCTTTTCTTCAGGACAAAGGAATATATTTTCTTTTTGTTGTTGAGAGAAATAAAGGAATATATAAGGTTTATACTTTATGGCTCGTCTTATCATATATGGCTTTTAAATTCTAAAGTACTCACGTTACTTTTTTCATTAGTTACCAAATTTAGTCAAGCAACTTTTTAATCCAATGATCTTATAATTTTTCTTTTCTTTTCTCTTAATTATTTATTAAATATCTTTAAGTCTGATTCATAGTACATTTGGGATTTGTGTTTTTTTTTTTCATTAATTTTTTTTTAAATAAACCTTTCTTGAAAAGAAGAAGAAGAAGGAGAAACAGTATGCGATTATAAGGTCTTCCACCCTTTTAAAAAAAAAAAATCTTTTACCTTTTACTTTTTTTACAATGTTTAATATTTGTACTCTTCTTGAAAAGAAAAATGAGAAATCAATGATCTGAAAAATGGATTGTTCAAAGAACCAAAAAAATTAAGAGTTCTAAAATTTTAAAGTCAGACCAAGGTTTAATAGGAAGTTGGACCATGATGGTGTTATAAATATTAAAATAAAAATATTTAAAGAATATGCAAGTCCCACGTTGTAAAAGCAAATGAATAAAAATTGCAAGTTTCATTTTGTAGGAACTAGCAAAGAGCCATATAACTCAATGGTATTACTTGGTCTCTTTTATAAGGAGAACCATGATTCAAATTCTCATCCCCCACTTGTTGCAATTAAATTATCAAGAAATTTTTTTTTTTTAATGAAGTAATATGTTACGGTTTTCCCAATATAAATTAGGGAGAGCCTTTAACAATAAATGTTACAGGTTCCACACTAAAAAAAAAAAGAACTTATTTTTTCTCTATAAAATAACATGTTTTTTTGTGTGTTAATAGCTTTATAACTCAATTGATAATTTCTGGTGTTTTCAACAAAAACCTCCAAGGTACAAATCCCCACCCCCCCCCCCCCCTCCCCCACCCACCACCTCCAACTATTGAATTATATATATACACACACATATATAAACTCTTTTCAAGTAGCATTGAATGTATGTGCTAGTTTTTATTGGAGCCTTGCATTTTAAGTTAAATCAATAACTTAGTCCATTTATTCTTATAATAATAATTATAATAAAAATAATAAATATGACTTTTATAAATAAATAAAAAGGGTCAAACAAATTTGAAGAAATTAACCGGTAAAAATTTCAATGAAAATATTTACCATTTTCTAAAAAATTAGTTATTCATATCTTATTTAAAAAGTGTAAACACAAAGTTAATTTCTTTTATCACTAAAACAACAATTAAGTTAAGAAGTAACTAAATATTTATTTATTTATTCCCAAAAAAAAAAAAAAAAGATCACTAGAACAATTTGCATACTTTACTGAATAACATTCTTACAAGGTTTTTTTTTTTTTTTTTTTTTTTTTTTTAAGATTTGACAAAAATACAAAAAATGACCATTAATAATATTCAATATGTTGGATTTTTAATATGAATCTAATTATTGCTATATTTTAAAGTTATAGTTCTTGTTAACAAATGTCTTAAAGGCACAAATTAAATATTAATAAATACTCAATTATGAGTTATAATGCACATTTTTTAAAGAAAAATATACATTTCTTAATGATTCATTGACTTACACACATAAATTTATTGTGGTTACGTGTGTTTTTTTGGATATATGTGTACAATTTGACTTTAGAGCATTTAATAAAGCATTTAATGCACCACACACTGTCTTTAAAGCATTCATTAACAATTATTATTTTTTAAATGTATCCATGCATATACACAATGTTCTAGTTATTTATTATATACAGCACACTAACAATTCCATTAATTTATATTTATAATGTTGACTCAATCAATAATTTAGATATAACATACTTTATTGCTTTGACTAAGCCATTTTAATTGTGTTTCCCTCAAATCTCTTATTTTTGGTGTAGACAGGAATCGAATATCAAATCTCTTATTCAACTATAATAGATTTTAACAATCGAGTTAATTTGAATCCACTCATTTATGAAGAGTTTGTATTTTCAAGTAGAATAAAACTTAGGTCTAGCGTATCTGTGCATTGGATCGAAGCTTAACCTGTTCAAGTACGTGAATAATGGTATTAGGATTTTAGTCTAGAGGACAACATTGAAACCAAAATTTATTTTTTATAAATTTTAATCAATATTAATAAAAAAGAAATAAAAAAATTAATTAGAAATATAATTTTATAAAAAATTAATATAAATGTAAAAAAAAATTATTTTCTCATACCCATTTAATTCATTATAGAATTATATCTACATGAGATTGTCCCTTAACCCATAAATTTTGAAAATTAACCATTGTTTATGTGGGGCCCAAAATCTGAGGTCCCAGCCCACTTCGTATTAAGGGCCCAAGGCCCAAGCCAAGGAGCCCTACTGCCGAGGACGTATGATGAAAGCCCCTTAATGGCCCAAGAATGTGGCCGAGGACGACCTCACGCTCAACACCTCACAAAGCGCCTGAAGAAAAGGACAAACTCAGTACAGGAGCAGTACAAACGAAAAGCTGCCAACACCATAATGTGGAGCCCAGCGCCTGACAAGCCCATACTCCATACCATGCTATCCAGCTTTTCCCAACCACTCTGACGTATGGATTGATAGGACAAGTAATTACCCCAAATAAGGAGAGACTGACACGTAGATGAAGAAGGGGAAGTGAATATTAGTATAAAGGGGAAGAGAGAGCTAAGAAAGGGGAGGCCCAGAAGGAGGGGGAGAAAAAGGAGAGAATGGTGAGAATGTAATGCTCCTCGGACTAATTCCGAGGAGCCAAATCTCTAAAACCAAATCGATGTAAGGCTCAGTCATACTGTCCAAACCTGCCTTTGTATGAGCTCTCATTGAATCAAGACCAGACCGTTGTCCAATGACCAATGGCAAGCCTTTCAAGCCCACTCTCTACAAATTATATTGTTTGGGCCTATTACACACGAATTCAATATCACTCTTGGGTCGTCAAATAAAATCGTGCCCCTACAATTGACGCCGTCTGTGGGAAGGCTTGTGTGTTGGCACAGGTGATGGCGGAGTCAAGCCTCTGTCAAACAAGGATCTGCGAAAGCTCCTCCGTCTCCAGCAACACGCTGTTGTCCCGACATAAACTTCTGCTAGGGGCTACGCCTTGCAGTGCCAATGGCGCGGGCAGCTCTAGGGGCTCCCGGCCTCAAGCCAACACTCCCCGCCCTGGTCTAGGGGCTGACCTTCGAAAAACAAGTTTTGGATAGAACCAAGGCCTTGTATGGTCCTCGGACTCGAGCCTATGGGGAAACCAAGTACACAAGAAAAATTATAAGTTTTGGACAGAACCAAGGCCTTGTATGGTCCTCGGACTCGAGCCTATGAGGAAACCAAGTACACAAGAAAAATTACAAGTTTTGGACAGAACCAAGGCCTTGTATGGTCCTCGGACTCAAACCTATGGGGAAACCAAGTACACAAAAGAGAAATTACAAGTTTTGGACAGAACCAAGGCCTTGTATGGTCCTCGGACTCGAGCCTATGGGGAAACCAAGTACACAAAAGAAAAATTACAAGTTTTGGACAGAACCAAGGCCTTGTATGGTCCTCGGACTCGAGCCTATGGGGAAACCAAGTACACAAGAAAAATTACAAGTTTTGGACAGAACCAAGGCCTTGTATGGTCCTTGGACTCGAGCCTATGGGGAAACCAAGTACACAAAAGAAAAATTACAAGTTTTGGACAGAACCAAGGCCTTGTATGGTCCTCAGACTCGAGCCTATGGGGAAACCAAGTACACAAAAGAAAAATTACAAGTTTTGGACAGAACCAAGGCCTTGTACGGTCCTCGGACTCGAGCCTATGGGGAAACCAAGTACACAAAAGAAAAATTACAAGTTTTGGACAGAACCAAGGCCTTGTATGGTCCTCGGACTCGAGCCTATGGGGAAACCAAGTACACAAAAGAGAAATTACAAGTTTTGGACAGAACCAAGGCCTTGTATGGTCCTCGGACTCGAGCCTATGGGGAAACCAAGTACACAAAAGAGAAATTACAAGTTTTGGACAGAACTAAGGCCTTGTATGGTCCTCGGACTCGAGCCTATGGGGAAACCAAGTACACAAAAGAAAAATTACAAGTTTTGGACAGAACCAAGGCCTTGTATGGTCCTCGGACTCGAGCCTATGGGGAAACCAAGTACACAAAAGAAAAATTACAAGTTTTGGACAGAACCAAGGCCTTGTATGGTCCTCGGACTCGAGCCTATGGGGAAACCAAGTACACAAAAGAAAAATTACAAGTTTTGGACAGAACCAAGGCCTTGTATGGTCCTCGCACTCGAGCCTATGGGGAAACCAAGTACACAAAAGAAAAATTACAAGTTTTGGACAGAACCAAAGCCTTGTATGGTCCTCAGACTCGAGCCTATGGGGAAACCAAGTACACAAGAAAAATTACAAGTTTTGGACAGAACCAAGGCCTTGTATGGTCCTCGGACTCGAGCCTATGGGGAAACCAAGTATACAAAAGAAAAATTACAAGTTTTGGACAGAACCAAGGCCTTGTATGGTCCTCGGACTCGAGCCTATGGGGAAACCAAGTACACAAAAGAAAAATTACAAGTTTTGAACAAAACCAAGGCCTTGTATGGTCCTCGGACTCAAGCCTATGGGGAAACCAACTACCTAGAAGAGCCAACAGGGGGTTTGGGCACGACCTGGACGTTACCTGGACCTTAGAATCTACCTGGACCTTAAATCTGTGCCTCCCCTGCCCAGACCACAACCTTAAGTCTTGGAAGGGTTCGGTGCCTCTGTGGCAGGTGAAGTTCCTCCACCTCCACCCAAGCCTCAAACATATTGCGCTAAGGGAAGACAACACTGGACAGGGAAACTAGCTATGGATAAAGGATTATGATTTTGAAGGGAGCAGAAGAGTTCATATGCCAGAAGAATAACCACCTATCCTGCTTATATAAAGGGTAAGGTAGTGTCATTTAATTTGAGTAGATTCCCAAGAAACGCTGCGGACAAGGCAGCTCTGGCACAATTTCCAACACTATCCTCCACCACAAGATTTAAAGGTCCTCGTGAAGGCGCGCCTCGAATACTGAAATACCAAAGGACACTGCGCGGGTGAAGAATAAAGTAATGCCTATTAATTCGGCACATCTCCCATGCAAATGGAAGAGCACAAACAGCAATAAGGTGCAGAACTTGAGCAAACTGTGAGACGAGCCCAACGTCATCAAAACCCTCCTCCCCAACTAAAAAGTCGGGAAGTAGGATTTTGAGGGGTTATTGTGGGGCCCAAAATCTGAGGTCCCAGCCCACTTCGTGTTAAGGGCCCAAGGCCCAAGCCGAGGAGCCCTACTGCCGAGGACGTATGATGAAAGCCCCTTAATGGCCCAAGAATGTGGCCGAGGACGACCTCACGCTCAACACCTCACAAAGCGCCTAAAGAAAAGGACAAACTCAGTAAAGGAGCAGTACAAACGAAAAGCTGCCAACACCATAATGTGGAGCCCAGCGCCTGACAAGCCCATACTCCATACCATGCTATCCAGCTTTTCCCAACCACTCTGACGTATGGATTGATAGGACAAGTAATTACCCCAAATAAGGAGAGACTGACACGTAGATGAAGAAGGGGAAGTGAATATTAGTATAAAGGGGAAGAGAGAGCTAAGAAAGGGGAGGCCTAGAAGGAGGGGGAGAAAAAGGAGAGAATGGTGAGAATGTAATGCTCCTCGGACTAATTCCGAGGAGCCAAATCTCTAAAACCAAATCGATGTAAGGCTCAGTCATACTGTCCAAACCTGCCTTTGTATGAGCTCTCATTGAATCAAGACCAGACCGTTGTCCAGTGACCAATGGCAAGCCTTTCAAGCCCACTCTCTACAAATTATATTGTTTGGGCCTATTACACACGAATTCAATATCACTCTTGGGTCATCAAATAAAATCGTGCCCCTACAGTTTATATATGGGCTGGAAATTTTATCAAGTACATGTAATATTCTAAATGTGTAATCCCATATACATGTAATAAGAAGTTATATAACCATGGCATAAGAGCACCTTTTTCTTTGATTTATTGATTAAGTCATTTTTTTTGGGGTTTATTTGCCTTATTAAGGTGGGTATAACTCTTTGAAATTTTATTTTTCTTAAAAAAAAAAAAAATCAGTTATATAACTTAACTTATTTTCAAAAAAATAAAAATAAATAATGAAGAAAATGGAGTTTAGCAAACTCAACTTTACCGTTGCCACTTACGACTTTACCGAACCTCAGATTTTTTTAAAAAATGAAAGAAGAAAAAAAGAAAGAAACGTTAGATTTACGGCGAGAGAGTAAAGCCAAAGGCAAAGCTAAGCCAAACACACCAAGCTTAGCCGCGCAACTCTCAGCTCTTCAAATTTGTCGGTGGTCCTGACCTGACCTGTGTGTGGGTGTCTGTAATCAGCTCTCTCTCTCTCTCTCTCTCTCTCTCTCTCTCTCAAACTCAGTATCTACGTAAAGCTCGTTTAAATAACCAAACCAAAAGAGAGAAAAGATAAAACAAAAAAAAAAAAAAAAGTAAAAGAAAGAAACAAAAAAAGCTCAAATTTATCAAATCTCTTCTCTTCTCTTCTACGAAACCCGCAGATGCATCATCAAACAGCTTCCACATTTCTCACTCTCTGAACTCTCAACTCTCAACAAGGTCTGCCTCTCTCTCTCTCTCTCTCTATTTCATTTTTTTGTACGCATTGGTGGTGAAGATCGTAAATTCCTCGAAATCCGAGGTCCATTCTGTTACGCTCTCCAAAAAATATCCAGTAACCAAAAATAAACTCACTTGCTCACACTCTCTCTTTCTCCCATTTTTTTCGTACTCGTTTTTTGATTCTTCATTGACTCAAAAAATCACTGAAAGTCTTCACTCTTCGATTCTCTTCACCACACTCGATCTACACTGATTGGATCTATATTGTACTCAGCACAATTCAGCTTCACCACCCAATTTTACAGTGTTTTTCACGTTTGGTACTATTAGCTTTTTTCTATAATCTGATCTGGTATTTGATTTGATAGTGTTAAGTGTTAGAATTTCACATTTGGGTTTTTTTTGTTTGTTTGTGTGTGATCAGGAAGCTGATTTTTGATGCATTGACTGGGTCTTCATAGATCTGGAGGGTTCTGAGTTTTGATTTGATTTGCTTTTCCTTTGGATTGAATCGTAGAAGAAGAAGCTGGCGACGACACTGGCTTGGAGGTACGCTGCCAGCAATGGCAGCGGCCTCGCTGCTAATGACATGGTACTGTTCGAATCTCCTCTCTTTTTCGTGTGCTTCATTCGATTGTTTATGAATCAAGCAGCGCCAATTGTGTGAAATTGAGTGAGGAATTAGTACACATGAATTGAATGTTTGAATGTGACCCTTTGTTGACTTAAAAGTGAGAGATGTGGTGGATCTCATTAGCTGCATTATTTATTATTTCTTGATTAAAGTTTTGATCGGTGTAGTTGGTCTATATAACCGGCGTGGTTGGCGTTTCGGGTATCTGAAATGCATTTTTGGTAATAATATGAAAGATTTGAAAGATTAGGGGACAGAATTGGCAGATGGTTTTTTGGAATGGAGGATTTTGTTTTCTCTGTGTTACCATTAATGGGATTTGTTTACTTAATGAAAATTTTTTTTTGGCATGACAAAAAAACCCGCATTTGTTTCTATTTTCTTTTGTAAACTTAAAATTATTCACCTTGAACTTGGAACTTATTCTATTTTGGGAGTATGCTGTGGTTGATCTGTTTCGGTTGAAACTCTATTTTCCATTACAATTTTGTATCGTTTTCATTTAAATTTGGAATGGTTTTCTGCTGTTACCGTCAATTGAATGGTGTATAGATATGTCATACTTATTGTTCTTCGCTTTAATTGTCATGATTGCAGGAAAGAAATGGGGATGCAAAAGTTCAAGATTCAGAGCCTCCAACCCCACATTCTGTTGTAAAAATCGGTTTGAGGTTAGTTCGGATTTTTCTGCAAAAATTGTGTTTTTTTATTAAAATTTTTTATTCTGCAGTCTATAACATTTAGGCATTTAGCCACTTTATAGCTGAGCTGCTAGTAGTACTAGTGCAAGCTTATGATTTCCGGTTCCAACTTTATCAAGTTAATACTATTGGAGAGCCATTTCAATGGCATTAACCTTGATTTAAGTGCTTAATCACTTCAAAGAAGCAGACTAGCATAAAAATTATTGAGTTGAGTAGTATGTGTCAACTATTTCTGGACTAGGAGATACTTTATTTTTTCTTAGACAATGTGAACTTCTCTGTTATTTCATTGCTTGATTTCACTTTAGTAAGTGACTCCATTGTCATTGTTATTATTATATATGTAAAACAACTTAGTTTGTTCTTCTGGAAGCTGTAAACAAATTATTACTCTTCCAAATTACATTCAGCTCCAGATCCTTGCCTTACTGCTCAATTTAGGGCATTTGGCATTTGCTTATGATCCGGGCTGTTTCTCCCTCGATGATGAAGCTTATAGATTTATCTTTTTGTTTTTTGGCCCCTTGATCAACCTCATAGTTCTGACAACTCATGACATTCCTTAATTGTGCAATCATTTACCTTTTCTTCCCCTCTCCCCCCCCCCCCCCCAAAAAAAAAAAAAATCCCTTAGAAACACTGTAGATTATTGAGCTTTTTAATACATTCCCAATTTTTAGATCATTGCTAAGAGTGGTAACTTTTACCATTCAATCAAATGACGATTCTAGCTGAAGTATCTTGAATTCTTAATCACTTGCAGAGACCGTAGTAGTAGCATGGAGGATCCAGATGGGACGTTAGCAAGTGTTGCCCAATGCATTGAGCAGCTGCGTCAAAGTTCCTCATCTATACAGGAGAAAGAGTATTCCTTGAGACAGTTGCTGGAACTTATCGATACACGTGAAAATGCTTTCAGTGCCGTTGGATCTCACTCTCAGGCTGTTCCAGTACTTGTTTCTCTTCTCCGATCAGGTTCACTCGGAGTGAAGATACAGGCTGCAACTGTTTTAGGCTCTCTATGTAAGGAGAATGAGCTACGGGTAAAAGTCTTGCTTGGAGGATGCATTCCGCCATTGCTTGGCCTACTCAAGTCCAGCTCAGCAGAGGGTCAAGTTGCATCTGCAAAGACTATTTATGCTGTTTCTCAAGGTGGTGCTAGGGATCATGTTGGATCGAAAATTTTTTCAACAGAAGGAGTTGTTCCAGTGCTCTGGGAGCAGCTATCAAATGGGCTCAAGAGTGGAAATGTAGTTGATAGCTTATTGACTGGAGCATTAAAGAACCTTTCTAGCAGCACTGAAGGATTCTGGACTGCAACAGTTCAAGCTGGAGGAGTGGATATACTTGTGAAGTTGCTGACAACAGGAAAGTCGAGCACCCAAGCAAATGTGTGCTTTCTTCTTGCATGTATGATGATGGAGGATGCATCTGTTTGTACTAAAGTGTTGGCCGCAGAGGCTACAAAACATCTCCTCAAGCTATTAGGACCTGGTAATGAAGCTCCTGTTAGAGCAGAAGCTGCAGGTGCTATTAAAGCTCTTTCAGCCCAATGTAAAGAAGCAAGGCGGGAGATAGCTAATTCCAATGGTATTCCTGCTCTTATAAATGCTACCATTGCTCCTTCCAAAGAATTCATGCAGGGGGAGTATGCCCAAGCGTTGCAGGAGCATGCTATGTGTGCTTTAGCAAACATCTCTGGTGGTTTGTCATATGTCATCTCAAGCCTTGGTCAAAGCCTTGAATCATGCACTTCACCTGCCCAAACTGCGGACACATTAGGGGCTTTGGCTTCGGCTCTGATGATATATGATAGTAAAGCAGAATCTACCAGAGCATCAGATCCTCTGGTTATTGAACAGACTCTGCTTAAGCAGTTCAAACCCAACTTACCTTTTCTTGTGCAGGAGCGTACGATAGAAGCCCTAGCCAGTTTGTATGGGAATGCCATACTCTCAATTAAACTAGCAAATTCTGATGCAAAACGGTTGCTTGTTGGTTTGATCACAATGGCAACCAATGAAGTGCAGGATGAGCTTATGAAAGCCCTTCTCACACTTTGCAACAATGAAGGCAGTCTGTGGCGTGCACTTAAAGGCCGTGAGGGAGTCCAGCTGTTGATATCTCTTCTTGGGCTATCATCAGAACAACAGCAAGAATGTGCAGTTGCATTACTTTGCCTTCTATCTAATGAAAATGATGAAAGTAAATGGGCTATCACTGCTGCTGGTGGCATACCTCCACTTGTCCAAATTCTAGAGACTGGGTCTGCAAAAGCCAAGGAAGATTCGGCAGCAATCCTTAGAAACCTATGCAATCATAGTGAAGATATACGTGCTTGTGTTGAAAGTGCTGATGCTGTTCCGGCACTGTTATGGCTACTGAAGAATGGAAGCCCCAATGGGAAGGAAATTGCTGCAAAGACTTTGAATCATTTAATCCACAAATCTGATACTGCAACTATCAGCCAGCTCACTGCATTATTAACCAGTGATCTACCTGAATCTAAATTTTATGTTTTGGATGCCTTAAGAAGCATGCTTTCTGTGGTCCCCCTCAATGATATATTGCGCGAAGGTAGTGCTGCTAATGATGCAATTGAGACAATGATAAAAATCTTGGGCTCAACTAAGGAAGAGACTCAGGCTAAGTCTGCATCGGCTCTAGCTGGAATTTTTGAAACTAGGAAAGACCTGCGTGAAAGTAGCATAGCTGTTAAAACTCTTTGGTCAGCCATGAAACTGCTTAATGTTGAATCTGAAAACATCCTGGTAGAGTCCTCACATTGTCTTGCTGCAATATTTCTTTCAATCAAAGAGAACCGGGATGTTGCAGCTGTTGCTAGAGATGCACTGTCTCCCTTAGTTGTGCTTGCTAACTCTACAGTTTTGGAAGTTGCTGAGCAAGCAACATGTGCTCTGGCAAATCTAATTTTGGATATTGAGACATCAGAGAATGCTGTTCCTGAAGAAATTATTTTGCCTGCTACTAGGGTTTTGCGTGAAGGAACAGTTTCTGGAAAGGCACATGCAGCCGCAGCAATTGCTCGTCTGCTCCATTCTCGCCGAATTGATCATGCCTTAACTGACTGTGTGAATCGTGCTGGAACGGTTCTTGCAATAGTTTCCTTTCTGGAATCTGCTATAGGTGAATCAGTTGTCACATCAGAGGCACTAGATGCACTTGCTATACTGTCCAGGTCAGAGGGAGTTAGCGGGCATATAAAACCTGCATGGGCAGTTTTAGCTGAATTCCCAAAAAGCATTACCCCAATAGTTTTATCTATTGCTGATGCAACACCATTGTTGCAGGATAAAGCTATTGAAATATTGTCGCGGCTTTGCCGAGATCAGTCCGTTGTTTTAGGAGAAGCAGTTGCCTGTGCCTCTCGATGTATATCATCAACTGCTAGAAGGGTGATTAGTTCTACAAACCCAAAGGTCCAAATTGGGGGAGCTGCACTTCTTATCTGTGCTGCAACAGTTAATCACCAAAGAGTGGTGGAGGATCTTAATGAATCACACCTCTGTTCCCATCTTATTCAGTCTCTTGTTGCAATGCTTCGTTCTGGAGAGACTTCTTTGGGAAATCAGGGTGACGATGACAAGGAATCCATTAGCATTTATAGGTGTACTAAAGAAGAAGGCAGGAATGGTGAATCCAGTACAGGAACAGCGATCATATCTGGTGAGAACTTAGCTATATGGCTACTTTCTGTTCTTGCCTGCCATGATGAAAAGAGTAAAAGTGTGATTATGGAGGCTGGAGCAATTGATGTCATCACTGATAGAATCTCAGATTGTTTCTTCCAGTATACTCAGGTAATTAACTTTCTTGTTCTTCTATAAGAAAAAGGAAAAAAAATGACGCATCTAATTGGTGAAATCTGAAAATTGCATGTAAGGTCGTTAGTAGTATGATATTATTCTCTATCCATCTGTTTACTCATGCTTGCTATAGTGAGATCTAATGGTCATTTTTTTAACCTCTTATTTGGCCTTGGTTTGCCCCATGATAATGCAGAATGATTTTAAGGAAGATAGCAGCATCTGGGTTTGTGCTCTACTTCTAGCAATTTTATTTCTAGATCGAGATATCATACGAGCACATGCAACCATGAAATGTATACCAGTACTTGCAAATTTGTTGAAGTCAGAAGAGTCAGCAAACAGATATTTTGCTGCTCAAGCAATGGCCAGTTTAGTGTGTAATGGTAGCAGAGGGACTCTCCTGTCTGTTGCAAATTCTGGGGCAGCAGGTGGGCTTATTTCCTTACTTGGCTGTGCTGATGCTGACATATCTGATCTTCTGGAAATGTCAGAGGAGTTTGATTTGGTGCGATATCCAGAACAAGTTGCTCTTGAGAGATTGTTCAGAGTTGATGACATAAGAGTTGGTGCTACTTCCCGGAAAGCAATACCTGCCCTTGTTGATTTGCTTAAACCAATTCCAGATCGTCCTGGAGCACCATTTCTAGCACTTGGGATCCTGACTCAGCTGGCAAAAGACTGTGCCCCAAATAAGATTGTCATGGTAGAATCAGGAGCTTTGGAAGCTCTGACCAAGTATCTTTCGCTTGGGCCACAAGATGCAACTGAGGAGGCTGCTACTGATCTGTTAGGGATCCTATTCGGCAGTGCTGAAATACGGAGACATGAAGCTGCATTTGGTGCTGTTAGTCAACTTGTAGCGGTTTTACGTTTAGGTGGAAGAGGTGCAAGGTACAGTGCTGCGAAAGCTTTGGAGAGCCTATTTTCTGCTGACCATATTAGGAATGCAGAAACTGCCCGACAAGCTGTTCAACCCTTGGTGGAGATTCTCAATACTGGTTTCGAGAGGGAGCAGCATGCTGCTATTGCCGCGTTGGTTAGATTATTGAGTGAAAACCCATCAAGAGCCCTTGCTGTTGCAGATGTTGAAATGAATGCAGTGGATGTCCTTTGCAGGATCCTTTCGTCCAATTGCTCAATGGAACTAAAAGGGGATGCTGCTGAATTGTGTGGTGTTCTTTTTGGAAATACAAGAATCAGGTCTACCATGGCTGCAGCACGCTGTGTTGAGCCTCTGGTTTCTCTCCTTGTAACTGAGTTCAGTGCTGCTCAGCATTCAGTTGTCTGTGCATTGGATAAACTTGTTGATGATGAGCAACTGGCAGAACTAGTTGCTGCACATGGTGCAGTTATTCCTCTTGTTGGCCTTCTCTTTGGTAAGAATTACATGCTTCATGAGGCTATTTCTAGAGCTCTTGTGAAGTTAGGGAAAGACAGGCCTGCTTGTAAGATGGAAATGGTAAAAGCTGGAGTAATTGAGAGCATACTTGATATCCTTCATGAAGCACCAGATTTTCTGTCTGCTGCCTTTGCTGAGCTGCTCCGAATATTGACTAATAATGCTAGCATTGCAAAAGGACCATCTGCTGCAAAAGTGGTTGAGCCACTTTTCCTGTTGCTGACAAGGCCAGAATTTGGGCCTGATGGGCAGCACAGTGCACTACAGGTTCTTGTCAATATTTTAGAGCATCCACAATGTCGTGCTGACTACAGACTGACCTCTCACCGAGCAATTGAACCACTTATCCCTTTACTTGATTCTCCGGCTTCAGCAGTGCAACAGTTGGCGGCTGAGCTTCTATCCCATCTACTCTTGGAGGAACATCTTCAGAAGGATTCAGTGACACAGCAAGTAATTGGTCCCCTCATACGAGTTCTTGGTTCTGGTATACACATATTGCAGCAGAGAGCTGTAAAGGCTCTTGTAAGTCTGGCGCTTACATGGCCAAATGAGATTGCAAAAGAGGGTGGTGTCGCTGAAATTTCTAAAGTGATATTGCAAGCTGATCCTTCACTTCCTCATGCTTTGTGGGAATCTGCTGCTTCTGTTTTATCAAGTATTCTGCAATTTAGTTCTGAATTTTATTTGGAAGTGCCTGTTGCTGTGTTGGTAAGGTTGCTTCGTTCTGGGTCAGAGGGCACAGTAATTGGTGCATTGAATGCCCTTCTGGTGTTGGAAAGTGATGATGCAACCACAGCTGAAGCAATGGCTGAAAGTGGTGCCATAGAGGCTCTTTTGGAACTTCTAAGATGCCATCAGTGTGAAGAAATTGCTGCTAGACTGTTAGAAGTATTGTTGAACAATGTGAAGATCAGAGAAACAAAAGCTACTAAATCTGCCATCGTACCATTGTCCCAGTACCTCTTGGATCCACAAACCCAAGCTCAGCAAGCAAGGTTACTGGCAACTTTGGCCCTTGGTGATCTATTCCAGAATGAGAGTCTTGCTCGAAGTACTGATGCTGTTTCTGCTTGCCGTGCCCTTGTAAATGTGCTTGAAGAACAACCTACAGAAGAAATGAAAGTTGTAGCTATATGTGCATTGCAAAACCTTGTGATGTACAGTCGGTCAAACAGAAGAGCAGTTGCTGAGGCTGGTGGTGTACAGGTTGTACTGGATCTTATTGGTTCAAGCGATCCAGATACATCTGTTCAGGCTGCTATGTTTGTTAAACTTCTCTTCTCAAATAATACTATTCAAGAGTATGCTTCCAGTGAAACAGTCAGAGCTATAACTGGTGAGTTCTCTTTATTCTCATTGCAGAATTTGCTGAGCATTTAATTATTATGAAGAGCATTTATGTCCAAAAATTATGACAGAAATGATTACAGTATTTTATGTTCTTGCAGAAAATGCAAGATAATAGTATGTTACTTTTCTAATGGTAGATGTCAAGTTGAGTAGCACTTGAACAAGAGCACAGGAATGCTTACAGTTTATTCTTTTCTGAGTAGAATATGCAAAAATAAAATAAAATAACTTCTAATGATCACTTTCAAGCTGACTAGCACTTGAAGAAAGAAATGTGAATGGTAGGCTATTAGTGTTAACACAACTCCTCTCCTCTCCTCCCCCCCCCCCCCCCCCCCCCCCCACAAAAAAAAAAAAAAAAAAAAAAAATCTGAGCAAAATGAATATTAGTTTTTTCTATATGCAATTTTTTAAAGTTGGCTGAAAAATCTTGAAAGGACTGATGACTCACAAATAAGGCATACAGTGAAAGTAGGCTGATATGGACCAATGACTAACTTCAGATAAAATGTGCTATTTCTTTTTAAGATTGAATTATTAAGTTATTGGTGTCAGTTGTGACTTGGGTGTCTTTGTCATGGAGGCAAATATTCTTTCTTTCTTTCCCTTTTCTTTTTCTATTTTTTGGGTGTTTGGTCTGAAATGATTACTTTAACCTTGCAGCTGCTATTGAAAAAGATCTATGGGCCACTGGAACTGTGAATGAGGAGTATCTGAAAGCTCTAAATTCTCTCTTCAGCAACTTCCCTCGTTTGAGAGCCACTGAGCCTGCAACACTTAGCATTCCCCATCTGGTTACATCCCTCAAGACAGGCTCAGAGGCAACTCAAGAAGCTGCCCTGGATGCACTTTTTCTTCTTAGGCAAGCTTGGTCAGCATGCCCAGCTGAAGTTTCTAGAGCTCAATCAATAGCTGCTGCAGATGCAATCCCCTTACTGCAATACCTTATCCAGTCTGGCCCACCTCGGTTTCAGGAGAAGGCAGAATTTCTGTTGCAGTGTTTGCCAGGGACATTAGTGGTGATAATCAAACGTGGCAACAATATGAAGCAATCAGTGGGAAATCCAAGTGTTTTTTGTAAGCTTACACTTGGCAACACTCCACCTAGGCAAACCAAGGTAACATACTTTTATATACTTTCATACAATGATATTTTGGTCAACATCTTTTTCCTTGGGTGCCTTCTCTTGATTACATAAGTCACTTAATGGTACAAATACAAAATTACAAGAAATTGAATGTGAGACTCCAGGCTTGTTATGATATACCCTTTCCAAAACTAAAAGTTATGTAATTTAATTTCTTGGCTAAATTATGTACAAAAATTTCAGAAAAGTGCACTTTTGACCCGTTCTATCAAAGGAAGGCTAATTATCTTCATTGGTTTTGCTACTGTGCTTTATATAATATGATGTATAAAAAAATTTATCTCTGGTCTTTGGGGTTTCAAATTTTGAGATTCCAATTGTGGGTATAGAAGGTAGTTGAAGTTTTGCATGGACAGGACAAACAAGATAATTGCTCTATGTTTCCTCTGTGCGATTGTTCTTCATTCTACTTTGCACTGATCTTTAATCTTTAGGCTGCATAGAACAGTTCTGTGTGGCATTGCTCACAACATTGCACTGAGCAAAGATGTATTTAATGAGATCCATTTTAATCGTCAACTTTACAATTTGGTCACAGGTTAATTTTTTTTGTTGTCTCAACTTCTGGTATATTTGGCTGCTCTTATCAAATTACTGCTTGCAAATTCTCATAACTGTGAATTTATCAGGTGGTTTCAACTGGCCCAAATCCAGAGTGGGATGAGAGCTTTTCATGGTCCTTTGAGAGCCCTCCAAAAGGCCAGAAGCTGCATATTTCTTGCAAGAACAAGAGCAAAATGGGGAAGGTAAAATAAGATGAAAAGTGAATACCAGAATATATATATATATGGAAACTTTATTCACTCATGTTACTTCCAATTTTCCTTTAATTGTATCTTAATCCAGTCTTTTCTTATCCAATGACAGAGTTCATTTGGAAAAGTAACGATCCAGATCGATCGGGTCGTGATGCTGGGAGCAGTTGCTGGTGAATACACTCTGTTGCCAGAAAGCAAAAGTGGGCCGGCACGGAATTTAGAAATAGAATTCCAATGGTCTAACAAGTAAGACCCATTACTGAAGTAATTAGTAATCTGTTGCAAGTTGAATTTTTAGGAAAAATATGTTCAGAGGGTTTTTTTTTTTTTTTTTTGGGTTATTTATCATGTCGTGTATATAGTTTCCCTGAGATTTTGATTTTCATCAACAGTCTTAAAGAATAGTCATTTGTCAATGTATTCTTTTGTAACCTTATCTTACATTTCCTGGGATGGACATTACAGGCAGAAGGATTAAGCTTTCCTCATACTTTCTGTATTGAGTTTTTTTTTTTGTTGTTGTTGTCAACTCAGAGGGTAATAAGAGGTTGGTTCTGGTTTTGGATTTGTACATCTTATTGATTGTATTCCTTAATTTTATCATTTGATTGTAAAATAAATAGCGGAGACATGTTGTAATGTTGTATGTCTTGTAAACATATCATATTTTGAAATGTCTTGTAAACATCTTTTTACTTCATTTATGTCGAAAGCCTATCTTTTCCTGGAAAGATATGAGTGATTGCAGATTAAGGGAAAGAACTTTTCCAACCACGAAAGTGTTGTATGTGTGTATTCTTGATTCTTGGTTGATAAATATTTTTATTAATCTTCCTTAGTTGTTGGGGATCCATAGTAGACTTAAATTTTTAGACTAACAATTCAAAGCTCCAAGTTATAATCACTATTATCCTATTGCGAGGGAGTCAAACAGCGTATGAATGCTAGATTTAAAATGTTTTACACTTTTCTTTCCATCACTTTAATTGAGGATTCCAGGGTAGTGTGCTTCTTCGATGTGTTTTTCTTTCCCCTTACAATAATTGGGTGGGAAGGGAAGATTTGAAACTAAAGTTCAACCTATTGTGAGAATTGGGTAACGATTCCTAGTGAGCAATGCAAACTTTAAGCATTTGCATAAGTTCATGCAAAAATTCATATTTATTTTAACATAAAAATTTACTATTTTCTATTTTATCTAATAAAACATCTACATCATAATTATATTTTACACTATATTTTATTAAAATATTTTTTCTTTATCAATGTTTTATTTCTCTCTCTCTCTCTCTCTCTCTCTCACTCATATATATATATATATACTAGCCTCTGAGCATGCGCTCACGCGCGTGCTTAGAGGCTCTTCAATTTTTTGGTATAAGTTAATAATTTGCATTCATTATAATTTAGAACATTTATTATAATTAGGGATTACTACATTTTCCAATCACAGAAAAAAAACCTAGGGTTGTGATGAAAAAATTATTTCACCACACATAATACTCATCACCCCTAGGTTTCTTTTTGTGATTGGAAAATGTAGTAATCCCTAATTATAATAAATGCTCTAAATTATAATGAATACAAATTATTAACTTATACCAAAAAATTAAAGAGCCTCTAAGCACGCGCGTGCTTAGAGGCTAGTTATTCTTTATCATTATGCTAAGACACAAACTTTTCATATTAAAAAAAAATGACAATTGTAAAGCTTAAATAAGAGGGTTAGACTTATCAAAAAAAAAAAAAAAAAAAGAGGGTTAGACATGTAAACGTCCTAAATTTTATATAAGTTTGAAAAAATATTGCCTACAAAATAGGAACCGTCTCACTAACCCACTTATTCTAACACACGTTTCTAATATTTTATTCTAAAAAAAAAAAAAAAAACACACACACATACACACACAACTAAATAGAGATTAAGAGCAGTTTAGGTATTAAGTGCTAATAGGGTTATACATGTAAAATTACTAATTTAAAACTGCTAAATTTGTACAAAGTACCCTCAAATTCAACTGTTTAGGAAGTGTAAACATGGTTAAACATGTAAAATTAATAATTTAGAACTCCTAAATTGAGATAAATTTGAAAAAAACTGTTTCTTCTATCCATGTTTAAATTTTAAACCTTTTTAAAAAAATTCATAATTTTTAAATAGATAATTTTTAAAAATTTTATTCTCTATCACGCATCTCTTAGATCCTCACGTTCTATCAGCTCCTTAAAATTAGGCTACAAATTTTTAGCACTCATCCGGACATCTCCAAAATGCTCTCCATGTCTAACCACTAAGCAGTAACCACCTCAAAAAGTTTTAAGTGTTTAACCGGTTTCTATTGCTTTATCCTTTCCCAAAGAAATCACTAATTTCTATATCATCCATACTTACTCTCTCTTCTCCTCCTAAATGAAATTGAAAATAAAAAACACAATCCTCTTACATGTTATCAAAGATAATAGCATAAGTTTGTTAGAGTTTGTGTTTGATTTAAATTTTTATGAGATTATTTTTCTTGAAAATTCTATTAAAATTGTTCAGAATAAAGATAAAGATTCTTTAGAATTTAACTCTATCATGTACTCTTTAAAATCTTATCACCACATCATCAACTATTTAAATAAATAACTAATGGAGATCTAAAAAAAAGAAAAAAAAAAGGAGTTGATGTGTCAAAATAACTAATGGAGATCTAAAAAAAAAAAGAAAAAAGAAAAAAAAAAGGGAGTTAACGTGATACATAAAAAAAAGAAAAAAAAGAAAGTAGAACTCAAGGTTGCTACATACCTAAATAAAAAAATTTAATGCCAAAAACATATACAATGATGGTAAAAAAAAACTAAAAAAATTTAACGCCAAAAACATATACAATGATGGTAAAAAAAAAAAAAAAATTCTTAAAAAGAAAAAAAATACGAAGAAGGAAGGGGAAAAAAAGAAGAAGAAATAAGTGAGGAAGGAAATTAAAGAAAACGAAAATTGACATTGTTCAGTTGCAGCAAGAAACCCAAAAACCGTGAGCCAAAAAAAGAAAGTAACCCAGAACGTACCAGAATATATGGTTGCTTTTTATTTTCTTTTGAATGCTTCTTTTGTAGCATAAAGCAGTCCTGTCTTTGGATCATAATACCTACAACATGAAATTACAATTCATTAAGAAGTACAGTGGTAGAGTATGTGAAGAAACCATTCATTTCAAAATTACATTTAAAAAAAAAAGAAAAAAAAAAGAGAGTTAACGTGATACCATAAAAAAGAAAAAAAAAAGTAGAATTCAAAGAAAGTCAATCATAAACAAAAGAAAAGAAAACAAAGAAATAAATAAAAGAAAAGAAAACAAAGAAATAAACAAAAGAAAAGAAAAGAAAGAAGAACTTGCAAAAAATAGAACCTAAAAATTTGTTGGAGCCTTTGACAATAAATGTCTTTAATCTAAAGAAAAAGAAAGAAGGATGTAAAGTTAAACTAAATTTCTTCAATCTGAAGAAAAATGAGAGATAGAAAGTGAGATAAAAACTGTAAAGCGTACGTGAGTTTGTGGGTCTTAAAGTGTAAGAGTTTTAATTTACATATTTATCCCCGGTAGTTAAAAACTTGTAAGTGGATATGATGAGGGTATTTTAGGCATAAAAAATAAGAAAACAGGGAAAGCCCCTTAAATAGTAGTATAGATATATATGAGTAAACAAGTATTAAAAAATAGATTTGCATGTGAATTATTCACATGAATTGATGTGGGTGATTTTTTGAATTATATGTTCAAAATTTATCATTTATGCTATTATACTTCAATTAATGTGAAGGCTATCATTCGATTTCCTATGGATTTTGTCCAGCATCAGGCTTTTAATGTATTCCATGTGCATAACTATAACTTTTGATTTTGAGCAATACTACAACTACATAATTCTGCACAACTTTAACCGTAACTTATCAAGTGACAAATTACGACTAAAATTGTATAAAATTACGCGGTCCTCACATTTTTCATACCAGCATTTTTCCATTTTTGTCAATAATGGTACTACTCTTTAAAAAAGGAACATAAATACATAGTAAAATCAAACAAATGATTTCAGGTAATAAAATTAAAAAAAAAAAACAATTTTTGAAATTGGGAAAAAAAAAAATCATTCTTTCTTAGTATAAATAAGGTCATCAAAATAAAATCCTACAAAAAAGAACGGATAAGGTTAAAAAAAAAAAAAAATTAACTATTCAACCTTTCTTGTCATGAAAGAAGATGCGTCACACAAACTACTTAATACAAAAGAATAAAGATGTGATCGAGAATGGCAATCATTTATGGGATTCAATAAAAAGTAAAAAGTAGCAATCATTTGTGGAGCCCTAAATGAGCATTTACCACCAGAATGGATTAAACCATTATTATTAATTTTTGTTTTTTTCAGGGGTTTGTGGATGGAGTTGGGATAAAGGGTATAGAGGGCGGTGATAAGTTGCTTTCCGCCCCACTAGCTTGGCAGAAAAAGAGAGGCCAATATCTCCTAGGCTTAAGACACGGACCAGTGGCTGTCTCGTCTCGCGACAAGCAGTCACTGTCTCAAGCTTTGCTCACATGGGTCCTTCTACTTTTGCAGACAATAATTCCATTTCCATGCGTCAAATCAAATCATCATACTACTGCTTCTACTACATACGTCCACCCTTGACCCTACCTCACCTGCTTCTTTCTCTTCAGATTAGGTTTTTTATTTAATTTCTTTTTTTTTTTAGTATTTTTTTAAGTCTCATTTATAAAAAATACAAATCTTGTTTGGTTAACTTGCGTGATGGTCAATTCCTAAGTGTAAATGTTTGTGGGAGTGTGGAGGTAAAGGTCGGAGTTTAAATCTTAAAGAAGGAGTTTCACCCATATAAACATTTAGATTAAATTATAGTAGAATTTCTATCTTATATATATATATAAAAAAAAACACTTTCGTAAATAAATTTTCAATAAAAAATTAATCAAAATGTATACAATATTTGTAAAAACCAAACAATATTATCTCTCTTATTTAGTCCCCCCACCGAAAAAAGAAAAGAAAATTGATAATTGAAGGAGATAGATCCAAATATGGATAACATATTATTTGAAAATACTAGAAGAATGTGTTAAATAATTGAGTTATAATGGTTTTGACACAATTAGTATTTAGTATGCCATTACTTTAAGTCTTTTTCATTAATTTGTTATAACCCTTAAATTATACTGTTTTAAATATAATTTTCTCTTTATTTTTAAAGAGAACCAGTAGACTAACTCACATTTGGGAGGGCAAAGCTCCCATTTTTATAAGTTAAATCTTTAATTTTTTTTAATAATTATATATCATAAAAGGATTAAAAAAATTTTATTGAGTAGTTATGCTCTCGTTTCCAACTCATGTCCAAGACAACTTGCAGAAATGGAAGATTAGATAATCTACGGGTATGATATCAGCCTTAACTTCTTTGATACTTAAATCAACACTTAGGGTCCGTTTGATTGGAGAATGGAAAAGTGAGTGGATAGAAAATGGTTGGGATGTAGATATAAAATATTTTAGTTTTCCCTCGTGTGTGTTTTGTTGGGACATGGAAAAGTTGAGGAGTAGAAAACTCTTTTGTTTAGTTAAGGAAAAAAAAAAAAAAAAAACAAAAGAGGATAGAAAATCATATTTGTATAAATTTACCCTCATGTCCATATTACATAAAAAAATATATTAATAATTTAGAAAGAAAAAAAAAGAAGTTAAAAAACAAATCTAAACGTTTAACCTTGAAAAAGAAAAAAAGGGGGGGGGGGGGGGAACCATCATGAAAGAGGGAGAGGGACGTATAGGTAATTTTACATCTTAAGCTCATTTTCTCCCCAATTTGGGGTGAAAAAGACCAAAACACTCTCTTCATGAAAAGTAAGCATGGGGAGAAAACAATTCTCTCCCCCAAAATCACTTTGTTTAACCAAATACACATTCTCACCATTTTCTCTCCCTCTAGTTTTCACTCCAACTAAATAGACTCTTATCGTATTTGTTTTTTGTGGTAAAGAAGTAATTTATGAGTTTTTTCCCCCCCTTTATTGCCTGGTTTTAGAGTTGGTAGCTTATATTGAATTGCTTGATTTCCTTTGTCTTTTTTTATCATTACATGGTTATGATTGGTTTTAGAGTTGGTAGCTTATATTGACTTGCTTGATTTCCTTTGTCTTTTTTATCATTACATGGTTAAGGTTTGAGCATGTACTTATTGTGCATTCACAAGATTTTAAGACGCATACTTCGAGGTGGTTTAGAGTTAGAGCTTATGGTTGTTACCTTGTAAATTTAGCTGTCACGTTTCAAGAACTATGCTTAATTGATAAAGATGGATAATTATTAGGTGCTCCTAGAACACAGTGATGTCACCACTACGCTTCGAGAGCCTTTAATAATTACTTGATAAGAAAATCTGATATCAATTGTCCAACCTTTTAGTTCATTCTTGTTGGGTGATGTTGTCTATCTTCTATGATGATAAGGGTGTTCTGGTTGAAGAGATTCAAAGTATGACACACAAGGAAGCCGACAGCTCCTCTGAGCTCGTCGGCTTCCCATAAGCGGACGGGACCCAAAGCAACGACACCACAAAAAGATGACGGCCCCGTGATACCTGACGGTCGTCTCTATGAAGCTGATGGGAAGTTTCAGGTGAAGCAAGAAACCGACGGGTCCAACGTGGCTTGTCTTGGTCTCCACGAATATCTGTGCAAGGAAATACCTTGCATCACACAACTAACCCTAATAAAAGGAATCTACAAGGAAATGATCCCGCAAAATGCATGTATTAATGAGGATCTTCCCTACAAGGAAAGATCTTTTCTGCCAATAAACGAATGTCAGCTCCACACTACTATAAAACCCCAAAGCCATCACAAATCAAGGTATGCGTAATTCTCCCAGCTCTGGCACTCTAGAGTTGTAGAAATTTTCTCTAATTTAACCTTCAGAGGGTATTTGGCCGATACCACACCGGTACTCTCTGCAAGGTCTTCTTTGTTTCTGTTTCGCAGGTTCTGTCTAGAGCACATGAGGACTGTGCGGCTCACTGACGATTTTTGGCATCATCATATGACATAGCACATTAGGACTCTAGGAGGAGGAGCTCATCCTATCACTTTTGATTACTTTGTTTGTGTAGAAAAAAAGAAGTTGGATAGTGTTAGAATCAAATTTTTTGACTAAATACTTGACGAATTATAGTGTGTGTTTGGATATTGATTATAAGCTATATTATTGCTTATTTTTCATATTATTTGCAGGTCTTATGCGAGTCACTTACTTATTTTATTTAATTTTTACCTTTATCTACTGTATTTTTAGCAAAAAGGTAGATAAAATGTTTTTAAACAAACACATATAAAAATAAGCTCTTGCTTCTTATGATTGGCAAGCATAAAAAACCAATTATTTTGGCCTTTTGAACTTTTTATTTATTTTGGAGAGCTCTTTTGAACTTATTTTGATGGGCCGCATAAAATTTTTCCCTATTTTTCACTATAATATCTTTAGCAAATAAGCAATCAACAAAGCACAAGAAATTGCATTGCATTTGGCATTGGCTTAAAAAGCCAACTTTTTTTTTACTATTTAGCTTATATTTGCTATTATTCAGTTTATTTTTGTTACTATTTATGAGTCCTATTGCACTTTTTGATACTATTTATGAGCTCCACTATACTATTTTAGTTACCTTTTAGCTTTATCTAGAGTACTTTTACCAAAAAATTTTCAATTTTAGGCTTTTAGCTAAATAAACTATTCCCAAACGGACAATAAATACATGTTCAATTAATTTTTTTTGTTGAAAGCTTATTTATTTGTTGAAAAAAGTGAAAATGTATACTTATTAACGAGGTTTTAAAATAATTATATATATATATATTTAAATAAAGTAATAAACTAAAATATTAGTAAAAAATGTTAATTTTAAGCCAATATGAATATTTTGATTTCTTTTGGTTGTAGAAAATTGACAAAACGACTATTATCTATTAGTCTATTACTTATAATTTATAAAAATGAAGTTTTAAAATCCATGGAAAAAAAAAAAAAAAAAAAGTATGGGCCCAAGTCGAGACAAAATGTCCACCCCAATCAAACCACGTTGAATTAGCTGACACGTAAAGGGCTTTGGGGACCACCTACGTGGCGCGTCTTCGCAGCGCAATCATACTCTATCTTTGTACTCACTCAAATTATTAAATAAAGAAAAATCTTTTTTTTTTGGTATTGGATGATACTATGTTATTAGTATCAAAATTCAATAAATAATAAATAAGAGATATATATGTAAAAATAATTACCTATTAATATGTTTTTTAATTGTTAGGTAGATTAGTTATTTTTTATTGATATGTTTCACACTTATTGATTTTTGATACTACTAATATGGAATCATTTGATATCAAATATCTTTTTGTTTTTTTAGGAAAATATACTTTTTTTTTGGAGAAATAAACACAAACAAGGAAGAAGGAAAAAGATTCTAACACAAAGATAAAATATAACTTCTTGTTGGTTGTTCAAATTTGAGATCAACACTAAAATTACTTTAAATTTGAGATCAATACTAAAATTACTTGATTATAAAAAAAACATTAAAATTACTTTTTTACTCATTGAAAATAAGAAAAAATCTTATATGAGACGTGCTCATAAGATCATGTCTCACTAACATACATGAGACCCACATGTTAATGAGACATACGTCTAATGAGTCCATCGCAATAGGTTTTAGTTAGTTTAATTCGTAAAGTATCTGATAGTTGAATAAGTGATTCGGGGTTCAATTCCTGCCTATATTAAAAACTGATTGATGTCTTGATCTGATAATAAAGAGTTATCATTAGAAGCAGATGTCGTAAGTTGAAACTTTCTCAAAAAAGAAAAAAAAAAGAAAAAAAAAAAGAGTCCATCTCAAGAAATACTTACTTCAATTATAGTCGGTAATAACGTGACGCAAAGGGGAAAATGTAGTAAGATAACATTTCTCATAAATTAATTACGTAAATTTTTTAAAATTACACTTTAATATTCAGGTGACACTAGTTCACACTATGCCATTACCATTCCATCACTCTCTCTCTCTCACTCTCTCGTTCAGTTCTGGCTCACATTTCTGAAGAACAACATAGTGCGCATTGCGCACCCCCTCCCTCTTCTCTCGTCTTCATTCCAATTCTCCCTAGCTATTTCCTCAGAGAATCCCAAACCCTAGATCTCAACCTCAACCTCAAAACCTTCACTTTTTTCTGTGAGCTCGAGTGGCTATGGCGGCTCAGTCGGCTTGGCTTCTAATTTATTTCTTGACGGCGGCGTGGCTCGCGGTCGAGAACGAGTATATTGCTCTGGCTTCGACGACGCTGTCGTTGAGGCTAATTCACCGCTTCTCAGACGAAGCAGCGAAGGCGCTCAAGTTTTCGCCGTTGGAGACGAACGGCAGTGCCGGAGTGTCGCCGTGGAGGAAGAAGAGCAAAGACTATTACCGAGTCCTGTTAAGCAACGACTTCCATAGACAGAAAATGAAGCTCGGTGCTCACTACCAACTCCTCTTCCCTTCTCAAGGCAGCAATACGGTGTCGTTCGGAAACGACTTCGGATGGTTCGCTTTTGTATACCTTTCCCTTTCTATGCGTTACTTAGTTTCAAAATATATGATATCTTTGTGTGTTTTGTTAGGTTACATTACACTTGGATTGACATTGGAACTCCAAATGTGTCGTTTCTGGTAGCATTGGATACAGGGAGTGATTTGCTTTGGGTTCCATGCGATTGCATTCAGTGTGCTCCCTTAACTGGCGCTTACTATAGCTCTCTGGTACGCTTTACTTTGAATCTTTGATCAATAATTTTGGATCTCTTTGTGCTTTTACATCATTTAATATATATACGTTAGGATTGAAATGTATGGGAAAAATATTTGAATTGGAGGAAATTTCGATGAAGTGAAACAGTATTGAAAATTTCGATAATTCAATAGTTACAATGGGAGAGAGGGGATTGAAACACTAGGAGGTGCACAAAGTTCGAATTCAGATTTCAGACCACTTGGTATAGTTAGAAACTACCGCTTATCCCAACAAAAGTTTAAGCTGATAGAAAATCGTGAATTATGTGTCTTCTGTTTCACTAATGATTCTTGTTTAACTCATGTTTCAAACTGATTGTTTCATTTGTTTTTTATCATCAACCTGTTTTAAAAATCTTTAGAATTGCGTTGATGCTATATGTGAATGGAAGGCAGAAAGGAGACAAGGTTCGAACCTAGATCACATGCTATGATATCATGATAAATTACCACTGAACCCAAAAGCTTAAGCTGTTAAGAAATGGTTAATTTAATAATTATAACACAATTAAATCTTCTATCTAACACTTAAAAATTAAGGATTCTTGCCAAAAGTCTTGTAGCTCAATTGGCACCTCCTGGTGTTTCTAATAGAGACATCCAAGTTTCAAATTCCCCACCCCCACCTATCAGTGTAACAAAGAAAATTAAAGATTCTTGCTAAATTAATGTTTAATACTGAATTTTTTTTTTTTTTTTCATCAACCTGTTTAAAAATAATTTGAATTGTGTTGATTCTACATGTTGAGAATTCATAGAAAAGGGAATTACATGTTGGTTGGCTGCTTTACGAAACCAATCATTTTTATCTTTTCTTGATTTCTTAGATTCTTGTAATTTTTGTTCTTGATTGTTTGAACACTCCCTGTGTACTAGGGTGTTCCCCTTTTTTGACGTCAATAAACTTATTACTTATCAAAGAAAAAAAATTATATTTTAACTGTCAATGTCAAAACATTCATTCTGTCTTTGTCAGTTAAAAGGGCATAAGCTCTAGTTTGTTCCTTGGTATTGTTTTCGAACTTAAGAACCCATTACTGATTTTTCTATCTTGAGAAGGAATATCAGCTCAAGTGGGCTGGTATCATCTCAATTAAGTGGACTTTGACAAATTTGGATGAGTTAAATGCAACTGAAATGTACAGAGAAAATATGAAATGAATGCAAATAAATTTATTAAAGTAGAAATCTGACTCTCTTGCATTAATTGAGAAGTTATACAAAAGATTCTGGGCATGAAGCTTCTAACTCTCTCAAGAGCAAGGATCTGCAACTAAACACTAAAGGAAATGACAATTGCAAGTCTATAAGTGTTGGTGATGCTTCTTCTCTAAAGCTCTCCTTATATACGCTTCAATCCTGCCAATTATTGATACTTTAGGAGAAATATGTCTCTTTTAGTCTTTTAGTTGCCTTTGATTTTGTGTCACTCTTTTCTATATTATTTCTCGAGACCTCACTTGTCAATCATGGATCACTCCTAAGTTCTCGACCATTCCTTATTTCTTAAGATTGTATTTTGGGATGGTTATTTATTCATGTACAATTTGTTTATCCTATGACATTATCCATGTGTCAATGTATATTATTTCTTGAGACCTCAAATGTTGTTCATGAATCATTTCTTAGTTCTCAAGATAGTTACTTGACATGGCTTGCTAAATTCCTTAGGCAGTTTACTATCTGTATGGCCTTTTAAATATTAAATCCTTATGTTACATTTGGCCAATTGATCTTCTGTTAAGAGACCATACATGACTACACATGGTGATAATAATGATTCTCTTCATGCTATAACTGTCACTTGGACACATTTTTCCCCCTTTTAGTAAGCCAATTTCAAATTCAGGGTAAACATTTTTACTTTATGGATAAGCCCCTCATCTATTCCTAATGTATGTGATTATAATTTTGCATCATTCTTGAATAATCTATGCCTTTTGAAATACCATCTTCTTAGGTAACATTTAGTAACTCTACTGGCAAAACGTATTTCAGCATAATGCATTATCATAGAATGCATTTTGAAAATTGTATTATGGCAGAATGCATTATTATTACTATTATTATTATTATTTTTTAAATTTCATTTTGTATTATGCTGAAACTTATACTGAAAAGTAATTATTTTGAATGTAATTGCATTTGGTTATGAATTTTTGCATAATGCATTTTTTTGCCAATAACTGGTGATGGGTTCCCATTTTTTTTTAAAATAATATTTAATTTGTCATGCATAGCCTATTCCAAATATCTGTAAAAAGCAATATACTTGCACAAACAAATTTCTACAATTTCCAATAACAAGCTAATTACCACATCAACAAAACCTTAGTCCAAATTTTTTGGGGTGCTATGGATCCTCAACAAGATAAGTTAGGATTGGTCACATGTATTTTTTTTTGGTTCATTCTATCCTATCCAAAGTTTACTTCCTTAATAACAAGCTAATTACATTTTTTTTTTTTTTTTTTTTTTTTTTTCGTGTTTGGGGTTTTACAAGTTGTATTTCTATTTCTGATTTCTTACACTCTATTAGATTAAGTTTTTGAAACTGCTGTATTTTTTTCCTGATCAGAATGTTCACCATTGTGAATGATGCTCAGTATTTTTGAATAAAAGTATTATTACCTATCAAAAAAAATAACAAGCTAATTACATTAATTTATTAATAATTAGATAATTTTGTACAAAATAAAATATCTAATAAAAGCAATATACTTATCTAATAAAAGCAATATACTTAGTAACAACTCCCCCAATTTCTTAAAGAAAATTAACCAAGTTCTACAAGCTAATTACATTAGGAAATGTGCATGTGGGGTCTAGTAACTTTAACGAAATAGGAGAGTGAGAATCCCCGTTTTTGTGGATTCTCATTTTAGCTTCAGAAAATGAGAAATGAAGAATGCATTATAAGGAAAATACATTCTTGTGTCCAAAAAAAAAAAGGGAATACATTTTAAGTAGAGAAGTATGGACACCAAAAGATTATGAAGTTAAGAAAACATGTAGACAAATGAAGATGTATGGGTATATATGTTTCAGCGAAGTTTTGCAGGCTTTGCTAAGACTTGGTAACAGGTTTAGCACTTATTTCCGATGATTGATTGGCAGGTGCTCCCTCGTATATGGGGCATCTATTATGCAGGATATAGATCTGAATGAGTACAATCCATCTGATTCAAGCACCAGCAAGCATTTATCTTGCAGCCATCAGTTATGTGAATCAGGTCCAAACTGCAAAAGTCCTAAGCAGCAATGCCCTTACAATATAAATTACTACACGGAAAGCACATCAAGTTCTGGATTGCTAGTTGAGGACATGTTAAATCTTGCATCAGGCAGTGATAACACATCAAACACTTCTGTTCAGGCTCCAGTCATTATAGGGTGTGCTTCATTATCATTCCCTGCCACTTAAATTTTAACCTTTTTATCTGTTGAACATTACCAAGAGTTTTCAGGGATGGCCTAATTAAGAGTTATACCTGTTATGTATATTTCTGAATGCAGATGTGGTATGAAACAAAGTGGTGGTTATTTAGATGGTGTGGCTCCTGATGGTCTCTTGGGTCTGGGACTTGGAGAGATTTCAGTTCCAAGTGTTCTTGCTAAAGCAGGATTGGTTCGGAACTCTTTCTCAATGTGCTTTAATGAGGATGGTTCGGGGAGAATTTTTTTTGGGGACCTGGGACTGGCCACCCAACAGTCTACTCCATTCCTGCCTTTAGATGGAACATAGTACATACCCTTTTATATACTTCTAAACAGTTTACATTTGTTTCCTATCTCAGTCAATCTGTCTTCTTAAGTCTTTATACTCATTCTGAATTCTTCATTGTGATAATTACGAACAATGCATGTTTTGATTCAGTAAAACCTATATTGTTGGGGTGGATGCTTGTTGTATTGGAAACTCTTGTCTTAAGTTGACGAGCTTCAGAGCATTGATTGACAGTGGGGCATCATTTACATTTCTTCCAGATGAAGTATATGAAAAAATTGTAAAGGAGGTAATTTCTTTTGCATTTCAACAATGTAATGTTTATTCCTATTTCATTGTTAATGCCTAATGTGACTTTCTTTATAATAGTTTGACAGACATGTCAATGCTACAAGGTCTAGCTTTGAAGGATATCCTTGGAAGTATTGCTATAAATCCAGGTGAAATTGCATGACATGAAGAGTTTGAGAGCTACCCTCCTCTCTCTTCCTTGTATGTTTATGTGTATGCAGGCATGTATGTGTTGTTCTGACATTCAGGTGGTTTTTCATGAAACAGTTCGCAAGAATTGCCCAAGGTTCCCTCTGTGACACTCATGTTCCCATTGAACAATAGCTTTGTGGTCCATAATCCTGTTTTTATAATCAATGGCAATCAGGTGGGTACAAATTAACTTCTGAAGATTTTCAACTGGGTATGATGTTTCACTTCTTCCCAACCCGGATTTCCATTTTAAGGAATAACTGAGTTATAGGGCTAAAGTGATTGGACTGGAAGTTGTTAGAACTTTGACTGTAGCAATCTTTGGTTTTAATCTTTAGGTAATTTTCAGAATTGGATTTAAACTTAGCATAAGGGAACCAAAAAAAAAAAAAAATCAAAAGTATGACTTCTTTGAATAGCTTTAGAAGTAAATTGTTCATAACCTAAGAAACTTAACGAGGATAGATTAGGAGATGATATTGAAGCTCTGGTGCTCTTCAGTATGAAATATTTTCATTCCAATCTTGGGGCAAAGATTGACATTTATATTATCTTACTAGCGTAACCATGCCACAATTTCAAGCGATCTGGAGAAACAAATTTAATACTAAGCTGCGCTGAGCACCTGTCTTGAGGGCTATGTCCTTAACTCAAGGTGAACCCCATAACTGTTTTATGATTTATTTGTATTTTGAAGAAGAATAATTATATCATAGGTGTATAACTACAAAGTTATATCATGTGGTTTTTTTTTTGGCTTACAACAAGTGTGGGGAGGGGGATTCAAACTCAGCTTCTCCCCATGGAGGAGACTGGACAGTGCCGCTGAGCACAACGGTCTTGGCTTATATTATTCATGATGTACTTGTTAAATTGACTTGTGGATAATCATACTAAAAGTTGCCTAGTAATATTATCTGTAAATCTAATACTTAAATCATGGTGTAGTTATTAAATTGGGTGGCAAGTTAAAAATAATGTCATTAATTGGGGGAAATACTTGCAATGACTAACACTATTTTTTTGAGCTGCATTTGTTCAATTCTTAGTAATTAATGTAATGAATCATACTGCATTGTTGGCTTGAATTAAGACTATGATTTATACGTGCCCTGACTTTTAGGGAGCATGTTGGACTACATGATGAATATATTTAAATTGATCATTATATCTTCATGCGGTAGAAGCTTATAAGGTAGGAATCATATCAGTAGGGATTGGTGGTACAGGATCTAAAATTGTGCCTTTGTGGTGCAGGGAGTTGATGGTTTTTGTTTAGCCATACAGCCAACTGGTGAAGATATTGGAACAATTGGACGTGAGTATGCAACATTTTTTGGTTGCAAAATGTGTACTTTAATCTTATCTATAACAAACCTCCACTCCTCTATAAAAATCCTCCTCTTCTTTTCATTAAAAAGATTTTTTTTTTTTTTTAATCTAATGCAGAGAACTATATGACTGGATACCGGATGGTGTTTGATAGGGAAAATTTAAAGTTGGCATGGTCCCGCTCAAATTGTGAGTTCCCTCTCTTTTAATCTATATCAAAGACCTATTCTGATATTCACAAGTGCATTGTGGCTTGCCCTTATGCAATGTTTGAAACAGGTCATTCCACTTGGAATTGGGATGCCAACAGCAATTTGTTTGCCTTGTCATAAATATTTATTTGCAGGATAGCTTTTGGAGATATGCCAAAGTGGTTAAAGTTGATTCATCATGCTGAAATGCTATTCAAGTAGGAAATGAAACCATGACTCTACTTGTATTGTTTCTTCTCTGTTGATGTAGGTCAAGATCTTGGTGATAGTAAGACAATGTCCCTAACTTCCCCTCCAGACGGCGCACCATCTAATCCATTGCCGACAAATGAGCAGCAGAGCACCCCTGGCGGGCGTGCAGTTTCTCCTGCTGTTGCTGGAAGAGCTCCCGCCAAACCATCAGCTGCCTCAACTCAGCTCATCTCATCCAGGTTCTGTTTATTAAGATTGCTGCCGGAGCTGCTTCTACTGTTAAATATTATTTCAGCCTTTAAAGCAAATACTGGCATCCTCTAAATAGATCTTCAATGATTTAGGTAGTCTTACATGTAAATCCTGTGTTCCTCTTCTTCATCCTCTACTTTGTAATTTTTTTTCTTTCTTCCCAAATATATAAATATGTAGCTGTCATCCAATGCCATCAGTTTTTATCTTTTGGGTCATTGGGTTAGTTGGGCCTTGTAGGAACATGTATTGTATTTTTTGAGGTTTTATTAATATATATCCTTTGGTTTTATCCGCTCATCTGCGATGCATTATAAGCAATTGGAATCTTGCGTGGGGTTCTTGACGTATTGGTTGAAGTATTTTCTTTCAGTAAAGAACTGCTTGTGAAGATGAAAAAGAAAATTATGTCTATGTCGGCAAATCTTAGGAAAAAAACCAGAATAATTAATTGAGGTTGGTTGCTCCTGCAGTCCTGCTATTGTCGATAATGCATTGAATATGATATTGGTTTGGCTGGCTCTTTTGGGAAAAATCTAAAGAGATTGATATCAAATGGCATTCTTATCTAATACTGTTGTTTTTAAGTTTTTGTTTTTCCATCGCTGTCTCTGACCTCAACATATTAGGTTTTCAAGGTTTTGTTATTTAAAGTAAAAGAATCCGAATGACAACTGGGTTCCTGGAATCTGTTGAAAGTTGAAATTGTGGTCTACTAAAAGATAAAAAACCTTACATTGTTTTAATCTTGTACTCCTATCATCCAAGTGCAATTTTATGAATTCTATCAAAAAAGGTGCAATTTTACGAGTATAGTAATAATTCTTTGATGTTGTCGAACTGCCAAGTGACCAACTTGTGTAATAGTTTTATGAATTAGCCGGATTATATATATATATATATATATATAAAATATATGGCTGAATAAAAAAAAGGATCTTTGGTGTGAACTTATTGGTTCTACGTTATGTGATAACAATGAGTAATATCACATGTACCATGTTATGTGATAACAATGAGTAATATTACATGTACCCTGCTATGATATTTTGACCACCAACTCAATATATAATTGCTAATATTTTGATGAGCTGCTTGTTCTATTATTCTATATATTCCTCGGGGATGGTGGAGCACCAGTGTATTTTTCTTCTTTCTTTCCTCTCTTTTTCTATTTCTGCT
This sequence comes from Quercus tomentella, assembly GCA_028535165.1. NCBI lineage: Eukaryota > Viridiplantae > Streptophyta > Magnoliopsida > Fagales > Fagaceae > Quercus > Quercus tomentella. The sequence goes on from JAPQVY010000001.1 coordinate 3,515,824, forward strand.
GTCTCTATTTCCATGTCTTTTGTTTGTATTGACCCAGCCAAAACTTTGAGAAAAAAAAAAAAATCTCTCACTGCTTTGCTACATATGCGGCTATGCCCAAGTTCTAGGGGTGTTTGGTACAAATACTTAAAAATATGGGACCGTTTGGTCACCCATTTCAAAATATAGTGTTTAGTGTTTAAACACTGAATACTAGCGTCCAAAAACAAAAAAAAGGCGTTTGGTGGACCATTCCTATTCATGGTTGTTTGGAAAACATTGTTCAAAAACCAATGTTTAAACTGATGGTTTTGGAAATCACCTCCGGCCTGATTTTAAACAATAAACACTACTGTTCAGTGACACTTCGGTAATTATTTTGAACACTATTATGGGCCCACCTGGTCAGCTTTTTTTCAAGTATTGTCTCCTTACTTCCCTTGATGTTCTCTCTCATGATTTAAAAAATATTTATTTCGTACTTTGGTAAGTTTTTTTTACAATCCAACACACACATACCAAACACATATTTTATATTTTTGAACATTGAAACATGTTATTTAAAACATGATACCAAACACATTTTTTTGTTTTATAAGCACTAAAAACACGTATTTCAACAACACTTGTTGTTTGAAAACATGTATGAAAATACGTGTGGGTGAAAAAGTGTATAAAAATACTTGTAATTATATTTAAAAATATGTGTTTTTTTTAAAAAAAAAATAGTGTACCAAACCCCTCTAGTCTTCTAGACGCAGGTTGCCAGTTGCCACCAATTATTGATAACTTCAAAATCAAATTAAAAATGGTACTACTTTTATTTACTTATTTATATTTTTTATGCTTTTAGCCCAGGCAGTTTGCCACGTGCTTTGGAATTGAGAAATCCATTTCTTCTAGTTAAAAAAATTAAAAGAAAGAGAGAATACCAGAGTCAATATTTCTCATTATTTGCTAATATGGACCTTTGTTTTCTTTTTCTCCTCTTTGGTTAATCAAGTCGACATGGTTGCATGGAAATGTAACGGTGGTGGAACCTGAATTTTTCCAGAGGTCGATTTTCTTCTGTAGTGTTTGTGATTTTGTATAGTCACTAAAGAAAGAAAAGAAAATTTAAGTAAAACGGTTGGTTTCTTCTTTTTGGTTTCAAGTAGAGGGGAAGGGTAAGATATTGGCAATGCAATTACCACACCGACATGTAAAAGTTAATAGGGTCAAAAAAATATAATGTTAAAAAAAAGTTGCAAAGTCTTAAAAACACATAGATGTGATAATTGTATGATACAATAGCCTTAGCTTTGAATCTAGGTTCTTTATGAGAAGACTGGATAGCACCGCTAAAATACTAGCAAGGCAAAAAATTGTTATAGGATATTCTCAAAGGGACATCAAAACATTGTTATGAAATAATATAATTAGGACTTTTATAGGTTTACTTTGTATTAGCAATGTAATTATGCATCACACTCACACGTGTACAACATTGCAAACATTTTATATGTCTACAATATAAGTTTACATTGTCAGTACATTGTAAATTAGGAATTTTTCATAATATATTTGTCCTGCAGATTTTCCTGAAGGACCTAAACTTCAGTAGCTTTTTTAGACTTAGCTTTTTTCCCTTTTCTTTCTTTCTTTATGTTCGTTATCGGCCAAGCCCATAATTAATCTTTGTAAGCAGTATAGAGCATGTTATGTAAGCTCAATTAATTTATAGACAAAATAGAAAGATGTTATTGTCACGAAGTTTCTTTGCAAGGCTCTCCTACCAACCTATGAATGGTGATTACCACTACATTTCGGCCTAATCTAGTGTGCTTTTCCTATCAATGACAACTTCTTCTTCCTGCTCAACTGAAAGTCAGTGAGGGAATCACTTGCATTGCCAGCATCTTTGTTCTTCAAATAGTTGAAGAAGCCATTCACGCCTCCCTTAATTGCATATATTCTCTGTTAAGAAAAATGTGTTTTGCAAGTGTTTAAGGTGGGTCTTGTCCCCCCAAACTTTTAGTGGAAATGGGGAAGAGGATTCGAGTCCATGTTCTCCTTCATGGAAAAAAAAAATCAACAATGACACTTATTTTTAATTTGTTCGAATGAAGAAAGATGCTTATATTAATCATCTTCATCACTTTTACTGAGTCAGATAATGAGTCTTATAATTGTAACATTATTCATGGGCTACTCTTCTAGCTGCGCAAATGTCTAACACCTTTAGTCAAGTAAATGTTAATTCTTTTCTAAAGATCTCATTGAAGGCATCAACAATCCCTTGCATCTTGCAAACTATGAAATTCAAATCCATTGTTGAAACTTGAAAGTGGGACTCACTTATTTGTCCTCTTGATTTGCTGTCAAAAGTCCCAAGACGAGTAAACACGGCTGTCCAAGATTAAAGTAACAAACTGGGCCTACTGGAGCAACCCTTAGAAGCAAGAGCTTTACCTTCTCCTATTTTGTTTTGTTTACTTATTAAAAGAAAAGTCATATGCAAACTCCTAAATTATGCATGCATCACATTCTCATCCTCTATCTCTATTCACTAAAACATCAGCCATGCCTAGTGCCTACTCCACTTCTTTTTAATTTAATTCAATTTATTTTTAACTTAGTTATTTGCACATGTTTATATGACTTGATGTGTATGAGCTTTATGTATTATAGTGTACTTATTTTACTCATGACCTCCCTTATTATGTCATGAATCAAGACATATCAATTATCCTTGATCCATGCATAATCAGTGCGCTCTATAGGTCAACATATATATATAAATATATATTTAAAAAAAAAAAAAAAACTAAAATCAACACTTATAGGCCAACCATAGGTAAACATCAAATATTAATTTCTTGTAATACATCATTTAGAATAGTCAAATGTAACAACTAATTAAGCCAAACTACATAAACCCTTATTTCTGGTTTCTCCTCCTCTAAATCTTGTATATTATTTTAATATGGTATTAAATTCACTTGTTTGTGGCTTTCAATAGGGTTTATGCAATCCATGGCTAACAATCACTTGGCTCAATCACAAATGACCTTCCTTCGAGCTAGCATTGTCAACCATCATTTGGAGCAGTCCTCATCAATCACTGTCCCAATGTCTTCCATTATTTGCATAGATTCCAGTTTTAGGGGTCTGTTTTCACATTTGAGGCTCCTAATAAGTCACACTAATTGATGCATAACTCATTCTTTTTTGGTTCAATCTATGCAAAATCCACCAAATCATTGCTCACATGCATCATCATGAGATCATCCTATGGCCACCGATGTAGTCGTCCTTTGATCATAGCAACCAATCTTTGTAACTGGTACAGTAATTTTTTTAGGCCCTTGTAGCCATCTTCTAGTATTCATCCATTGTCGTTATCTACTATCATCACCAACATTTAGCACAATTCATTCTACATTGTGCCTGGTCCATTCTACATCCAATTCTGTCACTTGTGGTCATGATTTCCTTCAAAAGATTAAAGTCCCAAACTTAAGACTTCACCTTGAGTTTGAGGAAAAATGTTAGTATATGCACAGATTTTATATAAATTAATGTATATGCTCTCTATGCATATTTTATTAGTCATGACCCATTATCATGCCCTAAAACAAGGCATAGCATTTATCCTTGATTCAAGCATAATCACTGGCCCTTATAAGTCAACCATTGTATGTGTGTAATATACCTTATATTGGGTACACCATTAGACCAAATCAATTAAAGTTTGCTCTTTTTTTCTCTCTAAATTTTTAATATTCTTTCTTTCATTTTAATAATTATGATGGAGATTTTTTTGGGGCTAGACACTATGATGGAGAAGCTGATTTTGGGCAACAATTAAATTAATTAATGTCACATTCTTGTTATAGTATCATAATTTTCATCAAAAGATAGTATTCTAGTAGGCTCGATTCTTAATAAATTTGTAAAGTGATATACTGATAATATATATCATATTCCAGTCCAAGGTAAATGCACTTTTTTTTTAATAGTGTAATTTACGCCACAAATTCTTCTTGTTTATTGGGTGCAGCTTTTGTACAAAATGATTCTTCTGATCATGTTCTCTCTCTCTCTTCTCCTTTCCTTTTTAATCATGTTTAAATGCCCGAACATCCAGTTACTACTATTGTGTTTCCTCGGTTCACTGCAATCAATTAGAGTAATAGCACTGAGTCACTGACACATAGAGCAATAAATGGAATTGATGCTAGTCATATACTTATTATAATACTAACTTGGTCTGATAATAAAGAGCTATTATCAAAAGTGAACGCCATAGGTTGAAATTCTCTTAAAAAAAACAATAATATACAATAATGGCCGTATTACAGTTTAGGTTCCTAGCGCTTTAGCTCCATAATGTTTTAAGTGCATGCTATTGATATTTGGAATTTAATAAATGTGTGTTTTTTATTTCCAAAGTTTTAAGTGAATGCAATTAATTCGTTTTTCAAACTTCAAAGATCAATAACGTTCACCTAAAAAATGTGCATTTTTTATTCCTAAAGTTTTAAATGAATGCTATTAGTTCAATTTTCAAACTCTAAGGACTAATAATGTTAATCGCTCCAAACACCAATAGAGTTCACTTTTTTTTCAAACTCTAAGCCTCAAGCGCTTAGTAAATAAACTTTATGCACGAATAATGTATTTTGGCCCAAAAAAATAGATAAATATAACACAAAGAAAACCCAAAAATGCTAAGAGTCTAACTCAAAATTTTTTCCTCTTCATCTAGTTGCAAGAAAAAATATTCAGTAATGGAAAAAAAACATTATTAGTCATAGGCATTTTGTTAGTTGATTATTTCATTACAAGTTGAAACAATGCTTAAAAGTGAAATTCTCAATTTTTTTTTTTTTTTGAGAAGAAAATTCTCAAATTTAGTTTAAAGCTGTTTTTTTATAAGAGGGGAAAAAAAACTTTAAAACAAAATTAGTAAATTACCAACCTGAAGCAAACTTTACTAAAAATCTTCTAGCCCCTTCGAGCTTTTTGAGCAAAAGCAATATATAGAAGGTACAACTTTACTCATCAGAAACTACTTGTCCCAAAGTCATATATATTTTTTTTGATAGGTCCCAAAGTCATATTTGAGGGACAAAGAAAAGGGGGACATGATCTTTCATTTAAATTATATGCGACCTCATGTCCAAACTCCAAAGGACGGAAAGATTAAAGGGAAAAAGGCATAATTTATGTCTTCTTGTGCTTTTGGACCTTGGAGCCTTAGATCTCCTTTGATGATTATTATTATTATTATTATTTGAAGGTACAACCTTTTTCTAAATGCAGAGTTGGTGGTGGCCAGTGACCAGAGGCCAAAAGACAATTATGCTCTGTTTTTTTGAACTCAATAATTGCTTACCTTCTTCCGTCTCCATTGTCTTCATCTTATGGAATTATGGTACAGTCCAAAACCCTTCCTACTTGCCCACTATAAAGAACTGCAATTATTTTATTTTATAAAGTTCCAAAACATTTAAAATAGTAATTTTTTGCTTATCTATGGCTGCGAAGGATAAGTACAACACGAACGGGACCACGTACGTGTGCATGAATTTTAACGTGATCAAAGAATATAGAAAACCTTTTAGCATTACGTACGGTGTGTAAACAAAGGATACAAGCAAGGTTTTCAGACCTGGTTCATTGAACCATAAAAGGAGAGGTTCAAGATTTTTGAGGTTAAATCGAGGTTGAATCAGGGTCGAATCGTGATGACGTCATAATTAATTTAATAATTAATTAAAACCTAAATATAGATATTAAATTTATAAAACTAGCAAAATTGACAATATATCTATATATGTGAGGGAAATTTAATGATTTTCAAGCATATATTTAATAATTAAATAAGAAAGTTAATAAAATAAAATAATAACCATGAAAACATTAAAATTAATTTATGATTAATTTTTGAAGTAAAGTTGAATATTTTTGAAGGATTTTAATTATAATTTTTTTTATTCATTGTAAGAGATGGATAATTTAATTAAGTAGAATAAAATTGTGTTAAGTTGTTTTTATAAAAAAAAAAAAAAATGCTAAGGGGTTCACAGTTCTTGCCACCGGTTTGTGCGGTCCAACCCCGGTTTTAGGGGTTCACGGAATTAACAAAAAATCCGGTTCTTTATGCTTAAAAAATCGGTTTTCATTTCGGTTATCGGTTTTCACGGTCTGACCTCCCGGTCTGGTTCGGGTCTGAAAATGTTGGATACAAGTGCGATCCTAATTATGGAAGATTTGGTAGAAATAAGGAATAAAGTGTACAAAATGATAAAACATGATTAGATTATGGCATAATCTTAGCAAGTTTAGTATTATTTTTTTAAAACTAATAAGAGAGGATAATTAAAGGTGTTTCCTTTCCTAAACGTGACCATAGTAGTATCATACTTGTTGAATGTATAGAGTCATAGCTAACCCAATCCCATCAGGATAACAATGAGCATTAGCTGATGTTTTATTAATAATCCATAGACACTTTTCATTAGGGGAGTCAAACTCAAAATCTAGTACCCACCAAACACATGGAGTAAACCTAGTGACCATTGAACCACGGCTTTTGATGGTACAACGTTTTTACAATTGAGTGTTATTTCAACTTCCTTAATTCGAAGTAATTAACCACTTTACCATGCAAATGTAAATATTTTCAATTTTGGTGGGTTGATATAATTAGGAATGATCACAGGCTAGTCTAGTAGCTAAGGTTTATGTTGTATATAAAGGTATATACAAGGATAGGTTGTAATAATGATATAAGGTTGGAGAGTATTCATTTGTAAAATGAATAATATTGTATTTCGAGATCTGGAATTTTCTTTGTGAAAATTCAAGTTTCAGGTTGTTCGATTGGTCGAAACTTTTGTTTGATCAATCGAATTGGTCAAGAAAATTGATCTGAAGTTTTTGCATGACTCGATTGATGCTCTATACTTGTTTGATCGATCGAAAAGAGCCTTTGATTGATGCTCGATTCCTCTCGATCGATTGAGCCTTGTGAAAACTGTTTTTTTTGCAGAATTGTGAAAAACATTTTGAACGTTGGGAAATGTTTTAAATCTTGTAAACGGTTTTTTGAGGCATCGTAACTCTCTATACATACCTTTTGAAGGGTTATAATCCTATGGGTATAAATAGAGGTTAATGTTCACTTGAAAATATGACTATCTTCCCAAAATAGTAAGTTACAAAGAAACACAAGAAATCCTGTAGATATTTTCCAAAATTGTCATTTGTAGAACCTAATAAATTTGGTTGTATCCTGGGGACAAGTTTGTAGAAACCCTTTAGCCCTTGCGTATGGAGACAAATATTGTCTAAAGATAACATTCAATTGTGCCTCCAAGTCAATCACTAATTTCTATATACTTGATTTGTTCTCTCATTGTTACTCCTTAATTTGGTAAAATCCCCAACAGTTTATATGAACCAATCCAATCACGTCGGGTTTTAAAAAATTCAAACCGTTATCATTTATTGACATGTGGATTGTTAACCGATCTAGTAAAAATAAATTAAAGGTTAGAATAGTTGAATCAATGAGTCATTCATGTAACTTTTCAGTACTTTGATAAAAATATTTAGTAAATGGTGATCACGTCTTTCATTATTGAATTTCTTGATGCACCATAGTGGTAGACTGGTAGTATGTATGGATTTTGCTTATATGAGTACTTTTATTTATTGTGAACATCATAGTGGGACATACAGACATTTTGGTAAACGTGAATAGCAGGGAAAGATCCCTTTGCTGCCTTGCAATTTAATCCTTCAGTTGATCTCTCAAATTTTTAGCCAAATGTGAGATATGTGATATTTATTTAATTTTTGTATTCTTTTTAAAGAATTATTGAACTTTTAAATATCATATATTCGTATTTATTAAAAATTAAAGAGAATTAAAAGATTTAATTGGGAGGGAAGTCTCTCCCACCAATAATAAGGTTTCTTTAGTTATCTTTCCAGTACTTTGTTTGGTTCCTTAATTTAAAACAAATTTTGGATCCTCCTTGATTATGAGCAACAAAGAAGGGTAGTAACTACATATTTATCCGTTTACCAAAAAAAACTATATATTTATCCTACTCTATACAGTAATAAAGCTTCTTCGCAATCATTTAGCCATCAACCATTCCAATAATACAAGGGTTCTTTCTCACTGTCATCAAGTACGAAATTACATACATTTAGCAAAAAAGTATACTAGCCCCCTACTCCAATATCCTATGCTGTTTGTTTCACCAAACCAAATAATTATAAGTCTTAATAATCAATGCTACGGGAACATTCTATAAAAAAAAAAAAAAAAAAAAATGTAGTTAGGTCGAAGTTTCACATTTCCTTTATCTTTTTGTTCCTTCTATTTTATTGTGTCAAATGTTCTTTAATCGCCAAAGGTTTAGGGGTCAAACTTTGGGGAATTGGGTAGGAAATAACCTCCTTGTGGAGCAGGCAAAGATGCTTTCTCTTCGTTTAAAAAATGAAAATAGAAAAAAAAGGAGAGAATGGCTATCCTTTGTTTACACACCAATGGCACATCCACCGATATCTGGTTCAGGTTGTTGGGAGACAGTGCATACCTTGGACCGATAATACTCATTTTTTTTTTTTTTTCTCTTTTGGAATGTTCATTTCTTCTTCTTCTTTTCTTTCTCTTTCTCTATTCCTTTCTTTTCTATTAAAAGGGAAAAAAAGAAAGAAAGAAAGTAGGAAACATTTCAAAGCTAAGAATTTGAAAAAAAGAACATAGTTTTTAATATTAGTATTATTTTAGCAATCAGCACAGCATATTATTCTTTTTTCCAGCTGTGTCCTTTGCTGGTTTTGTTCATGAAAGCTAGCTAGTTAGGGTTAATAAACTCGGATGCGGCCCACAGACTCATGATCATGCCATGTCCCAGACCAATGCTGCATTGCTGGCTTGGCTTGCTGCCAGTCTCTGCATATATACAATTCGATCTTACCATGTCCTCACTCATCACTCCTAGCCCCTAGGGTATTAAGTATTATGTGTAATGGTAATATAAAAATGATTGTTCAACTCTTGACCACAAAGAGTTGAGCAATCGTTTTTCCCTAAGATGGCAAAGGGACAGTGTGGGGTCCGATCATAGGTGCCTTATGCCTGGGGTGAAGCATGGTAGGTCAAGTTTGAGAGGTTGAAGGTATTTTACTAATCCTAATGAGATTACTCCAAATTTGATTAGATAGACATAAAAACAGAAAGGGAAAGGACAATCAAGGTGTACTAAGAGAGAATGAGAGATGAGTGTTTTAGAGATGATAATAAAATATGTATAAAAACATAAATTACAATTAGGATATATATATATATATATATATATATATATATATTTATATCTATATTTCGAGCGGGACAGGATGGGATGGGGTGGTTGGTTCGTCCTCTCACATCTTCAGAGCAAAGAAAATTAACATTGAATAGGTTGGTTCACACAAGACAAGACATTTGTCACCCTAATTTTTCTGTTATATATTTTGTGGTGACATTCACTGGTTTGAATTAAAAGAAAATTCACTAAAAAGAAATCTAAGAAAGAGCTTATTTAATTGCATTGTCTCCATCTCCCTCGGTCCCCATATTGTTTGTTTGTTTGTGTTTTTTTTTTTCTTCAAGAAAAACCAAATATTTAAGAGAATCTTATTTAATTGCAACGTCTTTCAAATAAGAAGGTGCAAAGCATCAAAAACTATCAACCTTAATTTTTTTTTTTTTTTTTTAAAATTTGATAATTGCAGAATGGATGATTTAAACCCTAAATATCTTTGTTGAAAATACAAAGAAGTACCCGTTGAGTTAGAAGGCTCTTCACACTGTCATCCTTGATTTGAACTCTAATAAAACATGGGTATCAAATTTTTAAATCATGTAAATATTAATGGCAAGCTAGACAATTTATCAGTGGGACATCTTTAGAGTTGGAATTAATCAAAATGGAAATATATGGCCAATAATGAAAGATGAGTGATTCGTCCACAACATTTTTGCAACAAATTATAGGTAATAAGTTGCTATTGGTTCTAATTTGAATCTACAACTTAAATTATTTTTTTGCCTACCCATAACAACTAATAACAACCCACCATTTAGGATTTGTTGTGAATATAGCTGTGGGGACTATGGCCCAAAGTAACAAGTTGGGCCTTAGGCCCGTCCGAGAATACCAGCCCATCCGAAGAGACAATGTGGCTTAATCAATTCGTGTTAAGCCTATCACTTGAAATAAAGAAAAAAGTTCTGAGGAGGAATCTCTCCTCGGACATTGAAAGTCCGGAGCGGACGTACGTCCAAGCCATGGAAGCCCATTCCCTAAACATATACAAAGGAAGGAAACACAAAATATTTAAGCAAAAGCTATCACCACCACATTGAATGCACTACAACTACTTTCCTGACCGCATTAATGTGGAGAAGACCCCTGAACAGTGTTACCTTGGCTACCACAACTCACAAAGGACTAAAGGAGGTGTCTGATGGGATGGGTGCTCAAGTGAGAGCTTGGATGATCAACAAGTATAAAGCCCAGATGATAAGAAAATGCCTATATAATGTATAGAAACCCTCATAGAAGGGGGAGAACACTGGGGCATGCAAAGAAATCCTAATGTACTAGTCTGTATACATAAATTAAATTCTGAATCTCCTCGGACTGTGAGATTTTTAACATAATGGCTTTTGTTCCTGTCCATGTGTACCTTTATCCCTTGCAAGCCTCTGTCTAACTTATTTAAAACTTAGTTCTTTAACCCATACTATACAAAATTCATTGTGTTGAAATTTTTGGGTCAAGACTTCGAACGATAGGGGTCCGGCTCCAAAAATTGTGTCCCTACAATAGCATTTCTCATAATGAAATATGGAGGTGCTTTAAGTTCAGGGTAAAATTTATGTACATTTTATTGGGTCTTATATCTTAAGTTTTCCAATTATCAACAATGTGATTGCATTGATTAATAAATTACATGGTTAAATTTAATTTTTATTTGAGATAACACTCTTTTTATCGTATTGGTCAGTAATCAATACAAACTATATGATTGAATCCAATTTGAGAATCGAACATACACACTAAAAGAACTATGCCTCAATTTTGTCCTTAGATTCGTAATGTAATATTTAATATTCTTTTAACTTATATCTTATCTTCCAAGAATCAACCTCTTTTTACAAAAAGAAGTAGGGAAAAATAACTTACCAATCACAGTGTAAAAGTATAAATTTGTACATCAGGTGCTACTTTATATATTTAGAATAAATTTAGAGATACACTCAATTTCATAAAACATGTTGAAGTGATCAATTGTAAATGATGAATATTTTTTACCTATCACTCACCGATCACTTCAATAAATTGTGAAATTGGGTGCATATATGTGTCAATTTGTCTACAAATTTTTAAAAACTCATTTTTTCAAAGCATAAATTTACTTTAATACACTTTCAATAAAAAGCAATAAACAAAAATTCAAAAGCAAAATTCAAAAAGAAAAAATTAATCAACAAAAATCTAAATAAACTTATGCTAGAGGCAAAAGTAATATTGTTGTTTTGGTTTAAAAAAAGAAAAAAAACATAGTGATGGTTGAATTGGACGTGGCTTAGAGAGGGGAGTAGTTTTGAAATTTTTGACGCTCCTGAGTCCTGCCGAGTGCTGCTGACCAATCAAACCCAACCAATCCCAACACAGCTAAGCAGCTCCTAATCACTCGGGCTGCTATCACCTTCTCCGCCGTTCGATTTTGCCACGCGTCACCTGATCCCACGCTTTTGATTCTGTTCGCTACGTGGTGGTACTGTTCACATTAGTAGTGGGCCATACCTCATTCCTTTCTGTGGGTCTCTTTCCATAAACATCACTTTCGATGGCTTTTCCTTAATTGTTATTAGTTTTTTGTTTCTTGGCGCCGGAGGGGCTTTTGCAAAAATATCCCCAAATTTTCACTTTCTAGTGTATAATGCTATGTTTTGTCATTTTTATAGTTAGACCTCTCATTCTGTGGATTTTTTACATGTATGTCTAACTTCACTAACTCATCATTTTTATATTTAGACCTCTCAATATTTGTTGTCCACTCATCTTGTGATCACAAAGAGTGTTTGATTGTGTGAAATCACAAACCTTTATTTTAGGTAAGCTCGTCATTTGTAGGGGTTGCATAGAGAATCTAGGCTACAAAGGTTTTGTGAGTCCTAACTATTTCTTTATAGTGGATTTTCTATGAGAGACTATCTGTATTATTGGAGTGATTTTTTCTCTGAAAAAGTTCTTCATCAGTTATCCATTTAATTGCCAAATCTTGTATTCCTTTTATATTTCTTGCTTTAAATTTGGCATATGCTAAATTGTGGCAAATAATAATTGTATGTAACTATGTATGGATCGCCTAATTGAGATAAATTGATAAATTAATAATAATTCTGCTTTATAATTCACATAAAGGTCTAAAAAAAAATATTTTTCGCTTCACCTATGAAGGATCTTAAGAATGTACTCACTCATCCAACACCAAGGTTTTAATTAATGTCGACAATGTTTCATTCACTACAATCTACAAAGCCTATAATTATTTCCATACCATATCCACAGTTAGATGAAAGAGCACATGCATATGATATAATATTATAATCTATGTTTGATAAGCTTCATTCTCAAAAAAAAAAGAAAAAAGAAAAAAAAAAGTTTGATAAACTTTGTATCATGAATGAACTAAGGCCTAAGCATAGGTTAGTTTGGAGGCTTTTAAACAAATTAAAAGGAAGTGTGGGTACAGATGCATTGGGTTGAAGTCGTATAACTTAAAATTGGAGGGACATAAATGCATATATAGGGTAATATAGCAGCATTTTGCAAAGTTTCCTTCTCAAGGTGTTTTTTTTTTCCTTGCACCTTAAGCATAAGGCTTCTGCATTAGGCACCAATAATATGTTTCCTGACACAATTTGCCAACATAAAATATCAGGGTTTTTTTAAAGTTTATGTTTACTGCTGTCCTGGGTCCACCACATTTTCTCTGTTTGAATACTGAAACATCATATACCTTCTCCTATATAAGAGGAAGAAGCCTTGCCTAAAAAAATATATCATTCGAAGTAAAGAAGTTAAGAGAGCAGCCTTAAAGCCTTTCACTTTGTTTGTTAGAAGGCAAGAAAGGAATCCATTATTTGTGGGTTATTTCCTTGCAGCTTCTCAGGGAGCTTACTTCAAATATTCTTGTTATAAATTCACTTTCACATTCCCCACAAACCTGTCTGTGTTCTGTTGCCCTCTCCTCTGTCATCTACCTGATTTTTTCCTTTACATACTGCTTCTCTAGAACTCTTTGGGTTTTGTTTTTTATTCTATAAAGCTCATAAACCCTGTGTTGAAGCTCTTGGTTTCATCTTTTCCAAAAGGGTTTACTTCAAAGGGATTCTAAAATACAAAATGGGAGTTGGAGGCACTTTAGAGTATTTTTCTGATTTGATGAGCAGTGGCCATAAACACAAGAAGAAGAAGCAATTGCAAACTGTGGAGCTAAAGGTCAGGATGGACTGTGATGGCTGTGAGCTTAAGGTCAAGAAAGCCCTCTCTTCATTAAGTGGTAAGTTTCATTTGTCCCATAATCTCTTTTTTGTTTGGTGTTACAAATGATGACACACTGCTAACTCTGACATAATTTGTTATGCTTTCCAGGAGTTAAATCAGTGGACATAAACAGAAAACAACAGAAAGTGACTGTAACTGGGTTTGTTGAAGCAAACAAGGTGCTGAAGAAAGCCAAGTCAACAGGGAAAAGGTCAGAGATTTGGCCCTATGTTCCTTACAACCTAGTGGCTCAGCCTTACACTGCTCAAGCTTATGACAAGAGGGCACCTCCTGGTTTTGTCAGGAGGGTAGAGAACACTGTCACCAGTGGCACTGTGACAAGATATGAGGACCCTTACACCACCATGTTCAGTGATGACAACCCCAATGCCTGCTCTATTATGTAGCTGAAGAAATAATACCAGACAATCTATCTCGTCCACTTAGCCTCTTATTAGTCTGAAGTAGAAATCATTGTAAAGTTCCAATTTAGGGGTTTAACTATTTAATTTTTGTTTTGGGATTTTCTTTTTACGTAATAAGTGATGAGAAAATTTGTGACTTGTGAGCTAATCCATGTTTTCTTCTGCGGGGGTCCAGGATCCTATCAGTACTATTCTGTAGTTTTGCAATCACAGAGTGGTTTTTGTGGGCCTTGAAATGTAATGTGGTTATTGGTATTTATTGAATATAGACTATATAGTGTGGGTTGTTATGAGCAACCTATTATTAGAGCTTCACTTGTTTTTATGCATGATGTTATGGTTTCTCTTTTTTCTGCCTGGGATGACTTTGGCTTTGTCCATATAGCTGTAATTCACCTAAAAACTAAGTACAACCTGGCTGCTATATGATATGTTGTGGTGGGGTTGATATGGCTACATGACAACATTTAGTTTACTGGTTATTGTATATGACCCACAAGATGTTACATGCTACATAAAATCGGACCTAACTCACATGTCAAAAGTTTTGCCCCGGCAACGTTCCATCCACAAAGGTCTTTGATGACGTTTAAGATATAAATTACATCTACAATATGACAAAACTGAAGATTAGTAAAGATTCTAAAAGTCACTAAAGTTCAAATCGTATTGGGTAGATTCCAGAAAGGTTACGAAACAATATTAGTAAAAGGGTAATAATAACTAGTGTACCCGCGCTATTGCATACAAACACACGATTTTGCACTGAACCCATGACTTGGAAGTCACGATTTCCAAAGAGTTTAGTGCAAAATCGTGCGTGTACTTTGTGTGTAATATTATGTGTGAAATAAACACGAAATAAACACAACCATTGGGTAGAATGCAAAAAGCATACAAATAATGTTAGTAAAAGGGTAACAAATAGTGCACACATGTTATTGCACACAAAATATACACACAATTTTGCACTGAACTCATGACTTGAAGTCACAACTTGGAAATCAAAGCATACAAACAGCGATAGTAAAAGGGTAACAAATAGTGCACACACGTTATTGCACACAAAATATACACACAATTTTGCACTTACATTGTGCTTTGAAATCGAGATTTCCAAGTTGTGACTTCAAGTCATGAGTTCAATGCAAAATCGTGCGTGTGTACTTTGTGTACAATAGTGTGTGTGAAATAAACACCACTCATTAGTAAAAAGGGCTTTTTAGTTGCAAATAAACCTATAAAAGAACAACATCATGTATTTCAAATTCCTATAAAAGAACAACAGATGGGTAATCTTAAGAATAGCATTTTGTTAAGAGTCTTGTAATTTAGTGGCATTTTCTAATTTTCCCATAAATGAGAACTTGAGTTCAAATCTCCCATCCGGCCTACCCCACTTATTGTACGCAAAAAAATTAAAAGGTTCGTCTAAATTTCTTGTAAACAAAGCTTTAGATTTAAAAAAGAAATTCCAGCTATAACACTTGTTGAACTTGGAAAGTGGGTCTACCCCTAGATTTGGAAAAATGCCTTGGTATACTATTCAAAAGAGATGATACAGAGTTCAAATTATTTCAAATACATCTGGCTTCTTGAAAGAGCTAAGGTAAAGAAAAGTGATTGCTAAGAAAAGCATATCTTTTCTACCCACTCAGCCAAACGTGAGGAAAGAATCATTTTTTTTTTCCTTCTTAACTTTTTTCTTTACCTCCCCTTTCTCTGAAGGAAGCGTAAAGGCACACATCAGTCCCATGAACAGAAAGATTCACGTGCAATATCTGGAGTCTCAAAAAGCACATCCACTCTATCTCCACTGTATCTAACTATGAAAAATAACATTCACCTAATATAGAAAATGAAAGGAGCACTCTCCATCTAGTGCATTCCTACTTTGAAGCCAATTTCTGATTCATAACTTCTTTAATCCATAATCTTGTTTAAATAAACTTAACTTGGTGGGATGGTAAACACAAAAATCCATTGATATATTAAGACAAGCTTTATTAAAGAGATGCTTTTAAATATATTTATTATATTAAGTAATGGTGTGCATCAATATGTAAAGTAGATCCTACAATAACCTACAAAACACTTGTTTCCCCCATGAGTAATTGAATGAAAAGGAAGGAACAATTACATGCAAATTTCAGAAGGGAAGCTGAAAGAAATGAGAAGACATCCCAAGGGTGCTTGCTAATCAGCCATTTGATTTGGATAATATCTATATCATACAATAATATGCTGGTTTATTGGCAATAGAAGTGGATTTTGAGATTAGTAGAGAAACCAATGCCATATATGCTAACAAATTTTAGAAAAAACACACACCAGAAGATGAAAGGGGCGTGGATAGTATGCTATGTGTGTCTTGATAATAGAGTTTCCACATCATTTAGTACAATATTTTTTTTTAAATGATTGATTTGTTAGAAGAGCATTTGCAATAGTAGATGATCAAGAAAGTGCACAATATATCCGGCAGTTACAGTTTGCATGTAGGATTCAATTAATAAAGAGCAATGAAATTGGGACTATTCAAAGCCAAGACACAGAGACTTGTCAAAGTAGCTACAAAAATCAATTTTTTGTAAACAACAATCTTCTCTTTTCTTTTATTTGGAAGGGGGGTGGGGGGGGGGGGGGGGGGTGGGGTGTGGGGTTTGGGGGCAGGGGGAGGGTGGGATTTGAAGAAAAAAACTCATAGTAATATATACTTTTATTTATTCATTTTAACCCAACTTATATATGAGGTCACGTAGAAGCCATGTGCAAAAGACAAACACCCTATTCAAATCAATCAGGATGATAAATTACCGCCAGAAATGATAGGTAGTAGTCTTCAGGAAGAACACAGTTGGCAAGCAGCTGGGTTAGGCAGGTATAGGCACTTGTCCTTTGAGAGAGGTGTCTACTGTCAGCCATGGATTCTTCCACACAATTTTGGTCCATACTAAAAAATGAAGATGCACTTCAGCACCCTGAAGTTTGTGAACCAAGCCTATTTCAGGTAAATTCAGAGGAGAGAAAGCATCTCAGTGCCACTGTCAGCAAGTAATGTAAAGCAATCTATAAAATTTAACTAATAATTTTTTATTGTGTAATAGTATCTTGTCCTTAGGATTTTGGGGGTATCGTGTGTTGGTATTCACAGTGATTTACCACTAAGCCAAGACAAATATATAACCAGAGTTATCCAATCAGTGAACATATACCTACACGATGCTGCAGTAAGACGCTTAGCATTATGGATGGCTACGAAGTCCTAAGCAGGACATTATGACCTTAGAGATCACTCAGTTGGGACCATTGTATCATTGCATCCTACAGCATGTGTTTACATCATGTGCACCATATTCCTTATAGGCGTCACTCCAGTTTGGCCTTAAGACCAAAGCACATATTCCTTGGCACCATACTTGGTTTTAGACCCTTGAAACTTGAGATGGAGTGGCTACATGTGGTGACACCTTGCATCCATGCGCCACAAGAACCCATGGGCATGAAAGAGGCATGCCATGGGCTGAGCAAGAAGCTTTGAGGCAGCAGCGGGCTGTTCGGCCTCGTTATGGTGCATAACTACATGAGTGGGCTATGTTGGCAGCATGTTAGTGGCCTTGTTAATGTGATGGGCCCTTGATCATGGTCTGACAGGTTGCAAGCTATGTGTGCGCTATGAGCAGCATGTGCAGTGGTGAGCCATGGTAGCCTTGAGTGGGCTTGGCCATGGGCAAGATGATGACCAGTGGGTGGGCTGCTTGTGTGCAAGGTAAAGTTGGGCCACCTGAGAGTGTGACATGCAGCTTATGTGGGAAATGAAATTGGGTTGTGGCATGCTTGGCAAAGTATGACTGGATTGCATATGGGTGGCAATGTGCTGTGAGGCCAGATTTGGGAGGTGGCATAATGGCATTGGCACAGGCCAAGCCCTCCACTTAATTTGCAATGAGCAAGGTTGATTTTATGGGCATGTGCTTGGGCTGCCAGGAGTGTGCATGCATGGCTTGTAATGGTCTGAAACATGTACACGTGTAAAACAAGTGGTAACATCATGGTACAGCCTTTTTGGTGTGCTAGCATGGTGGAAAGGCTCCAGGACAAGAAGCACTTGTGTCCCAAAGGCAGCTCCCAGATTGGAGCAACAAGTTCAGGGCAATTACTTGGAGAATTCGATTGACAGTATTTCCAGCTTGTGTTCCTTAAAGCTGTTGGGGTGTTAAAAACATTTGTAATGGGAAAAATTCAGTGTGCTGTAAGATAATAAAGTGTACTCGTGTATTTGTGTGAGTTTTGTAAGCATTGGTGGCAGGTTTTGACTAAGGTATCCCAAGTGAGTATTTTGTGTAAAGGAAGCTTTTGTGTACTTTGTACTTTGCAGTAAAGTAATAAAGGTTGGGAGAGTTCTGTATAGGTAATTGTGTTGTGTATGATTATATTCACACAAAATATTGGTTGATTCCTTTACGAGTGTTGGGTTGTTGGCTAAGACTAAGTAAGGCATACTTAGTGCCATCATAAGGCAGAAAATTTGGAGTGAAAATCTGCCTTTTTGACACTTAGACACATGATTTTCATGTATTTTTCTGTTTTATAATTATGTTTGACCTCCCATGATGTTTCTAGAATTTTAGTAAGATTTCTATGCTTTGTTTGATAGAGAATTGATACATCACTAACCAGCTTCCATTACAGATCAACCTTTCACATCCCTGATCTTTTATTAGATGCTTAGTACTCAAACTGGGTAAGCCATTAACTGAACAAATCAATAAGAACGGGAAAGTATGATTTATTAGGGTTTCAGGGAGATAAGTGACAGCTGCCCAATTCCCTCTACCATTTTGACAGTGCAGATCCCAATGCAAGGCTAATTTATTGCAGGTCTATGATCTCTGATTCACAGGCAAAGTGTGCAGAAAATAAAGTCCAAACAGGGTCCTGAATGCTTGGATTACCATCTAAACTTCTATCTTACAATGACAAATTTCAATTCCTGGGATACAAGAAACTCACTTGATCTTCATGGGCTTCCCATCTATATGTTATTGCTTTGGGCTTCCTTCAGTTCTATTTCCAGTGTAGATATCAACGAAATTAAGATCATACAGAAGAGTTGCATTGGCTGGTATATTGCAGTCACCTAAAAAAACAATAAGATGGGTGTCAGTATGACCTGCTCTCCATACCAACAAAAGCATATCCTAATCATGATACAATCAACAGCACTTATGCAACCAACAAGCTTTTGAAATATCAAATCTAATCCATTATTGGCATTTTGTCAACCTCACAAATGACCACACCAAGCAAGGAACTTATCAAGTCTGATCCTTAATATTGGTATTTTTTTTCAAAGGACAATAGCAATAGATAGGCCCAGAGAAAATTTTAGCAACTGGCTAAATCAGGGAATTCTCTCTGATACACCCTCTCAGCCTTGGGGAAGGGAGAGGGGGGGGGGGGGGGGTGGAACCTCACCCACCAGGAGAGAGAGCAACCATATCTTTTTCCGTTTTGTTTGTTTTTTAGTCTCATTTATTCAGCAAATTGTAGGCATTTTATGATTATAGAACATGTCAAGTTTCAAGACTGTTAATCATTGTAAGGGTAAGACATGGAATTCCATTATATGGATCTTTACCTGAAAAGCATCCTGCTGGTTCTGGCCCATATGCCAATTCAGGGGGAATCTGAAGCTTACGTTTTCCTCCTGTGTAAGGCACAATGACAACTTTTTATTTATTATTTATTTTATAGGTAAGGCACAATGACAATTATTTTGGGCAAATGAGAAACAACATACAGAAAGGAAACTCTTTAAGTCTATTTAAATTGTTCAAATGACATACCTACTCGCATTGGAGGTACTCCTTCACCACCTAAAATTCCCTGGTCCAAGCCCTTGGTGACCTGGACGTAAAATTAAGAATAAGATAAATTTGAATTAACCTTGATAAAGAAGGTTTGAATTATCTGCAACCTCCATTGTTGGTCTTTTATTCTCAAAGGAAGAAATGGGAACTACTATAATACATAAAATTGTAACGAATGCAGTGTAGATGTCAACTGAGCTTAGCTGATAGTCCAATGGTTGTGTTTTGGCCATGTACTCAATTCGTAAAACAGATTGTACTCAATGCATGCGTCCCAGAAAAAATACCTCTCTCTTTCTCTCTCTCAAAATTAATGAGGTGAATAGACATATTTCAAGTGTTTTTCCAATTTTACCAGATGCCTGAAGGGAAGGGACAATATTTCAAGTGCTTTGCAAAACAATGTGCAGTTTGTTAATCTCATAATGCTTCTGTGACATGCCATGAACTACAAAGGCCCTTATGCTACACGTTTCTTGGATACCAAAGTACACAAATATACATCGTCTTGAGCACAAGAATAATTTTATCTGTTAATTAAACATGGCAAAATCAGAACAGCCTATAAGAACAAGAGTTTTCAGTGGCTACAGCCCCAAATGTATATCTATTTAGATTTTTATGATGTACAGGCATAAATCTGCAGCATGAACAGATATGAGAATAGAATGCAGATAATGTAACCTGACAAATGAAGATAAATCAGATTATGGGATATGTAAGATGTCCAAAGAGCATCTCTATGTGCTTTAACTTTCATGAAGACAAAGTAGTATTGCTCAAGCATCATTAGTCATAAAATTAAGATAAGAGATAAGCTTCATGTCCACTCTAATGATTGACAATAAGACAGGATCATACCGATAATTTAATATATGAGACAGCATCATATATACCTTGCCAACACCAAGACGCATAGTGAGAGGTCTACCACGCTTATAGCTACTGTCGAAGACTGTCCCATCAGCAAATCTTGCAGTGTAGTGCACCTGTATTGGAAATATATTTCATAAAATTCAATTGCCTATCCAAATAGCAGGCAATTAGTGCATTTCTCACTAACATTATATAGAATCCTGTACTTGTACCCAGACTATATGATATGCTGATCTAAATGAGGCCTATAATTACAAAACTAATATCATGGGGCTAGCGGAAGCATATTCACAAGAATAATAATATAAAACAATCACAGAAGACAATAATATTAAACGTGGTTCAGCCAACTCGAAGCCTACGTCCGAGCAACGGCAACCAAAATCCACTATCAATTATGGATTACAATCACTCACAATCAAACCCCTCAAACCAAACTCACATACTCACATAAACAACACTTACAAAAATAAAAAATAAATACAAAAAGTTTCAC
The DNA here is from genome assembly GCA_028535165.1 of Quercus tomentella. NCBI lineage: Eukaryota > Viridiplantae > Streptophyta > Magnoliopsida > Fagales > Fagaceae > Quercus > Quercus tomentella. Next base: position 3,537,080 of record JAPQVY010000001.1, read on the forward strand.
AAATACAAACTAACTCACAAATCTCACACTCACAAACTCATAATCCCAAAGCTCCAATACACCCAACAATTCTCTCATACAAAAATAGACAAACACTATTCTTCAAAGAAACCCACTCCATGTTCTTTTCTACTTTCCTCATGTGATCCTTGGGCAAAAGCCACCAAACCCTTTGCAAAAAGGCCTATTTATAAGACTTCAATTCTTTTTATTTTTATTTTTTATGAACAAGAATACCCAATTACTTCTTAAAAAAGGAACTTTCATTCCATACCAAGGAAAGTTCCTTTTCTTCTACACCAAGGGAAAACCTTTCCTTCCACATCAAGGAAACCCAATAATAAAACTAAATCCAAATGGGAATTTGAGACAATTTCTAAAAGAGTGGAAGCTCCAAACATTGCCAAACAATTGTAGAAGTGTGGAACATCAAGGCAAGCAGAATTTTTGTCAGAAAAAGACTGAGAAATCTCACTGCTTGGGAAACAACACCGATGGGGTTTCCTGTTTGGTGGGTGTGTGTTGGAGAATTCAGGTATTCTGGATATTAGATCTTATAATGATAAGCAAAGCACAGTCTATAACGATATAGTTGTACAAATGTAGATAGCTTTTGATAGAAGGTAGAGGAACTTGAATCATGCAAATTTAAATGATTTTAGTGACATGGAAAGCATTCATAATTCATAAACACATTCTAGCTCCTCATATATTCTTATTTAGTTCGTTTATACTAAGAGATTCAATTTGGCTTTATATTTTTCTAAACGTATATTTTAGCATGTGCATCATAGTGGCTTTGGATATTATCCGTGTTATATATCAAAACACATCATTAGAGAGGCTGGAGGCAGGTTTGACATGGCCAGCAAGAAATTTGCTCATCTGAGCTTAACACTACCATGTTGGCCAATTCTTCAACAATCATTTGTCAAAAATCTCTTCCTGAAATTTTCAGGAATTTTGAGAAAAACTATGGCAAGTGCCTTCCACCAAAAGAGTAAGTCGTGGGTTCGAGTTTGAGAATCAGTCTCTCCAAAATATTGGGGGTAAGATTGTTTACCATGACCTCTCTTAGATACCGCAAAAGTGAGAGTTTTGAGCATTGGGTATGACTTTTTTGAGACAAAATATCAGATTAAAGCTTCTTTTTACATACACACAGAGTCAAGCATAAACATCCTTGTGCCTCGGAAACTTAGAATAAAAGACCCATCCCACAAAATAAATCCAACCAATCTAAAAGATTACGTTGTGTCATGGCTAACCAAATTCAAGTTAAACAAGGACTTTAGTTACCCAACTTTGGATAACTTTTGGATTGATTCTTTTCTTTAGAACTTCTCAGTCTTGGTACAAAAAGCTATCTGACTTTGGGTCTTATATAGGACAACCCCTTAGTTTTATTGAGAGAATTCGAAGCACAATTTGTTTAGAGAAAATAAGAATCCTATTGCTGTGTGTTTTTATGATATAGAGTGATAACTTATCAATTGATTGTTATTTAACTATAATTCTAACACTCCTCGTTTCGTGTAAGCCATATGAATGGGAATTTAATTGCTTCACCATAAGACTTTTTGTGTTCATTTTTGTGATTGTAGGCCTAAGGACAAAACATGTACATTTTTTTTGTTTCTTGTGTGATTGTGTGTTCTATTTTCCTATTTCTATATCACATTAAGCCATTATATTTAATTAACTAGACTCATAGCAATCAAAACTTCCGCTATCTCAACAAATTATCAATGACACAACCTAAAAATTTGAATTATCTTAAACAAACCCCAAACACCACCCTCCAAGAAACAGCAACATTACAAACGAGAATTACAGAAATATAGAACAATTTAACATATAATACTAAAAAAGAAAGAAAAGCAAACCCAATATAATACATAAGCTGGGAAATTGAAACTCACATCAATAAGCTGACTATAAGGAACTTCCTCACCAGAGCCGACTAAAATGTCACAGTAACCGAGGCCAGAGCGAGCGAAGTTGAGCTCACACGAAGGCTCTTCCACAGTGGCATAATACTCAACTCTCGTAGCGTTCGCGTCTAACGGTGACAAAGCCATAGCCGAAGCTGCTAAAAGCCCAATACCCATTTCAAATACGCGCTTTTTTGTTGCAGAAGTTGAAGCTGTGGCTGTAGAGAGCTTTGCATTGTCTGTATTAGAAAAACAGGAACAAGAAGAAGTGGGTTTGGTGGTGGTGGTGAAGAAGGACTTTGTGGGATTGAAGGTTTGAAGGGAATGGAAGTTTGGGGTCTGAATTGTTAGAGCTGAGACTGCCATTGTTTTTTTTATGGTCTTTGTATATTGTTACACTCTTTTGGATTGCGTTAAGCTATCTGAATGAAGCTTTTGAGGGGTTGTAGAGCTTTTTGGTTTGCAAAGCGCGTTTGAGTGGGAAAATTGGATATGACATGGCCCCACTTGGGTGGAAAATGAATTTAGAAGAATAAAATAATCTTTTTATTTTTTTTAGGGTGCAAAAATGTTATAGATTAGCTGTAAGTCATTCTATTACCCAAAAAAAAAAAAAAAAGCTTTAACTTGCTACCAAAGGAATTATCACAGGGTAATCAAAAATAGCCAAGTGGCTAAGGAAAAAAAAAAGAAAAAAGAGAGAGAGAGAAGAAGAAGAAGAAGAAGTCAAGTATTTGGGAAGTCTAGCATCCAATTTAGCTAAAGCATCAGAACTTTGATTTATCAATGAATATGATCAATTGTGGTTATAGGGAAGGTTCTCATCAGGTTTATGCGACTATGAGGTGTGTGAATTTGACTAAAGATTTTGAGAACTCTTTGAGTCGATTGAGCAATCTTTCATGAACCCCCCTCCCCCCTCTTTTTCTTGACAAGCCCATATTCCCCTAAATTGATCTATCCGTATCTACTTTAATCTAATTAGCTAAAGGCTTGGTTTAGTTGACATGAACTAAAATCCCATGATCCTTGTTCTAAAGGGAGAAAAGTTTTGGTACATGCCACAACCCCATAGGAATCTTCTTTTATTTTATTATTTTTTTCTTCCTCAATTTTATTCAATTTTTTAAAAATGGATGAAAATGTCATGTCACACAATAAAACACAAGGGAACTTATAACATATGAGTGGTAGCTATAATTTGCACTAATTTAAGTTGATAATGATAAATGAAGTTAGTCAATATTTGCTTAAAGAATAGTGCTACAATTACAAGTACCTACTAAAATTTTTAATACATTTGAACCTATAAATTGATGTGTCACCAATAAAAAAGAGGTAATTTTCTTCTAAAAAAAAGAGGTAATTTATATATTCAATTATGAGGTGATTAAAGTTCACCAATCACATTCATTGTAATATTTGTTTATAAGCACTATATAGTAAAACTCACCTATAATGACTTTGCCCTCGATCCAAATACGAGGATTTAAATCATCATGGAGCAGACTTGTAGGGCCTTATTGAAAAACTTTGGGCGTATTTGTAGCTCTAACAATTGACATGGTTTGGGCCAATACTCTCTCTCTCTCAGGAAAAGAAACTGTTATTTGAGTCAGCTATTAATTAAAACATTCATATTTTATTCCAACTATTAATTTTAAAAAAAAGATTTGTAATTTGGTATTTCTGATTCATACTCATGACCCCATAGCTTGGTTGGTTAGTACCAAAAAAAAAAAAAACCTTTAAATTCACCATGGATAAAGATCACTGCTGGACATGATTAGATAGAATTGGAGAAATAATGTAACTAAAGGAACCAAAGAGTCTAGACATCGCTAATGAACAACCAATGCACCAAATTATTTGTTGGGGTTAGCTAGTAAATGTATCATACAACGCTGTGTATATTTGATCCATTCACTTTAGTTTTATTTTTTCAAAACAACCTCTTCCACTCTTCAAGGTGAGATTATAAAGATTTAACCATTAAACTCCGACTCCTTGTATCTCTCCCCTCTTCCATCGCATTTCTTGTCTTCTCTCTCGCTCTCTCTCTATTTTGCTTTTGAAAGTTTCTGTGCTGTGTTTATTTTTTTACTTTTTCTTTGTGTTTCTTAAAAGAGATTTCATTAAGGACAAGTTTGATTAAAAATGGGTCGTGTTAAACTCCAGATTAAGAGAATAGAAAACAATACAAATCGGCAAGTCACCTTCTCCAAACGAAGAAATGGACTCATTAAGAAGGCTTATGAACTCTCCATTCTTTGTGACATTGATATTGCTCTCATTATGTTCTCTCCCTCTGGTCGTCTCACTCATTTCTCTGGCAAAAGAAGGTGAGCAGTTGTGTTTTCTTTCATAATCATTATTTATATATACATAGCCTCCCATGCATGCATATTCCTTCTTTATATAAATAGAATGAAAATGTTTAGTTTTTGTACATTTACCTTTTTTAAAATTATCCACATAACATGTTCTTATTTAAAATTAGTAAATAGCATCTAATTAATATAAAATTTGACATATATATTAAAAATAACGAAAACATATTATTTAATAAAAATTGATTTTTTTTTCTTTGTAGAATCGAAGATGTGCTCACACGTTATATAAATCTGCCCGATCATGATAGAGGAGGGTATGGATTTTACTAATACTATTTTGTTTTTGTTCCTCTACGATCTTCTTTTCATATATTTGTGTTTTTCTACATCAAACCAAATTGTTAATGACCATTTCCTTTTTCTTGCAGCGTTGTTCAAAATAGAGAGGTATCGTAAAAATTTGACAAAATGTCTATAGTGTTATGGTAATATTTTGTGAAGGAATCAAGAAAAAGCCAACTTTGCAAATTATACATAGTTCTTATTAAACATCATATCCACGCAGTTTTTACTCGGCACCCTTCAGAAGATCAAGAATGAAAATGATATAGCGCTTCAACTGTCAAAGTATGTCTCTCCCTCGTCATTGTTATATGTTTGATCATTCCAATTTATTTTCTAATTTATTGATCTAATTTCAACTTGTTCAAACAGCCCTTCAGCCCAAAATTCAAATGTTGAGGTAAAATTACACACAAACATTGTCATTTCTTGTTAGACTAAATATAAATCTTGCTATATATACACACAAACATAATAACAATTTGTTGATTTGATTTTTTTTACTAACATAGGAAGCTCAAAAAGAAATTAGCAACATGCAACATCAGCTTCAGATGGCTGAGAACCAGTTAAGGTTAGGCGAATGTGACTAAAACCGAAATTAATTACATGGCTACAATGTTGAGTTGCATTCTAAGTAATTTCCTTGGTTATTGAATAAGGATTTTTGAGCCAGAGCCAATTTTAATCACATCAGGAGAGGAACTTGATTCATGTGAGAAGAACCTTTTGGAAACCTTGAGGCGTGTTAAGCAAAGAAAGGTGGAGCCTAATTATTGTTCTCTATGGTCTAAGTATGTACTAATCCATGCCAACAAGTGCCACAATAACTCATCCATTTTGTACTTAATTTGCAGGAAGATCTACTTAGAAACCATTTATCGACCTATGATCCATCTAGTGTACAGGTGAATAACTCTATATATTCTCATTTGCATAAGGTATACATATCTCCCTCACCTTTGGTGGGTTTCATATGACTAGAATTTTAGTGATTAGTTTCAGGCCATGAAATTTCAGAGTTATTGTTGCAATTTTTGACAATTGTTGAATACTTCTAGCATCAAACGCAGATATACTTCGACACCCAAGATGGGGTGCCAACTTCGTTTGAAAACGAGATTGTTACTTGGTTGCCAGAGAATGGACACAATCCAAACCAAATTTGTGGAGGATCTGAATCACCTTGTACTGCTATGCGGTAAGCAATTAGTATTTTACATTTGTTTAAGATGAACATATTATCTATAGAGAACACTACTCATCAAACTTGATAGAAATCAATTCCTATTACAAAATTTTACAATATTAGTTAATAAATTTCACATTTTTGTTTTCAATCTGTGATACTTATTTGTAATTTTTGAATTTACTTTCAGGAATCAATCCTCAACAGCAATGTATGATCAGTTGTCCCAAGCCACAAATATAAATGTGGAGCCATGTAACATGGGAGGGTGTCAAATGAGCAATCAAAGAGATGATGGGTTACCTTCTTGGCATCATTCCTATACTGCAACTGAACTCCTCTCTACATTCATGCCCCCAAATTCATTTCCTTCCACTAAGGTTCTCATTCTAATAAAAATCTTAATTATTTGAATAGTGTTTTATGCTGTTAACTAATAATTTGTGACTGGAGCTAATGACATGAAACCCAATTGGTGAAATTTTATTAAACATTCCCTAATTGATCAGTGGCTTGAGGTAACCCATTAACACCCAATGAGGGTTCTATTAACCTCTTGTGGTCCTTTATTAGAACTCTTGGTAGTGTTCTAGTGTGGGTTCATATCTCAGTAATTTTGTCTTCACCACAAAATATCAATAACATATCTTTTGTATTTGCCAGCAAGAAATTGCAGGAGCAAGCATTTCATCAATGATGTCACAGCAGCAGGTAGAGATTGCATCAAACTGCCCGCAAATGCCCTCTAGCGATGAAGATGCAAACTATGAGAGCAAGCTGTCTCAGTTTAAAGTAGAATGACCAGATGATTTTTTTTTTTTTTTTTAACTTGTGCTGATAAGTTATTTAATTGTGCAATAGAGGGGATTCGAACGAAGGCTTTTCTTATGGGATAGACTGGGCAATGCTGGTGAATCACAAAGGTTCTTAACATGCTAAAAGATGTATGTGATATTGACAATAACCCTCAAATTTATAAAGGGTTCTTTAATCTACAAGGAGAAATCTAAAGTCCACCAAAAAGAAAGGAGAAAAGCTCTCTGTTATGAAATTCTTAATTTTGAATTTTTTTATAGACTTGGATGCCAATTTAGAGACTCCATAAAACTGTGTTGATAGAAAGAAAATTCAACAAGAAATTGTAATTGATACCCTAACATAAAAGGACCTTAATTTAATTAGGAAAATATTAACCTAAAATCAAGGAAATAATAATTCTAATCCAAAATTTCAAAATTATGTTCTACATCAGACCCCTCCACACATATGTCTTGAATATTTCAACCCCTTTGCCTTATTTCCATACTTGAAATTCATCATTTTTTAGGAAATTCATCAAGTGAACTAACAAATCAACAGATTAAAATTGTGAAATAAATTATTTTAGCATGGACGTAAAATGATGTTATTAGTAGCATTTGCGTATTTAAAATTGTAAGCACGCAATAATGCAGTGATGATTTCGTCAAAATATGAGAGCTAATTATGTACTTAATTAAGCCAAAAGAAATTCCTCAAAAAAAAAAAAAAAAATTAAGCCAAAAGAAGCATATTAGTCAAACATTTCAATTGTCATGAATTGAGCATTTAATGGAGATGATGCATTATTGCATATAGGATCTGTCTCAGTTCCAGTAACACGATGTAAAATTTGTTTAAGCAACAAACAGAAGGAAAAAAAAAGAAAAAAAAAGAAAAAGGAAATAGATAATGAAACTGACTCAGTTAATTTACCCCAACAAACTGAGGCACTCAGAGTAAATCATCAAGATCCTCCAAGTTAAAGTTTTTTGCTGAGACAAGGTCATACCATTCCCTTGAGCCATCGTCCTTGTTTGATGCATTATTCATGAGTGTGCCATTTGACTCATAACCCATCACACCCTGCTCACATGACAATATAATTATGTTCAGTACTCATATGGTACCCTTATAAATTAAGGTCTTAATATAACATACAAGATGTCACTTAATATAACATTAAGTTTAAGTTTATAGATTTTGAATCAATTACATTATATTAATTTTTTAAATTCTTCATTTTTGTAATGTGGGATTTCTACTTACACATATTTATTCAACATTTACGTTTTCATGAGTCCACATATGGAACACTTGGGGATTTGTTATGAAAATTATTTCTTTTAGGATCTATTGTTTTTAGATTTTGTAAAAGATTTTCTACCTTGTACTCCAAAAACACTTATGACAAACCCACACACATAATTTATATATAATTAATGGGCGGTTGGGTCAATTAGTATCCTTATAAATTAAGGTCTTAATACAACATACAAGATGTCATTTAATTCAAAAGTTTAAGTTTATAGATTTTGAATCAATTACATTATATTAATTTTTTAAATTCTTCATTTTTGTAATGTGGGATTTCTACTTACACATGCATATTCAACATTTTCATTTTCTCTAGTCCACAATGGAACACTTGTTGTTGATGACAATTATTTCTTTCAGGATCTATTATTTTTTAGATTTTGTAAAAGATTTTCAAAAGCACTTATGACAAATCAGCACATAAAACTTTTATATAATTGATTGTGGCTGGGTCAATCTCAGTCATCTTACTTCATTAGAAATGTAAATTGGCAATTGCAAGTCCTTCGAAGATTCAAGCAGTGGAAGCACTTGACTAGGAGATCCTAGGAGTTCCTCATTTGCATCAATATCACCATTTTTGCTGTTGTTGTTGTTGCTGTAGGAGCTGGTGGCAACAGTAGTATTACTAAAGAAAGGTTCATACCCTGGGGGAGACAAAACCCTGAAATGCATAATTAAGAGAGATTGGATCAGAATGAACAAGTTGTTTATTCAGTGAGATACAAAACATATTAAAATTAATTTGTTCAATAAAACAAATTTACCCTTCAGAGGTCAAAGGTAGATTCACATTCATAGTCTGAGAGGTATTGCTATTTCCATATGTGACCTGGTTAACCTCATTAGGATTCTCGTTCAACCAAGTCATTGGTGCCAAACTATTTTGCCAGTCAAGATTATTTTTCTGTTCCAGAACATGGTAGAATTTAAATAAGAAGAGGGGGAAAATTTATATATAGAAGTATCTAATGTTGAGCAATTATTTTTTGAAAAATTAAAAATAAAAACACTACCAAATGAGGATCAAATGTCTGTGTTGGGTATTGTTGAACTTGAATCCCAAAAGGAATTTCATGCCCAAATCTCTCCTGTAATGAATTTTCAACATTGAGCTCGAAGTGGTTACTCCAAAAAAAAAAAAAAAAAAAAACATTGAGCTCGAAATAAAGTATATACTATATAGATATAAATGATATATTTAGCTTAAATGACTCTTCATTGTAGGGCCGAATCAGTTCTCTAACTCTAAAGCAATAACTAAATAGGGCCTGGGTCCTTTTTCTTTATTTATTTAGTAATTTTGCATTTTAGTATAATATTTAAATGCTTCTCTTTTTTGAGATGACAAATTTACTAATTAATTTTTTGTATTTATGTTTTTCTTAACATCTTCTTTTTAATTAATAAGATGGCTAATTCAATTGACCTAAAGGAAAAATTTATCAATTTTAATTTTGAGAAAAAAAAAAATACATTTGGAAAAGACAAAAGTAAGTTTTAATAACACACAAGAATATAGAAATATAAATAAAAAAGGGGCTAAAATACATTGTCGATCTCTAAGCTTTAGCCCACGAGGTTTGTGAAATTTAAAGCAATCGCGTTTAGTCCTTAATAAATTAAAGTGGTCGCTTTTAGTTATTATGGAATTTTTAGTTTGGCCATGTCATTTAAGGGAATCAAAGCAACTACTTTAACTTTAGCAACTAGAAGTGCTAATGGGTGAAGTTTTAGGGATCAACAATGTATTTATGCCAAAAAATGTTTGCACACTTAAGTGAGTGAAAATAATCAAATATTTGTCAAGACACTCAACCAATTAGTTCATATTATTAAATATATTAACTTTAATAATTTGTGTTTCCTTTCTCTATAATGACATGTAATATAATTGAAACAGATTCTTTAAATATTATTTCACATAATAGATATTATACATGTGTCATAATATCACTTATGACAAAATATTTTAAAATGGATAAAACTTAAATGCAACACTTTAGATGCAGTATATTGGGTTTTCTAATTAAATTCAAACATATAGTTATATTGAATTTAATTGTCCCTTGGAAAAAAAAAAAAGAAAAAAAAAACATGTTTGCTTTTCATTGATTAGTATAATTATGTGTTTGAATTTTATTAGAAACCTAATATAAAACACTTCAAGTATTATACTTAAATTTTGTTCTTTCAAAATATATTGTGCATCACCCATGACATCAACTAGTAATAATAAAATATCTTATCCATCATTTCATACGTCTTAAAAAGTGGCCCTCAAATAAATTAACAATTTCTTTAGAATATCATCACATACCATGGATATGCTGTCTAAAACTCCCAAAGGCTGATTAGGAATTATAGGAGCAATTTGATTGTTGATTATGGCTGGAGGCTACAATTTAGAAAAATTAGTAGCAATAGGTGCACATGAGGCAAAACTCTTGTTATAAACTTAAATTGAAGTGTACTTGATTAGAAGAAAAGTTTGAGTTGTTGAAAATCAATACCTGAGTCAAAGCATGAGTGTAACCTGGTGGAACATAGGTTTCTGGTGTTGTGAATGGGAGTCCAGATTGATATACAGAAGGCAAGCCAGACATGGTGAAGTTGGGTGCACCGATTTGGCCATTACCAACTGATATACCCTTTGCCTGTTCTTCTAGGTTTTTAAGTATTCTCTCACGAACCTTGGAACTGCTTGAGAATGATGATTTGTGGTTAATTAATGTTCGAAATATCACTTGGCTAAAACCTTACTTAGCTTGTTCATGATATTTATGTACATGCACATACATACATTTTTTTAACTTGAATAGTGATAAAAAGAATAATTGAATTTTTATGAACATGCATATACAACATAACTTTAACTTGAATAGTGATAAAAATAATAATGATGATGAAGAACCTGTAAGGACTAATCCAAGGATCTAGTTGCATTATAAGATTGCTAAAAGCAGGGTTTTGAGTTGCAATGTTTAGTTCATTCTGACTACAGTCGCAGGAAATAGGTGCAAGAACTTGACTACTAATCCCCACCATCTGCTTTGCCTAATCATGACCCTGTTATGTTATTGCAAGTATATAATCAGAGCAATCAGACATATCCAAAGAGCATCACTATTCCTTTTTTTTTTCTTTTTTTTTGCTGAGTGAAAAAGGAGTTTTCCGGTGTAAACTCATCAATCTCATGGCATATGACGGTGATGAGTAATAAAATATGTACCACCAGGGCCTTCTTGGGCATCACTATTCCTTTTAATTTAATTTATCTTGGTTATGTAAATAAATAAATCATACCGAAACTTTGAAATCCCCGTGTGGAGATGCCAAATTCCCAAGCAAAGTTCTCTGGTAAATTAAATAATAAAAATTAAAAATGAAACCAAAAAACCCATAAGAAATGAAAAAAAGAAAAGAAAAAAGATTTATGGGCAAGTATTGTTGTTCAGAGAAGAACGTATATAGGGAGTGAAACATACTTTTTTATTCATGACCCTTTGCAAAGAGGTTTTCAAGTTTTTCTCGCACCATAAGAGTTGAGCTAGTGAAGGATCACGTTCTGGTTCTGGCTCATAATCTCTAAAATAAATTCCAATAATACAATAATATTGTTAGAAATTGGCAAAGATAAAATCACAATTTTTAATAACAGTTCAGTGAATAGTGAGTTTCATGATAAAGTAACCTGAGATTGGCTTCGAGAATCACATGATCGATTTTGGACTTCTTAAACTTTAGCTCAGTAAGCTTTGGAGAAACATAATCGAAGTTATTAAACATCAAGATAATGATCAACACAAAGTCAATAATTTGTTCAAAGGGAAATTCAAGGACAAAAGAACTTACACTGATTCTGCAAGCAATGGATTCCATGGTGAATACAAGTGTAGAAAATGTGGCAATCCATCACAAGCAAAGGGAAATGTATTAGAATATGATAAAGTACGTATTTTATGAAATGTACTTTCAATAAGAATAGTTGAGGTTTGTGTATGTTTAAGAAAATAAATAAATTTACTCATACACACACTCAATTTGCACTGAAATGGTGACTTGAAGTTACATTTTCCAATGAAATTGTGACTTTAAGTCATTCCAATACAAGCATGTGTATGAGAAAAAAGTATTTTGTATTAAATGATACCACGTTGTTCGTATCAAAACCCAATAAATGAGAGACACGTATGTAAAAAGGGAAATGCTAACGAGTGTCCTTAGGGCATTGGTTAAGAATCCAGTTAAAGAAAGTTTTATGGGAAAAGAAAAAAAAAAAACAATTAATGTTTTGACAGCTTTTTTCATTTTCCATAAAAGTGATGTCAAAACTTTCCTAAAGACACTCGTTAGCATGACCCCATGTATCACACTTATTGAATTCTGATACTGCTGATAGCCTGACATTGTATCATTTGATACCAAACACCTTCTCGTGTGTGTATAATATGGTGTGTGTGATAAACACCACTCATAATACTAATAAAGGAAAATATTTTATGGGAAAAGAAAAAAATCAATTAATGCTTTGACAGTTTTTTTTTTTTTTTTTTTTTGCTCTCAAATAGAATTCTCCTCTAACATAATCTAAGTGAATATTGAAGCTTTCTCTTGAAAATTTGAATTTCAATACTGCTACACATCATCACGCCTAGGGTGTGCAACAATATTGACAGTTTTTTTCTATTTCACATAAAAATGATAGTATTTCTTAAAATGATTCATTAACAAATATCCTAAAGGCACTCAGACCCCAATAATAATAATTTCAGAATAATTATAAGTGAAAATTATCTCTAATTCTCTAAAAACATTAAAAAAAATTTTATTTGAAATATTTACTTATATATTTCAAATACATTATTTAGTTGAATGAACTATTATAGTATAAGAGTAATTAGAGGAAAAATAAAGTGCAATAATAATCTATAAAATTTTCTATTTTCATGAAATACATTAAATACACTTGAGTTAATGAGTTATGTATGATATAAGAGTAATTTTAAGAAACAAAAATTATGTATTAATCAAACCTGATGTTCATTATTTAAATTTATATATTTTTACCAAAAATAGAAGAAGGAAGATGAATTTTTGGAAAGTCAAGGGGGCAAAGAAATGAATATATATATATATATATATATATATATATATATATAAATATTTCTTTGAATAAGAATAGTTACCTATATGTTTTGGAAAAACATACTTTTTGATGCTCCTATGTTAATGAGTTATATATGCTCCTAAAGTTTAAATAATAAATGATTTTTTTATACAATTCTTTAAAAAATGTGAAAGGTGAAATTAAATAAATTTGCACGCAACTTGAAAGTTTCGTTAATAAAATAAAGGGGAAGGGGAGGAAAATGATAGAACCATCTATTAATTTGGTTCCACATGAGATTTGCATTGTCAGAATGACTTGCCTGTTTGGAATAGCATTTCGTTTAGCTAATTTGATTTGATTTATTTGGTTAGGTACAAATTTTTAAGGACTTATTCTTTTTTAGGTAAAATTATATTTGTATTAAGCTTATTCATTAAAACAAAATAAACCAAGGTTGTATTTGGAAACTTGGATTTGGATTTTAAATTAATAGATTTGAAATGTCTTGATTTCAAATCCATTGATTTTAGGAGACATTTTAAATTCAAGCATTTTAAAGTTCTTGGTGGATTTGGATTTCCCCGACATTTTTTTTTTACTTCTCAAACAAAGATATTTGGATTTAAATAACTCAAACCAAATCATGTCATCCAAACACACCATAAATAATCCAAGCCAACCGAAAGGGAGAGAGAAATATACTGGTTATTGATGTAATGCATTTTGCTTTCCTCATCCCTGAGGTGGCCAAGTTGGCTTAGCATCTGCTGCGTTTTCTGCATGCACATTAATAATCTCCTTAATTACAGAAACAAACAAAGAAATTTAATCAATTGTCTGACAAGAAACTAATCCTATTTATTGTTCAATGAGTTGTTTAAGTGGAAAGTCCATCTCGCACAAAAGGAAGTTTACCTCAATGTTCTTAATGTGACTGTGATAGCAATAAAATTTCCATCGGACGAATTTCATGCCAAACAATTGCAATCAGAATGGGTGATTAGTAGATTCTCAAAAAAAAAAAGAATGGGTGATTAGTAACAAAGATTATTTCAAAGGAAAATATTTCAAAAATAAATAAAAAAATATATAGAAAAAAAAAATAACGACAAAAATTATCTTTATTTAATGTTGAGTTCGGAACTGTATCCACTTGGCTCCCTTATGGGTTGAGTTTGACTTATCTTTTTTTTTTTTTGCCGTTATCTTAAAGAATATAACGGCACGTGTATCGTGAAGATAACCAATGTATAAATATTTTAGCCAACATAAGAGAATATAATTAAAAAAAAAAGTGTTTTATATAATTCCTATACAAATTTTGTATGCAATATGTTGGGAATGGCCTCATGTCGACATATTCTTGATTTCCTCTATTGATGTATCAATGTTTGTAACTCTATTTTCATTATGTTAATGCATCTCCAGTTTCATAAATGATAAAAGAACAACCATAACAATAACTATTGTTATTATGTAGTTTTTTTTTTCTTCCTTTTCTTCAAATTATTATATAGTATTTATAACAACTAAGTTTGGTAGTGAAGTAATGAAATATACAAGTCTGTTTATGTCATACCGAAATCTTTTATCTGGTGGCAGGTCAATATAACGTTGCATCACATCTTCAATCCTGTCCAATGAAAAAATAAAATAAAATAAAATTGGAGCATTTAAATAAAGGATTTTCAAAATGAAAGGGAATTTACAAAGGCAATTGGTTGATTTAAGCACCTCTTTTGGCTACAAAACTTGTTAAGGCGACCAGAGGGAGAGAAGGCTATGAGCGCGAGATCCACATCACATAGGACTGAGATTTCATGGGCCTTCCTGAAGAGACTACTTCTACGCTTAGAGAATGCTACTTGACATTTTGTAGGATTCTCTATCTTTTTCATGTCTACCTTAGGGACCATTTTACTTTTATGTGTCTGTGAGACAGAAAATAATCAAATTGGAGCTCAAATCTCAAAAGAAGATATTCACCAGATCAAGTAGAAGGAAACTAGCAGGGTGACAAAACAAAAGCCATTGCTTTATGCCTAATGCTCATTGCCTTGCATGTGTAACAAAAGTCATTTATTTATAAGCCTTTTTGAAAGTTGCGTGTATAAAGGGGACTTGGGGTCTAGTGGAAATGGCATGGGTTGGTGTTGTTATAATTGCCTAGCGTCACCAAGGAATATGTCACATGATAGCACTTTATACTGCATATTTGGATCGGGTGCAATATTTACTCGGTGTAATTTACACCTCTCTAGTCTCCACACACAAATATTTTTACTATTTTTACTTTTACTCTTTTTTCATTTTTTTATTCAAATATTGAAATTAAAATTTGTTTTTTTTAATTCTCAATGATCTTAATCCCTATACTGCTACGCAGGTCAGTTACAATAATAATTAATGGGTAATTTAGTAATGGGTCATGCTAACGAGTGTTCTTAGGGTACTGGTTAAGAATCCAATTAAAGAAAGTTTTTATAGGAAAAGAAAAAAAAAAACAATTAATATTTTGACAGCTTTTTTCATTTCCCATAAAAGTGATGTCAAAACTTTCTTTAACTGGATTCTTAACGAGTGCCCTTAGGGCACTCGTTAGCCTTTCCCTTTAGTAATTGAATGGTTGTTCTGTGATTAAGTTATTTTATGGCATATTATGATGTTTGACTAATTTTAAGTTTCAACTTGTGGGTTGTAATTGTTATTGGTGTACCCAATAAACCCCTCATTAAGCCGTCATTAAAACCTGGAACTAGAAGTAAGTTTTATTAACTTGGCAGATTTGCCTCGGGGACCTATTAAGAAAGATTCTTGATAAACTCTATAAAGTTACTTTAACCCCTTTCTCCAAAAGGGCTAAAACAAAATTGGTGAAACTGCACTTTTCGTCCCTACATTTTGGGTCAATTCTTATTTTGGTCCTAAAATTTATTTCTTTGCAAATTTCGTCCCTAAAATTTGAAAATCATTTTTAAAATCGTCCTTCCCGTCAACCAACAGACGGAACCCTCCTACGTGGCAGACAGATATCCACGTGTCAAGCCCACCTATTAAAATAATAATATATAAACCAATGTGGCAAGTCCACTCACCTTAAAACGCACATGCCCCTCACGTGAGGGACACCTCAGCTTCCCGCGCTCCCAGCCCTCCCAGACCTCCCATGTGACCCCACCTGACCCCAGCTCTCCAACTACCTCAGTCATCACACACGAAAATTCCCAAATTTCACAGAAAACCCTAAAATCCTCTCGTCGTCTTCCTCAGCCAGATCCCCAAAATCAAACCTAGAACGACACGAATAGACTGAGGGAAGCTTGAGGAGGAAGAAGAATGGAAGCTAGCTCTGCATTTGCCTTTGCATCATCGGAGGGAAGCTTGAGGAGGAGAGCACCATGCATGTGCTATTGCCCCTCCCCTCAGAAGCCTGTGCTAGTGGTTTCCTGGACAGATAACAATCTAGGGAGAAAGTTCTATGGGTGTCCCAATTACTGGGTAAGTGAAGTGTAAGTTGGGTTTGTTCATTGTGTTTTTTTGTTCATTTTGTTCACTTGGGTTTGTACATTTGGGTTTGTTGTTTGTTCATTTTGTTTTGAATTTGGGTTTAATTTTAGATTGGTAAGAAGTGCAAGTTCTTCCAATGGGTTGATGATGAGATTTGTGAGCATAGGAAGGTGCTTATCCCAGAGATAAGGTAGAGAATTCTCAGACTCCAAGTTGAGGTTTCAACATGCAAGAAGAGAGAGAAGTGTTTGACAGTGTGTTTGATATTGGCACTGTTGCTGTGTGGGATATGTCTTTGTGTGATTCTAGCTTTGGTGGGTTAGATGGGTGGGGTAGCATGTTTTGGACAATGTGGGTGTAGGTAGGGTTAGGACAGGGTTAGGACAATGTGGTGTAGATGATAATGTTGTTATCCTCTGTATCCCATTGATTTCAGTATGAATGAAATATGGAATGACAGAGTTCATTTTGTTAATTTGGTTTGTAATGTGGTGTAGATGATGATGTTGTTATCCTATGTATTCCATTGATTTCAGTATGAATGAAATATGGAATGACAGAGTTCATTTTGTTAATTTGGTTTGTAATGTGGTGTAGATGATGATGTGTTAATTATTTTACTTGATTGCAATTAGATTACAATTTACCAAATCTGTAATATTGGTAAGCTAACCATTGTTAATTTACCAAACTTGCAAAATTGATATACACAAGTTTACCAATTATGTATGTGTATTGCAATTATGTGCTGCAATTAGTTTACCAAGTTTCCAAGTTTACCAAGTTTACACAAGTTTACCAATTTTGCAATACACCAGTTATGTTTACCAAATCTGCAATGCACAACACAACAAGTTTACCAAACATACAAATACTGTTTATACACAATTTTGCATATACTGCTGTGAGGGTGAAAGGCCAAGGAGCCCATGTCCATGTATATATTGGGCTAGGGGCCCAATTCGAGGACGTTAAACAACCCGAGGATGGGTAAACACCTTAAGTGAAGAAATGAAGTCCGATTAGAGCCAACCCGGGGGTGGTCCGAGGAAGAACCCCTCCTCGGCTAGGTAAGGACGAGGACAGAGGGCATGGTCTGCCATCAAGAGCAACATTTCGGACCATTCCATAGAAGAGGATAGGTATTAAGAAGGAACAGGACAAAGAAAGGCCTTGAAATATCTAGGAGAAAGTTACTATCATCGCATTGAATACTTTGCAGCTGACTGAACTGTGCTTTTCAGCCTTACAACCACTCCCAAAGACTTTAAGGGGGGACTGATGGGACAAATATCAGCACTATTAGTCTAAATCTACAGGTGGACGGTAAAAAAGGAGAGAGGATAGTATAAAATAGAGGAGAAACCCTGATAAAAGGGGAGGAGGAAAAGAAAAGGGAGACAGGGAGTGACCAGAGCAACTAAGAAACGACTCCTGTAACAAAGCTTTAAGATGCTATGTTTAAGAATCAGTCTCCTCGGACGAATCCGAGGATGATTTCCTTAGTAAACATCTGTTATCTCTCTCTCTCTTTGTCATCAAAATCTATTGGTTGATTATCCGATTTACTAAAGCCCAGTTTTCCAACCTGTTCTCTACAAATTTATTGTATTGGGCTCATTGGGCCAACATCTCATACGTTTTGGGCTTGGACTGTAAATCGAGACCCTACAATTGCAATTCACAATTCACAATTTTGCAAATTCTACAATACACAAATCTGCATTTTGCAGTTCACAATACACAATTCTACATATACTGTAATTCACAATTCTGCAAATTTTACAATTCACAATTCACAATTAACATATACTGCAGCTCACAATTTTGCATTACACAAATTTGCAATTCACAATTTTGCAATTCACAATTCATAATTAACATAAATCTGCAGTTCACAAATACTGCAATTCACAAATCACAAATATGCAATACACAAATCTGCATCACACAATTCTGCAAATCACAAATTTGCATTAATAAGTCATTCATATATGTGCAATACCAACATAGGCCAATTACACATGTCTACCATAATTCAAGCAGTGACTTTAAACCTAAGTAAACCAAAAAATAGGCTATGTTTGCCATGTTTCAAGCAGCGAATTTAAACCAAAGTAAACCCACATATAGGCAATGTCTGCCAATTACAAAAATATCAAATTAAACCTAAAAATAGGCAATGTTTGCCAATTACAAAAAATAGGCCATGTCCACTAGTCTATCCTCTTGGACCATGCACAGATGCCTGGTTGTCAGCAACCCTTAGTGCCTCCTTGTATCTTGATGCATTTCTTGAGGTAGTCGGAGTTTCATTTGTCACAGTCCCCCTCCTTCTCTTCCTTGGATTGGTGCTGGTTAGATTGCTGCTTGCAGGGTTGTTGCTTGTAGTGTGGTTGCTGGTTGCTGGTTGCAGGGTGGCTGATTGATGCCTGTTGGTTTGCCTGTCTTGTGCCTTGCTGGCTGCTTCTAGGTTGCAACTTTGATGTTTGTCATTGCAATAGACTGTAAAATAATTGATATTTTGTTATTGCAATGTTATATTTGCTGCAATAAGCTATCTCTTTGAAATTTCTTATGTAATATATCACAAAATAATTGACATCAAGTTATTACAATGGTTTTTTCAATTTAAGTTATTGCAAAGAAATTTGATTTCTTCAATTTAAGTTATTGTAAAAAATTTTCTAAATTCAATTTAGTATTGAAGCCTCTATTGCAACTGAAAATTATAAATTATTGCAAATAATTATTATTAATATAATAATTTATTACTTTTAAATTACTATTGTAATGACTTTTAATTTTTAGATATGATATTATGTCTAATATCACTATACTAATTTTGTTGTATTAATACTTATTTTGGTGTAGTGAGACCATTGTTGAGTTCAGTATATGTAACCTACACAGTTTCTACCATAAGATACATCTAGATGCATACATATTTTCCTCACAAAAAAAAAAAAAAAAAAAATGCATACACATGAAATATTGTTTTTCACTTACATTGCTTTATTTAAAATTGTTCTATCAAATTTCCTATGAATTTATCTGTAAGGACACGATTTGGAACGACCCAAGAACGATACTGGGTTCGCACGTAAATAGGCCCTAACAATATCATTTATAGAGCGTGGGTTTGAAAGGCTAGGCCTTGATCACGAGTCGGTGGTTTTCCGGGGTGTTCATACATAAATAAAATGTGTACATACATAAATAAATCGTGTACGCTCTGGGAGCCTTTCTCCTAGAGGTGGGCTGGGAGGCTCTGGTTTTGGCCATTTTTCCCAGCCTCTTCTATGGATTGCTTACTTCTCCTTTTATACTAGCTTGTGTTCCTTATCCTTCGTCCACGTGTAGGGTCGACTTTTTAGGACTGATACTTGTCCCATCAGCCCATACTCAAAGTCGTTGGAGGTGGTTGTAAAAGCTGGGGAGTATGGCTCTGTCAGGTGCAGAGTATTGAATGGCAGTAAGGGCAGCTTTCCCTGGTCGTTGCACTTTCCAGCGTACCCTTTTCTATTAACTTAGATATTTTAGATTTTGTTCCAGCTGTTCTTGTACCATTTTTACCCTTTCTTTTGGTGAGACCTTGGCCATGCCGAGGACTGAATCGTCCTCGGCTGTGTCCCAAGGCTACTTCGTACTTATACTACCGAGCCTGGGCTATAACCTTCCTCGGCTCGGGCCTTGGGCCCCAACGAATGAATGGGCCAGGGCCACAATTTATTGGACCCCACATTATCTATAAAAAGAAATTGTGTGGAATTTAAATAGTAAATACTATTACATCATATCCCTTGTGAAAATAAAGCATTGTTCTTCCTATAACTTAATTTGGATGCTGCATTTTTTTTAGAGTGGATATGAAATCCCTGCGTGGAGATGACAAATTCCCAAGCAAAGTTCCCTCGTAAATTAAATAATAAAAATTAAAAATGAAACCAAAAAACCTGTAAGAAATGAAAAAAAGAAAGAGAAAAAGAGAAAAGATTTATGGGCAAGTGTTGCAGTTCAAAGAAGAACGTATATAGGGAGTGAAACATACTTTTTTATTCATGACCCTTTGCAAAGAGGTTTTAAAGTTTTTCTCGCACCATAAGAGTTGAGCTAGTGAAGGATCACGTTCTGGTTCTGGCTCATAATCTCTAAAATAAATTCCAATAATGCAATAATATTGTTAGAAATTGGAAAAGATAGAATCACCAATTTATAATAACAGTTCACTGAATAGTAAGTTTCATGATAAAGTAACCTGATATTGGCTTCGAAAATCTCATATTCGATTTTGGACTTCTTAAACTTTAGCTCAATAAGCTTTAGAGAAACATAATCAATGTTATTAAACTTCGAGATAATGATCAACACAAAGTCAATAATTTGTTCAAAGGGAAATTCAAGGACAAAAGAACTTACACTGATTCTGCAAGCAATGGATTCCATGATGAATACAAGTGTAGAAAATGTGGCAATCCATCATAAGCAAAGGGAAATGTATTAGAATATGATAAAGTACGTATTTTATGAAATGTACTTTCTCAAAAAAAAGAAAAAAAAGAATAGTTGATAAGTGTGTATGTTTAAGAAAAAAATAAATTTACTCACACACACACTCAATCATGACTTGAAGTCAAATTTTCTAATGAAATTGTGATTTTGAGTAATTTCGAGTAATTTCAATACAATTTAAGTATGTGTGAGAGTGTGTATAATATGGTGTGTGTAATAAACACCACACATATAATACTAATAAGAGAAAAATATTTATGGGAAAAGAAAAAAAATAATTAACATTTTGACAGTATTTTTTTTTTTTTATACAAGATAGAAATTTTACTCTAACCTAATTTAAGTGTATATGTGTGTGAAACTTTTTTCCTGGAGACTCGAACTCGGGCCCTTAAATACTCTAAAGACACTCATTAATCAGACCCTAATAATAATAATTTTAGTTTTTTATTTGTTAAAGTGAGTGAATACTTGCTTACAATGAGTAGAACATTTATTGATTTTTAATGTGTGAATATCGGAACTCAAGGTTACGATAAAACTAATAGATACAGCCTGTTTTTTTTTGACCATGCAAAGATAAAAATAAAAATAAAATGCTCATAAGGTGGCTTCAAGATAAAATGGTGAACTATCGAGGCCAGCACTCTAAGCGCCTCATAAATATAAAGAATGAAATAAATGCTCTCTTAATGAGCTTTTTCTATTAGAGAGTTAGGTCAGCACCGAAGGCAAAAAATTTCTTTAGGGGGCCAAATTAAATATATATAAAAAATTAAATTCAAAAAATATATTTGTACCAAGATATAATATATATTATTTTCTTTTATATATATATATATATATATATATATATATATATATATATATATATATATATATATAAACAAAGTATTACATTAAGAATATGTATAACATCAATAAAAATTACAGAACTTTTAACACCTAACCACGAAATTCACATTTATGGTTTCTTCTAAAAGTAAAAAAAGAAAGTTTGTATCTCTAATTCTCTAAAAAAATTAAAAAAATAAATAGAGAAGATTGATGTCTCCTAAATATTATTTAGTTCAATGAGCTTTTTTTTTTTTTTTTTTTTGAGATAATATATATATATATATATATCTCAAAAAAAACTTTTAGGATGTCTCCTAAAAATTTATGTAAGTAAATTTTGTTTTCTTAGAGAGTTTCAATTTATGGTGTCCGCTCTTGATGATAGCTATTTATTATCAGACCAAGACACCAATTGATTTTTAATGTAAGCAGGAATTGAATCACAGATCTTTTATTCAACAATTAGTTGTGTAACAAACTTTACCAATTGAGTAATTAGAGTAAACTAAGTATATGATTCTCAAAAAGAGTAAACTAAGTATATTAATAGTTAATAAACATTTTTATTTTAATGAAATACATTAAATACACTTTGAATTAATGATTTATGTATGATATTATATTAATTTTAGGATTAGCTTTTCGTTTAGCTTATTAATTTGATTTGATTTATTTGGTTAGGTACAAATTTTTAAAGACTTGTTCCTTTTTAGGTAAAATTATATATTTGTATTAAGCTTATTCATTAAAACAAAATAAACTAGAGAATATATATACGCTAATCGAAAGGGAGAGAGAAATATACTAGTTATTGACGTAATGCATTTTGCTTTCCTCATCCTTGAGGGCATCTTCAGCAGTTTCTTCAAATTTTTGTACTGTTTGGAGAATGAACAGTGACATTTAACTTTTACCTACTCATTTTTTCAAATACACTTTCTAACAGATTCTCTATCCCATTCTCTATCTCATTTAAATATTATTATTTCTTCATTCATTATTTATTCTTTTTTTAATCATCATTTGTTCTTTTTTTAACAACTATATTTTTTAATGAGAAATGTTATGTTCACAACATTTTACCAAATACTTTCACAACAAAATTTATGTGGAAAATTGTTACTAGTTCTAATTTGAACTCACTACTTAATTTATTTTTTTACTCGCCAATATTAACTAATAACAATCTGTTACTTAAAATTTATTGTGAAAATATTGTGGTATTATTTTTTAATTAGGATTTTTTATTTTTTATATTGTTTTTCTTTCTTTTATTTCATTTTCATCCATACACGTTTCATTTCTTTTTTTCTTTTTTCTTTTTCTTGTTTTTCTCCTCCACACAAGTGTCCACTATCTCTATCCCCTTTCTTTTATTTTCTTTTTCACCTCAAGAACATTCTAGTAACCTCAACATCTACTTCACATCAAAGGAGAGAGAGAGAGAGAGAGAGAGAGAGAGGTCGTCGTCCCACCGCCGGTGGAGATCGAGGTCGCCGAAAGGACAAAGCCGGTGGAGATTGGTGTTCACCATGCAGCACTACCACGTTTGCCGCCCCACCGCTGCTCGTCCTCCTCCCCACCACCAGGCTGGGTCAAATTGGTTTTTTTTTTTTTTTTTTTTTTTTTTTTTTTCCATATTTGTTTGTTTTGATTCAACTTTATTTTAAGAATTGGATTTTGTTTTGTGTTTGGATTATGTGAGAAATGGGGTCAGATCGACTTGTTCTTGTTTTTTTTTTTTTTTTTTTTTTTTTTTTCTTTCATATTTGCTTGTTCTGATTCAACTTTATTTTAAGAATTGGATTTTGTTTTGTGTTTGGATTATGTGAGAAACGGAGAGAATGAGAGAAAAAAAGAAATTCGGAGGAGAGAGAAAGAATTGATATAATAGTAGCTGGTATAATTTTTTAAACAGAAAAATTGATTTGGAGTTGCTATAGTGTTCTCTAGATTTAGAGAAGTACTGTAGCAACTTCAAAAAAATTTAGAAAAGTTTTGTGTATACCGAACCGGTTGGAGTGTGAATAGTAGCATAGATTCTCCAAAAAACCCCGATACAGCATCTGTTGGAGATGCTCTGAGTTGGCCAAGTTGACTTAGCTTCTCCAGCGTTTTCTGCGTGCACATTAATAATCTTCTTAATTAGAGAAACAAACCAAGCAAGCAAACAAAGAGATTTAATCAATGTCTGACAAGAAACTAATCCTATTTAATGTTCAATGAGTTGTACAAGTGGAAAGTCCATCTAGCCCAAAAAGGAAGTTTACCTCAATTTATTTATTTATTTATTTTTTTTATATACAAGATATAATTTCTACTCTAACCTAATCTAAGTGTATATGTGTGTGGAACTTCTTTCTAGAGACTTGATAGACTGTGATAACAATAAAATTTCCATCGAACGAGTTTCATGGCAAACAATTGCAATCAGAAAGGGTGATTAGTAACAAAGATAATTTCAAAGGAAAATATTTCAAAAATAAATAAAAAATATAAATAATAATAATAATAACGACAAAAGATATTTTTATTTAATATTAATATGGAGTTCGGGATTTGATCCACTTGGATCAATCACATCAGCTCTTCTAAAAGATTCTATTTATTTTACACAAAAAACCTACTTTTTCTATTTTACACCATCATTTTTACAAAAGACCCACATCAGTCCATCTATTATACACTATATTTTATATAAATAATATTTTTAAGTGTTGAAGAGAGAGAGAGAGAGTCAGAGGAAGAGAAAATGTGAGGGGAGAGAAATAATACTAAAATAATGTAGCACTTGTGCATTTATGTACAATTTTACACCCACTGATGTGAGTATTTTTTTGGTCAAAATGTGCAGGGCCGGCTCAAGATAGTTTGAAGCCTAAGGCGGAAATTTTAAAGGGGCCTTTTACATTTAAATACCACTTAAATAATATTTAGTTTTTTTATTATTTATATTTTTTATTTCAAATCTATTATTAATTCATACTTATTAATATGACTAATTCACCCAAAGTGAGCTAATAATACTTACCATATAGGTTTTATAAACTAGCATATCACCAATTCAAAAAAAGTTATTCAAACATTCATTTATTATACTGTTTAAGTGACACTGATAATATTATTGTCACATCAGTTTATATGTTTTTTGTTGTAAAATTTGTATTAACTTTAGCATTTTTCATTCACTTAATGCAGATTAGGTTGCATTTCTATTAATTCATATATATATATATATATTTTGGAGAAAATGTTAAACTTACTATAAATTTTATTACAAAAGTTTACAAATTGACGTGGCAATAAAGTGACACTTCAACAAAAGAATAAATGAGTATTGAATTACTTTATGTGATTAGTGACATATCAATTTATAAGACTTATGTAATACACTACCATAACTCTAATATTTTAGGCCTTAAGAAAAAAAGGTACACCTAACTCACATTTTTTCTTAAAAAAAAAAAAAAAAAAAAAAACTTACTGCCCCCATATTTAATTTGGGGGCCTTTCTATGTTAGGGGGCCTTAGGCCATGGCCTAGGCCTAGGGCCAGCCCTGAAAATGTGTAAAATAAGCTATTTTTTTGTATTTTGCAAGATTTTGTAAGAGCTGATGTAGTTACTTATGGGAGAAATTTGACTTATCATTAAATAATATAATGGCATGTGTATTGTGAAGGTAACTAGTGTATAGATATTTTAGTCAAACATAAAAGAATACATTAAAAAAAATACTAGTATTTTATATAATTCTTATCCAAATTTTGTATGCAATATGTCGGGAATGGCCTCGTGTCGACATATCCTTGATTTCCTTTGTTGATGTATCAGTGTTTGTAACTCTATTTTTGTTATGTTAATGCATCTCCAATTTCATAAATGATAAAAGAACAACCATAAGGTCCATATATAACAATAACTGTTGTTATTAAATATTTTTTTTTTCTTTCTTCAAACTATTATATAGTATTTATAACAACTAAGTTTGGTAGTGAAATTGCATTAAAAAAAAAGTTTGGTAGTGAAATAATGAAACATACAAGTCTTTATGTCATACCGAAATCTCTTATCTTCAAATGAAGTAAATAAATAAATAAACAAAATGGAGCATTTAAATAAAGGATTTTTAAAATGAAAGGGCATTTATAAAGGCAATTGGTTGAATTAAGCATATCTTTTGGCTACAAAACTTGCTAAGTTGACTAGAAGGAGAGAAGGTTATGAACGCGAGATCCACATAACATAGGACTGAGTATTCTTGAACAGACTGCTTCTACACTTAGAGAATATCACTTGACATTCCGTAGGATTATCTATCTTTTTCATGTGTAACTTAAGGCCTATTACTTTTATGTGTGTTTGTGAGATAGAAAATAATCAAATTGGAGCTTAAAACTGAAAAGAAATATTCATCAGATCAAGAAGGAGATTAGCAGGGTGGCGAAACAAAAGCCATTGGTTTATGCCTTGCGTGTGTAACAAAAGGAAGGGTCATTTATTTATAAGCCTTTTTGAAAGTTTTTTGTATAAAGGAGACTTGGGGTCTAGTGGAAATGGCATGGGTTGGTCATTGGTGTTGTTACAATTGCCTAGGGTCAGCTAGGAAGATGTAACATGATAGCACTCTATACTGCAGATTTGGATTGGGTGTGATACCTACTCAGTGCAATTTACACCTTTCCAGTCTCCACACACAAATATTTTTAGTTTTACTCTTTTTTATTATTTATTTATTTAAAGATTTAGATTGAAAGTTTTTTTTTTTAACTCTCAATCTTAACCTTTGATGTCAGTGATCTCAGTCCCTATACTTCTGTCAATTACAAATAATAATTAATGGGTAATTTAGTAATTGAATGTTTGTTCTGTGATTAACTTATTTTATGGTATATCATGATGTTTAATGGCGGCTATAGGAATTTTATTCAGAGGGTTCATTAAGAAATATAAGTTAAAACAAAATTTAATTAAAATAAAACTTGACTAGATCGAGTGACCAAAAAAAAAAAAAAAAGCAAATGCATAAAGTTTTACAATTTTTTTTACGAGTTTTCATATTTTGAATTATTACAAACCCTCTGTATTTCCTAAAAATTAAATTATATAAAGTTATATAATGTTTGTACTATACATGCACACATTCGCATACATCACAATTCACACAAAAAAAAATTATTAAAAAAAAATGTTCATAATCAATATTAAACACACACACATATAATAAAAATTTATAATAAAATAGACACTTCCAACTCACAAATATTCACTCTTTATTCTTAGAGTTGAAGATACCAAGATAGTTAGATAATTAACTGAGATAAGATGAGATTCATGAGAAAGAAATCTATATGATCTGTGTTGCTGTTTGGTTTTAGGATGGGCTGATTTGTATTGTTTTAGTTTTGGACTGGGTTGACCTGTGTTATTGTTTAGTTTTGAGTTGGACTTATCTGTGATTAGAGTGTGCAAAATTTAAGTCAGAATGTTCAAAAATATTTTTTAAAGTAAAGGAAGCTAATAAAAAATATTTTTTTTTATATATAATATTTTTATTTTCAAGTCAGGGGTTGAACAACCCTTAATGCCGCCCTTGATGATGTTTGACTAGTTTCAACTTTCAACATTGAGAGTTTAGTCCACCGCCTTCCTTAGTTCCTTGATCTTGTTTTTTATTTTTATTTTTTTAAGTGTAGTTCCTTGATCTTTATGGCTTGTTTGGAAGTTTAGAGAGGGAGGAGAGTAGATGGTAGTAGATGAGAGGAGAGCAGTGGAGAGGAGAGTAGAATGGAATGGTTATCCTCCACCTTATTTGGATGTTTTTAAAATTAGTAAGGGGGAATGGAGTAATTAGCCCTTCCTCTTGTTTGGATGTTTTAAAAATTAGGATGGAAATGAGAGGAAATGATTTAAATAGACAAATTTACCCTTATTTGAAAATGGACTTGCAACATTGGTCTATGATTAATTTGTTAGATTAAATAATTATTTAATTAACATTTTCATTCCATTAAATACCACTAATAAAAGTATAAAACTATCCCTCAAAAAAAAAAAAATATATATATATATATATATAACTACTATTAACTATTATAAAATAATTTTTATTACCTCAAAAAAAAATTATAATAAAAATTAAATTAAATTTTCTTTATTGTATATACCTGTGTTGTGTTGAAGAAGAAAGAGTTTAACCAAAAAAAAAAAAAAAAAAAAAAAAAAAAAGAAGAAAGAAAGAGGTTTTCCTAGCGAAAGCGAACCCCAAGGAGAACTCGTTGGAACGAGCCACCGTCGTGTCGGAGCACGGTGAGTACTCGCCGTTGTTGTTGCTCGCTGTGTCGACGGAGACCAGAAAGTTGGAGTAACGCACTCTCGTGGGTGCTGCGGGATCGAAGCTCGAGAAAGCTCTCGGAGACCAGTTCCCTGAAGGTGAACGCTACTTTGGTCTCGAAAATTTCGGCAACACTTGCTATTGCAATAGCATTTTGTAGGTTCAATCTGAATTGTTTTGCTTCTTTTTTTTATTTAATTTTTGTTTTTTTTTGTTTTTTGTTTTTGGTTTTTTTTGTTTTTTTTTTTTTTCGTTTTGATTTTGTGGTTAGGGTTTCAATTTCTAATGGAATTTGTATTTCATCGTGAGCTTGAATTTTTCTTGTTGGGTTGCCTTATTTGCAAAGTCAGTAACAAAGGTAAATAGTGAGATTCAATTTTTTTTTTTCATTCACCTCAAATTTTCTCAGGAAAAAAACAAAGATTATTTATATAATTTGTTTATAATTTTGTTAATTTAGAAAGGGTAAATTAGGGAATTCATTTGGTTAATAATTCATCTATTCTACTCTCCCTCCAAATCTCTCCAATTTGGGGAAATTAAAAATGAGGGGTTAGAGGTAGTTGAACCCCTCCAAACTCCTCCAAATCCCTCCCCCTCATTTCTTAAAAAACTTTCAAATAAGGTAATTGAATTACTCTCCCTCCTTTTACTCTACTCCCCCTCCTTTTTTTAACTCCCAAACAGGCCATTAATCTTATACATATGATTTGGGTAATCTGAACCTCTAGAACTAAGTTGATTTTTCAATAGAAATACTCTTTAATCTCTCACGTTGTCAAGGACATTATCCACTAAGCTACTAAAATTTTTCTAGTATTATTATTACTGAAACAACACTCAATACTCAAACCCAAAAAAGCAAAAAAAAATTGGATCTCTTTCCCAATAGGTATGGTTAAATTCAATACAGAGAGAGTTCTGAGGCAGACTTTGACGTGTTTGGTGGAGTGGGTCTTACACTCTTACTCAAGATCACTTTGGTAATTAGTTAGTAGGATTTGCATTACTTTGTAAATTAGTAGTTGTTGTATTATGGGCTATTAATTAGGGATAATTTGTCTTTAGCCTGGGATGCTATCATCGTAACATTACTCTTGAAATTGATTCCTTACTCGTTTTTACATTTCTAATTACTGATTGAAAACCCCTTTTTTGATAATTGGAACCGTAGGAATTTTTTGCTAAATTGGAAGAATTGTAGGGGGAAAAACCGTAGCATTGCCCAAGAATAACAGCACCCATTGGCTTGTAATAATAGCCGTTCGATGAGTCTGATTAAACCAACCCGAACCTGATTCACAAATTTGGGGATTCCCGCCAAAACTAACTGAATCAAAGAAAAAAAATTTTCAAGAACCTTCTTAACAACCCACGCAACCGTCATCCTTCCCCAGTCCCCGCACCACGCGCCTCTCCACGCGCGCGTGATGCTCCCGTAACCAATTCCGGTACACTCCGTACTACTCCCCCAACTAAGATTCACATATAAATATCTAAATTCCTTCATTCCCTTTCATTTCACAGTTTTTCACTCATTTCTCACTCTCTTGCTCCAGTGAATACTCTCTCTCTCTCTCTCTCCCCCATGGCGACCTCTCTGCGATTTGCAGTGATTCTCATAGCGATCTTGATCCTCACATTCCTCACTTTTCCGAGCGCCGCCGCCATTGATGGCCTAGAGCAAATCGTAACTCCTTCATTACCTTCAACTTTACCACCACCACCACTACCACAACAACCACAACCACAACCACTATCACCACCAACAACAAGTGGTAACCAAGAACTCCAAGACCACTCGTTTTTCTCACACACAACTCTCCTCCCTCCGATTCTATCTCACCTTGGCTTCCACGAGCTCGCTATCGCCGCGCCATCTCTCGCCGACTCAACCGCCTCCACGGCCTGGACCGGTCCTTCGACTCTCTTCGCTCCCTCCGATTCCTCTCTCCGCTCTTGCGTTTCTTGCTCCATCCCTAACCTCCTTCGCGAACACCTCGTTCCTGGACTCTTCACCATCGACTATCTCCGAAAGCTCGCTTTCGGTACCAAGATCGAGACCTTGAGTCCCGGCCGTTGCATCACCGTCACTGCCGAGAGATCTAGCAAGATCTCGAACTTCTCCGCCGCCGGCGGAGCGGACAAGGTTTTCATCGGAGGCGTGGAGATCACTCATCCTGATCTCTTCAACAACGGCCTCGTCGTTGTTCATGGACTCCAAGGCTTCGTCTCTCCGCTCTCGCCGTACTCTTGTGACGTCGAGAGAATGACATCATTGTCGTTCCCGTTTCATTCTGATCGTATGCACCAGAATCAGCCATTGGTTCAACCTGTGATCAGTATCATGCGCTTGATGCTGCGTGACGCTATGCTTAGGCTCCGAAACAACGGGTTTAGCATCTTGGCGCTTGCTATGAGGGTCAAGTACAATGACCTCGTCGGGCTCAACAACATGACGGTTTTCGCCATTGATGACGTGTCGATCTTCTCTGGCTCGCATGCGTACACCAGTAACGTACGTTTCCACATCGTGCCGAATCATTTCTTGACGTTCTCGGACCTTGAGAAGCTTCCTCTTGGAACGCCGTTGCCGACGCTCGAGCGAGGTCAGTCTCTGTTGATCACCACCGCCGGTGGAGGAGGTTTTTCTGCGGCGCCGTTGAGGATCAACTATGTGAGGATTAAGGTTCCCGACGTGATGCGCAACCTCAAGATCGTGGTGCACAGCTTGTACTTGCCGTTCCCGCACCTTCATCCAATGGCTGCTGCGTATGATGAGATCCTCGGAGGAGGACATTACGGTGCGGATCAAGTGGTCTCAGATCGGACGGTGAATGGAGTTTGCGCTGAAGCCCCTCCACCACAAGTCAAGAGTACGGTCGAGATCGAAGATCACCATGGCTTGTGATAGACTGTTTTCCTCAAGGTGAGCTTCTTTTTAATGGATGACGTGTCTCTGTGAACTGAGAGTTTTTTTTCGAATGTTCTTTATGTACGTACTGGTTTTAGACTATTCTCAATTCTGCTTGATATGTGTTTTCATCGAATTGGTACGGTTGTGTACTGATAATAAGGTCTGGGAGCCTAGCTACTCTGCTAGCGTATGATTTGATATGATGATCATGTTCCTGTCACTTTGTCACTGCTTAAAGCTATGTTTTCTTGCTTAATTGTTTGGACATGGACGCCAAGTTCATGATGCTTTGGGGGTGCATGGCTTTATTCCTGAATTGAATTGTATATCATCCAAGATATGCTTTATCCCTAAATTGAATTGTGAATCCTATGGTCTAAGCTTTTTTTTTTCCTGACCAATGCTAGGAAAGGAAAGCATCATAATTTTTTTTAATAATTTATTAGGATGACAAGTTATAATTAGAGTAATGTGATTTTTTTCATTAGTTATATACCAATTTAATCATATACTAATCAGAACATATACAATTCACAATTTCCAATTGAAATTTAACAGTTTTTAGAGTGCCAAAAAAGTGAGAAGCTATACATAATCCTTCTGCTTTCGCTTTGAAGTGAGACTGTTTTATATTAGTCTAGTAAAAAAAAAAAAAAAAAAAAAACATTGGGCGGGCCCTGGTTGGACATTTTTATTGATGGGTTTAGCTGTTGAGTGTGGGCTTTTTCAGTCCAGACTGAGATTGAGCTTATTGTAAAATAAGTATAATTGGTCTTCAAAACGAAGGCCCAAAAAAGGTAATTGGTGAGACTAAAGTCAACAGTACTGCCCGCAACTAAATCCAAGTATCCAACTTGGTCTACGGTTTGTAATTGTGATGCTCATCAGGTCATTCTTTGTTTTAGGTGGACAGTAGACTATCGCTTTTGTCTAGTATGTAATTTTAATTGTGACAATGTATTTATGTTATTGATAGTACTTTATTTACTGAAGTATTATTTTTTTAAAATCATAGCGACATAGGCTCCAAAAAGCCTAGCTATTTCTTCCAAGGAATATGTACATAATTGAAGAAAAATTGAGAGAGAGAGAGAGAGAGAGAGAGAGAGACTGCACGTATTATATTAGGATCTACATGATAAAACATGGTACATTAATGAATCCCTAAATTTGTCAATTTAATAATCCTCTGCTCTGGCCACAGCCCATGATGAATGTAGGCAATTTTCCCACCTTTTCTACCCCTGCTTCAAAGGCCACTCCCATGCCCAAGTAGAAATGAGGCTCTAAATGACAATGAAAAGCCCAAACGCCTGGGTTGTCAGCCTGGAACCTCAAAGCGGTCCATCCAAAGGGAAAAACAGGCACTGTGTTCTTCATCACTGGATTCACCAAATTGAATTTCTTTGTGTCCTCTTTGAGGTCGAACTTGCCAATTCCATTACCCAGGACCCAAAAATCGTGCCCGTGGAGATGCCATGGATGTGTCTCACTATGGCTCATCTTCATGGTGTTTGCATTTTGCATTATAACATCTACTGTTGTATTGAACTTTAGCCTATAAATAGCAGTGCTAGAAGTAGCATTTTTGTTCTTTGCGACGTTGTTAATATCATAATTCAAAGAGTCATACGTATCAGGTGGCGGGGTTTGATCCATCACATTTGGTAAGTTATATTTGAGTGCGATGAGGAAAGGGGTGTCGGGAGTGTCGAGAGAGACATTGTTTACGGCCCAACGGGTATAGCCATTGATGGTGTTTTGTGTGGTGAGAAACACAAGCGTTCTATCTGAGGTTGGGGGAGGGGTGTGGATGTAACCT
This sequence comes from Quercus tomentella, assembly GCA_028535165.1. NCBI lineage: Eukaryota > Viridiplantae > Streptophyta > Magnoliopsida > Fagales > Fagaceae > Quercus > Quercus tomentella. The sequence continues at coordinate 3,570,033 of JAPQVY010000001.1, forward strand.
TGGCGAGCCTTAAGAGCTTGACTTTGAGCAAACTGGTCTGCCGTATCATTCCAAACAGGACCAGCTGGTGGAACTGTTGGAGGTGATTGCTGTGGTTCATTTGGCTCGTAATTGAAAATGGCTAAGCCAGGCGGGGTATTAGGGTGCCGGCTGATCACATTTGTTGTAGCCCAATAATTTCTTGATGGGTCTCGATCAGCTTTTACAATGACAGAGTATGTCTCTCCAGAGTATATATATAGTTTGTCTACTTCAAATGGCTCAACATTGTACCCGTCTGCTTCAACCACAGTCATTTTATGGCCCTATAAGTAGAAAAATACACGTTATATTAAAGCTCAATTGTTTCAAGTTAAGAAATATTTGAAGTAATACCTCATGTGTACTAATAACAGTTTAAGATTTTTTGTGGTGGGGTCCAAGAAAATTACCTCAATTTGGAAACTAAGGGCTGATAGAGCAGTCAAGCTGGCAATCCTTAGTCGATATGTTTTTCCAGGGATTACAGAGATTACATAAGGAGAGCATTCTGGATTTGTTGTATTACAAATGTTGGTTGGCAGGGTCACACTAGAGCAATTGAATTTTCCTTTTCCTTGAATCAGAAGTGACTGAAAATTGGTCAAAGGGGGTAACCATTAGACAAAGCAAGAGCAATTTTAGTTTGTAATTAATTTTGTTATGCTAGGCGTATTTTTTCTTTATTTACCTGAGGTTCCCCAACCCACATATAGGGAATGGAGGTCAATCCAGTGGCTTGTGCAGAAGTGCTTTGATGGTACCAATCATTAAGGAGGATGCTCTGGTCAAAATCATAGGCAAAGGGTTCTTCAACTCCATCAGGAAGTGATACCTGGATTGATCCATATAACCCAGCTGTTCTTTGCATTCCATAATGTGCGTGGTACACGTAAGTCCCAGGCTACACACACACACACACACACACAAGGGTTTAAGAGCAAACTGTCTAACACGAATGAGAAAGTGTTGCATTAATCAAACATACAATGGAAAAAGAGCTTGTTGCACAGGTTTTAGGTCTCCAATACTTACCCTATCAGCCTTGAACTCATAAGTGACTGTGTCTCCAGGCCCTATTGGACATTGAGTCACCCATGCTGTTCCATCGCTCCAAGGTGTTCCTCTCTGTGATGAATTGCACAAATGAGAGTTTAATAATATTGATACAAAGTTTACCTAGAAAAAAATGTTTATCATTCAAAAGATGGTTCAGTTAGGAAAATGGAAAATGTAAATCTACCTGTCGGATTCCATGCCAATGAATTGCAAAGCTTTCTGTTATTAACTTGTTCTTGACATTAACAATGACCATATCACCTTGCTGGGCCAAAATCGTAGGTCCTGGACTTAATCCATTGATGGTTATAACCTGCTTCCTAAAGCAATCAGGGGACTTGTACTCATATTTCACCTCCCAATTGTATTCCCTAATTTTGGCCTCAGTAATTGGAACATGTATCAAAGTGGTGAAAAAATACAAGGCTAGCAACTTCAACATGATTGTTCTGTATTGCAAAAGCCCTACCAGATCTTGAAGGTTTAATTTTATGTGATAGCTCAATTAGTTGAGTGAATTTGTTTTCCAGGATTGGTTCAGAATGAAACCTAACAATTTTTTTATGTTTGCCAGCTAAATCCAATGTCTTTGTTTGCCAACAGAATGCCGCAAAATCTTAAAAAATGGGTGTTGTTGGTTTCTCCATTGGCGCTTGCTTCCAATGAGGGTGGTTGTTTATTTGGTTATCACTGTCCATAGATAGTGTCCTGAGTGAGTGGTTAATTAACTTAATTCAGTGTTGCAGTTCAATGCCTATGGTCTTATGGGCAAAAGCTCTAAAATATCACTGGATCACTTGCGTATGATAAAACTGTCTCGGTTCTTCTTGTTTGTTTTTGAAGCCTCACGGTTATGAGAGCTTCTTTTTCTCTTTGGTAACTCAGGAGAAATTAACTTTAATGTTAAGGATGGTAGATTTTTACAGTTTTACCATTCCTTTTTTTTTTTTTGGTGATTATTTAGGTCTGCCAATTGTACAGCCCAAAACTTAGACGAGAGGGTTAAAGCTTATAATTTTGTTGGGTAGTTTTGATTCTTTTGAATCTTCTTGACTTGGCTTCATGGTCCCTATTTTTGTCTCTTTGTATATTGTCTAGGTAAAAGGAAAATTGAGAATACATAATTGATAATTGTAGTATTTTTGACAACAAAATATTTGAAATGTATGATATTTGTTACACGTCAATTACTTTTTAGAGTCCGAATTTGGTGTGGCTTCTAGTAAACTTAACTAGTAAAGTCTCTAATGATTAAATAAGAGATTTGAGATTTAATTCCCGTTTACACCAAAAACCGATTGGTGTCTTGTTCTGATGATAAAGAGTTATCATGGAGATATTGAGTTTTTGCCCTTACTTTGCAAAAATAATAGCAATATGTCACTGTTTTGAAACTATTTAGATCCATGTTCTTGTTTTGAAATTCGATATTAACAAAATCGAGTTACAAGTGGAACTCGACATTAGCAATGTCGAATTCTATGCATATTTTGCCACTTGATTTAAAAAAAAAAAAATTTAAGTGAAACTCGACTTTGCTAAAGTCGAGTTTCAATTAAAAATTTACACATAACTCGATTTTAAGGATATTGAGTTTTATATTGTTAAAATCGAGTTTTAAAAACAAGGACAGGGACACGGACTTAAATAGTTTCAAAACAGGGACATATTGCTGTTATTTTTGCAAAATAAAAGAAAAAGCCTAATATCTCCGAAGTCAAATACTATAGGTTGAAATTCTCTCTCTCTCAAAAAAAAAAAGTCCGAATTTGGTAAGGATGATGTATAAAACCCATGTTTTACACCATCTAATAAGTAATTGTCACATCAGCATTTTAATTAAGATTCAATACATCCTACCACACCTAATAACATTTCAATAAATTTCCAATTTGATTGGATTTATATATGGGTATTATAATAAATTGGGTGTAGTTGTGCTTATTTTTAAATATATGATAAGATGATGTGATATATTGGGATTGGAAGGATAAGACATGGGTTTTACACTACTTCCTTATAGAATTTAATCTCTACTTTTTAACATCACGTTAGGGATAACAATGGTTTTTTTTTTTTTTTTTTTTTGGGTTTATGTAAAATTTGATGTTATAGCAAGATACTTTTAATTGGAATTTATACTATACATAATTGTAAATGATTATTTTCATGTCTTTATTAGTTTCTTTTTTAATTTTTTTTGATCGGTTATTAGTTAATGTTGTTATTGGGTAGCTCATGTCTTTAACTTTGTCTCTTAAAAAAAAAAAAAAAAGTCTCTAATTTTGTCCTTTTTACTACATAAATGAATTTATTAATTACAAAAGGCCTTGATCATCCCTCTTTTTTTATTTTTTATTTTTATTTTTATACAAGATAGAAATTTTACTCTAAACTAATCTAAGTTTATATGTATGTGAAACTTCCTCTTGAAAACTTGAATTCTGGTCCTTACCCCCCACACCCCATCATCCCTGTCCTGTGACAAAATGATCCAACCAGAAAGAAAGAAGATGAGATAGGCCTAGAGGAGATGGGAAAATGCTCATGTCTTTGATGGGATAAAGATATTAGTTTTAGTGCTTTCTAATCAATCACAGGTTTTAACTTTGATGGTGATAAACTATGGGTCATGTTAACGGGTGTTCTTAGGGCAATTGTTAACAAACTATTTTCTAACAATTGTTAATAAACTATTTTAGAAAAGTTTTGAACACCATTTTTAAGGGAAATAAAAAAAGAAGTCAAAACATTAATTGTTTTTTTCCTTTCCCCATAAAAATTTTCCTAAAATGGTTTACTAATAAATGTCCTTAAAGCATCTGTTAACATTTCCCTAAACCAATTACCAAATTTTATTACGAAATGGGTTTGGCTTACCTCCAATATTTTTTTAACTGGAATTTCCTTCTGTCTTAATGAGAAACTACCACATTACCCACTAACTAAATAGAATGTGGAGATTAAAATCCATTATCACTTGCTATTGTGTATTTAAAATAAAAAGATATCTTCTATTAAAAAAGTACTGAAGGTAAGCCAAACCCTAACAAAATACCTACAAATTAACGTGATAATTAATGTGGTTGATACCTCTTGAAAAACATCATAAATAAATGTTAATTTTTCATTTTTTGTATGAAAAATTCAAGAAAAACTAAAAATTTTAATATAAAATGTTTACAAATTGAGGTGATGATGAATTTGATTTGTTAATTTCAATAATATAATAAATGAATATTTGAATTAGTTTTTTGTGATTGCTAACACATTAAATTATTTTTAATAAATAAATTAATCAATATGTGCGAGTACACATATATATATATATATATATATATATAGAGAGAGAGAGAGAGAGAGAGAGAGGAAATTTTCTTTATTGAACAAACAATACATTTGTGAATTCCAAACAATTAGAAAAGCAAGAGTTTCTTTTCTATATATATGAACTATAACGAATGCAAGAGTTGTATGTAAATAAATGAAATAATAATTAAAAAAAAAAAAAACCTTCGCATTTTGAGTTACACATGTTAATAATCTATACCACCCCAAATTTTATTTTATTTTATTTCTGAACAACTGGTGAACGGCAAAAATATGATGATTCAGTATTTATAATCTTTATTTTGATTAATTATGGCTTGCCAAATCCTTTGGTCTCACCACAGCCCATAACAGAAGAAGGCAATTCCCCCACCTTGTCTATTCCTTCTTCAAACACCACTCCCATGCCCAGGTAGAAATGAGCCTCGATATGGCAATGGAAAAGCCAAGCACCTGGGTTATTAGCCTTGAACCTAATAGCAGTCCAACCATAGGGATGAAGAGGCACTGTATTCTTCATGATTGGATTCACCAAATTGTAATTCTTTGGGTCTTTGTTCATGTCAAACTTCCCATCTCCATAGCCCAGTACCCAAAAATCGTGCCCATGGAGATGCCATGGATGTGTCTCACTATTGTTAACATTCAGAGTGTTTGCATTTTGAAGTATAATATCAACCGTGGTATTGAAGCCTAGCCGGTATATAGCATTGCTTGTAGTAGCATTTGGGTTCTTGGACACGTTGTAAATGTCATAGTTTACAAAGTCATATCCTTCAGGTGGTGGGGTTTGACTGAACACATGTAACTTACTCTTTAGAGCAATAAGGTATGGTGTGTGAGGAAGGGTGAAAGAGACATTATTTACGGACCAGTGCACATAGCCATTAATGCGATTTTGTGTGTTTAGGAACACAATGGCTCTATCTGAGGTTGTGGGTGGGATCACAATGAAATCATGGTGAGCCTTAATGGCTCGACTTTGAGCCAATCGGGGTGCTGCATCATTCCAAATTGGACCAGTTGGTGGAACTGTGGGAGGTGATCGCCTTGGATGGTTTGGATAGTAATTGAGAAAGCCTAAGCCTTGTGTGGTATTAGGAGGGCGACCAACCACATTTGTTGTCATCCAATAATTTCTTGAAGGGTCTTGATCGGCTTTTATAAGCACAGAGTATGTCTCTCCGGAGTATATGAACAGGTTCTTCACTACAAATGGCTCTACATAGTGTCCATCTGCTTCTACCACAGTCATATTATGACCCTGCTCAAAAACAAAATTGGACACATCATCAGCGGGTTGCAAAACCATATGTATGCATGTCACACTTAAAACATCATGGTTTGTAGAAAAATCTGTAGTAGTTGTAATTGATTTGAAGGTGAAGGTGCTCATAAAGGTTACCTCCAATTGAAAACTAAGGGCTGATAGAGCAGTCAAGCTAGCAACCCTCAGTCTGTATGTTTTTCCTGGGATTACGGTTATTGCATAAGGAGAGCATTCTGGATTTGATGTATTACAAGTGTCGGCTGTGAGGGATGCACTAGAGCAGTTGAATCTTCCTTTTCCTTGAATCAGAAGTGACTGAAAATAGATAGAAGCAATAACTATTAGACAAAGAATAACAGCAAAATATAATACTAATTACGTATGGTACATGTAGTGCCATTTACCTGAGGCTCCCCAACCCAGACGAAAGGATTGGAGGACAATCCAGTGGCTTGTTCATAAGTACTTTTGTGGTACCAATCAGTAAGGATGATGCTCCGATCATAATCATAGGCAAATGGTTCTGTAAAATTATCAGGAACTGATACACGGATTGATCCATATAACCCTGATTCTCTTTGCATTCCATAATGTGCATGGTACAGATAAGTTCCAGCCTACACATAAGCAAAACATACATTATAAATTATGATACAACTGATCAAAGTACAAACATGCAACTTATAATCTGATCTTCACTAATTTTGAGACTAAGACTTGGTTATTATTGTTGTTATAACAAGGCGGGCATTAAAAAAAACACAAACTGGAAAGAGACACCATTGCAGAGATTTTAGCCTTTCGGCTACTAAGAACTAACACATACCCTATCAACCTTGAACTCATATTTGAAGGTGTCCCCAGGTACTACTGGACATTGAGTCACCCCTTCTGTTCCATCACTCCAAGGTGTTCCAATCTACAACAAATTAAGCAGATGAATACACGTACACAATAATAAATAAATACATCAATTTAGATATAAAGTTGGTTCAAGTAGGAAAATATGGAAACTCATAATTCTACCTGTCTGATTCCATGCCAATGGATTGCAAGGTTTTCTAATAACAGTCTGTTTGTAACCTCAACAATGACTGTATCACCTTCCTGGGCCAAGATTGTAGGTCCTGGAGATTTGCCATTGATTGTAATGACCAGCTTCTTATAACAGTCAGGGGACTTGTACTCATACTTTACCTCCCATTTGTAATGCCGAATTCTGGCCTCAGCAATAGGAACGTATATGAGAAATGTGAACAAACACAAAGCCAGCAGCTTCAACAACATACTTTGTGTTGTGAAATGCTCCAATGGCAGCTTTGCAAAAGTCTACGAGTTTGAAGCTCAAATGGGTACTGTTTAACGTTCCAATGAGCAATTGCTTTGATGAAAGATTTTGTTTGATTGGAATAATTAATTTCTATCAACCTATATATACATATAAAATATACTCCAAAAGCCTTCGTCAATTTCCCTTTTTATTATTATTTTTTTTTTAAGAATTAGTCATCGTCAATTTTAGTAGGCAAAAAGTCAAAAAAGTACATAATATCATTACAATTAATGAAAATCCATTAGACTTTATTTGAATGGGTATGGGTATGGCTTGCAGCTGGACACTAGAGCAAAGCCAAGTCTCGTTTGAAAAGTTTTGTATTAATGTATTATGCAACTTGAGAAAGGTACCAATTACCAACCCTTGATCTTAGCCAAAAGGCCGAGAAAGGTACCAACTACCAACCCTTGATCTTAGCCGAAAGGCCGAGAAAGGTACCATCTAGGCAACTACCAACCCGTTCAGCTATATAAAGTTTTGAACTTTATCCTCCTGATTTATTTTATTAATAGGAATATAATTAAACCGCGTTGATTACCTTTTTTTTGGGTGCAGGCGCTAGGAGAAAATCGCTTGGAAAGTTCTTTTATTTATTTTAATCACACTTTTTATTTATTTATTTATAATTTTTTGATTAAGAAACAGATGGCAGTCGTTGTAATAAGTTCTCCAACCAGCTGGCTGTGCGCTCTTTATAATATCTCAATCTTGATGAATATATGATAAAGTAACAAAATTTAATGTGAATTCATTTTAGAGTTAGTAAGTGGAGAGATACAATATTTTTCAATTCACTTCGGATATGTTTGGTAGATTGTAATAGACACTGTGATGTAATAGTTATTCCTATGATTTAGTTATTCAGTAGTTTGGTTATGTTTTTATTATAAAGAATAATCATTCCTTATGAATTGTTATTATTTAAAATGAAGAATAACTATTCATCTCTAAAATAAATGTAATAGCTATTCCTCAGTAGGTGTATTAATTTCTAAATAAACAAACTTTCTAGATACACATAACAATTATGAACATAAAAAATCATAAAAAATAACTAATCTCTCTTTCAAATTTAAAAAATATTATTTTTTAGGAAATATAATTATATGAGTAAGATATTTCCTAATATATATCTTAGGTTTGATTTAAAATGTTGGGTAAATTGCAAATTACACCCGATTGGATTTTACATTCTAACGTTTCAGAAACTTGATTTTACACCCTGAAGTTTGGTTCCGTTAGCAATTCACCCTCCACGGTTAGTTTTTGCCTTTAACTGACACATCACCATGCTGACATGTTTTATTTTTGCCAAATCAACCCCAAACTACGTAGTTTCAGTGATGACCAAGTTAAAAGCTAGCACAATCAAAACTACGTAGTTTAATGCCTAAACTTAAAACACAAACCTCTAGCCTAAACGTCACTGTTCAGGCCGAACTCTAAAACAAAAAACAAAGACCCGTGAAGAAGACCTCTGAGGATCTGTCCTCCCTAACCCATACAGAGGAGGGCTACACTGCTCTGCACAGAACAATAAACTAGGACAATAGAAAAACATAGAAAGATAATTAGTGAGGAAACAAACAAGAAGTAATGATATTAAATTGTAAACTTGACAAGGAGAAATAACAAATACGAGAAATCACTACAACAAAGTTAATTTTTTTGAGTGTCAAAACCCTTGAAAAATGTATTAAAAGCCCTCAAAAAATATTATTTTGAGGGTTTAACAGACCCTTGATGACCTTTGAAACAAATTCCCTTGAAACGGAAATTTCTACGGCCTTCATGATCCTTGAAACTAAAATTTCAACATCCTACATGACCCTCGAAACAAATGTTCTATCTTTATTGAGGATTGGCAACCTTTGAAACATTAAAAGGGATAAAAGAACAATAACCTTTTTTTTAAGGGCCCCCCAACCCTCAAAATAAGGTTTTTCTCTTTTTAAAAAAACAAACAAATAAATAAAAACCCAAAGCCATGCACATAGACTTTAAAGAACCACATATTAAAAAATCTATATTATACCAAAACACAAATATCAAAACAAAATTCAATTAGCTTTCCAAGTTATTAAATTCTTCATTTTTGAAGTTTATGTAGACATTTTCACATTAACATAAAGGAATTTAGTATTTTAACTAGATAAAGGAGAAAAAAAAAGGAAGAAGAAGAAGAAGAGAAATGAATCAGTACAAGAACCAAGCATGATCAAAATCCTAATCTTAATATTATTCTATTTCAATGCAAAACAACATGATGTACTAATGTTTAAAGGGTCTCACATAAAGGATTCTGCCTTCTCTAAGTACCTCTCAAAGACTGATGCATAGCCACCAACTTTCCCTTGCATTAAGAACTACAAGGAAATAGACAAACCAATTAATCATGCACTTGTTAAATGGTTGAGGTGTTTGATTGAAAAATTGTCATACAATGAAGTCTATATTGACATGTGATTTTCAAAATGTAACATATTTTTGAAAAAGCAAATTAAGTAGCATAGTTCAGTTCATGAATTATTACCTTGACCACAGGTGTCTAAACCCCAGCATACTTGACATCCCAACTGAACTCACCCATGCTCCATCCAGTTCCCACCAAGAGAGTCACCATTTTCTATCAAGCACTAAGAGAATCACATAGCTTAATTATTTTCTATTTAACTCAGCTTTTGCTAGATAAACATAAATTTACTGATTCCTTAAATAAAAAAAAGTACTCCCATCTCACTATAGCAAATTCCAACAAACAATACTTGCCTTGTGCATCTAGATATACCCAAAGAAAAAAAGTAAGAAAGTATGAGAAAACAAACCTGAAAAGATAGCTATGACTGATCAAAGCAGAGCTTAATAACTTAGTCATGTTTATTGTGGTGTTATATAATACAATAGAACATTAAGGACTACTTCAAATATTGACTCTTAGTATCACATAAGGAATTATGCAATTCAAATCTATCCAAACACAAACTTAAGTTCAAAAATACTGATGAACTGCTGAAAGTAAAAGGAAATCACCCTTCTATTTGGTCCTAGTTCAGAACATTTAAGCTTACTCCCATGAAAAAATAGCAAGATTTGCCGAAACACAACCAGGACATCCAACATAAACAAACTTCAAGCAATTAAACAAAATAATTGCAATAAAGAAAAATAATTCACTTAGAAAATAAATGATGCATATAAATCACTATACCAATTTAAACTATAGACATGAATAGTTCATTAACACACAAGTACACACACTTACCCACTTTGTTTATTATTAATTAAAACCCACCAAGAAAAAGGAAAAATACACTGGAATCAGGTCTTGCACTGAAGTTAAAAATTGAAATTCCAATCAACTTACTGGATTGACTGCTTCTACATCACCAGTAAATGATGCCCTATCACAGTATCTAATCTTAATTCTATTCCAGTTGTAGAAGTCTGAAAATTTTAGACAGATTCTATTAATTTCATTAAAAGGCAAGACTTAGGAGAACAGAGGTGACACAAGCTAAAAAAAGCATGAAAGATTAATTTAACAATAAACAATTAAGTCATACCAGGATTATAATTTCGGACTCTACTCAGAATCCCAGTGAAATTAACTGCCTTGTCCATATGCTTAGATGAACCTAAACGAGTTTTTGAACAATTAAGACAGAGGGTGACATTGTTGCACCATCCAGCTCCCTAAGAACCAGAACAAAAGTAACATACATATAACATCAAGATATTAGAAAATTAAGTTTATTCAATTTTTTTTTTTTTGCAACTTAATAATTTTAATAATTAAAATTGTTAAAGCCTTCAAGAACTAGATTTGAAAGAAATGTTTAGCATTCATATGTCATAACATGTGATTAAATTACAAAATTTAGCTTTTTCTGATTCTTTTCATAAAAGCTGAAGAAAAATATTTATTGTTACTATTTGGCATTAGAAAAATTGCTTCAGTATTAATACCCATTTTTTTTCTTTTTCTTTTTTCCCTATAGGCAATCTGTTCAAGGATTTATTATGGCATTGTTTCTTTAGTTGGTAAAGAAATGGCAAAATAGGATGTGACAAAAGGACAAACCTCAATGTGAACCAACCAATTGTTAATTCCTACACCAAATCCCTTATCCCAGTGATAAGCTAGCAGACTTCCATCTAGACAATCTGCTCCATATGTCTAATTTAAGAACATATTGAAACAAAGATTTGAAAGAATGTATTGTTTTTGAAAGGAAAAGAATATAGGTCTAATTTTGATCAATTTATCTTGCAAGAGATTTCTTACCAGCTCCTTTTGCCACCGCATCCTAAACAATAGTAATTGATACATTAGCACCTTCTGTTTTGAGCATTACTAGTGTCCATACTAGAAGATTCAACCACTGGATTAATCTTGTCCCAGCCATTCTGCGCATATCAAAATTTAGTGATCAAAATGCAATAAATATTGAAAGAAACTAAGATAACACAGAGGAGAAAACAGATCAAATCATTGCTTTCAAAATTTTCTATTAAGTATAAGTAAATTGATCAACAAGTAGCTATATAACTTCTCAAAAAAGAAGAAGAAGAAGAAGAAGAAGAAGCTTAATGACTTTGTCCCATACATAATTTCCAAATAGGTAATAGAATCAAAATATTGAAAAAATACTTGAGTTATTTGACAAAACCAAAACCCAATTGCATCAAACCTTTTATGAAAAAAATCCTTTCAAGGTTCTACTTATATTAAAAGTCAACAATAACAAACTGCACACCTTCATAATCCTTATTACTACTGTTTTCATTAGCATTTGTGTTGGAAACTGGTGTCTCAGACACTAGAGGAGGGGGAGGTCCAGCAATTACTGGTTGCTCTTGGCTCTTGGAAACATACCTCTGAGGAGCATAAGTTGGGGCGGAAAAAGCAGTTGGACTCTCCTTCATAACCTTAACCTGCAACAACAAATTGAAGTAAAAGATACCACTTTTGCCCACATCCAAGACAGAGAAATTACTAGAACTGTAACTACCAATGAAACCACACACTCAATGAATAAGCAAGTCAAAAGGATAAAATATTGATTGATGAATGCTTACAATAGAGGCATATGACTTTTTTGGAGTTTCTTCAGTTTTAGAGTTGGATTCAGCCACTATCTGGCATTCATCTGAAACTTCATCTACTACCTCACCAATTGGCATTTCCTCTTCTTTAATCGAAGCCTGTCCATTTTCAGGAGGGTTGTATACTTCTCCATCAACAACCTCTGACAATTCAGTTGCTGTTTCAGAAGCATGATTCTCCTCGACAGGAGTAGGCTCTAAAACAAATTTATCCTAAAAATCAGATAAAGAAGAACAAAAGGCTTTACTTTGAATTGTAAAATTTGTTTCACATTACCAAGGTCAGGAGTAAGGGGCACTCGAACATCATTCACAAAACTTTGGCTCCCATCGTCAACATATCTAAATACATCATTTAAAACAAAGTAGCCTTTGTCTTAAGGTGCTAGGAAGAAACTCTAAGTAAATTTGTGCCTCAAACTGTCCTTTCCAGTCAAATATCCAGTCACAAGAATAAGGACTCCTTCATTGAAAGAATTTTGTGCATCCACAGTTAAGATTTATGCACTGAGTTCACCATAATGAAGAAAGAGTATCTTCTCGTTGATTGCCAGATCAATGAAAATCAATCAAAATATATAGAGAGATCAATCCAAGTCCTTCAGTTCTATAAGAGTCCCAAGAAATTTGGAAGCATTCCAGTAAAGCCATTATCATATGGCCATTTGAATAAGAAAAGATCAATCCATAAATGAATTTAAAAATAACATAATCAAACTATTTCCATGTTTCAAAACCACCGTATACTGATCTATAAAAAAGAGATAAAAGTATAGAATTTGAAGGGCTTGTACCCATACCCGTGTCCATGTCAGTGCTTCCTAACTCACTCAAATGCTATCAATGTACCTGTGTGTGTGTGTGTGTGTGTATAACTCATAGCTGTTGTAAGGAGGTCAACATTCCAAGCTGTATAGGTAATGTTCCATTGAAATTGTTTGAGCTAAAACTTCTGTAACATTATAGAAAGTTTTACAATCAATATAAGTTCTAATAAATGGATTTGGAAAAGGGTTAACAAAAAGAAATCATAAATAAAGGGAAAAGATTAAAGCCACTATCTTTCAACTAAAGTATTTTATGATAAACATTTGAGCAGGGCAATCATATCATAAGAAGTTGTTGAGGACTCTTTTTTCGGCCCACATGGCATTACTTCATTGGCAACCCATGCCACATCAACATATTATTGATTTTTTGGATAAATCTCTTTAAAGTCCAAAATAAGCGCATATCTCATTCAACTATATGAATTGGGCTCACATGACCCGCGAGATCCTTACTTCAAGAGGCGGATTCATGGTCCACATTCCTCTTCATCAATTGGGATCATAACCCCACGACATCATCAACATCAACATATGGATCGAGCTTAAGCAATGAATCAAAGCTCACAGCCCATATTACCTCTCTTACACTCATGGCAAGTGGCTTCTTTAACAAGAGCCCATATTTACACAAAATGACAACAAAACCCGAGTTATGTCATCTCATCTTCGGCTTATGATCCAAGCTTATAAGTCTCTTTGGGGAAACTTTGGGAGTCGTGGTTTGGAGGGCCAAGAGGTATGTTCAGTAAAGCTCCAGCGGTTTAAAGTTGATAAAAGAGACATGTTGCTTGGCGTGTCTTCTCTAACCCCCTGAACTCTGATGAGTCCGTGTATAGTGGGTAACATATGATAAGCATATCTTATCACATAGCACTTTAGAAGATAAAATTCCCCATTGCTCTTTTCCTAAAACTTAATATTCATCATGTGACACATACTCAATATCTCCAGCCATCTAACTGCTGAGAAAATAACTGTTCATTCAATCCCTAGCTGTTGCTATACAAATTTAGAAACTTCATTTTTTTATTCTACATAAACTACATTACTACTTTTAACTAAAATCCAACTCAAACACATGGCCTAATCTGATTGGCTTTTTTTAATCTCCAACTATATATAAAATATTCATGATATCTCTAATATCCAGCTGCTGTCTGCCACGATCAGACCATATATTTCTCCGCCAGGTGCCAGAGCAGAGCATTAAATACTCTTCTTGCTCACCAAGATTATGTCACAATACAATGAGACCTTGACTAAATCTCTAAAGTTTCATTAACTTTCAACCAATCTTTTTATTACTTGCTAAAAATGTGTTGTCATGGAACCTTGGACCAAAAACACAAACAACTGAAAAATGAAACATTTCTAGCTGAACCCCAGTAGTGTATTCAGCACTTGACACCTGGCTGGAAGTGATGTCATCAGCCATTTAATGCTGAAACCCCAGCAACCGGCTGCTATTCCCAAAATAGCAAGATACCCCTGAAAGAGATCTTACCATTTTCAGCCAAATCCATGAAATAAATGTTGAATGTCCTCTCCAGCAGTTTGAAATCACCTAACTGACCTCATCTGCTTTTGCCCAAAGCAAACAGCTGTCTTATGATAGTTGTGACAGCTGTCTCAAGATAGCTGTCACAGCTTTTCCTTGACAGCTGGGACAGCTTCTGCTACTCTTTCCCCAGCAGCTCTTACCCAAAATAGCAAGAACACCTTAAAGCTAAACATACCATTTTTGGCCAAATCTTAAGATGGATTTTCTAAAGATTCATTGCTAGTTGGGACAGATTTTGGCTGATATTCTTTGCTAAAATACCCCTTTAAACTCAGCTCTAAAAGGGGCCCTTCATCAACACCTCAAGGGGGGACACCAATGGAGGAAAACTCTCTCATAAACTTCCCTTTTCTTTCTCCCTTTAATTATCTTCCTAAGCTCTTAATGAAGTGCTGAACTTCTGATTTTTTAGTTTCCAAATTAGGAACTAAATTCTTCAGCCCTTAACTCATAAATGCCTTTTATAAGCCCTCATACATCCCACCAGAGAATCTCAGCAGCTTTGTTAAACACACTACAACACCATTACTCTCTTATATTCATTCATTCACTCTCCATATTTTGAAAATACATATATCTTGCTGCCCATATCTCTAAACAGCTCTTTCTTCACTTCTCTTACACAATCTCATACACACTAACTACACCATTACATATAACACACCACAACTCTTCTAAGCTCCACTCTCATACTCTCTCACTCTGAAATTCTACTGTTTTGTTGCCCATAAACACATCTCTATACTCTTCTCTTACAAAATCTTTCCTCTTAGAATGCAATCTCTACAACTTATCCAGCAATTATAATCTCATATTTTTACTATCTTTAATCTCCATATCTCTCATACTTCCATATATCACACATATTACAAATACTACATCCCACAACACATCTATATCTTTTACCATCTCTACACTTCTCAAGACATATCAAACACTCACACTAAAAACCCTTCTCATGGAGGGCATGAACTTCTACTACTAAAGCTCTTCTCCTAGAAGGCAGTAAGATCTCATATCAAAGCCCTTCTCCTAGAAGGAATAAATCTATCTTACATAAAACCCTTCTCTTAGAAGGCACAAATACTCCATACAAAAGCCCTTCGCATGGAAGACAACACTATTCATAACTTCACAACAACTAAAAGAGCATTGCCAAGGGGAAACTCATTTAAGTGCATGATAAGAGGAGGAAGCTTAACCAACCCTTACACACAGCTGGACATACTCTCTCTCCCTCCAGTTGCACTCATTTTTCCCCTTCAATCTTGAAGTTATCATGGCAAATTGTCTCTCTACCGCTGGAGTAATTCTGCTGGAATCCTATCAGCTCACTGATGCTGTATAGTTAGGGCTACAAACCATCAGAGATAAGTGACTTTGCTTCCATATCTTTAAATTTACATTATTGAATATATTAATTCATATTTAAATACATATTACTTTATTCCAACTACTATTACAGCTATTAACCAAGGCTTAAACTCATTTAAATGCATGATAAGAGGGGCAAGCTTAACTAGCCTTTACTGCTGGCATTCTGCTGGAATCCTATTAGCTTACTGATGCTACATAGCTAGAGCTATAAACCATACAAAGACAAGAGACTTTGCTTCCATATCTTTAAATTTACATCATTGAGTACATGATTACTTTACCTCTAAATAAATACTACTTTATTTCGATTGTTATTACCACTACTAATCAAAGCTATCATATCAAACGCATATTATATATTTATTCAACCATTATCATGATTCTTAGACTTTGACTTTAATGATTTTGTAGGCTTAAAAATACGCCGGTAGCCATTGGACCACGTAGCCCAATGTTGAGTTCCGAATGCAACTCCCCAAAAAGAACCTGGGCCTAGTAAGGTCATCCCTCCAACGGACTACACATGGTTGGGCAACTGAAAAAGGCCCACGAATAGAAGTTAACCAATGTAATATGAAGAAATACAATATAAACCAAAAGAAACAAGTTCTTGCAGTTTCCTTGGACGCTATATCTATTGAATGAATCTCAACCACTACAAAGCCCGATTAATCACAAATCTAAAACCAAAATCAATCCTAGCTTGGCCAAGCCAATTTTATTATTTCCTTTCGCATCAGCCTGTTAAATTAATTGAATATAGAATTACAAAAAGACTTATTTATAATAAAAAATTGCAAAAAGATTTCAAATTTTTACTAACCTATATGAAATTATTGAAATGTTGAATTGAATAGTAACAATAACATTAGTACTCCATCTATAGCTGGTTGAAATGTTGAATTGTAAAAATACTCAGCTACTAAAGCAAAGTTTAAAATCACACACCAAAATTGAACCCTAATTTCCATAGTCAATCAATAAAAACAAAGACTGAGGCACAGAGCAATGCACAATATTCAATCACTATGATTGCATTATGTATGATAAAGATACGAACTTAATTTAAAAAAAAAAAAAAAACCATCGGAAGATTCACCGGAGGTGGTAACGGAGAGAGTATGACAGTTTTCATCGGCGCTGCTATCCTCGTCGGAAAATTCCTTCCTCCGATTAGAGATTCCTCACATTCTGATGATTCATCTTTGCACATAGAGAAAATGTGATCTACTTCGAGAGCGAGCGCAAGAGAGAGAAAGAGCAATCAAAGGAAAAAGAGGAAAAATAAATGAAAGAGAATAAGACAAGGAGGACCTAAATACTTTGAAATTTTCATACAAATTTTTCAATCTTGCTTAGAAATAAATCAGTCTTTATGTTTTACAGTCTTTTTTCGAGGGGTACTGGGAAATCTACAAATTTTAGAGCAAAAACTCATGCCGGTGTGCCCGCCATTTTTTTTAGCACTTATTTCAAGGATTATATGTTCACTTAGAGCATTTGCAGCAGTGTAGCTAAATAGCTATATAGCTATTTTAGCTACACCAAAACACAAAAAAGAAGGTTGCAGCAGTGAAGCTATACTTAAAATTTTTTACCTTCTTGCTATAGTGCACATCTATTTATAGATGTGCACTGTAGCTGAAAGCTAAAAAGAAAAATAATTTTTTATCCTATGTTCACACTACTTTTTTTATTTTTTATTCTTTCTTTCTTTTCCTTTCTCCGTGTCTCTCTCCTCACTGCCTCTCCATCTCTTCTTTCTTCCTCTAGACCCTTCTTTCTTCCTCCACAAATCCATCGCCTATCTGCACGAGCCCAGCCGCGACCGCGTGTCGAGAGAGGCCTCTCATTCGGACGTTGTTCAAATTGGCCGAGCCCTGAGAGCAGTGGCGGATATAGATCAAGAAAAAGCTCATGAAGAAAAGAGCGGCGGTCAGCACCACCACGATTATCGCCATTGACGGACTGAACTTGGTGTACTGGTACGGGTCTAGGCTGGGCTAGGTCGTGGCCATTTGATCATCACCTCCGGACATATAAAAAGAACTCTGATCAGAGTCCAGATCGGACGGTTGGGATTGGGCTATGCTTGTGTTTCGGTTTGGCTGTGTTGATTTTTCTACTTTCTTTTTTTGTTCTTCTTCACTGGTTTTGATGGGCATGGCGGGGTTGTGGTTGTGCAGTGATTTTTATAGGTTTGATGGTGGTTGTGGTTGTGGTTGTGTGTTGGTAGTTGAATGAAATATTATTTTATTGTAGTGTTTATATTATTTTATTGTGTCAAAAGTTAAAATAGCTCTACTGCTGTAGGATGTGAGAAGGTAAAATAGATAAAGTGGCTTTTTGTGTAGCTAAAAAGCTAAAAATTTAGCTCAACTGCTGTGGATGCTCTTATTTTGAAGTTTCTCAATAAGCCTAGTAATAGTCACCCGCCATTTTTTTCAGCACTTATTTCAAGGGTTATATGTTGACTTATTTTGAAGTTTCTCAGTAAGGGTTGAAACAGGTCCACTTTTCAAGGGTTATATAGTCACCCGCGTGTTATATTTAGTGTTTATTTGGACAAATTTTAATAAACCCTCGAAAAACAAGGGTTGAAACAGGTTGACTTTTTTGTAGTGAATATAATATAATAAAATAATAGAAGAGGAGGACAAACTAGTGTTTAACGAAATACAAAGGAACCTAGAAAACAAACAATTAAAAAAGATGTAAACCCAGAGATAAAAAAAAATGAAACAGAGTGAGACACAAAGAAATAAAAAATAAAGAACGAAAATCCTTGCTGGCTACATGAACACTATCGGTCTTTCTTTATTCTCCTCTCTCTGTGCATCTTCCTTCTTCTTCTTGACAATCTTTGTTTTTCCAACCTAGAGCTAGCTACCATAGTTTTCAATTTGAATGTAAAAAGCTTCTAATTTCAGCTCTTATAATAAATATGCTAGACCGATTTTTGGGACCAAGACGAGTTTTGATTGTGCAAGCTTTTAACTTGGTTCATGGGGTATGGGTTAGGAAGGTTAGATCCTCAGAGGTCTTCTTCGTGGTTCTTTGTTTTTTGCTTTAGAGTTGGCCACGGTGACGTTTAGGCTAGAGGTTTGTGTTTTAAGTTTAGGCATGAAACTACGTAGTTTTGATTGTGCAAGATTTTAACTTGGTCATCATTGAAACTACGTAGTTTGTCAGTTAACAGCAGAAATTAACTATGGGGAGTGAATTGTAATGGAACCATTCAGGGTGTAAAATCAAGTTTCTGAAACATTGGGGTGTAACATCCAGTCAACCCCAAACTTCAAGGGTGTAATTTGCAATTTACCTTAAAATGTTTTCATTCTATTATCTTCAGGGTTTTATTATTGTATTGTTACCAAACAAATGAACAGTAATAAACATTACATTACAACATTTTATATTCCTTGTAATGTCTATTCCTATTCCTATGTAATTATCGTTACCGTTTACCAGATGTGTCCTTAGTGCATAACAAAAATGATGTAAGTAATGAATTAATATAAAAACAGTGTTTTTAAAATGACTTTTTATTGAAATGACTTTTTATGTATTAATATTTTTAAAAATAATTATTGAAATGACTTTTTACACATAAAATACTAAAACGTAAAAGTGATTTAAATTATTATGAAAAATATAATGCAGATAAGTGAAGAATGCCGAGAGGCAAGGGGGAAAAAAAAAGAGCCAAGACAAGGTTACAGAATAAAGAAAAGTATGTGCCTTTTAATTTTTTCATGTTTTCTTGTTTCAGTTTTTTTTTTTTTTTTTTTTTTTTCAATAATAAATAAAGGTTCAATTTGTTGCGATTGTGCTCTTTATCATCAAACCAAGGTGCCAATCGGTTTTAGGTGTAGATGAAAATTAAATTTTATATCTCTTATCCAACCATTAGAAAATTTTTAAGTTGAGCTAATTAGACCTACTCTTGTTTAAGTTGTTGATATCAAAATTGGGTAAAGGGTCAACAAATCAAGTACTATTTATTTATTGGGGCTACTCTTGTTTAAGATGTTGATATCAAAATTGGGTAAAGGGTCAACAAATCAAGTACTATTTATTTATTGGGCCTACTCTTGTTTAAGATGTTGATATCAAAATTGGGTAAAAGAGTCAACAAATCAAGTACTACTTATTTATTGCGCCGGATCAATATTCCACAATTGCTCATAGGCCATATTGATCGTGGGCCATGTGGACTAGCATCATATTAGTAAAGGAGTAATCTAGGGACATATAAAAATGCACAATTTTGTATTATAACTTCCTATGTGACGAGTTATGAGTGGTGAAAATGTGTCTCCATATTGATACAAAATTGTATATTTTTATATATCCTAGCATTACTCTTTTACAAAAATGTGCATTTTTAATTCCAATGATTCTTCAGTGCAGTTAACCAAGGTAGAGAAATTCAAGAACATCACAATGGAAGGGGATGCCAAATCATGTTTTGATGGAGTCCTAGATGAGATGTTATGGTCTAGCCGACTTGTTTTGTGGCAATGTTAGTCCTTATGATGATTGTGAGTGAATTAAAAAAAAAAAAAAAAAAAAAAAAAAAAAAAAAAAAAAAAAAAAAAAAACTATACATGTCACGAATTGATATTTTCAAATTTGACAAATGACAAAGTTCTTAGACACGCATTTGCATGTTGAAAAACATCACACATCACATGTATGAAATACACAATAAAAATAAATAAAGGTTCTACTTCATATGATGTACAAACACAAGTTTTTCATTGATCTGAAATTAGGTTTTGTTTATTTACACAAGGTGTCCCTTGACTATATAATATTGTAATCAAATCCTACATGAAACCATCTATACTGTAATAAAGCCATAAGGATACCATCACTTCATTATCAACATATCTTTTGTCTTTGAATTCCCAATTTAATCTACTTATAATTCTTATATTTTTTAGAAAATTAATTTCATTGAATATAAAATTTATTAACTCCTTACCAAAATGATACTTGATACCCTAAGTAACCCATTCCCATTAAATCTATTTTAAGGGGATTTTTAAATTTTTTTTTCTTTTATCAAGATTATGAATTCTTTTTTAAGGAATCGTGTTCCCCACATGTTGCATGCAATTACCTAACATATTAAGGTATTGACTGTACAAGATCTCACTCCAGTATACATCCAAGTAACCTACATTTGAGGTTTCTGTTCATATTACTATCAAGATTGAAAGTTAATGTATTTAGCATTCATGAGATTGGTTGTTATAGTAACAATAGTTCATAGAGTAATGACTCATAGTAGCCAAGTTCATGTATTCCAAATACACCAACATATCAATCAAAAATCTCCACTTCTATGATCAAGACAGATCATCATGATTGATATGCTGTAGTCTTATCAAATGAAATACCCAATTTCATCACCGACTACAAACTAGCATCTATTAATTTACATGGGACTTATGATTTAGATATTTTGTATATGAATTTTATTTCAATACTTAAATGCATACAATGTATCTCATAGATTATTTTCTAATGTTCATACTATTTTCATAAAATAAAATACTTTTACAAATTAAATAATGTCACACAAATTGAATTTTAGGGCTCAAACAATACAAACATTTTTTTTTTTTTTTGATTATTTAGGTCTGCCAACTGTGCAGCCCAAAACTTAGCCAATAGGGTTAGAGCTTATAATTCTGTTGGGCAGTTTTGAATCTCCTCGGCATCAAGGTCCCTATTTTTATCTCTTATATATTGTCTTCTCTTTTTTTCTTCTTTTTTTTTTTTTTGATAAGTTCTCTTATATATTGTTTAGGTAAAAAGAAAATTGAGAATATATAATTGTAATATTTTTGATAACATATAATTTGAAACTTATGGTGTTTGTTACATGACAATTACTTTTTAACATCACGTTAAGCCAACAATTGTCTCTTTTTTTTTTTTTTTTGGTGCTTAGAATTTGATGTTTATACTATATCAACCAATTTAATTGGAGTTTATACTATACATAATTGCAAATGGTTATTATTATCATGTCTTTATTAATTATTATTGTTATTGGGTGGGTCATGCTCTTAATTTTGTTTTTTTTTGACTGATAGATGAATTTATTAATTACAAAAGGCACATAAAAGGCTTGGACCATCTCTGGTCTGTGACAAAAGGATCCAATTAGAAAGAAAAAAAGATGAGATAGGCCCAAAGGAGATGTGAATAAGCAGAGATGTCTTGATTGGCAAAAAAAAAAAAAAAAAAAGCAGAGATGTCTTTGATGAAATACAGATTTTAGTTCTTTCAAATTGATGAAAGGTTTTATCTTTGATGATAATAAAACTATTACCAACTTTATTACAAAATACTTTGACGCGATATTGGATGTGGTTGATATTTCTTAAAAAACATCATAAATAAATTTCAATTTTTTTTGTTTGGTATAAAAAATGCTAAAAATACTACAAAAGTTACTAAAAAATGTTTACAAATTGAAGTGGTGAATTTGATTCAATAAGTTCAACAACATAATAAATGGAAGACATGGATTGACCCCTAACATATTTAGAGTCTTAGGCTCCAATCACCAATAAGAAGATGACATCAGTCATTGTCATGTGCAATACACATACGTAACGTATATGATTCACTTGTTTGTTTGGGTTAAGTGAGTTTTCCTATTAGTTGTTAGAGCCTTAGTCTCTAGAAATATTGAATTAGCTCTTTGAGAGAGAGAGAGAGAGAGAGAGAGAGAGAGAGAGAGAGAGAGAGAGAGAGAGAGAGAGAGAGAGAGAGAGAGAGAGAGAGAGAGAGAGAGAGAGAGAGAGAGAGAGAGAGAGATTTTCTTCATTGAACAAACAATACATTTGTGAATCCTAAACAATTAGAAAAGCAAGAGTATGGCCTATATATTGACATATGAACTATAAAGAATGCAAGAGTTGTATGTAAATAAATGAAATAATAATTAAAAAAATAAAACCTTTTCATTTTGAGTTACACGTTAATAATCTATACCTACCCCAAAGTATTTTTTTCCTGAACAAGTGGTGATCGGCAAAAATATGATGATTCAGTAGTTATAATCTTTATTTTGATTAATTATGGCTTGCCAAATCCTTTGGTCTCACCACAGCCCATAATAGATGAAAGCAGTTCCCCCACCTTGTCTATTCCTTCTTCAAACACCACTCCCATGCCCACGTAGAAATGAGCCTCGATATGGCAATGGAAAAGTCAAGCACCTGGGTTATCAGCCTTGAACCTAAGAGCAGTCCAACCGTAGGGATGAAGACGCACTGTATTCTTCATGATTGGATTCAGCAAATTGTATTTCTTTGGGTCTTTGTTCATGTCAAACTTGCCTTCTCCATAGCCTAGTACCCAAAAATCGTGCCCATGGAGATGCCATGGATGTGTCTCACTATTGTTAGCAAACATAGCGTTTGCATTTTGTAGTATAATATCAACTGTGGTATTGAAGCCTAGCCGGTAAATGGCATTGCTTGTAGTGGCATTTACGTTCTTGGCCACATTGTAAATATCATAGTTTGCAAAGTCATATCCTTCAGGTGGTGGCAGGGGCGGAGCTAGAAATTTTTGTTTAGGGGGGCCGATTTGTGTTGCTAATTTATTAGTCTATACAAACTTTTTTACACATACACAAACACATGTATCTATACACACACAAAAAAAAAATTAGTATCTTTCATAATGAATCCTTAAAATTAAATGTTTCATAGAATTAAATTAATCTTTCACAATCTTCCATAGTGAAATTCTTACAATTTTCATTTTCAATATAAGTTACCAAATTGTCTACCGTTGTAAGTAAAAAAATTTCAATTGAATTAATGAAGTGTTCAAAGACATAAATGATTCAAAACTTAAAAAAATACGAGAACACATTTTACTATAAAAAATGAATTTGAGAAACAATATGTTCTCTATAACTACTAGACAAATTGAACAATTTTTTTTTTAAGAACATTATTGGACCAACTCAAATAGTTGGGGGGGCCAAGTCCCATTTTTGAGGGCTAATTATTAAAATATTAAATATTTCTATATAGTAAAAAAAAAAATTCAAAAATTTTGGGGGGGCCATGGCCCCCCCACCCTAACATGTAGCTCCGCCCATGGGTGGTGGGGTTTGACTGAACACATGGTGTAATTTTTTCTTTAGTGCAATAAGGTAAGGTGTGTGAGGAAGGGTGAAAGAGACATTATCAACTGACCAGTAGCGGTAACCATTTATCTCATTTTGTGTGTTTAGGAACACAATGACTCTATCTGAGGTTGCGGGCGGGGTCACAATGAAATCATGGTGAGCCTTAATGGCTAGACTTTGAGCCAATTGGGGTGCTGCGTCATTCCAAATTGGACCAGTTGGTGGAACTGTGGGAGGAGATCGCCTTGGATGGTTTGGATAGTAATTGAGAAAGCCTAAGCCTTGTGTGGTATTAGGAGGGCGACCAACCACATTTCTTGTCATCCAATAATTTCTTGAAGGGTCTTGATCGGCTTTTATAAGCACAGAGTATGTCTCTCCGGAGTATATGAACAGGTTCTTCACTACAAATGGCTCTACCTAGTGTCCATTTGCTTCTACCACAGTCATATTATGACCCTGCTCAAAACCAAAATTGGACACATATCATCAGCGGGTTGCAAAACCATATGTATGCATGTCACACTTAAACATCATGGTTTGTAGAAAAATTTGTAGTAGTTGTAATTGATTTGAAGGTGCTCATAAAGGTTACCTCCAATTGAAAACTAAGGGCTGATAGAGCAGTCAAGCTAGCAACCCTTAGTCTGTATGTTTTTCCTGGGATTACAGTTATTGCATAATGAGAGTGTTAGGACATATGTGATTCAATATTAGGAACATATGTCACTATTTTATGTAATTGACTAATCCTTTGACAAAACGTACTTTACTTGTAATTGGGTAGATCTAGGATGTGTTTAATACTTCAAGGAACAAGGTTTCAAGTTCAAGTGTTAAAGCCATGCAAGTCTGTCCAAGAATCAAGTAATGAAGTGCTGGATTTTAAAACTCGACAACTAGCATTTATTGAGGTTAAAAAGCTGCTGAAACCCATGGCTCGACAATTATCTCGATAGATGGCTATCTATCGAGGTTTATGAAATTCAGTTTTTCAGAGTTGATTTTCATCCAATTCGTGAGTATGTGTTTAAGCTTTCTTTTCTTACAACCCTAAACATATATAAAGATTATTTTGAGAGTCATCAAAGGTTGCACAGTTGCACAAGTGTAGAGCAAAGTCTTGTTCATGCAAATTGTGACCGGAGATAGAATTTGCCCTAGTTCTTATTTCTCTTGAAGAAGCTGTTGTGTTTGTACAGTTTTGTGACCAAGGAGCTTCTTGATTTTCATCATCTGGATGAACTAAAGGACTTTGCAGCTAATATCCTTCTTAAGTTGATGATTAAGTCGCGTATTGGGATTTGCGCATCTATTGGTTAGTCACGTACTGGAGCTGTGCATTGAAAGGAGAGATTGTTACTACAGAACAAGTCCAATTGGGTATTGGGGTAAGAGTTCAACTGTAGGTTGGTATAAGGTACTGAGATTCCTTTACTTGTAACCGCTTGTTGTAATAATAGTAAATTCTCGGAAGTGGTGACCTTAAAATCACTCGGTGTGGTTTTTGCCGTGTAGGTTTTCTCTGTTAGAGATATATTAGCCCATTAGCATAAGCCCAAGCCTAATTCTACTTTGTGTGCAAGCTAAGTCTCCTACTTGTACTAGAAGTCAATTAGTCTAGGGTTTAGTCTACTATATATACACATGTTATGATTCATTGTAACACAGGATTTGTACTACACTCTAATATATTATTGATGTAGCCCTTTAGGGTTTCCTCCGTGAATGTAGGCTGTTAGGTTGAACTACGTAACTCTCGTGTGTTACTGTGTTCTATACTTTATACTTTCACTTTCGCATCCATACTAGCATATTCAACATGGTGTATCAATGCTAATATTTAACATGGTATCAGAGCCACCTTCTTGTGGTCATGATTTTCTGTCCTTACGGTATATTTAAGAGCAATCTTTGTCTTCCTCGGTGTTTTTTCACTGCGTTCATCTTTTTTGGCTTCCTACTACTGCCGTCAAAACTCTCCGGTATAGTCAAGCCATTGTTAGAAGTCTCATCAACACTGCAAGACCATTGCCTTCCTCAAACTACCATCACAGAGCCAAACTTCATTTAAGAGATCTTCTCAACCTCAACAAATCTCAAGATTACTTCAAGCTTCCATCTTGAGTTTGAGGGGGGGGGGGGTGTTAGAGATATATTAGCCCATTAGCATAAGCCCAAGCCTAATTCTACTTTGTGTGCAAGCCAAGTCTCCTACTTGTACTAGAAGTCAATTAGTCTAGGGTTTAGTCTACTATATATACACATATTATGATTCATTGTAACACAGGATTTGTACTACACTCTAATATATTATTGATGTAGCCCTTTAGGGTTTCCTCCGTGAATCTAGGCCGTTAGGTTGAACCACGTAACTCTCGTGTGTTACTGTGTTCTATACTTTATGCTTTCGTTTCTGCATCCATACTAACATATTCAACATGGTGTATCAATGCTAATATTTAACATTCTCCATTTGTAAACAAATCACCGTGTCAATTTAATTTTCGTTGCATACTTAGTTTAATTGATGATTTGTTTGTGCTGCCATGTACATTGCATGTTAATTTGATTAATTGATAAACTTGGCTAATTAATCAATTAATATATCACAAGGAGTCAATACATTCTTGGCCTATCAGAGAGCATTCTAGATTTGATGTATTACAAGTGTCGGCTGTGAGGGATGCACTAGAGCAGTTGAATTTTTCCTTTTTCTTGAATCAGAAGTGACTGAAAATAGATAGAAGCAATAACTATTAGACAAAGAATAACAGCAAAATATAATACTAATTACATATGGTACATGTAGTGCCATTTAATTACCTGAGGCTCCCCAACCCAGACGAAAGAATTGGAGGACAATCCAGTGGCTTGTTCATAAGTACTTTTGTGGTACCAATCAGTAAGGATGATGCTCCGATCATAATCATAGGCAAATGGTTCTGTAAAATTATCAGGAATTGATACACGGATTGATCCATATAACCCTGATTCTCTTTGCATTCCATAGTGTGCATGGTACAGATAAGTTCCGGCCTACACATAAGCAAAACATACATATAAATTATGATACAACTGATCAAAGTACAAACATGCAACTTATAATCTGATCTTCACTAATTTTGAGACTAAGACTTGGTTATTATTGTTGTTATAACAAGGCAGGCATTAAAAAAACACACAAACTGGAAAGAGAAACCACTGCAGAGATTTTAGCCTTTCGGCTACTAAGAAGTAACACATACCCTATCAACCTTGAACTCATATTTGAAGGTGTCCCCAGGTACTACTGGACATTGAGTCACCCCTTCTGTTCCATCACTCCAAGGTGTTCCAATCTACAACAAATTAAGCAGATGAATGCACGTACACAATAATAAATAAATACAACAATTTAGCTATGAAGTTGGTTCAAGTAGGAAAATGGAAACTTATAATTCTACCTGTCTGATTCCATGCCAATGGATTGCAAGGTTTTCTAATAACAGTTTGTTTGTAACCTCAACAATGACTGTATCACCTTCCTGGGCCAAGATTGTGGGTCCTGGAGATTTGCCATTGATTGTAATGACCAGCTTCTTATAACAGTCAGGGGACTTGTACTCATACTTTACCTCCCATTTGTAATGCCGAATTCTGGCCTCAGCAATAGGAACGTATATGAGAAATGTGAACAAACACAAAGCCATCAGCTTCAACAACATACTTCTGTGTTGTGAAATGCTCCAATGGCAGCTTTGCAAAAGTCCACGAGTTTGAAGCTCAAATGGGTACTGTTTAACATTCTAATGAGCAATTGCTTTGATGAAAGATTTTGTTTGATTGGAATGATTAATTTCTATCAACCTATATATACATATAAAATATACTCCAAAAGCCTTCGTCAATTTCTCTTATTATTATTATTTTTTGGATAAACTATATATTTGATCCCTAATATTTACATTGTTTATCAATTTGGTCATTAATGTTTCAAATGTGTCAGTTTAGTACCTAATCTTTTGATATTGTGTCAGATTGGTCCCTGCTATTAAGTGATGAATGAAAAATGCTGACGTGACTAACGGTAAAAATAAAATATAATTTTTATTCCACATAGACTGCCACATATATTACCACATCAGCACAAACTAAATAAATAAATAAATAAAAGTTAGAGACTAAACCTTGTACCGCCACCTATCCTCAGGGTGCGTTTGGATACCGTTTATCAAAAAAAAAAAAAAAAAAAAAAAAAAAAAATCCTGAAACGCAAAACGTTTGTCTAAACGTGAATGCAATCCAAACGCCACCTGGGTGCGTTTGGATACCGCTTATTTTGCTGAAAACTGAAAATAAAAAAATAAAAAATTTCATTACTGTTCATTAATGAAATTGCTGCGCATTTGCTAATTGGCATACGAGGTAAAAATAAAAACCCAGAATTGAAAATTCAATTTACTTCATTTTCTCATATTTTTCCAGCAACCAAACAAGGAAAAAACAAAACAAATTCCAAAACCCAGAGAGAGATGCAGAGAGAATCACAACCACAATCATAATCAGATTTCGTTGTTTTGGTTGAGTGCGCTTGATTAGATTCAGAACTCATTTTGTTTAGGTGCTCAGGGGTTTTTGATTTTTTTGTTTGGAATTTTGGATCTATCATTTGAAGAAAATGGGATTGGCCCGATTGGGAGTTTCGAGAATGTACAGAGGAATAGAGGGAAGGATCTTTTAATTGTTGAATGGTTAGAGTTGGGATTAGAGTAAGGTCGAAGGTTTTAAATAGTCTGAGCCCAACCCAGCTGTTGATTTATGGCAGTGATTGGTTTGAAAATTTTTGAAGTGGGGTGTGGACATTAGTGAACTTGGAAGCCCAATACGAGTTAATTAGGTGGTTTGAAGTTTTTCTTTCATTGTGATTCCCTTCTGCATCTCTTTCTCTGGGTTTTGAAATTTGCTTTATTTTTTCGTCGTTTGGTTGTTGGGAAAATATGAGAAAATGAAGGAAATTGAGTTTTAAACTCTGGATTTTTTTAACCCCCCTTTGGTTCCTAAGAAAGCAAAGGAAAAGTAAATGAATGAAAATTTTAAATCTGAAAATATACTAAAGACATGCGGCAATACAAGGTTTAGTCCCCTTTTTTTGTTCTGATGTGGCAATACATGTGGCAGTTTATGTGTCATGAAAATTATATTATATTTTTACCGTTAGCCATGTTAATATTTTTCATTCATCACTTAACGGTAGCGACTATTTTGACACAATACCAAAAGGTCAGGGACTAAACTGACACATTTGAAATGTTAGGGACTAAATTGACAAATATTGTAAAAGTTAGGGACCAAATATGTAGTTTACCTCTTCTTTTTTTTTTTTAAGAATTAGTCATCGTCAATTTTAGTAGGCAAAAAGTCAAAAAAGTACATAATATCATTACAATTAATGAAAATCCATTAGACTTTATTTGAAAGAGTTATGCTGGTACTACATAATTGGACACAATTTTGTGTTATAACTCGCCACATGACGAGTTGTGATTAGTAAAGGTGTGTTAGTGGACCATGTGGGGACACACCTTTGTCAATCACTACTCACTATATGGTTAGTTATGGTACAAAATTGTACCCAATTATGTGGTACTAGCAAAATTCTATTTGAAAGGGTAAGACTTGTGGCTAGGGGTGTCCATGGAAACCGGCAACTCATCCAACTTGTCCGACCCGCCGACGTCCGACCCGTCGCCACTCGATCCGATGACTCCGGCGGTTGGACACGAGTTCCGACCTCAGTAACCCGACCCCAGCGGGTCGGTTGTCGGTTTTTAATTTCAAAACCCGTGAAACCCGACCCGAACCGAAGTCCATTCAAAATTCGACCATTTTTCCAGATTCCGACCACTTTTTTCCAGATTTCGGCCATTTTTTCACTTAAATCCATTGATTTTTGGCACAATAAACACCAGATCTGGCCGAACCAGTAATTTCTCATCACAATTTGCCAGAAATCTCGTCGGATCTAACGGGATCTCACCGGATCTTGGATGGATCTGACAAGATCTCGTCAAATCTAGCGAGATCTTGCCTCTTTTCGAAGCATTCCGGTGATAATTGGGTTCACTCGAAATCGACCACCACCCGCCGGCAACCCAAACCGATGAACCCATTACTGTTACGGGTCGATTGCGGGTTGAAAAACCACCCACCCGATCTTGTATGGATCGGTTGCGGGTTGGGCTAAAACCTAACCCGCCCAACCCATGGATAGCCCTACTTGCAGCTGCACACTAGACCAAAGCTAAGTCTCATTTGAAAAGTTCTGTATTATGCAACTTGAGAATTTTTCTTTATGTACTTTTTTTTTTTTTTTTTTTGGGAGAAGTTCTTTATGTGTACTTTATGTGTACCAACTACAAACCCGTTCAGCTATACAAAGTTTTGAACTTTATCCTCCTTATTTATTTTATTAATAGGACTATAATTAAACCGCGTTGATTACCTCTTTTTTGTCAAAGCGCTAGGAGAAAATATATAGCTTGGAAAGTTCTTTTATTTATTTTAATCATTTTTTTTTAATTTATAATTTTTTGATTAAGAAACAAATGGCAGTCGCTGTAATAAGTTCTCCAACGGGCTGTGCGCTCTTTATAATATCTCAGTCTTGATGAATATATGATAAAGTAACAAATTTAATGTGAATTAATTTTAGAGTTTTTATTTTTTATTAGAGAGTTTTAGACCAAGACACCAATTGGTTTTTTGTGTAGGCAGGGATTGAATTCCAAATCTCTTATTCAACCATGAAAGACTTTATCAGTTGAGCTACAATATTTTTCAATTCACGTGGTGTATAACAAAAATGATGTTAGTAATGAATTAATGTAAAAATAGTGTTTTAAAAATGACTTTTTATTGAAATGACTTTTGTAGGGGGTGGGTTTGAGCACTTCTTTTATCAGATGAGTGGACTCAAACCCAACTAGCCCAATACAATAAATTTATAGAGAATGAGTTTAAGAACTAAGCCTTAGTGAGGGTTACAACAACTATGCATGTTTATGAGTAGATTGAATAACAAGTACGTTGACTGGAATATGAAATTCTGTTCGTAGCCCTCCTCCGAGGAGCTTATTGTTCTTACTATTTCTTCAGTGCTTGGTTACAATGGTTTCAAAGATCATACTATTGCTATCGTATTCTCCCTTCCTCATTTTTCGATCCCTCCTTTCATGGAGGATTTCTTACATTATATAGCCCCTTTCAATTAATCTTGGCCCTCCATTTGTTGATCATGCAGGCCATTACTCGAGTGTTTGTCCCATTAGCCACCTTCC
This sequence comes from Quercus tomentella, assembly GCA_028535165.1. NCBI lineage: Eukaryota > Viridiplantae > Streptophyta > Magnoliopsida > Fagales > Fagaceae > Quercus > Quercus tomentella. Next base: position 3,601,409 of record JAPQVY010000001.1, read on the forward strand.
TAAACCTTCTGTGAGTTGCAGCAACCAAGACCGCACTGTTCAGGGGTCATTTCCTCATTAATGCGGCCAGAACGTTAGTTGTGGGCATTTAATGCGGAGGTGACGGTTTCTCCTTGAACTGCTCCTACACCATGCTCCTATGGCTGTCCTATGGCACTTATCCTTTTTCTTGGGACGCTCTGGGAGGCTGCTGTCGATGGCGTGCCGTTCTTCCCTTCTAGGATCTGGGTGGGCCGAGGACAGGATTGTCCTTGGCGGTGTTTTTGGGCCATTTGGGCTTTCTTAATTCGTCCTCAACCATTTCTTCCTCCCCGGCGTAGGCCTTGGGCTTAGTATAAAGTGGGCCGGGGTTGTCAAATTCTCTGACCCCACAATAGCCCCTCAAAATTTTGTTGTCCGGCTCCTCGGACGGAGAGGAGGATTTTGGTGTCCTCGGGCCTTTATCATGGCTTGCCAAGTCTTGTCCTCCATCAGTGCCAGAGCCTTTTCGCTTGTCCAAGGCATGCTCTTGGTGCTTCGGTATACAGGGCGCGCCCTCATTAAATTTTGGCGGCTCTGTGCTCCCCACGTTCAACGGTGTGATGGTAATCTAACGGTGGAGATTTCTCTAACTTTATGAGCGGGAAAACCCGCACAGTTATTTTTAATTGGAGGCATAAATACCCATTTGAACCGATTTGTCTCTTTACTTTTGCACTCAAGAGTTCTTGCGCACATATCCTAAGTTCAGTCAAATCTCCAGCCAAACTCACGTCTCTTTCCAGAATAAAAAGCCTGTCCGAGGAGCTTTTCCTCATTTCTGTAAGTTCTCTTTTCTCTCTAACTCCTCTCTTTCTTTCGTCCTTCCCTGAGTCTTTTAGCCGTTTCTAGGGATGGGTAAGTTAAAAAAGTTGGTTGAGTCCGAAGAGGCGATGGAAAAATTCATCGCCGATTATAGGATACCCCCTAATGTAGGTTTGAGGTACTGTGAAGAAGGGGAATGGCATTTTAGGAGGCAAGAGGGTGAAGTAGTGATTCCCATAATCGCCTTCGTAGAAGGTGGTGTGAGAATCCCTATGGGGTCGGTGATGAGGGACTACCTTAGGCATTTCCGATTAGCTCCCACCTAGTGCACCGCCAACGTGTTTAGGATTCTGGGTTGTGTGGACGCCTTAAACGAGAAAATGGGTTGAGGTTAACCCATCACGATGTGAACTGGTGCTACAACCTCCAACACCTAAGGGGTAAATCCTATTATATGAAGACGAGGGATGATAAGGTTCGGCTTATTCAGTGCCTCCCCGAGTCCAGCAAGGGGTTAAACAAGGACTTTCTCATTGTGTCCGGGGAGTGGCACGACGGCCTTCATTGCCCAACAGAGGAGGGGGAACCAGGTGGGGTATCGAGAGTAGGAGAGGGTTAATCTTTTGTGCCATCATAATTTGCACTGTTTGGTTACTAACATGAACGTGTTTTCTCTTTGTAGATCCACACGCCTTCGAACGACACTTTCACTTAGTCAACCAGGGAGATTTGGAAACCATCCTTAAGGCGGAGGTCTTTGTGAACGAAGTTGATAACCAGGTCAGAGCCGCTCACAAGATTCTTGGGTATGAACCCATCCAGAAGTCGTTCTTGGCTCCGAAGCACGTGATTAGAGCCAAAGATCCTCGGCTTCACAGAATCACCGTAGCAGAGCATGGGTTCTTGCTTCCTAAAGGATCTCTTGTCCCAGAAGGCATCTCGTTAGCAGGCCCTTCTTCATCCCACTAAGCAGCGGAGGCCGAGGGTGATTTGGGTCCGTCTGAGGAAGAATTTGGTGTATTTGACCAAGTTAGTTTATCCGAGGATCCCTCTGGTGACTTGGGCGACCCCAATTTGATTGAGGCGGATCACCTATCAGTAGGGACTTCTTCTCAGACTGAAATGGGTTTCAAGAGAAAACCTCCAACCAGCTTGTTCGACCTAATTGAGGGCCAATCGGGGAAGGACGCGCCGGGAAAGCCACAATCCAAACTTCCTCCTCCTCTACCCCAACCTCAGCCTGCTCAGACCAAGTTATCTTCCACCCAATTACATCCATCATCTCCACGGTCCAGACTTCCTCCTCCCTCTCAGTCGACTCTGCCTCCTCAGCCCGAGCCCATTGATCCAAAGAGGAAGAGGTCTTCCAAGGGCAAAGAGCCAATGGATGAGGGGAAGTCTCGCTCCTCTCAGGAGGAAGATGAAGCCCGACGAGCTCCAAAGCAACTAAAAATAGGGCACCAGGGCCAAGAAAAAGAGGTGGCCACTCAGTCTGAGGCCCAAGCCTGGCTTCCTGCCCCAATGCTCCACGGGGAGCCTTTAATGGACAATGCCTCCCTCAGGGACTTCCGAGGGGGCGAAGGCACCTATGTGGCCGACGCGTTGGAGAAGTCCCTGCTCCTTCTCGCTGATATGGCCGAGCTGGTGAATTTGAGGAGGCAGGAAGTCTTTCTCAGTATCAAGAGATACTTGGGTATGGTAAGACTTCTAACACTTGTGATTCCGTTGATTTTTGTTCCTTGATTTCTAACTTACCGTGTGCTTGTTTCAATTGGCAGGCTGTCCAGGCCACTTATAGGCTGGAAGAGGATGCTAGGGAGCAGAGTAGGTCCCTGGAGCTCGAGCGTGATAAGTGCTTGGATCCTACACGGACCCTCAAAAACTCCGAGGCTGATCTCTCGAAGGTAAGGGAGGAGCTGAAGGAGATGACAAGGGCTAAGGACAGCGCCGAATCAGGCCTAGCCAGCGCTCAGAGACAGGCCAAAAGCCAGACGAAGCGCCTACATGATACTGAAGATCAGCTGAAGATTGCCAATGAGCAAATCATTGATCTAAAGAAGAAGCTGGCTGAGGCGGAGGGAGCCAAGAATGTTGTAGAGTGGGCCAGGGACGAAGCCTTGAGGGCTAAGGCAGAGGCGGAGTTCGCCAGGACGGAGGCCGAGAGCTCTAAGGAGAAAGCCGAGGAGGAGGCTTATGACTTGGGAGTGGCTGAGACCCAGGCCACTCTCAAGGCTCAAGTGCCTAGAGTATGCAGGCTCTGCTGTTCCCAGGTTTGGAATGAAGCCCTTAAACAAGCTGGGGTTAAGGCTTCATCCTATCTGTGGAAGGTGGAGAATGTATACTACCCTCCGACCATCTGCGAAACTGCCCCTGCCAGCTCCGAGGTTGAGGTTGCTCTTGAGGAAGCTGAGGCTGCTCTGTCTGAAGCTGCTCTGGCCATAACCGCTCATAATGAGCCAGTCGAGGAGGGCGAGCTTCCTGGGGCGATAGAAACACATGAAAATCTAAACCCTGAAGCGCCCGAGAAGAATGTAGAGTCTACGGTTGATGCTCAGGCCCCTCATGTCGAGGTGCCAGCTCTCTCGGTTCAGCCCCTTCAAACTGTTCCCCCGAGCGAGGGCTCCAAGGGTCCTGAAGCCACTCCTGCTCAGCTCCCCAAGGAAGGGGTCAAGATAAAATTGAAGAAATAGGTGACCCGGCTAACTTTTGTTTTAGTTTTTGCCTCCCCCTTTTTTGTAATTCCCTTTTTTTTTATTATTATTTTTTTTTTATGAAATGTATGGAATGTATGAAAATCATTGTAATCAGACGTTTAGATTAAATGTATGAAATTCCTTCTTCTTTTTATTTTTTCTTTACATTATTTGTTTATTGTTATCGTTGTTATTGTTATTACTGTGAACCTTGTGTCTCATGAATTGGTTATCCTAATGGGTACGAATGGCTATGTACATATCATATTTGAAATTAGACCTTTAAATTCTGCCTCGCCGGCATTAAGGGGACGCTTAGTTTGCGTTTACTTACACCCTTAGGGGACGGGGGTCGAGTAGATGATCCAAGGTACCGAGCGTATATTTAGGCCATATTCTCAACTTTTATTGAATCTTAAAGTAATTAGTTTCCCCATAGGTTTGAGTCCGAAAACCATGCAAGACCTTGGTTCTGTCTAGTACTTAGATTCTTCTTGAAGTAACTAGTTTCCCTATAGGTTTGAGTCCGAGGACCATGCAAGACCTTGGTTCTGTCTAGCACTTAGATGGTTGCCAAAATACAAAACATACAATCAAAATAGACTTACAATTTGAATCAGAGAAATGCTTTTGTTAATAATAATACCTTCTCAGGTTATTTACATTCCATGGACGAGGTACAGCTTTTGCATCTAAGTCCTCTAAGTAGTATGCGCCTAATCCTGCTACTGAAGTAATTCGGTATGGTCTTTTCCAATTGGATCCTAGCTTTCCCCAGGATGGGTTCTTGGCAGCACCCATAACTTTGCTCAACACTAAGTCCCCTGGTGCTAGTGGTCTCAGCTTCACATTGGCATCATATCCCTGCTTGAGCTTTTGGTGGTAGTAGGCCAACTGGATCACTGCCTTTTCTCTTCGTTCATTGATTAGATCTAGGTTTTTCCCTAGTAGTTCATCATTACTGCTTGGAGTGACGGAGCTCGTCCTCAGCGTTGGGAAGCTCGCCTCTAGAGGGATGACGGCCTCGGCCCCATAGGTCATGGCAAAAGGTGTCTCCCCTGTTGACCGCGGTGGTGTAGTTCGGTAAGTCCATAAGACGTGTGGCAGCTCCTCTACCCATCTTCCCTTGGTGTCATCCAGTCTCTTCTTAAACACATTGACTATGACCTTGTTGACAGCCTCGGCCTGTCCATTTCTCTGAGGATAAGCTGGAGTTGAGTACCTGTTTGTGATCCCCAGTTCGTAACAGTACCTTCTGAAGGCTTTACTGTCAAATTGGAGTCCATTATCTGAAATGAGGGTACGGGGGACCCCGAATCGGGTAATAATGTTTCTCCAGATGAATTTTTTAGCATCCACATCCCTGATGTTGGCCAATGGCTCAGCCTCGACCCATTTGGTGAAGTAATCTGTGCCGACCAACAGATATCTCTTATTTCCTGCTGCTTTGGGGAAAGGGCCTACAATATCCAGGCCCCACTAGGTAAATGGCCATGGACTGGACAAAGGGTTGAGGACCCCTTCTGGCTGATGAATATTTAGGGCAAACCTTTAGCATTGGTCACATTTCTTAACGTATTCTAGGACTTCCTTCTGTATCCTCGGCCACCAATATCCTTCGGTAATGGCTCGGTGTGACAGAGATCTTTCTCCTGTGTGACTTCCACAGATTCCTTCATGCAGCTCTTCAAGCAGTAATTCTGATGCTTCAAGGTGAATACACAGTAAATATGGCCTAGAATAGGAGCACTTATACAATTTGTGGTCCTCGGACAACCAGAACCGAGGAGCTTTTCTTCGTATTTTCTCAGCCTCTAACTTCTCCTCAAGTCGAATATCATCTTTGAGGAATCTCACTATGGGGTCCATCCAGCTAGGACCCACTCTAACTTGGTGGACATTTGCCATGCCATTTGCAACCTCATTTGCTCTATCCAGATGCTCGACAAGGATAATTCGAGGCAGACCCCCTGCCGAGGAGGTAGCAAGTGTGGCCAATGAATCTGCATGAGTGTTTCCACTTCTGGAGACGTGTGACAGGCTGAAAAGATCGAAGTCTGACTGCAAGCGTTTGACCTGGCTTAAGTACCCTTGCTGTAACACTCCAACCCAACTTTATAATTAAACCATGTGTTTAAGTGGTTAATTACTATTTTAAACCACTTTATTTTTATAATTAATAGAAGAGTATTTAATAAGCATATTATTTTATAATGCCATTGAATGAGAATTGTAAAGATTATAAATAATTGAAATGACTATTTGTATTATAAATATATACTTAGTATGTGCAAAACTATATTGAGTAGTTAAGTTATGAGATATATATACATACATACATATATATATATATATATATATATATAGTTGTTGGTGTTTTAACTATGTATGGTGCATGAGATATTATAGAACATATATGCTCTTTTAATGTGATGGATATAACTTTATAAAGGTAAGGATATATACATACATATATATATATATATATATATATATATATATATATGTATATGCAAAGTGATATTATTTTTGTAGAAAAGTGTGAGTGTGAATGCAAGAAATTATTTTTGTGGAAAGGTGAGTGTGAATGCAAGAAAATTGGAAAAGTGGGGGGGTGGGATTTTTTTCTAAGCTCTACACGTATCCACCCCAAATTTTCCACATCTCTTATCTTCTTTGTGCCCCAAAAGTCTTCTCACTTTCCTCATTTTCTTGGCTGCATCTGAAGTCCAGCAGCTCATTTTCCTCTTTCTTTGTTCTTGTTACTTTCTTCTTCCCTCTCACACGGCAGCACCATCTCACCAATAGCCCTCTCTCTCTCTCACCAAAAATCATAGATATCTCTCTCTAAGAAGGAATCAAACTCTTACTAAAGTTTATCTTCAGTTGTGGGTAAGTATATATGTCTATTTTCTGTATGGGTGTTTTAATGGTGTGATAATTTGCTTGAGTTTTAGTTCTTTATCCTCTGTTCTGATTTTAGAAGCTGAACTTGTGATTCTGTTTTAGTAATTTGAAAGTTTGATGATATTGTGGTCTATTGGATGCTTATTAGGGTATTTTAATATGTATTGTATAGGTATAAAAATACCCAAATGAAATGAAGGCCAATTGCTATTTGTTGATGATTTTAGTAAGAACATGCACCGAAACTGTCTCTGTGACAGATTTGATGTTTACAACAAGAAAAATATGTATTAAATCATTTTCTATGAATTAGGATGCTAGGAGTAGTTTTTATGAATTCTAAGATACACATGGTTGTTATAGAAGTGGTCTCACAGCATTTGGATAAACATAAAAATAATTGTTTAATTTGTAAGTTGCCAGAAATTCTGTCAGGACAGATTTGAGTATGCTGTCTTGTATGATTTTTAATAAATCATGGGTTTGTGCTTTGACTCCGAAATTTTTATGGTATATACTGGACATACAGGGGAGTAGTTATATAAAATTTCATGACAATTGGATGTGTTTGGACAGTCCGTTTGTATTTTTCAAATAGAGCATATGCTGCTGGAATGAGCAGTGAATAACATATGCTACACCTGACTTTGTGGCTTTAATTCTCGAGTTAGGTTGTATGTTTTGAGCTATAATTTAATATGCTCATCCTTTGGTATGTTAGAATCATATATAAATTTTATGAATTGGTTTCTCTATGATTTAGTACAACATGTTGTTTGATGAATGTATGTTTGTTTGTGGGAACCTCGTTGAGGTGGGAATAAGATTTCCTTGATTATAAGAGATAGGTTTTAAGATGAATGTGTAAGTTGATGATAAGGAGTAATGGAAAGTAATAAGTTTTGATATTTGGTTTAGGTGTTACCAGTATCCAAGTCTAAGCTCCTTCGACTTTAGGCTCTCAGTTCCTCTGCTTTCAGGTAAGGGATAAGTTATATGGGTATTTGGTAAGTCATGAGGTTATTTTAAAGTATATTATGCATTAAAATGTTTTTGATTAGAGATATGGCATATATTCATTATTCTGACAAAGATAGGTTCGTGAGCTTTCGAAAACTTAGGTATAGGATTTAAGCATATTGATGCTATTATTGATTCCACGAACATGATATTTAAAGAAAAGAATGGAAATGCTATTATTATGAAATGTGATGCAAAATAAGAAATTTCAGTATGATGTAAAGTATGAAATATTTTCGGGTTATGTCCTCTGGTGATCTGAACTCTGCTAGTAGGGGTTAATTACTAGCTTTCCATGGAAAATGTTATATGATTGGCCATTAAGTGGGATTGGCTCTGCTGTACCCGCCCCTTGTTGGTTACGGCCAACTTGTGGGGGAAGTCAACCTACCCCCATGGTTGAAAGATATGTATTATGATGTGATCCCGGGAATACTTAGCATTGTGGGGAATGCTGGATGCCTAGCACCGTGGTGCTAGAAGCCTCCCAAATAAGTACAGACTTATCAGATATGGACTAACCAATATGTTATGAACAACTATGTTATGTTATTAATCATGAGAGAATTATTTTGTTTAAATGCATTGCGAAAAGTAAAAGCTCTCATGGCAAGAAGAAGTTTCTGATGAAAAGAAAAGCTGTTCATTAAAGATAAAAGTTCTGAAGTTCTGTTATGCTATAAAGATAAAGATTCTGATGAAAGTACAAGTTATGTTTAAAAGTTATCAGATACCTGTTCTTTATGAAATGTTAAGTTTTATGACAATGAAAGTCATAATATTTTCCGAGAAAAGGCTTATAAAGAAAGGTTTTCTTACTAGGTCAAGATGTTTCTAGTTTAATACAAAGTTACCGATTATCTGATTTAAGTTAAAATGATTATTTTGTAATGAGAATATATATGATGACTTTGTAGAAAATGATTGAAGTTTAATCCAAAAGGTTTTGGTAATATTAATCTGATAAGAAAAAGGAGAACAATTATTTTCCTACGAAGAGCGTATAAGTTATTATCATAAATAGTATAAAATACTATGCATGAAAAGATGTTCTCCTATCTGAATAATCGTAAAATGAAATGAATTACATGCATCCTTATTAAATTCTCATATATCTTACCTTTACTGAGCTGTGTAGCTCACCCCTTCCACTCTTTCAGTTAGCAGGTTTTATTTTGGAGCAGAGGGAGCCTTAATTGAGTTTGGAAGGAGCTAGTTTTAGTTTTATAGGTATAGATCCTAAATTAGCATTCTGACGTTTAGTTTTATAGTTATTGTGTATTCTAGGATCAAATGAAAGTTGTGTACCTTAAAGTATTGAGAGATGTATTATGTGAAATTCCGAATTTGAACAATTGGTGAATTATGTTATTCTTTGGAGTACAATGTAGATGCTCTGAATGTCAACTGAAAGGTTATATCATTTAAGTAAAGAAACAAAAATGAAAAGAAAGAGGAAAGCTTTTGTAAAAGTTTTCAAAAAGTTAAGTTGGTTCTTGTTAATATCAGGTTTAGGCTTGATATTAGCATGCCGGTCATGGTCACAAATCCGGGTATCGGGTTTGGGGCGTGACACTTGCATCCTCACATCTCTGGCTTCTAACTCTCCCTTTACCTGGCCCACTACTAGTCTCGAGTCCGAGAACATCTCTACCGTTTTTCCTCCCATTTTCTGCACCATGGCCATTCCTTATAACAAGGCCTCATATTCGGCTTCATTATTCGTGGCCGAGAATCCAAGTCTTAGGGATTTTTCTATGATAGTCTTCTCAGGAGATATTAGGACTAGCCCCACTCCGGACCCCCTTTGATTTGCTGCGCCATCAACGTACACCTTCCAACATGGGAGTCCTGGTGTAGAGATTACTCCAACCGATTTTCCATCCATGTGGCGCTCCTCTGCTACCATTTCTACTGGTGGTTCGGCAAATTCGACCACCAAGTCAACTAAGACCTGGCCCTTTATGGAGGTCGGAGGCATGTACTTGATTTCAAAAGTTTCTAGAATTGTGCTCCATATGGCAATCCTTCTAGTGTAATCAGCGGTCTGAAGCATGGACTTCAAGGGTAGTTGGGTTAGAACAACCACTGTGTGGGCTTGGAAGTAATAGGGAAGCTTTCGCGTAGCATGGACCACAGCCAGTATAGCTTTCTCCAAGGGTAAATATCTGACCTCAGCTTCATGCAGCGACTTGCTCACGTAGTAGACTGGCTTTTGAAGGCCATTGTCATCTCGTATTAGCACCAAGCTCACAGCATGAGGGGCCACAGTAATATATGCGTATAGGACTTCATCGGCCTCAGGTCTGGACATGATAGGCAGCCGTGATAGGTATTCCTTAAATTGCTGGAAGGCCACAATACAGTCCTCGAACCACTCAAATCCTTTCCATTTGTTGATCAAGAGATAGAACGGTTTGCACCTATCCACCGACCTGGAAATGAATCGATTAAGGGCTGCGATCATTCCAGTAAGCTTTTGGACCTCTTTGGCGTTTTGCGGTGGTTTTAAATCATTAATAGTCTTGATTTGGTCAGGGTTAACCTCAATTCCCCTATGAGTAACCATGTAGCCTAAAAACTTGCCTGATCCTACGCCGAATGAGCATTTGGAAGCATTTAGGCGCAGTTTGTGTTTCCTTAAGATATCAAAGATGCCGCCGAGGTCTCTTAAATGCTCGGAAACCGCTTTACTCTTCACCACCATATCATCAACATAGATTTCGATGCTTTTGCCAAACTGCGGCTCGAACATTTTTGTCATCATCCTTTGATAAGTGGACCCCGCGTTCTTCAAACCAAACGGCATTACCTTGTAGTGGTAGTTCTCGGTAGGTGTCACGAAGGCTGTCTTCTCCTGATCCTCTAGGGCTAGTGGTATTTGATGATAGCCTTGAAAGGCATCTAGGAAGCTCATCCAAGGATGGCCTGCTGTTGTATCCACCAGCTGGTCTATCCGAGGCATGGGAAACGGGTCTTTTGGACATGCTTTATTTAGGTCAGTGAAGTCTACATAAACCCGCCATTTTCCACTTTTCTTCTTGACCACCACGGTGTTGGCCAACCATTCGGGGTAGAAAACCTCTTTGATAGCTCCTACACACTTAAGCTTCGCCACCTCATCCCTAATCGCATCGGCATGCTCTCTTGAAGAGTGACGGGGTGGCTGCTTCTTGGGAGTGATGGATGGGTTGACATTGAGATGGTGACAGATGAAGGCTGGATCAATCCCGGGAGCATCGCAGGCATCCCATGCAAATACGTCGATATTTCTTTTGAGAAACTCAATCAACTCCTTCTCCTGAAGAGGCAGCTGAGCCCCTACCCAAAAGAACTTCTCCGGATCACCACCAATAACCACCTCCTCTAGATCTTCGCATTTCGCCTCCTCGACAGCTATATCAGGAGGTGACATCGGGGCCCTTGATTGCTATAAATTCTTTTCAGCAGAGGTCAAGGATCTCGCATATAGCCAATGTGAGATGGTAGCCACTACACACTGCCTTGCCGTGGATTGGCAACCACGGATTTCGAGAACCTGGTCCCCTGACGGGAATTTTACCACCTGATGCAATGAGGAAGAAACAGCCCCTAAGGTATGGAGCCAGGGCCTACTGACGATGGTTGTATAGGGGGAGTAGGTGTCCATCACGATAAAGTTCACCTCCACTATCTCTGGGTTGGTCTGGATGGGTAGCCTAATCATGCCTTTTGGAATGACAAGCTTCCCGTCGAAGGTCATCAAAGGAGAGTTATAGGGCATCAAATCTTTCGGTTTTAACCTCAGCCCTTTGTAGAGGTCGGGGTACATAACCTCGGCAGCACTGCCACCATCCACCATCACTCTTTTCACGTCGTAGTCTTCGATTTTGAGAGTGATCAACAGCGCATCGTCATGGGGCTAGATGGTTCCGATCTTGTCTTCTTCTGAAAAACTCAAGATTGGGTGAAAATTCATTCTGGCCCTCTTCAGCTCTGGCTAGGACTCCTCGGCAAACAGCTGAGCCACAGATAACACTCGTGAAAGGCGCGTGCTTGTCCTTCCTGGTGTGGCTAAGATTACGTTGATCGTCCCTACGGGTGGCCTTAGGGCAGTATCTCTCTGGGGTTCCTGATAGGTCTGGCCTTGATGACCACTGGAATGATGCAGAAGGTGCTTCAGCTTTCCTTCTCGGACTAGCTGATCCAGGTAGTTCCAGAGGTTCCTGCAGTTCTCCGTGGTATGTCCGTGGTCCTAGTGGTATTGACAATAAAAGTTCTGATTGCGCCTCGTGGACTTTCCTGCCATCTTCTTCGGCCACTTAAAGTATGGCTCGTTCTTGATTTTCTCCAACACCCGATGTACTGGTTCTCGGAATACAGCATTGACAGTCTGTGTGTTGGTTGCTCCGGATTGCCCCATGAAATCTCTCATCGGGCGGTTGTTGTTATATCGGTCCGACCTGTAATCCCTCCTCTCCTGAGGGATAACCTTCTCTTTTCCCTTACCTTGCAGCTGGTCTTCCTCTACTCGTTTATACTTATTGATTCGATCCATCAGTTGGCGCACGCTGGTGGCAGGCTTGCCAGTCAGAGACTTCCTTAAGCCATGCTCGGCTGTGAGACTATTTTTGAAGGTGCCGATGGCGACATCATCAAAATTTTCGTCCATTTCATTATACATCTCCCAATATCTGTCCGAGTAGGCCTTTAGAGTTTCTCCATCATGCATGGATAACGACAATAATGCATTCAAGGGCCGAGGAGCTCTGCTGTTTGTGACGAAATGGGAGCCAAAGGCTTAGGTTAGCTGCCTATACGAATCTATGGAATTCGCTTTTAAGCCATTGAACCACCTCATCGCCACTGGTCCCAAGCTAGATGGGAAGACCTTGCACATTAGCGCCTCGTTTTTAGAATGGACAGCCATCATTTGGTTAAATTGGCTCACGTGCTCCACGGGGTCTGTTTTGCCGTTCTAAATGGTGAAGGTTGGCTGCTGAAATCGTTGTGGAAGTGTAGCCCCTTCTATGTGGAGTGTGAAAGGTGACTTGGAGAGTTGATCCAATGCCTTGCTCATGGCATCGTTTCCCAAGCCCCTAGGAGATGGGCTTTTACGTTTACGCCTCCAGTAGTGCTCTTCTTCATGAGAGAAAGTCTTACTTGGAGGAGTTCTCGATCTTTGCCTATAGTCATCATCGCTTTCATCATTGGAGGGTACGTCAAGGATAGGATGAGGTCGCCTTTGTTGTGCATGGTGCAACTTTCTCTTCAAGTCGTCTATCTCTCTCTGCATGGCCTGCTCATCATTCTGTCTCTGGGATACGTGACTCCTAACTTCTTCCAGTTGTGTGACTCGGTTGTTATTTTGTCTCTAGAGTGCGTGACTGCCCACACGAGAGTGGCTTTTGCTGCTTTGAGTGGTGTGCCCATTTCCCTCTCGAAACCTTCCATTCTTTTCATTTCGATCACGCTCAGGGTTGGGAAAGTTACCTTGTTGCTGTGATCTAGCCGGTTCAAGCTGATGGGAGCCTGCTTGATGAGAGTCTGATCCTACCATGCTTAATTGTTGCCCTTACTAACACACAAGTTCTTTCCACAGACAGCGCCAATTGTAGGGGGTGGGTTTGAGCACTTCTTTTACCAGATGAGTGGACTCAGGCCCAACTAGCCCAATACAATAAATTTATAGAGAATGAGTTTAAGAACTAGGCCTTAGTGAGGGTTACAACAACTATGTATGGCTATGAGTGGATTGAATAACAAGTACGTTGACTGGAATATGAAATTCTGTCCGCAGCCCTCCTCTGAGGAGCTTATTGTTCTTACTATTTATTCAGTGCTTGGTTACAATGGTTTCAAAGATCATACTATTGCTACTGTATTCTCCCTTCCTCATTTTTCGATCCCCCTTTCATGGAGGATTTCTTACATTATATAGCCTCTTTCAGTTGATCTTGGCCCTCCATTTGTTGATCATGCAGGCCACTACTCGAGTGTTTGTCCCATCAGCCACCTTTCCAAACCTTCTGTGAGTTGCAGCAACCAAGACCGTATTGTTCAGGGGTCATTTTCTCATTAATGCGGCCAGAACATTAGTTGTGGGCATTTGATGCGGAGGTGACAGTTTCTCCTTGAACTGCTCCTACACCATGCTCCCATGGCTGTCCTATGACACTTGTCCTTTTTCTTGGGATGCTCTAGGAGGCTGTCGTCGATGGCGTGCCATTCTTCCCTTCTAGGATCTAGGTGGGCCGAGGACAGGATTGTCCTCGGCGGTGTTTCTGGGCCATTTGGGCTTTCTTAATTCGTCCTCGGCCATTTCTTCCTCCCCGGTGTGGGCCTTGGGCTTAGTATAAAGTGGGACGGGGTTGTCAAATTCTCTGACCCCACAACTTTTTATGTATTAATATTTTTAAAAATAATTATTGAAATGACGTTTTACATATAAAATACTAAAACGTAAAAGTGATTTAAATTATTATGAAAAATATAATGCAGATAAGTGAAGAATGCTGAGAGGCAAGGGGAAAAAAAAGCCAAGGCAAGGTTACAGAATGAAGAAAAGTAAGTGCCTTTTAATTTTTTCTTGTTTTCTTGTTTCAGTTGTTTTTTTTTTTTTTTTTTTTTTTTTTAATAAAAAATAAATAAAGGTTCAATCTATTGCGATTATGCTCTTTATCATCAAACCAAGACACTAATCGGTTTTTGGTGTAGGCGAAGATTGAACCTCATATCTCTTATTCAACTATCATAAATTTTATCAATTAAGCTAATTAGAATCACTCTTGTTTCAGTTGTTGATATCATAATTGGGTGAAAAAGTTAACAAATCAAGTACTATTTATTTATTGCGCGAGATCAAAATTCCACAATTGATCGTGGGCCATATTGATCGTGGGCCATGTGAACTAGTATCATTTTTGTAAAGGAGTAATGCTAAGGACACATAAAAATGCACATCTTTGTGCCACAACTTGCCACGTGGTGAGTTGTGAGTAGTGGAAGTGTGTCCCACATGGCCCACCACCACACATTCACCAATCACAAAATTGTGCATTTTTATGTAACCCTAGCATGACTCTTTTACAAAATTGTGCATTTTTAATTCCAATGATTCTTCAGTGCAGTTAGCCAAGGTAGAGAAATTCAAGAACACCACGATGGAAGGGGATGCTGAATAGTGTTTTGATGTACTCAATGGAGTCCTAGATGAGATGTTATGGTCTAGCCGACTTGTTATGTGGCGGTGTTAGTCCATATGATTGTGAGTACATTAAAAAAAAGAAAAAAAGAAAAAGAAAAAAAAAAAAACTATACATGTGACGAATTGATATTTTCAAATTTGACAAATGACAGAGTGCTTAGACACGCATTCGCATATTGAAAAACATCACACATCACATATATGAAATACACATTAAAAATAAATAAAGGTTCTACTTCATATGATATACAAACACAAGTTTTTCATTGATCTGAAATTAGGTTTTGTTTATTTACACAAGGTGTCCCTCGACTACTTAATATCGTAAATCAAACCCTACATGAAACCATCTATAGTGTAATAAAGCCATAAGGATACCATCACTATATTATCAACACATCTTCTGTCTTTGAAATCCCAATTTTATCTACTTATTATTCCTATTCAGCCAAAAAAAAAAATTCTACTTATTATTCTTATATTTTTTAGAAAATTAATTTCATTGAATATAAAATTTATTAACTCTTTATTAAAATGATACATGATACCCTAAATAACCCATTCCCATTAAATCTACTTTAAGGGGATTTTTAAGAAATTGTTTTTCTCTTATCAATATTATGAATTCTTTTTTAAGGAATCGTGTTCCCCACATGTTACATGCGATTACCCAACATATTAAGGTATTGACTGTACAAGATCTTACTCCAGTATACATCAAAGTAACCTATATTTGACGTTTCAATTCATATTCCTATCAAGATTCAAAGTTAATGTGTTTAGCATTCATGAGATTGGTTGTTAAAGTAACAATAGTTCATAGAGAAATGACTCATAGTAGCCAAGTTCAATGTATTCCAAATACACCAACATATCAATTAGAAATCTCCATTTCTATGATCAAGACAAATCATCATGATTGATATGCTGTAGTCTTATCAAATGAAATACCCAATTTCATCACTGACTACAAACTAGCATCTATTAGTTTACATGGGACTTATGATTTAGATATTTTGTATATGAATTTTATTTCAATACTTAAATCACATACAATGTATCTCATATATTATTTTCTAATGTTCATACTATTTTTAGAAAATAAAATACTTTTACAAATTAAATAATGTCACACAAATTGAATTTTAGGGCTCAAACAATACAAACATTTTTTTTTTTTAAAATTATTTAGGTCTGCCAACTGTGCAGCCCAAAACTTAGCCAATAGGGTTAGAGCTTATAATTCTGTTGGGCAGTTTTGAATCTCTTCGGCCTCAAGGTCCCTATTTTTGTCTCTTATATATTGTCTTCTTTCTTTTTCTTTTTTTTCTTTTTTTTTTTGGATAAGTTCCCTTATATATTGTTTAGGTAAAAGGAAAATTGAGAATACATAATTGTAATCTTTTTGATAACATAGTATTTGAAACTTATGGTGTTTGTTATATGACAATTACTTTTTAACATCATATTAAGACAATATTTTTTTTTTTTTTTTTTTGCGGAGAATTTGATGTTACGGTAAGATACTTTATCAACCAATTTAATTGGAGTTTATACTATACATAATTGCAAATGGTTATTATTATCATGTCTTTATTAATTATTATTGTTATTGGGTGGGTCATGTTCTTAATTTTTACATAATTGCAAATGGTTATTATTATCATGTCTTTATTAATTATTATTGTTATTGGGTGTGTCATGTTCTTAATTTTGTTTTTTGAATGAATAGACGAATTTATTGATTATCAAAAAAAAGAATAGACGAATTTATTAATTACAAAGGCACACAAAAGGCTTGGACCATCTCTGGTCTGTGATAAAAGGATCGAATTAGAAAGAAAAAAGATGAGATAGGCCCAAAGGAGATCTGAATAAGCCCATGTCTTTGATGGGATACAGATTTTAATTCTTTCAAATTGATGAAAGGTTTTATCTTTGATGATAATAAAACTATTACCAACTTTATTACAAAATACTTAGACGCGACAATGGATGTGGTTGATATCTCTTAAAAAACATCATAAATAAATGTCAATTTTTTTGTTTGGTATAGAAAATGCTAAAAATATTACAAACTTCACTAAAAATGTTTACAAACTGAAGTGGTGAATTTGATTCAATAAGTTCAACAACATAATAAATGGAAGACATGGATTGACCCCTAACATGTTTAGAGTCTTGGGCTCCAACTACCAACAGGAAGATGACATTAGTCAATGTCATGTACAATACACATGCGTAACGTATATGATTCAGTTGTTTGGTTGGGTTAAAAGTCTGTTTGGAATCCACTTATTTTGCTAAAAGTGAAAACTTTTTGTTAAAAGTACTGTAGATAAAAGTAAAAATTAGCTAAAATAATACAGTGAGACCCATGAATAGTACCAAAAAGTGCAGTGAGGCCCATGAATAGTAGCAAAAATAAGTTGAATAGTAAAATAAACTGACTTTTTAATTTGGAGCCAAGCGCACACTAAGTGAGTTTTCCTATTGGTTGTTAGAGCCCAAGTCTCCAAAAATGTTGAATTAGCCTTTTGTGATTGCTGAGAGAGAGAGAGAGAGAGAGAGAGAGAGAGAGAGAGAGAGAGAGAGATAGAGAGAGAGAGAGGAATTTTCTTTATTGAACAAACAATACATTTGTGAATCCCAAACAATTAGAAAAGCAAGAGCATGGCCTATATATTGACATATGAACTATAAAGAATACAAGAGTTGCATGTAAATAAATAAATTAAAAAAAAAAAAAAAAAAAAAAAAAAAAAAAAAAAAAAAAACCTCTACATTTTGAGTTACACATGTTAATTGTAAGAATGAAAACAGGGAGTAATAGAAAGACGAACAGAGAGCTATGGATGCTGAGAGAAAGCTTCTAGAAAAACTTTCTATTATGATTGAAAAAAATGAATTGTTTTGTATCTGTACACAGGTCCTACATATATACTAACTGGAAGCTAACTGAAAGGAAACTAATTTCCAAACTATGCGCTAGGTAGTTACATCAGTTACAATATGACAGTTACAGTATAGCACGTGTGACTCTCACGTGTAAACATAAATAACTAATGCAAACTAAAAACTACAAGTATAACTTCTTGTGTCGTTTTGTGTATTACGCTGTCACTTGCTTCACTCTGTTTTACTCCTCAAGCACTTCACTCCACAATCACTTCATTTCATTGCTGCAGCATTTGCTTCTTGCCTCACTGCTGCTCTAACCTTGATCTTAGTATCTTTACATTAATAATCTATACCTACCCCAATATATATATATATATATATATATTTTTTTTTTCCTGAACAACTGGTGAACGGCAAAAATATGATGATTCAGTATTTATAATCTTTATTTTGATTAATTATGGCTTGCCAAATCCTTTGGTCTCACCACAGCCCATAATAGATGAAGGCAATTCCCCCACCTTGTCTATTCCTTCTTCAAACACCACTCCCATGCCCATGTAGAAATGAGACTCAATATGGCAATGGAAAAGCCAAGCACCTGGGTTATCAGCCTTGAATCTAAGAGCAGTCCAACCATAGGGATGAAGAGGCACTGTATTCTTCATGATTGGATTCACCAAATTGTAATTCTTTGGGTCTTTGTTCTTGTCAAATTTGCCTTCTCCATAGCCCAGTACCCAAAAATCGTGCCCGTGGAGATGCCATGGATGTGTCTCACTATTGTTAACAGTCATAGTGTTTGCATTTTGTAGTATAATATCAACCGTGGTATTGAAACCTAGCCGGTAAATGGCATTGCTTGTTGTAGCATTTGGGTTCTTGGACACGTTGTAAATGTCATAGTTTACAAAGTCATATCCTTCAGGTGGTGGGGTTTGACTGAACACATCGTGTAACTTTTTCTTTAGAGCAATAAGGTATGGTGTGTGAGAAAGGGTGAAAGAGACATTATTTACGGACCAGTGCACATAACCATTAATGCGATTTTGTGTGTTTAGGAACACAACGGCTCTATCTGAGGTTGTGGGCGGGGTCACAATGAAATCATGGTGAGCCTTAATGGCTAGACTTTGAGCCAATCGGGGTGCTGTGTCATTCCAAATAGGACCAGTTGGTGGAACTGTGGAAGGAGATCGCCTTGGATGGTTTGGATAGTAATTGAGAAAGCCTAAGCCTTGTGTGGTATTAGGAGGCCGACTAACCACATTTGTTGTCATCCAATAATTTCTTGAAGGGTCTTGATCTGCCTTTATAAGCACAGAGTATGTCTCTCCAGAGTATATGAACAAGTTTTTCACTACAAATGGCTCTACATAGTGCCCATCTGCTTCAACCACAGTCATATTATGACCCTGCTTAGAAAGAAAATTGGATGCACATCATCAGGGGGTTGCAAAACCTTATGTATGCATAATGCATGCCACACTAAAACATCATGGTTTTTACTTTTTAGAAAAATCTGTTGTAAGTGATTTGAAGGTAAAGGTCAGGCCGGCCTAACAAAATTTGGGGCCTAAGGCAAAAATTTTATATGGGGCCTTTTTATATGTAAACATTAATTAAATAAAATTATATAATACTAATTAAATTAAGACTAATTTGATGTAAATACAGAAATTGATGAATAATACTAACTAAACTAAGGTTAATTTCAACTAAAAGATTGAATATTATAGTTGAATCAAAAGGAACTTACTTTAACTTGGATATATGACTATGCATAGTTAAGTACAGTTGTAATTTAAATTTAAATTTTATATATTCTTTTTTAGAGAAAGAGATAGATAGATATTATTTGGTGTGTGGCTTAGTAGGAGATTAGTCATCATTGGTGATTTATCACATTTGCAGCATTTTATTTAAAACATCTTAGGGTTTCAGTTGGGTTAAATTTTTATTGGTCTCCTATTTTAAAAGCCTTGTTAGAAATGAAAAAGAAAAATACTAAAAATACTACAAAATGTTCACAATAAATGTGATTATGACTGTAATTGATGAATTTTAACAACTTAATTTATTTGTGTTTGAATTACTTTTTTATGTGATTGATGATATGTCAGTTAAATCTATAATAAAATTTGTGGTATTTTTAGCATCACTCTTAAAAAAAAGTACCAATTATTTAAAAAATGTTATACTTTTATAAAATTTTGGGTCTTTTACTAAGGGAAATTGTGCCTTTTTTTAGTAGGGAAATTTTTTATTTGTTGTGGGGCTTAGGCTTAGGCCTAAGTTGCCTAGGCCTTGAGCCGGCACTTGTGAAGGTGTATAGAGGTTACCTCTATTTGAAAACTAAGGGCTGATAGAGCAGTCAAGCTAGCAACCCTTAGTCTGTATGTTTTTCCGGGGATTACGATTATTGCATAAGGAGAGCATTCTGGATTTGATGTATTACAAGTATCGGCTGTGAGGGATGCACTAGAGCAGTTGAATTTTCCTTTTCCTTGAATCAAAAGTGACTGAAAATTGACAGAAGCAATAAATATTAGACAAAGAATAACAGCAAAATATAATACTAATTCGATTTGTTACATATGGTACATGGAGTTCCATTTATGATTTACCTGAGGCTCCCCAACCCAGACAAAAGGAATGGAGGACAATCCTGTGGCTTGTTCATAAGTGCTTTTGTGGTACCAATCAGTAAGGATGATGCTCCGATCATATTCATAGGCAAATGGTTCTGTAAAATTATCAGGAACTGATACACGGATTGATCCATATAGCCCTGATTCTCTTTGCATTCCATAGTGCGCGTGGTACAAATAAGTTCCAGCCTGCACATAAGCAAAACAAACATTATAAATTATGATACAACTGATCAAATTACAAACATGCAACTTATAATCTAATCTTCACTAATTTTGGGACTAGGACTTGGTTATTATTGTTGTTATAACAAGGCGGACAATAAAAAAAACACACAAACTGGAAATAGAGACCATTGCAGAGATTTTAGCCTCTAGGCTACTAAGAAGTAACACATACCCTATCAACCTTGAACTCATATTTGAAAGTGTCCCCAGGTACTACTGGACACTGAGTAACCCCTTCTGTTCCATCACTCCACGGTGTTCCAATCTACAACAAATTAAACAGATGAATGCACGTACCCCGTAATAAATAAAAACATCAAATTAGATATAAAGTTGGTTCAAGTAGGAAAATGGAAAACTATAATTCTTTACCTGTCTGATTCCATGCCAATGGATTGCAAGGTTTTCTAATAATAGTTTGTTAGTAACCTCAACAATGACTGTATCACCTTCCTGGGCCAAGATTGTGGGTCCTGGAGATTTGCCATTGATTGTAATGACCAGCTTCTTATAACAGTCAGGGGACTTGTACTCATACTTTACCTCCCATTTGTAATGCCGAATTCTGGCCTCTGCAATTGGAATATATATGAGAAATGTGAACAAACACAAAGCCAGCAGCTTCAACAACATTCTTCTTTATTGCGAAATGCTCTGCCCCCTGGGCTTAGCAAATGTCTACGAATTAGAAGCTCAAATGGGTACTGTTAAGTGTTCCAATTAGCATTTGTTTTGATGAATTTTTTTTTTTTTTTTTGAGAAAGAATTTGTTTTGATGAATTTGATTGGAATGATTACGGTCTGTTAACCTATATATATATAAATATTTACTCCAAGTCTTGGTCAAGTTTCATTTTTTATTCATTATAATTTATTGAAGAATCAGTCTTCTTCAACTTTTGTTTGTTGGCAAAAAGTCAAAAAAGTGCCTTGCAAGGAAATTACATAATCGGACTCCTAGATGAATGGCCTGTTTGGATTTTTTTGTTCATCACATTACTCTTCACTCCATTTTCACCGCTTATCACTCATCACTCATCACTGAAATACGCCAACTTCACAAATCCCACCCACTTGGCATTCGTCACCCAGTTTTGCGTTACTTTGTTTCAAAAAAGAAAAAAGAAAAAACAAAAAACAAAAAAAAACAAAAAAGTCCAACATTGCGGCTGGTCTTTGTTTCCACAAAAAAGAAATAATAATAAAAAACCAAAAAAAAGTCCAACATTGCTGCTGAACGGTTAGTTTATTACAAAAAAGTCATTAAAAAAAGTGGAAACTGAAAACACGTGTTTTCAGTTTCCACTTTTCGTGTTTTCAGTTTTCATAACTCGTCACTCAAAAATCAGAAATTTAAATAATGGAAACAAAAACTAGAAATAAAATCCAAACGGACTTCTCAGTCATGAATCCCACCATTTTAGAGTTATTAGTTATGAAAACAGAGTTATGAGTTATAAAAACAACAAACACCCCTAAGCTTTGGTTACAGTACCCGCCAAGTCCCATTTGAAAATTTTTGTATTTTGCAATTATCTATTTATGTGAACTTTTTTTTTTCGCTAAACAACAAACATGATTAGCTATTTAGGTGTAATTATATTATAGTCTACGATCAAACCGCGTTGATTACCTTTTTTGTCGGGTCGCAAGAAGGAAATAGCTTGGAAAGTTCATTTATTTAATCACACTTAAAAAAAAAAAAAAAAAATTATAGACAAATAAACAAATGGCAATCGTTCTCCATCCAGCCTGTGTGCTATCTATAATATCTTAGTCTTGATGATTATATGATAAGGAACAAAATTTAATGTGAATTCATTTTAAAGTCAGAAAGAACATTCACATTAAGGTGGAGTTTAGATAGTGTTTCCGAGCTTGCGTTTGCGTTTGAGTTGTTTTTCTATGGGTCCCGTGCATTGTTCACAGGACTCACAAGGACCATATTTAGCAATTTCTTATTTAAAATTGTGTCATACGGTATTATTTACACATTTAAAAATTATTTTGCTACAATGTTTTCAGTTTTCAGTAATAAGCGGTATCCAAACAGATCCTAAAGCTCTCAAATGCTAAAAATGCTATTTTTTAACATTTTTGAGATAAAAACACCCCTACACTAAAGCTGCTAAGTCTTAAAATTTTTAAGATTTAGCTACAGTACAATCTCATATTTGAGACCGCACTGTAACTAGATTGTAAAAGAAAAATTCTTTTTTATTCACCTCAATGGCTCTCTCTTATATCTTTCTCTTTGCTCTTTCACTTTTTTCTTTTCTCTTCTCTCTTTGTGCTTTGCTGATGTGGTTTGTCGATGAGTGTGCTTCGGCGATGGTCGTGGGTCGTGGTCTGATGTGCTCCAGCGATTTTGTGGGTCTGGGTTTGTTGGTCTGAGTTCATGGGTCTGGGTTCATGGGTCTGGGTTCATGGATCATCGACATGATCGACATGGATCGTCAAGTTGACTGGCGTGGATCGTTGACTTGATCGGTCTCATCGGCTTGGGTCTCTGATCGTTGTGGTGGTCGTTGGAATTGTGGTGGCTAGTGGCCGGCGGTAGGTATGATTGCTGGGTTGAGACAATGAGACCAAGAGAGATGATGAAAAAATAAAAACAAAAAAAGGAATAAAAAATTATAAAGAAATAATATTTAAATGAAGTTGTAAAAAAAATAGAAGTTTTGATGTTTGGTATATTGTAAAATGAGGTGTTAAAATTGTAAAAGTAGTGTTTTGAAATTGTAAATGCTAAAATTTTTACAATTGTTGATGAGAATTCTTTTAAGTGCATATATACAATATTTTTCACAATTCACCCATTATGCATGATTAGTGCATAATACAAATGATATTATTAATAATTAAATTCATATAAAAATAATACACAACAACTCAGTTCAATAACTCTGAAAAATATAATGCAAATTAGTCTTTGGTGTGTTTGGTAGAGTGGATTTAGGGAGGATGAAAAAAAAAATAAAAAAATAAAAAAGAAGAAGAAGAAGAAGAGAGAGAGAGAGAAAATGAGGAGGAAAAACTTTTTGGAGGGTGTTTGGTTAGAACATCCATAGCAGTGAAGCCAAATTTTTAGCTTTTTAGCACTACAAAAAGTCACTTTATCTATTTTACATTCTCACATTCAATAGCAGTGGTTTTATTTTAACTTTTAACACTATAAAATAATATAAACATTACAATAAAATAATATTTCATTCAACCATAACCACCGAAAAGTAGTGCGAACACAATCTTGAGTCTTGAGTCTCTTGACAATCAACTTCTAATTTTTAATCTTCTAAAAGATGGTTAGGTGTTATTTTATTATAGTCTATAATTAAACCGCGTTGATTACCTTTTTTGTCAAGTCGCAAAAAGGAAATAGCTTGGAAAGTTCATTTATTTATTTAATCACACTTTTTTTAAAATAATTTCTTGACTAAGAAACAAATGGCAGTCGTTCTCCAACCAGGCTGTGTGCTCTTTATTATATCTGAGTCTTGATGAATATAGGATAAGGAACAAAATTTAATGTGAATTCATTTTAAAGTCAGTAAGTGCAAATAATACACATCAACTCATTTCAATAATTATGAAAAATATAATGCAGATTAGTCTTTAGAATTTTGCAAGTGAAGAATGCCAAGGCAAGAAAAAAAAAGAAACAAAAAAAGGTTACAGAATGAAGAACAATCTGTGCCTTTAATTTCTTCTTAGTTTTCTTGTTTCGGACGTTGATATCAGAATTGGGCGAAAGAGTCAACAAATCAAAGTAGTACTTATATTACAGAGCCAAATGACGTAGGGCATGTGAGCTAGCATCGTGTTCGTAACTCGTAAGTCGTTAACCATTGACCTTGTCCGCAAAGCCAGCTACACTGTCAGTTGGTATAAATTTCTGAAAGTCTTATTACATTAACATAATTACATTACACACAAAAAAGGACAAGATTCCCCCAAGAAAAAAAGAACAAAGGAATGGATAAGAGGTTTCTTAGTTATTTTGATCGGAACTCAGAAGTGGCAAAAGACTTTTTTTGGATAAATCTCAGTCTTATCATTTTTTGTCAAACACCTGCATAGAAAATGATGCTGGAATTTGTGTTGCACCATGGACCATTTAAGTTATTCGGAAGAAACAGTGGAAATTTCGATATTCTTAATTCCAAATTCATGTTAATTTCGACAGTAATGCCAAATTAAAAGCCGAAAATTTCATTTACATTTTTATTTGTGTTGTAAAGATACATTGCATGATGATGACATCACGGGTGGAACTATTCATTGACTTGTGGGGACCATGACCCCCCAAAACTATTCAATAACTAAAAAATTACCTTTAAATTTAGTTAAAATCTTCGAAAATTATGGATGCCCACCTCTCCCCTCCCTCCAAAATTTTCACATGTAGCTCTTTTATATTGGATAAATTTTATATTTGTTATTACTTTGGCCCCCTCATTCTTAAAATTCTAGTTCCGCTCTTGTATGGCATCGCATCTTTGACAATCAAATAGCTGAAAGGCACATTTAGGCACTTTGACTTACATTTTACTAGAGAAGAAAAGATGAAAATGTCATATTCTATTAATCAGCATGTAGTTTTATAGGCATATGAACACATTATTCATTAACTACAACGTCAGGAAAGCGACAAAATGCATACAAAGAAGTTTATTTAATTTGAAAGCATGGAAAATACCCCCACTAGATACAATCAAACTAAATGTAGATGCTGGTATGTAAGTGAATGCTTTAATTCTGGAAGGGTTTATCTTGACAGCTTTTTCAAAGAAGTTTAATTCCAATGATCCTTTAGTGGAGAGGAAGAAGAATAGGCAGTGCAGTTAGCCAAGGTAGAGAAATTCAAGAACATCACAGTGGAAGGGGATGCTGAATCATGCTTTGATGTATTCAATGGAGCCCTAGATGAGATGTTATGGTCTAGCTGACTTGTTATGCATGTGGCGTTGTTAGTCCATATGATTGTGAGAACTTAAAAAAAAAAAACAACTACATGTCATGAATTGAAAATTTCAAATTTGACAAATGGCAGAGTGCTTAGACACGCACGCTCATGTTGAAAACATCACCCATCACATGTATGAAATACACATTGAAAATAAATAAAGGTTCTACTTCATATGATATACAAACGCATGTTTTTCATTGATTTGAAATTAGGGTTTTTGAAAGAAAACATACATTGATACATCTACCTTGAAAACTAAAATGATTCTTACCAAGAGCTCTTGAATTTTTAGCCAACTCTTTGATCCAACCTGTAAGTGCCAAAAAATGAGTTGACGTAATACAATGAATTTGTAGAGGCGCGAACTTGAATCAAATAACCTAGCACAATTGAAGAAGAAGAAGAAGAAGACAAGGAATAATGAAGAGTATTAGTCCTTGGCAAAGATCTGAGGACATATATTTGTATTAGTTTGATCACAAGAGCGATTTTCTACAATATTTCTCTTTCTCAGATCATCATGCCCCCCTCCTTCAGGAGGATCTCTTCTATTATATAGCCTCTTTCAGCTGATCTTGGCCCTTTATTTGTTGATCTTGCAAGCCACTACTCGAGTGCTTGTCCTATCAGATGCCCTCTCAAATCTTCTGTGAGTTGCGACAACCAAGACAGCACTGTTCAAAGATTTTCTCCACATAAGTGCGGTCAGGGGGTTTGGTGGGATGTATTAAATGTGGTAGCAAATACGATCCCTCCAGTCTCGTCAGGGCTAACCCCCTTTCTGAAGCCCTTTCTCTACAGTGTGATCTCCTCTGGTAACGTGCCATTGACGTGGCCATGGCTCGGGTATGGTCTCATCGGAACTGTATTAGCCTTCTCGGCATCGGGTATGACACGTGGCATTATTACCTTATCAAATTTCTGTACCCCACACAACCATTTTTTTTTTTTTTTAATATTTTTTCTCCTATCAAGATTATGAATTCCTTCTTGAGGAATAGTGCTCCCAATACGTTACATGCGATTACCTAACATACTAAGGTATTGACCATACAATATCACTACGGTATACATCAAAGTAACCTACATTTGACATTTCAGTCACATTCCTATCAAGATTGAAAGTTAATGTGTTTAGTGTTCGTGAGATAGGTTGTTAAAATAACAATAGTTCATAGAATAATGACTCATAGCAGCCCAGTTCAATGTATTCCAAATACACCAACATATCAATCAGAAATCTCCACTTCTATGATCAAGATAGATTATCATGATTGTTATGTTGTAGTCTTACCAAATGAAATGCCCAACTTCATTACCAACTACAGACTAACATTTATTAGTTTACATGGAACTTATGATTTATATATTCTATATGTGAATTTTGTTTCGATACTTAAATGACATACAATGTATCTCAAAGACTATTGTCTAATGTACATAAAATTTTCAGAAAATAGATACTTCTACAAATTAAATAATGTCACACAAATTAAAATTTAGGGCTCAAATCCCAGCAACACAAACATTTTTCTTTTGATTATTTAGGTCTGCCAACTGTGCAGCCCAAAACTTGGCCAATAGGGTTAGAGCTTATAATTCTGTTGGGCAGTTTTGAATCTCCTTGGCCTCGATCAAAGGTCCCTATTTTTGTCTCTTATATATTGTCTAAGTAAAAGGAAAATTGAGAATACATAATTGTAATTTTTTTGATAACATAATATTTGAAACTTATGGTCTTTGTTATATATGACAATTACTTTTTAACATCACGTTAGGACAACAATTTTTTTTTTTTTTTTTTTTTTTTTTTTTTTTTTTTTTTTGCGTAGAAATTGATGTTACGGTAAGATACTTTATCAACCAAGTAAATTGAATTGCAAATGATTATTATCATGTCTTTATTAATTACAGAAGGCACACAAAAGGCTTGCCCCATTTCTCCGGGACAAAAGGATCCAATTAGAAAGAAAAAAGGATGAGATAGGCCCAAAGGAGGTGGGAATAGGCTCATGTCTTTGATGGGATAAATAAATGTATTTATTATTATTTTTTTCTGAGTATGGAAAATGCTAAAAATACTATAAATTTCAATATAAAAAAATGTTTACAACTGAAATGATAATGAATTTTATTTGATAAGTTCAACAATATAATAATAAATGGAAGGTAGAGTTTGACTCTTAACATGTTTGGAGTATTGAGCTCCAAGCATAAGGTGACATTAATCATTGTGATGTGTAATACACATGCATAATGTACTCACTTCGTGGGTTGGTTAAGTGAGTCTTCTTATTGGTTGTTGGATAATGCACATTCCTTCTTATTGGTTGTTGGTTAAGTGAGTCTCCAAAAATGTTGAATTAGTTTTTCATGATTGCTGACACATGAGAGAGAGAGAGAGAGAGAACTGAATTTTCTTTATTGAACAAAACAATACATTTGTGAATCCCAAAAAAATTAGTTAAATAAATGAATAAAGAATGCAAGAGTCGTAATTAATTAATTAAATAAATGAATAAACCTTTGCATTTTTAGTTACACGTGTTAATAATCTATACCTACCCCTTAATTTTTTATTTATTTTTTTTTTTTTGAGAACAAATCCTTTGGTTAATGATGATTCAGTATTTATAATCTTTATTTTGATTAATTATGGCTTGCCAAATCCTTTGGTCTCACCACAGCCCATAATAGATGAAGGCAATTCCCCTACCTTGTTTATTCCTTCTTCAAACACCACTCCCATGCCCATGTAGAAATGAGCCTCGATATGGCAATGGAAAAGCCAAGCACCTGGGTTATCAGCCTTGAACCTAAGAGCAGTCCAACCGTAGGGATGAAGAGGCACTGTATTCTTCATGATTGGATTCACCAAATTGTAATTCTTTGGGTCTTTGTTCTTGTCAAACTTGCCTTCTCCATAGCCTAGTACCCAAAAATCGTGCCCATGGAGATGCCATGGATGTGTCTCACTATTGTTAGCTAGCATAGTGTTTGCATTTTGTAGTATAATATCAACCGTGGTATTGAAGCCTAGCCGGTAAATGGCATTGCTTGTAGTAGTAGCATTTGGGTTCTGCACGTAAATGTCATAGTTTACAAAGTCATATCCTTCAGGTGGTGGGGTTTGACTGAACACATGGTGTAGCTTTTTCTTTAGTGCAATAAGGTAAGGAGTGTGAGGAAGGGTGAAGGAGACATTATTAACTGACCAGCGGCGATATCCATTAATCTCATTTTGTGTGTTTAGGAACACAATGACTCTATCTGAGGTTGTGGGCGGGGTCACAATGAAATCATGGTGAGCCTTAATGGCTAGACTTTGATTCAATCGGGGTGCTGTGTCATTCCAAACAGGACCAGCTGGTGCATCAGTCGGAGGAGATCGCCTTGGGTGGTTTGGATAGTAATTGAGAAAGCCTAAGCCTTCAGAGGTATTGACCGGAGTCCGACTAACCACGTTTGTTGTCATCCAATAATTTCTTGAAGGGTCTTGATCGGCTTTTATAAGCACAGAGTATGTCTCTCCAGAGTATATGAATAGGTTTTTCACTACAAATGGCTCTACATAGTGTCCATCTGCTTCTACCACAGTCATATTATGACCCTGCTCAAAAACAAAATTGGATGCACATCATCAGTGCGTTGCAAAACCATATGTATGCATGTCACACTAAAAGTCTAAAACATCACATGGTTTGTAAGGAAAATGCAAAAATTACCGTTAATTTTACTGCAAAAGTCTAATAAATTGAAATGACAATTAATACGATTGGTGCCGCATCAACGGCATATTAAATAGATTTCTGAAAAAATGTTAAAACTACAACCAATTTTACTATAAAACCTTACAAATTGACTAAACAATGAATGTGATTATTTCCACTTTCATATTATATAAAATGAATGTTGAATTACATTTTAACCATTGATAAAAATCAACATGTAACATTTACGTAGTAAAATTTGTAGTATCTTAGCATCATTCAAATTTTTATATTACTTTTCTACTTTGCATTTAAAAGTTGATGCATCAATTTTATAAGATTTATGTGTAGTAAAATTTGTAGTATCTTAGCATCATTCAAATTTTTATATTACTTTTCTACTTTGCATTTAAAAGTTGATGCATCAATTTTATAAGATTTATGTGGAAAAATATGTAGTAGTTGTAAGTTGTGACATCATTTTTTTGTTTATAATTGAGGAACCTTCGTAGTATTATCCGTATAAACTAAGAATAGCATAAAATGATTTGAAGGTGAAGGCGTTCATAAAGGTTACCTCTATTTGAAAACTAAGGGCTGATAGAGCAGTCAAGCTAGCAACCCTTAGTCTGTATGTTTTTCCTGGGATTACGGTTATTGCATAAGGAGAGCATTCTGGATTTGATGTATTACAAGTGTCGGCTGTGAGGGATGAACTAGAGCAGTTGAATCTTCCTTTTCCTTGAATCAGAAGTGACTGAAAGTAGATAGAAGCAATAACTATTAGATAAAGAATAACAGCAAGATATAACACTAATTCGATTTTTTACACATGGTACAGTTAATGCCATTTACCTGAGGCTCCCCAACCCAGACAAAGGGTTTGGAGGATAATCCAGTGGCTTGTTCATAAGTGCTTTTGTGGTACCAATCAGTAAGGATGATGCTCCGATCATAATCATAGGCAAATGGTTCTGTAAAATTATCTCGAACTGATACACGGATTGATCCATATAGCCCTGATTCTCTTTGCATTCCATAGTGTGCGTGGTACAGATAAGTTCCAGCCTGCACATAAGCAAAACATACATTATAAATTATGATCTTTCAATAATCTGTTGAAAAACAACAACTGAGACTTGGTTATTATTGTTGTTACAACAAGGTGAACATTAAAAAAAGAACAAAATTGCAGAGATTTTAGCCTTTAGGCTACTAAGAAGTAACACATACCCTATCAACCTTGAACTCATATTTGAAGGTGTCCCCAGGTACTACTGGACATTGAGTCACCCCTTCTGTTCCATCACTCCAAGGTGTTCCAATCTGCAACAAATTAATCAGATGAATACACGTACACAATAATAAATTAATACATCAATTTAGATATAAAGTTGGTTCAAGTAAGAAAATATGGAAACTTATAATTCTACCTGTCTGATTCCATGCCAATGGATTGCAAGGTTTTCTAATAATAGTTTGTTTGTGACCTCAACAATGACTGTATCACCTTCCTGGGCCAAGATTGTGGGTCCTGGAGATTTCCCATTGATTGTAATGACCAGCTTCTTATAACAGTCAGGGGACTTGTACTCATACTTTACCTCCCATTTGTAACGTCGAATTCTGGCCTCAGCAATGGGAGCATAAATGAGAAATGCGAACAAACACAAAGCCAGCAGCTTCAAAAACATACTTCTGTATTGTTAAATGCTCCAATGGGAGCTTAGCCAAAGTGTACGAGAGTTAGAAGCTCAAATCGGTAGTGTTAAATGCGCCAATTAGCAATTGCTTTGATGAATGATTTTGTTTGATTGGAATTATTAATTTCTATCAATATATATATACATACTATAATCAGTACTTTTTGTCAACTGAGAGTTTGCGACCATGAAAATTTCAAAACCGTGGAGGCTAAAAGTACACCCTGCCAATTGAGACCGTGGAAATTTCAAAACAGTGAAATTACCTTGTACGTTCATATGAAAATCATTGTTTTATTGACTGTAATATGCAACTTCGGGATCATCTATTCAGCCAAAAAAAAAAAAAAAAAACTTCGGGAACTTCTGTTGATGTGATATTTTCTCTGGGGTTGTTGAGCAATCAACGCCAATCTTTCAAATCTTCTCAAACAGGGGCGGTGTGGCACGTTATGTTTTGGCCCCCAAATTTTTTAAAACCTCTATAATAGTAGGAAGAAATAGATCTCACACTTTCTCATTTAAGAGATGGTCCCCCTATGAGAAAAACTAGGCCCCTCCTCAATACGTAGCCATAAAAATGCCCCACCCCAAATTCCTACTTTTCATCTTTTTTACTTTTCCTTTTCCTTTTCCTTTCCGTCTCTAAAGACGTATCAGCCATATCCCACATTTTTTTTTTGGGTAAATTCCACAAACCACCCCTGAGGTTTGGGTTAATACCAATTAAGTCCAAGACATTCTAAAATTGAGCAATTTGGTCCATAAAGACAATTTTGTCCCTGAAGACATTTTAATCCCTAACCCGTTAGCTATTCCGTTAGTCATTTTACTTCTTTCTTTTTCTTTTTTCTCCTTTCTCAAACATAACAGGTCTGCTCTCTCTCTACTCTTTCGTTCTTCTTCCCTCTGACCTCTTTGCGTTTTTTTTTTTTTGGCTAATCTTAACCTCTCTGCACTTTGCTCTTCTTTTCCCTCAGGCCTCTCTCTCCAACCTGACCCAGTCTCCTCTCTTTGACTCACCCTTTTCATTTATCTCTTTCTTCTCTCTGCAACGGCAGTGGTGCATGGGTTTGGTGGTCTGGGTTGGTTGTGGATCGTGATTATGGTGGTTGTTTGTGGTGGTTTTTGGTTGCCGGTGATGGGTTCTGGTTTGTTGTGGGTATTTTGGTGGTGGTGGATTCCAATCTGTGGCGGGTTTGAGTTTTTTTATTTGGGTTTTGTGGTCGGTGGTTGTTTAAGGTGGTGGTGGTGGTGGGTCTGATTTGGGGTGGATTTGAAATGGAGGTGGTTACGGGTTTTGATCTAGGGTGGATTTGCAGTGAGGTGGTTGTGGGTTACGAAGTGGTGATTGGAATTTTTGGATTTGGGTTTGGTTGGGTTTTGTTGCCGGTGTCACTGGGTTTTGTGGCTAGAGGTGGTTGCTGGGTTTTGTGGCCAGAGGTGGTTGCTGGGTTTTGTGGCCGGTGATGGTGGTGGTGGGTTCCAATATGGAATGAATTTGCAATGGGGGTGGTTTTGGGTTTTGATGTCGTGGTGAGTTTTCTATGTGTTGGAGGATTTGGATATTGTTGGAGCAGATTTGACTGGGTTTTGGTATGGGTAGTAAAATTATGTTGTGGCTCTTGTTGTAGTTAATCTGAGTGGTTGTGGCTAATCTGAGGAGTGGTTATGGCTGATCTGAGGAGAGAGTGAGGGAGGAGGGAAGAGGTTAGAGTAACAGAGAGGGACAGAGAGAAGAGAGAAATTAACGGAGGTTAACGTTTAGTGGTGTTTAGGGACAAAATAGTCTTTATGGACTAAATTGGTCAATTTTGGAATGTCTTGGACCTAATTGGTATTAACCCAAACCTCAGGGGTGGTTTGTGGAATTTACCCTTTTTTTTTTCTTGAGTAAGGCCATATCCCATAGCTATTCAAAGACCTATGTTGTATTGGAATGAGAATTATCATTAGAGAGTAGGGAGATTGTGAGGGTACAGTATTAGACTATTAGTAGGAATGAAATTGATTTTGAATTTAGTTGGGATGAATGAAATTGATTTTGAATTTATTTTTTACCATAGTAGTCTAATTTGGTTGAATTTAACTGCTATTTATTTTATGGTTACTTATAGTGACTTTGTTATATTTAATTTCTATAAATATTATTTCTTGTAAATGTAGTCTAATTTTGGTTAGATTTAATGTTTTTTTTTTTCTAAAACTAATGCAGGAAGACATGTATATATGTATATATGTCATACTTTGTATTTTTCTTGAATTGCAAATCAATATGATAATATTACCTCGGCCCCCCACTCAAAAATTTCTAGCTACGCCCTTGTTCTCAAAGAATCTTTTTAATTTTTAATTTTTTAGAGAAATCTTTCATACTCCTCATCTTTTTTTTTATCGGATGTGAATTTTGAAAATTTTTCTATTAGATTGCATGTTTTTATTATATTTTCTAAGCTTGCAAAATTTCATGAGAATAAAAAATCAATAGTTATATCATTAATCAAATGTTTAAATTTCAAGTTGTTGTGTTCCAAATTTATGCATAACAAATAAGTTTATTGATCGAATAATAAATAACAACTAATTTGAACGAAATTTCACATATATGTTAAGAACATAAAAAACATGTAATCTAATGGTTAGATTTTCAAAATTCACACTCAATTAAAAGATATAAGAATGATTTATAAGAATGATGTGATATATTTTTCAATTTTAAATTATGGTAATGTTAGAAAAAATAAAATAAACCAAAAATTTTAGTATCATATCAACGTAATGTGCATCATATTAAAGGCACATCATAGCAAACCAAACGATTTAGAATTTTTGTAATTGAAGAATGCCAAGGCAAGAATTTTTCAGAAAAAAAAAAAAAAAAAATGCCAAGGCAAGGTTCCAGAACGAATAAAAGTATAAGCCCCTCAATTTTTTATTTTTTTTTTCAATTGTTGATCTCAGAATTGGCCATGTGAACTAACATTGTGTGCATCATATCAATAGCTCATCACAGCAAACCTAACCGCTTAGAGTTTTTGTAAGTGAAGAATGCCAAGGCAAGAATTTTTCAAAAAAAAAAAAAAAGCCAAGGCAAGGTTCCAGAATGAGGAAAAGTATATGCTTTTTTTTTTTTTTTTTTTCAAGTTGTTGATATCAGACTTGGCCATGTGAACTAGCATCGTGTTCGTAAATTATTGACCTTGTCCGAAATGCTAATGGTCAGTTGGTATAAATTTCTAAAATTCTTATATTAGACTCTGTCTTTTTGGATAAATCTCAGTCGTATAATTTTTTTGTCAAACACCAGTAGGGCCCACATACGAAATGATGCTAAAATTATACTAATACTCCGTCCGTACTAATTTATTAGTTTTATTCCATTTTGAAATGGCTAATGAAATTTTCCATCTAAAATGAATATATAAAATTTCTATCTTATTCCTTTACTTTATTCAGACTACTGTTCACAGGTCAGGCTGGTTCAGGTTTGAGCCTGAACCAAACTCGACCCGTTTGGGTCGGGTGGTTGGATTTTGGACCTGTATTTGACCGAATAGTTGAGTTGGACCCGGTATTTTGAGCCATGGGTTGGGCGAATCAGAGTTGTTAGTTAGGTGGGTTTGGGCCATAAATTGGGCCCATTTTTTTGAACTTCTATGAAATTTATTTTAGTTCAATTTTTTCAGCCTTTTTAGGCCAAATTAAGGAGTTTGGCAGTTTTAAAAATTACTTGGGTGTCAATATTTTTTAAATTTTCCATATAAAACAGATTGGGCCTCCCGTATACTTTTTTTTTTTTTTTTTTTAGATGGGCCTTTAAGATAAACTTAAATTAAGCAACTACTCTACTTATAAATCCATTGGGCCTTCCAGACATAAACATCCTGGACAAAACACCTCACCACAAGACACAAAATAAGCCTATTTTTACCACTTGTTAAGCATTAAACATCTTGGACAAAATACCTCACCACAACACACAAAATAAACCATTTTTACCACATCTATTAAGCATTCACACATTGACCACAAAAAATAAACACAACAAAATATATTGTAAAACTTGGACAAAGAGCACAACACAACTAACAACACACAAAATCCTATTGTCACCACCTGTGACTTGTTAAACAGCCACTACCAAAAAATAGATACAACAAAATAACCTGGACAAAATAGCAAAACACAATACACAAACATGCCTATTTTTACCACCTATGATTTGTTAAACATCCACACAATACAAGCACTTGGTAGTAAGCCAGTAGCTCAATACAAGTCATATATATTCAAGAAAAACCCAGAGGCATAAAGGCCAATCTTAACACCTATGTTAAACTTGCACTTGCCAACCACACAACAAGTAATATTTCCAACAACAAATAAGTCAACCACAACAAGCATAAGCAATAGATTTATACAGCAATATTTCCATCTATATATATAAAGGGATATATACTAGGTAACCCATATAGGCAGAGAAGGCAATTAGATTACAGCAAGTTTTTAAGGCAGTAAATCATAAGACAGTAAGCTTGCTGGCTATACAATGTTCCCAACAATATAATTAATTACAATTATAAAATACCACAGGTATTTCCCAAAAAATAGCTTTCCAAAGCATTGAATGACAAATACTCTAGCTAATAAGTCTATAACTTATAGAAAAGAAAACCTATTGACTAAGATTTCTTTTCTATAAGCATTAAGAGTAGTATTGTTAGAAAAGCAATATACAAAAGAGCTTCCAAAATGTTCCCAAAAGCCTGCCTCTTTTACAAAATAAATGATTCCTCCTACAATAGACAAAAAAAAATTTAACAAATAATACATTAATACCAAATACAAGACCAACTGGAAAGGACAGCAAGTTTATAATAGTAAGGGGCCAAAGATAGTAACATATCAAGTCAATTATCAATCTTCAATACTAATTAAGGGTCATTTGCTTGAGCTAGAATCCAATTTGAAGCTGGTACTTACTAATGCACTTGATGATGACTATTGATTTAAAACTAGAAAAGAAAAGGAAATAAATACAATATATTAAATTTTGTTTGAATACATGAGACATTCAATAAGAATTAATAGACAATAAGTTTCAGAATTTAAACATATTACCTAAATCATGAAATTCCTCCTCCAACGCTTCAACCTCATCCCTTGATTGGCGATGAGAAATCGAAAACTGTGGCTTGAAGCCAATTTTGTGCACATACAAGGTTTTGAACCATGAGAGGAGAGAGAGAACCTCGAAATGGATCAACAATGCGGCCTTTAGTGCTAAATGCTAACTTAGATGCAACAGTCGAAACTGGTACAACCAGCACAACCTTAGCCACTTTGGACAACAGTTGGTACCTACTAGAATTGTCCTTCCACCGCCCCAATACCTCAAAACTTACATCCTTTCTACCATCACAATTTTTAGCCAAATACTTTTCAACCTCATTACTACAACTTACAGATTGCTCAGCTTCCAAGAAAAGCTCATATCGAGAGTGAACCATCACATATGGATCACTAGCGTCACCTTCCATTTGTGTCCTCTCACTCCCACTTGGTTCTTGCACATTTGGGGAATAAATAGAACAGTAAAAATTATACAACTTCATCAAAATATCTTTCACCTTATCAACCATCACTTTCCCCACTGCATTCCCATAAATTTCAGAAAAATAAAAATTCAAAAATCCCAATTTTTTTTCGTGGATCAAAAAGCATAGCCACATACAAAAGAGGATTAATTTTATCACCTTCCCCCCAATACTTCTCAAATTTTGTTTGCATGTTTGTGGCTGTGTTTTTCAAGAGGGTGTTTTGGGATTTAACTAAATGAGAAATACTCTCCTGAATAACAAAGATCTCTCGAAGAAAGCATTTGAAGTAACATACAAAGAGCCGGAGAACTTCTTTGTTGCATTGTAAAAAAGCCTCAAGAAAGTCACAAATGCCCTACAATTTTGGAAATCACTCATACAAGGAGATCCCAAACCACCACTATCTTCCTTAGTCCTAAAGTATGACGAATAACCATCATCTTCAAAGTCCATTTTATGGAACACTTTCTCAAAATTTTCAACAATTTCTAACATGAGGTAAGTTGAGTTCCACCTAATAGGTACATCTAGAAAAAGAAGATTCTTGGACTCCATACCTAACCTCTCCATAAAACTCCTAAAAGTTTGGTTTCTATTGGGTGCGGACTTCACATACCTCACAGCTTCATGCACCCTAGCAACAGATGCATCAATTTCTTTCAAACCCTCCCCCATAATGAGATTTAGGATATGGGCACAACACCTCATATGCATGAACTCATTTTCTAAAACTGTCCCATTACAATCTTTTGTTACTCTTTGCAAAAATTTAATTGTGGTTAAATTGGAGCTAGCATTATCCACTGTCAAAGTGAATATGCCATCAATACCCTATTCACGTAAAGACATCTCAATCTTTCTACCTAAAGTCTCCTTGTGATCTTCAACTTGAAAAGAATTTAAAATTCTCTTATGCAACTTTCAAGCATCATCAATAAAGTGACATGTGAGACACCCTACAACCCTTCAAGGATTTCCTTAGCTTCTCTCTCTTACTATTATAAATTCCAATCACATCTCTACCACAGTTTAACGAGATGGAATATCCTTTATGTTGGAAAAATACATGTTTGTATCGCATACAAAACATACACAACGGAAAATTAACGGATTTACTTCTTTCACAATTGATAACATGTACTATGTAAATTTCAGAATATAAGAACAAGTACCTTGGTGCGGTGAAATTCAAAACCAAAGATTAGAAGTACGTGGGAACACTTTTGATCTTCACTTCAATTCCACTTGTGCCCAAGAAGTGTGGTCTCTCAATCAGTTTATATGTATATGTTCAAGGGAGAATAAGAGAGTGTCCAATACTCACATACAAACTATTTCATTCTCTTCAAAATTCTATGTGTTTCTCTCCTTATAACTGATTATCTAATTAGGCTATCCTATTAGGCCATTCCAATTGGGCTTTAGTATATGGCTTGGAGTGGGACCATTCCAATGAGCCTTGAATTATATTTAATACCACTATATAAATATAATTGTACTTTAGATCTTATTAATAAATTTTATCCCAAGACTTTATTATTCATGCAACCCCTTCATAAAATATTCGTAGTAATACAACTATATAAATATAATTGTACTTTAGACCTTATTAATAAATTTTATCCCAAGACTTTATTATTCATGCAACTCCTTCATAAAATATTCGTAGTAATACAAAGTCATGAATGTAGACTGCCACTTTGAAGATTACTACATCTTAATCCTTAAGTACCCGATTTAATCTTTTAAGTTATTCATCATATATTTATGAAA
Organism: Quercus tomentella; assembly: GCA_028535165.1. NCBI lineage: Eukaryota > Viridiplantae > Streptophyta > Magnoliopsida > Fagales > Fagaceae > Quercus > Quercus tomentella. The sequence goes on from JAPQVY010000001.1 coordinate 3,639,533, forward strand.
TCCAATTTCATAAATATGTACTTTAGTAACTCTTTACTAAAGTGGTTAGGCCTAACACTCTGAATAACCGAACCCATTAAATTTATCTCAAGGGAATATTTTATATCTTCATTAAGAGATTATGAATTCTGTTAGTTTTTAGACCCCTTAAAACACAATTGGATTAACCTAGTTAATTAGCCAAGTTATTACTTAGTCCAAATTCCAAATCTAGGTTATCACAATCAAACAATCATATAATGCATAGCAACGGAAATATAAATAACACAATGATATGATGACCCAGGAAACCACACCGGTAAAAACCTGGGGAAGATATAACCTAGCTATCCTCAAGGTAAACCTGAATCCACTATGAAAGAATCGAAGTTTTACAATAGGACTTAGACCACTAACATTCTATTGCTACCCACCAGTAGAAACTTACTGACACGACCACGTGCAAGCTCCGAGACCATGGACTCCTTCTTTCTTGGATTCTCCAGCAACTACAAGCACACTCGCTTATACTTCTTTAAACTCCTTAGTGCAGCAACTGAATGATCATCAAGCTTTTAATCAAATCTCCTTCTTGATAATCCTAAGCATGTGTGAAGGCAACCACCTCTAGATCTCACAAGAGATTCACACACATAGCAAAATAGAGCAACGTTAAAAACGTGGCTAGGGTTTGCCTTTTATACTTAGGGCAAAACATAAAACCTTACACGTTTTAATAGATTAGGGCTGAATTGGAAAAATTCTGCAGAAAAAACATTCTATTTGAGATTCGATCAATCGAGTCTAAGCTTCGATCGATACTTGATCGATTGAGCCAGGCCAAAATGCACACTTAATTCTGCAACAGCTTGATTCTAACTTTACATAAAAGACACAACTTTGAGCAAGTCTAGACAAAACTAAACAACCTGTTTTGATCATGGTTTGCCAACAATACACATTAGAGTTCTAATACATTAGTTTCTAAGTACTTAGAACCTAACAAACTCCCCTTTGGCAATCCGTGACAAAACACAACTTAAAGCTCAAAGTTTACAAAGAAAAGCCCTTTACAAAAAAATGCCCATTATAACAAATCCAATCCTAACTACTATCCATCAGTTGCAAGTGTAGACAGCAGCTCAATTGAATCAACCTCTATATTTCCTGAAATACTAAACAAAACGCATAAACGCATGTGTGGAAAGAAAATAGAAAAACAGGAAAACAACAAATATGCAAACTAACTCTCCCCTAAGTTAGATACACAAAAAAAAAATTAATTTTCTCCCCTTTTCAAAAACAATTTCAACTCCCCTTAAACAGAACATTCTTGTATTTTCCACACATATTCTCAAAAACAATTTCAAATAAATCTCCCCCTTTTTGTCACGTATTGACAAAGACTACTCATACAAAGAGTAAACAGACAACATACGTAACAAAAGTCAAGAGAAAATAGAGAATCAAGAAAACAAATGAATCCAGCTCTATAGAGAATAGAGGCAACTCCCCCTATGAAGAGCAACAACTCCCTCTAACAAAGGTTAAAAAAAAACTTTTCTCCCCCTATAAAAATAGGAAAAACAAAACAAGTTTTGGGAAAAAATTTTGGGGAAATGTTAGGAGGTGGGAAAAAAAACACATAAACCAAACTTAAAAAAAATAAGTTAAGGATACACATGAAGAAAAATATTCTCTCTTTCAATAAATGCAAACTTGACACTATGGGATCCATAAACAGTTGCATGAGTAGAGAAAATATTTGCACATTGATTATCCATCATATCGCTTAAGAAAAATATTTTCTGTAGTTTACACATAAAAGTAGCATATACTAAAAAGTACATAGGACTCAAAAATTAATCAATCAATTTTTAAATCAAGTTGAGTACCCAATTTAGTAAAGTGTATGCATGTTATGTGTGAAAACAATATGAGATATGACTGCAAAACTGCAAGATGGATACAAAAAAAATCAATGCAATGCATGTGAATCCTTAACAAAAATGATGCATGAAAAAAAATTTGGTCAAAAACTTAGAAACTGAAAATTTTTCAGTTTCGATCAATCGAGAATTGATCAAATGCCAATCGAGTCAGGCAGATTCAAACCAAAAATTTTTATCACAATTTCGATCAGTCGAGAAACAACTTCGATCGATTGAAAATCTAGAAAAGTGAAAATTTGAAAAACAGAGCAAGTTAATACAGAAACTCCTCAAAGCACATTGTATTATGAATAAAATGCATGAGTATGAGATGAAAAGTTTTTCAAAAACACTTTAATTCAACCCAGATCTTCCAAAATCAAGCTTTTCAATCAATTTGTCCTCAAAGCTCAAACATTAAATACATTTTGCTTTAAAATCAAGGAACTTTTAATCTTGGATGGCCACAACAAGATCACACACAATATAATGTATCAAGTTTACCAAAGAGTAACTTGTGTAGTGTGTGCAACTAGCAAAAAGCTTGAGATACATGTGAGGTGATATGTAAATAGAAATTAAGCACAAAGTCTACAAAATTCATCACATAGAATTTGAAAGAGACTATCACCTAAAGAGTTACATCATATAACTCTCACATCTCCTAGATCATAAGCTTTCAATCATGTAAGTTTCTTGATTTGCCTCATATTGTACACACAAATTTTAATTTAGAAGAAACTTATTAAAATAGCCGGGATAATGTACACACCAATTTTATTTGATTAATTAAACTTTAAGTCCAATAATGTACACACCAATTTTAAGCAAATTAACTGAGGCTACACCTTATTTTCTTTTTGTGCTGTGCTACACTTTCTCGAGCACAAAATCTTACGATATGCACTAAAGTGTTCATGATTGGCTAGTGAACAGTGGTGAGATGGTTATTTATGCCATTCTCCAAAGGTTCAAGTCCGACAGTCAAAAACATGTGACTTCAAGATCAAGACAAAGTGATCAAAAACTATAAACATCTCTCCACATAGCATGCACTACAAAGCTTCAACTAGTAAAGTGCAATAAATAAGCTCATCCAAGCTAAACAAGGTACATAAACTTGTTATGTAAAACTTGTTATGTAAAAATAAAATGGCCAATCCTTGATTATAAATCCAAGATGTGAAATACAAAACACAAAAATCTTTTTGGTTTTTAAAAATAATTTATGACCAAAAACAAAAGCACACATTATGCTAAATGAACAATGCAAATGCAATGCATGACAGTGCTTAACTAAGCTATAGAAGGTACACAAATAAGAAATATCAATTTCTTAATTAACCTTTGAGTACATGTACAAACTATTACATACTCACACAAAATTAGAAAAAACTTAGCACTTATATAACACATACTATTCAAGTTTCTCCACAATGTCAAGCATGTTCTGAATCAAGAGAGAGATATCATAATTCATGTAATGCTCAAGAAAAATAAAACAAGACACAAAATAAAATATTTTTGTCTTTTTGAAAATTTTCAATGTTTTTGGATTTTTTTTAATAATAAAAAAAACTAAAAAAAAAAAAAACCAAAAACAAAAACAAAACATGTCCACAAACAATTGAAAAAATTAAATCAGGGACAAATAAACAACACTCACCTTGGAGAATCTTTTCTCACCCAAATAACACGAGTCTTCGGCTTTGTAGGTGAAAATCCATGAGAGGCAGAGCGTATTTGAGGGATTACACCAATCTCCTGAGAAAAACTAAAATCTTGCAAACTCCTTTCACAAGTCAACAAGCTCAATTTTTTCAAAAAAATATGAAACAATTTATATGGACTTATGGCAGGAGAAATATCATCACAAATCCTATACTGTCACAGAATGCTTAAATTTCAGTTTATGACAATTAGGACGAATGTGACCACGGACATCACAAAAGTGGCAAACAGGAACAAATTTAGGAACATCAGTATTCCTAGTGGGGTTTCCGGTCATAGTCTTTGGTTCTTGCCTCAACAAAGAACAATTTGGTCTAATATGACCAACAACACCACAAAGGTGACAAGTAGGCACAAAAAAAGATTTATTATGCTCTCTAACAGTAGGTTTAGACTTAGGTTTAGAAACTTCAGCGTTTACATCAGAACTTTTACCTTTGTCTAACATAGCAGAATAAACCTTTTCTTTATTATTCCTCTTAAAAGGAAAGATATAAACTTTCTCAGTTTTAGGATTAAGAGAAACAAAAACACTTCTGTTATCAACAACAGGCTTGGTACTAGTCAAATTTTCAATTTTAGCTTTAGACTCAACTAACTCTTGTTCCAAGCTTTTCATCTTCTCATCTTGAGAGGAAATTTGATTTCTCAAAAATTCATTCTTTTTATTTGATTCATCTAATCTAACAACCAATTCCTCTTTTTCAAGATTAGCCAATTTTAACTCTTCCTTGAATTTCTTAGCAATTTTCATAGATTTCAATAATTCCTTACGAGGAGTTTCACAGGCATCAATAAAATCAACAGAAGTATGAGCAAAAACATGATCAGAAAGACACTTCAAATTATCCATGACAACAGGGGTCAAGGATCAGCTCTTAGATCAAAAGATCTAAAACAAAAGAGCTACCTGCTCTGATACCACTTGTTAGTTTTTAGACCCCTTAAAACACAATTGGATTAACCTAGTTAATTAGCTAAGTTATTACTTAGTCCAAATTCCAGATCTAGGTTATCACAATCAAACAATCATATCATGCATAGCAATGGAAATATAAATAACACAATGATATGATAACCTAAGAAACCACATTGGTAAAAACTTGAGGAGGATTTAACCTAGCTATCTTCAAGGTAAATCTGAATCCACTATGAAAGAATCGAAGTTTTACAATAGGACTTAGACCACTAACATCCTATTGCTACCCACCAGTAGAAACTTACTGACACGACCACGTGCAAGCTCCGAGACCACGGACTCCTTCTTTCTTGGATTCTCCAGCAACTACAAGCACACCCGCTTGTGTTTCTTTAAACTCTTTAGTGCAGCAACTGAATGATCATCAAGCTCTCAATCAAATCTCCTTCTTGGTAATCCTAAGCATGTGTGAAGGCAATCACCTTTAGATCCTACAAGAGATTCACACATAGAGCAACGTCAAAAACGTGGTTAGGGTTTACCTTTTATACTTAGGGCAAAACATAAAACCTTACACGTTTTAATAGACTAGGGTTGAGTTGGAAAAATTTTGCAGAAAAAACATTCTGTCTGAGATTCGATCGATTGAGTCTAAGTTTCGATTGATCGAGCCAGGCCGAAATGCACACTTAATTCTACAACAGCTCGATTCCAACTTTACATAAAAGACACAACTTTGAGCAAGTCTAGACAAAACTAAACAACCTGTTTTGATCATGGTTTGCCAACAATACACATTAGAGTTCTAATACATTAGTTCCTAAGTACTTAGAACCTAACAAATTCCATCTTGAGAATATATGTTCCATCAACACTAAATGCGGCTGCCCAACATACTGAGGTTTTGATCATGACTTTAGATCTTACTCCTGATATATTAAAGCAACCTACACTTCATAATCAGGTCCATTATTCTCTCAGAATTAAGAGTTCATGTAAATAGAAGTCGTGAGATTTATTATTCATTTGACAGTTGTTAAGAGAATAATAAATCTCACAGCGGTCTAGTTCAATATGTCTTAACTCTTAAAACGTATCAACATATCAACTAGAAGTCTCCATTTCCATGATCAAGACAAATCATCTTAGTTGATATGTTATAGTTTTCGCAGATGAAATGCCCAATTTCGTCATCAACTACGAACTAAAATTCTAAATTCACAAAGAACTTGTGATTTATATCTTTTGTAACTAAATCACATAAATCACATACTATGCATCTCATGGACTATATGATAATGTCCAAATATTCATGTTACCATTATTTCAAATAATAATAAAACAACTTTATTAATCACAACATTAAGTCATACATAATGTCATACATAGCATCATACAATAGGATTTAAGGAAACTAATCCTAACACTTTAGACGGAGCTTAGGTTGTAAGATAGTTACATATTTCTTAAACCCATATCCCTTAACACACCTAAAAGGCAACTCATCAATTATAATTATTTCAACAAATGCCTTATTAGAAGCCTCAACAGTAAAGGTAGTTGACACAAGTTGGAACCCTTCGTCTCCATCATTTTTGGGTTCAAAAGCTATAGTTTTCTGCCCTTTACCTAGATCTTCTCTATTAGGGTTCTTGGGACAATTTGTCACATGAGCTAACAAATTACTAGTACTACAACTCTTACTATCAGCATGATATGATTTTTTACAATAATTACATATAGCCTTAGTGACACTCTCATCTACCTTTACTTTTTCAAAATGAATCCAAGCTAAAGACTTTTTCCTACCATTACTAGTACAAGTCTTACTCACTTTGCTAGGTGGAACTAGGGGCAACTCAGCATCAATAGCTTCAGCTTAGGTAGCAGCAACAACCTCTTGGATGACAGTAGTACCATTAGCTTGGGTGGCAGTAGAACCATCAACTTGTGTAGCAATAGAACCATTAGCTTGTGTCGAAACAGAGGGTGCATTAGTGGAGGGTTCCATGACCTAAAAAAATCAAATATAAATATTAGCAAACTAGAACAACAAGAACAATTAATAATAATCACACAAACCAAAAAGGAAAAACTTTGATGCTTGAATCCAGATAACAGTATCCTACATAAAACTCTAACATAAAACATAAAACTAAATAGAACCCAGATACAAACGATGCTTGAAATTTTATTAAATAATAAAAGCAAAAACATTAGTGCTCAAAATTTATTAAACAAAAACAGCAAAATGACAACAACAACCACCACAACAGCATAAGTAACATTCATCAACTCTAACAAAATAGTACAAAATCCCAACTTTTAACACAAAACACAAAGGGAAACAAAAATCATATCTTAAAGAAACCGTGGGTGTTGGAGTTTTGAACTTGAAGACTGAAAACCCCACTTAGACAACTTTCAATTCCTGAATAAGATTAAAATAGGAATAGAATTAATCAAACAAATGAACAAAGAACAAAAGTAAAATGGTTAGGGTTTCAATTTTTTTTTAGTTAGTGTTTCAAATTATAACAGTATCCTACATACCAACGTTATGGATATCGTTCCATTTCGGCCAGAATGGCAGGAAAATTTCATATCGGCAAGCAAACTGGAACGGCAAGCCCTTCTATTCCACCTCGGGTAAGATTTCGGCTTGTTCCGGTGTGTTTCAGCAGTTCCGGGCTGTTTCGGTTCATTTCGCTCGAAATAAAAGATTCGGCCGGTATGAGTTTGTTGCACATAAAGTTGAACTTGGGAGTCTTGGATCTTCAGAACAGACCAAAATTGATCCCATCGTTCCTTTCCACAAATACACTGTAGTGTTTTGCTTCATAAGATGAGTTGTAGAGGAATAACAGTATCAAAACTAGAGGAATGTTGTGGCTCACGCAGTCATGCTTAACAAATTTGAATATCCATTAGAGAGAGAGAGAGAGGAGAATAGAGAAGAGAGAAAAGACTTGAGAGGAAAACTGAGATAAGTTGCGTGTGAGAGTAAAAAAATAAAAAGAAAGATGAAGTCATGAAAAGATAAGATAGTGTGTCAGTTTTAATGTGTAGATCTCATAAAAGATGGGATAGAATTCAAAAGTGAGTAGTGTAAATATCAAGGAGTTATATACAGTAGACGTGTGTGGATGAGAGAAAACAAGAGAAAACAAATTAAAAATAGGAAGAAAGTGAAATATGGTGGGTGAGGAAAAATATAATAATAAAAAAAGTTGTAAATAGAGTTGGCTTGGGCAGTGTGCTTTAGCCAAACTATGAAGCCACTGTCCAGGCTTACTTCAAATTTGCCTTTGCATTAAAAAATTAATTAGTATTTTAATTAAAATAATAATATTTTAAACGAATTAATTAGATTAATCTTAAAATAATAAATTTTATAAATGTATGAAAATATAACTTTTATGTTTTTTTTTTTTAGTATAAAAAGTAATAGGATATGAAATTATATATATATATATATATATATTATTTTTTTGGAACCCTGAAACACTCTGAAACGGTACACCGAAATTAGCTGGTATCGAAATATTCCGTTCTACTAGACAAACCGAAACGGGGTCTGAAACGGTATTCATAACAATGCTACATACAACTCTAACATAAAACATAAAACGTAAAACTTAAAACTAAACAGAACCCAGATACAAACAATATGATGCTTGAAATTTTATTAAATAATAAAAGCAGAAACGTTGGTGCTCAAAATTTATTAAACAAAAACAGCAAAACAGCAACAACAACCACCACAACAGCATAAGTAACATTCATCAACTCTAACAAAAAAGAACAAAATCTCAACTTTTAATACAAAACACAAAGGGAAACAAAAATCACACCTTAAAGAAACCGTGGGTGTTGGAGTTTTGAACTTGAAGACTGAAAACCCCACTTGGACAACTTTCAATTCCTGAATAAAATTAAAATAGGAATAGAATTAATCAAACAAATGAACAAAGAACAAAAGTAAAATGGTTAGGATTTCAATTTTTTTTAGTTAGTGTTTCAAATTATAAAACTTTGAGTTTATTTGATTTTTAACAGTAGATTTTCATAACAAATAAAATTTTACTAAATGATAAAAGCAGAAACATTGATGCTCAAAATTTATTAAACAATAACAGTAAAATGACAACAACATCCACAGCAACATAAGTAACATGCATCAACTCTAACCAAAAAAGAACAAAATCCCAACTTTGAACACAAAAAACAAAGGGAAACAAAAATCATACCTTAAAAAAAAACGTGGGTGTTTGAGTTTCAAATTTGAAGACTGAAAACTCCACTTGTACAACTTTCAATTCCTGAATAAAATTAAAATAGGAACAAAATTAATCAAACAAATGAACAAAGAACAGAAGTAAAATGGTTAAGGTTTCAAATTATAAAACTTTGGGTTTATTTGATTTTAACAATTGATTTTCATAACAAATATAATCAATGAGAGACTGAAAAAAAGAGAGATGAGAAAAGGAGAATATTTACCTTAAACAGTTTGGAGTAAGAACTGAGTGGGGTGGAAAAACAAGGACGATCTCTTTGATGGTTCAACCCATATGATCGGCGGCAGGGAGAGGAGTGGGTGATTGTGGCGGCAAAGAGAGGAGTGGGTGCTAGTGGCAGCGGTGGCTAGGTATGAAGAACTTGTAGTGAGAAGCTAGGGTTTGGACCTTGGAGTAGAGAGTGGCAAAGTGAGAATTGAGAGTTTGAGAGTGTGGTCTGTTCATTGGTGAGAGTGAAGATTGAAGTCTGTTCATTGGTGACCGTTGGATTGTGTTATTAGTTTTGATTTTAACGGTTGATTTGTAATTTGGTACCTTTACTCTGAATCACTGATATGATGTGTCTCTGTGCTACTGTGCTAGAGTCTACTAATATGACTCAAAGGAGTTTGTAGAGTGTAATTGTAACTGTAAAATTTGAATCTTGATTTGGTTTAAACGGTTGGATTTGAAATTGGGAACTTGTGCCAAAAAATGCTGTTCAGATTGGTTTCCTCTCTGCTATACGTTACCCAATAACCGAAGCATAAAGCTATCAAGGCATGTGAGTGGAAGAATGCTTTATGTGTTACCCAAGTACCGGTCGGTTCAGTTTATTCGGGTTAATTATTTTGTAATCCAAAACTAGAACCGAATAGCCGGTTCTTCTTAAAACAGGACCCATGACCGACTAAGACTTGCATTCAGATCTACCCGTGAACCTTCGGGTCGGGCGGGTATGGTCGAGCGGGTTGGATTTTTTGGGTCGAGCGGGTAGTTTTGAAAATTTGTAAATTGACAAGCAACACATTAAATAATGTTCCCTTAAAAAAGTTGGACTTTCTAAACAAGACCAAAAATTTGAGATGGAGGGAATATCTTTTAAAGTTTGTGGTGCATCATGCACCAGTCAAGTTATTTGGAAGAAACAGTGGAAATTTCGACATTCTTAATCTCAAATTCATGTTAATTTTGACATTATTGCCAAATTAATACCGAAAAATTTGTTTGCATTTTTATTTTGCGGAGATGCATTGCATGACAATGACATAGCATCTTCGACAATCAAATAGCTGATGAATTTAATACCAGAATGATGTGTATTTTTAAAAGTTTGTGGTGCACCATGCGCCATTTAAGTTATTTGGAAGAAATAGTGGAAATTTCCACATTCTCAATTTCAAATTCAGGTTGATTTTGACACTAATGTAAAATTAATGCCAAAAAATTTGTTTGCATTTTTATTTGCAGAGATGCAGTGCATGACGATGACATTGCATCTTCAACAATCAAATAGCTGAAATTACTACTAGAAGGAACATTTAGGCACTTTGACTTACATTTTATGACTTTTATTTTTATAGAGTTTCAACTTATGGCGTCCGCTTTTGATAATAGTTTTTTATTATCATACCAAGACACTAATCGGTTTTTGGAAGAAATAGTGGAAATTTCCATATTCTCAATTTCAAATTCAGGTTGATTTTGACACTAATGTAAAATTAATGCCAAAAAATTTGTTTGCATTTTTATTTGCAGAGATGCAGTGCATGACGATGACATTGCATCTTCAACAATCAAATAGCTGAAATTACTACTAGAAGGAACATTTAGGCACTTTGACTTACATTTTATGACTTTTATTTTTTTAGAGTTTCAACTTATGGCGTCCGCTTTTGATAATAGTTTTTTATTATCATACCAAGACACCAATCGGTTTTTGGTGTAGGTGAGAGTTGAACCCCAAATTTCTTATTCAACTACCAAAGACTGACTAGAGAAGAAAAAATGAAAATACCATATTTTAATGTTACAAAGAAAGATAATTCTTTTTTATCTATTAATCAACATGAAGTTTCGTAGGCATATGAACACATTATTATTATTATTATTATTGCAACATCATAAAAGCGACAAAAAGCATACAAAGAAGGTTTTTTTTTTTTTTTTTTTATTCCATTGAAAAAAAAAAAGTTTATTTTGAAAGCTTGGGAAGTACCCACTAGATATAACCAAACTACTTGTAGATGATGGTATTTCAGTGAATGCTTTAATTTTGGTAGTAGAAGCCCGAGATGAAATAGCTAGGGTTTATTTTGACACCTAATTTGACAAAGAAATTTAATTCCAATGATCCTTTAGTAGAGAAGCAAAATGGAATATTGTGCAGTGCCATTAGCCAAGGTAGAGGAATTCAAGAACACCACAATGTTGTATTAATTTCTCTCTTCCCCCTTCTGTTTGGGAGGCTAGGTTGAGAGATGTTACGTTTCTTCTTAATGAGAAATAAAAAAATACAGTCTAACAAGGAAACAAAAAGCATTCTAGTTTTGTTTTTTTTAGAGAGTTTCAACCTATGATAAAGAGCTATTACTAGACCAAGACACCAATCAGTTTTGGTGTAGGCGGGAATTGAACCCCAGATCTTTTATACAACTATCAGAGACTTTACCAGTTAAGCTAACTGGAACCCACAAGCATTCTAGTTTTCTAAATAAGATCTTGACAAATAGTTTTCTAAATAAGATCAAAAAAGCATTTATGTACACTTTGGAGACTAAGACTGCAAGTTATTCCCATCGTGATTAGAATATTAAAATAACGTGTTCTATTAATATTTATAATCTACGTTTGACGTTTGAGTTCATCATATTCCTGTAAAGATTGAGAGTTAATGTGTTTAGCACTAACAATAACTCACAGTGGTCCAATTAATTGTATTCCAAATAAACTAGCTTATCAATAAGAAGTATCCACTACCATGATCAATATAGATCATCATAAACGATATGTTATAGTCTTATCAGATGATGATCTATTAAAAACTCTATATACTACTTTCATGTTTGTATGTTCTAATAAGTATTACTGTTTTCTTAAAAAAAAAAAAAAACTTACATTTATGAATTTACAAGGAACTTATGATTTAGATATTATTTTATATGTGAATTTTATTCTCGTACGTAAATCACGTACAATACATTTCACGGACTACAAACAATGTCCAATGTTCATATAATTTTCAGAAAATAAGACACTTTTATTAATAAAATAATGTCACACATTGAATTTTAGGGTTCAAATATCAGCAACACACACACAATTTTCTAAAATGATAATTTTGAATAGAAATCTTGAGTCGAAGACACAATTTCAGTCTTGAAATTGTTTTTTCAACTCACAATTTTAGTTTAAAAAAAAAAGTGTGTAATAGAGTATTGAGTAACAAACACTACCATTTGATTAGCTAAAAAAAAACAAACAAACACTACCATTTTGATTAACTATGGGCGCCTACCAAATCCTCTGGTCCGACCACAGCCCATAATAGATGAAGGCAAATCTCCCACCTTGTCTATTCCTTCTTCAAACACCACCCCCATTCCCATAAACAAATGAGGCTCAATATGGCAATGAAAAGCCCTAACACCTGGGTTATCTGCCTTAAACCTTAGAGCAGTCCAACCATAGGGATGAAGAGGCACTGTATTCTTCACGATTGGATTCACCAAATTGTAATTCTTTGGGTCTTTCACTACAAGAAATCTGGGTTTAGGCGGCGTTTTTTTTAGTGACGTTTTTTAATTCGCCGCTATAAGTGGTATACCGTGACATTTCTGAAAAACGACGCTATAACTCAAACAATAGCGACGTTTTTGAAAACGCCACAATAAGTATAGTTTTAGTAGCGTTTTTCTGGTTTATAGCGACGTTTTAAGAAAACGTCGCTGTAGGCTTTAAAGAACACTCCCACCAAAGTGCAAAAGAAAAAACTCTTGCCCCACATTTTTGACTTTTCCGCATAAACTTTTGCCAGCAAAGTGCAATAGAAAAAAATCTTGCCCCCCATTTTTGACTTTTCCACACAAACTTTTGGAAAAATTTCATTTCCCACACTTTTTTCCCTCTTCTTTTTTTTTTTTTTTTCACTTTGTTTTTCTTTCTTTTCTTTTGTTTACCATGTCCCACACTCCCAGTTCACTTCTTCTTCTTCTTTTTTTTTTCCTCCCCTTTATTTTTCTTTTGCTCATTTCGTGTCCCACACTCTCAGTTCTCTTGGTTTTACGGTCTCTCTTCTCCCATGTCTCTAATCTCCAAAGTAGCCACACTTCTTCTCCCTCAAGCCTCCACACATTTTCTCTCCTCCCTTGCCACCCCTAGCCACCGCTGTAGCAACCCCAAGCCACTGCTGACCCACCATTTTTTCAGAGTGTAAGTCTTTGTTTTTGGTTTATGGGTTTGCTTTTGATTTGGTTTTTCTTTAATGGGTATGGAGCTTTTGTACTAATTTTTGCTCTTTTTCTGTTTTGGTTGGAAAGCTTTTGTTGTTCAAGTTTCTTTAGAGTGTAAGTTTTTGTTTTTGGTTTATGGGTTTGCTTTTGATTTGATTTTTCTTTAATGGGTTATGGAGTTTTAGTGCTAATTTTTGCTTCTTTTTTTTTTTTTTTTTGTTGGAAATTGGTACAGAAAGCTCTTATTCAAATTTGGCTGTTTGAGCAAAAGGACCTGAGAATCAAGGGCAGAATGATTGTAAGTTTATGTACAAGTTTGTAAATCTTGTATTTTTTTTTTCTAGTTAATTTTTCTATAGATTGTAGATTTTGAATTTTTTTTTTTTTTTTTTTGTTATTGGTTTTGTGGTTTAGCAAAAGGATCTGAGACTTTATTTTCAATACCATTTCTTCAGGCATTATTTACAACCTAACAATCCATTGGAGGTATGTAAGGATTGTGTTCTATTTGCACCTTAAAATTTTAGTATTAACTTTGCAGTCTTTTTTTTTTTTTTAAATGTTTATAGAATGGTTTATGAAATTAATATAGTCCTATACAATTAATTTGCTTAGGATGTTCAAAATTGGACTTATCTACCTAGGTATTATCCATGACATTCACAATGGCAGCCATTGGAATAAAATTTTGATAATGAGCTCCCTGCATTCATGATTTCATTTAAAAGTTCTAAAACTAAGCTTTTTTTTTCTTTAACAATTATGTTATGGGATTACAATTATTACTTGATCAGTGGTATTGAGCTATGTTTGTGTGTGTGTGTTATTGTATTAGAAATTGCAATTATTACTTTATATGAAATTATAGTAATTTCTTTATAATCTTGGAAAATTAAGAAAGTTGTGGCTTTTTTTTTTTTTTTTTTTTTTTTTGCAGGTTCATTTGGTGTTATTGGCCTAGGTGTTGGGGTTTCACTCTTGTCATGAGTATATAATCTCAACTAAATGCTCTTTTTTCTTTATATATATATATATATATATATATATATATTTATATATATTGTTACTAAATTTTCATGCACCATGACTCATTAAAATTTTCTGCAATGGCACCCTTATTTGCCTTAAACATCATTTAAGTGTCTTCTTTTATCTTGCAGGTTAAGCACTCATATATTGTGATAAGTTTGGATTTTTTTTGGAAAGGTGTTTGCTTGGCCAGAGCATAGTAAGTAATTTTTGCTTAAAACTTTGTACTTGAGATGTTGATAATTGTCTTGGGGTGGATTATTGAGTTGGAGCAAGCGGGTGGCTTGCATGGTGCTATAAGGCTGTTTACATTCATATTGGAAGTGTTTATTATTTTTTGAAAATTTGGATGGAAATTTTCATGTGTATTCCTATTTTTTTTTGTTCGTGAGGAGTTTTAAAGTTGTCTTGTGTAATCTTATTTGCATGTTTATGAAAATAAGTGGTTATGGAGTTGTTGTATACTATAGGACAAGTTTATGTGTAATCCTCTTTAGATGGTTTTTGCTTATTTCTTAAGAGGTTAAATGCTTAATCCGTTTGTGTGAATGAGGATATTGATAGACTTGATATGGTTTGTTTATTATATTTAAGATTATGTGTAATCCTATTTGCATGTTTATGAAACTAAGTGGTTTCGAATATATTGTGTACTATATTTAAGTGTGTAATTCTACTTTATAGTTTTTGCTTAAGTTTGTAGAAAGTGAATCATTATGATAACTTGGAGGAGCAAGTAACCCAAATGATGCAGCTAATGCAAAATAGGCTAAATCATTCTTCAGAAGCTAGACGAGTGTTAGATTTTAATGTTTTAAGAATGTATTGGGTGTTTAAATTTTTTAAGTATAGCAACTATTATTTTGTTACTCAAAATGATTTCTTTATGAATTTATTAGATACTTTTAATTTGTATTCAGGGTGGTTTCAGTTTAGACCATCAATCTCCAACTCCTCATAGATTGCAAGCTTCATCCAATCAAGAAACTAGCACATAGCGGTAAATGCAATGTTGTAGTGTTTTATAAGGACTCCATCCCTAGTTGTTTTGAACAACCACATTTATTTTGGAAGTATTCTACTTTGTTTATAATATTGTCATAGTTTGGGTGGTGGTTCTTTTTGTGTAGGTAGACAAGTGTCTTATTACAATCACATTTATTTTAGAAGTATTGTACTTTGTTTATAATATTGTCATAGTTTAGGTGGTGGTGTTTTTTTTTTTTTTTTTTTTTTTTTTTTTTTTTTTTTTTGTGTGTAGGTAGACAAGTGTATTGGAATTAAATATATATAGTTATATATCTATTTGAATCTATGGTTAATGCGTTACTGTGTTAGTTTGGACATTTCCTATTTTTGGACATTTATTGTGGAATATTGATGATTAGGTTAGTTTGAGCAAAACAACAGTTTGTACATATTGTGGAATATTGATGATCAGGTTGTTATTGTGTATTAGGCAAATCATCAGTTTGGACATTTGTTAGTTTGAGCAAGTTTATATAGTAGCATTTTTAATGCTAAAAAATAATGAGCAAGTTTTAGCGACGTTTGTAAAACGTCGCTAAAACTATGAGAAAAATTCTTTTTAGCGACGTTTTTAAAAACGTCGCTATAGGATACTTATTTGCGGCGTTTTAAAAGCGCCACTAAATGTATTTTCCTAAATTATATGCGAATGTTTATATTATATAGTGACGTTTTAAAAAACGTCACCAAAAGTTTTTGAACGCCATTAAAGATTCACATATGGCGACGTTTTTGGAAACGTCGCAATAGACCTATAGCGACCAGCCTATTGTGACGTTTTCGAACGTCACAAAAAAAAACGTCGTTGTATTCTGTAGCGACGTTTTTTGGGCTTTTAGCGACGTTTTACAAACGTCGCCTAAACCCAAATTTCTTGTAGTGTTTGTACATGTCAAACTTGCCAATTCCATAGCCTAGGACCCAAAAATCGTGCCCATGGAGATGCCATGGATGTGTCTCACTATTGTTAGGAGTCATAATGTTTGCATTTTGTAGTATAATATCAACTGTGGTATTGAAGTCTAGCCGGTAAATGCCATTGCTAGTAGTACCATTTTTGTTCTTGGCCACGTTGTAAATGTCATAGTATAAAAAGTCATATCCATTAGGTGGTGGGGTTTGATCAAACACATGGCCTAACTTCAGCTTTAGTGCAATAAGGTAAGTGCTATCAGGAACGGTATAAGATACATTATTCACGGACCAGTGGAAATAACCATTAATGAGATTTTGTGTGTTGAGGAACACAATGACTCTATCTGGGGTTGGAGGAGGGGTGAGGATGAAACCTTGGCGAGCCTTAATGGCTAGACTTTGAGCGAATCGGGTGCTGTGTCATTCCAAATAGGACCATGGGGTGGAACTGTTGTAGGGGATTGCAGTGGATGGTTTGGATAGTAATTGAGAATGACAAGACCATTTGTGGTATTAGGAGGCCGACTAACCACATTTGTTGTCATCCAATAATTTCTTGAAGGCTCTTGATCGGCTTTTATAAGCGCAGAGTATGTTTATCCAGAATATATGAATAGGTTTTTCACTACAAATGGCTCAACATAGTGTCCATCTGCTTCAACCACAGTCACATCATGACCCTGATTATAATGAAAAGGAAAAACAATATTTATCAGCAATGGGTTACAAAACTATATGTATGCATCTCATGTTAGGATCATATGGTTTTAAAATCTCAACGGTTCAAAGAACCAAAAAATAAAAAATTTCAAGTTTTTTAAGGTTGGACGTCAACTGATGTCAAATCGTGATGATGTTATAATTAATTAAAAAAAATAAATGGATTAGAATTGTAATATTAGAAGAATTGAATACAAAATGTTACGAAATTTAAATAACTTTCAAATGTATTTCACAACTTTTGTATGTAAGACAAATAAAAAATAATAAACTATAAAAAAAATAATGTAATTATTATTCTAATACAAAAGTATTTCATTATTTTGATATAAAAAATAAAGTCATTTACAATATATATATATATATATATATATATATTTATATAATGTATTTTTCTTTATTTGGATGGTCAAGTGTGGGGACTCTCTTAGAAATGGAGAATTATTGAACATTCCGAGAATGCTATAAATGCATACTCTCCACTTTTACACAAATTTGTGAGTCTCATTATAAATTTAATTAGTGAGACTCACTATTATGTAAGATGAGGGAATATATATGGAATCCAAATTTTCTATCTCACTCTTCTTGCTCCACTATATACTCCACAAATAAAAACATGTCACATGTCCATCTATTTAATTAAATGCTAAATTTAAGCTTTCTATTATTTTAATTTCCTAAAATAAATAAATAAATAACCCATCATATTTCGGTAGTTGAAATAATAGAAGGCATAAATTTAGTATTTGATAAAATAGATGAACATGTAGCATATTTTTATTTGTGGAGTATATAGTAGAGTAAGAAGAGTGGGATAGAAGATTTGGACTCATGTATATGGGTCATGCTAACAAGTGCCCTTAGGGCATTGGTTAATAATTCATTTTATGAAAGTTTTGACATAATTTTTATAGGAAATGAAAAAAGCTGGCAAAACATTAATTACTTTTTTTTTTTTTTCCCATAAAAACTTTCTTTAAATAGATTATTAACCAATACTCTAAGGGCATTCGTTAATATTTCTCAATATATATTTATAGTACTCCAAGAATATTATATAATTGCTCCTTCGAAAGTTGTGAGAGAAGAGTTAAATTTAAATAAATATGATATTTTTTGATTAGCTTACACAAACTCATTTGATACTCTAGTGGTTGGCATGTTAGTCTTACAAAATACTAGTCGCTAACTCGTGCGATGCACGGGATAGTTAAATAGAAATTAAATATATTTATTTTGTTCAAGGTATTGAGTTGAAAATATATGAAAATAAAAAAATTTATTCAAAATAAAAGTTCACATAAAAATAAAAATAAACACAAAACTTGTAGAAACCTAAACAACATAATTTCAAAAGATCGTAAAAGTAACACATGTAAAATTTCATAAACTTAGAAGAGTAGGTGTTATCAATGCTAGTTGAATGTTACTTTTATGAACACCACCACAAGTTGAATAAGCAAATCTATCATTGTACATAGACATTTGTCCATTTACATAGTCCATATTTCTATGGTTTATGAACTGGTTCTGCAACTGTGTATGTGAAACTCATGAGATGTTTGTCTTCTTGTCCTCATTTCCTCCATGAAAGTAGGATCATAATTGAATTGAGTTATCTACTTTTTGTCGATGCTAAATCAAACCTTTCATACCTCTAGGAAATATCGACAACCCCTTCAATTAGAAAAATAGTCCCAGTAATTTAATGCAAAATCATCAACACCCTTTTAAAATGATTGGATGTGTAAACCACTTTTAAATTAGAATCTATATTTGCTTAAAGGATTAGACAATGGTGTTTTTTCTCCAAAAAGTTGTTACATATTTTCAAAAAGTCAATTCTCAATGCCCTACAAAAATAAAAAAAAATTAAAAAATTAAAAAAAGAAAAGAAAAGAAAAGAAAAAAAGTCAATTCTCAATATATTATGTTGTCAAGAGTCACCACATATGTTAGTAGTTCAATGTAAAATTTTGAGAGAATGACCATAAGAGATCCCGTGCATGCAATCTAATAATGTTGTAAAAATTTAAATATTTTTGCTTTCTTTCGCCAACAATGTAATTTATTTGATATTCTAATTTGAACTTGATTTCCTTCAGTAACCAAATAGAATTCTTTTTTTTTTTTTGGTGGGGGGGGGGGGGGGTGGGGGGGAGGGGGGGAGAAAAAAACGAAGCCTAAACAGCTATATAAAGAAGATGCCCAAATCCCAACCAAACTAAATAAAAACCTAAAACTATATGTATTCTATTTCTACACTTTCTTAGTAACCAAACAGAAATCATTATTAAAAAAATTGCAATGGCACAAAAAGAGAGAAGGTTTAAAAGAAGCCTCATATAATACATGAAGGTACTCATCAAAATCCACTGGCAGCCCATGTAAAGAATACTTGTAGTCAACAACATTGCAAGGCTGCAAGCAATCTGCTATACAGATTAAGATCATTCCCCAAGAAAATTTTTATCTAAAATGAGAGAGAGAGGAATGGGAAGGGACATAAATCATAAATTTGAACATCTTGTTTGGACTACATGATCAATATTATTAATTTAAAATTTCAAAGTTTCCTGGCTTTCATATGAAAGGTTGTTAGAGCCACACATCAAGAAAGTTAGGATTTTGAACATAATAAAGAATTGTATCAATGTACTAAATAGTTCATCATCATTGTGTAGAAAAACCATAAAATTTAAAAGGGACTAATTTTGAAACTATTGCATCAACATACCATCCACCTACCATATTCTGGGTTATCATCTCTAATCACCCTTTAAAATTTTGTGGTTGTCTATGCTTCCAGCCAACAAAAAATTATGTTACCCACCATTAAACAATATTCTCAATTTTGCAAATATTCTTAAACCTACCAATTTCATTAAAGAAACCACAATACACTCTCAATAGTTCCATCACTATAAACGATACAACAAACTGAGCTATACAAAATCTTGGTAACACAAATCTCATAAATGATGTGATGGCATATTACCAGAGGTAAAAAACAATAAATTTTTAATCCAAATGGATAGTCTATCTATAAGTTGGAGTATGTATATCTATAAGCCTATCCTAGTTCAATTGAAAAGGAATCTAAAATTTGGCAGAGTGCTCCTGAGTTGAACAATTGTATAGGATAAAACAGGAGAAAAAAGAAAATAAAAATAATGAGACAAAGTTTAGAAGAAAAAAAAAACATTTATCTACAATACATTTTTAATTGATAAATAGTAATAAGAATCAAACACAGCTTACCTTGATTAAATCAACAATAGAGCATCACATTTCTTACCTATCTTCCTCCTTATGACTCTCCATGTATTATGGCTTCTAGAACTCATAAGAAATTTCATCAAACACCTTGTGTACATGTAAAAGAAACAACACTTAATGAAAGTGAACATTATTAAAAATGTCTATACTCAACTTTAAAATAGTAGCATAATAGTCATAAATCTTTACAAAACTACAAATGTAACAGAAAAAATTCCAAAACATGTATCTATTAGTACTTCCAAATTTGCTATCTAAGCCCATATCTGACAGATCAAATAGCTTTAGTGAATTTCTCAAACGACTGGCTCAATCTAAAATACAAATACATTGTACAATAATAACCTTATCAATTGGGATGGCTCCCACTGTTCAATTCAAAGATTCAACTTAAATTTATCAAGGACAACCCAAGAAAAATCACAAAATTAACACTAAATGTATTATGACTTTGAGAAAGAAAAAAAAAAGTAATGAATTGCTAATGGTGACGATTTGGGAAAAAAAAAATTTATAGGAAAAAAATAATATGAAGAAATTACGTGTGTATGCTTTGAAGCTACTACCATCTCTATCAAAATTTTAAGGAGAAAATATAATAAAATATATTAATAAAAAATAAGATATAAACTTTATAATTGATGTAACGGTTTCGCTAATGTCAAAGTGAAAAAATAATATTCACTACTAAAACAACTCAAAGATAAGAAAAGAAGAAATTTCATTCCTAAATAGCATTTACTTAATACATCATATCATCCATACCATCTGGTCACCACTTCCATTCTGGGTTATCATCTCTAACCACCCTTGAAATTTTGTGGTTGTCTATTCTTCCTACCCAACACAGAATTCTGTTTCCCACCATTAAACAAACTTCACAACTTTGCAGATAATTCTTGTCATCTTTAGAGATCTTAAACCAACTATTTTCATTGCAAAAACCAAAATACACACTTAGTTGTTCCACCACTATAAACTATACAACAAATTGAGCTACAACAAATCTTGGTAACACAAAATCTCATAAAGGATGTAAAAGCATATTCCAGAAGGTAAATTTTTTATACATGTTTTCTTAAAGAATACAATCATATGAAACTTGAAAGCAAGTTCAAAGAATAGGTGTGGCACATAAAAGCCAGTCATTTGTTTTAAGTTGGAGAAACAAAATCCATCCTAGTTCAATTAAAAAAGCATAAGAAAATGAGTGGAGTTCTTTAGACTATTTATATAAACCATTCATGCTATCCCTCATCCAAAATCATATATGGACCTTTTATATATCATACCTACATATCGGATCATAACAATTTTGTAACCAAGGGCCTATTATTAACATTCAATACTTTACCATTAGATTTGAAGCAAAAACCACAGCAGCCAATTCCAAATCATGAGTTTGGGTAATTTTTGTTCAAAATTCTTTAATTGTCTAGAGGCATAAGCAACCAAGCCAATCATGTTTTTACATCGCAAAAAATGACATTGAAAAAAGAAGGCTGACAAACACATCTCAACCTGACTAAATCAGCAACATAGCATCACATTCTTTACTTATCTTCTTCCTTACCAATCTCCATGTAATATAACTCCTAGAATAACAAAAAAAAAAAAATCACATAGGAATTTTATCAAATAGCTTATGTTCATGTAAGAGAGATGGGAATACTAAACACATCCAGACACAAACACACCATGAAATAAATCATTAAAAAAATCAAACCTACTTCTCAAACGGAATCATATCAAAATCTCCTCCAAGACTCCACCAAACCCACATATTTGTTATACTCAGAATTGGGACCATAGGCACTTGAAACACTGACTTGTATTGATCATCCACACATCCAAACTTACATAAACTGAATAATTTCCCACAGCTCCATCAAATTTCTCTACTACTCTTCTAGTCCACAACAATAGCAGCCTAACGGAGGCCCCTAAAGCTCCAAAGTAACACCAGTCCACAGACTAATAATCAATATGGTAAATCATTGTTACAATAGTTCAGCCAAAAAAAAAAAAAAAAACATTTGTACAATACTATCAACTATTACCAAAACTATCTAAATGTTGTTTTCTATAAACCTATCCCACCATCAATACCAATCCCAATATCTAACATATGAATCATTAAAGAATTTCAAATACACAATCTCAAAGAATTAGAAATTAAAATTCCTTATGAATTTCGAATTTAAATCCCCAAACTATACACAAAAATCAAGTTTTTAAGGGGTAGCCACATGAACCCAGATAAAAATTCACAAAATTAAATCCAAAAAAACTGAAGAATTATAAAGAGAGCAATAAAAATTCAGAATTATAAAGCGAGCAAAAAAATTTCAGAAGAGAGTAATGAAAAATACAAATTTTCAGCCGTGAGTTGCATGGTAACAAACTGTGGGGCCCAATAGTCTATGGGCCAGGCCCATTTGCTCGTGGAGAGTCCGAAGGCCCAGGCCGAGGAGAGCTATGGCCCAGGCCCGATAACAGAGCCCCAGGCCGAGGAGAGCTATGGCCCAAGCCCGATAACGTAGAGCACAACTATTTTTGGGATACAGCCGAGGACAGTTCAGTCCTCGGCAGATCCAAAATCCCTTCGGAATAAAGGGGTAAAACTGGTATAGGAACAAATTTGTAAGGAAGTCTAAAATACCTTGGGGGAAGTTATCCTTACTACCCTTCTAGATAAGACTCTGCACCTGACAGAGCCGTACCCTGCAGCCTTATCAACCATCCCCAACAATTCTGGGATGGGACTGATGGGACAAATCAGTTTTGTAAAGATTGACCCTACACGTGGACGAAGGACAGTTAACACAGACAAATATAAAAGAAGAAAGTAAGTAAATCTAGGGGGGGGAACCTCGCCAAGAGAGGAGAAAAACTACATGCGGCAAAACCTCCCAACAACACCGGACTTCACTGAAAAAGTCCATCATTGGGTAACCGGGGCAAGACCTCAATGGTCCTCGGATCAGCTCCGAGGAGTCCCATCCCACAGGATGCGACGCCATAAGGCCCAAATGTTCGAACCCATCTCCCCTCTCTACATGGATTCCTCCAAAATCAAGATCGGAATATCGCCCCGTGACCAACGCCTAGCCTTTCAAGCCCACTCTCTACAAATCATATTGTGAGGGATTTTTTCACATGCGAGCCCAACATCATTGTTGGGCCGCCAAGGAATTGTGTCCTTACAATTGGCGCCGTCTGTGGGGAGGCTTGCGCGTTGGCGCAGGTGGCGGTGGAGTCAACTCTCTAGCAAGCAGAGGTTCGCGGAGTTTCCTCCGTCTCCGGCGACATGCAGTTGTTGCTTTGGCATAAATTTCTGCTAGGGGCTGCGCCTCGCAGTGACGACGGCGCGGACAACTTTGGGGGCTTCTGGCCTCAAGCCGGCTTTCCCCGCCCTGGTCTAGGGGCTTACGTTCGAAAATAAATAAGCAAAAAAAAAAAGGGGAAATCCTACAAGTTTTGGACAGAACCAAGGCCTTGCATGGTCCTCAGACCCAAGCCTATGGGGAAACCAACTACTTAAAAGAAATCTCACAAGTTTTGGACAGAACCAAGGCCTTGCATGGTCCTCGGACTCAAGCCTATGGGGAAACCAACTACTTAAAAGAAATCTCACAAGTTTTGGACAGAACCAAGGCCTTGCATGGTCCTCGGACTCAAGCCTATGGGGAAACCAACTACTTAAAAGAAAACTGACAAGTTTTGGACAGAACCAAGGCCTTGCATGGTCCTCAGACCCAAGCCTATGGGGAAACCAACTACTTAAAAGAAATCTCACAAGTTTTGGACAGAACCAAGGCCTTGCATGGTCCTCGGACTCAAGCCTATGGGGAAACCAACTACTTAAAAGAAATCTCACAAGTTTTGGACAGAACCAAGGCCTTGCATGGTCCTCGGACTCAAGCCTATGGGGAAACCAACTACTTAAAAGAAAACTGACAAGTTTTGGACAGAACCAAGGCCTTGCATGGTCCTCAGACCCAAGCCTATGGGGAAACCAACTACTTAAGGGAAAACTGACAAGTTTTGGACAGAACCAAGGCCTTGCATGGTCCTCAGACCCAAGCCTATGGGGAAACCAACTACTTAAAAGAAAACTGACAAGTTTTGGACAGAACCAAGGCCTTGCATGGTCCTCGGACTCAAGCCTATGGGGAAACCAACTACTTAAAAGAAATCTCACAAGTTTTGGACAGAACCAAGGCCTTGCATGGTCCTCGGACTCAAGCCTATGGGGAAACCAACTACTTAAAAGAAAACTGACAAGTTTTGGACAGAACCAAGGCCTTGCATGGTCCTCAGACCCAAGCCTATGGGGAAACCAACTACTTAAAAGAAATCTCACAAGTTTTGGACAGAACCAAGGCCTTGCATGGTCCTCGGACTCAAGCCTATGGGGAAACCAACTACTTAAAAGAAATCTCACAAGTTTTGGACAGAACCAAGGCCTTGCATGGTCCTCGGACTCAAGCCTATGGGGAAACCAACTACTTAAAAGAAAACTGACAAGTTTTGGACAGAACCAAGGCCTTGCATGGTCCTCAGACCCAAGCCTATGGGGAAACCAACTACTTAAGGGAAAACTGACAAGTTTTGGACAGAACCAAGGCCTTGCATGGTCCTCAGACCCAAGCCTATGGGGAAACCAACTACTTAAAAGAAAACTGACAAGTTTTGGACAGAACCAAGGCCTTGCATGGTCCTCGGACTCAAGCCTATGGGGAAACCAACTACTTAAAAGAAATCTCACAAGTTTTGGACAGAACCAAGGCCTTGCATGGTCCTCGGACTCAAGCCTATGGGGAAACCAACTACTTAAAAGAAAACTGACAAGTTTTGGACAGAACCAAGGCCTTGCATGGTCCTCAGACCCAAGCCTATGGGGAAACCAACTACTTAAGGGAAAACTGACAAGTTTTGGACAGAACCAAGGCCTTGCATGGTCCTCAGACCCAAGCCTATGGGGAAACCAACTACTTAAAAGAAAACTGACAAGTTTTGGACAGAACCAAGGCCTTGCATGGTCCTCGGACTCAAGCCTATGGGGAAACCAACTACTTAAAAGAAATCTCACAAGTTTTGGACAGAACCAAGGCCTTGCATGGTCCTCGGACTCAAGCCTATGGGGAAACCAACTACTTAAAAGAAAACTGACAAGTTTTGGACAGAACCAAGGCCTTGCATGGTCCTCAGACCCAAGCCTATGGGGAAACCAACTACTTAAGGGAAAACTGACAAGTTTTGGACAGAACCAAGGCCTTGCATGGTCCTCAGACCCAAGCCTATGGGGAAACCAACTACTTAAAAGAAAACTGACAAGTTTTGGACAGAACCAAGGCCTTGCATGGTCCTCGGACTCAAGCCTATGGGGAAACCAACTACTTAAAAGAAATCTCACAAGTTTTGGACAGAACCAAGGCCTTGCATGGTCCTCGGACCCAAGCCTATGGGGAAACCAACTACTTAAGGGAAAACTGACAAGTTTTGGACAGAACCAAGGCCTTGCATGGTCCTCGGACTCAAGCCTATGGGGAAACCAACTACTTAAAAGAAATCTCACAAGTTTTGGACAGAACCAAGGCCTTGCATGGTCCTCGGACTCAAGCCTATGGGGAAACCAACTACTTAAAAGGAAAACTGATTGCATGAAGCTTAAAATCCATCCGAGGAGAACTCCCCGTTAACAGTTGGGTCAATCCCTAAATTGCACGGATTTCCCAGTTTACCCTCAGATCCCCGATACCCAAGGGATTGATGTAATATAGTGCAATATATCACCCAAAAACACAATCGAAATCCCTCTCCACTGGGCTACCCTCTCGGACGAATTATTCAGAGATCATCGCTCTCGGACATCTATTTTTCATGCATCGCTCAGTGCTCAACCATTACTCCGGTTAGTTTCAAGATTTTAATTTATTGAGAATTGCCATTGTGATACTTGATAACATCGATAAGTTTAAACTAATAGGAATTGATTTTAAGGCATTGTTCTGCTCCAAATATTATTAGAGACGAGCGTATATTTAATGTCTATGCACTAAGTAGTTGTGGCAGAAAAGAAAAATATTTAGAAAGAAACAAACTCATATTTTACTAAGACAAAGAAATAGTACAGTGTACAATGAAAAAGCTGAGAGAAGCTTATGCTGAAGCTAACTACATGAGTAAAAAGAAAAATACAAGGGAATGAAGGTGAAGCCGAAGAAGAAGCGCAGATGAGAGGGAGGCTACTCCTTCAGAACTTTGTTCTTCCTCAATGCTTCTGCATGCTCATAACTCGGGCAGCAAAAGAACCCAGCTTGGGGCCTGCACCGCGGAAGGAAAGGTGCAGGGAGCCGGAAGTTGAGGAGCCTTCACCAAAAATTTGTCTGCAACAGGGCAGAGGCGCTGATGGCGGAGAATCTTTCTTCTGACACACCGAGATCCTGGCGTAGACAGAACCTGCTTCGGATTTTGACTAAAAGAGGGAGAAATACCCTTTCCCCTCTGTCGAACTGGAATATTCTCTTGAATTTATGCCGCCTTTGCCCGTACCTCACTATCTGGAGTCTCCGGAGGACACGGTGCCTTTGTGGCGGAGAGAGTCCCCTTGCCCCAACCCACGCCTCAAACATGATGTACTAGGAGAGGAGACTGAAGGATTTGGGTGAAGGTAAAGCAACTTTCTCTCCTATTTATTTAAAAGATAAGGAGGTGGCATTCAATTCACGCAGCGTCCCAAGGAACGCTACAGACAAAATGTCTCCGGCTCGATTTCCAATGCCGTCTGCAACCCTGAGATTAAAGGAGCCTCGTGAAGACGCACCTCGAACACTGGGACGCCAAAAAGTACCGCGTGACCCAGGACTACGGAAATACCCCCTAATTTATGGGCCTAGTAAATTCGCGGCCCAGGCCCGTTCGGCATAGGGGCCCAAGGACAGAACCAAGGCCTTGCATGGTCCTCGGACTCAAGCCTATGGGGAAACCAAGTACAAAAAATAAAAACTACAAGTTTTGGACAGAACCAAGGCCTTGCATGGTCCTCGGACTCAAGCCTATGGGAAACCAAGTACAAAAAATAAACCTTACAAGTTTTGGACAGAACCAAGGCCTTGCATGGTCCTCGGACTCAAGCCTATGGGGAAACCAAGTACAAAAAATAAACCTTACAAGTTTTGGGCAGAACCAAGGCCTTGCATGGTCCTCGGACTCAAGCCTATGGGGAACCAACTGCTCGGACAGGGAAAGTCCTCGGCCCAGATACTGTAAAATGTTGAGGCCAATAAGAGTGTTAGGGTGATGGCGGGACGCTCCGCTACTCGGCAGCCTACGGGGGCTGTTCATTTTTTGCGGGTGATATGCCTTCGAATAATTACCTCCTACACCACGGAGAACATCCAGTTCTAATCTCGGCTTTGTTTCGGGCAAGTATCGCTATTTACAGGTACGCGTTGCTATGTCAAACAGTTCTATTAAAGTTATGGTGACATCTTTTTATTAGCAAGTATTTCGGCTTTAGTTATCATTGATTCAAATGCTGTATTATTGTGCCGAGCAGCGTTTGCAAATAAAAAAAAAAAAAAAAAAAAAAAAAAAAAAAAAAAAAAAAAAAAAAAACAAGCATAAAGACAGAACATGCGAAATAAGGTAACGACAATTTTTATTAATACGAAAAATTATTACAACGTACAAAGAAGGGCTTAAACAAGCCTATACAAAATGTGAACTGCCTAAGCAACTATAACATCCGCAATACAGATATATAAACAGTCAGGCGTCTTTTAAACTCGTCTTCAAAATCCCTCCAATCCCTGCCTCAATACTTCTCATATTACGATAAGAGCCTTCTTTGGAAAGAGATAAAGGAGAAGGAAATAGTAAGGAAGAAATCAATGAAGAAGATGGAGGAGATGAATGAAGAAGATGGAGGACATGAGTAAAGAAGGAGGAGAAGAAGAGAGAAGAGATGAAAAGAAAGAAAAGGAGCAAAAGAGGGAGAAGAGAAAGCACCAGAATGGATCTGGTGCTGGGAAGACTAAGAGAGGGAGGCGGAGAGGGCCACCAGTGAACGAAGAGAGGAAGAAGCAGAGACACTTAGTCCCCGCCTCGGTCCTGACTCCTAACACGCTGGGGCCATATTAGGTGAGCTCATAAGAGAGCGGTTGGTTATGATATTGGGTATCCACGACTCAGTCACACCGGAAGCTTGATGTGACGAGTCCCTGCTTCGGATTTTGGCTGAAAGAAAGGTGAGGTTGATTTTGAGTCTTCGCCATCCCTGCCCTGACCGAGCCATTACGAGCTTTATTAGAATGTGGCGTTTACGGGAGGGGTATGGTTCCTCCATTACTCGTTGTATGGTAAAGCGTATCACGATTTAGTGTATAAACTAGTGGGTAAAATAAACTCTAAGGGAGGCCGAGTATTTCAAATCTTAGAAGGATGAAAGGGGACTCTACAAAAACAATAACCTCCTACCTTCCCTCTTATACAGGGGGTGGAGCGGGGGGCATTTAATGGGATCAGATCTCCAAAGGAACCTGCAAACATAGATGCGCCGGTTCCACTTCTCCATCTCATCAGAAACCGTCGAATTAAAGTAGTCTCGTAAATAGAGGTCATTAAAAACGCGCTTTGGATAACCAAACGTCAAGCACGCATCAAGGATAAAATCAAAAAAACCGTCTCGCAGACCGGTGCGTTTCCTGGGCAGTTGGAGAACCGTCAGCATTAATGGAGGGCTAAAGTAAAGAAGCAGTAATAAAGGCTCAGCATTGCCAAAACCCCCCTTTCCAACCGGGAGGTTGGACAGCCGGGTTTTGAGGGGCTATTGTGGGGCCCAATAGTCTATGGGCCAGGCCCATTTGCTCGTGGAGAGTCCGAAGGCCCAGGCCGAGGAGAGCTATGGCCCAGGCCCGATAACAGAGCCCCAGGCCGAGGAGAGCTATGGCCCAAGCCCGATAACGTAGAGCACAACTATTTTTGGGATACAGCCGAGGACAGTTCAGTCCTCAGCAGATCCAAAATCCCTTCGAAATAAAGGGGTAAAACTGGTATAGGAACAAATTTGTAAGGAAGTCTAAAATACCTTGGGGGAAGTTATCCTTACTACCCTTCTAGATAAGACTCTGCACCTGACAGAGCCGTACCCTGCAGCCTTATCAACCATCCCCAACAATTCTGGGATGGGACTGATGGGACAAATCAGTTTTGTAAAGATTGACCCTACACGTGGACGAAGGACAGTTAACACAGACAAATATAAAAGAAGAAAGTAAGTAAATCTAGGGGGGGGGGGGAACCTCGCCAAGAGAGGAGAAAAACTACATGCGGCAAAACCTCCCAACAACACCGGACTTCATTGAAAAAGTCCATCATTGGGTAACCGGGGCAAGACCTCAATGGTCCTCGGATCAGCTCCGAGGAGTCCCATCCCACAGGATGCGACGCCATAAGGCCCAAATGTTCGAACCCATCTCCCCTCTCTACATGGATTCCTCCAAAATCAAGATCGGAATATCGCCCCGTGACCAACGCCTAGCCTTTCAAGCCCACTCTCTACAAATCATATTGTGAGGGATTTTTTCACATGCGAGCCCAACATCATTGTTGGGCCGCCAAGGAATTGTGTCCTTACACAAACAATCCCTAAAAAAAAAAAACATTATTTATAATATAATATAGGGTTATGGATTCCTAATCAAATTTGGTTAGGGTTATGGATTCCTAATCAAAATATTATGAAATACCCAGATCGGAAAATTGAACATTTACATTTATTGGGAAAATTATTTTCTAGCAGTGGTGGTGTCTGATTTGATTTTCTCTTCAAGCTCTTTTGCAGTCCCATCGTCACCTTCGCTTCCGGAAAAACTCTTCGACTGTGAAACCATAGTTGTATGTATCGCCGAAGGACCAAACCATATGGTTGGTGATGCCTTCTTTCTATCTCGGACCTGACATTGTGGGGATGGCTTCTTGGCAGGATTGATTTTCAGTGTTGGGTTTTGGGGATGGAGAAGGTAGAGAAATAGAGAAGAGAGAGGAACCGCAGAGCGTGGCTCTGCTTTTTTTTTTTTTTTTTGCGTTATGTTTTTTTTTTTTTTTTTGGTTTTTATCGGGTGTTTTTATCAGGTTTTCGAAAAGTTTTTTTTTTTTTTTTTTTTTGCGCTTATGTTTTTTTTTTTTTGAAATTTTTTTTAATACTGTGTTGACGTGGAAAACTGTGGGAGTTTCAAAAGTTTCGGTTATATATAGATATATATATTGATTAAAGCCGGTCTTACTAGTGAACTGTGAGAACAATTTTGAGGTTCACTAGTTGGACTTGTGGTTTAGACGCTCTAAGGTACATTTATATTTGATTTCTTGTGATTAAAAAACCGGCCAAAAGGTCAATTCACGGTTTTCCCAGTTTGACCGTCCACTCTAATCCAGGCTTAACAACCCTAGTTAGGACCATAGTTTCTGAAATACATATTTTATATTGTATATAATACGTACATACATTTTTTATAATAAAAAATTCTCATTTACCGGGCGAAACAAAGATATTTTTATTTTGAACATAAATTTTCTATTGATATTAATAATTTGATAGTTACAGTAAGGGGAGAAGAAGGATTTGAATTCTGATTCTTCTAATAAAATAGGGCAAATTATGCCATTGAGATACAAGACTCTTTGCACTTTTATTATAATTAAATGTATAAAACACATATTGAACATTTCATGTATTATACTTGGACAAATATCTTGACAACAATAATGATGAGTTTGTAAATTTCTTATATAAAAAATTTTATATGTATGACATAAACTGGATCTTTGGTAGAAGCTTCGTTTGAGTCTAGATGTAGATGTAGGGGAAGAGCAACAGATCATGGATATTACACCAGTGAAAATCTTATTCCCATGAATATGAGAGAGAAATCTTATTCCCATGAGAGAGAGAGAGAGAAGAAGGTTTTTTTTTTTTTTTTTTACATGATTTTTTTAAAATTAAGAGCATACTTATAAAAAAAAAAAAAATTAATCTCGCATCATTTTTTTAAAAGGAGGAAAAAAATAATATTTCATTAAATTTGAGAATTTAACAAATTTAGTAATAGTATGGGTACTTTTTATATTACCAATAAATTAGGAGGGATATTGTTTGGTTTTAGAGGGAGGTTGAAATGAACCCAATAGTTAACAGAGAAAAGTGCAATTAACCATTTAAATCTTGAACTGAATTAAACGTGTATGTATTCAGTACCTTATATATATATTGCTAACTATGGTTAGGATAATAGTTAAGTATTTATATATAGCCTTTTTTTTAATAGCATAAAGTTTTGAAACAAGTGTTAATTTATCGTAGTATCAATATAGATGATCTTAACATCTAAAAAAAGTATAGGTGAACTTTTTTTTTGAGAATGAAGTAAAGGTGATCTTGAATTCAAATTTTGTCTCTATTATACTTTTAATAAGCGCTTAAACTTTAAGGATAATCGCAAAGTATTATACTATAAATAACATAAAATTGTTAGAGATGATAGTGTTCACCAAGGTTACCTCTATTTGAAAACTAAGGGATGACAAAGTAGTCAAGCTGGCGACCCTTAGTCGATATATTTTTCCAGGGATTACTGTTATTGAATAAGGAGAGCATTCTGGATTCGATACATTGCAAACTCCAGCTGAAGAGGGTACACTGGAGCAATCAAATTTTCCTTTTCCTTGAATCAAAAGTGACTGAGAATTGAAAAAGAGAGGGAGAGAGGAGAAGCAAGAACTAGATTAGACAAATACCAAGTAATATAATACTAATTCGATTTGTCACATATGGTACAAGGAGTACCTAAGGCTCCCCAACCCAAACAAAGGGAATGGAGGACAATCCAACAGCTTGTTCAGAAATACTTTTGTGGTACCAATCATCAAGGATGATGCTCCGATCATAATCATAGGCAAATGGTTCTGAAACTCCATCAGGAAATGATACTTGGATTAATCCATATAGCCCTGCATCTCTTTGCATTCCATAGTGCGCATGATACAGATAAGTTCCAGCCTAGTACATAAGCAAAACATGGATTATGATCAAATTGAAGAACAAATTAACTACCAAACTTGAAAATAAATCATTGTTACTCCTTTGTGTGTGTGTGTCTTAATTAGAGTCAATTGCAGAGGTTTAAGACTGCTACTAACAAGTAACACATACCCTCCCGACCTTAAACTTGTATTTGAACATCCGAATACACCTTCTCTTCCATCACTCCTTCTCTTCCATCACTCCAAGGTGTACCAAACTGCAACATATTAAACATCCGAATACACATTAAAAAAAAAAAAAAAAAAATCATAATAAACAAACAAATAGATAAATAAATACATCAGTGTGTGTATATATATAGATAATTCAACCTGTCGGATTCCATGCCAATGGATTGTAACGCCATCTGTACATAGTTTGTTTGTAACCTCAACAATGATTGTATCACCTTGTTGGGCAAAGATGGTAGGTCCTGGAGATCCTCCATTGATTGTAATGACTAGCTTCTTATAACAGTTAGGTGACTTCAACTCATACTTCACCTCCCGTTTGTGATATCGAATTCTGGCCTCAACAAGTGGGACATATATGAGACAGATGAAGAGACACGAAGCCAGCAACTTCGACATCATTCTTCTATGTTGACGGGACTGACGAAGTCAACCTCCTTGGACGAAGTCATTAATACTGACAAAGTCACCTTAACAGACGAAACAACTAGCATCCCCGGCGATACAACCACGCCAATGACGAAGGTAGAGAAGCCATTCAATACCATCAATAAATGAGTCGGGCGGTTAAAAGGTCAGCTGTGCAAACCGTTGGAAGCCCATTAAAGTCCACATTGATTGTAATGACTAGCTTCTTATAACAGTCAGGTGACTTCAACTCATACTTCACCTCCCATTTGTGATATCAAATTCTGGCCTCAACAAGTGGGACATATATGAGACAGATGAAGAGACACGAAGCCAGCAACTTCAACATCATTCTTCTGTGTTGACGGGAATGACGAAGTCAACCTCCTTGGACGAAGTCATTAATACTGACGAAGTCACCTTAACAGACGAAACAACTAAGCATCCCTGGCGATACAACCACGCCAATGACAAAGGTAGAGAAGCCATTCAATACAGTCAATAAATGAGTCGGGCGGTTAAAAGGCTAGCTGTGCAGACCGTTGGAAGCTCATTAAAGTCCACATTACTGGGGGTGAGGCGTTACCCAAAGGAGAATTAAGAGCACCATAACAGCCACAACGACTAGGAGCTAAGAGAATGTATATATATAACTCTCACACCTCCAAAAGAAGGTACATTGACACAAAACAGCATCCCTAGTTATTTTTATACTCTGTTATTTACTATAAGCTTCTCATACTGACTTTGGCATCGGAGACGTTGTAGCAGGCACCACACCAGTGACCATTGTGAGGGATTGCTACTTCCACGGTGATGCAAACGAATATCCAACTCCATCTGGACATGTTCATTGCGACTGATGAATTTACACTTCATCAGTTTGGCGCAGTCTGTGGGGAAAAACGACATTTTCGTACTCAAATTCGAAAAGGTAGTTCCTATCAACTTTTATATATTTAGATGGAGTCTAACCAAGACTCAACAGCCTTAGCTCAGCAACTCCAGGCTTTATTGGCCACCGTTGAAAAGCTCACTAGGCAGAATCAAGAAATGAGGCTACGACTTCAATAGGAGGAGAATCGATCCAGATCCAATCAGGAGGATGAAGGAGATAGCCATAGAAGAAGTGACCGTCGAGGGCCTACTACTCCAGATGAGCAGAACTCAGATCTTCTTCGAGAGATGAGGAAGGAGATGGACGAGCTAAGGAACGCCATTAAGGAGAAAACAAATTGGAGCCTGAATAGAATGGTCAGGGCAACAGACTCTCCCTTTACTACGGCCATCCTAGAGTGCCTAGTGCCCATCAAAATTTTGATTTCCCTAGCTTGAACCGTTTGACAGACTTAAGGACCCCCAGGACCACCTCAACACCTTCAAGATGACACTAGGCCTTCAACAACCTCCTAATGAAATACTGTGTCGTTCCTTCCCTACCATTCTTAAAGGTGCTGCAAGGGAGTGGTTCACAAAGTTGCCAACTTCGTCCATCGATAGCTTCAAGCAATTGAGCAACGCCTTTTTGCGCCACTTCGTCGGGGGACAATGCCCCAAGAGGCCAGCGGACCACTTGCTTACTATTAGACAAAGGGAGAAAGAAACCCCAAGGTCGTACGTGAAACGATTCACGAGGGAGACCCTGGAGGTAGATGAAGCTGACGACAAAGTGCAGTTGACGACCTTTAAGGCAGGGTTGAAGTCCAGAGAGTTCGTGATGTCACTCGCGAAGAATCCTCCTAAGACGATGGCAGAGATGCTCTTGAAGGCACAAAAGTACATGAATGCTGAAGATGCACTAGCCGCCATAAGAGACGTAGAGAAGCCAACAAACAAGGGAAAGAAGGAGGACAATCGTAGAGGACAAAAAAGGGAGCGTCCAGATCGCCGGACCAGCAACGGGGGTAAACGGAGAGATGAAAAAACTCCTTGAATGGTAAAATTCATTCCTTTAGTTATGCTAGTTTACAAAATTTTGGCGTAGATTAAGGATGAGCATTACCTCAAATGGCTAAGGCCATTACATTTGTCCCCCAACGTCCGAGACAAGAAGAAGTACTGCCGGTTCCACAAGGACCATGGTCACTACATAGAATATTGCCAATCCAGCAGGTTCAGAGACGATGATAAAAACCAGCGCGGGTTTTCGCCCAAAGACAAGGATCACACGTCTCAATGACCATAAACCGTGATCGAGGAGATAAGGACGATCACAGGTGGGCCATTCATAGGTGGGTCATTCAGATCCCTCAAGAAAACATGTCAGATGCAGGTGAACAACGTTCACACGACACCCCCGTTTAAACAGGGACGGACGAACCAGGACATGTCTTTCGGTGAAGAAGATGCTAGGGGAGTGAAGCAGCCTCACAACAACCCCTTGGTCATAATGCTCATGATAGAAGAACTCAACACCAAAAGAATCCTCGTGGACAATGGTAGCTCAGCAGACATCATCTACCTTCCCGCTTTCCAGCAGCTGAAACTAGAACCAAGAAGACTATGCCCATTTACTCCCCTCTCGTCAGTTTCAGTGGGGACAGAGTATATCCCAAGGGTATAGTGACTTTGACAGTAACAGTAGGGACCTACCCGAAGCAGTTGACATGTCAGTTAGACTTCTTAGTGGTAGACTACCCCTTATCCTACAATGTGATCATTGGGAGACCCACGCTCAACCGATGGAAGTCAACCACGTCCACCTATTGCTTAAAGGTAAAGTTCCCAACTGAGAACGGTGTAGGCGAGGTAAAAGGAGATCAGGTCCTAGCCAAGGAATGCTACCAGGCTGTGTTGGCCGCAAAGGAGAATCATACATGGATGATCGAGGAGAAATAAGAAGATAAAGTGGAAGCCCTGGAAACAGTGGAATTGGTGAAGGAGAGGCAACAAAGACGACAAGAATAGGGACGACACTAAGTCTCGAGATGAAAACAAGGCTCGTCCATTTCCTTAAAGAAAACCTAGACGTCTTCGCCTGGACTCACAAAGACATGCCAGACATATCTCCAAAAGTTATTCAGCATAAGCTGCATGTGGACCTGGAGAGAAAGCCCGTCTAGCAAAGACGACGAGTCTTCGCCCCAGAATGGAACCAAGCAATTACAGACAAGGTTAACAAACTATTGTCAACAGGCTTTATCCGGGAGGTCTATTATCCTGATTGGCTCGCAAATGTCGTCCCAGTGAAGAAAGCAAATGGGAAATGGAGAATGTGCGTGGACTTCACAGACCTGAACAAAGCTGCCCGAATGACAGTTTCCCTCTACCGAGAATAGACCAGCTAGTGGATTCTACAGCCGGACATAAGTTACTGACGTTCATGGATGCTTTCTCAGGGTACAACCAGATAAAAATGGCTGAAGAAGATCAGGAGAAAACTGCTTTCATCACGAGTCAGAGGCTTTATTGCTATAAGGTGATGCCCTTCAGGCCGAAGAATGCAGGAGCAACCTACCAGAGGTTAGTGAATAAGATGTTCAGCAAGCAGATTGGCAGGAATATGGAGGTGTATGTGGATGACATGCTCGTCAAGAGTAGAGAAGAACTTGCCCTTCTAGACGACCTGAAGGAGACGTTTGCCACCCTCAGACAATACCAGATGAAGTTGAATCCCAACAAATGCGCCTTTGGTGTATCCTAGGGGAAATTCTTGGGATTCATGGTGTCCTAAAGGGGGATAGAAGCAAACCCGAAGAAGGTGCAGGCC
The DNA here is from genome assembly GCA_028535165.1 of Quercus tomentella. NCBI lineage: Eukaryota > Viridiplantae > Streptophyta > Magnoliopsida > Fagales > Fagaceae > Quercus > Quercus tomentella. Next base: position 3,676,195 of record JAPQVY010000001.1, read on the forward strand.
ATACTCAACATGACATCGCCCAAGACCATCAAAGAGGTCTAGAAGCTCACAGGAAGAATTGCAACTCTCAACAGGTTCGTTTCTAGAGCAACGGACAAATGCCTGCCCTTCTTCAAGACATTGAAGCAGGCCTTTGCCTGGACTGACGAATGTGAAGTAGCCTTTCAGGAACTCAAACGATACCTGAGTAATCCACCCCTCTTGAGTCTATCCAAGGAAGGGGAAAATTTATATTTGTATTTGGCAGTCTCAACCACGGCCGTAAGCGCAGCCCTCATTCAAGAAGAGGAAAGGAAGTAGCTTCTAGTTTACTACGTCAGTCAAGCTTTCCAAGGTGTAGAAACTAAGTACCCAAGGATTGAAAAAATTGCATTTGCGTTAATAGTAACCTCGCGCAAACTACGACTATACTTTCAGGCGAACCCCATCCTGGTGATGACGAATCAACCCATTAGGAAGTCCATGAACAAGGCTAAAGCAGCAGGGAGAATGGTCCAGTGGGCGATTGAACTCAGCCAATTCGATATTGAGTATCACCCTAGGACAGCCATTAAGGCGCAAGCCTTAGCGGACTCTATCGCCTAGTTCACCCTCCCAGACGAGGACAACCTTACCAATGAAACAGAGCGGTGGACAGTACAGACTGATGGTTCGTCAGCCCAAAGGAGGGGGGAATAGGGGTCGTCATAACCACCTCTGACGAAGAAGTGCTCAAATATGGAGTTCAACTGAAATTCCCAGCCACTAATAACGAGGCTGAGTACGAAGGAATACTAACGGGATTAAGGCTTAGTAAGACACTTGGAGCTAAGAACCTGCTAGTCCAGAGTGATTCAAAGCTCGTGATAAGGCAAATTAAGGAAGAATATGAAGCAAAGAAGGAGCGAATGCAGAGATACCTCAGGCTGACGAAACATTTGACTCAAGACTTCGATAATGTAGAATTTATGCAGATCCCTAAAAGCCAGAACATGGTAGAAGACGAAGTCGCGAAGCTAGCATCGTCGGAAGAAGGAGCGACGAGCATGGGCTTGATGACGGAAGTAAAGAAACGCCTCAGCATCGAAGAGATCTCCACTTTTGCAATCCAGAGCACAGGTAGTTGGATGACACCAATCATATCCTTTCTCTAGGATGGGCACCTCCCTTAAGATATCGAGGAGGCCAGAAAGATCAAGAGGAGAGTAGCCAGATTCACGATTCTTAATGACACACTATATAAGAGAGGCTTTTCCATGCCTTACCTGAAGTGTGTGGATGAAGAAGAAGCCAAATATATTCTAGAGGAGATCCATGAAGGACTTTGCAAAGACCATGCAGGCCCTAGATCGCTGGTAAGTAAAGTTATCAGAACAGGTTATTTCTAGCCTACAATGCAGATAGATGCAAGGGAGCTCGTCAAAAAGTGTGATAAGTGCCAAAGGTTTGGGAACGTCCAACACCTTCCAGCGGAAAGACTGACGACGATATCCTCCCTTTAGCCCTTTGCATAATGGGGAATTGACATCGTCGGCCCATTGCCTCAAGGTAAAGGACAGGTAAAATTCCTACTAGTCGCCATTGATTATTTCACAAAGTGGGTCGAAGCAGAGGCACTAGCAACCATCACTGAAGCTAGGATCTAGAACTTCGTGTGGAAGAACATAATTTGCAGGTTCGGGATTCCACGGACGATCATATCAAATAATGGACGGCAATTCGACAGCCAAAACTTCAAAGGACTTTTGTTCAGGCCTAGGGATCAAGAACCAGTTCTTATCCCCGGGACATCCACAGGCAAATAGACAAATGGAGGTAGCGAATCGGACACTACTCAAGATAATCAAGGCCAAGTTAGACGATGCAAAAGGTGCCTGGCCGGAAGAATTGCCTAGCGTCTTATAGGCCTATAGGACCACAGCAAGAATCTCGACAGGAGAAACCCCCTTCAGACTCACCTATGGTACCGAGGCAGTAATCCTGATCGAGATGGGAATAGCCAGCACCAGGTGAAAAATATTCCATAAGGAGAATAATGATGACCAACTACGAGTCAACCTGGATTGCTTAGACGAAGTGAGAGAGAAAGCCTCTGACAAGATGACGAAGTACCTACAGAAGATGGCCGAGTATTACAACAAGAGGGTGAAGCTTAGACGACTCGACATAGGAGACCTCGTCCTGCGCAAGGTCACCCCAACAACCAGAGACTCTGCCCAAGGAAAACTCGACCCCACATGGGAAAGACCTTACTAGGCCATCAATCACTCCGGGCAAGGTAGCTATCACCTGGAAATCATAGACTGGCAAAGGCTTCCACGACCATGGAACATTGAGCACTTGAAGAAGTACCATCAATAGATGTAACAGATAATTGTATTCATTCTTGAAAGCAATAAAAAGGACTATTCAGCCAATATTTTAATGTAAGCAGATCTAGTAACGTGAAAATCACAAAAAAAATGGCTAAGTAACAAGATTCCGCCTTGGTGGATGTAAGTTACTGACGAAGCCATAAAAATGACAAGATCCCTTAAATGGGTGTAAGTCATAAAAATGGCAAAGTAACAAGATTCTGCTTTGACGGATGTAAGTTACTGACGAAGCCATAAAAATGACAAGATCCCTTAAATGGGTGTAAGTCATAAAAATGGCTAAGTAACAAAATTCCACCTTGATGGATGTAAGTTACTGACGAAGCCATAAAAATGACAAGATCCCTTAAATGGGTGTAAGTCACAAAAAAAAAAAAAAAAAAAATGCTAAGTAACCAGATTCCACCTAGACAGATGTAAGTTATTGATGAATCCAAAAGAATGACGAGATCCCTAAAAGGGTGTAAATCACAAAGAGACAAGAACCTTGCAACAAACATGCTCAAGAGAGAGCATCTTTTGAAGGGTCACAACTAAAAACTGTTGACGAAGAAAAAGAAGAGTCACAACTAAAAATCCTTTGCTAAGTATAAAGTATTGACGCAAAAGGGAAACTACAGGAACATAAATTGCAGACAAGTAAGTATGCAATTGCTAATTTAATTCAAGCCCAAAAACAACGGGCAATTGCCATTGTCTTTACATCTAAACCAAAGGCCCATAAACACTGGGCTAAAGATATTGTTCTCAAAACAGATTCAAAAGAAAAAATTGTTCTGGAGTTAGACTTACAAAAGGCCCAAAACATCATGGGCACCCACCAAAAAAAAAAAAAAAAAAAAAAAAAAAGAAAGAAAGAAAGAAAGAAAGAATTTCTTTATAAGTAACAGGGTCAGGCATCGGCAGCTGTATCATCACCAGTTGGAGGGGGAATAGCACTCTCGGGGGCATCACCATCAGGGCCAGAAGAGTTGGAAGCCTCATCAGCAGCCATCTCCTTGTCTACCTCCTCGAGGTCTAAGTTCTCCAAATCTACTCCAGAAGGGTGCTTGATGAAGTATCTTCTCAAAAGCTTGAACCCTTTGAAGTACCAACTAAAGAGCACAGTATTGTACTCTTCAGTTTAGTGGAAACCTTCGACAGCTTTAATGGCTATAGTTTTGATCTTCTCCTTAGCAGCCAGGAGTTGCTCGTCCTTCTCCACAGTCAACTGCCATTCAGTCCTGAGGTCGTCACTGAGAGTCTTGGCCTTTTCCTTGGCGAGGTTAGCTTCGCCCATGACAGTTATCAACTTTTTCTTCAACTTTGAATTCTCCGTCTCCAAGACTGCCACTCGAGACAGTGCAGACTCGACCTTAGTTTCCTGAGCAAGATACTCAGAGGAAAGATGGAGGCTCTCCCCCAGTACCTAAAAAAAAAAAAGAAAAAAAAGGAGAATCAGATTTCAAAAAAAAAAAAAAAAAAAAAAGAGAGAGAGAGGGAAGGGAAAATGGAATTTGCACGAGGACATTACCTGGACGAGCTTATGTAGATGACGACCCACAAGCCCACTAGGAGACGATCCCGAGAATATCTTCACCTCGTCTATAGTAAAAATCTCCTGAGTCCTAGCCATCGCAACCCCAGCATCGTCCCAGACGTTGGATGAATGAGAGTCAGCCTTCTCCTTCTCCTTGTCACCTGTCCGCTGCCTCTTTTGTTGAGGAGGGATTTCTTCAACTGAGGTGGTTGGGGAGGCCGTCCTCATCGTCTCAACACTAGGAGTAACCAGAGTCGCAGGTGTGACGGAGGCACCTTTGTTCGTCACCTTTACATTTTTTGCACCAAGATTGGACAAAGGCTCGTTCTTTTTGGCCCTCATTCGGGCATACATACTCTGGTTGAACGTCGTAGTCATTCCTAAAAAAACAACAACAACTCATGAGCAATTGAATATAAAAAAGAGTCAACAATGACGAGACCAACACTTACTCTTTTTCTCCTCAATATCAATGTTTCGTAGGATGTAGGTAGACGGTTCCGGGCCTAGTCAATAGAAGGCGAAAGTCCATGGATCCACTAGATCGTCCTAGTCCTCAATCGTCTTCGCGTGCTCAATCACCTTCTCAACACGACCCGCGTACCTGCTTTTGAGCTTAGGCCGTCTCTTAACTGCATAAGACAATGAGCAGGAGAGTTAGTGACGATAACTAAACACAACGAAAATTAAGGACGAGGAGAAATAAAGACGCACCTAAAGTCGAGGTACCCCACCAACGGAGCAGCCTTGGGAGATCACCCCAAAGTTCATTAGAGGGCGTCTCCCAATCATCCCCGGACACAAAGAAGAACCGGAACTTCCAATATCTAAAGGACGAAGGCAGGTCCTAGACGATCCTAGTTCTCCTCTCCCACGGCACCAGCTCAGAGTACCCGTGCTCCTTAAACGCCTTTAGACGATACAGGTAGACGAGCTCGTCCACTCTGATCATGTCACCGTCCGTAGTAGCCAACCATATTCCCATTAGGCTGACTACTATCCTCCACGAATTGGGCATAAGTTGCCTAGGAGCAATGCTAAAATAGCTTAACAGCTCCATGATAAAAGGATGGATGGGGAGCCTAAGACCACACAGAAAGGCAGCCTTGTAGAAGCATACCTCCTTAGGGAAAAAGTGGCAGGCCCGTTCCTCTTCACTGGGTAGATGAACCCTAACCCTATTCGGAAATTGGAACCTATCCTTAAATCTAGAAAGCGTGTCAGCGTCTAAGCCACACACCTCTTCAAGGGCATAAAAAGCCCTAACCTCCCGAGGAGCAGAAACTGTAGTATCGCCCCCAACCTCCACAGGACCGTCATTAGAGGACAACCCAGTCTCTAATTCGCTCGACCTTACCTCAGACATAATCCCTCGTTCTCTCACCAAACCCTCGAACCAATCAACGGATTGACGAAGTAAAGGCAGCAAATTAGCCAATGCGACGCTCAGACTATTACCCCCAAAAACAAAGTTCTCAAGATGAGGGAAAACCCCCAAAGACCCTCCTAAATGCGCAAAAAGAAAGGAAATTGAAGGACAAGCTACCCTAACCGCAGAGCCACTAACCATGGAAGAACCAGAAAACAAAGGAAAAAAATCCTAAAAGCCCCAAGACCCAAAAATAAACACAAGGGAAAAGGAAGGGAAAATCAGAAATTCACCATAGTGTATGTCTACACCGAAAAAAGAAAAGAAACAGAAAGTGAGGAGAGAAACATACCTCAAAAGGAAATGTAGAAAGTCCTACCAAGCACCAGTTCGGAGGAGAACCACAGAGAAAAACCAAAGAAGAATCATAGAGAAAGACCGGAGAAGAAAACACTCAAAGTAATGATTGGAAGTTTGAAAAAAGTGAAAGGAAAAATGAGGAGAAGTTTAAAAACCAAGGCTCAAAAAACTGAAATTCAGCGAGAAACCCAAGAGCCATACGATTGGAGCATTAACTCTACTAATCAGAACGTGCCACGTGGCCACGATGCGTGTGGCGCCGCCACTATGCATTTAATACGGAGCAAAACCCCAAGGGTCATGGACAGCTCATAAAAACCTTTCATCTTCTATGATCGTCATGACACGTCACGACGACCATAAAACCTCGGGGGTAGCTGACGAAGTCAACCTCTTTGGACGAAGTCATTAATACTGACGAAGTTTCCTTTACAGATGAAACAACTAAGCATCCTCGGCGATACAACCACGCCGCTGACGAAGGTAGAGAAGCCATTCAATACAGTTAATAAATGAGATGGGCGGTTAAAAGGCCAACTATGTAGACCGTTGGAAGCCCATTAAAGTCCACATTACTAAGGGTGAGGCGTTACCCAAAGGAGAATTAAGACCACCATAACAGCCACAACGGCTAGGAGCTAAGAGAATGTATATATATAACCCTCACACCTCCAACAGAAGGTACATTGACACAAAAACAACATCCCTAGTTATTTTTATACTCTATTATTTACTATAAGCTTCTCATACTGACTTTGGCATCGGAGGCATTGTGGTAGGCACCACACCAGTGACCATTGTGAGGGATTGCTACTTCCACGGTGACGCAGACGAATATCCGACTTCATCTGGATGTGTTCATTGCGACTGACAAATTTACACTTCATCATGTGTTGCATTACAACAACTAGGTCTTCGAATATTTAATGCAATATTATTGGAAGCTTAGCAAAAGACTTGCGACTTTTAAGCTCACGTGTATCGTTGAGTGCTCAATCCGGCAATTGCTTTCATGAGCTTTGATTGGCATCAAGGCAGCTCTACTATATAAGCAACTACAGTCATTGTCTAAGGCAAATAAATAAGGTCTCCTTTATTGAATAATATCATATATTATATTTATGGTCTGGATTAGTTTAGAAATTATTTTTTAAAATTTTATATATAAAAAAAAAAGTAATTAATTTTTTTTACAATTTTTTATGTTTCCAATGAAAGTTGTAAGGACCAGATTTAAGTCTTTAGCCCAAAAGGTGGATGGATTTCGGCCCAAAGAGCCCAAAACAATGAATTTGTAGAGAATGGGTTAGAAAACTGGGCTTTAATGAATCAGACAAACGTTAAAGTAAATCCAGATGATAAGTGAATGAAACTAGACAGGTTTATGCTGAAGAAAATCGTCCTCAGCACAGTCCGAGGAGATCAGTTCTTATATATTTCTTTCAAGTTTGATTACAAAGTTAGTTCTTGATTACTACAGCGTTTCTCTCTTTATTTTCGATCCCCTATTCTCATTACTCCCCCTTCTTTCATACCCTTTTCCCTTTTCATCTCTACCCTCCATGTGCAGGCCAGGTTGGTTGATCTTGATACTTGTCCCATCAGCCCCTTCCCAAAGTCTTTAAGTAGTAGCTATAAGGCTGAAGGCTACTATTCAGGTATCACCTCCACATTAATATGGCCAGAGAGTTAGCTGCAGAGCATTTAATGCAGTGGTAGCAGCTTTTTCCTTAGATATTTTAGGACTCCACCCTATCTGATGTCTCTGCAATGCTTATCCACCCCAACTGAATTTCCTGGAACGTTACCCTTGTCGACAAACTATCTCTTAAGACCTCAGCTTTGTCCACCCTCTTGAGTCATTATGACCAAAACTAACCTCTTTATTCATCAACACAGTCTCTTCTGACGAAGACTTTTCCTCCTTGGACAAACCCTTGTCCTTGGCTTGGACCACAAGCCCAATATATAGATAGATAATAAACTCCTGGGCCCACGAGCCCTACAAAAGTGATATTAGAACTTTCTTAAAATAATTTATTAACAAATTCCTAAGAGTACTTGTTAAGAGGTCCTTATATTTATTTATCTTAACATTTTAATAGGAAAAATTAACGAATGCCATTGGTTTAGGAAATATTTAAAAAAAAAAAATTATGAGAAAATGAAAAATTTATTGATTTTATTTTTGTAGTATAGCTCTTTAAATTTCTCATAAAACTAGTATCAAATTTTTTTTTAAATGATTGATTAACAAATGCTCTAAGGACATTTGTTAACTGAACCCCATTTTAATTAAGACTACTTCACCTAAATAAATAAATAAGGTCCCTTTATTGGCCAATAAAATTTATTGTCTATTAAAATGCTCTCATTATATCCAAAACATATAATTATTTTTTATAAATCTAGATACACAAAAAACTATTAATGGTAGGTAAAAAAGTGATATTGATGATAAATCTAGAAGAGAATCTATAAAAGTTTATCAACTCAATCGTTGTAAAAATTTTATCCCACTTTTTATCTCTTTATTTCCACAATTTGTCTTCTCTCTCTCTCTCTCTCTCTCTCTCTCTCTCTCTCTCTCTCTCTCTTCTTCTTTTTTTTTTTTTTTCTTCGTTTAAGTCTCCACACACATTTACACATCTGTATGTATAATCACATCACATTATTTTGAACAAAACTTACCACCTTCTCTACACATGTTTAATGGTTTACAGTTTACACCTGTAACAACGTGGGTTGATGTGATACTTCAATCCACCTTTCATTAATATGTTTCAATTGTTTAATAATTCAATTGGTTTAAAAAAAATAAAAATTTTATTAGTGCTTGTGGGGTGTGAGGGACAAGAACCGGAGTTCAAGTTTTCAGGATGGAGTTTCACATACATATACACTTAAATTAGGTTAGAGTAGAAATTCTATCTTGTATAATTAAAAAAATAATAATAAAAAAACTTTTCCCAGACGTATTGGTCAACTTTTTTTAATAATAAAATAGAACCAGTCCATTTTTCCTATGTAGGTTAATTAATTAATTTGTATATTTTGGTTAACAATGCTAGTTATAGTTGCATATGCTTAAAGAAGTTTTTATATTTAAGATTGAATGTCACAAAAAGAATTAAGTGGATTAGCCATTTTATCATTTAAAAGGGAAATATTGGCGAAACTTGGATACAAAAACTTAATTAGTAACTTTGCGTCTTAAAAAAAAAAAAAAAAATTTAAATAAAAAAAAATCCAGAACCATTAATTTACTAATGTTTATTTCCAAACCCATTTTTGATAAATTTATTTAAGAGTATTTTCGGAAACTTATACATTTTATACAACAAACAAGACAATAAATGATATTCCCTTAAGAATTTGAATTTTTGAAACAAGACAAACAAATTAGGATGGATGAAGTACTATTATATGTGTGTGTGTGTGTGTGGTGGGGGGGCCTAAATTCAATGCAATTAAAGTTGTCAAATTCAAGATCTTACATAGGATCGTGGTAGGTAGGTGAGATCGTAGATCATAAGATCGGATTATGGATCGTAAGATTCTACATATTTTCAAATTTAAAGTTAAAAAATATATTGATAATAACTTTGTTTGTTGAATAATCGTGTAAATTATGAATTCATCCATAAAAAAAACAAAGATTTGCATTATATGATTTAATTTGTATATCATACATTGCTATATCTATACTAACGAAACAAATATATTTAAGTTTTGACATAATGTACTTAAAAAGTTCAATAAATATTTAATTAGCAACCAAATACCAAAATAATTATCAACAAATAAGGAATTATTTTCCAAGTTTTAAATTCAAAGTTTAAAATCCAAAATAAGTTAGTGAATGGAAACCAGCTACTGCAATATGAAATCTAAAAACAAGATGAATATTAAAGTGAAATGAACAGTTAATTATTCACAGTTCTTATAACCACTATCCTAGTCATCATCAACCATTTCATCGAATATGTAGAAATTGTATATTTGTAGATGTGGTCCCCAAACCTCCTCAAGTCATGATACTACCCGTAGTATTTGGGTCCCAATTTATTTATTTGTGGGCTTTATTGCAATCCTACAAGTTGAGCTCCAAACTTCACTTGATCAGTCCAAGCTCTCTCTCTCTCTCTCTCTCTCTCTCTCTCTCTCTCTCTCTCTCTCTCTCTCTCTCTCTCTCTCTCTCTCTCTCTCTCTCTCTCTCTCTCTCTCAAAAGAACTTTTATTCAATAAAGGATAATGAAATAAAACTTAAGGTCTTTAAGGCAAAGGTGAAAACTAGTAGTGGATTCTCCTGAAATACCTTACGTGATATTTTATGTCTATACTCTGTAGACTTTTGACTTTAAATCATGACCAAAATAAAAAGAAAAATTTGTGTAGACTGCATATATCAGGCAAGGTTTTGAAACTCGGACCGGACCGTACGGTCCGACCGGGAAAATCTTGAACCGCTCATTTTTGCGGTTCTTTTAGCCTCAAGAACCGCTCTATGAGAAAAAAGTAGGGACCGCGATCGGAGAACTGTGATCAGATTGCTTCTCACAATTCCCTACTTCCCTTTGAATTTGAACATAAAAAATAAAAAATAATAAAAAACAGAGAAAAACAAGCTTTAAATTCTGCTCCCTTCAGAAGACAGATATTAACCATGAAAGAATTTGAAAAGCAAAAAACAGAAAAAAGAAAAAAGAAAAAAGAAGAAAAAAAAAAAAAAAAAAAAAAGAGAGGAGAAATCGCAAGGAAACAAAAAAAAAAAAGAAAAAAAAAAGAAAAAGAAGAAGCCACATTACCAGTGTGGATCATGGCAATGCTTTGCCTTGATAGATCGATTCTCATTTTTTTCCTTTTATTTCTTTCAGCTTCTTAAAGCCATTTTTTACTTCTTCTCTGCCCCTTTGTTTCACTTGCTTTTCTTTCTCTGGGCTGCTTTTACGTTTCTAACTTCTTCTCTCTCTATCCCTTTAGTTTCATTTGCTCCTTTCTTTGGGTTGCTTTTTAGCTTTTAGGTTTGTGATGGACAGCTAGGCACGTGTGTCTTGGGATTCTAATTTAAGAGTTTACTTTTCAGCTTTTCAATGCTATAACTAAGTCCCTTGCCTTTAATATTTTTGGTCGGGTTCAACTATCAATTTCTGAAATGAGTTTTAGCTCTTCGGACCATGGGAACTGGGAAGAGTTGGGCTTGACATTAATATTATGTAAATGGACTTGACTAGAAGGTGGGGCTCAAGGCTCAAGGCTTATGTAAATGGGCTTAACATTGAGGTTCAAGGTTTTGGGCTTATTAACGTCATAATTAAGTCTGGTTATTAATATTATGTAAATGGGCTTGACATTGATAAATTATTAGATATTAACTAAAATATAGATTTATAGTTTTAATTGGAATATTTTAGTTAATTTTTTTATTTGTACCAAATTAATATATTTATTTATATTTAAAATAATTATTAAATTAATTATGACGCCATTACGGTTTGACTCCGGTTCAACCTCGGTTAGACCTCAAAAATCTTAAACCTCTTCCCTTTACGGTTCAATGAACAGTCCGGGTCTGAAAACCTTGGTATCAGGTTGCTTTAGGTATCTTCTCATAAAAAATAAAAAATAAAAAGTTGCTTTTGGTTGATTTTTTTAAAAGTTTTGGTTGTATTGACTTTGACTTTGACTTGGTAGCATTGAAGGACACAAGAGTCGAGATACATTATATACAACAAGTATTATTTACCCTATTATTTTGTTATTGAGATACGTAAAAAAATAATTAACAATAAATCTTCTAAATTTCCTTAGATATTCTACAAATAGATTTTTTTAAATCCTAACTGTAGGGTCACGTTTTGCAGCCCAAGCCTAAGATGTATGGGATCTTAGACCAGTGAGCCCAGTACAATAAATTTGTAGAGAGTGGATCAAAGAACTAGACCTTAGTGAATGGATAACAGTTAATATGGTGTTCATGACAATCAAACAGAGATGAACTGAATTTATCAAAGAAGGTTTGTCCTCGGCACAATCCGAGGAGCTTTGTTCTAGTACGAGTTGAGTGGTAGTGATTACAGGAGTTCTTCAGATTGCCACCGTACTTTCTTTTCTCCTTCTTCTCCCCCTCGATCTCTAGGGTCTCTACCCTTATTTATACTACATATCTTCCTTCATCTCTACCCTACACGTGGATAGTTGATGGTTTATGTTGATACTTGTCCCATCAGCCCCCTTTAGAAGTCTTCTAGGGTGGTTGTAAGGCTGCAATAATACTGTGCAGAGGTCACTTTCTCATTAATGCGGCCAGGGAGTTAGCTGGGGTGCATTCAATGCGGTGATAGTAGCTTTTCCCAAGATATTTTGGGATTCTTCTTTGTGTTTTGTTCCTGCAATGCTTATCCATATTTCCAAAACTTCATGAATCGCACCTCTAGATGGCAGGCATCCTTTACAGACCTCGGCCTAGGCTAGCCAAGGACAAATTCATCCTCGGCACAAACTCCTAGGCCATTATGTTCAATATTGTCTTCCTTATCCACCAGCATGGGTGTCCTTGGCTATACTTACCCATCCTCGGACGGCCCCTTATCCTCGGCTTGGGCCTTAAGCCCAAAACCCAATTGTATGATCTGGGCCCATGACCCCACACTAACTATTCTTTTATAATTTAAGGATTTAGATCTTGTCATATTAGCATTTCACTAACAATACTCCATGTCAGCATTCCACTAATAATAATGTTAATATATTGTTTTATTTACAACATTATTTTATTATTTTAAGAGTATTGTTAGTGGAATACTGACATGATAAAATCTAAACCATTAAATCATTAAAGAATAGTTAAGATTTAAAGAAATCTATTTGATAGAGTTTCCTAAGAAATCTAGAGGATTTAAATCCAAATTGATATAGATCAATTTTAGATAAAAATGTGTAAATTTTATGTATTTTTCTATTATAGACGAACATGTATAAATGCTCCTCAGTTTTTCATTCATCATGCATGTATCGGGTAAATCATGTACGTAATATAAATATATATGCACTGTTTTTTTCGGCATTAATGTTTTCTGGAAATTTTTTCATTTTTTAGAGATTATTTTCTAGAAAACTATCTTATTTTCCGGTTGTGGGGGGCAAGCTTTGTCAGTCAACAGTGGGCCTTAGGACCAGGATGAAGCCCAGCCATGGCGGGAAGCGAAAACATGGTCGGGAGACTTTTAGCCCAATCCTGTTGGGCCGGGCCGGGTTTGTTTAAGGGTCGTCCGAGGAGGAGTGTCTCCTCGGACGCACTAAATGGACGTCAAGCGCGTGCCCTGTTCATGGTGAGGAATCCTTCTAAATGAAGGAAAATGCTAAACGGGCAGGGAGCAACCACTACTGCCGCATTAAATGCAAGGAAACTACTTTTCCAGCCGCATTAATGTGGATTGGACATAAAGATAGTATTATCTCGGCCATTGCAACTCACAGAAAAAGGAGGAGGATGTCCTTTGGGACAGGCACTCAAGTAGAGGCCTAGATGGTGAACAAGTGTAAGGTCATTATCAATTGAAGGAGGATATATAAGAGCAGAAAGTCCCCATGAGAAAGGGAAGGGGAAGAAAAAAAGAAGAAAAGAGAGACTTTCTAAAAAAAAGAGCAGTAGGAACACTAAAGCAGCCCCATGGACTGTTATTTCATGAAACTGAACAAAACATTCTCACGTTCCATTTGTTGCATGGTTCGCCATTAATCACGTCCACTCTGTCAAGACCTAGCTCTGAGTCCCACTCTCTACAAATTCATTGTCGAGGGTCTTTTGGGCCAGAATCGCTTGCTTGCTGGGCCTGGGCCCCAAAAACCGCCCTTACACCGGTGTTTGGTAACAACCTAAAAAATGGGTTTGAGAATGTTTTCTAGTATTTGGTATTCACAGTTTTTATAATATTTCTTGTATAATTTAAAATATGTATAATATGTGTATTGTGTAAACCCACCTAATGTAATCAATATAAATAAATAAATAAATAAATAAAACCAAGAATGAATTTGGTTTTCAAACTAAAATTTTGACAACGGATACAATGAAAATAAGCCTTATTTTTATAAGAGTTTTCTGTTGACTAAAAATAGTTTTCGGTTGACCAATTTTTTTTTTATGCTACTAAACACTAAAAAATATGGAAAACTATCTTTATAGAAGGTTTTTTAGCGAAACAAACAGAGCGATGATACCACCTCCACCAGGAAAAAAAAAAAGTAATAAGAAGAAAAGAGATAAAAAAAAAAAAAAAAAAAAAAAATTAAAGCTATCTTCAAACTTATTCAAGGATTCTCAGCACGCGCGGAGGAAGTAACGAATTACATTGGGAGTTAGTAATAGACTAAATAGTGGGCGCCTGGAGCCATGCGCCCACGCCCGCTTTGATCTATAGAATACCCAAAATATTGAAATAGTTTTTTTTTTTTTTTTTTTAATTATACAATAATAGTATATATTATTTATTATAATGGTAATAATATTTTTTTATAAGAAAATAGTAATAATAATTTTAAGAGTTTGACCTCTATTAAAAAGTACAGTATGTATCCACCCCATCATATAAACATTAAAAAAAAAGTTATAAAAAATTTGTAGTCTTTCATAAAAAAAACTATAAGATTAGATTGTTCATAAAATAATAAAAATTAATATAAGATTAGATTATACAAATGCGTAGTGTTCTTTACTTGAAGTATTGGAAAAATAAGTTTTTACAAGAGTTTTGGGTGCGTGATTTAAGCCAAAAATGAATGCGAGATCTACACATCTTTGAGACAAGAACGTGTTGTCTTACACGAGGAGATTAACATCCTATGATCATTTGACCAAAATTAGGATAATAGAAAATGGGAAAGAGATTAAAAAAAAGGTAGGAGGATAGAAGAGATTTTAGTTTTTTTCATTTGTATTTGGTTGGAGGGGTGAAAAAGTAGAAGGATGAAAAAGTTTTTTGCTTGATTGAGAAGAAAAATGGGATGATAGAAAATATAATTTGTATAAATTTATAACTATGTCCCTATTAGATAAAATAAATAAATAAAAACACATTTTAATATTTTTATTAGAACAATATATGAATGGGTACTTCATTTAAATAAAAATAGAGCATGAGAAATTCAAGAATCCAAACTTATTTAAAAAAAAAAAAACTAAACTAAACTAAACTGATGGAAAAAAGAAGAAACAAATAGCACCTTAGAATAAAAATAAATAAATAAAACTGATTGGAAAAATTAAAAGAAACAAATGGCAAAAAAAAGAAGAAAAGCAAAACAACTAACAATATAAATGTTGTCAATGCACTGGCAGGGAAAAAATTAATTAAAAAATTGCAGAAAACATGAAAAAGAAGAAGAAGCAGAAGCATTATCATTGGGGTGTGCATTTTAGTCAAAAAAAAATGCGCACCCCATATTCACTCCTATTTTCTCCCTATTTTGGAGAGATGTTTTGGTGCAACTGAAAAAAAAAAAAAAAAAAAAAAGAGCCAGGCCTCACCATATTTCTCTCTCCCTTCCCTCCCCACTCAACCAAACACCCCTTTCACCTATTTTATTTTCACTCATTTTATGAGTGGGTGTGGATCTGTTTGGGTTATTCAATATTATAAAATATTTTGTATTTTTCTATTTCTGTGTCAATTTACTATGCAATACTTTTTATTCTAGAGCAATATGTCTATTCATGTTGCACATTTTTTGAATGGTGCAAGTGTGTTTGTAAATAAAGAGTGCCTCATTTTTTTTTTTTTTTTTTTTTTCATATTTATATATACAATCATAAAGTCAAAGAGAGAAAGAGACAAAGCTTGTTCGAGGAGTACTTAAATTACTATGTTTCTTCCGTTTGTTGTGATCATTGTATTTTAGGAGACAAATATCTATGAGACTTAAACCACCACTGAAGAAATAGTACGAGAGGCGAAATTTGTCATAAGGAGATAGTATCAAACACTATCCTTTTATCGAATTAATTTGCATTTATTGTTATGTATTAATTTGGTTGTACGTATATTTAATTATTCTTGATTATTTATGCATTATACATATTTGTTCAATTTGTTATTCTTGTTTATAGATGTTGAAACTAAAAAAAATGTGTACCATAAAAAGTGTTATAGGTACATACACCTACACTATGTGGACTAAATAATATGATGAGACCAAAAAGTATTATATATATATATATATATATATATATATATATGTATGTATGTATGTATGTATAAATAAAAAAAGGAGTCCACGTGAGGCTAAAAAGCCACCTAACCTGCCATTGGACTAAATAATATGATGAGACCAAAAAGTATTATATATATATATATATATGTATGTATGTATGTATAAATAAAAAAAGGAGTCCACGTGAGGCTAAAAAGCCACCTAACCTGCCATTACCGATAAGAAAGGATTGAAAAGAGAAAAATAAGGAGCTAAAGGAAAGCTAGTCTGCCATTATCCAAAAAAAAAGGGATAAGGGCTGAAAAGGAGGCCACGGCAGGAACAAAGATTGAATTAAACAAAAAAAAAAGAGATCACGTGAACTGCCTAGTACCTATGAAAAGAAAATTCTAGAAACAAAACAAACCAAAAGGCTGAAAAGTGACTGATGGCATGAGCACGTAAAAAAGATAGTGGTCCATGAAATTGCCCATTAACCGGTCAGTTGAGGAACAAAAAAGGAGGGAACAGTTTCTCAAACTTCTCTATAAATAAAGAGCCTTCAGCAAGCAAAAAAAAAAAAAAGGAGGAAAAGAAGAGGAAGGAAAAAAAAAGGAAGCAGAGACATTAAAGAGAGCAAGTGCACACACACACGGAAAAGACATAGAGAGAAGAAAAAAAAAAAGAGTCACAGACAGAGAGAGCAACATCAAGCAGAGGAGAAATACGAAGCATAGGTTCGTATATGGGATTTTACATCAGTCCCTTTCTTCTCAAAATCTCTTTCTCCCTCATTCTCAAACTTGAATTTTTGCTTGGTAATGCAAATAGGATCGGGTTTCATGAGGAGTTCCTAACTCTATACATGAAGCTTTAAATATGAGTCCTTGACTCATAACTCCTATTTGTACATCACCACATAAAAATTCTCTCACTACCAAAATCTTTCTCTCTACCATCTTCAAATAATTTTTGTTTGGGAAAACAAATAGGGTTGGATTTCATGAGGAGTTCCTAACTCCATACATGAAGTTTTATACAAGAGTCCCTGACTCTTAAATCCTATTTGAAAATTACCAAATAAAAATTCTCTCAAGTTGTGGTATAATGTCTTTTCTCTTAATTGGAGTCCTTGACTCTACCCCATTATTGGAGTCCTTGACTCTACCTCTTAAAATTGGAGTCCTTGACTCTACCCTAAGATTGGAGTCCTTGACTCTACCCCAAATTGGAGTCCTTGACTCTACCCCATTATTGGAGTCCTTGACTCTACCTCTTAATTGGAGTCCTTGACTCTACCCTAAAATTGGAGTCCTTGACTCTACCCCATTATTGGAGTCCTTGACTCTACCTCTTAAAATTGGAGTCCTTGACTCTACCCTAAGATTGGAGTCCTTGACTCTACCCCAAATTGGAGTCCTTGACTCTACCCCATTATTGGAGTCCTTGACTCTACCTCTTAATTGGAGTCCTTGACTCTACCCTAAAATTGGAGTCCTTGACTCTACCTCATTATTGGTGTCCTTGACTCTACCCTAAAATTGGAGTCCTTGACTCTACCTCATTATTGGAGTCCTTGACTCTACCCCAAAATTGGAGTCCTTGACTCTACCCCATTATTGGAGTCCTTGACTCTACCTCTTAATTGGAGTCCTTGACTCTACCCCGAAATTGGAGTCCTTGACTCTACCATTTTAATGAAGTTCTTGACTCCATCATCAAACTAATGGAGGCATTAACTCTACCAAATTAATTGTGACTAATTCTTTGGGATTATTAATTTTTTAAACAAGATCAGAGTTAATAATTCTTAAAAATTGATTTAAGGAAATTTTCTAATTCTCAATGTTCATAAAAAATAATAATTGCTTCAAAGGAATTTTCTTTCCATTAATTAAATTTGGAAACTTCAATCAAAATATTATGAAAGAAAGGGAAAATTACTTGGAACTTTAACTTCTCAAAAAGAGAATCCTTGATTCAATAAAAACATGGTCATTGACTTATCCTTGAGATTAAAACCAATTATCTCACCCAAATACAAAATTATGCCAATACTTAATTAAAAGCCAAAGTATTGACTTAAAGATCCATCATTTAAAATGGGAACAAAACCATATTTGAAACTTTGAAACTAAAACCTCAAATTAAGAACTACGAAGTGGCTTGATCCTCGCCAAGGGTACGTAGGCAACCTAAATATATTATTAGGTGCAGCCACAAATAAATAAATACATATGTCCTCTTGAACACACAAATAAATAAAGATGACATGATTGGAATCAAAAGGTCTTCCCTTGAAACAAGGGATTGTAATTAAGAGATACATTATCTTGAATGGGTACAACTCACATCAATAAAATCCATATGCCAAAAGGCCTATGGGTGAAATTATGTTTGATGAATATTGACTAATTTGACAGTATTTGATAAAAATAATTTGACGACATTTGTTAAAACATAAGATGACAATGTTCGTTAACAATTATTGTTAAAATATTGGTTAACAATTTTCGTCAACATAATTTTTGGCACGCCCAGTGGGACCCATTCCCCTTTTCATCTCCAACTATGTTTCTTATACATCAATTTTTGTGTTGTAAATAGGTATGCCAATGGCTCCTCAAGTGACTGTTTACTTCCATAAGCTTCCTGCAACCGCACGAGGAGCAAGTGGTTGTCGCATGACATTCACCCTTGGTCTCCCTTCCATCAAGCTGGAGGTACCAAATGATGAACATGTGACCAACATCCAAGTTTCATCAACTTCAAAGACTTCAAAGAAGAGGAGGGCAAGGAAAAGTGCTAAATTTAAGAAATCCCAAACCAAGGTTTCAAATGTGAATGACCTTAATGCCATGGGTATGGCCCCAAGGCTTCTTCCCATTCAAATAATGATTGGCTCCATCCCAATCACATTGGGAACAACCGAGTCGGTAATGATGACTTCAACTGAAGAAAGGGAAGCTAGTCATCCTGAAACCCCGAAGGTTAGG
This sequence comes from Quercus tomentella, assembly GCA_028535165.1. NCBI lineage: Eukaryota > Viridiplantae > Streptophyta > Magnoliopsida > Fagales > Fagaceae > Quercus > Quercus tomentella. Next base: position 3,694,984 of record JAPQVY010000001.1, read on the forward strand.
GTCACTAAGAAATCTATCAAGATTTCAAAGAAGGAATCACTAAAGCAAAAGGTGACTCCTCGACCAAAGGCAATGCGGCCTCGCATTCTTGAATTAACTTCACCAAAGAATGATCATGTTGTCAAGAGAAAAGAAGTAGACATGGACATTGATGCCTCCATTGAAACATTGCCACCAACCAAGCAAGGTCCTAGAAAAAATGTAAGGAGTGAAGAAAGCCAAACTTCTGAATTATTTGATCACTTTCCGTTAACGGCTCTTTGTGCTGAACAATCAAAAAGGGCCAAGTTAAACTTAGAGGTTCAAAAATGGGCATTCTTCTCAGGCTATTTGTTGGCAAAAGAAGAAAATTTTGGACTAGGGACAAGTTCAAAGCACAAAAATGTGACAGAGATTTGTGAAGAGGTTAATAAGTCATCAAGGCCTTACTCAGGTCCTATCACACGCTCTAGAGCCCGCCTCATGTCCCAATCCATCATCGATGATTCTTCAATCCCCATCACTTCTTCCAATACTATGGAAACACAATGTGATTTTCATAGTCCACCATACGGAGATTCAGAGTCTATTTTTCAAGAAGAAGACTTTCCAGAAATTCTAATGGACCAATTTTGCAAAGTGTTAAAGATTTCAGATGAAAGTGATTCTGAAGACATGCCGGTTCTAGTAACTAGCACCACAAATTTAGAAGAGCAACTTCAAGAGTTGCAAAGGAAACTCATTGAAAAAGATGCCGAAATAGCAGCCTTGGCAGCCCAAGTAGCGTCTCAAGCAAGTACATCTGCTCGAACTCATATGCCTACAGCCGAAGAAGGGCACACATCATCTAGTCCTATAACACAAAATGAATTAAAGACACTCATTGCTGAGGGAATCAAAGAATTTCAGGCATCTATAAATTTACCCGTTCGTGGTTGTCGAAAGCCTTATCCAGTTCATTATGATACTATTCCATTCCCAACCGGTTATCAAAAACCAAACTTTGAGAAATTTAATGGTTTGACCGGTTCCCCTCAAGAACATTTGGCACATTTCTATTCGGCTTGTGGAGAATCTGCTTTGATAGATGCCTTGTTGATAAGGCAATTCGTACAATCTCTCAAGGGTTCTGCATTCACTTGGTACACCCAATTACAACCAGGGTCAATTCACACGTGGGATGATTTACAAAGGGCTTTTCTTGCCCAATTTGTGAGTTCAAAGAAGAAAGTTTCAATCATTGATTTAGCCGATGCTCGACAAAAGTCAAATGAAACTGTCAATGACTTCATTACAAGATGGAGAAGCCTAAATCTCCAATGTTCTGAAAAGTTGACTGAACAATCTGCAGTACAAATGTGTTCAAACAATCTCTTACCAGAGATTGCCACTTTCATAGGGACTGCAGAACCTCAAAGTTTTGATGCATTGGTCTCTAAGGCGAGCAATGTTGAAAGACAAATTGCCCGACAAAAGAGTACCATGCAAAGGGGGCAAGAAAAAAATATAGAAGGAAAAAAGCCCCGAAATAATGGAGAAGTAATGGCTACCTTTGTCAATAATGGAAGGCAAAATGGGAAAGGAAAGGAAGGCTCGAAAAATCTCACTCTTGAAGAGAAAAAGAAGACGAAATACTCATTCCATGATGATGATGTGGAAGGGATTTTTAACGAGTTGGTGAAAGAAAAAGCAATACAACTCCCTGAGCCTAAAAGACCTTCTGAAGTTGATAAGATAGATGACCCTAAATATTGCCACTACCATCGAATCATTAGCCATCCCCTATCAGAATGCTATATCTTGAAGAATATAATTCAAAAAATGATAAATGATGGTGAAATCGAGGTAGATAGTTCCTCTCGAGTACCAGTTGCTGCATCAAATAGCATTTCTTTGCTTGAGGAGGAACCAAAGTCCACTTTGCCTTACCCACTGGGGGCAAAACGAAATAATGTTGAAAAGATCAAAAAGACTCTTAATGTCAAGGTCGAGTCAAGCAGTCTCCCAAGTCTTTATGAGCTCATGACTGAAGCAAAATTAGACTTTTGGGAAAATTCCTCTAAAGATGGAAATGAAGAAGAATGGCAAGCATACATTGGTAAGCAGTCCAAGAAAATGGCTAAAAGGCCATTACCAATCATTATGCCCTTTGAGAAGCCAGAAGTCAAAATCCACAGAAGGAAGGATTCCAAGAAAAACAAGAAGAAAAAGAAGAACACTCAAAAGAAAAGCATGAGTTTAGAGGAAGAAGAATATATTCAATCTGAGAGAATGCCAATAACTCTAGTTGAATATCTTCCTAAGGAATTTCTTCAAAATCATTCTGAGGATGAGATGAAAGAGGAAGTTGTGCAATCTTGCATGGTTTCAATTGATGACAATGAACGAGAGGTAGATGAAGTAACTTTGCTTTCAGGCCAACATTTGTCATTACCACAGAAGGAAAAATTAAGCCAAAATGCAAAAGATGATGCTTCTAAAGGGGAAGAAGGCAATTCCTCACAACCCTTGTCACCTAGACTATGTGTTTCATGCTTGGCATGCATAATGTTTAGTGATGAGGACTTCCAGCTTGGGAAAACATTTCAGAATCATTTTTTATATGTCAAGGGCACAATTGGAGATGTATGGTTATCAAGAATCCTATTGGATTACGGATCAACTGAAAATCTTCTCCCTTATAAGACATTCAAAGTAATGGAGATGAACCCTAAACAACTGTCCCCATCCAACTTGACCATTCAAAGCTTCAACCAAGTTGGACAAAGAGCCATGGGAAGCATCTCATTAAAAGTGGAAATAGGAGAATTGTATTCTAAAGCTATTTTCCACGTAATTGATGTCGATACTTCCTACAACGTGTTGTTGGGACGCCTTTGGGTACACACTTATGGCATAATCGGTTCTGCATTTCATCAATGCTTTAAACTTTGCGATGAAGATGGAAATGTGAAAATGGTGTACACTGATCCTAATCCTTTCATGGGAGAAGAGGTGAATTATCTTGTTGCCAAATTTTAAGCAACAACCATCCTTATGCATCTATCTAAAAAATAAGGATACTGAGGAAGAAGGGTGAGGAACAATGTGTTTACCCTTATGTAAATGAGAAGTTCATTAAACAGCTCCACAAAAAAAAAAAAAAAAAAAAAAAAAAAAAAAAAAAAAGCCCGCTAGGTTGAAAACCTTTTTATAAGGCAGCCTAGGCAAAAGTTAGGGCACTAAAAAAAAAAAAAAAAAAAAAGAGAGCCCGCTAGGTTGAAAACCTTTTTATAAGGCAGCTTAGGCAAAAGTTAGGGCACCAAAAAAAAAAAAAAAAAAGGCCCGCTAGGTTGAAAACCTTTTTATAAGGCGACTTAGGCAAAAGTTAGGGCACCAAAAAAAAAATTGCCCCCTTGAACTACGTGTTGACTTGATCCCCTTTCGGGTACGTAGGCAACTTGGTATCATTTACTGAGTTCAGTCACATCTTCAAAAAAAAAAAAAAAAAAAATATCTCCTATTTGAAAACCCCTTTTGAACTACGGCTTGACTTGATCCCCTTTTGGGTACGTAGGCAGCTTGGTATCATTTACTGAGTTCAGTCACTTCCTCAAAAACAAAATCCTCTTTTGAACTACGTGTTGACTTGATCCCTTTTCGGGTATGTAGGCAGCTTAGTATCATTTACTAAGTTCAGTCACACCTTCCCAAAATCAAATCCCCTTTATCCTAAACTACGTATTGACTTGATCCTTTTATGGGTACGTAGATAGCTTGGTATTATTTACTAAGTTCAATTACATGTTAAAAAAAAAAAAACCATTTCCCACCAAATAAGTGATCAATCTTATGCACACAAGAAAATTTGCATAAGTACAAATCAATGCCCAAAACAAAAAAAAAAAAATATCAAGACGAAAGATGCCAAAGCCAAATCAATCTGCCAATTGGGACTTCAGATTCAATAGAAGGAGTCCAAGCCAAAAAAAAAGGGGGGGTGGCAAATCTCAAGACACGAGTGTCACACAAGAATTCTAATTCTTGCATGACACCCGGGGGGCAACTGTTGAAACTAAAAAAAATGTGTACCATAAAAAGTGTTATAGGTACATACACCTACACTATGTGGACTAAATAATATGATGAGACCAAAAAGTATTATATATATATATATATATATATATATGTATGTATGTATGTATGTATAAATAAAAAAAGGAGTCCACGTGAGGCTAAAAAGCCACCTAACCTGCCATTGGACTAAATAATATGATGAGACCAAAAAGTATTATATATATATATATATATGTATGTATGTATGTATAAATAAAAAAAGGAGTCCACGTGAGGCTAAAAAGCCACCTAACCTGCCATTACCGATAAGAAAGGATTGAAAAGAGAAAAATAAGGAGCTAAAGGAAAGCTAGTCTGCCATTATCCAAAAAAAAAGGGATAAGGGCTGAAAAGGAGGCCACGGCAGGAACAAAGATTGAATTAAACAAAAAAAAAAGAGATCACGTGAACTGCCTAGTACCTATGAAAAGAAAATTCTAGAAACAAAACAAACCAAAAGGCTGAAAAGTGACTGATGGCATGAGCACGTAAAAAAGATAGTGGTCCATGAAATTGCCCATTAACCGGTCAGTTGAGGAACAAAAAAGGAGGGAACAGTTTCTCAAACTTCTCTATAAATAAAGAGCCTTCAGCAAGCAAAAAAAAAAAAAAGGAGGAAAAGAAGAGGAAGGAAAAAAAAAGGAAGCAGAGACATTAAAGAGAGCAAGTGCACACACACACGGAAAAGACATAGAGAGAAGAAAAAAAAAAAGAGTCACAGACAGAGAGAGCAACATCAAGCAGAGGAGAAATACGAAGCATAGGTTCGTATATGGGATTTTACATCAGTCCCTTTCTTCTCAAAATCTCTTTCTCCCTCATTCTCAAACTTGAATTTTTGCTTGGTAATGCAAATAGGATCGGGTTTCATGAGGAGTTCCTAACTCTATACATGAAGCTTTAAATATGAGTCCTTGACTCATAACTCCTATTTGTACATCACCACATAAAAATTCTCTCACTACCAAAATCTTTCTCTCTACCATCTTCAAATAATTTTTGTTTGGGAAAACAAATAGGGTTGGATTTCATGAGGAGTTCCTAACTCCATACATGAAGTTTTATACAAGAGTCCCTGACTCTTAAATCCTATTTGAAAATTACCAAATAAAAATTCTCTCAAGTTGTGGTATAATGTCTTTTCTCTTAATTGGAGTCCTTGACTCTACCCCATTATTGGAGTCCTTGACTCTACCTCTTAAAATTGGAGTCCTTGACTCTACCCTAAGATTGGAGTCCTTGACTCTACCCCAAATTGGAGTCCTTGACTCTACCCCATTATTGGAGTCCTTGACTCTACTCTTAATTGGAGTCCTTGACTCTACCCTAAAATTGGAGTCCTTGACTCTACCCCATTATTGGAGTCCTTGACTCTACCTCTTAAAATTGGAGTCCTTGACTCTACCCTAAGATTGGAGTCCTTGACTCTACCCCAAATTGGAGTCCTTGACTCTACCCCATTATTGGAGTCCTTGACTCTACCTCTTAATTGGAGTCCTTGACTCTACCCTAAAATTGGAGTCCTTGACTCTACCTCATTATTGGAGTCCTTGACTCTACCCCAAAATTGGAGTCCTTGACTCTACCCCATTATTGGAGTCCTTGACTCTACCTCTTAATTGGAGTCCTTGACTCTACCCCGAAATTGGAGTCCTTGACTCTACCATTTTAATGAAGTTCTTGACTCCATCATCAAACTAATGGAGGCATTAACTCTACCAAATTAATTGTGACTAATTCTTTGGGATTATTAATTTTTTAAACAAGATCAGAGTTAATAATTCTTAAAAATTGATTTAAGGAAATTTTCTAATTCTCAATGTTCATAAAAAATAATAATTGCTTCAAAGGAATTTTCTTTCCATTAATTAAATTTGGAAACTTCAATCAAAATATTATGAAAGAAAGGGAAAATTACTTGGAACTTTAACTTCTCAAAAAGAGAATCCTTGATTCAATAAAAACATGGTCATTGACTTATCCTTGAGATTAAAACCAATTATCTCACCCAAATACAAAATTATGCCAATACTTAATTAAAAGCCAAAGTATTGACTTAAAGATCCATCATTTAAAATGGGAACAAAACCATATTTGAAACTTTGAAACTAAAACCTCAAATTAAGAACTACGAAGTGGCTTGATCCTCGCCAAGGGTACGTAGGCAACCTAAATATATTATTAGGTGCAGCCACAAATAAATAAATACATATGTCCTCTTGAACACACAAATAAATAAAGATGACATGATTGGAATCAAAAGGTCTTCCCTTGAAACAAGGGATTGTAATTAAGAGATACATTATCTTGAATGGGTACAACTCACATCAATAAAATCCATATGCCAAAAGGCCTATGGGTGAAATTATGTTTGATGAATATTGACTAATTTGACAGTATTTGATAAAAATAATTTGACGACATTTGTTAAAACATAAGATGACAATGTTCGTTAACAATTATTGTTAAAATATTGGTTAACAATTTTCGTCAACATAATTTTTGGCACGCCCAGTGGGACCCATTCCCCTTTTCATCTCCAACTATGTTTCTTATACATCAATTTTTGTGTTGTAAATAGGTATGCCAATGGCTCCTCAAGTGACTGTTTACTTCCATAAGCTTCCTGCAACCGCACGAGGAGCAAGTGGTTGTCGCATGACATTCACCCTTGGTCTCCCTTCCATCAAGCTGGAGGTACCAAATGATGAACATGTGACCAACATCCAAGTTTCATCAACTTCAAAGACTTCAAAGAAGAGGAGGGCAAGGAAAAGTGCTAAATTTAAGAAATCCCAAACCAAGGTTTCAAATGTGAATGACCTTAATGCCATGGGTATGGCCCCAAGGCTTCTTCCCATTCAAATAATGATTGGCTCCATCCCAATCACATTGGGAACAACCGAGTCGGTAATGATGACTTCAACTGAAGAAAGGGAAGCTAGTCATCCTGAAACCCCGAAGGTTAGGGTCACTAAGAAATCTATCAAGATTTCAAAGAAGGAATCACTAAAGCAAAAGGTGACTCCTCGACCAAAGGCAATGCGGCCTCGCATTCTTGAATTAACTTCACCAAAGAATGATCATGTTGTCAAGAGAAAAGAAGTAGACATGGACATTGATGCCTCCATTGAAACATTGCCACCAACCAAGCAAGGTCCTAGAAAAAATGTAAGGAGTGAAGAAAGCCAAACTTCTGAATTATTTGATCACTTTCCGTTAACGGCTCTTTGTGCTGAACAATCAAAAAGGGCCAAGTTAAACTTAGAGGTTCAAAAATGGGCATTCTTCTCAGGCTATTTGTTGGCAAAAGAAGAAAATTTTGGACTAGGGACAAGTTCAAAGCACAAAAATGTGACAGAGATTTGTGAAGAGGTTAATAAGTCATCAAGGCCTTACTCAGGTCCTATCACACGCTCTAGAGCCCGCCTCATGTCCCAATCCATCATCGATGATTCTTCAATCCCCATCACTTCTTCCAATACTATGGAAACACAATGTGATTTTCATAGTCCACCATACGGAGATTCAGAGTCTATTTTTCAAGAAGAAGACTTTCCAGAAATTCTAATGGACCAATTTTGCAAAGTGTTAAAGATTTCAGATGAAAGTGATTCTGAAGACATGCCGGTTCTAGTAACTAGCACCACAAATTTAGAAGAGCAACTTCAAGAGTTGCAAAGGAAACTCATTGAAAAAGATGCCGAAATAGCAGCCTTGGCAGCCCAAGTAGCGTCTCAAGCAAGTACATCTGCTCGAACTCATATGCCTACAGCCGAAGAAGGGCACACATCATCTAGTCCTATAACACAAAATGAATTAAAGACACTCATTGCTGAGGGAATCAAAGAATTTCAGGCATCTATAAATTTACCCGTTCGTGGTTGTCGAAAGCCTTATCCAGTTCATTATGATACTATTCCATTCCCAACCGGTTATCAAAAACCAAACTTTGAGAAATTTAATGGTTTGACCGGTTCCCCTCAAGAACATTTGGCACATTTCTATTCGGCTTGTGGAGAATCTGCTTTGATAGATGCCTTGTTGATAAGGCAATTCGTACAATCTCTCAAGGGTTCTGCATTCACTTGGTACACCCAATTACAACCAGGGTCAATTCACACGTGGGATGATTTACAAAGGGCTTTTCTTGCCCAATTTGTGAGTTCAAAGAAGAAAGTTTCAATCATTGATTTAGCCGATGCTCGACAAAAGTCAAATGAAACTGTCAATGACTTCATTACAAGATGGAGAAGCCTAAATCTCCAATGTTCTGAAAAGTTGACTGAACAATCTGCAGTACAAATGTGTTCAAACAATCTCTTACCAGAGATTGCCACTTTCATAGGGACTGCAGAACCTCAAAGTTTTGATGCATTGGTCTCTAAGGCGAGCAATGTTGAAAGACAAATTGCCCGACAAAAGAGTACCATGCAAAGGGGGCAAGAAAAAAATATAGAAGGAAAAAAGCCCCGAAATAATGGAGAAGTAATGGCTACCTTTGTCAATAATGGAAGGCAAAATGGGAAAGGAAAGGAAGGCTCGAAAAATCTCACTCTTGAAGAGAAAAAGAAGACGAAATACTCATTCCATGATGATGATGTGGAAGGGATTTTTAACGAGTTGGTGAAAGAAAAAGCAATACAACTCCCTGAGCCTAAAAGACCTTCTGAAGTTGATAAGATAGATGACCCTAAATATTGCCACTACCATCGAATCATTAGCCATCCCCTATCAGAATGCTATATCTTGAAGAATATAATTCAAAAAATGATAAATGATGGTGAAATCGAGGTAGATAGTTCCTCTCGAGTACCAGTTGCTGCATCAAATAGCATTTCTTTGCTTGAGGAGGAACCAAAGTCCACTTTGCCTTACCCACTGGGGGCAAAACGAAATAATGTTGAAAAGATCAAAAAGACTCTTAATGTCAAGGTCGAGTCAAGCAGTCTCCCAAGTCTTTATGAGCTCATGACTGAAGCAAAATTAGACTTTTGGGAAAATTCCTCTAAAGATGGAAATGAAGAAGAATGGCAAGCATACATTGGTAAGCAGTCCAAGAAAATGGCTAAAAGGCCATTACCAATCATTATGCCCTTTGAGAAGCCAGAAGTCAAAATCCACAGAAGGAAGGATTCCAAGAAAAACAAGAAGAAAAAGAAGAACACTCAAAAGAAAAGCATGAGTTTAGAGGAAGAAGAATATATTCAATCTGAGAGAATGCCAATAACTCTAGTTGAATATCTTCCTAAGGAATTTCTTCAAAATCATTCTGAGGATGAGATGAAAGAGGAAGTTGTGCAATCTTGCATGGTTTCAATTGATGACAATGAACGAGAGGTAGATGAAGTAACTTTGCTTTCAGGCCAACATTTGTCATTACCACAGAAGGAAAAATTAAGCCAAAATGCAAAAGATGATGCTTCTAAAGGGGAAGAAGGCAATTCCTCACAACCCTTGTCACCTAGACTATGTGTTTCATGCTTGGCATGCATAATGTTTAGTGATGAGGACTTCCAGCTTGGGAAAACATTTCAGAATCATTTTTTATATGTCAAGGGCACAATTGGAGATGTATGGTTATCAAGAATCCTATTGGATTACGGATCAACTGAAAATCTTCTCCCTTATAAGACATTCAAAGTAATGGAGATGAACCCTAAACAACTGTCCCCATCCAACTTGACCATTCAAAGCTTCAACCAAGTTGGACAAAGAGCCATGGGAAGCATCTCATTAAAAGTGGAAATAGGAGAATTGTATTCTAAAGCTATTTTCCACGTAATTGATGTCGATACTTCCTACAACGTGTTGTTGGGACGCCTTTGGGTACACACTTATGGCATAATCGGTTCTGCATTTCATCAATGCTTTAAACTTTGCGATGAAGATGGAAATGTGAAAATGGTGTACACTGATCCTAATCCTTTCATGGGAGAAGAGGTGAATTATCTTGTTGCCAAATTTTAAGCAACAACCATCCTTATGCATCTATCTAAAAAATAAGGATACTGAGGAAGAAGGGTGAGGAACAATGTGTTTACCCTTATGTAAATGAGAAGTTCATTAAACAGCTCCACAAAAAAAAAAAAAAAAAAAAAAAAAAAAAAAAAAAAAGCCCGCTAGGTTGAAAACCTTTTTATAAGGCAGCCTAGGCAAAAGTTAGGGCACTAAAAAAAAAAAAAAAAAAAAAGAGAGCCCGCTAGGTTGAAAACCTTTTTATAAGGCAGCTTAGGCAAAAGTTAGGGCACCAAAAAAAAAAAAAAAAAAGGCCCGCTAGGTTGAAAACCTTTTTATAAGGCGACTTAGGCAAAAGTTAGGGCACCAAAAAAAAAATTGCCCCCTTGAACTACGTGTTGACTTGATCCCCTTTCGGGTACGTAGGCAACTTGGTATCATTTACTGAGTTCAGTCACATCTTCAAAAAAAAAAAAAAAAAAAATATCTCCTATTTGAAAACCCCTTTTGAACTACGGCTTGACTTGATCCCCTTTTGGGTACGTAGGCAGCTTGGTATCATTTACTGAGTTCAGTCACTTCCTCAAAAACAAAATCCTCTTTTGAACTACGTGTTGACTTGATCCCTTTTCGGGTATGTAGGCAGCTTAGTATCATTTACTAAGTTCAGTCACACCTTCCCAAAATCAAATCCCCTTTATCCTAAACTACGTATTGACTTGATCCTTTTATGGGTACGTAGATAGCTTGGTATTATTTACTAAGTTCAATTACATGTTAAAAAAAAAAAAACCATTTCCCACCAAATAAGTGATCAATCTTATGCACACAAGAAAATTTGCATAAGTACAAATCAATGCCCAAAACAAAAAAAAAAAAATATCAAGACGAAAGATGCCAAAGCCAAATCAATCTGCCAATTGGGACTTCAGATTCAATAGAAGGAGTCCAAGCCAAAAAAAAAGGGGGGGTGGCAAATCTCAAGACACGAGTGTCACACAAGAATTCTAATTCTTGCATGACACCCGGGGGGCAACTGTTGAAACTAAAAAAAATGTGTACCATAAAAAGTGTTATAGGTACATACACCTACACTATGTGGACTAAATAATATGATGAGACCAAAAAGTATTATATATATATATATATATATATATATATGTATGTATGTATGTATGTATAAATAAAAAAAGGAGTCCACGTGAGGCTAAAAAGCCACCTAACCTGCCATTGGACTAAATAATATGATGAGACCAAAAAGTATTATATATATATATATATATGTATGTATGTATGTATAAATAAAAAAAGGAGTCCACGTGAGGCTAAAAAGCCACCTAACCTGCCATTACCGATAAGAAAGGATTGAAAAGAGAAAAATAAGGAGCTAAAGGAAAGCTAGTCTGCCATTATCCAAAAAAAAAGGGATAAGGGCTGAAAAGGAGGCCACGGCAGGAACAAAGATTGAATTAAACAAAAAAAAAAGAGATCACGTGAACTGCCTAGTACCTATGAAAAGAAAATTCTAGAAACAAAACAAACCAAAAGGCTGAAAAGTGACTGATGGCATGAGCACGTAAAAAAGATAGTGGTCCATGAAATTGCCCATTAACCGGTCAGTTGAGGAACAAAAAAGGAGGGAACAGTTTCTCAAACTTCTCTATAAATAAAGAGCCTTCAGCAAGCAAAAAAAAAAAAAAGGAGGAAAAGAAGAGGAAGGAAAAAAAAAGGAAGCAGAGACATTAAAGAGAGCAAGTGCACACACACACGGAAAAGACATAGAGAGAAGAAAAAAAAAAAGAGTCACAGACAGAGAGAGCAACATCAAGCAGAGGAGAAATACGAAGCATAGGTTCGTATATGGGATTTTACATCAGTCCCTTTCTTCTCAAAATCTCTTTCTCCCTCATTCTCAAACTTGAATTTTTGCTTGGTAATGCAAATAGGATCGGGTTTCATGAGGAGTTCCTAACTCTATACATGAAGCTTTAAATATGAGTCCTTGACTCATAACTCCTATTTGTACATCACCACATAAAAATTCTCTCACTACCAAAATCTTTCTCTCTACCATCTTCAAATAATTTTTGTTTGGGAAAACAAATAGGGTTGGATTTCATGAGGAGTTCCTAACTCCATACATGAAGTTTTATACAAGAGTCCCTGACTCTTAAATCCTATTTGAAAATTACCAAATAAAAATTCTCTCAAGTTGTGGTATAATGTCTTTTCTCTTAATTGGAGTCCTTGACTCTACCCCATTATTGGAGTCCTTGACTCTACCTCTTAAAATTGGAGTCCTTGACTCTACCCTAAGATTGGAGTCCTTGACTCTACCCCAAATTGGAGTCCTTGACTCTACCCCATTATTGGAGTCCTTGACTCTACTCTTAATTGGAGTCCTTGACTCTACCCTAAAATTGGAGTCCTTGACTCTACCCCATTATTGGAGTCCTTGACTCTACCTCTTAAAATTGGAGTCCTTGACTCTACCCTAAGATTGGAGTCCTTGACTCTACCCCAAATTGGAGTCCTTGACTCTACCCCATTATTGGAGTCCTTGACTCTACCTCTTAATTGGAGTCCTTGACTCTACCCTAAAATTGGAGTCCTTGACTCTACCTCATTATTGGAGTCCTTGACTCTACCCCAAAATTGGAGTCCTTGACTCTACCCCATTATTGGAGTCCTTGACTCTACCTCTTAATTGGAGTCCTTGACTCTACCCCGAAATTGGAGTCCTTGACTCTACCATTTTAATGAAGTTCTTGACTCCATCATCAAACTAATGGAGGCATTAACTCTACCAAATTAATTGTGACTAATTCTTTGGGATTATTAATTTTTTAAACAAGATCAGAGTTAATAATTCTTAAAAATTGATTTAAGGAAATTTTCTAATTCTCAATGTTCATAAAAAATAATAATTGCTTCAAAGGAATTTTCTTTCCATTAATTAAATTTGGAAACTTCAATCAAAATATTATGAAAGAAAGGGAAAATTACTTGGAACTTTAACTTCTCAAAAAGAGAATCCTTGATTCAATAAAAACATGGTCATTGACTTATCCTTGAGATTAAAACCAATTATCTCACCCAAATACAAAATTATGCCAATACTTAATTAAAAGCCAAAGTATTGACTTAAAGATCCATCATTTAAAATGGGAACAAAACCATATTTGAAACTTTGAAACTAAAACCTCAAATTAAGAACTACGAAGTGGCTTGATCCTCGCCAAGGGTACGTAGGCAACCTAAATATATTATTAGGTGCAGCCACAAATAAATAAATACATATGTCCTCTTGAACACACAAATAAATAAAGATGACATGATTGGAATCAAAAGGTCTTCCCTTGAAACAAGGGATTGTAATTAAGAGATACATTATCTTGAATGGGTACAACTCACATCAATAAAATCCATATGCCAAAAGGCCTATGGGTGAAATTATGTTTGATGAATATTGACTAATTTGACAGTATTTGATAAAAATAATTTGACGACATTTGTTAAAACATAAGATGACAATGTTCGTTAACAATTATTGTTAAAATATTGGTTAACAATTTTCGTCAACAATAGAAACACAAAAGTAAATTTTTGTGCAATATGTCCAACAATCTTAAGACATATTTCTACTTTCTTTGAATTTATATTTGTGATTTTCTTTTAAAAGGATCTTTGCTTATTTTAAATTCTTTCTTGATGAGAAAAACTTATCAAGAAGAAAGTCAGTGGCATATTTCTTTTGCTTTCATGTAAATTGTCGATACCGTATTTTGTCTAACTTTGTTTTTTAAGTAAAAATCCCAATTTAAATTCAAAAAATTATATTTTTTACATTAAGAAAATAGGAATGTCAATATTAACCTAATTTGTCGTGATTGGATGTCAGACTAACCAATTTTGTGGTTCAATAATCAAAATGACCAAAATGCCATTTGTTGACCAAACCTTAAGGTCCTTAACTGAGTTGAATGAAGGTCAAACAAAATCAAATTTTCCTCAAATCATCAAGTTTCATCATTTTACATCCAAATCCATGTTTCCAAAAGCTTTCTCCAAATTTGACTATGATTAACCTGGGTTTGACATGAAAAAAATCTGACCATTTGATTGGGATGAGTTTATACTCATATCAATAATAACTGATTTTTCTTTAAATGACTACTCATAGGCCTAAATCATACTCAAAAAGAGTAAGATATCGCAAAAACAATGAAAAAATGCTAAACACTTGGCCAAATTTTAAAACAAAAAGTGTGAAAAGTTTGAGTATAGTTTAATCCCTATTGAACCATAATATATATATATATATATATATTTAAAGTGTCCACAGATTGGCCCAAATAAGGATTCGTTGGAAAGATTGCATGAAAAACTTCAATTTGGTATGCTTGGATCACAAAGCTTTCCCCTTAAAAAGTCCTTTTTATTTTTCTCCCAAACACTTAAGTAAACCTTTTAAAAGAAAGATATTTTCATTACATTTGCTTTAATGCTACATTTGTTTGAGCATTTTCTATGTTTGGTAGAATTGAAAAATGCAAATGAGTGGAAATCTCAACTTTGATTAATGGAAAGCTTAACCTTTTTTCCTCCTCCTTGGAAAATAAGTTGTCCTTTCTATTACAACTCCATGGCTTGGTAAGCTATCTTTCTAGTTGTCACGAGGCTTATGTATTCTTCTTCTTCTTCTTCTTCTCTCTCTCTCTCATTGCCCCTTATCTCTCTTTCTTCACTTTCACTCTCTCTCATTTAAGGATGGTAATGGGGTGGGGCTAGATTATAGGTGCTTTGCCTTTGCCCAACATTGTTGTTGTCCGACCCTGTCTCTACCTTGCATGTTAGGGCAAACTACTTTCCCCCATTCTCGCCTTGCCTTGCCCCGCACCTATTATAATTTTTTATTTTATTTTATAAAACCTATTGCAATAATAATATAATCCAAACTACCTCTAATTATTTATTTTTTCTTTGTTAAGCAAATTAGTGTCACTCTTAACCACAAAAGTTTAACCTCAACCATAGTACAACCTCAGCCACATTAGATTTGCCTTAAAGACAAATATATTTATGTTTTTGGTAATTTTTTAAATATTTCTTTGTTTGTGTTGATGTTAGTGTACAATGTTTCGTAAATTCAAAATACTAAAAAACAATCAATATTTTCCCCAATTACCCAAATCAAAACAGTTGGTGTTATATAATTTTCTCAAATTTTTATTGTACCTAAAAAAAACCTTTGTTGCTTTGTTGTTTTGATTATTTTCAAATGAGATATCATTTGTACATGAGGACATTTGACAATGTGTGCAGCAAACACTAAAAAACGTTTTCTACCCCATTTTTCATGATCTCAAACAAACATAAAAAAGAAAAAAGAAAAAAGAGTTTTGTTCTTTTACAATATAATTTTCAAAAAACAAGTTATTTTTCATAAAACATCATCTATCCAAACAAATTATACTTAACAAAACGGTTTCAACTTTCATGGCCAAAATTTAAGACATATGAAAAATAAACTTTAGTTGTGGATGCCACTTACCTTAATTACTTACAAGTTTTTCCTATCATCAAGTATGAAATTATGAACCATTAAATTGATTTAAAAAAAAAAAAAAAAAGAACTTTGAATTAATAAATTCCAATTTCAAAAGCCTGGCCCAAAAAAAATATATTTGGGCTTTCTTTCAAACTCCTCAGCTGGGCTACCCGCTTGGCCCATAACTCTTACACGGTTACGCACTTACGCATCTTTCTCCACTCTCTTCTTAGTCTTCCCCGTCGTTACAGTCTCAAAGTCTCAACCAAAGCAAATATCAAAAACCATGGCTTCGGACCCTGACCCGGAGCCCCAATCGGACCCCCAAACCCCGACGATAACCGATCCACTAACCAACGAGTTCGCCACCCTCAACGACCTGACCCACGACCTCGACTCGCTCAACGAGCTCGCTTCCCGCGGCTCGTGGCGCACGATCCTCGACAAGGTCGCACGCGCGCGAGCCCTCTCTTTCCTCCGCAAGCCGCACGAGCACCTCACGTACCTCGCCTTCCACGTCATCGCGCTCTCCAAACTTCGCCGTTTCGCCGACGCCTCCGCCGAGCTCGACACCCTCGACGACCTCGACGCCGCTCACTACCTCTACCAAACCTACCCGAATATCTACCCTACCCGGTCCGGATCCATGGTCCCCTTCTCGCTCCGGTGGCTCCACGCTCTCCTCCCTATCAAGCTCGGCAAGCGCCAACTCGGCCTCGACCGATTCTACGCCCTCCTCGATTTCGTTCGCTCGAAACTCGAACTCAAGGATGGCATTTCCGGAAATATCTGGAAAAAACGGGAGGGTTTCGTAATCAACTCCATCATCGGCCACCACTTGACGAACAAGGAATTCTCAGTGTGTTTGAATTTGATTCACTTTTTGCTCAGCTCCGATCCTTCGAACCCTGTCTTGATCTCGAAGCTCGGTTACATCCAAATGCAAATCGGCGATTTGGAAAGCGCGAAGAGCTCGTTCAATCGCGTGGAGTCGATGGTGGAGACCGAGAGCGAGGTGGAGTTGAAGAACCTTGTGAATAGGAACAAGGCGATGGTGTATATGGTCGGGAAGGACTACGTGTCGGCGGTGAGGGAATACGAAGAGTGCATCGAGAGGGATCCAATGGACGTGGTGGCGATCAACAACAAAGCCATTTGCTTGATGTACTTGCGGGACTTGCCGGATTCGATCAAGGTTTTGGAGAGTGCGCTCGAGAGAGTTCCCACTGTGGCGCTCAACGAAACGCTTGTGGTGAATCTGTGTAGCATGTATGAATTGGCTTATGTGAATCACTCCGATATCAAGCGCACGCTCAGTAATTGGATTGCTCGTGTTGCTCCTGATGACTTCGATTCTTCGTGTACTCGGATTTGAGGTAGTTTATAAGCATTGTTGTTATTCATTTTATTTAAATATACATGTGGAATTGTAGGAGTAGAATTTTTGTTAATGTGATTTCGATTTTCGTATGGTACATTGTATCTTTTACTTTGTGTTGTTGTTTTGTCGTATCGCAATTTTGCATTAAGAGTAATGAGTTTATTGCAATTGGCTAGTTATAGATTGTAAAATTATCCTTGTGAGTACTTGTTTGGCCTAATACTTGGAAGTTGTGTCTTGGGAAATAGAAATGGAAGTTCTGTTGCTTATATACAAAAACAGGAGACCTGAAACTAATAAAACTACCTAAAACTAACTTAGATGGCTGTTGCACTGTCGTGATTACAGATTTTCAATTACACTAACTCACTCCACTAACGATTCTACCCTATCATAAGTTGACGAGTGCGAGAGATTAAGCTTTATGAATGAGGATGCTAAAGGAGTTGCAGCTGCTGCATGTATACCAAATCACAACATGCCGTATGTAGAGGACTCAGGACTTGCTATACGACCTGTTGGTGTTATGGTTTAACTGGGATTTTAGCACCCTCAAGATGGGAGGTTCAAATTCTGTAACCCCATCTTGCTGATAAGATTCTTAGAAATTTGGAAGGCCAAGAGCCTTGGAGGCTTGGTTAGCACATCGGTTACTTGGTGGGTACTTGAAACATGCAAAGTTCGAATCACTCCTTGTATCTTATCACGATCAAGGTGACTGTCAATGTCAGTTTCTATATGTTTCGTGCACTCATGAAACACAGGCTTGGCTGCAATGTGTACAACAGTTTGTTTGTCGTAGAACATTAGTGTAGATAGTGAATGGGGAATATGCAAGTCTTGAAGTAAGAATATTAGGATATACCAAAACAGGGGACTTGAAACTAATAAAACTACCTAAAACTAACTTAGATGGCTGTTTCACTGTAGTGATTGCAGATTTTTAATTACACTTACTAACTCCACTAATGATTCTACCCTATCGTAAGTCGACGTGTGTGAGAGATTAAGCAATCAGGCAAGCGACGCATGACCTTTTAATGTACATAGGCTGCTATGGCTCCCGGCTTTATGAGCGAGGATGCTAAATGATTCCCAGCTGCTGAATTCACACCAAATCACGTCATGCTGTATACAAGTGTAGATAGTGGATGGTGAATATGTAAGTGTTGAAGTAAGGATATAGGATATACCAAAACAGGGGACTTGAAACTAATAAATTACCTAAAAATAACTAAAACTAATTTAGATGACCATTGCACAGTGAAAATGGATTTTAATTCCACTTACAGACTCCACTAATGATTCTACCCAATTGAAAGTCGACGTGTGTGAGAGATTTAGCAGTCATGCGAGCGACACGTGACCTTTTAATGTGCATAGGCTGCTACTACTCTGAGCTTTATGAGTGAGGATGCTAAATAGTTTGCAGCTACTGAATTCACACCCAATCACATTATGCTGTATGTAGAGGACTTGCTATTCTCCCTGTTGTTTACTTCACACCTGTTACAGCTTAACTTGGACTTTGACGCTAATAATTTTTCGAAAGGTTAGTTTCATTGGGAGGGAATGAGACACGATAAAATTAGCAGAATCTACAAGATTCTTGCCTTATATTCGTGAAAACTTGATTTGTGCCAGAATGTCTCTCTCTGCTAGCTTTAGGGCACTAGTGTAACCAATGCTAGGTTGGGGCATGTTTTCTATGAATTACATGATTTTAGTCCTTGTTTTATCCCTTATTGCAGTTACTGGATGTCACATACATTTCAGACTATAATTTTGTCATGACCATGGGTGTTGATGTTAAATTGATATATTTATCCTATTTGCATTGGGAAAAGACCCTTTAAGGTGACTTTGTAGTGCTCGGTAACTCAAAGGATGAAGTTTTCTGATGCATGAGGTTTAGGTTCTTTTTCACATATGTAGGGGGAGAAATTCTTTTCTGATGCATGAGGTTTAGGTTCTTTTTCACATATGTAGGGGGAGAGATATATCCAAGTAACTCGTAATGGCTATAGTATTTTAGATGCCTTTTCCCAAAATGAAAATCCAAAGAAAAAATCTTCAATTTTTCTCTGTTGTTGTATTTGGCATCAAATGCAGCTGACAAGATGTTTTAGTAAACAAGGGCAGTGACCTTGCTGGTCATAGAGGACTTAATAGATGTTTATGTAGTTACTTAATGTATCTGTCATAGCAATGTTTACAGGTCGAATCTATTGTAATTTTAGAAAGGTTGTTTGCTTTGAATTAGGCATCCGCTTCTGCGGGTCTGTTGCCACGCGAAAGTGTCAAATTTCTCATTGCTTTTGTTTTTGTTTGTGTGTGTAGTTTTCCATGAGGAAAGTTGTTGCATTTGATGGACACAATGGAACGGTTTGATACATAAACTGTTACTAACAATGAAAAGCCATGTATATAAGAGTGACCTAGGATTTTAATTATTATTACTATTATTATATTATATTAGAATTGCATGTTAGAAGTGAGTATTTGTTTGTCTGTCTGTAGTTTTCTGTGTATATTTCATGATCAATATGATCCAGGAAAGATGTTGCATGTGATGAATTTGTTGGAGCGTTTTGATAAAGAACCTGTTAATAACAATGAAAAGCCATATATCTCACAGTGACATAGACTCTTGTTTTATTTTATTATTATTATTATAATTACTATTATTGTAGAATTTAATGTCAGACGTGGGCATCATGTTCATGAATCATTACATGTCTATAGGTGTTCAGGTATTCTTAAGTCCTGCACAAACACCTCAACCTGTTTTATTTTATTTTATTTATTTATTTTTAATTTTGTTATTTTATGAATGAGGATAGATATACAGACAAAAACTAGAGAATGATCCCAACCCATCTCAATCTTCAGGGGAAAAGACCCATGGAGAAGAGGAGAGATGGAAATGGGCCATCACAATCTGTTTACGCTCTTAAATGGAGTGGAATCAGTAACATTTCAAATATGATAATAAAGCTTATGTGAATGGTTCTTGTAATATTCAAAATGCACTATTATGACATACAACAATACAAGGTTAGCATCCATTTAGCACGATTCAAACTCCATCCCTATTATTTTGATTTGGCATCCATTACAGATGCCAAGATGCTTTAGCCAACGTTTGGCAATGACTCTACTGGTTGTGAAGGGACTTGAATAGATGTTTAGGAAGTCACAATGTATCAGTCTATGAGTGTCCTAATCTTTTGCATCATTATGTTGAATTCATTTCTGTCATATTATTTTACTTTAGTTAGTTTTTTAAAAGTTAAATTCAATATGTTTGCTTAATGCTTGGTATAGATACAAGAAAGTAGTTGCATATGATATGAAGGTTGATATACTATTTGATTTCTCAAGACAAATGAATAACTAAACTCGATAAAACATGAGGAAAATGCTGAAAGGATTACAAATTTGCACAAGCTCCCAAACATATGAGATACTGTTTCATTTTTTGGGGTTTCTATATCTAACATTAAGCAACCCAGTGGCCCAGTTGACCAATTTGCACAAGCTCTTAAACTAGAAGTTACTGCCCTCTGCTTATGACAAATAATGTCTTCACAAAATTGTTTGTATCATCTTGGTAAGCCAGGTCTATCAGGCTAGCACAGATGACCAGGGCTCAATTTTGGGATTAAAGTGATGGGTTATATTTACAGTACCCATGTGGACATGGGCTCAATTTTATTGATTCAAACCCACCCCTTCCCCACCCGCTTTGAACGCCCTAAGCCCAGAGACCGTGGACAAGTCCAACTACCCTGCCAAGGTTTTCCCTTTTCTTTTTTCTTTTTATTTTTTCCATGGCAACAAGAAGGTTGGTAACCGTATTGGTACATAAGCAACTGTGAGCTAAAGCTCACACCAACTAACCTCATGCACCTTAAATTTTTTTATTTTTTATATTTTTTATTATTAGATCAAATGCACATTTTTTTCTTTTTAATTTAGAAAGAAAAAAAAATATTCTTAAAAAATATCAAAAAAATATTCTTTTTATGTAAGTGTTAGCTTCAAAGCAGTATTGATTTCTGTGGATGAGTGCATGAGAAAAGAGAGATGTCGAACTTGAATGGATATCAGAAGTAGAACTCAGAAGAAACTGAATATGACACCGTTTTAGCAAAAAACAATGTATTTTCCAACAGAAATATCAAGAATTAAATTTTTGTTCTCCCAATTATCAAATTAAAAAAAAAAAAAGAAAAAAGAAAAGAAAGAGGGGAAAATGTCACCAACTTCAGTTGAATTCCCCTTTCCTTAACAATCAAATAAAAATAATAAAAAATGTCACCAACCATCTTAAATTAGGTACACACATGACATGCCTTACTCAAAACAAATTTCTTTAGAACAAATAAACCAAACAAGGAGTACTAGTACTAGGTCCGTTGTGCTTCCTTTGTCACAGTCAAGACACTCTTTGTAAAACCAAAGTCCAACTTGTGCCCGATTTTTAAAACAAATATATGAAATATAAATTAAAAAAAAATCATTCACTACCGTCCGATTCTCCATTCTCTTATTAACACTTGTGGCATGGACGGCTGAGATGGTAGCATTGCCAAGCCCACCTTCCACCTTGAAAAAGCCTTCAAGTTCACCAACCCCGCCAACCACCTCCTATAACGTTATATATATAGTCACTAGTAAAAAAACTCCCTCTACTTTTCAAAAAAAAAAGCCAACATATTTTTGTTTCTTTTCGGTGTTTAGTTTTAGCACTTAGAATCGAATCATGGCTAATTCACTCCACACTTGTTCATCCACCACTACTGCTCGTCTAAACCTCAGAGCTCCATCACTCGCATTATCCGATTCTCCGGGTTCGGATTCCGGTCTCAGATCCATATCATTTCCTCTCAAGTACGTTACTACTTCTTAACTTTTTTCAACCAAATTCAACTCATTTTTCCTTTCTTCTCTGATCTTCTTCTTCTTTTTTGCCTTTTCGTTTTGAATAGGTCTTTGAAATTCTCGACAAGACAAGTAATAAAACCACCGCATAGAACTACAACAAAGTTGGTAGTAAAAGCAACGGAAGTAGATATCTCTCTAAGCCCAAAAGTAAATTCCATTAAGCCTTCCAAAACGGTGGCCATAACTGACCAGGCCACAGCTCTCGTTCAAGCTGGTGTCCCCATTATTCGCTTAGCTGCTGGTGAACCTAATTTCGATACTCCTGCTCCTATAGCTGAGGTAAACTCTTATTATTTATTATTATTATTATTATTTTTAATTTTGAATTTTATACATCAATTATATGAATGAGTGTTGTGTACGTAGGCTGGGAAAAATGCGATTCGTGAAGGATACACAAGGTACACGCCAAATGCCGGGACTGTAGAAATCCGGCAAGCCATTTGTCACAAGCTGAAGGGTTAGTGTTACTAATTTTGTATTCTATGTATTGTGGTAGGTGAGAGAGATTGCTAAGGGGCTGTTTGGTAGGGCTATTTAAACAACAATTTTCGTTATTTAAATAACATAATATGTATTTTCACAATACTTTACTAGAACAACATTACCAAACGGGTTGTAAATTACCGATTCTCCCCAAAGCTGGGACTTTAAATGAGAGGTAGAGTCGAACTTAAGACATCTTTCTTTGATACCATGTTAAAATTACCGATCCTCTCAAAGGTTTAAGCTATTGTGATATGGTAAATTTAATCATTTAACCACGTAATTCTAACAGAGATCATGTGAATTAATTGTGAGGGTTGGTTGGTTTAATAATTGAATTGAATTTTATGTTTTTTGCAGAGGAAAATGGGATCTCATACACGCCTGATCAGATTTTGGTTAGCAATGGAGCCAAGCAGAGTACCGTGCAAGCCGTCATGGCAGTTTGTTCACCCGGAGATGAGGTGGATCTTAACTTACTTTTTATGCTTTTCATTGTTAGTTTTGTGTAAATATTTTTAGCTATTTTTGATTGTTATTGGTTTTACTATATAATATAATTCTATTGAAGGTTCTTTGTTATATTCACCTTTAGAGAGGAATAGAGGGCGGATTATGATTGTTTAGTATGTAGAATTGTGTGTTACAGAGGCAGGATTATGATTGTTTCGCTTGCTATTCAAGTATATGGGTCTACAATGAGTTTGAGCCTTTTGGGGCCATAATATCTCTAAAGCTTATTAGCTAATACTTGAATTAGATCAAATTACTAGTTTAAAAGATGCTTCATCCTTTGTAGTTGATGATGGATACGCATACACTGTGTTCATCTAATCAAAGAAAAATGATAAATGCAAATTCTTTTCCCTCTACTAAGCAACCATTTCAACTTCCAGCTCGGCCCTTTTTCTCATTTAAAAACAAAAAAAGAAGAAGAAGAAAGGATGAGGGGTAAGTGAACTTCCATTACTTTATAACGAACTGAACTCACTAGACTGCTTTTTGCCAGAGATTTTAAGTATTTTGTCGTGGGAACCAAAATTTTGGTCTTATGCATGTGCGGAAAAACGGGGGTTGGGGGGGGGTGAGAGTCATTGGTTTTTTTCATTCATAAGTTTAAAATGGACTTGGTGGTTATGAACCTACAACCTCACGCTTCAGTCATCTTGTGAGGATGAACTGCTGTTTTAGCTAAAGCTCTTTGGAGGGCCATTGATCATATAAAGAATCTGTTCTGAAGGAAAATGCCATAGGTATAGGTGAAGTTGGTATACTGATTATGCCAATAAAGGTAATGATACTGGTTAGTTGCAATGAGGATGAGGAGGTATAAGGCATGAGTTGGTCATAGAGGAGGAGTGAAAAAGGAATAAAAGCAAAAGGAATGTTAAATGAGAGGAGAGTAATGTTAGAAGGGTAACTGCTGAGCAAGAACACAATGACTAAAACATTTGAGTTTAGAAGATGACGATCTAGTTTCACCAAGCATATCAAAAGCTAAGAAATTTATTGGAATTGTAGCTAGAAAATGAAAAAGAAAAAAAAAAGGACCATGTTTCTCTTGTATTGTAGATAACACTGTCAAATTCTTAATTCTCTTAAATGAACATAGCTCTATCCTCATGTATGCTATGTTAAATATTTTAAAGTAGGAAATAGCTTGTTTAGGCTGTTCTGTAACAGATTTCATGGATTGGTTGCTGAACAATGTCCTTTTTTTCATCATGCCTAGCTGTTTAGGGTTTTGTGTTACAGTTTCTGTGGGTGATTACTTGGTTTTTTTATCCTCTTCCACATCCTTTGGAAGCTATGTGGTTGTTGGAGTTTTCTTGTGTCTTTACATGTTGAAAATCCACAGTTCTAATGTAAAGGGCTGGTGATTATTGGAACAGTAAATACCTTTTACATCTGAAGATTGTATGCATTTACCAAATGGCATTAATTTTTCAGGTTATAATTCCAGGTCCATTTTATGTAAGTTACCCAGAAATGGCAAGGATGGCTGATGCAAAACCTGTGATTCTTCCAACAAAAATCTCCGAAAATTTTCTTTTGGATCCAAAGG
The DNA here is from genome assembly GCA_028535165.1 of Quercus tomentella. Taxonomy (NCBI): domain Eukaryota; kingdom Viridiplantae; phylum Streptophyta; class Magnoliopsida; order Fagales; family Fagaceae; genus Quercus; species Quercus tomentella. Next base: position 3,719,449 of record JAPQVY010000001.1, read on the forward strand.
CCCTTGAATCCAAACTCACAGAAAAGTCAAGACTGCTTATTCTTTGTTCTCCATGCAACCCAACGGGATCTGTTTACCCCAAGAGATTGCTGGAAGAGATTGCTCAAATCGTAGCAAAGCATCCCCGGCTTCTGGTACAATACTTGACCTGAACCTAATGAGCTGCACGTGAATATGTTCAGTGTTGCTAATATGTCAATCTTTAATTTTCTATTGCTTTCTCTGTTCAGGTGCTGTCTGATGAAATTTATGAACACATAATTTATGCTCCAGCAACTCATACGAGCTTTGCTTCTTTGCCAGGCATGTGGGAGAGGACTTTGACAGTCAATGGATTTTCGAAGGCAAGTCAATACCACTGAATTTTTATACTGATCTCTGCTCATTAATTTCATATTTCATATATTCTTACTCTTCTATCAAATAGCTCCTCCATATTTGTAATTTTTTTTAACTTCATATTAAAGGGCTAGCCGGATCATTATCTATATACATAAAGTAATAGGCCTCACTCTGAGAATTAACTTTTAGCTTGTGGGACTGTATAGACCTTTGCAATGACTGGTTGGAGACTTGGTTATCTTGCTGGTCCAAAACACTTTGTGTTGGCATGTGGAAAGATCCAGAGTCAGGTATTTTTTAATATTATGTATCTGCCTACTGACTAAGCTCTATGTATGATGCATTCTTTTGATCTCTATTCTACTTCCTCCTAATGAATTACTTTAGACAAATCACTTTACTTGTAGTGATTGTGGCAACAAGATATGAGAAATGTTTTGATTCTATACCTGAATTTGGACTTTCAGAAATTCTTTTATCCCGTTCTCTACCGATGTCTCTTAACTTTCCACTGAATATTCTAGGCCAGATAGGATCCCAATGTTCTCATGTTGACTAGGTGGATTATGTTGATAGTTTGATCAATGTTACTATCATAAATTATGGCAATATTTTTAACAGTTACTGTAGATTATTAAGGACTGCTTGGTGCAGTCTTATTGATCTCGTGCTGGCCAGAAAAACACTTTCAATGTATGTCACATCATAGTTTTTGTGACTAGTTTCAAGATATGAACAGGTAAATTATTGAAAGAGATCTGATTTGAGTCTACTCTAGTTTGTTAATTCAAAGTCTGTTCCCAGTCCATTACTTGTGGATGTGTAATATTGACGGGATTTTAAGTTAGGAATTGTGAAGATTTTCTGGCAATATAAGCATCCCAATGCTGGGTAGGAGGTTGAAAATGTGCTAACAAGTGTTAGATATAAAATTCTTAAAAATATTTCCTGATTAATTTGGCATGCAGTGTGATAAATTGTAGTTGTCTTAAATGCAGATATATTTTAGTATTTAAATACAACAAATTCCGAGAGGAGCTTGTAATGTGGCATTTATAAGAGAAGTGATAAGGACCTCAAAATTTGTATTATGTATGTAAATTGAAGTTACTTCTAGCATTTAAAAAATATTTCCAGATTAATTTGGCATGCAGTGTGATAAATTGTAGTTGTCTTAAATGCAGATATATTTTAGTATTTAAATACAACAAATTCCGAGAGGAGCTTGTAATGTGGCATTTATAAGAGAAGTGACAAGGACCTCAAAATTTGTATTATGAATGTAAATTGAAGTTACTTCTAGCATTTAAAAATCTGATGATATCTTTGACCCAGAGTTGTTAAATATAATGTTGAGAGAGAACATGGGAATCTTCCTCGTTTTACTTGGTGGAATCCACTAACGAACACTTGCCCTTGAACCATTGGCTTTGATACCACTTGTGAGGAGACTAAACACCTTGGGAAGACTCCTTGAGTAGTTAATATAACATATAGAGACACAATTAACCCAAGAGGCCTAAGCCCAATGGGTATGAGCTCAATTATGTTATATTAACCACTCATTCTTCTCATCATAATTCAATGTGGGATTTCACTACTTAACCAACCACACTACTCACATGTGAATATTCCAACATATAACCTATTTCTCCTCTTTTTTCCCATATGCCACTGCAAGTGGGGTAAATTTGAGAATGCTATGCGCACAATTTGAATGCCAAGGCTGAATTGGAAGTAATTTTGGAGGGGTATAATCTGATATGCCTGTGCTGGGGAGAAACACATTACAAGAACCGTGTAACAGAATGAGGAATGTATAGGAAGATCATATAAACTTGTTCAAAAGAAGAAAAGATACTCTTAAGAGGTATTTAGTTGGATTTGAAACTGCTAAAAAGATGCAAGCAGAAATGAGGGCCCAGGGTTGCCAACTTCATATAGTTCAAATAATGATTGTTAATTAGTTGGTTAATTTTTATGAAAATTTCAAAAGCAAATAGGAAAAATAACTGGATTTGATCTGTTAGGTAATTCAACATTTCAACATGCCCTTTCCCTTGGTTGGGAATTTCAATCTGTGTTTCTTGTAAAATAAATTTTAAGCTCCAGCTCTGAGTCTAGTTTCCTTTCTTTCAGTTCACTTCAGGTGCTAGTAGTATATCACAGAAAGCAGGAGTTGCCGCACTAGGACTGGGTTATGCTGGTGGGGAAGCTGTTTCTATTATGGTAAAAGCATTCAGGGAGCGTCGGGATTTCTTGGTTAAAAGCTTTGGAGAATTGGAAGGTGTCAAGATATCAGAACCCAAGGTACAAACTTTGATTATCAATTTGGTCGTCTTTTTGGACAACTAATGCACTTTTCTGTCAGATAATCGGTCTTGCCCCTTTTTGAATGCTCTTTTTTCCCCCATCTGATTATCACATTTTTCACTTGTAGGGAGCTTTCTATCTCTTCATTGATTTCAGCTCTTACTATGGAACTGAGGTTGAAGGATTTGGTAAAATTGAGAATTCAGAGTCCCTCTGCCGATATTTGCTGGATGAGGGTCAGGTATGCTTAATTGAATGCCATTTCAGAAATTTTCTTTTCTCAAAAATTTAATTTTAGTGCTTCTCTTAGAAGTAATTGAGAATGGATGGATATTTTTGTCATGTCAATAAATAAAAAATCTCTGGTTGATTTCGTTAATGCCAATTTGGTATGAAACTACATTTTCACTCTATCTGAAGTCTACGGGGAGCAAATAGTATGTGGAGCAGTTCATTCTTCCTAATTGGTTAATGACTCTTACTGACAGGTTGCACTAGTCCCGGGAGATGCATTTGGGGATGACAGCTGCATCCGTATTTCTTATGCAGCATCCCTCACAACCATTAAGGCAGCCGTAGAGAGAATTAAGAAAGCACTTCTCCCTCTCAGGCGGGCCGTCCCTGTTTGATGTAGATAATTACTCTACTACTAGTTGTTCCTTTCTTAGCTTCCAAAATGTTTATTGCAATAATTAGTTTGGGAAAAAAGGATGACACGTCGGTCATCTTGATTCAATTGCCTTTTTTTTTTTGGCTCCAGCTGGAGTTTGTATTTGATGGTAAAAGTGCAAAAGTGGATAAACTTGGACATTGGCTTTGTATGACGTTTTCAGTGATGTATCAAAAATGTTTATAATGATGTAATTGAAAAGTAATTGAATAATTCAGGTTGTGTGTGACACTGCCATCATTGGTAATTGGCGTTTTCTTGTTTCGTTTACTTCCGTAATGACTAAGAGAAAGCCAACACCTGTAATGTCGGGTTTTAGCATATACAACATTTTTTTTTTTAATGCTAAAACCAACAAACTAAACTTTCAAACTGGGTAAAGCTGGACACATTTCAAGTGTAGCTGTCTTTTCCATGAAGGGTTATTGGGTTCGACTGTCTATTCAAGTTTGTTGTATAAACTGTTGCTATCTATCAAGGATTTCACTTTTGTTTTGGATTATGATTAGATTAAATCTTTGTTTAAACGATAGCCAATATGCAGAATTTATTAGAAGATAAAACACTTACGTGTTGACAATTTCTTTCGGTCTGATTGTGACAAAAACATTCACGTCACTGCAAGAAAAAAAGTCCATAGTTTTGATTATTTACGATACTATCACTTGCTTGTGTAAAAAGTTATATATGTTACTAGGATCAGAAATTACGTGGGGAAAATATGTTTTACAGTTCCGTCGCAGTAATCCCAAATATTCGTGGCTGTGCCTTCTTTTGGTGGTAAACATATTCAAGTTAAGATGGTAGGGAATATTCTTGCCTATAGAAGACTTTGCTTAAACTGTTACAACATCTTCATTAATAACTTAAATGGATTTAGAAAGTTGAACTTTTCCCAAAGGTTTCGTCCAAGAGTGTCTTCTTTCAAAGTTCAAACTCAAAAGCAATAGAAGAGCAAGAGAACGAGGAAAGGTAGTCCGTGTTCTTTATAATAATATTCCTATATGCCTGGAATACTTTTAAATAGAACATCCTCAAGAAGCTAAGGACACCTTCATCCAAAGCTAAAACTTACATTTGACTTGAACTACAAGAAAATCAATCTTAGCAAGAATTCTCTTCTTATACCTGCACTTTTCTCTTTTCTTCTTCTTACTTCATCCATTTAAGACATCATGGTAATGTCATTGAACCTGCACAAAAGCCTGAAACGGAAAAGACAGGTAGTACCGATAAGAGACTTTGAAATGGAGGCTTATAATTCTGGGAAAGAAGGCATGGCAGAGGTTGTGTTCTTTGACTTGGAAACAAATGTACCCAATAGAGCTGGGCAACGTTTCTGGATATTGGAGTTCGGTGCAATTGTGGTTTGTCCCCAGAAACTTATTGAACTAGAGAGCTATAGCACGCTGATAAGGCCCAAAGATTTGTCTGTGGCCTCATTGAAGCCAAGTCGATGTGATGGGATAACAAGGGCAGCTGTTGCAAATGCACCAAGCTTTGAACAAGTTGCTGACAAGATATTCACCATTTTGAATGGTAGGGTGTGGGCAGGCCACAACATTCAAAGATTCGATTGCATTCGTATTAAAGAGGCCTTTGCTGAGATTGGTAGGCCTGCACCAGAACCTGTTGGAATGATTGATTCTTTAGGGGTCTTAACTGAAAAGTTTGGCAGAAGAGCTGGCAATATGAAGGTATGTACATAGCATATTTTTTTGATGAAGTATGTACATATATAGCATATTTCTGTACATTAATAAGGTATATATATCTAACGCATCTTCTCTCTCATAGTATGTATCTCCCATATTCGCACGCTGTGAGAGGGAAGATGCACATATATGAGTATGAGATAATGATTGTCGTAGATAAGGCCTTGCAACAGGTTTTTGGGGCTTTTAATGAATTTAATGCAACCGTATAATGTCAAATTAACGGTGTTCTTAGGTCTTTATGCAACTATGTGCTTTCTTTATTGAATCTAGATTGCATGGGGGGTTTTAATACTTACTGTTCCTGTAATTTCAAATACAATCAGAACAATCTTGATCCCTCATCTCTTTTTGTTAGATGGCATCGTTGGCTACATACTTTGGGCTTGGGCAGCAAAAGCACAGGTATGGAAATAATTTGTCTTGTTTGTATACTTAAAATAATGCAGAGTCCTTTTTTTTTTTTTTTTTCCTTGATAGGAATAATGCTTAGTCCTTGATTTAAATGAATTCATAATGATGGTTTTAATATTAACTATGTTAAACAGGAGCCTTGATGATGTTCGAATGAACTTGGAGGTCCTCAAGCATTGTGCAACAGTGCTATTCTTGGTATGCACTAGATTTCCAAACTGGTCTCTCAAAATCTTTCAATTCATGCAACAATATACACCAAGATCACATATAAATATATTGAAGTTGTTATTAATTTTACCATTAAATGCTTACAAATTGACTTGTTAATAATTGTGATTGATATCACATCTACAACATAATAAATAAGACTTTTGAATCACTTTTCTATTTTGTGTTTATATATATATATATATATATATATTTTTTTTTTTTGAGAAATATTTTGTGTTTATATATAAGTTAATATATTAATGAGTTAGTTATTAGTCGAAGGAATAATGAAATTTATAGTAATTGTACCACATCAATGATCATATTTATACAACATTATTTTGTGGTTAAAACTTAAAAATTTGATAGTTTGAGGTGTTATGGTATTAGGAATCAAGTCTCCCAAACTTATTGAATGCAAAGTGGCAAGGCTCTCCCACAATTATGACAAGAAGTAGAACAAATGGAAAATTTCCAAGCAAAGAAGAAGCTAGCCGGAAATCTCCCCCAATTACTTCTATTGCATATCAGAGAAAATCTCCCCCAATTACTTCTATTGGATATCAGAGAACAGTTCCCTATACAAGGGGAAGTTTGGGAAAGGTTCGAACTACACTTTTCTCTTGTTATATTGTGTATGCATGCATGGTTAATCATATATATAAAATGAGTTACTCAAAATGACAAAAATGAATGTCACAATATTTGAAAACCAGGTGACAGAGAGTGTACGTAATCTATTGTGTAAAGCTCAAGGAAAACAACCTCTTAATAGCCTACTCAAGCATTCTCACACGTTGCTACGTTGAACCAGATGATGATCAAGGCATGCAAGTCTATCCGACTTTGTTTCTTATTTGAAACAACGGAGTTCACGTAACTTCCAATGGTGGAAGAAAAAGCCAGCTCATGCTCAATGGTGTTCATTTTTTCAATTGAAATGGAAACTCTACAAGTTTCATGCAATAGAAGATGACGAAGTACATTAGAGAGAGCTCGTCCCTGTTGGAATGCACATGTGAGGACGCTGAAATCATCAAAAAGATGCACTACAAGAACACCAATCAATTTGTTTATACTCAAATTAATTGATTAATTAGTTCATTCTTTTATATATATTTTTTAAGGCAGTTCTTATCTGGAAGCCACTTGTATATATGTATTTTTTTTTAATCATTTGAAATTCATTGTATATATGTTACTACCTATTCATTGTAATTAGACCTTAATCCAAAATAATATTATTTTTACCAATTTAACACATTTCTTGATCCAATTGATATTATTTTCCCAATACCTTTTACGGTGGAAGCATAACAAAACACACACACATATATATATATACAATTTACACTGAATTGGATTCTTTCCATTTTACTTTAAGAGTTGCACACTCGAGACATTTAGACCCCATATTTTACGGCTAATGTCAAATTTATGTTAATTATAAAATTTAAGTCCAATTGTTAGCCAACTGCTGTTATAAGCATGCATATCATAAAATCAATCCTAATCATAGAAAATTAATTATCCACAAGAACACCAAATTGTTTAAGAGGAGGAAAGTGAGAGAATAGGACTGAAAATGATGTGACACCCTCTTCATTAAACAATCCACTAATAAAAATAGTTGCAGTACATATTATTTATAAAACCCTCCAAGTACGCAAGCCTCCAACTCTTGCTAGCAACTGATTCCTCGAATCATTTCTTCTCTTGTCTCTTGATTCATAATTGAGCCTTCAATTGCAATCTTCCAGTCTTCTTGGCAATTCCAGAATTTCTCAAATGGTTCTCAAGTTCCAATCAACACAAAAACTCTAAAGGTTGCTTTGTGTGTGATGGTCTTAATTTCCTTATGGAGGATTTGGGCAATTTAAGAGGGAGAAGGTAGAGAGAAAACAATGGATTTGCTCTAGGGTTTAAGGGTTCTCTCTAGCCAAATGAGATTTGGGTGTTGAAATTTGTGGGAAATGGGATCTTATACAATGAGAGTAAGTGTTGGAATATCAGAGAAAATAAAAAACAAAATTGTTTTAGTTCTTACAATTTAGTATGTGCGAGAAAGAGGGGCAAACTCTCTGTCTAATTACATGAACACACATAAAGTTAAGAATAAATAATTACATTGAAATTTGTCATGAAATTAGCCAACTAAGAGTCCTAACATATTTGAAATGGAGAGGGATTCCATTTTATGGTTAAAATTTTATTGATTGAACAGTGAATTGAGTGTTTTGTCATTTAAAATTTTAAAATGCAGTGGCACTCGATACATATTTTAGATTAATAATATTTTTAATAAAAACTATAAAATGGATCTATTTCAAATGGAGAAAATCCTAATATCAAATTATAAAAACATTATGTATATCCTTATTACATTATCCAAAATAAATTCACACAATTATGGTATGGCAAAGGTGGTGAGACCATTGTATTTTTATCACAAAGCTAAATTCCAATAAAAATAATATAATAACAGGCATGTCCTCTATATATTAACTTGGCAAAAATATATTTGAGGTTCTTAATTAACTTTTATTAAAATGAAATAAATCAAATTTCAATGAATAAAATATAAGTTAGACCAAATCTTGTGGACAGTGCCGCCTCTACTATAGAAGCGAATGATGTGGTCGCTTAAGGTACCAAGTAGAAAAAATAGGCCCCCAAATTTTAGCATAGAGTAATTATTATTATAATTATTGTAAAAGTATTAATTATGCTCAAATATTAGCCAATAAATAAAATAATAATTTTTTTTATCAATGAAAAACAAGAAAAAGATAGAGAAAAATGTTACGTCCACAACATCTTTCACAACAAATTCTAAGTGGCAGGTTGTTATTGGTTGGCAAAAAAGTAATTTCAGTAGTAAGTTAAAATTAGAACCAGTAACAGCTTAATACTTAGGAGTTGTTATGAAAATGTTGTGAAAAAAAGAGTAATGCACAAAAAATTCTACATTTTTCATAACAGTTGAGTTGACAAATTTTTACTAGCTTTCATCTAGGTTTGACCTACTACAAATATCACATTTTTACTTACCACTATCAATCTGTCACATTAATAGCTGTGAAAAGTTTTGTCAATTTTTTATTTTTTTATTTTTTTTGTTGTGTCTATAGATTTTCTGAAGAAAAAAAAAATCTATGTGGTTAATTAGTAGTTTTGCATCTAAAACAAGATAATAGAATTTAAGTAATATTAATTTTTTTTTCTCAAAAAAATTCATATTTAAATAATAAAAAAAAAGTTTCAAATCAATATTCGCCTAAGGCCCCCAAATACATCAAGCCGCCCTGGCTCAAGGACTAAATAAGTAAATATATGTTTTCGCTTTTTACTTTTACTTCCTTTTTTTTAGTTGGTGAAGAAATTAGGATCTAAGATGTATTCAAATCCCATCCACGATTCCACCTATTTACCACCTAAACCAAGCTCCATCGTTGTAATTGCTTTTGCATGTGCTAATGGTTGAATTTTAAACAAAGTGGAAAAGGCTTTCGGCAAAAAGGAACAAAATGGAAAAAAGCCTTTACTCAGAAGGCTCGTTTATGGCCTTCCCTCACCCACCAAGCATTAAAAAGTAAGGCTTCAGATACATTGTATTTAGACGCATTCTTAGCTCTTCCAACTTTTCATGACACAGTATAACTTCTGTCGAGTGAAGAAGACGCTTGTTTAATGGATTATACAATATTTAGGGGAGACTTTTAAAAACCATCCAACTTTACAGCTTGTCCTAATGGTTGTTTCTGTACGAGGATCTATGACAACACATCTAGGAGAGGAAAATTTAATGTTAAAACTAAGTTCAAAATTTGGCTAACCTATAGGAGATTAAAGGTCAATTTATTAGCACATAATAATGCATCAAGAACAGAGAATGTAGATGTGGCGGTAGATATGATCCTTATCCAACCAATAATGCTAGTACCACACACAAATGCACATACTTTACTACAACTATCTTACGTGACAGACTGTGATTAACTGTCTATCATTATACTACTAATTGTCAAAGACGAGCTATTATTAGCGTGAACACAAGGGGTATGTGAAGTTAGATTGTGTATTATTGGGTTTAAGTTAAATATGTGGTAACTTTAAACAATATCACGCCATCTAATAATTTTATTGGATTAATATTTTAAAAATCTCATTTGTTGGATTAATGTTGTCTATGTTCTTAACACACACCAAGTTTCGTATCAATTGGGTACTATTTATTTTTTGATTTAGAAACCTACATTTTATGCATAATTTTAAGTACAAAAATTTAAACATTTGAATGTTTACATAGTTATTGATCTCAGAGTATCTTGAAAATTTTTAAGTATGTAAAATATAAAAAGAAAATTTATTCCAACAGTGGATTTGTTAACATTCACATCCAATAAAAAATTATTAAGTGGATTTGTTTTACAATAATTTTCATAAAAAATTAAATATTTGTGAATTCACTAAAATTATTCTTAACCATTTAGATTTCCTAAGTCCTTTATATATTAGAATTAACATTTGTAATAACTATTCTCTATAATTAAAAAGATTAGTAATAGAATAAATACATTTATTTCACTAGTTTAATTATTTTAAATAGTGGATTAATTATTTAGGTATAATAAAATTTTGATGTCATTTTTCTAAGATTTATATGAGAAACAATTAATTTATATTATGGTGCTCCTCAAATTTAGTTGTTTTTGCAACAGTTGAAATGAAGTCCAATAAAATAAAATATAAATTTTATAACACACAATCAAGAATGTTAAAATATAATTGAATGATATTTGCAGTTTTATTTTATAATGGAAGGATAATTATATTTATATTTTATTAAAATGATATTTGCATTCTTAATTATGCTTGAAACATGCCTATCTATATTAGTCACTACATCATGTAATTTCTAAATTTGTAAACACATTTAGTATTATTAAATCGCAATACCACTCTTATTGTCTTTTTTTTTTTGATAAAATAGAACACTAAAAAATACAAGTTTATACAAGAAAAATGATAAATTATTAAAGTATTGGAGAAAACTAATAATAAATTAGTGATGTTTGTGTCAATACCACCTAACCGTTATAACACATATCCATACGCACACTTGGCTGATTCCTTATCACACTTTAAGGGATTTGTTGATTCAAATTTGGCAGCATGCCTATGTTGTACCCGAATTTCGACCGTGTTTGACATTATCCACCAAAATCATTGATGGTTTTTCACTTGGCAACGCATGTTTGGTGCAAAATTGCAAAAAGTGTGTGTATACTAGGGTGGGGTGTTGTTAGAGAATGGAAATATGAGGTGGGGGAGGCTACGGTCTAGCCGTAGGGACAGGGAAAGTTTATTTGGGGAGGCTAAGCTAGAAAAATCATTAAGTATTTGTCAATTTACATAAAAAATATTACAATATGTTCATATTCTAAATTATATCAATCTTAAAAATTTAAATTTTCATTTTTTCTAATAACATGTAAGTAAATAAAACTTATTCCTCAAATATTATAATACTTAATGAGTATTATAAATTGGTCATAAAAATAAATTCTTATCAAATATTTCAAAATAAAACTTATAACATACATGCATATTGTGCGAGACATTGGCTAGTTAAATTTAATTGAGAGACCTAATGAAGTATTGCCCTTATGGAATTGTTCTAAATATGTTTAACAGATTCATTGCTATGTATATAGTAGCTCTCCTCTTAACCTTTAAAATGTAAAATAAATAAATAACTTTACATTCTATAAAGTTAATTAGATTTATTGTCATTCGTTTTTATTAGACTGTTTATTTTTTGGATATGCTGGATTTTACTGCATCTAGAGTTTGTAATTAAGTTATGGGCCTTAACCATGTGAACTTTATATATGCTACTTTACTTTTTCTTCTTAATGATATCCTCTCTTATGCCTTAAAGAAAATCATTTAACATATCAACAAACCATCAAAGTGAAACGATTTCTCTTAATTTCAGCAAGAAAATGCTTGAAAACAAGTCATTTGCTTGACACGCAATCTAGGATACTAATTTGTAAATTAGAAATACGGATTAAAACGATTTTTTTTTCTTTGGATGTGAATAAGAGAACCTTAGGTCAATATGTGCTTTTTAAGTATTTGAAAACTCAAAGGCACCACTCTTTTTTCCTCTTTTGCCTATACCCTGCAATGCCAATAAATTTGATATTGCAATTTTTTTTTTCCTGATAAACACTTTATTTGATATTGCATATACTTATTCTCCCATCACCAATGAAATGATTTGAAGTGCCGGCTTTTAAAGAAAAATTGAAGTACTTGTTGAGTCAACTAAAGAGTTGAAATCTTGGCAGTGGAGGTAATGATCCATTAGCCAGTTTGGTAAATGATGACCCACTCCCACTTTGTTTCAGATTAATGAAAAGAACCTTATAAAATTTTGTGTTTTTATTGGATACTCCGGGAGTATACTCCCTCTCTGGAGCTCGTCCTTACGTGACAGGGAGGGAGCGAGTTTGTCCCTATGTGATAGGGAGGGAGCGAGTCCTGGAGTACCTAATAATTTTCCTAAAATTACTCACACTTTTTCACTGGATATAAAATTACACATACAATACAACACAAGGAGAAGATTTATATCACATTAACTCCAGTACAAGACACATGTACATATGGTACATATCTCTAATACAAAACACTCACCACACCACAAACAAAGCTGTTTGAATATCTTATTTTGTACTCCACTCCTGTTTGTCTACTAGGAGTGAGGAGATTAAAACCATCTTCACCTTATTATTAATTTCTGAGTCCCATTTATATGCACATAAGTAGTACGGGACTCGGTCACACACGAGAGATAAGCAAGCTTCAGTCTTCTTGATAAAGGCATTCACACCTAAATGGAACCAGCTCTTTTTGTATCGAGATTTGCATTCACAGCTTCTCCAACAGTCAAGAAGACCCTTCCTCCAATTTGACTCACAAAGTTGGCTAGCCTTAGCTTGTGAATGACTTGCCACCTAGGATTAGTAATGGCTAACTGAGAGAGAGAGAGAGAGAGAGAGAGAGAGAGAGAGAATTGGTTAAAAGAACAAAACGAAATTCAACATGTCAATCTCCCCATATTAACAAAGAAGAGAAAAAAAAAAAAAAAAAAGAAAGAAGAAAATCACTGCCTTACCTCCATTCCATGTGAGGTGATATTCTTCTGCAATTCTTGCAGGGTAGCAATTCCTGATGTGTCAATGTCCATTAAACCTACCATGGTAAAACACAAGAAATCAAAATTAACCAACTCCTGAAAGCAGTTACCTCTTGAAATTTTACGGATTATAGCTAAAATAAGAGTCCAACAAATATGATGGTCCAACAATAATTATTTCATGCAATTGGCATATGCAACATCTTTCTCACAAAATATGAATTTTATACGGTTATAGAATCAACATATGTTGTGAGAAAGATGATACATTTGTTAGATGTAGACAAACATCAATAACAAAATAACATTTCGAAACTTCTAACTTCGACTTGTTTCGTCAAGGACATCATCAATACCAAATTAACATCCCTGCTTTCTCTCTATGTAGTAAAACTACACTTACTGGACATGTCAAGAACTACGAGTTGATTATTAGTCCTGCTAACATTTCCTTTTGTGTCCTCCGCTTCTTCAGTAACCCATTGCATAATCCTAGAACAAACAACAGTCAAGTAGTTATTCATCATAATTTTGATTTTGAATGTTTCTAGTGAGTATGTTATGCATGTATCTGTCACCAATATACCTTTCTTTAATGATACTGGCATTTGCAAAACATAGCAAGGCTGACTTGATACGGATTATCACAACCCCAGGAGTCTTTGCAGCCATGGGATACTGACTGATATCGCAGAACATATCAGTTCCAGGAAGCTGTCCTAGAGCTTCTGTCCCCGGTCGAATTGAGATGAGAATAATCTTTGCAAATGATATTCCTATCTGCAACACACTTGTAGTTTACTTAAGTACGCCATGTATAGAAACAACAACAATCAAGTCTTAGTCCCAAAATTTTAGGATTGGTTATGGATCCTTAACAAGCTTGTCAGGATGGACTATACTTAATACACCGCATTTATAGTTCTTTAACCAATCCTATTATCATGCAGGCTCGGCAACAAATGAGTTTGAATTGCAAGCTCGTACCCTTTTTTGAGGAAATTGATTTGCATATAGACTTTCCTTAACTTTTTTTTTTCTTCAACTAGCCATTGTTATTAAGAAAGAAAACTAAGTTCATGTACAGTAAATGGAGTGTATAAAATATCTGGTGTCGTTATTTTCAACATCATTTTCATGACACACTTCACTACTATACAAGACAATTCTTAGGTACAATTCATTAGATGTTATACTTTAAATTCTCCAATAAAATTTAACCATATATATGTTCTAATTGACTAATAAATTACATGATTGAATTTAATTATTCTTGAAAAAAAAAATGACACAGAACAACCATGCAGTGTAGTGTGGAATATAATTAAGAAACTGTACCTGTTTAACCAAATAATAATATAAAAAAAAAAAACACTTGCATAAATATATTTTAATATATACTCTGGACCTCTGGTGAAGCCTAATAGATTAATGGACTGCAATGGAACTGGGGATCACTATTTGGGTGTCAAATCCCATTTCAAAGGTACTCGGTGTTTTTAAAAAACGAGGGCCAACGCACCAGCTGAAAATAATAGTGGTCTCACACAATGCACTCATTACATCACCCATTTTATCATGCTTGTTGTCTCTAGAACTGGGATCACTGGAGAAAACTTTGATTGTAATAAGTCGCGTATGGCATTAGAACAATGGTGGGGTACACTAACATTAAAATTGATAAGTCCAAAAACACGTTTTGGGGGATCCATCATGAGGAGTTGAACCACACATTCACTGGTTTTGTGAATCAAAATGACTTCCCACCATTCATAATATATAAGGTAGTTGGTATTAGTATATAATATTGATACCCTTTCTGTAAGATATATTACTGCCTTCTTTTGTTTTTTTGTGAAATGCTTTTGTTAAGTGGGGGTGCGAAAAGGAAATACCGAAGGCGATTTGTCCAAGAATTCAGATTAGTTTAGAACTTATATTGGGAGGAGTTAAAGATGGATAGCCTTCCTATTCTTTTGTGAAATAAAGTATCTTTTTTCATTAAAAAAAAAAAAAAAACAGAGAGAGAGGAAGTTGACAAACAGCCTAACTTGCTAGGAGTTTTATTTCATTTTATTTATTATTTATTTTATATATATATATATATATCTCTCTCTCTCTCTCTCTCTCTCTCTCTCTCTCTCTCTCTCTCTCTCTCTCTCTCTCTAGAAGAAACAAACACACAAAAAAAAGGAAACTTGCTTGGAGTTGAAACTGGAAATTGAAACTTTAAACCATAGCCTTTATTCTTCTACGAGTTGTGGGATATGATTCTTTCTTTTCTTCTTTCCTTATTTAATATTTGTTTCAACAGTCTTTTTAAGGCTTGTCACTGTTTATTGACACTGGGGTCTGTTTGGATATTATTTATTACTGGAAACTGAAAATACTATAGCAAAATAATTTTTAAATGTGTGAATAATGCCGTGGGACCCAGTTTTAAAGAAAAATTTGCTAAAATCCGTACTTGTGGGTTCCATGAACAGTGCACGGGACCCACACAAAAAACGCAGATGCACACGTTTGCTGTTTTCAATGCAATCCAAACATACACTGAATCACCTCTATGTTCTCCTAATATAAGCTGGTATGTTTCACCAAATTTAATCTTTCTAATTAAATTTAACCATATGGTTGTATTGCCCAATAAATCACATGATTAATTTAGTTATACTCGGTAAGACAAGACTATTTATGTGGCACTTGTTAATATGTATGTGCCAATGTAATTAAATTTAATTAAGAAAGTTAAGGTATAACATAAACAAATTTATGTCCTAACATGATAACACACATGTTTGCACCAAATTAAAAAGCAAAAATGTCTTACTGCAACTAGAAGGCCAATCTCCACAGATACAAACAACACACCAAAGAACGCAGCGATGCAGGTGAGGAAGTCTAGCTTATCAACCTTCCAAATATTGTACGCTTCATGGAGGTCAATGAGTCCCGGAAGAGCAGAAAGAATTATTGAAGCAAGGATTGCTATAGGAGTGTAATACAATAGCTTTGTGAATAACTGCAGTGATACGAGCACTGTAATTGCCATCACAATATTGGAGACTAAAGTTTCAACACCAGCACTGAAATTTACGGCAGTGCGTGAAAAAGAACCTGCATAATTTTATTGTTTATTTGATTAGTAAAAGTCAAGGTGCTTGATCATCACGTACTGTTCTTTATGCAAGATGAAATGAGATTATGATAATAAGTATAAGGACACAACATTTTTCACAACCGTACATATGGTTTATTGTGATTAGTACATAACTAACGGACTTAGGTGAAAATATTGATGTTGCTCAAACCATAATAATCCATATTAAAAATTATGAAAATGTTGTGTTAGTAGTATTACTCATTGTAATTAGTAAGTTCAAACATAAATGTGGATAAGGTGAAATTTTTTACATTAAAAATAAAAGGAGAATTTTGTATTAATTTGGTTATGTTGGCAAAGTCCATAGTGAGGTAATTTAGAAAAGAAAGCAAAAAGAATCTTACCGGTTGCAACATAGCAAGAAGTGAATGAACCAATGATGTTCATGAAGCCCATGGCAAACATTTCTTTGTTTCCATCAAGGTGGTATCCTCTTAATGATGAGAAAGATCTACCAACTGCAATCGCTTCCTACAGTTAACATTTGGAACATTATTGTTAGCTAGGAAGTTTTAAGGTATATCATTTTGCACATTTGCAAAATTGATTAATTCGTCACCCACCGTGAGTGCAACAACACCAACAATGAGTCCAATTTTTGCCACTTCTCCAACATATGGGCCATTGAGCTGTAACTGATGAACTGAGCTTGGATTAAAGCCTCCTTGGATGTGTTTCACAATCTTAATTCCATGTTTATCGGCTCTTGTCAGAAAAACAATAAGAGTAGATAGTATAACAGAAAGGAGAGGAGCAATGGCTGATAACCAAAAGAGTCTCTTTTTCCTTTTACCCTAGGGAATTCAGTGAGGGTGTTAGAATTTCCAAATAAAGCAAAAGGTAAAAAGTTATCACTGCATGCCACTCACCACAAATCTTGTGATTAGGATGAAACTCAGGAATGAGCACCCAAGTATAAAATTAAGAGGACTCCACTGTAAATAAAGAAACAAAGAGAATAAATGAATTGTTCAAATGAGAATAGATTCTCTCATATTTCTTAATCTTTCACTCTTTGTGCTTTGTGAATATATGCTTTTCAAAAACCTCAACAAAAAATAAAGGAAAAGGAAAAGATAGAAAAAGAACATACATGATGATGAATTGATCTCCAAACTGCTTCCACAACAGATATTACATCTGTCTTGTTTGTGAAGTGACTAATCCCAAGCAGTCCCTTTAGTTGTTGAAGACCAATTACTATGGCTGCTCCAGCCACAAACCCCACAATAGCCGCATGGGATAGAAATTCGACAAGAAATCCTAGCCTGTATATTTGAAAGAAAAAAAAATAATAATGATTAGAAAAGTACTAGTTGGTCATGTACTCTAGGCCAACATGAATAAGGAGAAGAGAATCACTCACCTGAACAGTCCAAAGGTAGCTTGAAAGATACCTGCAAAGAAAGTTGCTGTCAAAACAAGCTTTCTGTAGGCAATTGGATCAGCCCCAGGATCTTGTAATTTCTGAATCATTGATGGTAAAAGCATTGAAACAACTGCAACAGGTCCAATTGCTATCTCTCTTGAAGTCCCCATTACAGCATAGATAAGAGGTGGTACCACACTAGTATCTATGAGTAGTGCACAATCAAATCATATAAGCTTCACAATGGTTAATGAATAATTGACATTCAATAATCATATTTAAGTCACTTACAGAGGCCATATTGAGGATCAAGTTTTGCTAAAGTTGCATATCCAATACTCTGCATTGAAACACACATTAAGGCAGTATGGGAAAAAAAAACTTAAAAAAGTCTTATTGTATTAATTATAGTAATCTCCATGTTGAACTTTTTGTTTACCTGGGGAATGCATAGGCTAGCAATAGTTAGGCCCGCAAGTAGATCATTCTTAAATTTTGTTACGGTGTAACTTTGACACCAAACAAGGATAGGAAATACACCTTGTAAGAAAGACACAAGGTGTTTTCTTCCGGACTGGTTTTTGAGGGACATGAAATTGTTTCCACAAGGTAAAATCTTGTCCCTCACAGAATCAAGGAGCTCACTCCATAGACCTGGGGGCTCGGGTGCATTAAGCACCCATTGAGCCCTTTCAGCATGACCATTCTTTTCAAGGTCTGGGCTTTCCTCCTGTGTGGAGGTTTGTTGCATGGCTGGAGTAGCCATAGTTGAAGTGTTTGGGGGAACGTGAAAAAAGCTGACTCTCTCTCAGGCAAAGTGAGCAACAATGTTTTGGGGTAAAATGCAAGGACCATTGCATAACCTTATATATATACACACACACAGCAAAAGGCAAATTGCAATGGAGGGTCTTTCTTTTTTTTTAAAAAGAAACTATTATATACAGGCCCAGATATGCAAATTAATTTATTAGTTAGGTATAAAGTGCACCCCAGTTGTAAAATTAAACTCATTTCATGTAACATATCAGATCCATTGAAGGTGCCAAGAGGTGAATCTTAATTTATACTGATCTTAGAGTGGATCTTAATTATTTTTTAAGATTAGTGCATACATATGCAACTTTATGAATTTTTTGATATGATTTACCTCGGCTCCTCTACTGTGCTTGTCCTCGGAATACACAGCTTTCGTGCTACGGATTACCAGTGTTGAATGCCTAACAACTTAGTTATTGCTAAGCTTAAAAATTCAAAATTGGCTGGCTAGCTACTAATAATCAAGGATATCCTACTTTGATCATGATCCTCTTAAAGTTATTAAATAAGAAAATGATCATCCAACTAGCTAATAGATAAATTAAACACTTAAAGGTTGTGATTGTGGAGTTTGCAGCTTTTTATATATTGGTCCCTCAAATATAAATGCGCCAATAGGAAACTAATTTACTTGAAAGTTGAAGTACAATCTTTGTCTGGTAAGATGGTAAGTTGATGTACAATCTGATATTGTAAAATGGCATAGTGGAGAACAGAGTGTTTATTTATACTTTGTCCACATCTCTTGTGCATGTCTGTTATCTATATCGTTAAAAACACATATAATTGGTACCATTATTAACTTTAATTCAAAATCAATGGTACAAATAAATTAGTAAGATTTTATTTTCACACATCTTGTATATATTTTTTGTGTATACATTAATTGTAACTCTGTCATTGAATTTGAATTTGAATTGAGGTTAATATATTGGAAAAAGGGAAGGTGATACTAATCATGTAATTGAAATTTGTCCACATATGTACATATAATACTTTCCTATAGTTAATGGTCTTTCCACTTGATGACAACTCCACCATGTGGTAGAGAAAGTATCTCTTGTACTCGTTGTATGGAGTGGGCCTCTTACAAACATGAAGATCGCATGTTTGTGGGGTTCACAAATTTGTGAGAGATCTCTTTATATTGTGGCCTATAAGATATTGCATGTATATGAGTATATATCTTAGGTTTGATCTCCGTTGGATTCATGCAGGGCAAAAAAAAAAAAAAAAAAAAAAAACCTCTATGGTAATCAGTAATCCTATACCAAACAAACATTCATACTCATGAGCTTTAACGTTTTAAGTTTTAACCTCATAAAAGAATGACATGTTGCAATGTGGACATTATGGATGGGCTATTAAGATTTAAGGGTATGTGCTTACTCGTTACACTTTATTGCTTATACATAATATGTTCAACATGGCCAGTGTTTCCCTCAAGCTTAGCACGGTGTTTCTCTATATTGACACTTGATATAGAACAGTTAATGGGTAAAATGATCTCTTTTTGATATTATAGGTATACGTTAAAATTGTTGTCGGCATTTTATTTTTTAATTTCAAAAACTCGTAAGTTAGGATAGAGAATTTTTATTTTGAGCGAAAACTGGGATAAAGAATTATATATTTGTATATTGATTCACATTAACACCACTGTTTGAAAAACTGAGGCACAATATTGAGTTCACAAAACTGACCAATAAAAAGAAGATTGAGAGACAAGTTTGAAATTATCACTAAGATATATGGCTTAGATGAAGAAATAAACCTATGTGACTTACAGGCATATGGGATTCATCAGCAGTGTAAATGACAGCAATAGGCTCTACAGGTGTTTTATGAGAGAATTGAGACATTGGGGATCATGTGATTACAAGAACTTTTACATCATTTTATATATAAATACAATGATTTGCCACTTCACTGTAGCTTCATCTTCAATTCGTCAATTCACCTAGAAAATCCTAATTTTATTGAATGGTCCTATGTTGAACTGCACATATTATGCTGCCTTTTTTGTTCAAATTAATCCTAACCCTTCTCCAAAATTTATAATATACCTTACACCTGTGACCTGTGTGAAATGACTACAAAAATGAGTGGCCACAGGCCACGCATCCAATGGCACATTTAACTTTTTCATGCAGTGGTGGATTTGGTAGGGAAATGGAGCACCAAAGGTTTTCCTCAAATGAAAGCGTGACCAATATTCTTTAATTGAGAGAGACAGAGCGAGAGAGATGCAATTCAAATTGTTTTCCTAAACCTCATGTTTGGTTTGTAAATATGCTGGTCCGTACAATTCTTTTTTATTTGTCAAACAAGATAAAAGATCAATTTTCTTGACTTTTTAAAATATTTTTGTTCATTTAATCTTTATGCTTTTTATGAGTTCTTTTACAATTGTAATTTTTTTGTTACAACTTTTGTCAGTGGCAAACTATGAGTTATTATCTTTCGCTTTTACATAGATCTAAAATGATTTGTCGTATAAGGTCCATAAATTTTTTTCCCTCTTTTGAGTTGGAAATGGGGCAGGACAAAAGAGTTAAGAGTCTAATTAATATGATGAGGATGTAAACTGCAAAATGACGTTTGTGATTCTAGCTTAATTGTAGTTGTGAAAAAAAAATTTAGTGTTTGTAAATTTGGTTGATGAGGTTTCGATTATATATCATTTATTTGTTGACCCAAAGGCAGTAAAGTTTATGTGCGAATTAACAAAATTTATGGGGAAAACTTTCCTAGTGCCTGAACTAGTGATGAATATATTCACCTAGAAAAGTCTATGTCATGTACAAT
This sequence comes from Quercus tomentella, assembly GCA_028535165.1. Lineage (NCBI taxonomy): Eukaryota > Viridiplantae > Streptophyta > Magnoliopsida > Fagales > Fagaceae > Quercus > Quercus tomentella. Next base: position 3,740,485 of record JAPQVY010000001.1, read on the forward strand.
AATATTGCTTTTAGTATATCATATGTTGGAAGAATTCTTTTAACCAAAAGTCTTGTAACTTAATTAGTATATCATAGTGTTTCAAAGGAGATTGGCATTTGGGGTTTCTCCGAGGTATGTATTTGGTGATGATTCGCAAATGTATAAACCTTGAATGAGAATGGGTGAAGGAAAAAAAAAAAAAAAATCTCTAAGCAAATGCATAGCCTCATGTAAAAGACTATGAGATTCTAGTATGTGGTGCTTTGAATAAAGTAATTTTTTATTTAGCGTTTCACCTCACATTCTTTGCTTAATTCTTCTAAAAAGAAAATGGGCTAAGGTCCTTTCATTCTTATTCTACTCAAATTAACCGAAGCTTTCCTAAAAGAACATTCTTGTTTCTTGAGCATGTCCAAGCAAGGGAGTTAATTCCGTACTGTACCGGTCGGTACCGCCGGAATATACCTTATCGGCAAGCAATCCGGTACAAATAACCCCCCTGTTTCGTACCGGAAAAAATATTTGCCGTACCGGCCAATTTCGGGCAATACCGACCAGTACCGAGCGTACCGGCCGATATAGAAAAAAAGTTTTTATTTTTATTTTTTTTAAGTTTTGTAATTTTTGAATTTTGTTAGGGTAGAATGGTAACTTATTTGCATTAAGTTATTAATATTATTTGTTTTCTTTGTATGCAATGGTAACTTTTAAGCTTTCTATTTTTTATATTGTGTTTTTTTTTTTTCTTTTAATTGATACTAAAGTCTAAAACCATAAATAATTAGTTCTGAATTGAGGAAATGTTTTATGGTAAACTTTTATATTTATTATAATATATATATAAAATAGCGGTAAACCCGAAACGGTACTCTGGTATTGACCGGTATCCGAAATATATCGTACCGCTGACCAAACCGGTACAGCCTCCGGTACGGTATTGACTCCCTTGTGCCCAAGTTCATCTCTAATATTATCCACAATATGGACCCCAGGTTGAGAAAGAAACACGCTAGTCTTTTGGAGCTTTCTATGGATACATTGTTCACCTCAATCTTAATTTTTTTTTAAGGGATAATTAAGAAAATAACTTTAAAGTATGTTTGGATGGAGGGAGGAGATAGAGTCTTTACAATCTTAAATTGTTGAACAGTTCAAGGGATAAGTGCTGAAGTTTAAGCTTGAGCTTGACCCCAGCCCAGTGTCCTGTCCGGGGGCAAAATACAACTATAAAGGCCCCCATTTTTGTACACCAAAAAAAAAAAAAAAAAAGATTTGAGAGTTTGGTCTTTTGGTATTCAATGCAGTCACTTCTCCATTTTATGTCTTTCAATTATAAATTGGACTTAACATAACATAACTATATCTAATTGTCACTCCATAGGTATAAGCGCTTATAGAATGTGGGGGGGAAAGGAACAGGGTTTAAGTCTCCAGGAAATAGTTTTACACACATATACACTTAGATTAGGTTATAGTAGAATTTCTATTTTATATATTAAAAAAAAAAAATCCCTTTTCTAACTCCTTGGGTACTTCCTCTCCTAATTTCTTTAGAATTTGACATGAATGGATTTTCTCTAATCAATGTTAGCTTTGCATCTTATAATACCTGTTTTTTGAGAATTAAACTGTCGCCGTTTTAGTAATAAAAGATGCTTTCACAGCTTCTCCAACAGTGAAGAAGACCCTTTCTCCAATTTTGCTCAAAAAGTTGGCTAATTGTAGCTTGTTAATCACGTGCCATCTGGGGTTGGCAATTGCTAACTGAGAGAGACAGAGAGAGATGTTCAAATTAGAACAAGTGAGAATGATTTTTCATCAGAAGAAATGAAAAGGAAAAAAATAAAAGTTTTAATTACCTTCGTTCCATGTGAGACCAGATTCTTATGAAGCCCCTCTAGAGAAGCTATTCCCGATGTGTCAATGTTCATCAAACCTACATGAATTTGTAATAACAAAAGAAAGTCAAAATCACCAACCTCTTGAAAGCCAAGTTTTTGAAAGTATGTCCTATAGAAATATATATAAGAACTAATGCAGCATGACGGTCCATTAGTTGAATAGCTAATGCAAATTGTAATGATTGACAAACCAAAAGTTATTAAGTCCCATGAAAGGAATGGATAAGTAGTAAGTTCACATTTTTCTTCAAGAGGTTTTTTGTAACTTTGTATGTTTGGATTAGTTTTTTTCTTTTTAAAAAATATTTATTTATTTGTTGAATGTTACAAACGTAAATATATACCCAAAAAAAAAACTATAATTCAGAAAATTGTACATAAACAAATGACTTAATAACTTAACTAAAAAAAAAGCCAATCCAAACACTAGTTTGGCACTAGTTTTTCAGTCATCATGATCCTTAATGGGGAACCAATAATCTTTGCCTTCTCACTCAAACACTTACTGGACATGTCAAGAATTACATGTTTGATAGTTGTAAAGTTGTGATTTCCAACTATATTATGTTGGTTTTAATTTCATATCAAATTTGATTGTAATTTCTTCAATCATTTTCCCTGTATATATGTGGGATTAACTGTAAGGGATGAGTGTGAGAGATCGGTGAAGAATCAAATTTTAAAAGTTGAACAAGCAAGAAACAACCTGCAAAAAGAGTCACATGTAAAGCACATGACTGGAAGATGAAGAGTCGTGCTGGGCTGGAATTTTCGTGACTGTCTCACAGGTAAGACCAACCCGCGAAGGACCCGCAAAACTTTCTGTTTGGCAAAAAGTTGTGTTTTGCTTTACCAAGTCTTTACCCACACTATATATACCATCATTACCCACAAATTGTAAGGAGTATTTTTCAGATAGAAAACCTTAGAAAATACACTTGAGAGTTAGAGATTGTTATACCCACAATCATCTACATATTTCCTTTTGGTTTTCCTTAACTCCTACCTCTCCATCTCTATATCTTTGAGAGGTTGCTAGCCCATACACTTACCACGCATATTCTGAGTATAAAGTGAGATTTTGGTGCTATTGGGAAGCATTGGAATGAGTCATTCATTGGCAGATGCAATCGGGCTGAATTACGGGATCCGGAAAGCTAGAGAAGACAAGGTTCTGAGAAGTCAGTTAGTAGCAGGAGTTTGGAGGGTTCAAGTACATGGGTTAGACTAGACTTGGAGGGTCTTTTGTTATTCGTGTACTCCAACTTTATTCTCTAGTGGATCAATTTCGACTTGGAGGGTCGTGGAGAGGTTTTTCGCTGAGTTCTTTGGTTTCCTCTTCGATAACACGTTTCGGTGTTATCTTGTATTTGCATCTCTCTTCCTTACTTTTTAAACTTTCATTTTATTGTCGATAATGAATGAATATGGCTTAGGGTAGTGTTAACAATTCTTTGCGTTTATTTACTCTTATTCCGCACTTAGTATAAGTTAGAGTAAAAACTATCTAGCCGTAATTTTTATTTGGAGGGTCTGAACAAGCTCTTGTGTTTTAACACAAATCCGAACTTTCAATACTCCTTTAGATCTTTCCTTCCGCATCCACCTTTTCATTTTCAGTTACCCATCCCATGATCCTTGAACAAATGCATGTAATTTACACGTTGAAAAAGAAGTAGAGAAAGATAGTTCTGCAGATAAAGTTCTTTCTACGTGCATGTATACTAGCATGGCTGATAGAATACCTTTCTCTAACAGCATTGGAATTTGCAAAACAAAGCCAGGCAGATTTGACACGGATTACTAGGACCCCAAGAATCTTAACAGCCGTTGGATATTGATCAACATCACAAAATGTATCAGTTCCTGGAAGTCTTCCAAGGTTCTCTATGCCTGGCTGAATCGAGACAAGAATGATCTTCAAAAATGATATTGTTACCTGCAATTGACTCAATTCTTATTAGCACATAAAAGTATCTCAATGGATTTGTCAATTGTTTGCATACACGTATTTTTTTTCTTAATTTCTTTGCTCCTATATAAGAGTAATGTTAGGGGATTAACACGCAAAAAAAAAAAAAAAAAAAAAAAAAAAAAAAACGAGTAATGTAGGGATAATAAGTACAAATTTTACTACATAGTCCTACAAATGAATGTGTCCATTTTTTAACACAAAAACGAAAAAGTAAATATGAAATCTTTTTTGTTTGTTTTGATAATTCGACAGTTAAGGGTAAAGGAATTACACTCTTGGATATTTTTATTGAAAACACCAAGAAGTGTTAATTGAGCTACAAAACTCTTGACTAGGAAATCTATTATTATATTATAGATGTGCCAACAATTGGATTCGTTATCACATTAATTTGTAAGTTTTTTATTTTTTAATTTGAATGATAGTTCCTTTAACACTTTCTATTGTTAGCTTAATTAGGATAAAAGTTCTAGGGCTCAATGGTCTGCTGAATCAAACCCATTGTGTCATGCTAGAATTCTACATTATGTGCCTAAGAAAAGTCTGTGGACACAGATTTTGCACAACTTGATGATATATGTAATTATGAGTGGTGGAAAAAAAGTAATAGATACATGTGAAAGTGACAGTTCACCAATTACAATCGTACATATTATCATCAAGTTGTTGCAAAAATTTTGGCAAAATGTGTGATCGTAGAAAAATTGTGTGCCTAATGGGATGAGACGCTGCATCGTTAAACTTGGCAAGCTTTAAATCCCGTTTTATGTGTATAACACAAAGCATAAGGTAAGATGTCAAACTTTAGTGCGATAGTAAGTGCCTACTACCAAAAGCGACAAGTTTAAAGTCTGAGTTTAGAAATCAATTTTTCCAAAAAATTGGAAGTAAGACTGTCTACTATCACTTCTCTCAAACCCTACAAAAATGAGAGTTTTGTGCATTGCGTATGACAAATCATAAGGGAACATGTAATTTTTTTTTTTCCTTTTAATAATAAGTGAGGGAGGGGAAATCAAATCCAAATTTTTCTTAAGGACTCTGGCGATATTTGACTGACGCATTTTACAAAATTTTAAGGTTATAATATTGGGTAAACTTAGTTCAAAGGCTTTGAGCCCAAAATCCTCCTCTTATGGCCCATCATTTGTTTCAACTGACTAGTACTACTACTGTCAATTATGCATACAAAGTCAAAAGGCAAAAGTGAACGTTACCGCAACTAGAAGGCCAACCTCCACACATGAGAACAATACGCCAAAGAAGGCCCCAATGCAAGCAAGGAAGTCTAGCTTATCAACTTTCCAAATATTGCTTGCTTCACTGAGGTTGATGAGTCGTGGAATTGCAGCAAGAACTATTGCGGCAATCACTGCCACCAAAGTATAATCTATGAAGTACGGATGCGTTTCCGGATTCGGGTGTAGATGTGGGTGCAGATGCGGGTGCGGGTGTGAGAGTGGGACTGGACAATTTTTGAAAAAGTAGGGTGCGGGTGCGGCGATTAAAAAATTATTAAAAATATTTTTATTTATATTTTCTATATATTTTTACTATTAAAATATTCTTAAAAAACACATTACTATGGCCTTGGTTTATAAAACAAAGAAAGAAGAAGGCAAGAAACATAAAACAAAAAAGAAAATACAAAAGAAGCAACAAATATTCAGAATAAAATTGAGGAATGATAAATTTAGGATGTTTGGGCCTTATTCAAAGCCGACTTCAGATGTTTCGGCATGATTCAAGGCTGATTTTGGCCTTTTTCAGCCGTTTCGGTTAGTTTCGGCGTTTTCGGCCGCTAGTCGATACAATCCGATTCGGCCGATACGACCCGATTCTGGCCGAATTAGCCTGGTTCAGCGTGAATCAGCTCGAATTTGTGTGAATCGAAGCCGAGTCGATGCAAATCGGAGCCGAGTCGGTGTGAATCTGAAAAAAAACAAAAAACAAAAAAAACTCAGACGCGGCACCCTCCCAGCAACGTCAGTGCTTCCTAGAGTATAATACATGAGGCTTGTAAACAATTTCAACGATATCATAACAGTAGCTGCCATCACTGCATTTGACATTAAGGTTTCATCACCAACGTTGAAATTTACTGCTGTCCGTGAGAAAGAATCTGCATAGTTTTTGGTTAGTAAAACATTTAACTACAAGTCAATTCGATTTGATTTTTTAAGGAAAGGCTTTTGAAGAGGGCCGCCGGCCATTTTTGGCTTTCTCAAATTTCATGCAAGATGAAAAGCCATTCTGCTTGTATTTTTCTAAATTAAAGATATTAGTATTAGGAAAAAGATTTGTACGAAGGAGCTTACTAATTACCTGTTGCAACATAGCAAGAGGTCATAGACCCTATTATGTTCATGAAGCCTAAGGATACCATTTCTTTGTTTGCATTAATGTGGTATCATTTTATGGATGCAAAAAATCGACCTACTGCCATTGTTTCCTAATTATGCACAAAGACAATTGCAAGTAAGTCAGTAACGATGCAAATAAAAATCTTTTGTCCCAACCTAATATATTCTACTGTATATACATAACAACTGGTGAAGTATAAAGTGAAACATTCCACAGAGATAATCGTAATATTCATTTGTTACTATTGCAAATGGACTTGTAAAATTGGACACCAACCGTGAGTGCAACAACAGCAACAATGAAACCAATCTTAGCCGCTCCACCGACATATGGACCATCAAACTGAAACTGACGCACCGAGCTTGGATTCAAGCCTTCTTGGACTTGTTTCACTATGTCAATACCGTGGTCTTTGGCGTTTGTCAGATAAACAGTAAGAGTTGATAAAATAAATGAGAGGAGAGGAGCAACGACCGGCACCAGAAGAGTTTCTTGTTCCTTGTACCCTGATGGAATAAGCAACTTCGTGAGAGGCAATTTGGATAGATTATGAACAATCTATGATCATTGCTAATAGCACTTACCAGAAATCTAGTAGTTAGGATGAAACTCAGGCATGAGAACCCAAGAATAAGATTAGGATAGTGCCACTATATATAAAACAAAGAAACACAAAGGATAAGCGAACAGCTAATTCCGGACAATAAAGTACCTCTAACTCACTGTATGCAATTCAAAAGATTATCCATATATAATTTTAATTCACTTGAGTTATTTAAAATTCATGTAACTTATTTAAAGAGTAATGAATAATATTATTTGATACACGCGGATAATCATTGCATGAATGACTATGATCAGTAACACGAATATGACTTTACCTGTTTATGATTAAGCCCTCTAAAAGCGGATATCATGACGGATATAATATCAGTATTATGGGTGAAGTTAACGTTCCCAAGTAGTCCCTTCAGCTGCTGAAGATCAATGATAATAGCAGCACCTGCCATGAACCCAACAATAGCAGCATGGAGAGAAAAACGACAAGAAATCTCAACCTGTAAAATCGGGGTGGCAATGAAAGATTGGTAAGAGATAAAGGGAAAGAAAAACCTATCATTGATAAGAAAAGATTTTCAGTTGTGAGAACATACCAAGATCAGTAACAAGAAGATATTAATACCCACCTGAAGATTCCAAAGGCAACTTGAAATACACCAGCAAAGAAAGTTGCAGTAAAAACAAGCCTCTTGTAAGCCTCTAAACCAGTCCTAGGATCTATCAGTTTTTGAATCATTGAGGATAGAAGCAGCGAATCCACAGCTACAGGTCCAATCACTATGTCCCTTGAAGTTCCCAGTGCAGCATAAATAAGAGGTGGGACAGCACTTGTATCTGATTAAAACATAGAGAAGCACTAGCATTTATAGTTTCATACAACATAAAATCAACATGTTCACGTCTATATGTAAACATCTTGATATCACAAGTTCAATAAAGCAGCTTACATAGTCCATATTGTGGTTCAAGCTTTTCGATTAGTGCATATCCAATACACTGCATGCAGCTCAACCTTTAGTTAAATGGAGATATTAATTGATTACTATTCATCACAAGTTTTTGTTAGACTTATACTTAAGTGATTAAATTTATCATTTCTTAATACTTTAAGCTTTTAAGACAATTGATAATTTTATAGTATCAATGCAGGAGATCCTAAGTTCGATTTCTGACTTTACTCTATCTTTTATTTAAAATGTTAAATTCCCAATTATTGGGCTCCCACTTATTAAGGGGAAGTTTAGACCCACAAGTGAGAGTGAGTGTTAGATTTATGGTTAAGTGATTAAATTTACCATTTTCTACTAGTTTAAACTTTTGGGACAATCGGTAATTTAATAGTTTTGTCCATAATTATTAAGATCCTCTCCATTTAAAATGAATATATTTCATAGTATAGATTTTGTCTATTGGGATCTTTTCCATTTAAAATGAATATGTTTTATAGTTTATATTGAATATTATAAATCTGAAAGTGTATCCAAATTCACGTAATTTAAAATTTCAAATAATGTAACACTTTATATACGGTCAAATTTAGAAAATAAAATCTTAACCATGAAACAAGAATCATTTTTATGTTTTACACTTTAACTTGTGTTTACCTGGGGAATGCTGAGGCTCGCAAGAGTTAAACCAGCAATAAAATCAGCTTTGAATTTTGTTATATTGTAGTTTTGACTCCAACTAAGGATTGGAAATGCTAGTTGCATGGCTGAGACCAAGCGTTTAGGCCTAAGTTGATTTTTGAGAGCTGAGAATATGTTACCTTGGGGTAACACAGTTTCCCTCATGGAATACATGAGCTCATGGCATAGAGTTGGGGGCTCCGGACCACTTAGCCCTCTCACTTGGGCCATTCTTTTCTAAGTCAAGCAGTTCATCTACTCTGCAAGGGGCCACTACTGAAACAACCATAGTTATAATTCTTTGAAGAGTTTGTGAGAACCTGGAGAGATATATTTCTCTTTCTAGTGAGAAGAGAATGGTGTGGTGCTAAAATGCATGGAAAATAGGACCTTATAAGCACAAAGAAAAGGTCACTCCAATGTTTAAAATTTCTTCTAATTTCTTACCTCAACATAAACCTATTACACTCTTTAGTACCTTTTTTTTTTTCGTTGACAAAGACACTCTTTAGTGCTTGAATTCAATAAAGTAATAATTGCAGTCTTTATTGAAAGAAAGCTTTGAGAGGGCCAATTTAACTCCAAAAGAAAGAAAGCTTTGAGTTGGTTTCAAAAAAAAAACTCCAAAATTATTAGTTTAAGTGAATATATGTGCTTCCTTCGTATCATTGAAAAAATAGCTAGATTGAAATATACACTTCTTCCGTAAATTTTGACTTTATTTCCCTTTTTAAACTTAAAATGCTCAAAATTAGGAATTTTCCGTAACCAATAATAGATGTGGCAAACAGAAAAACCAACTAACATAACATATTCCTAGCTAATTTCTTTTAGCAATGTTAGGGAGACGACATTTTTTTTTTTCTTTTCATATAATTTATTGATGTAGTTGTGCTTAATAGGAATATAGATCAAAGTACTACCATCACCTTTTTTATCCACCAATCACAGCTTATTGCTTCAATAAATTGTTTAAAAAAAAAAAAAAAAAAAGCTTGAAATAAGTTATGTACATAATCTTTTTTTAAAAAAAATTATATAATATATGCCAAAATACCCACCATAGAATTCCTTGAACTCTGACAAACTCCACAAGTACCATATGGATCATGGTCTCATGTATTGGGCTTGGCGGCCAAGCCCAATACTTCACGCCATATTGCCATGTCTAAACGACAAATTGTCCACCAGCCTTTCGTTGACCACAGGGTTAAATTTGATGGGCTCATTAATTGAAAATAAATACTCTTCCTTTGAAAAAAAAAAAAATGGCGGAACTACACTATTAGTCCCTGAAATTTATCATGTGTGCATAATTGGTTTCTCAAGTTTGAAGTGAGCACAATTAGTCCCTTAAATTTTAAAACTGAGTTGTATTGGTCCTTTTACTAACTGCTGTTAATAGTGTTACTTACATGGCTAACAGAACAATAACTTGACATTTTTTTAAATGATGTGGCATGTTTATAATTAAAAATTAAAAAAAAAAAATAGTTTCCACGTTAGATGAAATTGAAAAATCAAATTGACTAGATTAAAAACAAATCTGATATTTTAAATTCCTATCAACGATCAATCCACCATCATTAAGCATAGCCACTGCAGACCGTGCACCATCATCAGCCACTAATCAAAACCCAGATCATCAAGCACCATCATCAAACTCTCCCTTAATCCGCTGATCAAACAAAGAATAAAAACCATCAAAACCCCAAAAATCATCAAAACCATCAAAGAAGGCGGCGGGTTTAAAGTTGAGGGAATCGACGATGTAGGAGACCATGAGGCCGACGGTTAGGGTGGTGAGCACGACGGTTCTGCCGAGGTCAAGAAGGAAGGTGGCGTAGGGGTCGAAGGATGTTGCTCCAACGCAGGGGTCGAAGGATGTTGCTCCGGCGGTTCCGCTGAGTTTTTGAGCATTGTAGGCGAAGGATTTGCTCCGGCGACATCATTTTGGCTAGCCGGAATATCAGATTGAAGAAAAGGATTTGAGATTGAAGAGAAGGATTTGAGAGCAACAGAGACAAGGAGAGGGACTGAGAAAGAACAAGAAAACAAATCTTTGTTTTCTTTTTCTTAAAAATCTCTTTGGATTTTGGTGGTGTAGCTCTGTGATTCAACGTTAGGATTCTCCTTCTTGTAATGAAAGTTGCGAAAACAGACAAGTAAAATCACTTAAGAGTAAGTCTTGGCTAAAATGATAACACACAAGCCCAACGAATTTGCAGTGGGGGAGATGGACTATTAGTTAGTGGAGTGGTTTCCCAGATTTGATTTTTTTTTTTTTTAATTATAAAAAAAGAGCTTGTGCTGGAAATTCCATTTGAGTTCTTGTGGCTGTCAATCTCTCGCTTCCCCTTTTCTCTCTTCGTTGTGCCTTTGTTAAACAAATATTAGATTTGTTTTTAATCCAGTCAATATGATTTTTCAATTTCATCTAAATTTTTAATTAAAAACATGCCACATCATTTAAAAAAATGTCAAGTCATTGTTTCGTTAACCATGTAAGTAACACCGTTAACAGCAGTTAGTAAAAGGACCAATACAACTCAGTTTTAAAACATAAGGGGCTAATTGTGCTCGCTTTAAATTTGAGGGACCAATTGCGCACACAGGGTAAACTTCAGGGACCAATAGTGTAATTTCGCTAGAAAAAAAATAACAACAAACATTGTGAAAATGCTTATTCATCTTAAAAAAGAATATTGAAAATACTTTTTATTTTAGGATAGGATGGTGAAGCTTGCCTACTCTTTCGTAACTAAATATATTTATTACCTTTCGGAGTATATTGTCTCTTTCAAATCTGGGGAGCCTTATTTAACAAAATTTGGGAATTTTTAAAATTGGTTTATTGAGATTTGAGAATGAGAGGTAAAGCTGCCTGTTAAAGGACTATGGAGACGGAATAAATCTCCAAGCCCATTTTCCACTTGATACTTTATATTCCAAATAATATTTTCAGTTGAATCCTGAATCTTGATAAAGAATTGAATGACATAAATCTTTTTCCATGACAAATACATAAATATTTTTTATTAGAGTCAATGGATTTTCTGAATCTACATGAGCTTAGGGTCGTGTAATAAGTGGAACAGAGGTTATTTATTCGATGATCAAGTTAGTGTGAGGACAAAATGTAAGATTTACACATTTGTGCAAGTAGCATTTGTTTATTCATCACGCTTTTACACCTCAAAATTATGTAAGTAAGAATATATGGAGTTAATAGTTCATTCTTTCAATTATAATAACAAGCGTACGAATAAAAAATTTGTGCAAGTAGCACTTCTCATTCATCATGCATTCCAACCTCCAAATTACGTAATTAAGAATTTATGGAGGTAATGATAGTAGATTCTCTTTAAAATTTAAATTATAATAAGGAATATTTCGCAGCAATGTATTTGGATTTATTGCATAATATGATTACCACAACTCAGCAAAAGACGAAAGAAAAGATCTAACCACTTATTCCACGGTTTGTTTTGCCCTAGTCTTCCTGCAATTGAGTAATGATACCAATACAATAATTTTCACAACAATTAAATTAGTAAGCTTTTATTAATTTTTATTTGGGCCTATCACAGCACTAACATCATGTTTTCTTACCTACCATCAACAATTTACCGCCTTAAGAGCACTAGTATTGGGGGTATAAAAAACCCCCTAGTTACTATTTCAGCAACTAGATCCCAAAAATCATGCTCTATTTGGGTATGCAACCTTACTATTCATGGGGTTGTAAAGAAAAAAAATACTTTTTTAATCTCTCACACTTTCCCTTTTCTTACTTTTTATTTTTTTATTAGGTAGTTTATATTATTCTATTGGGTTGTATGTAAAAATAAAAGCTTAGATATTGGGTATATTGTTGGATGGGTTGGTAAAATAGATAAAGTAATGTTTGAGGATGTAAAATAGGTTTTTTTTTATATCCCCATTGCTAGTGATCTAACGGTTGTGATTTTTTTTTTTTTTTTTTTGAGAGAGAGTTTCAACCTATGGCGTCCGCTCCTGATGATAACTCTTTATCATCAGACCAAGATACTAATCAGTTTTTGGTGTAAGCGGGGATTGAATCTCAGATCTCTTATTCAACCATCAGAGACTTTACCAGTTGAATTAACTGAAACCTACACAGCTGTGAATTTTTTTATATCTATAGACTTGCATGAAATTAGGTGAAATACAATTTCTGCAATTACTAGTCAGTAGCACTACTAATAAATTCCTAATCATTTAAAACAATATACATCTCAACTCCAATTCAATATGTTGATGCGTCAAACAAATTTTTTATATACTTTCTTTATACCCAAACAGTATAAATATTCCTTGCCTTTCCTTGTAACTAAACACCCTAAGAGTGAAGATTCGATCCATGTGCCTCCGCATCACATTGTGTCCAATATATGCACTGATGCACTAAACAATTCACTTCCATTGCCCATGACTCATAAACTAGATATGCTGATCATCACAACCACTGAACCTATAACTACTGTCTAAAAAGCAAAACAAATAAGGAATAAATTCTCAATCCCAACCCCAAGAATCGAATGGTCAGGGTGCACTTAATCGAGGGAGCAAAATATATTTGCTAGGTTCATAGGACTAGATTGGCAAACTGTGACTTTGTGAGATATGTTCAAAGTGCAAGGTAAGTCAAGATTCAAGCTATAAAAGGCCTGAGAGAACCAAATTTTTTACTACAACTCGATCCATTGAGTTATGCTTGACTCAATCAATTGATGTATCTTGACTGATCGAGATTCATGCAGATTTGGTAATGATGCGTTTTCCTTCAACCGTTTGATCTAGGGTTTGTGGAGTACAAGACAAGTATAAAAGCAACCCTAAAAGCACGTTTTTCAAGACTTTATGAGAAGTATTATTGTACACAAATCTTGGAGTTTTCCATCTATTTTAAAGCATCAACCGAAGATCTGCTTCTTGACTAAAGATTTGGTGGCAAATTTATTCTATTGATGTAAATTTCCTTCAAGCACTTCAAATCAACCCACGAGTCTTCTACTTGGGTGTTTGAGAGAGTTGTGCATGTTGATAAATGAAGAAGGTTTATAATTAGTGTGTGTAGCATTTTGAAGATGACTGAAGAGATTGGTGTGTATGAATGAAGTGCTTGAGGAGTGAATATAGACTAATGTTGTTGGGAACGATTAGCTTAAAGAGAGGGATGTTGCATGAAGCAATCTAATGTCTCTCTTAAGCTTCAGAAGAAATTTCTGCAAAACTTCCATAATTTGAAAAATGGGGTGAAATTCCCCTTAAAAGTCCTTTAATTTGATGAAGGGAGGTTGAGTTAAATGGATTAAAGTGTTTAAATTTTCCTCCTTTCCATCCCTCTAGGAACTTTTGAACTTGTGTTAATTACCTTTATGCATGTTTAAAATGAATTTTGAGCTAATAATAGGCTCCAAAATTTGAATATGGCAAAATACTAGACACAAATGTTTTCCATGAGCCCTTGTGTTTTGGGCAGCTTTGGCTCTAATTTTGAATTTTGTGCGATTTTAGCTCGATTGTTTAATTTGTTTGAAGATAATTATGAGTTTAAAAACGCTATTTAGGCACTTATAATTAGAATTTTCTCCAAATAATTTTTAATTTTCTTTTTTTTAACAATGAAGAAAAATACAAAATACAAAAAATTAAATTATCTTGTAGGATTTATTTTATTACTTTAAATCACTATCTTGTCTTAATAATTATAATTATGAAATTTTTAACATGCCAAAAGTTGGCACCTCAAAAATGATCAAAAGTTGTGAATTTATGTAAATAGAAGTGAGCAAAAAATGTCCACCAGTCACAGTTGTATGCATTGGCATATTATGAAATTTAGTGTAAAATTGGACTGTGTCTCTAGAATTATTCTTTTCGAAATATTGTTGAGATTGCCATGGCAGCTAAATTGGTTAAAATGCAGGGGCATTTTCTTTGAAGTATATATATATTTTTTAAGACTGACATTAAAATGAAATAAACGTTAATGGCAATGATTGGGAAAAATAAAAAGGATACAATGTGACGTGTTTTGAGGGCTGAAGTTGGCCCAGTACGAAATATCAAAGTCTGCCTAGGCTTTAGTTCGAGTCCAATATTATTCAGAAGCTCGACCCATCATGTATGTTTGTTTCTACAAAAAAATTTTCAACTTCTGGTCCATATTTCCAAAAGACTAGCCTGAAGCGTAATGGGCCTCCAAAAGCTATTGCTGGGCAGAGATGAATTTGGGGCGTTGGTGATCCTGGTAGTCCGCTTGGGCTGAAGTTAAGACGGCTTTCGTGGCTGTGTTTTTGTGCTTATGAGAAGAATTAATGGGCCTCCCTAACTTGTAGTTGTGATTATCAAATTACTTAAAAAATAATAATTAAATTAAATTAAAAAATAGAAGATTAATCTAATAAACATGCAATATTAGACTCAATATATGCTTATGCAATATTCACTCATACAATTCAATGAATTCATCCTTATAAAAAAAATTCAATGAATTCAATTCATCTATAGCCTTGTAATCACACATGTTATACAGAGGGGGAAAAAAGTTAAAACAACAAATTTTCTCTTCTACATGTATCTGTTGTAAACAGATTTTAGCATTTAATGTGTATTCCTAAATAATCTGATTTTTCAATTATTCAACCATTTAATTTTATCAAGTTCAATGTTAGTCAAATTAGTCAACATTTATATGTTTTCATGCAACAAGAAGATATAATTTGTAACAAGTAGTTTTGTTGGTTGGTTAATTGGTCACATTTTATTCATGAATTGGCTTGGATTGGTATTAGTCTGAATATAGCAAAATAATTCTATTAGATTTAATGTACAGTTGAAATGTTATTTTGTATCTCTTCATTTTCAAATAAATAATATTTAGAAGTATTTTTATTCAGTTTCTTTTTACATTATTTCCATTATTATTGTGCTTGTATCAACAATATCCATTTTTTTTCCTCTTCATTCAGATGTGAGACATTCTCTTTATGCAAGGACGGAACTAAGATTTGGAAATGGGGGGCCAAAGTATAAATGGAAAAAAGTTGGTATATACCAAACTTAACATAAGCTTGTTCAATTTCAACGTGTAAATTAACATCATAATTATGTTTGTGGTAATTCTAGATTATTTTGTAATTAACTATTACCAATTTTATCAATAGTGATTTTTCAAAAATTTAATTGATGGATTTTAGAAATTGGGACATTATACTAGATGTTAACAACACTGCATTTTCAATATAAGCTTCTAAATTATTTTGAATTTTTCTTAATAAAAAATCAAAATTGAACATCATTTTTCCGTTATCTTTGAAAAGAAAAGGCAACAACAATTAATTATAAGGAATTTATCCTACATCTACCTAATCTACCTAACCATTTATGCTAACTTGTTATATGCTAAAACCACGGTTTAAATTTTTAATTGAAGACCCTTGTTTTGTCATGATGTCATTGTCCTCGTCACTTTGAAATCCTTCCAAGCGGTTCCTGTATTTTGCGCTCATTCAGCGGCCAAATCAAAACCCATTTGCATTGCTATTTTTATATATCTTTCATTGTGTGACAGATTTTTTTTTTTTTTTTTGCATAATCAAATCAAATTCTTTGAAGTTATGCTATAAATCCACTTGATTTTTATATTATTATGCCACAATAAGATCCCATTATCTCGTAATTTTAAAGTAAATTGAGAAATCCTAATACTTAAGGTAATAATTATAAAACAATAATGTTGATCTTAGGCTTTTCTGGGGTAAAGGAATTGCTATGGCCACGTTCATGTAAGATAGCCCCCGTCACTTTTTTTTTTTTAAATTAAAAAAAAAAAAGTTAGGAAAAGAAAAACAGTAATATTGTTCATGATAAGAAGAAATGGAAGAAAAAAAAATGCTATGAATTTCAAATTGTGTCTCCGTTCATGATCGTTCACTATGTAATGTCAAATGTGGCATCTTCTTTAGGGAAAACTGGGAAAGTCAGTGATTTGTTGGATTTTGAAAGAAGAAAGAGAAGGGGATAGGAAGGTGGGAATTTTCATTTTCGTGGTGTCTTTTGAAGGATTGTGATCCATTGGATTTTGAAAGAAGAAAGAGGAGAGGAGAGGAAGAGGGTTATTTTCTATAGGGTAAACTACACAAACCTTCATAAACTTAAGTAGAATGACGCAACACTCGCTTCCCTTGAGAGTTCGGAAATCAACATATATATTAGTCATTCAATTAATTACAATAGTAACAGAATATTTCAAATTTTGAAAAGATTCGCTTGACCAAACCTTACTCATGGTTAATAAAAATCTTTTCCATTTTTTGGAATAAATATTGTTCCTTGTCACCAAACTTCTTAAAAACAATGGTGGGAAGGGGGAAAATGATAAAAGACCCATAGGGTTTGGACCAGTTACAAACTAACTCCTACACCATCAATTTTGTATTATTAACTCTCAAGTTCTAAGAATTGTTCAGATTGACCTATTCATCTAAATTTTGTTAATTTTAATTGACAGAAAATGATCACGTGAATATTATTTTAAAAATGAATTTTTTTTTAATAGTAAAGTGGTCACATGCACACTACAAGACAATTTTCTCTCAATTATAGTTAACAAAAATTAAGATGGAGTGATTAATTTGGACAATTCTTAAACCTTATAAGTCAATAATTTAAAATTAATTTAAAAAGAGAAAAGTGAATGGCTTAAAAAGGAAAAGGAAAAAAAAAAAACAATTAAGGGTGTGTTCATATAAGCTGTTGTGAATGGCTTAAAATTGATCTAATGTCAAGCTCTCCTTTAAAATGATACAAGACTATTAAAAGTGTGTTTATATAATTAAGTTGTTGTGAAACAGAGTTTTGGATTTAAAATGAACATTTGTAAAAAGAACTGTGGGGCCTAAAATTTGGCATCCCGGCCCACTTTGTGTTGAGGGCCCAAAGCCCAGGCCGAGGAGCCCTATTGCCGAGGACGCGCGATGAAAGCTCCTTGAAGGCCCAAGGATGTGGCTGAAGACAATCTCACGCTCAACACCTCATGAAAACGCATGAAGAAAAGGACAAACTTAGTACAAGAGCAATACGCGGGAGAAAGCTGCCAACACCATAATGTGGAGCCCAGCACCTGACAAGCCCATACTCATACCATGTTATCCAGCTTTTCTCAACTATTCTGACGTATGGATTGACAGGACGAGTAATTACTCCAAACCAGAAAAAACTGACACGTAGATGAAGAACGGGAGGGAAATACTAGTATAAAAGGGAAAGAGAGTATAAAGCAAAGGGGGGAAGAATGGGAAGAAGGGGAAGAATGGGAAGAAGGCAATGCTCCTCGGACTAATTCCGAGGAGCCAAATCTCTCAAACCATATCGATGTAAGGCTCAGTCATACTGTCCAAACCGACCTTGGTATTAGCTCTCGTGAAACTAGGACCAAACCGTTGCCCAGTGTTCAAGAGCATGCCTTTCCAAACCCACTCTCTACAAATCGTATTGTTCGGGCCCTTTACACACGAGCCCAACGTAATCCTTGGGTCGTTAGAAGTTTGTGTCCCTACAATTGGCGCCGTCTGTGGGAAGGCTTGCGCGTTGGCGCAGATGGCGGTAGAGTCAAGTCTCCATCAGGCAGAAGTTCACGAAGTTTCCTCCATCTCCAACGACATGCAGTTGTTGCTCCAACATAAACTTCTGCTAGGGGCTTCCGGCCTCAAGCTAGCTCTCCCCGCCTTGGTCTAGGGGCTAACCATCGAAAAATAAATAAATAGATAAAAAAAAAAAAAAAAAAAAGAAAAAGAAAAAGAAAAGTACAAGTTTTGGACAAAACCAAGGCCTTGCATGGTCCCCGGACTCAAGCCTATGGGGAAACCAAGTACATAAAGAAAAAAGTACAAGTTTTGGACAGAACCAATGCCTTGCATGGTCCTCAGACTCAAGTCTATGGAGAAACCAAGTACACAAAAAAATTACAAGTTTTGGACAGAACCAATGCCTTGCATGGTCCTCGGACTCAAGCCTATGGGGAAACCAAGTACACAAAAAAATTACAAGTTTTGGACAGAACCAATGCCTTGCATGGTCCCCGGACTCAAGCCTATGGGGAAACCAAGTACATAAAGAAAAAAGTACAAGTTTTGGACAGAACCAATGCCTTGCATGGTCCTCGGACTCAAGCCTATGGGGAAACCAAGTACACAAAAAAATTACAAGTTTTGGACAGAACCAAGGCCTTGTATGGTCCTCGGACTCAAGCCTATGGGGAAACCAAGTACACAAAAAAATTACAAGTTTTGGACAGAACCAAGGCCTTGCATGGTCCTCGGACTCAAGCCTATGGGGAAACCAAGTACACAAAAAAATTACAAGTTTTGGACAGAACCAATGCCTTGCATGGTCCTCGGACTCAAGCCTATGGGAAAACCAAGTACACAAAAAAATTACAAGTTTTGGACAAAACCAATGCCTTGCATGGTCCTCGGACTCAAGCCTATGGGGAAACCAAGTACACAAAAAAATTACAAGTTTTGGACAGAACCAAGGCCTTGTATGGTCCTCGGACTCAAACCTATGGGGAAACCAAGTACACAAAAAAATTACAAGTTTTGGACAGAACCAAGGCCTTGTATGGTCCTCGGACTCAAGCCTATGGGAAAACCAAGTACACAAAAGAAAAGTTACAAGTTTTGGACAGAACCAATGTCTTGCATGGTCCTCGGACTCAAGCCTATGGGGAAACCAAGTACACAAAAGAAAAGTACAAGTTTTGGACAGAACCAAGGCCTTGTATGGTCCTCGGACTCAAGCCTATGGGGAAACCAAGTACACAAAAAAAAAGTTACAAGTTTTGGACAGAACCAAGGCCTTGCATGGTCCCCGAACTCAAGCCTATGGGGAAACCAAGTACATAAAGAAAAAAGTACAAGTTTTGGACAGAACCAATGCCTTGTATGGTCCTCGGACTCAAGCCTATGGGGAAACCAAGTACACAGAAAAAAGTACAAGTTTTGGACAGAACCAAGGCCTTGTATGGTCCTCGGACTCAAGCCTATGGGGAAACCAAGTACACAAAAGAAAAGTACAAGTTTTGGACAGAACCAAGGCCTTGTATGGTCCTCGGACTCAAGCCTATGGGGAAACCAAGTACACAAAAAAAAAGTTACAAGTTTTGGACAGAACCAAGGCCTTGCATGGTCCCCGAACTCAAGCCTATGGGGAAACCAAGTACATAAAGAAAAAAGTACAAGTTTTGGACAGAACCAATGCCTTGTATGGTCCTCGGACTCAAGCCTATGGGGAAACCAAGTACACAGAAAAAAGTACAAGTTTTGGACAGAACCAAGGCCTTGTATGGTCCTCGGACTCAAGCCTATGGGGAAACCAAGTACACAAAAGAAAAGTACAAGTTTTGGACAGAACCAAGGCCTTGTATGGTCCTCGGACTCAAGCCTATGGGGAAACCAAGTACACAAAAGAAAAGTTACAAGTTTTGGACAGAACCAAGGCCTTGTATGGTCCTCGGACTCAAGCCTATGGGGAAACCAAGTACGCACAGAAAAACTACAAGTTTTGGACAGAACCAAGGCCTTGTATGGTCCTCGGACTCAAGCCTATGGGGAAACCAAGTACGCACAGAAAAACTACAAGTTTTGGACAGAACCAAGGCCTTGCATGATCCCCGGACTCAAGCCTATGGGGAAACCAAGTACATAAAGAAAAAAGTACAAGTTTTGGACAGAACCAAGGCCTTGTATGGTCCTCGGACTTAAGCCTATGGGGAAACCAAGTACACAAAAGAAAAGTACAAGTTTTGGACAGAACCAAGGCCTTGTATGGTCCTCGGACTCAAGCCTGTGATGAAACCAACTACCTAGAAGAGCCGACACGGGGTTTGGGCACGACCTGGACGTTACCGGGACCTTAGAATCTATCCGAGGAGAATCGCCCGTTGATCATCGGACTAATCCCTGAACTACATGGATTCCCCGATCTATCCTCGAATCCTCAATGCCTAGAGGATTGATGCAGTATAGGTCAATATGTTGCCAAAAACACACAGTGGAAGTCCTTCACTGCTCGGCCACCCTCTCGGATGAATTATTTAGAGTTTATCGTTCTCAGACGATCGCCTCGCTTGCATTACGAAGCACTCAGCCATTATCCTGGTTAGTTTTATGAGTTTTAATTTGCTGGGAATTATCATTATTATGCTTGTTAATGTCGGTAAACTAGAATTAATAAGTTTTTGTTTCAAGGTTTCCTACTCTAAGTATCATCAAAGGAAAGCACACATGCAGCATCCCATGCACAAAATAATTGTTACAGAAAGGAAAAATATTTAAAAAGAAATAAATTCATCTTTTATTAAGACAAAGAAACAGTACAGCGTACATTGAAAGAGCTCAAATAAGCTTATACTGAAACTAACTACCCAAAAGAAAAAAAGAAAATACAAGGGAATTGAGAACAAGCCGAAGAATAGGTGCAAGGGAGAGACGTGCTGCCACTTCAAAATTTCGTCTGGGGGAGCCATTCCTCAATACTTTTACATGCCTATAACTCAGGCAGCAAAAGAGCCCAACTTCGAGCTAACACCGTTGAAGAAAAGGTGCAAGGAGCCGGAGGTTGATGAGCCTCCACGTAACCACGCCTGCAATGGAGCAGAAGGCGCTGATGGCGGAAAACCTTACTTCTGACGCACCAAGAATTTGATGCGACCCGTACCTGCTTCGGATTTTGACTGAAAGAGGGAGGAATACCATTTCCCCCTTGCCAAAACGGAAGATTATCTTGAACCTGTGCCTCCCCTGTCCAGGCCACATCACCTTGAGTCTCGGGAGGACCCGGTGCCTCTGTGGCGGGTGTAAATCCTTTACCCCTATTCGTGTCTCAAACATATTACGCTAAGGATATGGAGACTCTGATTATAGCTAAAGGTTTGTGACTCTGAAGAAAGCCAAAGGGTTTGTACGCCCGGAGAATAATCCCCTATCCTACTTATATAAAGAGTAAGATGATGTCATTTAATTTGAGCAGATTCTCAAGGAACGCTGCAGACAAGGCAGTTCTGGCACGATTTCCAACACTATCCACCACCACACGATTTAAAGGTCCTCGTGAAGGCGCACCTCGAATACTGAAACGTCAAAGGACACTGCGCGGGTGAAGAATAAAGTAATGCCTCTTAATTCGACACGTCTCCCACGCAAATGGAAGAACACAAGCAGCAGTAAGGTACGGAACTTGAGTAAGTCACGAGGTGGGCTCAGCATCACCAAAACCCTCCTTGCCAACTAAAAAGTCGGGAAGCAGGATTTTGAGGGGCTATTGTGGGGCCTAAAATTTGACATCCCGGCCCACTTTGTGTTGAGGGCCCAAAGCCCAGGCCGAGGAGCCCTACTGCCGAGGACGCGCGATGAAAGCTCCTTGAAGGCCCAAGGATGTGGCTGAAGACAATCTCACGCTCAACACCTCATGAAAACGCATGAAGAAAAGGACAAACTTAGTACAAGAGCAATACGCGGGAGAAAGCTGCCAACACCATAATGTGGAGCCCAGCACCTGACAAGCCCATACTCATACCATGCTATCCAGCTTTTCCCAACTATTCTGACGTATGGATTGACAGGACGAGTAATTACTCCAAACCAGAAAAAACTGACACGTAGATGAAGAACGAGAGGGAAATACTAGTATAAAAGGGAAAGAGAGCATAAAGCAAAGGGAGGAAGAATGGGAAGAAGGGGAAGAATGGGGAGAAGGCAATGCTCCTCGGACTAATTCCGAGGAGCCAAATCTCTCAAACCATATCGATGTAAGGCTCAGTCATACTGTCCAAACCGACCTTGGTATTAGCTCTCGTGAAACCAGGACCAAACTGTTGCCCAGTGTTTAAGAGCATGCCTTTCCAAGCCCACTCTCTACAAATCGTATTGTTCGGGCCCTTTACACACGAGCCCAACGTAATCCTTGGGTCGTTAGAAGTTTGTGTCCCTACAAGAACTATGAAAAATTACAATTACAAAACGATGTTTTGAGTTTTAAAAACACGTTTTTAAGCTTCTAAATTACCTAACCAAACAAACTCTAAGAACTTAATTTCAAGAAGAAACAAAGATAAATTCCTCCCAAATCATGATTTAATATGGAGCTAGCATTTTCTACAATAATCACTAAATGATATTTGTCATGATTCGAAGAAAAAAAATCACATGTAAGAGTCTTGTAATTGAGTGGTTTTACTTCTTCTTCGTGAGAAGAATTTTGGTTCAAATTTTCCCTCCCATATTGTTGCAAGTTGCAACTATCGAATTAACCACAAATAAAAATAAAAATAAAAATAAAAAGAGAGAGAGAGAGAGAGAGAAATCTGTAATCTAATTAACGTTTCAATATGAGACTCTATGTTGATTATGGAATATACGGCTCATACAATTCATATAATCTAGGGTATCGCACATCTTATAAAAGAAAAAAAAAATGTTAGAAATGACAAATTTTCTTTCTACTTGTATCCATAATATTTCTTCTTCTCCATTCGGACCTGAGACCTTTTCTTTAGTCCGTAGAGTTGGCTTTCCCAAACTTCCTTGGGAAATTTGGACTTCCTTTCCTCCATACAAACTCCAGATCCCATTGACTTGGCCAAACGCAACTGGTAATCATACATTTCACGTGAGATTGGATCAGAGAGTGTCTCATAAGCCTTTTGAAGCTCAACAAATCGTCTTGTGGATTCTTCTTTTGCAGAGGGAGGACAAACATCAGGGTGATATTGAAGGGCCATGCTTCTGTATGCCTTCTTTATCTCATCGAAACCAACATCCTCCGAACCAAGAGAAAGAACTTGATAAAAGTTGGTGTTCTTTTTTTGCATGGTCAACTCATTAGCTCTACATAGTACGGTTTTTTGCTCATAACCCTTTCTCCTAGACCTTGTTTTAGGTAGCTTTGGAACCATTGTTGCAATCTTCGGATTCATTCTCAAGGAAATCTCCATGGTGTGTGTGCCTCTAGCTAGAGTTGTGTTGAGAGAGAGAGAGTGACCTAATTAAGTGTGGATGAATTGGTCTCAAAACAATATTTATAGCTGTATTGGTGTGCATCTCTCTAAGCAGGGGCGGAGGTATGTAGAAGGGTGGGTCATGGTCCCCCAATTTTGAAATTTATATAAATATATATATATATATATATATATATATATATATATATATAATTATTTTAATATTTTCAAAATTTAGTCTACAAAAATAAGAGTTGATCCTCCCAAATATTTGAATTAGTCCAATAATGCTCTTAAAAAAAATAATTGGTCTAATAGTTAATAGAGATATAACTTTATTTTTCGCAATTCTATTTTTTATTGTAAAATGTGCTCTTATATCTGTTAAATATTTGATAAAATTTGGCATCAAACATGTTTGAATCTATCTTTTTCAACTCATTATGTGGCGATTTATAAGTCATTGGCTCATTAAAAAAATCTTGTCACTAAAACTACACATAAAATGTGTTTTTAGTTGCCACATAATGGGTCAGAGCAAGGTAGCTTCAAATATGTTTGGAGTCTAACTTATTTATCCAAGTTTTGGATCATTCATATTTTTGAAAATTTCATTAATTCAATTAAAAGATTTTTTTACTTACTTTAATATAAAATTTGATAATTTATATTTAAAATGAAACTTTTTAAGAATTTTACTATGAAAATGGAAAAAATGAATTTTATTTTATGAAAGATCGCTATCAAAAATAATTTTGATTGAAAATACTAATCTCTTTTTTTTGTTGGGTGTGTGTATATATATAACTTATCAAATAAAAATTGTGTGTATATATATGTGTGTGTGTATATAATAAAAAGTGTGTGTGTAGTGTGTGTATGTGTATGTGTGTATATATGCGTGTGGGGATTGTCTTGGTAAATATATTAGTGTCGTAATTTGGTCACCAAACAAAAATTCCTGCCTCCGCTCTTATCTCTAAGTTACACAAACTTATTATATCCTTAAACCATGGTTTAAATTTCAAATAGAAGACCCTTGTTTTGTCATGATTTCATTGTCCTTGTCTCTGTTAACTATTAAGTCCTTCCTGGCTGTTGCTGCTGTTTGCGTGCCGAAACCATTTCTCATTTGCTTTGCCAATATATTATACGTTTTTCATTTTGGCAAATCAAATTTTTTTGATATTATGTTTCTCAAAAAAAATTTTTTTTTTTTTTGATATTATACTAAATCCTATTCATTATAATATGATTAGGCCACAATAAGATCCTATTGTCTCACATAATTTTTAAGTAAATTGAAAATTCGTATTACTAGTAGTAATGATAATAGTAATGTTGATGATAAGAAGAAGAAGAAAGCAAAAAAAAAAAAAAAAAAAAAAAAAAAAAAAAAAAAAGCTATAACTTTCATCAATAGTGGCTCCATTATTGATAGTAATACTTGTGTGATATAGAATGGCTCTACCAAAATCAAATAAGCTTTCTTTTCTCTTTTTTTATTATTTTTTTCCCGAAAAAGAAGGTTTCTTACATAATGGATGATGTTGATTTCAACCATATTCAGATAAATTACGAATTATGCATCAATAGAATTCATCTAATTAAAGTCAAACGAAACCAACAAGTTGATAAAGTGGTCATGCAGGACAAAGATTATAAATTATAAATCAGAATTAGGCCTTGCTGCGTGCACCTTATTCAGAATTAGGCCTTGCATATTGCTAACACCAAGATTAATTAAATAATCTAACTTAGATCTTTGAAATTAACCAGGTGCGAAGGACTGGAGTAAATAAATAGTTTTCCATGTCCCATATATCACGTTTGTAGTTACCAACAAGTAGCAGACATTTCTTATAGTTATGTGTTTGGACCAGAATTTTATTCAACTTATTCAAAGTGGTGTTCGACTTTTTTCTTTATGTTCATTGTCCCATTCCATGATCTTTTACTAGATCTTTGGTATAGGTTTCACGTGTTTCTCTCTGCCGGCTATCATTTTTATCAAATTTTTTATATTCTAAGTAATCTTGACTGATGTGAGCGCATTATCTTCGTTGCAACTTCATCCATTGTGGTTAAATATTCATAAGGTTAGAATCTTATCTTTTTACATTGCATCTATATTAATTTAGCCCCCAAAAATCCAAGAGAGAGCAGCTGCCCACTAATTAGCAAGATCTCTTTGTGTCTTTGAGATTTTTTTTTAAAGGAGATATTCCATAAAATGACAAAACTAGAATTAAAGAATTTAATTTAGTTTAATTAATTCTAACCAATTGGTAACAATGGTTTCTGTTGCCCTGTCTTCGGGATAAATAGGCCCACATATTATGTTTTATTAAAAAATAAATTATAAAAAAAGGACCAACCATTGGGAAATGGACTAAAGATATTTAATAGTGACTCTAAACGTAATAAAATAATGTTTTCAGTGAATAAAGATATGAAATTGATCCACAAGATAGTCCAACAATCATGCGAAATAAGAAGTACTTATTTATTTTGGAATTCATCTCATTCAACAGCCGGCGGGGCCAATTGATTCAACCAGGCAGCATTTTAATCATATTTTTCTTAATACTCAAGATTTATCAATTTTTGAATGTTGATTTAGTCCAAATCACAGAATTCTACTCTTATATTATTTTTTTCTCATGTAACCTCAATGCTTGCAAAATTTCAATACGATAAAGATTGATAATGATTTCTTCTATAAAATATTAAAATTTATTTTTTTTAAATATTAAAATTATACATAAAAAATAAGTTTATGAATTGAATAGATAATATCATCCAATAAACATGAAACTTAGTGTGCGTGTTTATAATATTGAGAACATACTATTTAACAATGATATTTTTTATAGTTATTAAGCAATGTAATATTAACAAAAAGTTGGTTATAGCAACTTTGACATGATGGTATTCCTCTCTCTCTCTCTCTCTCTCTCTCTCTATATATATATATATATATATATATATATATATATATATATATATATAATATTCGGAGAAATTTAGGGGAAAATGTTAATGAAAAATGTCAAACAGTTGTTGAATTGAGTGGCCAAATAACCTCAATGTGCAATGGTTTTAAAAATCATTTAAAAGATTGCACAATGTTATTATTTAATCAATTATTCAAATATTTAGAGATAATGCAAAGTGCATGTTTGGCTATGATTGTTTTTGTGATGTTTGATGTAGTTAAACCTGCATGTTGAAGTGCTATTTAGCAAGTACCTAACCCCATCGAGAGTGAGGGGTGGAGCAAGGAGGCAGCCTGCTTCTCACATTTAGAAGGCATGTAAGGAAGGGGGTATTATTTTTAACAAAGGTTTAAAATGGTCCATTGCTGATGGTGAAAATGTGAGTGCCTGGGAAGACTTTTGGCTCCCTTCTAGGCCACTCCGGAAGCAGATTGAAGGCCCTCTAGCTGAAGGAGAGGATAGAATATCTGTGAAGATGTTGTTATCTAATGTGGAGGAGATTTCTTTTAATCTCCCAGACAGAATCTTGCAAGAAATGAAAGGCATTAATATTGCAGCAAATCCCAACCAGGAGGACATTCTTATCTAGGCATTTTCGAAGGATGGTTTCGTTCCCTCAAATCAGCCTATCTCATCGCAAAAGGATTTAACATCTTGAACCTTGATACTAGTCCTCATCAGTGGGTGTGGAAAGCTAGCACATCTCCTAGAATTGTTTTTTTTTCTTTGGCTGTGCACACATTGCAGCATTCCTACAAAGGAAGTTCTTGGTTCAAGAGGGTTGAATCTTAACCCAACCTATGAGTTATGCTGAAGGGTCCTGAATCAATCCTCCACACCCTTAGAGATTGCAAGGTGGTAAGAACAGTGTGGAGAGATTTGGGAATTGAGGAATCGAATCAGGAATTCTATGGTCTACCCCTAGAGGATTGGCTGGAAAAAAATTGCAGAGCTTCCAATATGTTCCCAAGACCCCGTATCCCCAGGAAAATCTTGTTCCATTAAGCTGTTTGGGCTATCTAGCTTCAAAGAAATAAGGCAATCTTTCAAACTGGGAGAGTGGAAGAAGGCACGAGTGCTCGCTGTGTAAAAAGGGAGTGGAGTTTTATGCCATTAGTCCCCAACGGCCCAAACAAACCAAGTAGGATTCAAATCCAAGTGAAATGGATCAAACCTCGAATGGGATGGGTGAAACTAAACACGGATGGGTTTATGTTTGGGGTTCCGATTAAGGCAGGCGGGGGTGGTATCCTGAGGTGCAATAATGGAGATTGGATTGCTGGGTTTGCTAGGAAGCTCGGAAACATAACAAGCATTGTGGCGGAACTATGGGCTTTAAGGGATGGCCTTAACATGGCCAAGTAGTTGGGGATAGAAAACATTTGTACAGAAATAGATGCTGAATTTCTAGTATATCTCGTATCAAATCCTTATGTGGTCAATCTAATGCTTGAACCTCTCTTAACTGATTGCAGGAACCTGATAAAGACCTTCTCTAATTCCTCAGTGGCGCATGTGTTTAGGGAAGCTAATAGCTATGCTAACAGGTTAGTTAGGATGGGAACAGAGTTTACATTCGACTTCCTAACTTAGTATAACCCACCAGATGTGGTGGCTAAGCTGTTGGCTAGAGAGAAAGCCGGCATTGTTTGTTGTAACAGACTTATTGTTCAATAGTTTTAATTCCAAGCATGGTTAACCAAAAAAAAAAAAAGTGCTTCTCTTTTTCATAGATATAATAAAGTTTTGAGTGAGAGGATGGATAAAAGGATAGTAATGTTTAAATTCTAACGGATAGAAACTAAAATAAACGTTAAGAATATAGAGATAAGAGGATTAGCAATAGGGTAGTCAAAATAACATTTAATAAATAAATAAATAAAAAACCTAGCTAAACCCAGTCAAAAACTGCATGCAACAGGCTCAACATTTTAGTGTGCAAAACTAACAGAAGAACAGTACCTCAATACCTCTATTGAGTTACTGTTAAAGAAAATTATTATTTTCTTAGATCTTTCAGTGACGAAAGCTGCCTTGCCAGCTCTTAGTTGTAACATCAACGCATGAGACTCCCTTGGCTATGACGAGGAGTAGGGGTTTTTTTGCTTGGTCATCCATGCTCATCAATGCATGCAATAAGAGTCGTGGAGGATGAAAAGGGCTTTGTTAGAGCTCGGCGAGCATGGTAGAGAGGGAATAGATAGAGGATTGGCGTTGTAGATCTAGAGTCATCTTTTGTGGTGGTATGTGCAATTGGGTTTGTTAAAGTTATGGTTGGTTTGGATGGAGGGAGGGGGAGAATAGAGTAGAGTAGAGTAGAGTTGGCCCAAAATTAGCCTATTTTTAGCCAATTCTACTCTATTCTACTCTCCTCCACTCTCCCCTCAATCCAAACAGACCCTTAAAGTCTATGTGATTGGGATAAAGGCCTATGTGGTGATTTCTGATGATTAATTACAGTACTACTAGGAAGTTTTCATTGAAAATGGGGAAAGGGTGAAGGAGGTTAGAGAGAGAGAAAAATATTATCAAATTAAGTAAAGAAATAAATGTTGATTATGATGAGGTTTATGTAATTATATGTTTGCAAAAATAGAAAAAGTGGAATTTTTTAGAACAATTTAACTAAAATCATGTTGAGCCTGATATGAATGCTCTAAGTAGATAATCACACTCAAAAAATTGTAAGTATTGGTGGAAAATATACAGCTACTTAACCCTTTTTATTAAATCTATCTCCCATTTTCTCTCTCTACTATATTAAACATTCTATGATTTTTTTTTTATTGAAGAGACCAATCTTTTTCTTCTTTGCTTTAATAGTTGGAATGATTCAAATGTTGAAAGGAAATATTGCATATTATGATTCGCAAAATGTTCAGATTTGTAAGGCATCTGAGCATTAATGCAGCAACCCAAGTGATAGACGAAGACGGGAATGTAGTGGCAAAAGACTAACGTGACTAGAGAGGATAAAATTGAGGTAGACATATCCATTCAATAAGGCCAACCATAGGTGACGGTATTAAGGAAAGGGACAGATGGAAAATACGGACAAGACAACAGACGAAACAGTTTATGTCCAGGACAGAGAAGAAGGAAGACGGACGGACCTTCCATAGTGGACGGATTCCAATTAAATGGATATAAAGGAGACGGGTAGCAAATCCACGTGGCATCTACGTGGCCTAAGTGGTCTCCAAGAAACCTCAAAAGGAAATTTCTTGCACCCTACAATTAACCCTAATCAACGAAATCTCTATATGGACAGAATCCCGCGAGATACATGTATTTATGAGGATCTTCCCCACAAGGAAACATCTTCTTCACCAAGAAAACAAAGGTCGGTTCTACACTACTATAAAGACCCAAAGCCCTCAGAAATCAAAGTATGCATAATTTACCCCAACTCTGGCACTCTAGAGTTGTGAACACTCTCTAACTTAACCTTCGGAGGGTATTTGGCCAGTACCGCACTGATACTTTCTGTAAGGTCTTCTTCTTCTTTATTGTGCAGGTTTTGTCTAGAGCACGTGA
Source organism: Quercus tomentella (assembly GCA_028535165.1). NCBI lineage: Eukaryota > Viridiplantae > Streptophyta > Magnoliopsida > Fagales > Fagaceae > Quercus > Quercus tomentella. Next base: position 3,770,457 of record JAPQVY010000001.1, read on the forward strand.
GGACTGTGCAGCTTACTAACGATTCTTTGGCATCATCAGTTGGCACCGTCTGTGGGAAAGGATTAGACTAGAGGCCATACTACCATTTCCCAGACAAAGAGTTGCATTGTACTTACTCGTTCGATGGAAACCAACAATAACGAAGAGGAACCACACACTACTGCCCTTGAAAGACAAGTACAGACCCTAGCTGCGACGGTGGAATGCCTTACTAAGCAAAACCACGACCTGGAGGAACAGTTGCGCCAAAGGGATGTTGGGCCCAACAGTCACGAAGAAGAGCAAAAAGGCACCAGCTTCGAAAGGAAGGACCGAGAAGGACCAAAAGGCAGCAATGCTTCGAGCATACAAGAGCAATAAGATACCAGCCATCCATCCGTTACAGAAACAGCACCACCACGCATGGTCGTAGAGATGTAGATGATGAAGGAGCGGATGGACTTCATAATGAATGCCCTTAGAGGATGGGTGTCAAGCGACCTCGACGAGTTAGTCCACCAGACGAACTCGCCTTTTACCGCACCCGTCACTTCATTTCCCCTTTCGCCGAAGTTCTGTATGCTATAGATAGAAGCCTACGATGGGTTAAAGGATCCCTTAGATCACTTGGAGTCATTCAAAACCCTTATGCACTTGCAAGGTATGGTAGACGAAATCATGTGTCGAGTCTTCCCAACCACACTGAAGGGTCCTGCAAGGGTATGGTTCAGCAGGTTAACGCCCAACTCCATCAGTACCTTCAAGGACCTGAGCACGTAATTTGCCTCGCACTTTATAGGGGGGCACAGGTATAAGAAGTCCACGGCGTGCTTGATGAGCATCAAGCTACGGGAAGAGGAGACGCTGAGATCCTACATAACCCGCTTCAATATGGAAGCCCTCTCGATAGATGAAACTGACGACAAAATACTCGTTGTTGCGTTCACCAATAGGTTACAAAAGAGGAAGTTTATGTTTTCCTTATACAAGAACGACCCAAAAACCCTGTCGGATGTACTTTACCGAGCTACTAAGTACATGAATGCGAAGGATGCATTGCTGGCCCGAGAAGAGAAGCCTAAAAAGTAGGAAAGACAAGAAGACGTACGGCAGGACAGGGGACGGAAGACAACAAGGAAAGGAGACCAACGAGAGGATAGGTGTTCCAAGCCCCTCACTAGGAGGTTCGCAAGTTTCACCTCGTTGACGGTCTCTATTGATCAAGTCCTGATGTAGATCAAGGACGAGGCAACCTTGACATGGCCTGGCAAGCTAAAGGGAGACTCCAGCAAGAGGTCTAGAGACAAGTACTGCCGTTTCCACCATGACCACGGTCACGACACGTCTGAATGTTACTACTTCAAGCAACGTATAAAAGCCCTTATCAGACAAGGAAAATAGCAAAGATTCGTCAACAAGGAAAGGACGGACCTACCACAAGAGCAAGTCGCCCAAAGGGAAAACGAGCGTCCTAGGCCACCCCTAGGAGACATAAGGATGATCGTAGGGGGCACCATAGCCTCTGGTTCAACCAAGAAGGCACGCAAAACCTACCTCAAGATGGTCCAGAACATCCAGCTGACGGGTTTAGTCCCAAAGATGGCACGCATCGACAACCCTGTAATTGGGTTCATAAAGGAGGATGTCCGACGTCTCCACCACCCACACGACGATGCGCTTGTAGTTAGCATACGGGTTGGGGACTACAACACTCACCGGGTCTTTGTAGACAATGGGAGCTCTACTGATATCCCCTACTACCTGGCATTCCAACAGATGAGGATTGGGAGAGAACGACTGATTCCAACTAACGCGCCACTCGTTGGGTTCCAAGGAACAAAAGTATACCCCCTCGATGCGATCACTTTGCCCATAATAGTTGGTGATTACCCTCAACAGATTACCAAGGATGTCACATTCCTGGTTCTTGACTGTTCGTCCGCTTACAATGCCATCATGGGTCGTCCTACCCTTAACTCATGGAAGGCCGTAACTTCAACTTACTACTTGATGATCAAGTTCCCCACCGAGTATGGAGTGGGAGAGGTACGAGGAGATCAAGTAGCGACGCGCAAGTGCTACATTGCCATGCTAAAGATGGACGATCGTTTACAGACCATGTGTATAGAAGAACAATGGACGATGGCAGAACCCGTGGAGGGGTTAGAAGAGGTCCTCCTTGATGATTCTAGGCCTGAATGAACAACCAAAATTGGCACTCTCGCTAGCCCACCAGTCCGTCAGGCGCTTACAACCTTTCTAAGGGAGAACCAGGACGTCTTCGCTTGGAGCCACGAAGACATGCCCGAAATTGATCCTTCGATCATAGTCCACAAGTTGAATGTATCGCCCTCTTTTTCTCCCATCCGTCAGAAGAAACGGGTGTTCGCGCAAGATTGAGATAAGGCCATAACAGAAGAGGTTCGCAAGTTACAAGAAGCGGAGTTCATATGAGAAGTATACTACCCCGATTGGCTAGCCAATGTAGTGATGGTCAAAAAGGCCAACGGGAAGTGGAGGATATGCGTGGGCACACTTTCAATGCTAAGGCAACCCCCATGGGCTGGTTGCCAAGGGATGCATGCTGCTAAGAACAAGGCATTCCCATGGGCATGCAGCCCAAGCTAAGGCATGCAACCCCCAAGGCCAAGGCGCGTCGCCATGGGCACGCAACCATGGCCAAGGCTGCCACATGGGCACGCTACCACAACCATGGCATGTAAGTCTTGTCCTTGGCCTTTGCAGCATGCATGCGTTGTTCGTGGTAGCGTGCACATCGCGACGTACCTTTGCCTTGGCAGCTGCATGCCTTGGCCTTGGCTGCATACCCATGGGTATGTTGCCATGGACGAGGCTGCACGATTGGGCATGCAACCAAGGTATGGATGCTGCCAAGGCCAAGGCAACCTCATGGACACGTAGTCAAGGCCAAGCCAGCACCCAAGGACATGATGTTGGGCCAAGCAATCCCCATGCGCACGTAGCCAGCGCCAAGGAAAACAGCTAATGCCAAGGCAGCCCCATAGGCACGCAGCCAAGGCTACCTAGGGAGCGTACCCATGGCGACGTGCCTTGACCTTGACTGCTGCATGCCTCGGCCTTGGCTGCGTGCCCATTGGGCTACCTAGGCCTTAGTAGCATGCATGCCTTGGTAGCCCGCCCATGGAGGCTGCCTTGGCCTTGGCTGCGTGCCTTAGCTGGGGTTGCGTGCCCATGGGGCTGCCCTAGCCTTCGCAGCATGCTTGCCTTGGCAGCCAGCACATGGGGGCGACGTTGACCTTGGCCTTGGCCTTGGAAGCATGCCCACGGGGCTACCTTTTCCTTGGTAGCATACATGCCTTGGCAGCTCGCCCATGGGGGCACGCTGCCTGGGTTGAGGCATGCATGTCGTAAAGGCTAAGGCTAAGGTATGCAGCTAAGGCCAAGGCAACCCCTGTGGGCATCCTGCCATGGCCAAGGCCATGGCAGGCCCCCGTGGTCTCGCAGCTAAAGACAAGGCTTGTCGCAAAGGCCAAGGTTGCCCCATGTGCACGCTGCTAATGCCAAGGCACGCTGCTAATGCTGAGGCAACCCTGTGGGCACGCAGCAAAAGCAAAGACATGTTGCCAATGCCAAGGCAGCCCCTACGGGCATGCTACCTAGGTCAGGGCAGCCCCATGGGCACGCAGCCAAGGCTACCTAGGGAGCGTACCCATGGCGACGTGCCTTAACCTTGACTACTACATGCCTCGGCCTCGGCTGCGTGCCCATTGGGCTACCTAGGCCTTGGTAGCATGCATGCCTTGGTAGCCCACCCATGGAGGCCCACTAAATAAGAACAAACAAATTATGGACTTACAACCCCCCATCAAAAATAAAAAAACAAAAATTACCGACCACAAAGTGATCAACACCCACATAAGAAAAACATGTGATCAATACAAAAACCTTGCGTTTAAGGTAGTATATGACAAGCTCTTCGTTCGTGGGGTGGAACCTGAACCCAGGTGCCAACGCCGTGGGTGGCGGTGCTGGCAGCGACGGCGTTTCATGGCGCATAGTGTTTTGAGATATTTTCTTGGGGTTATTGGGGTTTGTTTGGAAGGAGGAGGAATATAGGTATCGCCCTCTTTTTCTCCCATCCATCAGAAGAAACGGGTGTTCGCGCAAGATTGAGATAAGGCCATAACAGAAGAGGTTCGCAAGTTACAAGAAGCGGAGTTCATACGAGAAGTATACTACCCTGATTGGCTAGCCAATGTAGTGATGGTCAAAAAGGCCAACGGGAAGTGGAGGATATGCGTGGACTTCACAAACTTAAACAAGGCATGCCCGAAGGACAGCTATCCTCTTCCGCGGATTGACATCTTAGTGGATTCGACAGCAAGACACTAGTTACTGAGCTTCATGGACGCGTTTTCTGGTTACAACCAGATCAAGCTGGACGAGGCTGATCAAGAGAAGACTTCATTCGTCACTAGCCAAGGTCTCTTCTGCTACAACGTAATGCCATTCGGACTCAAGAACGCGGGCGCCACGTATCAAAGGCTGATGAACAAGATGTTCGCACGTCAGATTAAGAGGAACGTTCAAGTCTATGTGGATGACATGTTGGTTAAAAACCAACAGGAAAATGACCATTTGGACAACCTCAAGGAAACCTTTGATACCCTTCACTCTTACAACATGAAGCTAAATCCGGAAAAATACACATTTGGGGTAACGGCTGGAAAATTCATGGGGTTCATGGTATCCCAAAGAGGTATTGAGGTCAACCCGGACAAGATATGGGCAATAATGGAGATGACGCCTCCAACAAACATCAAGGAAGTACAAAGCCTCAAAGACAAAGTAGCCACACTAAACAGATTCGTCTCAAGGGTAACGGACAAATGTCTGCCTTTCTTTCGCACATTGAAGAAGTCATTCAAGTGGACGGCTGAATGTCAGCAGGCATTTGAAGACCTAAAAGCATACCTGTCCTCCCCACCGTTGTTGAGTCCCTCCAAACCAGGGGAAGAATTGTTTCTCTATCTAGCCGTCTCCCCGGCAGCTATCAGCGCAACCTTGGTTAGAGAAGAAAACAGGTTACAGAAGCCTATATACTACACTAGTCGGGCGCTCTGAGGTGCTGAAGAGAGGTACCCCCCGATGGAGAAGCTCGCCTTCACATTAATGGCTGCTGCTCGTAAGCTTAAGCCATACTTCCAGGCCCACACTGTAGTCATCCTAACAGACAAGCCTTTACGAAGAGCGATGAGCAACCCTAAAGCCATTGGATGGATGGCACTATGGGCAATTAAGTTAAGTGAGTTCGACATACAGTATCGCCCATGTACGGCCATAAAGGGGTAGGTTATTGTTAACTTCATCGCGGAATTCACCAACATGGAAGGCCAAGGGGCAAGTGCATGTCCTTAATGGAGTATCCACACGGACAAGTCGTCCAACAGATAGGCACGCGGAGCTGGTATAGTACTCCATTCCCCAGAAGGGGACGAGATCGAATGCATGGTCCGACTCAATTTCCCTACAACTAATAATGAAGTGAAGTGCGAAGCTTTAGTAGCAAGCTGGATCTCGCCAAAGTAGCAAAAGCCACAAATGTGGTTGTATACTGTGACTCTCAGGTAGTCACAAATCAAGTAAACGGCAACTACGAGTGCCAGGGTGAACGGATGAAGAAGTATTTGGAGCAAGTGAAAAAGCAAACAAACGACCTTCAAGCGAAGTTTGTTTAAATCCCAAGGGAAGAGAACGAGCAAGCCGACCGTCTTACCAAGACTGCATCAACAGAGCATATGCTCATCCCCAGTCAAGTACTATCATTTGTTCAGATCTTACCATTAATAGACGGCATCAGTGTGTAGGAGATAGGTTCCAAGAACAAATGGACTACACCATTAATCTTCTACCTGAAAAACAACATGTTACCTGACAATAAGAAGGCTACAAGGAAGTTAAAGGTTCAGGCAACATGGTTCGTGCTAATCAAAGACATCTTGTACAAAAGAGGATTCTCCGACCCATACCTAAGGTGTCTTAGTTCCGAGGAAGCAGACTATGTTATGAGAGAAGTCTACGAAGGAATCTACAGGAACCATTCCGAATCACGGTCTTTAGTGCACAAGATGGTACGGGCAGGATATTATTGGCCTACCATGCAGAAAGATGCCATGCATATGTCAAAACTTGCGACAAGTGTCAGAAGTATGGCAACCTCATCAGACAACCAACAGAGGAGCTCACTCCAATGACAGTCCCATGGCCCTTCGCTCAATAGGGGTTGGATATCATGGGCTCGTTTCCAACAGCAATTAGACAGTTGAAATTCCTTGTAGTCAGCATAGATTACTTCACCAAATGGGTGGAAGCCGAAGCCCTGGCCACCATCACATAGAAGAACGTACGAAGCTTTGTATGAAGGAACATTATTTGCAAGTACGGTATACCTAGAGTACTGGTCTCAGACAATGGGAAGCAATTCGACAACGACTCATTTAGAGATTTTTGCTCGCAATTAGGGATCAAGAATCACTACTTCACCTGCCCACCCTCAGGCCAACGGGCAAGTTGAGATCACAAACAGATCCTTGCTCAAAATTATCAAGACTCAGCTCGAAGGGACAAAGGGTATATGGCCGGAAGAATTGCCAAGCGTTCTATGGGCTTATAGGACGACGGAAAGGACACTTACAGGAGAGACATCGTTTTGACTAGCATACGAAAGCGAGACCGTCATCCCAGCTGAGGTCAGACTCATAAGCTACAGAATGGGAAACCATGACGAGAGTAAGAACGATGAAGGCATACGCTTGCAGCTTGACTTGGTGGATGAGGTCAGAGTAATGGCTGAACAAAGATTAGCGTGATACTAGAACCTCATGGCCAAACGCCACAACTCAAGAGTTAGAAAACTGAGACTTCCAAGTTGGGGATCTTGTCTTGAGAAAGGTAACAGGAGCTACAGGAGATCCCTCCCAGGGAAAGCTAGGACCTAATTGGGAAGGACCCTACAAGATCGCTTCATGGTAGAGGAAATGGACCTAACACCTGGAGACGCTAGACGGGCAAAAGTTGCACCACCCATGGAACACGGAGCACCTGAAGAAGTACTACCAGTAGACAAGGGCACGGACAACGATACTCCTCATTTCCAATTTATTTTCTTTTAGTTAATTTTTACTATCTACAGTACTTTTTAAGCCCAAAGGGCAGTTTTTCATTTTCCAAGAACAATTTCTACACGCGTATTTATCACAATAAGAGGAGTTATTCAAATATGTCATGTGTATGTCTACAAAACTACGTCTATAATTATTAAGTCCACAAGTGGACGAGTTGATCCCAAGGGATGATTTGAATTTATCAAGTCCACAAATGGACGGGTTCATTCCAAGGGATGATTTGAATTTATTAAATCCATAAGTGGATGGGTTCATCCCAAGGGGTGATTTGAAATTAATAAATCTTTAAGTGGACGGGTTCATCCCAATCGGTGATTTGAAATTAATAAATCCTTAAGTGGACAGGTTTATTATTGAAGTAGAGAAGCTCATCCCAAGGAATGATTTGGATTTATTAAGTCCACAAGTGGACGGGTCCATCCCAAGGGATGCCTTCAAATTACAAAGTTCCTAAGTGGACGGATTCATCCCAAGGGGTGATTTGAGTCCTCAAGGGCACGGGTTTATTATTAAATCCACAAAGTAGAGAAGTTCATCCCAAGGGGATTCTTTGAAAAATATTAAAGTCCACTTGTGGATGCGTTTATCCCGAGAGATGCCTTGAAAACACCAAATCCTTGAGAGGACGGGTTCATTACTAAGTCCTTAGCAGGACAGACTAATGGATACCTTCAAAGTACCAAGTCTAAAATGGATGGGTACACCCAAATGGATGGGTACACTCAAAAGGGACGGATACACCCTAAATGGTCGAATACACCCAAGTATCCCAAAATTCTATAGGTCCTCAAGGGGATAGGAAAACCTAGAAACAACCCATAGCAAACAATATTTTCAGATATGTAAACAAAAAATATAAGCAACAGATATAAAGACAATAGATAAAAAGCCCATAAAGGGCAAAAGTTTACATCCAAAGAAGCCCAAAAACAATCAGCGACGGAAGGAATAAATATTGTTCTCCCACGAATTTAAAAAGAAAAAAGAACAAAAAATATATAGAGAAATCCAACATCCAAAAAATCTACTGATCAATAGGGGTTTCTTCGTCCTTCTCCTTAACCGTTTGGCTCCCCTCAAATGGACGAGTCTCATCCTTGACAGACTTGACCTGATCATCATGAGGAGCAGTAACTCCGTCGCCTTGAAGGTCAAGGGTGGCATCGTCCACAAACAACTCATCGGTATCTTTGGGGTCAACGGGATAGGCTGGGGTCTAGGCCTTGGCATCAATAGAGATTTTGGACAGATCCAAGTTTGGGAAGGAGGCCTTGACTTGACGGAAGCAGTTGTTGAAGCCATCAGCAAAGGAACCACCCAACTCATATAGAAGGGCATCGGAGCCACGATACTCCCTTATAGCATCCCCCTTAGCCTGATGGAGCCGCTCCTTCAACTCATAAATTTCTCCCTCCTTATCCTTAAGTATTTTCTTTAACACCTCAATTCGCGCCTCCGACTTATCTAAGATTTTTCTCGTCAAGTCAAGCTTGTTGACTTGGACCTCCTTCCAGGCTGTCAACTCCCGCAACTCCGTCTCCTTGGCCTTCACCTTCTCTCTCAGACGGCCCACCACCGTCCCCTGGGACGTGCAACGGTCCATCAACCCCTTCATCATAAGCACCCCCTGCAAAAAATCAAAAACAAAGGTTAGAACAAGAGGTAACAATAAGACAAAATGGAGAGAGGGACAGATATGCCTACCTGTGCCAAACTAAAAAGGCCCGTCTCCCCCATGGCCTCGGTAGCATGATTGCCTAAATCCTCATAGTTGTCGTCCTTAATAATGGACGAGAGTTGCTTGAATGCGTAATGTGCATATTCACGGAGGAGGACGAGGCGCTTTCCGGTGACGGGACCTTGATCTGTCATTAGGCCCTTCCCTTTCCCAAGACCAAGCGACGGAGGCAGCTTATGTGTACCAGGAGTCTCCCCGACGGTTGACCCCGCCACCACCTTGGGTTTCTTGGGGAGACGGTTGGTCTTGTCCGACGGTTTCCTTTTGGTGGACGGGTTGGCCGGACCCATTCCCTTGGGAGGCAAGCTTCCCTCCTGCTTCTTCCGTGCAATAGCCTGTTGCTTGATGAAGGCCCTCCTCTTGCCGTCTTCCATTTCTGCATCAAAATGGACAAAAAGAAAGAGTTAGGTAAACTACTATAAATAAAAGAAAAAAGTAATGAGCAACGGACTTACGTCTGTGTGCTTGACTATTGTAGTGACGGGCAGCTGTGGTAGGCTCAAAACCGTCACAATACTAGTGGATTGTGTCCAAGGTAACAAGCTTCTCCCATGTCCTCTCTGCCAACTTGATCCTAAAGATCTTTTCCAAAAAACTCCACTGTTCAAGAGTCACCTCTATACGGTCTCGAGCTGTAAAAAGAGGACGGTTAGGCCAACACGACACAAATAATAAACAAAATTTAGACCAGACGGGGGCATTATACCCCAAGTTTTGTCCACAAGCATGTACTCCTGATCATCAGGGTAGCACATCCATCGTCCCCCTGAATGAAGAAGTACTGGCTCTTCCAGTTTCTATTTGAGTTGGGGGTATCCCACACTAGCCTAAGTTCCGGCTTCCTTAGTAGGAAACTGTACATACCCCTAAACTGGGTGATTTCTGATGGACAGTAGCAGTGGAAGAACTCCTCCACCATCATCTTACGCTCCCCATTAGTCAAGACTCCATATAAAACTTCCGCGCCAAGGAAAACTCTCCAGGCATTCGGAGAGATCTGGGTGACGACCAGCCCTAGGTATTGAAGTAGATGGCAGTGAAAAGCACTTAGAGGGAATCTAAGTCCCGCCTTAAACATCTGCTCGTACACCCTGACATTCTCGGCATCCCAGTAGTAACACTTTTTGGAGTTGAAAGGCAAACAAATAGGGATGCCGACAGGAGTCTGGTGTCTTTCCCTAAGGGTCTCGAAGTGTTTTTTCTTGATGCTAGAATTGAAGTCATTTATCGTCCACAATGGGAGAAGGAGAAACTCCCTAAGGCCATCAAGACCTATGACAGATTGGATGGGAGGTTCGGCATAGTATACGTCTTCACTGTTTGAATCCCCACCTGAATCACCCTTTGATCCGACCACGTCCAAGTCCTCATCCTTTTCCACGGAAGGTGAGTTGGCAGACTGAACCCTTTCATCATAAAAGGTGTCAGGGTCATCCTGACCTGACGAATACACCTCATCGTAGCCCGCTCCTTTGCGGACAAACAATTTTTCACTCGACGCCTCACTAGACATCTATCACCTACACGTGACAAATAGAACCCTAAGACTCTATAGGTCTACACATGCGACGGGCACGCAATATTCAAAGTGAATAGTAAAAAAAAAGAGTTCAGTATAAGGCAGAGGATACTTACAATTGAATGATAAGACAACGGAAAAGGCGTGGCGGACGGTCACACTAAGTAGATAGTATGTCGATTCCTAGTAGGAGACGGTAGCGCTCTGACATTGGAAATTTGTTGCGGAAAGTAAAAATGAAAGGGAAAAGCCACACACACACACACATACACACACACATATATATATACGAAACAGCACGGAAGATGAAGGGATGCTTTGGTCCGAGTAATCAACCACTGAAAATGTGCCACATGCCCCTCCTGCATTAATGACCCTAGACTAGCCTGTCAATCAAGGTGCCTTTCCCAAGGGTTGAGTTAGACCGTCACTCCACGGGCCCGTATGTAAAATTAGGCAATGGACCCATGGAGTGAAGGGGCAACTGGAGAGGATAAAATTGAGGTAGACAAATCCGTTCAATAAGGCCAACCATAGGTGACGATATTAAGGAAGGGATGGTCGAAAAATACAGACAAGACAACGGACGAAACAGTTTATGTCCAGGACTAAGAAGAAGGAAGACGGATGGACCTTCCATAGTGGACGAATTCCAATTAAATGGATATAAGGGAGACAGGTAGCAAAGTCATGTGGCATCTGCGTGGCCTAATGGTCTCCAAGAAACCTCAAAAGGAAATGTCTTGCGCCCTACGATTAACCCTAATCAAAGAAATCTCTATATGGAAAGAATCCCACGAGATACGTGTATTTATGAGAATCTTCCCCACTAGGAAACATCTTCTTCGCCAAGAAAACAAAGATTGGTTCTACACTATTATAAAAACCCAAAGCCCTCAGAAATCAAGGTACGCATAATTTACCCCAACTCTGGTACTCTAGAGTTGTGAACACTCTCTAACTTAACCTTCGGAGAGTATTTGGCCGGTACCACACCAATACTCTCTGTAAGGTCTTCTTCTTCTTTGTTGCGCAGGATTTATCTAGAGTACATGAGGACTATGCAGCTTACTGATGATTTTTTCGCATCATCAAATCATCAGTGACAAATTTGCATGAAAAAAATTACAATGAGTCATTGGTTTCTGATTGGAAAGTTAGCTTGCAAATCTTTTTGACACGTAGAAAAGGAAGTGATGAAGGCCTTGTCATTGTGAGCATGAAGCCGCAGTTTGGAGCAATTGCAAATTTGCAAGTGTCCTGCTACTGTTAGAAATTAGAACCATGATTACAAAAAGATTAGATAGGGATCTCATACAAATCAATACCATATAGTCATGACTCACGAGATAGGAATAACGTTAGATGGGACATCATGTCGACGTATTGCAATTTGAAACGTATTAGAATGCTTTGGAAAGATGAAATATTGCATCCGAGTTCTTTTTATGTCATGCAAGCAATTCTTTGTTTTCTTCTTTTCCACACTTGTTAAGTATAGCTTTGAGTTAATCCCATGCATATATACATTATTTCCAAAAGTGAATGAAACTGAAAACTATTTGCTATCATGTCATGTATCCAATCCTCCCAAAAGAGTACTATGGGCTGTGCAGTGCAGAACATTGATTCAAACACAATTGTAAGTTCCACTTCCCGAATGTTCACTTTTAAAGTTTTTGGTCCACTCTTTTTGTTTATTTTTGAGTACAAGTTAAACAAAGGGTCCATTCTTTGGGAAGGGGAAAATGCAATGACATTTTGTTCTCAAAGCTGAAAGAGAAGTGTAAACAACTAAATACCATGTATATGGGCTTTGATGACAACAATGCTCTTAACCAAACACTGCCCCAGAACTAGATATCACTTCGGTTTAAAATCTGAATCATGGATGAGGAGGCTAGCTAAAAGAGCAATTTGCCACTGTTAGAGATATCATGGCCTTAGGCCGATGTAATTAGGGGGAAAAAATTAATAATAATAACTAGTTTACAAAATTTTCGCTTTTACAGGATATGGGTAACCTTATCCCTAAATTTCATATTTTTATTTTATTAATAGGTTGATTCTTAATTGGCTAAAACTTATTACACACGTGTGCTTTATAAATAAAAACTTAGGTTGAACCCATAATTTTGTGGGTTGAACCTACGTTTTTAGTTATAAAACACATTCGTAACAAGCAGTGATCTTCTTAATTAGACTAAAACTAACGAGCTGTCAACTTATTTAAATTTTTTTTGAGTTCCTAGATGCCAACCAAGTCATTTCTAGTGATAATATGATAATCATATCATCAAGAGGATAAGAAATATAAACTAGTAATAAAGGGCATTCAATGTACTATATAGTATTTGTCATTTTAATATCAGTGTACCTAATGGAATTAACTTTCAGGGTAACACCAGACTGAAGATGCAGCATAAGATGATTTAACTTTTAAGTTAGTAGGTTATTTTTTCGACCATCGCATTCTTTTGTTTCTTTCTATAAATGCTTGGTTCCTGGGAAAAGGGAACAATGATAACTGGCTTGCTCTCAGCCTTAACATGGGTGTATTTTTCAGATTTACAAAGTTGTTTATCAATTTTTTTTTTTTTTTTTTTTTGAGATAGTTATTTATCAATTTGATCCAAAGTGAAGTGCACCAGGACTATAGAGACGGTCACTATTTAAAAATCAAAACTGGACTTGGCCTCTTTTTTATTTCCCTATCAAAATGCATAGCCGCCTTGATTTTTCAGTATTAAACAATTATAACATTGGGAGTATGCCAGTGACAGAATTGCCCAGAAGAAAAGGTAAATAATATATACACGTAGTCTAACTTTTGGGACAAAAAACTTTGAAGGAAAACCAGTTAATTTATTGGGGTCCAGAACTTTGTTCTACAATGATGTTAATGTATACCAAACTTTTGCGCAGAACACATGCTATAAATTATACATGAAAGCTCCTTTACTTGTCTAGCTAAAAAGATAGTGTTTTCGAAAAGAACCAGAGCCTTCCTTGTCACATGCGCTTAATTTTACAGAATAGTCAAGTAATGTGGCCCATTGAGTGTTAGGCCCGAGATTTCGGTTTATATATGAAAATATTATTAAATTAAGCCCTTGTAAATTCCAACTTAGTACTTATCATGAATTTAGATTTAGCCAAAAAGACTTTTTTTTTTTTTTTTTTTTTGATCTAGTGGCATAATCTAGTATTTTCTATGAGGAGATACTACATCGGATCATCTTCATTTGAAATTAATTCATCTCTTGGTTCATATTAAATTTTGAAAATCTAAAAACGCATCTAATATTAGGTACGCGTTTGGATACGCGTTTCATGGCAGTGTTTGCATTTTCATTCTTTTTTTTTTTTTTTTACCAGCGCCTCTTGTACTGTTCATGGGACATGAACAGTGCATTAAGGCAAATGAACAGTATTTTGTGAGTGTGAACAGTAACCGAAAATTATTTTTTATTGTTTTCAGCAAAATAAGCGGTATCCAAACGCACATTAGATTTACGAAATACTAAAATTTTAACTGTGAAATGGGTTTTCTCCATTTCAATTTCAAGTGAAATATAAATAATCCAACTAATAGTGAAGAAAAAAATTCAATACAGAATTTAGGTGAAGAAAATTTTCAAAATAAATAACTAAGGATAATTGTTTTAAAATAATTCGGCCTCTGCTTTAACAAAAAACTTGAGTCTACTTTAATTTCAAACATTATTTTTTAAAATGATTTTATCATAAATTCTCGAAGAACAAATAAAAAATAAAAGAAGAAGGTGATATTAGACCATTTAGTGATATTTGATGATATTAGATTATGTGACCAACCATAACTATTTTTTTGAAGATCCATTATTGATCTCAAAATTTTGAGACTAAATTTACGATTTAGCAAAATTACAAAAAAAAAAAAAAAACAAAAAACAAAAAAAACAAAAAAAAAAAACAAAAAACAAAAACAAAAAACAAAAAAACAAAACAAAAAACAAAAAAACAAAACAAAAAAACACAACCAAACAAAACAAAATTTTTAATTTTGAGACTAAAACTTTATTGTTGTTATAGTGTTTTTTTTTTTTTTTTTTTTTTTTTGGAGAAAGATTATTATAGTGGTATATGTTTAGGGTTTAAGTTTAGGGCTATTTCATACTCAGTTCATACCCATAAGCAGTTCGAATGCTATGGGACTTACAAAAGACCAAAAACAGTCCCAAACAAGTTTGAGAACAAACAAGAAGTTTCTAAAAGCTGTCTTCTGAAAATTTTCCAACATCAAAATGTACTGATTTTCTACTTTCTTAGTTTTAGTTTTTGTTATGAAAAAACAATTTCAGAACAATTTTATGAGAACAGTGCCAAACATGTTCTAAAATAGTAATGCAGAGCCAGCTAATTAGCCGAGAATGACGTTTTAACAAAAGAAAGAAAAAGTACTAATAATTGGACGAAAAATGAGATTCACGACGAAACTGTACTAGAGCCAAAAAAGAAAAATAAAAATAATGACACCATAGAATATACTACACCTGATTCTATTTCTAATTCTACCTAACCAAAGTAAGTGGAAATTAAGCTTATAAAGAAAATGACAATAAAGAACGAACACATCCTACTCTTTCGTTTTCCTACTTCAACCATATAAACATAAACTTCCAATGCACTTTTTGAAAAGTTTTTTCGCTGAAAAATAAAAAATGTCACCTCCTTCAAAATTGTTTCATGTCGTGACTTTTAATTGAGGTAAGCTGCATAATGCAGACTGCAGACAGGGAATGCCCTTTGGACGTGAAGTAACAATTATAATAGCATTTCATCTTGTTCTAGATACCCTAAATTCTGGATAAAAGACCCAACAAAGGAGTGTTGTCAATAGTGCTAGATCACAGTAATCAAAAGAGTGTTGTCAGTGGTGCCAGATCACGGTGATGCGCGCCGTTCTAATGGATAGAAATGTACAGGTCGATTCTCATGAATGAGCGTGTAGGGTTGACACATGGTTTCCATGGATGGCGTATGAAAGGCCCAAGGATTACGTGCTAGAGATGGAAAAAACTCATAGCTAAGAAATGTGCAAGTAGGATTTGGTCAAAGCTTACAAAGATGTAGAGACTCACACTGTCACACATGAGGTGGAGATTGTTGGATATACAAGTATGAGCGAAGTTCCACATTGATAATGATAAGAAGAATGAGTAGTTAATATAACATAGTTGAGCTCGTACTTATTGGGCTTAGGCCTTTTGGGTTAAATGTGTTTCTATATGTTATATTAACTACTCAATAGATCTCCCTAAGGTCTTATTAACCTTCAGACGCACATGGAAACATTCAATGACAGCATGATGAGGTGGTCTTATCTAGTTGAAATAAAATGATCACTTGGTTTTGCTGTAAGTAAATGGATGGGTTACTTGGTACTAAAATTAAAAAATTTAGTCTTTAAGTGTTGTAAAATGGTATATACTGCATCCACACACACATAAACAACCACCATTATCAAGAAATTAAAAACTTGAAAATTCATTCAACCACAAAGTTTCTATTGAAATTTTCTTATAATGGGGGAATTAAAAATCTTACTCCATGTCAGGCAATATCAAATTACGTTGCAGTAAACAACATTTGTATTACATTTGGTTTAAAAAGGTTTGGCACTAATTGTTTTTTCCCCCTTAAAATTCTGTAAGGTAAATTATACTTGGAAACAAGCATTACATTTTTTTTTTTTTTTTTTTGAGGGAGAGAAATAACCATTACATGGAATCAGTTCCAGCCACAAAATTTTATGCTACATTACTTATAAAGTAATAACAATTTTGCCACTTCAATTCTTGAGAATGAACCATCAAGGGACTAATTACAAAATTTTCTTTCACAATTGTTATGATCCTTTTTAATAACCAAAAAAAGGTATATACATAAATGAAAATCCTTTTTAAGTTTTTACTTTTAACTTATCAATTTATCAAATAAAAGATATATTCCAAATGGCTAAACAAAGTACAAATGTAAAACTAAAATAGCAAACCATAAAGCTTTATATTTACACACTTAACCTCTTAATCTTAACCCTCCATTCTCACTTCATTATGATCTAACGGCTAACATAAAGTCACTGACTATATTTAAACACTTATTATCTTAATATCGTCCTCCATTTCCACTACACTTTCTGATAGGTCAAGAATGTATTGATCTCTTGTGATGAATTAACCAATTAATTAGCCAAGTTAATTAATTAATCTGATTAATATGCAATGTGCGTGGTAGCACAAACAAATCACCAACTAAGTTAATATGTAGCGGAAAATAAAATTGACACGGTGATTTGTTTACGAATGGGGAAAACCTCCAAGGCAAAAACCCCACTGGGTGATTTTAAAATCACCACTCCCGAGAATTTACTATTATCACAACAAGCGGTTACAAGTAAAGGAATCTCAGTACTTTATACCAACCTACAGTTAAACTCTTATCCCAATACCTAAATGGACTTGTTCTGTAGTGACAATCTCTCATTTTCAATGCACAGCTCATAATACGTGACTAACCAATTAATGCACGGATCCAAGTACATGACCAACCAATCGATGCACTGATCTAAGTACGTGACTAATCACCAACTTGAGAAGGATGTTGGCTGCAAAGTTCTTCAGTTCATCAACACGATGAAGATCACAAAGCTTCTTGGTTACAAAACCCTATGGCGTACAAACACAACAGCTTCTTCAAGAGAAAGATGAACTAGGGCATATGTCTCTGGTCACAATATGCTTGTGAAAAACTTTTACATTAAGTTGCATCATCTGTGACGGCTCTTAAAATAATCCTTATATATGTTTAGGGTTGTGAGAAAAGAAAGCCTAAACAATTATACACGGATTAGTGTGAAATCATATCTGAAAAACTAATTTTCGTAAATCTCGATAGATAGGTTATCTATCGAGCAGCAGTCGAGCATCGGGCTGAAGATCCCTTTTAACCTCGATAAATGCTATTTATCGAGCTAGCTGTCGAGCTTTAAAATCCAGCACTTTTTCACTTGATTCTTGGATAGATTTGCATGGCTTTAACACTTGGACTTGAACTCTTGTTCCTTGAAGTATTAAACACATTCTAGATATACCCAATTACAAGTAAAGTGCTTTTTGTCAAAGGATTAGCCAATTCTAGATGACATATGTTCCTAACATAATTCACATATGTCCTAACACTTTCATCAAATGGTAAAAACACGATCACTTCGATTCATTCCTAATTTTTGATAGCCCTAATTATCATCTTCAATTCCCACGTCACTCTCTCATCCAACAACAAACATTTACTTTGATTCATTTTTGTAATTTTCAAAGCTGGCTTCAGCCTTCTAAAGGCAAAGGTAAACACTTTTAACAATCAGGGTTTGGTCACTCTACACATATATATATATTTAGAGTATAATACTCTATGAAGCACACAAGAAAATCGCCATAGCCACACCTTGTATCATCACAATCACAGATGCTGACCTCAGCCTCAACCTCTTCGAGCCACCACCGACACTTAAGCAGATCATTCTCTTCATTTTTGCTTCACCTACGACTCTCTTCCTCTCAATGCCTTACGAATCTCTCTCCATCCCTCGATTTCAATATATATATTTTTAAAAGAAAGTGAGACAGTGCATTTAATCCTTCTACAAATGTGAATCCAAGTTCAATAAATTATAAGTGTTATTATCTCTTTGGTTTTCAAGCTTGCCACAATTATTGTGGTTTTCTTAATTTCCATGCTAGTTGTTAATGCATGCATAAAAATTTAAAATTTTAGATAGAACACATGGTGTAAAATTAGCTATCCAATTTAGAATCTAAATTAGATTTTCTCTCAGTTTTGGTTTTAATTATATACATAGACTAGTCGCTAACCCGTGCGATGCACGGGAATAACTACCGGATGATTTCAAGGAAAAAAAAAAAGACATAACCTTTCATATTAGATATACTGAAATGTGTCTATTGGAAGGTCATAACTCTTTATATTTGATATATATTAAAGGTGTTTATTAAATGAAAATGTGCCTATTGAACAAAAATGTGCATATTGAATGAAAATGTGCCTATTGAATAAAAATGTGTCTATTGACTGAAAATATGTATACTGAATGAAAATATGCATATTGAAGAGTCATAAACATTTCGGTATGAATAGTAGTTCATATTCATTTGATAATTTTTTCTCAACTTTTTCTTTTTCATCTTTCTTAGAAACACAAGAAACTTGTGGATTTTCTTCAAAATTGCTATTTGTAGAACCCAATAAACTTTATTTTTTTTTTTTGAGAGTCTAGAACCCAATAAACTTGGTTGTGTCATGGGGAGAATTTTGTGCCCATACACTATTGCACATAAAAAGCCAAAAAATATAATTGGACTAAGAACCAGTTATATATAAACTATAAATTTATATGGTGCGAAAATATAATTCAAACTCAAAATAAATTTCAACTAAAACATAAAAATATTTTTATTACAGTAGTCAAGGATGAAACAATAAGAAGAATAAATTGTGAAGTGCAAATATGCCAAACACACATTAAATGCCACATGTTTGATTTTAACTGCCGTTATACTTTGATTTTACCACCAAAGTCTGGCCATTCCAAGCATGGTAATACAATCTTATACAAATTAGAACATAAGTAATAAAACTGCCAACAACACAGAATAGTTAATAGGGTATATATTAATATTGAAGACAACGTTTCAACCAATAACAATACACAATACCATTCTTAGAGGAAAATATTAACATAAAGCAAATGCGCAGGATTCAATTTTTTACAATGGCCAACAATTAAAGTATCAGTATAAAGAGTTATCTACTTCTTGATTATAGTGTCGAAGTCATGGCCATTTCATAAATTATAATACAATCTCGCTCTATATTATGGCCATAAGAAAATATTAAAACAACCTGTAATACTGCTTTAAACCAAATCTCCATTGCAACTACCCGATTCAAACCCAAATGTTAAAATTCGAATGGAGATGAGGAAATACAAAACAATAACTCCAATAACCAAATATGCTTAAATAAATAATCAAAGCCATTAAGCCAAAAAAATGCGAATTTAAACTCATTTTATAGAGTCAAACGGTGCACAAATAACAATATATATTTGTGTAACTTTGGCACACAAAGTAAGGCAAAAAGTATGTAACCGAATAGTATAACACCATCTTCTCAAAAAAAAAACTAAAAAAAAAAAGAATAGTATAACACCATGATCAATACTTAGAGCAATTTCTCAATCACGGTTGACCGAATTAGTTTCTAACCTTTTCATCAAGGGAATATAGCGCCAATATTGTTGTTTTCTTATTTCTGTACTCTAGCAGAAAAGAAAACCGGGAGAAATAAGAAGTGAATATAAATACACAAAGAGAGAGTTAAAAGATATAGTAACGGTAGTAAAATTGTATTGAAACGGTTTGTTTAATCCACCAAACGAAAAGACACAATTTTTCGGTGTTTTAAAATGTAAACATGTCACAAATTTATATAGCCACGTGGCGCAATAAGAAGTAGTCAATAAAAAGTCAAACGTTTCGGCTATTAGTTATTATATAGATTAGATTTCTTAATTTTTGTGCAAATATTTATCACTCACTTAACAATTGAAGATTTTGTTAGTTTTATATTAAATGTAAGCCCATTTTCAATAAGTTTATATTTTTTTTAAATATATAAATTCTATAGCATATTGAACTTTTATTTTTAATTTTATTTTTAGACAACCAAACAACTTTTTGTTGTTTTTCAAAGAACCTTATCATTTGAAAAAGGGAATATTATTTTGAATCTGAATTGAGTAAAATAATTCAAGAATAAAATCTTTCAAAAACTAAAATTAAAAAAATTAGGGATAAAAACATTTTCCTCCTTTGAGAGCATCTCCAATGGCTTCTTTAAAGCCAATTTTAGAGAGAAAACACCCCAAAAACCCACTTCAATAGCTTCTCCATCTCCATTTTTAATATTAGAATTGCTACAGTGCTTCTCTATAAGAGAACACTGTAGCTTTTACTGTTCACACTTCAAACATTTTTAACTATTATAGTAATCAGATATTGAATAAAAAAATGTTGGAAGATGTGTAGTTGTTAAAAAAAGAATAAAGAATGAATGAAAAAATAATATTTAAATGAGATGGAGAAAAGGATAGAGAATCTGTTGGAAAGAATATTTGAAAAAGTAGGTAAGTAAAAACTAAATATCACTATTCACTGTCCAAACAGTACAAAAATTTAGATAATCTGCTAGAGATGCTCTGACATCCAATTGACCAAACTTAGTCAAATTAATATTAAAAATGTTATGTACTAACCTGTCCTTTGCTTAAGGGCAAGTTTCAAAATTTATCATCCATTTCAAAATTAAAATTCATTGCATTAAATTTTAAATTGAAGTGTATTTTAAAATATTAAGTAGAATTTTTTTTTTCTTTTTTCAATGGGTTATGGAGAGATTTGCCATTGCAAGTGTTTTGAAACTTGATAAATTTTACATTTTACATTTCTTTTTTTATTCTTAAATTATTGTTGTAAAGAGATTCTTGTAGAAATTTAGAATATTTCGTTACTAATATAAACAAAAAAGGGGGAGTGTTAATTTTTTTAAATCTCAAGGGAGGGGAGTGTCGTTTCCATTCAGGTTTGGGGTTGGGCGACAATTCCCTCAAATCTCAAGGGAGGGGAATGTAATTACCCCAAAAATCTAATTTGCCCAAAAATCTAATTTGTAATTTATTGCACCAGAAATAACAAAAATTAAGTTCAAAAGTAAAATAATTTTTTTAAGAATAAAATATTCAAGCACAAACAATTTGCATTTTCTACTAAATAATATTTTTACAGGACCTTTTTAAGAGTTAACAAATTATAATAATGATCATTGTGGGAGGGAAGGGTTAAATATAACATAGAGCAAACAGGCCCAGTCCAAGGATGGGCAAAGGCCCATTCGTGCACCAATCTGGACCCGACACGTGGACTAATTCCAAGGAGGGAAGATATAGACACCACACTAATCCGACCTAACATGTGGACTAAGGTCCAAGGATGGAAAATGGACGGACTCGTCATCTGAGGAGCCTGAGGAACAAATGCACCTCGAGAATGCCTCAGTTGGCCAACTGCACCAAAAGGCAAGGCACCATAGAAGACATCAAAGACGTGCAAGTAAAGAAGAGAGGAAATAAATGGGGAAGGTAGCCATCACCTCCACATTCAATGCTTTGCACCAACTTAGCTGGTCACATTAATGAGGAAAAGACACCTAAACAGTAGTTCCACAACTCACAACACTCTCTACCACCTGTAGCAGGGTCCTGATGAGACAAGCATCCCAATTGCTACCCAGAGACATACAAGTGGAGGGCTCAGATGCATTAGGAGGGACTATATAAAGGAAATGAATCCCTCCAGGATGGGGGTTGGAAGATAGAACTTGAATTAGAGAGAAGAGGGTATCAACTTGTACCTAGACTTGAGTAAAAAATATATGAACTTTACCTCCTTGGACAAGGCCAAGGAAGAATTTTATACCTATTATCTATTTTTCCCTATCATATTACGAGTTTTAATTCCATTAACTTTATATTTGGATCATACAAAGCATCTATAGTTGACCTAGCAAGCCCATTCTCTTATAAAGTAATTGTGCTAGGCCAGAAATACCTAGCACCACTATTCTGAGTTATAACAACCACTGTTATAACTCATATTTTTTGTAGTGTAGGGCCTTTTTAAGCTCTTACAATCATATTTTATGTATGAATTATAAAATGCATCTAATTGCATAATTTAAATTTTCCTCAAAAAATTGCATATTTTAAATGCACTCATGCAAATGTATGGAGTTATAAGCTAGTTAATATACTGGCATAGTTAATTGACACATGAATAAATGATTAAGGGGTAAAGCCATCACTACCTTAGCAACTATTAAAAAAATATATTGATAAAAAAATTTAATGGAGAAATTTAGGGAGTCGGTTGTCTACATTTAAGGGCCAAATTATTATTATTATTATTATTATTAATGTATTAGGGATTTGTATCGTTTTAAGGCAGGAGGGGTTTGAGGAAACCATTTTAAGTAGGCATAAATGATTAAGGGGGTAAAGCCATCACTACCTCAGCAACTTAAAAAATTGGTAAAAAAATTTAATGTAGAAATCTAGGGAGTCCCTTGTCTACGTCTAAGGGCCAAAAAGTAAGAATTTTTAATGTTTTAAGGATTTTTATTGTTTTAAGATAGGTGGGGTTTTAGGAAAACTTTTAATTAGGATAATATAATACAAAAGGTTTCCTCAAAGCCCTCCTACTTTAAAAAAAAAATAAAAATCCTTAATACATTAAAAATGATATTTTTGGCCCTTAGATGTTGACAAGGGACTCCCTAGATTTTTCCATTAAAATTTTTTACTATTTTTTATTTAAAGCTATGTTTGTTTTGGCTGTAAAAGGAATACAGAAAATATTTTACACCATGGGGCGTGTTTGGATTGGTCGGAAAATGATTTCCGTTGACCGTAAAATATCAACCCCTGAAGTGTAAAATAGTTTACACTTCTATTTTATCTTCAAACCAATTACACCCATTTTAGCCTACCTAAACACAGAGAGAGAGAGAGAGAGAGAGAGAGAGAGAGAGAGAGAGAGAGAGAGAGAGAGAGAGAGAGAGAGAGAGAGAGAGAGAGAGAGAGAGAGAGAGAGAGAGAGAGAGAGAGAGAGAGAGAGAGAGAGACCTGAAGCCCGCCACTGCCATCCTCTAGATCGAACTCTCGTCGTCTCGATCTTGTCGCCGCCTGAGGCCTACCGCCACTTGACCGATTTTGTTGTCTCGATCTCACCGCCCATGACCGATCTCGTCGCCCATGACTCACCCATGACCGATCTCTCTATTTCTCGATCTACCTCTCTCTTTCCCTCAATTTTCGATCACTCTCTCTTCCTCCCTCTCTCAGTTTGACCAAATTTTTTTAGTTTAATGAATGCTTTTGTTTTGATTTTTGTTTCTTTGAGTATATATATTGAAATTTTCTATTATAAAATTTGTTTGGAAGCTGAGAAAATTTGAGAAACTAGTAGAAAAATAGCATTTTCATAATGCAACCAAACACCTGAAAATATTTTACACTCAGAAACATGTTGCCAAACGCAGCCTAAGTTGTCGAGGCAGTCATAGCTTTACCCCTTAATCATTCATGCCTACCCTATAAAGGTTTCCTCAAACTCCTCCTACCTTAAAACAATAAAAATCCTTACTACATTAAAAATGATTTTTTTTTTTTTTTTTTGGCCTTTAAATGTAGGCAACCAACTCCCTAACAAGGACAAAGCCAAAGCTTTGAGTTAAAGGGGGCGACTTTACTGTTGGCTGTATGCATCGGTTTCAACCTTTGACTCTGCTACTACTTAGTTGCTGAGGTTTTTTTTTTTTTTTTTTTTTTTTTTTTTTTGTGTCGGTAAGAACAAAATTATTTTTTTTTAGAATTTTTTAAATTACAAGGTTTTTTATTTTAAATAAAATTGATTAATTGAGCTTAATTTTTTTTTAAGTTTTACCATTGGTAATTTTTGTTGTTGAGCTATTTTTTTGGGGCTTGTATATTTTGTTTTTGATTTTAGATCTATAAATTTTTTTAGTCACTAAAATGAAGAAAATACTAGCGCTACAAACTTTTTTATAAATTATTGATGTAGTAAGTGGTTACTAGTAAGTAAAAAATTGATCTGAGTGGTGGGTCCATGTGTGAACCAATAAAAATTTGCTACCAAAACAGTTTGTAAAAATGTTGTAAAAAAATTTATGAATATAGCATTATTCTTAAAAAAATCAATGATATTGTTTAAGGGAAAAAAATATAATTTTATGGAACAAAATTGCTAAAATTAGTATAAACATATATATAATATTTTTTTAAAAAAATAGAGGGGGGGCATTGCCTCCCCAGTCCAAAGCTAGCTATGTCCCTGCTCCCTAAATTTCCCCATTAAAATTTTTTACCATTTTTTCTAAAGTTCCTAAGGTAGTGATGGCTTTACCTCTTGACCTAGGCAAGCATGAATGATTAAGGCGTTGTTAGAAATATGTTAGACATTTCACGAGTTGTTAAAGATATGTTAGACATATAATATATCTCTAACAGGGGTAAAACCCTCACTACCCCAGCAACTAAAAAAAATGGTAAAAAAATTTAATGGAGAAATTTAAGGTGTCAGTTGTCTACATTTAAGGGTAAAAAAAATCATTTCTATTTTTTTAAGGTAGGAGCAGTTTGAGAAAACCTTTTGTACATAATTGGGATCATGTATATATTTTACCATTTTTTTTAGTTGTTGAGGTAGTGATGGCTTTACCCCTTAATCATTCATCCTTGCCTTGGTCAATTAACTATGTCATTATTTCAATTAGCTTATAACCTCATGCATATACATGAGTATATAAAATATTCAATTAGATGCATTTTATCATTCATAGATAAACTAAATATGGTCATTTATATATATTGGAATTGCTGGCACCAGCTATTGGGCCATCGACTCCGGTCGCAGGCTTCGATAGCCAAACTAGCGACCCAGCCACCAAATTAAGAGAGGGGGGGGGGGCATTATGTGTTTTTGTATAAAAAAAAATTAATTAAGTTTTTAAAAATTAATACTTTTTACAACATTTTACAAAGAATTTAGCGGAAAATTTTTAGGTTTTACCAAATTTTACATTAAAACAAACACGATAAAATGCTAAAAATGCTTTTCATAAAATATTTTACAACAAAATAAGTAGAACGTTAGAGACTAAAACTCATATAAGAAAGTCAAAGTGATTATATATAATAATTATTTTAATTTGCGCCTTGAAACGTAATAATGACGTCCTATGATAATTTTCGAACTTTAAAACCTTTCAAATATGATAAGTGCTTCATACACAACACTTTCACAATAAATTTTAGGTGTCAGGTTGTTACTAGTTTTAATCTAAACTCACTACGTAAGTACTTGAATGTTCAAATAGTGTATTAAACACCTATGAACGTTTAGATCCCAAATTTACAAATTACCAACACAAGCTTATAATCAAACAATGTATGTGTGGAATATGATAATAAGCTAAAACAGAATTGATAAAACAATCTAAACCATAATTAATCACAACCACAGCAGTAATTAAAAGGCAAAGATTAAGGAAAGAGATATGCAAATACAAAGACAACATAGCGATGTGTTATCGAAGAGGAAACTGAAGTCCTCGGCGCAAAACCTCTCTGCGGCCCTCCAAGCGGTCAATAATCCACTAGAGAATAAAGTTGGGATACATGAATAGTAGAAGACCCTCCAAGCCTAATCTACCCAGTGCACCTAAGCCCTCCAAGCTTCTTGCTCTAACAGGGTTACGCCGAACCTTGTCTTCTCTAGCTTACCGAATCCCACAATAGCCCATTGCATCAACCAAAATGAATTGGTCCCTTTTGAACTACTTCCCAAGCACCAAAATACTTTCTCACAGATATGGGTATGATGAGATAAGGATTTGGCTAATGTACCTCTCAAGGATGTATCAATGAAGAGGGTGAGAGTAGAGGAATTTGGAGAATCAAATTATGAAGATTGTGGATGAGTCAATCTTGTTTTTCTCTAGGGTTTCTCTCTCAAAATTCTCTTTGGAAGCTCTCTACATTTCATGGGTATAAGAGTATTTATAGTAGGGTGTGTATGGAATGCGAAGAGTTAGTTACAACCAAACAGGGTGTTCTAGCGACTCGAGCTCGCAACTGGAACGAGTCGCGAGTTTGAGTCGCGAGCTAACTACCTTGCCAGACTTGAGGTTTTGTCCTGTAGTGCAATAACTGGCGTGACCCTTCAGCTCCCCCTGCATGCTTCACACGTGTGCCACCTTTGGCAACTTGCCAATTGTGAGCCAGTCGCAAGATCCAGTCATGAGGCCCTTCTTGAGTGCACACTCTTGAGCATTTCTTCACACTCTCTCACACACTGCCCTTACATGATTCCCACCTAAATACAGGGTTTCTAAATGCTGAATTACAAGCAAATTTGGTACGGAATAAAGCCAACAAAATGATTGAATAAATTTAACCTTACAGTTCTTTTTAGCCACCAGAAATAACAAGTAATAACTTGCGATCTAGAATTTATTGTGAAAGTATTGTAAAATTGTTGTGGACACAAAATTTCTCTTCAAATATTGATTTCTCTATGGATATAAAAGTTATAATTATGGTCACCCCTGGCTATCTAAGTAGGATAAAAAAATCCAAAATTTTTCTTTTTCTTTGATTGTAAGGGTGAGGGACAGTCGCATTTATTAGACAGAGAAAATCTAGGACCACAAATTGTTTTGCACAATTTTGATGTGGTTATGAGTGATGAAGAAAAAAATAGTGGGTCCTTGTAAAAATGATAGGTAACCACTAATACTCTAATGGTCAACTACATTTTGAGCACTGGCAATGGGGGATGTAAAAAAATATCTATTTTATATTCTCAAACACTATTTTATCTATTTTATCAACTCATCCAACAATACACTTAACATCCTAGTTTTTATTTTTACATACAACCCAATAAAATAATATAAACTACCTTGTCAACTCATTCTCTCTCTTCTCTCCTATCTATCTCTTTCATCTTTTTTGTACTTTTATGTACTTTAATATTTTCTTTTATTATGTTTAGCAACCATGAATAGTAGGTTGTATATATACAACCTTACTATTCATGATTGCTAAAAAATTTTAACAACTCACACTTGGATGAGCAGGTGGGTTGCTAAAATAGCAACTTCGAGGGTTTACTCCCCTAATGAGTTAAACACAAAATTGTGTAAAAAAAAAAAAAAGGTTTATGATTCTTGAATATCCATTAAACAAATGGGTGTGGATTCAAATGTTCCAATATAATTGGAAAAAGAATTGTCAATGTCACCTACAGTATTTCGTAATAAAGGTTCTATATTATTTCTGCACAATTTTTACAGAATCGTGTTTCACATATGATGTGCGAGTAACATAAAGTTCAAGATACATATATATATATATATATATATATATATATATATATTGAAATTCGTTTTATATATGTAAGGTTGAATTTAATCAACCATCTTGTTGGCTTTATTCCGTGCCAAATTTGCTTGTATTTCAGCAATTAGTAACCCTATATTTAGGTGAGATTGTTGTAAGGATAGTGAGTGAGATAGAGTGTTAAAATGCTCAAGAGTGTGCAAGAAAACAGAGACTCGCGGCTGGATCTCGCAGGTGACTCGCGGCTGCAAGCCGCCAGAAGATGCACACGTGCCAGGCATGCCAAAAGTTGAAGCGTCATGCTAGCTGGAGCAGTATAAGACAAAATAGGACAACTGGCCGTTCTGTTATCTTGCGGCTGGATCTCGCGACTCAGTCAAGCCGCGAGCCAGCTCTGTTTTGAAAATCCTGACTCTTCACATTCCATTCTCACCCTAGTATAAATACCCCTTATACCCACGAAAGAATGGGAGCTTCTAGAGAGAATTTTGAGAGAGAAACCCTAGAGAAAAACAAGATTGATTCATCCACAATCTTCACACAAAAGACTCTTCAAATTCCTCTACTCTCTTCCTCTCCATTGTTAAACCCTTGAGAAGTCTTTTGCCAAAACCTTTTCTCACCATATCCATTACTGTGAGAGGGCTGTTTGGTGTTCTGGGAAGCAGTTAGGAAGGAACCAATTTCACATTGGTTGATGCTATGGTCAAGTAGCGGAATCCGGGAAGCTAAAAAAGAAATAGGTTCAGCGCAACCTCGTTGGAGCAAGAAGCTTGGAGGGCTTAGGTACAAAGGGTAGATTAGGCTTGGAGGGTCTATTGCTGTTCATGAATCCCAACTACATTTTCTAGTGGATTATTTACCGCTTGGAGGGCAGCGGAGAGGTTTTCCGCCGAGGGCTTCGGTTTCCTTTTCGATAACACATTGTGTGTTGTCCTTGTATTTGCATCTCTCTTCCCTTAATCTTTGCCATTTAATTTCTGCTGTGGATGTGATATTATTTGGTTTAGATTGTTTATCAATTCTGTATTAAGTTTTTGTTCATGTTCCGCACATTAATTGTTTGATATTAAGATTAAATTGGTAATTTGTAATTTGGGGATCTAAACGTTCAAGGGTGTTTTTACACTAATTGAACTTTTAATATATGACAATTTACAAGTAAATTGTTTTATATGAAGTGATATTAAAATATGGTATATATAGAAGACTCCGGAGACTGGAGTTTTGCTTTTTCATGAACCACGCATTCTTTTCTTTCCCGTGGGAATGTGTGACTTAGAGGTAAAAGGACAAAAAGAAACAAAAAACAGAAAAGAAAAGAACACTTTGATTACAAAATACGACCCATAAATAGATGCATATAATTCATTGCACAAGAAAAGTAGAACAGGCAAAGCCTTTCATGTGATGCATGGTCCTTTATCACAACCCTTTAGCGAAGTGGCCCCAATCAAAATGAAAGTGACTGCAATTATAGGGACCGGTGGAAGTTTTTTTCTTAATCAGAATTCAGAAAGTAAACAATATTGAAAAACAATCATGAATACCTATGTATATTTATATGAGAGAGTCCCTTTCCTCGAGAAATGAAATCATTGGGGTTTATTAACAGCAAGGAATGGTGTGGGGACTCCCGCAATATATACCTACCACTTTTTATACATTATTACATGGCGATGGTGGATTGGTGGTATAGTTTTTTCTATGAACTTTTCACCGGAGGATGTCCATTGGCCACTCAATTTCCAACTCTTCACATTACCACTAATCCATCTCCTGGTTGTTGGCTTTTCAATTTTCATAGAGAGAGTCTTGTCCTTTGGATATCACATGCATGGTTCTGACAATAACGTACAGTGCAAGGTCTTCATGTCATGTCTCTATGTATAATTTTTATTCTGAGGAAGAAACAAAAAAAAAAAAAAAAAATCCCAACAATTAAATTAAAAAGTTTTGTTTAGAGTGATACACTACGTTTTTACTTATTACTAACAGTCTCTCGTATCAGTTTGAGTGTGAAATTTTTTTTTTTGTCAAATTCTCTTCCATTCCTAGCAGCCAGTCGATAGAGCAAGTCATTAGTGCACTTGTTTAACTTAATTATGACTTGCCTCAAACTTGACAACATTCTGTTGTGGGTCCAGCCCACGTGATAGCCCATTCAATGGGCTTGTATTAAGAATTCTACTTCAAGTAGAATTAGGAGTCAGTGAACTTCTAGGAAAGTAAAACAACTAATCCTATTTGAAATAAGAGTATGCGTCTAATGATTGAAAGACTCCTTATTCGATTTATATTGGGATTGTGATGTGCGGCTAAGTTACATATAAATATAGTTTGCGCTGAATAAGTGCGTGCCGTATAGTGAAGAAGAAAAAAGAAAAAGGAACACACAAGTGAATTGAGAGAGCAGCCGAGAGGGAGGCGCTAAAAGATAAGAAGACGCTGTACATGAAGAAGAAAACAAAAAAAAAAAAAAAGTAAAGTATTGCCGTCTTTGAAAAAGTTAATTAGTGTGTGAAAGCAAAGAAAATAAGAGAAATTTTTTCTTTAACCGTAAGACATACACAAAAATTATTGTAATTGATTTGATAATAGTGAAATTATTCGGAGTTTTTTCTATGGTTTTTCCTTTCAAGAAGGGTTTTTCACGTAAATTTTGTGTTCTTGTGTATGACTATTATTTTGGATTGCTAATATTGTTGATAATATTATTTGAGAACCAACACATTCATGACTAATAAGTGATAAGTAATAACCACACACGCCTTATTTGAACTTGTTTACTTGAAACTCCATATTATATGCCCGCTTGGTACATCTAAGTCACTCAAAATATATGAAATGTATAACCTTAGATGACACGTTTGCAAAACACCCCACTTGAACCAGAACAGAAACAAACCTTTTAAAAAATAAATCCAATTGTTACAATTAAGGAGAAAATGAGATTTGAACCTAGTTTTTTCAATTTTTAAGCTTAATCTCAAAGAAATGAACATTGTGCTCTTAAATAGTTGTAATAAATTGAAATTGCTTTAACTTGGAAGCAGGTTGTGCATGTAGTGATTACAAGTCTGATGAGGTCTTGAGAGAAAAGATATACCTTGTTTTGGATACATGTATTTTCTTTCTCACAGCAGGTGAGTCTCATAGATCAATGAAATCTATCTACTATGAGAGATAAGACACATATATATGTAATAGGATATACATTATCGTTGCTATGAAGTTTTTATTTGTGTAATGTCATGTTGAGGTAATAAGACAAAAGACCAATAATGAGTTCCAATTACTAATGCCACATTTCTACGAAATTCATGCTAAAAAATAATTCTAGACATTTTAGAAGCCCTAAAGTATGGAGGGTAGAGGCAATGCATTTTTGAATTATTACTCCAATGGCCCTACCCTCCATTGTCATGATCTCACGATTCTCACCTATAATGTTTGTCACTGTATATATTTGATCAGAAGGATACCACCAAAAATAGTGTTTGGGAAATGGTTTATTTCTAAATAAAGATAGGGTTTCCCAGCTATCATGGTTTGCCTGTTTAACCTCTTCATAGTTCATAGTACAAAATCTAAAACCGCAGCGCACACAGTTTACCCCACTCGTTTTACACATGCCAAAAATATTAATAAGATTTGTATTCTTATTAGGAATAAATTGTTATTTATTCCAATTTCAGTCTTGAAACAAGACGGGTGAGATTAAATTCTACAATATGAGATTAGAGTGCATTAATTCATAAAGAAGACATTATAATGCATATAGAGAATTATCACGCTGTTGCGCACCTCTGACATAATTTTATAAGTACAAGTTCTTGTGAAATGAGAGGAAGAGCCGAGTTCAAGTCTCTAGAAATAAGCTTCGAATACGTAGACTTAAATTATTCTAGAATAAAATTTCGATCTCAAATTAGAAAAAAAAAAAAAAAAAAAAAAAAAAAAACCACGCAATATGAACCTCTCTTTCTTCTACTTCTTTTTCTTCCTCTCTTTTTTTTTTTTTTTTAATCCAACAAAAATGAAGTTTTCGAAGAGGACAATTTCGGAGTTCCCCTTAGAAGGAAAGAAGATAAGGTTAAAGTAGTGGTCAACACATGTATTGCACATCATTCCAAGTTATTACTACGTACCTTCCCAAAGCAAAACGTATTTAATGTATGCTCATGCAGCAAACCTGGTGAAAAATGGTTGTTTAGCCTTACAAGTTCTTGTAAAATAAGAGAAATGACCGAGTTTAAATCTTTAAAAAGAAGCTTCAAACATGTAGACTTAAATTATTTTAGAATAAAATTTCAATCTCAAATTAGAAAAAAAAAAAAAAAAACAGGCAATATGAACCTCTCTTCCTCTACTTCTTTTTCTTCCCCCCGCCCCACCCTTTTTAATCCAACAAAAATGAAGTTTTCGAAGAGGACAAGTTCGGAGTTCCCCTTAGAAGGAAAGAAGATAAGGTTAAAGTAGTGGTCAACACAATTATTGGACATCATTCCAAGTTATTACTACGTACCTTCCCAAAGCAAAACGTATTTAATGCATGCTCATGCAGTAAACCTTGTGAAAAATGGTTGTTTAGCCTTAATTTTTTAACTATATATAGTTAAGTAACTCACTTTTCAAATTATATAGCAAAATATTATTGTTTTTGAATTTGATATTATTGATGTCAATTTTTGATTGGAACTCGATATTAATAATGTCAAGTTCTATGCATATTTTTAAGTGAGAGTGAAGTTCTACGCAAAATTTTCAAACAAATTTAAGTGATAAAATGTGCATAAAACTTGACATTACTATTTTCTTTTTCTTTTTTCTTTTTTTTTTTTAAATTCATCATTGCTAATGTTAAGTTTTAGACAAAACTCGACATCACAAATGTTGAGTTCCAAAACAGAGATAGTTTGCTACGTAGCTTAAAAATTAAGGTTATTTAACCATTTTTGGCCACTAACTTAGCATATCAATAAGTGATACCAATAAGCAACAATAAAAGCATTAAAAGGTTTTGGGTGTAAGTTATTTATTATCATATCACTCCTAGTAATCATGGACGGAGCCATGGTTGGACTTGGGGGGCCATTCCCCCCCCCCCCCCAATTTTTTTTGTTAAAAATATTATTATATATATGGGTACTAATTTTAGCAATTTTGTTTTAGAAAATTACACTTTCGATCCTTTAAAAATATTATTGATTCTTTTAAGAGTATTGTTATAGTCACAAATTTTTCTATAACATTTTTACAAACGGTTAAGGTAGCAAATTCTTATTGGTTTGCATTTGGGCTCACCACTTACATTATCAGCAATTTGTAAAAAAGTTTGTAGTTCAAACCTTTTCCACATTTTAAAGACCATTAAAAAATGTTTATAAGTCTAAAATCTAAAAAAGAAATATACAAGCCCAAAAAAATTAGTACAACAACAAAAATTATCAACAATAAACTAAAAAAAAAAAAAAAAAGCCTAGTCAACCAATTTTACTTTAAACAAACAATTTGACCCTTTAAAAAATTTTAAACAACTAGCAGCTAAGCGACTAAGTAGCAACAAAGTTGAAGGCCGAAGTCACTACACACAACCAACAGTAAGGCTGCCCCCCCTAACTCTAAGTTCTAGCTCCGTCCCTGCTAGTAATATTACACTATACGTGTAATAATTTTTATTGAATGCTTTATTTTGACAAATGTATAATGTATTGTTGAATTACATTTTCTTTTATAATTTTTATGCTTGCAAAATTTCAAATTAAATATATATTAATAACTTTCTCATATATAAAATGTTTATAGTATAAGATTTTTGTATTTTAAAATTATATATAAAATATAATTTTATGAATTAAATAGTAAATAACATTAAATTAATACAAAATTTGACATGTGTATTAAGAATAACAAGAAAGTTCACCCCAACATTTGAATTTATTAAGTGGTGTAACAGTACCAAAGAGTTACACTAGGTATATATCTAGTGACGATTAAAATATTGATTGGATATTAGCAATTTGAAAAGTCCTAAAGTGCATACAATAGGGAAAAATGGGAAAACCTTAAGTATCGTTCCTTAGGTGTCCCAATTAAATTCAAATATCTAGTATTTTATCAATAAAATATAATAGTGTTAAATTTTTTTAGAATAATTAAATTCAATGCAACAAAATGTTTGAATTCAATTAAGCAACCTACTTCTAAAAGCCTTATAACTTGAATAATTGGCACCTTTTGGTGTACTACATTTAAGATAATGTATTTTTTAAAAATTTTTAAATTTGATAATTACAATGGATGATGGGAGATTTGAATTTTACCCCACAAAGATAGTGTACTTCAATTTTATTATACACAAAAAAGTGCACTCACCACATAAATGTACCATTATGTACCCCTTGTAATGGTATAAGCATAGTTGTTAGTATCGTATGATACACGATGTGTATCATGTACAAAAAATTTTATATCCTAAGTGCTCATGAATCGTCTAATACATAAATGCATATCGTATGAATCATACATATTGTACCAGTGGCGGAGCCAGGATTTGACCTTAGGGGGGCAAAATTTATAACTAATATACATGTGTCTCCATAAACAAATAAATATTATGTATGTAGCATACAACATATGCATCATATATACAAAATATTAACCAAACTTGACAATTAAATGTCAGTAATATGAATAGTAAGTGATCATTCAATATTGAAAGATCCCCTAAAATCATTGCATATCATTATTGTGGGGTACAAAAATTTAATCATGCCACGTGTCATATCTAAGACCGAGGAGGCCATATAGTTCTGAGGAGTCCATACACTCAAATGGTAAGGCCGGAGAGGCAGGTCATGGCCACGTCAATGGCACGTTACAAGAGGGGGCCACATTGTAGAGGAAGAGCTTCAGATAGGAGGTTAGCCCTAACGTGATTGGAGGGATGGTAGTTGCCACCACATTTAATGCACCTCACCAAACACCCAAGCCGCATTTATATGGAGAAGACCCCTGAACAGTGCTGTATTAGTTGCCGCAACTCACAGAAGACTTGGGAGGGCGTCTGATGGGACAAGCACTCAAGTAGAGGCCTACATGATCAACAAATGGAGTGTCAAGATCAACAAAAGGAGACTATATAATGTGAGAGATCCTCCGAGGAAGGGGTTTTCATATGAAAAATGGAGGAAACACTGTAGTACAAAGAACTGAAATTGTAATCAAGTTTAAGAAGAATATACTCCAGTATTGCTCTCCTTGGACTTTGCCGAGGAATGATTTCTTCGCGTAAAACCTGTTTTCCTTTGTTTTATTTCAATCTTAAACCCATTGTGAGCGTTGTCCCATTCATTGAAACCTAGTTTTTAGTCCACTCTCTACAAATTCGTTGTATTGGGCTCTTTGGGCCTTAATCCATTTACCTTTTGGGTTTAGGATCCAAACTGCCCCCTTAGAATTATATTGTGTATATTTTATTAGTTTTTTTTTTAATATATAGCCAATAAAATAATCCCCTAATATATTTTATGGAATTTTTCATGTAATTGTTTCCAAATTTTATTGCTTAATACTTTTAAAAGGAAACTTTTTTTTTTTGGGTGGTATTTTCGTCTCTTCAATTAAGACTTTTTCTTCTTTATTTAAGTTTATTTTTTATCATTGTTTTTTTTTATTATTATAAATTTTGAACTTTAAAAAATATTGATAAAGTAAAAAAATATATGAAGATCTATGATAAATCAATTAAGTTTGACTTTTCAAAAAGATAGGGATATATATACACACACAAAAAGAAAAAAAGAATGTACGTGGTTGCTTACTGTGGCTCTACACTTTACAATTTTATTTTGAAACGTGTAGCTGAAGGGGTTTTCAACGCAGCTCAATTACTCACGCACTATTTATCACAGTTTCAATTAAATCTCCACCTTGTACTGCTACACACATAAAAAAGGAAAATTTTGGGCAGGGTCATCCCCCCGCCGCCGCGCACCGGGGGGGGGGGGGGGGGTGGTGGTGGGGAGTACTCCCTCTCGACCCCCCAACTTCGGCCCTGTATTATACGATACATAGACATGTGGGTTTAAAATAAGTTTTTTTGTTGTTGAAAATTGTGGTTTTATTTTATTTAAACAAATTGTTAGGCTTTTTTTAACACAGAATTATTGAGATATTTAATTGTGTCCAATAAAATAACATTTCCATGATATTTTTCCCCCTCTTCTTTTCTTCTTAGAAAAATTTGGACTACACACTTAATGCTTTATTTTGGCTTGTATATCATGTATTATCACTTTTGAGTTTAAAATATTTGAATGTGTATGTTATAAAGATATGTTAATTTGTTTTATTTGGTTAGCCTTGTTAAATCTGAAGTAATGATTAAATTGGTCGTTAGTTGAATATATTCCAAATTTATAATGAAAATACCTTATATATATATATATATATATATATAAATTTTTATAATTTTATTAGGTATTTGTGTATCTTATGGTACACAATATGATATGATTGTTAGGACATATGTGGATATTGTTAGAGACATATGTTATGAAAATTGGCTAATCCTTTGAACGCACTTTACTTGTATTTGGCTAGATCTATAATGGGTTTAGTATTTCAAGGAACAAGAATTCAAGTTTAGTATTGAAACCATGCAAATCTGTTCAAGAAACAAGTGAAAAAGTGTTGTTCATTAGTGCTCGACAGATGACATCTATCGAGGTTTAATGCTGATATTCGACAACAACTCAACAAAAGTTGTATCTATTGAGAATTACGAAATTCAGATTTCTAGATCTGATTTCACGCATATCTATGTGTATTTATGTAGGGTTTCTTTTCTCACAACTCTAGACATATATAAGGATTATTTTTAGGGCCATCAAAGGTGATGCAAAGTGATGCAACTCAATGCAAATTGATTGTGCATGTAAATTGTGACCGGAGACAAAATTTGCCCTAGTTCATCATATTCCTTATAGAAGCTGCTGCGTCTTTGTGCCAAGGGTTTTGTAACCAAGGAGTTTCTTGATCTTCATCGTTGGATGAACTGAAAAACTTTGCAGCCAACATCTTTCTCAAATTGGTGTGTTAGTCACGTACTTGGATCCATGCATCAATTGGTTAGTCACATACTAAGAGCCATGCATTGAAAGGAGAGATTGTCACTACATTACAAGTTCAATTAGGTATTAGGGTAAGGGTTTAACTGTAGGTTAGTATTAGGTACTGGGATTTTTTTTACTTGTAACCGCTTGTTTTAATAATAGTGGATTCTCGGAAGTGGTAACCTTAAATTCACCCGGTGGGGTTTTGCCTTGGTGGTTTTCCCCATTCGTAAACAAATTACCTGTGTCAAATTTATTTTCCGCTGCATTTAACTTAGTTGGTGATTTGTTTGTGCTACCTCGCTTATTGCATGAAATTGAATTTAATTAATTCACTTGGTTAATTAATTAATTAATTTACCAAATGGGTCAATACATTCTTGGTCTATCAATGATACACAATACAAAAAATGAAAAAAAAAAAAAATTTACAATACATTTCACATTTTTGAGTCTTTTGACAACTACGGTACATGTATTATTTCAAACAGGGGCAGAGAGGGGGGGGGGGGTGGTTTGGTGGCCATGACCCCCTTGGCTTTCCATAAATCCCTTTTACTTCTTCTATTTTTGATAAAAATATAAAAAAAAATTATGTATAAATTTAAGTTATGGTCCCCTAAATTTGACTAATACATTATTTTTGTTTTCTAAAATGACTCTTATACCATATATAACTCATTAATTCAGTATTTAATGTATTTAATGAAAATAAAAATGTTTATAAATTATTGCACTTTATCTTTCCTTTAATTACTCTTATACTATGATAACTCATTGAACTAAATAATATTTATGACACATCCTAGAAATATATAAGTAAATATTTTTAATAAAAATCTTCTTCATTTATTTTTTATAATGTTTTTAGAGAATTAAAAATACATAAAAAATTTTAGAAGAAACCATAAATGTGGATTTCATTATTAAGAGTTAAAAATTCTTTAATTTTTATTAATGTTATATATATATACTTTATAAATACTCTGTTAAATATAAAAAAATAATTATGTTTAATCATGTTACAAACATATTTTATGTGTATATACAAATATATATAGTCTATTCTTTAGATTTAATTATGTATATAGCTTGGCTTAAAAAAAATTTCTAGCTCTGCCACTTACTTCACAGAATCACACAATTGTGCTCCTTCAATTCACTCCAATGAATGGTATATTAAGATACATTTACTAATCAAATTTTTTTTTTTTGGGCTGAAATTCACTAATCAAATTAATTTATATAAGCACATGAAAGATATATCATGGGCTCCATCTACTAAAAGAAAAAGAAAAGTAAAAAGTATGAGAAAGAAAAAAACGAGATTCCACTAGGAGACAGAGTACAGTTAAAAACGGTCACAGTTGGACCAACATGGCAGTTAAATAATGTCTACTATCATAGTCTCGAATCTTCTACCACGTGTCCTCCAATCAACGCCACACAGACCAATAATATTTCAGCAAAAAAACTTTAAAACAATACCCTTCGGCCCCTTCCACACGACTCACCGTTTTCATTCTCTCTTTCTTTCGAGTACCTTCCTAAAATCTGGACCCCACTTTGATCTCATTGCAATCCAACAAAATGGCATTATCCAGATTGCGCCACGTGTTTCACTTTTTCCCAATCCTGCACGTGTCCCACCGTCGTGTGGTCTAATGGCATTAACAAAACATTTTTTTTTTAAGTTTTAACCAATAACGTCGCTCAGGATAATAGCTTTTTATTATCAGATCAAGGCGTTAATTGGTTTTTAATATAAACGAGATTGAACTCCAAATCTCTTATTCAACGATTAAAAACTTTATCAATTGAACTAATTAAAACCAAGAATGGAGTTAGGATTTAGAGTTAGGGGCAGTTTTGCTGTTGGCTATGTGCGGCAACTCTAGCCTCCAGCTCTACTACTTGATTAATTGCTAAGAGATTTTCTATTTTTTATTTATTATTATTTTGTGCTTTTGATGTGTTTATTGTTGCTAGGTAAGAATAAAATTATTTTATTTAAATTTTTTTAAAGGGCTAGTTTGTTTGTTTTGGTTAAAATCGGTAGATTAAACTTAATTATTTTTAGCTTTATTATTGGTAATTTTTGTTGTTGGGCTAATTTTTTTGGAGCTTGTACCTATAAATATTTTTATAGCCTTTAGAAAGAGGAAAATGCTAGAGTTACAATTTTTATTTTACAAATTATTGATGTGGTGAATGATTATTAGTAAGTAAAAAAGTGATTTAATTGGTAGGTCTAGATGCAAACCAATAAGAATTTACAACTTCAACAGTTTGTAAAAATATTCTAAAAGAGTTTGTGACTATAGCATTACTTTTAAAAGAATCAATAATATTATTAAGGGAGGCAAAGTGTAATTTTATAGAACAAAATTGCTAAAATTAGTAATTATATATATATATACTAATATTTTTTATAAAAAAAAATTACCCCCCCCCCCCCCCCCAATGCCAAAGTTTACCTCCATCCATGATTAAAACCCACTAACAAAATTGTGAATGAACTCTAATAAAATGTGTTTGTTAAACAAGAAATGATAGGGACAATTTTTACTGCAATTTTGTTATGTGGCGATATGTGAGGGGTAAATTTATGGACCCACATGAACCTATTTATTTACATACTAGCCTTTGAGCACGCGCTCACGCGTGTGCTCAGAGGCTCTTCTATTTTTTGGGCGAGTGCGTGCTCAGAGAATCTTATATTTTTTTGGGTAAACGTTAATAATTTGCATTCGTTATAGTAATCGTGAACGCGTGCTCAGATGCTAGTTTTAAATATATTGTAAACAACAATATTGAACTTTAATATCATATGTGATGGAGACAAAATTTTCCTATCAATTAAAAAAAGTCTAGCTAAAAGAAATGGTGAGAATACCCTTGAAGGAATTTGACAGAGAAACATGGTTGTTGTCATTTGCAGATCGCTGATCTTTATACTCCTTCATCCAAAGACATTAATCAAATGAAGCTAAGATAAAATTGTAAATAGTCCAGAAAATTAGACATCAAATTTTAACACTAATTTTGATTAGATAATTACAGTTATATAAAATACGGACCAATGGCAAGAAAATCTCCTCAAAACTCAATTGTTGTAGATTCCAATGAGATGTTGTGCACTTATATTCTACAAAATCCAACTCGAAAAAATCAATCTGAGAAGCTTAGTTCATGACAGGAAAAGTTTATCAAATCATGCTTTGTATTCAATAACTTCCAAAACAAATTGATCAATACTGGACCGAAACCATGAAGACTTTTAATTTTTTCTTTAATATGGATGCTTGTTGAATGATAATTATATAAATTTTTTTCAGTTGAATTTGTTACGGATGTGTTTTATAATGCCAAAGCCAAAGATTTATGTGTGCATTATTTGCTTGGTAATATTGAGCATCTTATGTGGTACAGGGTGCTATATCATAGACAAATGCAAAATCTTTTCAAATGACAGCAATTTCCCAAGATTTCATCAATCACCACAAAACACCATGAACGGCCTAAAAAACAACTTTAACCAAACATAAGTTCAAAGTACACGCATAAAGAACAACTTAAATCAAAGGAAATAAGTATTTACAAAAGTAATAATTTATAATATAAAAAAATTATAAAAAAAAAAAAAAAACATCAGAAGTAATAGAAGTATTAAAAAAGTAAGAACAACCTCAACCAAACATTTAAGGAGAAAAGCTACCAAATATATAATGGTACACAAATTTTTTTTGTTGTTTTTGCAGAGTAATGGAACACGATTCAGTGGCGAGACCTGCACCTTCAAACCTCTCGGTAGGACTCACTGACCGGCGTTTCAAGATTTCTTTAAGTGTCCATGTTGCTGTGATGGTGGTGGACGCAGCGGGCAATCTCTTTGAGTGTTGAGTAAATACCTTTTGAATCTTGTTTTGAGTGGCTGTCACCTGTTACCAAAATGAAAAATGGTGGTTGCTCTTGGTATATATAAAATTATATAAAAAAAAAGGACTTGAGGATAGGGATGAGGATTGGATAGTTGTAGGGCCTAATTTTGAGGGTGAGGGAGGAAAATGAACGTGAACATAAACAATTAACTGGGAGCAGGTTTTTTTTTTTTTTTTTTTTTTTTTTTCATAAAAAAATTTAAAAGTAACGAGAGATTAGAGTAAGAAACTGCAAATTAAAAAAAAACATGGATTTTTTTTTTTTAATGTTAAAACGGTTAAGCCTTGATAAAGGTAAAAAAAAAAAAAATTTCTTTTTGCAAATGTGAGTTTATTGACGGATGGAACATGGGTAGTTGGAGCATTTCAAATACCTGAATAGGGAATGGTCCTATTTTGTAGGGAATATTTATGTAATAGTTAAAAGACATAGTTTTACCAAATTATTCTTTAATTTTGTCTCTATTTAAACATAGGAATGTGTGGGTATTTTGGAACAAAAAAAAATTCAATCCAAACAAGTGTAGTTCCTTAAATAATAGTATAGATGAACTCGTGTGACAAGTTGTAACAAATATTATTGTAAAA
Organism: Quercus tomentella; assembly: GCA_028535165.1. Classification (NCBI taxonomy): domain Eukaryota; kingdom Viridiplantae; phylum Streptophyta; class Magnoliopsida; order Fagales; family Fagaceae; genus Quercus; species Quercus tomentella. Next base: position 3,811,608 of record JAPQVY010000001.1, read on the forward strand.
ATTGTAGTCCAAGCATTTTCCGTGATAAATTAACTTGTATCCCTAGAAAAAAAAAAAAAAAAAAAAAAAAAAAAAAAAGGAGAAAGGTAAGGATGTGTTTTTTTTCCACGGCCAATCTCTACCAGCGGGACCCATTGGCCTCTCAAAACTCGCCACGTTAACTACAGTTTCAAATTTTTATCTATATATACGCTTCATTGGAGCAAGTGGAAGGAGCACACTGGTGTTAGGATTGAGAGAGAGAGGAAAGAGAGACACACAAAACTTTCTTTTTTTCTTCTCTACTTCGTTTATAACAAAGTCCCTTTGGTTCACTTTTGTTTAGTTAGTTCACCTCCATTTAACCAAAAAAAAAAAAAAAAAACATGTTCATTGAGAGCTTTAAGGTAGAGAGTCCTAATGTTAAGTACACAGAGAATGAGATTCACTCTGTGTACAATTACGACACCACCGAGCTTGTTCATGAGAACAGGAATGGGACTTATCAGTGGATTGTCAAGCCCAAAACTGTAAAATACGAATTCAAGACTGATATCCATGTCCCTAAACTTGGGTTTGCATCTAAATCCTCCTCTCTTTTATATTTTTAGAAAAAAAAAGAAAGAAAGAAAGACATTTTCAAGATTGGTTTTTTACCTATTTGTCTGGGTCAGCCTCGTCATTTTGAATTTCCTTTTCATTTCTTTGCTTCATAATTTCGTATTCACAAATCATAATCTTTCACTTTGGTAGGGTTATGCTTGTGGGATGGGGAGGAAACAACGGTTCAACTCTCACCGCTGGTGTAATTGCCAATCGAGAGTGAGTTCCTTCTCTTTTTATTATTATACTGTTTCTGAATTAAAATCAAAGTTATGTTATTGGTGGGTACGATTGTGCTTTTTTGAATATGCAAAAGCAAAATATTCTTTATTTAAATATGATTGTTCTAGATCGAATATATATTAAATTAATTTCCAAGACGTGGATCTTGATCTTGAATAATCTTCAGAGGAATCTCCTGGGCTACCAAGGACAAAGTGCAACAAGCCAATTATTTTGGCTCACTGACCCAAGCCTCAACAATTCGTGTTGGGTCTTTCCATGGAGAGGAGATCCATGCGCCTTTCAAGAGCTTGCTCCCAATGGTACCCAAACTTTCTCTCATTTAATCACTGTAATTAAATCTGTAATTAAATGGTGTAATAATTAAATTTTTATGTACAATCCAGGTGAACCCAGATGACATTGTGTTTGGGGGTTGGGATATCAATGACATGAACCTAGCAGATGCTATGGCTAGGGCCAAGGTCCTGGACATTGATTTGCAGAAGCAATTGAGGCCCTACATGGAGTCTATGGTCCCACTCCCTGGAATCTTCGACCCTGATTTCATTGCTGCTAACCAAGGTTCACGTGCCAACAACGTGATCAAAGGGACCAAGAAAGAACAAGTCCAACAAATTATTAAAGATATTAGGTGGTCCTCCTATCATCCTATGTTGTTCTAGTAATTGTTTCAAAATTTGGTTTGGTGCTTACTACTATTTGAATGTGCTAATTAGGGAGTTCAAGGAGGCAACCAAGGTAGATAAGGTGGTAGTGCTGTGGACTGCTAACACAGAGAGGTACAGTAATGTGATTGTGGGGCTAAATGACACAGAGGAGAGCCTCTTGGCTTCTGTGGAGAAGAATGAGGCTGAGATATCTCCTTCCACCTTGTATGCCTTGGCTTGTGTTTATGAAAATATTCCTTTCATCAATGGAAGCCCTCAGAACACTTTTGTTCCAGGTTTATAAGCTCACTAGTCTTTTTATTTTTCTTTTTTTTTTCCTTATTAAGTTCATTGTAATCAAGTTTGTAATGTTGCTTTTATCATTTTCAGGACTGATTGACTTGGCTATTAAGAGGAACAGTTTGATTGGTGGGGATGACTTCAAAAGTGGTCAGACCAAGATGAAATCTGTGTTGGTAGATTTCCTTGTTGGGGCTGGTATTAAGGTATACAAATAGCAAATCTATCTTTTAATTTCTTTTCCTTCTTAATCATTTTGATGGCTATACTAATAAGTTACTAACTAACAAGATTTTGCTTTTAACGTGATGGCATGATATTCTAGTATTTTATGGCTGGCAAAAAGTTTAAATATTCCACTTGTAGAATTTATTTTTCTAAATTTTTATATGTGATGGTTGTGACAGCCAACATCCATAGTGAGCTACAACCACTTGGGAAACAACGACGGCATGAACCTCTCTGCCCCACAAACCTTCCGCTCCAAAGAAATCTCCAAAAGCAACGTTGTTGATGACATGGTCTCTAGCAACGCTATCCTTTATGAGCCTGGGGAGCATCCTGACCATGTCGTGGTCATCAAGGTAATTTAGTGACAATAAGTCTAGAATACAATTTTTTTTTTCCTGATTGTGATTGATATATGATAAAAGTATCAGTGATGGACGAAGTGATATTATTTCAATCATAACGAATCATATCAATTGTTGCGAAAAAAGTCATGAAAATTGCGGTGTAGTTTAGTAATTTACTCGTCACACTCACTCTGTGGCTTTGTTCTACATCGGTTCTCACACACTTATGGTGATATGTGGCTTGTTTTATAGTATGTGCCATACGTGGGGGATAGCAAGAGAGCCATGGATGAGTACACCTCAGAAATATTCATGGGAGGGACGAATACCATAGTGTTGCACAACACTTGCGAGGACTCCTTGTTGGCTGCACCCATCATCCTAGATTTGGTGCTTCTTGCTGAGCTCAGCTCCCGTATCCAGCTCAAAGCGGAAGGAGAGGTCTGTTTGTCAATAAACATTAGCTAATTTAGCACCCCACTACACCACACAAACTCAAATATATTAGTGTGTGACACGAAATGTTAACATTTTGCAGGGCAAGTTTCACTCATTCCACCCTGTGGCTACTATTCTCAGCTACCTTACCAAGGCCCCTCTTGTAAGTCTAATTCTACCTCAAAAATTGAAGATTGTATATGTTTTCCATGTGCGGTTAGAAGTTATAAACCAAGTGTAAAAAAATTGAAAGATAAAAATAAAAAGTCAAATGGGATTTTGAAGCTCAAGTACTTGGTGTGAACTTTGACCACCTCTCACAGGGTTCACAATGAAAGTGAGGGAAAGTGATAGAACAAAATAAAGTTGCGGTCCCAATGTCACAATAATGTGTACTTGGTATCATATGAACCATGGATTGTAATCAATTAACTTTTATCACCAAGTGACAAGCAATGCACGAGTTAATAATGATGTTGGATTGATGGTAACAGGTTCCACCGGGCACGCCTGTGGTGAATGCACTTGCGAAGCAGCGAGCTATGCTTGAGAACATTCTAAGGGCTTGCGTAGGATTGGCTCCAGAGAACAACATGATTTTGGAATATAAGTGAATAAGAGGAAGGGAAGATTGGCTCTAATAGTATTCAAGAATTATCCCCTTAAGTCTATGTCTCATGTTAATGTTGGTGTGAGAGGGTTGTTAGTAGCATTCTATGTTTAAAGTTTCCAGTTTATGTTTTGTAAAGCTTCTCAATTGTGATTCTGTTTGCTCAGTTCATTTCTGGAATGGAACTAGATAATTTTATAAAAGGTTTAGTATAATATATCCTGCAGAATTGTCTAGTGCCATATGTGTGCAATAATATTACTTTACCATGGGCTGAATTTCTATCAACAAAAAAACAAAAGATTAATGGCTCTTTATGCCAACATGGCATACTTGATGCTTCCTTGAGTTGATGCACCATTATTTGGAGGGCCAAAGGAAAGAGTAAAAGTTTTATTGGTCCCATCATCGCTCTAAAGCTCAATTAATGCAGTGTACTCAAATACGTGGGGTGCTCATATATTCTGGTACATTGGCATATCCGAAGGACTTAGGTCCACAAATGTACTCAACAATACTTGAGATATCCTATTACCGTCAAAGCGCAGCACAATCAATTTCACAATTTGCTTGGGTGCAATTTGTGATTGAATTTCAACATTTACATACGGGACCACCACAAAAACTTGATAATAATAAAAAAATTATGAGCACTAGTCACAAAATGACACTTATACAGGTTGTCGATTTGGGTGTGGAGTTAGGACTGTTAGTGTACCTAGCATTTTTCCATTACCATTGATATTGAATTATTGGTCCCATCATCTTTCTAAAGCTCCATTAATGTAGTGTACTCAAATATGTGGGGTGCTCATATATTTTGGTACATTGGCATTTTCGAAGGGCTTAGGATACCTGAAACATCTTATTATAGTGAAAGTGCCTACAAGCACAATCAATTTCACAACTTGCTTGGATGTCATTTTGTGATTGAATTTCAGCGCTTACATACGGGACCACCACAAGAATTTAATAATAATAAAAATATTTAGGAGCACCAGTCACAAAATGACACTTAAATAGGTTGTTGATTTGGGTGTGGAGTTAGGGCTGTTAGTGTCCCTGGCATTTTTCTATTACCGTTGATATTGAATTATTGAAATTCTATGATGATATATTGCTACATACTTCTCGATGCAAGTTCCTGCTAACCATAGCTTAGCTTTGAGTGGAGGGTGACCAAGAATTCTGGAGATGGTGGTGGTTTATAAATCTTGGGCAATCTCGGCCTACAACCATCTTGAGTCAAAACAAAGCCCAATGGTTCTGTATATGCCAAGAGGATTTATTTTCATAGACATGGTTTCTTGTTTTACCAAATAGTTGGTCATAAGCCCTGTTCATACTCGATAAGCAATTCTATCAATCATACAATTATTTAAGATAGCAAGTGAAACAATACGGGCTTTCGTCGATTTCTACTTGGTAAGGATTTACATTTAGTGCTGGGATACAAAGTAACAAACATAATTCCCCATAAATTGAGTAGGTGTATTTTATCCTATGGAAGGAATATCAAAATAAAGCATGGTCCAAATAGGATTTATATTTTCTTTTCACAGCTTGTTAGGGTGATAAGTGAAACTAAAATCATCTTCATTTTATATAGAGCAGTGTTTGTTACACATATACTAACCACATACTTGATACACATAAAAAATGAACTGAAAGAGTAGTGTTTATTACACACACTAATCCGCATACTCTTACATACACGTCAAAAATAAACTGAAATTATGACTTGAAGTTGTAATGATTGAACTTTTAAGAGGTCAAAATTTCGCAACAAAGCAATGCAGTATTTGAGCTAATACCATTTTTATTACACTTTAATTACCATATGTCACATCAATAATTGTGAAAAAAAAAAAAGGTAAAAAAGAATTACTTCCTTTTAAAGCTTTTTTGCTTAAGGTGGGGGCTTCTAATGATCTATCATGCACTCACCTTGTCAAGGGAGGCCAATACATTTATGTAAAAGAACCCTATAATTTATAGGTGAACCTTCCACATGCAAGATGCTATATATATCATGTTTAGTGAGCATATGAGTATGACTACGAGATTCGGTTATGTGAACTATAATTCTTTTTTGTTGATAGGGTTATGATGTTATTGTCAATGAACAATGATGTTTTGGAACGGGAAGAGTAAAGACAACACCGAAGTTGAGGTCCACCTATTTATCTCCTTTTCCTACCGACTGCATTAATGTCACGAAAATTTCTTTAACTAGCACTTCCTGCCATCCCTTTAGGGTCGGTTTGGTTAGAGGGGTGGAAAAATGGGAAGATAAAAAATAGTGAGAAGATGAAAAAGTGGGAGGATAGAAATTTTTTTAATTTCCCTCCTTTTTGTTTGGTTGGGAGTGTAAAAATAGAGGGATGGAAAAAATGAGTTTGTATAAATTTACGCATATATTTCTACTAAAAAATTATACCCAATTAAAACCAAAAAAGTGATAAAAAAAAAAATCAATCACCTAAATTTATTAAAAAATAAAAATCATGTCCATAAAAAAAATCACATCTAAAAATTAAAAAAAACACAAAAGAAAGCAAAAAAAAAATAAATAAATAAATAATGGACAAGTCTGCCCAGTAAATCAAAAGAAAAAAAAAAGGGGAGGCAGGCAACGCTGCCCAGTAAATCAAAAGTAAAAAGATAAAATTAAAAAAAAAAAAAAAAAAAGAAAGAAAGAAAGAAAGAAAAAGAAAAAAAAAAAAAAAAAAAGGCAGGCAACATAGGAAAAAAAGAAAAAAAAGTGTGAAGAAAGCAACGTCGATGAAAGTGCAATGGTACATGGGCATTTTTGTCCAAAAAAGATGCTTAATTTCTCTAGAGTTTTCTCTCTATTTTAGAGATGAAACTTTTTGGTGGGTCTGAAGAGAAAACACTTGGACCCTACCATTTATTTTCCTTCATCCTCACCCAACCAAACATATTCCAAAAAAATTTTCATTCCCATTTTCTCTCCAAAGTTTTTCATCTACCCTATATTACCTCCAAACAAATGAACCCTTAATATCATTCCAAACAAAATGAATGACAAGTTTCCCGACCCTTGGTACACTCACTATAACTTATTTATTAATGAAAATAAAGAATGCAAATGGGTCCATTTCATTTGTCATGGGATGGCTTGATGCAACATTCTTTTTACTACAAAATAAATTTGAAAAAATATTCTCTTTTACTCATTATTTTACACAATATTCATAAGTGATGCACAATACATACAAGTTTTGAAAGGTAAAAAGAAAGTGTTCATATTTAAAACATAAAACATGAAAGTGAATGTGAAAAAGTTGATCAGTGAGCATAATTGCCCAATAAATAAATAGAAAGATAAAAGCTATCACAAAGATACAAGTGTTTTTTATTTTTTGGGTGCAAAGAGAGGGAGTAATCGGATTTGCGGTAATTTTTTGAGACTCTCATATCTTTAACCCAATGGTTCAATGAACGAAGAAAAGATAGGAATAGAAATCGTAGAACGTTCGAAACAATAGTAAAATATATATATTTTAACAAACAACGAAAGTAACAAATGGGGATGTAGCTCAGATGGTAGAGCGCTCGCTTAGCATGCGAGAGGTATGGGGATCGATACCCCACTTCTCCACTTATTTTTGTTCAATTTAATTTTAGAGCTTAAACGCAATGTCGTTTTCACGTTTTATTTTTGGGTGGTGTTGAACTGTGTTTAAAACTAAATGGGTTAGGCCTATGTAAGTGGACCCAGATCAAAGATTAAAAGTGTGCTCAATGTGTCGTAGCAGGGCCATAGAAGAACCTGCAGGCCCATGTGAACATGTGGTTCTCTTCAGGATATTACAACTAGCCGACTAGGTTAGGGAGTTTATGAGAATGAGCTTTCATTAATATGGCATGCAGCCCAATAATTTACTAATAATACATTCTTCAATAAAGATGAGGAGAAATTTAGGAGCAACAAAAATATTTCCCTTTCTTTTTTTAAACAAATTCAATGATATACATTGAGTAAAATTAACAAAGTACAATCACCAACACACACACACACACAAAATCAACAAAAATCCGCAAGAACATGATATTGAAATTTAGACGGGAAACATTTCAATATGAAGAGAAAAATAATAGGAAAACTGGATAAATCTAGGATTTGCCACTGATTAAAAATGAATTAATAAGGTTATAATTAATATTTTCTATATAGAGGTATACATTTTTTTTTTTTCCTCAAAAGAAGAAGAAGAGAAGATAGAGATATGAATTTATTTTGTTAGAAATTGGAATATTCACATGTAAGTACTGTGGTTGGTTAAATAGTAAAGTCCCACATTAGATACTAATGAGAAAAATGAGTGGTTTATATAACATAGTTGAGCTCATACCCATTGGGTTTAAACCTTTGAGTTAAGTGGTGTCTCTATATATTATATTAAGTATTCAAAAAATCTCCCCAAAGTGTTATTTCCCCAATAATTATGAATATAATTACTAGCTCACAAATCGCAATTACTCCATCACCTAATAGTTTGATGCCAACAAAATCAACAAAGAGTGAGTTTGTATCTTACCTAAAATTTATTGCAAACTACAAATTCAAAACGGATTTTAATAAATTATATTTATTAGGAAATGAATTACTTCATCACCTAATAGTTTGATGCCAACAAAATCAACAAAGAGTTAGTTTGGATCTTACCTAAAAGTTATTGCAAACTAAAAATCCAACAAGGATTTTAATAAATTACATTTTATTAGGAAATGAAATTCTTATTCATGTAAAAAAATGAATATCACAAAAAAAAAAAAAAAAAAAAAATTCTAGCACGGGTTTTTTGGGTTGATTAATTTTTAGGTGAGTGTAGTCGTGTCTCACACACACAAGAGGGAATCTTTAGAACAATATTTCAAAAGAATTAGAATCGTTGCTTAAATAGTTTAAAAAAAAAAAAAAACTAATATTTTCTAATTGACTTTTAGGGACATAACAAAAATTCACAATATCTTTAAATTAGACTACCACCTCATGCATGTGTTATAGAAAAAAAAAATGCAAATTATGGTGGATCCATGTGTAAAGTCGTAGACTAATTTAAAAATGTTATGAAAACAACAAAATCAACAAAGAGTGAGTTTGGATCTTACCTAAAAGTTATTGCAAACTGCAAATCCAACAAGGATTTTAATAAATTATATTTTATTAGGAAATGAAATTCTTATTCATGTAGAAAAATGAATGTTACAATTTTTTTTTCTAGCACGAGATTTTTGGGTTGATTAATTTTCAGGTAAGTGTAGTCGTTTCTCACACACACAAGGAGGATTCACTAGAACAATAGTTTGAAAGAATTGGAATTGTTGCTTAAATAGTCAAAAAAACAACTAATATTTTCTAATTGACTTTTAGGAACACAACAAAAATTCACAATATTTTTAAATTAGACTGCCACCTCATGCATGGGTCATAGAAAAAAAATTGCAAATTATGGTGGATCCATGTGTAAAGTTGTAGGCTAATTTAAAAATGTTGTGAAACCAACAAAATCAACAAAGAGTGAGTTTGGATCTTACCTAAAAGTTATTGCAAACTACAAATCCAACAAGGATTTTAATAAATTATCTTTATTAGGAAATGAAATTCTTATTCATGTAAAAAAATAACCATCAAATTTTTCTTCTAGCATGGGTTTTTTTGGGTTGACTAATTTTTAGATGAGTGTAGTCATGTCTCACACACACAAGGAGGGATCATTAGAACAAAATTTCAAAAGAAATATAATCGCTGCTTAAATAGTCAAAAACAACTAATATTTTCTATTTGACTTATTTTAGGTATAAAACAACATTTTACAATATTTCTAAATTAGACTACCATTTCATGTATGGGTCATAGAAAAAACAATTTATAGATTATGTTGGATCTATGTGTAAAGTCGTTGGCTAATTTAAAAATATTGTGAAATTGTTATAAATTATTGTTGTGTCCATAAATTTATTTTTTTTGACTAAGCCATAGAATTACCAAGATAGGAAATACTACAAAAGTTGATAATTTTTTTTTTTTTTTTTGATTGAACAAAAGTTATAAATTGATATAACAAGAATATGATGAGTGCCATTGCAAAATATTAATTATTATTAATTTTTTTTTTTTTTTTGATTGATGACACATTCATTTTCAAGATTCCAGAGCCCACACAACAACATGAGCTTCTCTTGCCATGTCTTTTTTTTTGGTAAACCATGATTAATGCATTAAACTAGGAATTCACAAGTTTGTAACAATACAAGTCTAGTTTATCAAATGCCAGGATACTTTCCAATGCAGGCGGTGGGTTCAAAAAGACAACAAAAGATGACAGGAACTTGCTCCTAGTCTTTCTCTTGCCATGTCAAAAGGCTATTCCTCTTTCCTTTTTCTTTTTTCTTTTTTTTTTTTATTGTTTTTAAATAATTGGGCTGGACACGTCACCTCCATATAAATAGGAGGGACGGCCCAGCAATTTTACTAATTTAATAGGAGGGGGAAGAAATTTTATTACAAGACTTGCATAATTGGACCATATAGTGGGCTAATTCAATTGAAGGACCATTGACTCTATTAGAAAATTCTTAATAAATCTTTGCAGTTTTGATGTTCAAGATTCACTTGCAGTTTAAATAAAATTTAAAAAAAAAAAAAAAGGACTGAAAGAGAAATGATCAACTAGTTTTGGTAATGGTGTGTAAGTTTAACTAAAAAAAAAAGTTTAATTTTGTTCTCTGTCAAGTATGACCCAAGAGGGAATGGCTGAATCCACTGGGCTTATAGCCTTATAATATGTTTGTAAAACACTTTTTTTTTTTGTTTGTTTGTTTTGCATATAAGCATTGTTTAACAATTAACATAATGATAATGATTTAAGGGAGAGGAAGCCATAGACCCCTGAAGTTGAAGGAATAATAATAAACAAATTAGGATTCGATTAGAGCTGGATTAATATTTAACTAATATTAGCATTCACTTTATTAACACCTGTTCTGTGCGATCAAAATAGGCGGCATTATCTTTAATCTGTCTCACCAAAGCAGAGAAAACTCAATAAACTTTATATAATGAAATCATACTTTAGGGGTTGGCTTTATATGATGCTTTATTTATTGGAGAAAACTCAATTAACTTTATATATGAAATCATACTTTAGGGGTTGGCTTTATATGATGGTATTTATTTATTTATCTATTGGAGGAAGGTTAGGAACACATTTTGTCACTGCCTTTTTCACCACTTGTTAGTGTGATGCATACTAATTTGTTTATGCACCAATTACAAACATATTGCATTAACAATTATAATATATATATATATATATATATATTTATTTATTTGTAAAAATTTTGTGCTTTATGCTTGTGTTTGATTCTCAAGATAGGCACTTATGAATTCAATTAAACGGGACACTAAAAATAAATAAGTGATGACATCTCTAAATTATGCTATTAGGCTGTACATTTATTTAAAATTATTCCTTTATTGTTTTTTTAGCCACAAATACTTCATAATTAATATAGATTATAGAAGTTTAATAGTTTTAGTTAGATGTCTAATCCACGGTGAAATGGACGGATTCAATTTTAATTTGATGTTCCGAATAGTTTGTACATGGCAACCTGGCAAGGATGTGGACGGCCTTACATCAAGGGGGAAAAAGACAAGACTCAATTTTTTATTATGAAATATTTAAAGAGAAATAAAATTTTCTATAGAATTGATATTTTTGTAGGAATTAATATGCACAATGGTAGCCGCCCAATTTATATTAGGATTTTTTAAAAATATATATTTAGAATTGATACATTTCAAATTAAATATTTCAAATCTGAAGGTATAACTAGTGTAACGTTATTTACAATTTTAAATAACATGGCACTTTATACACTATTTGATTTTAAAAAATAAATCTTAACTGTAAAATAGACTCTCTCCATGTCTAATAAAAGGTATATAATTGAACATGGAAAGGTTTCGATCATTTGAAAGAAGTTGGTTGGAGGAAGGGAACCTTCTTTCTATCGGAACTGTCTTTTGACCTAAACTAAATGTGCGAAACCAATCAAAATCGGGTTGCTTGAGTCATTTGGGTGGGTTGGATTAATTGGTTTGAAATTTTGAGTAGTCTTACTTTCACATTATCACATTATGCGTGAGTTTGGATAGTGTAAAGTGGTGGGCCTTGTTTGTAATGTTGGGCTGTTTCTTACTGCACTAGGCCCGAGTTTTCTGGATAAGGGAGTTGGGACCGGTCCAACTGAAACCCATCTTGGTTCGGCTTGTGCACAAACTACGCCATGTCTGCCAGGCTTTGGTTACATGCCCATGGCAAGCAAAGCCGCTATAAAGAAGTTATGGCATAATACGGATAACACAAGAAAATATAGTCACTACTTTTAACTACAATAAATAAAAGTGAGCAACAAAAGGCTCTCCGTACACAGAATAAGCTAAGTGAAGGATAAACAGAGTTAGCAAAATCAAAGTGTTAGTCTGCCATGCCAAGTAATACACGAGATTAAAACCAAGAAAGGGACGACCGTTCCCTCAACATGAGTAATCTCAGAGAAGAAATTAATTGTTTTGAGAGAACAGGCCTAAATGGTCTATGCCCAAATACATATCTTTTGCCTTTTATAGAGAGCAAGGCTATTAAGGGAGAGAGGAAATCAACCTATTGGTGCATGCCTGCCGTTCTAAACTCTCTGTTTTTCTTTTCCTCTCCTTACTACTTCTTAGTTTTCTTTTTCTTTTGTTTTACTTCCTTTCCTTTTCAATGCTTACTTCTGGGTTATGTTTTTTCCTAGAGATTCCTATTACTGTGATTTTTTTTGAATCCCCCCCTCCCAGTGCACAGCGAGGGGTTCTTTATATAGAGCCTGCCATGATTGGTATTTACTGTTTTAACCCTTAACTGCCTTTGTCTAGTGTGGGTGTCCTTACCGACCACTTACTGGTCGTCAGTTGTTCAGCCACCACTACTTACCTGTGCTGGCTGTGCCACTCCCCTCTGCCAGACAAAGAAGACTATTTTGTTTGTTTGCTTGTCGTGGCTTTTCTACCCGTTATAGTGTGTGTGCTCTCTCTCTCTCTCTCTCATGGCATGCACCTAGTGGTTCCAACTCATCCTTACTTCTTTTGGGTGGCATGTCATCCCAGCAGGATATTTCTCCCAAAAGAGCCTAAGCAAGAACCCTAGAATAGGTTTTTTCTCTCTCCCCATCGCCAGACTATGCCTTCTCTTACCTCTGACCCATGACCCACCACTTCTTATATTGGCTGGGTACAGGCTGGTGGTGCTTGGGTCTTGTGCGTGCTTTACCTTCTTCACCCGCTGCTCATGCATTTGCCGTGTTTTGGAGATTGGTCTGTACGTTCTGCCGTACACTTTTGGCTTTTTATGGCGTGGGTTGTTTTCCGATCTGCCATTCTTTATGACTTGCTTCTTTTGGGGATTGGGCCTTGTTGGATCATGGGCCTTCCTTCTCCCGGCCTATTCTGTGTTCACTTCGTGGCCTTGTTAGCATTTTTCTGCCGTACCACTCTGCTATTCCTGCTGTAATGTTGTTTGACTTAATCATGTTTGGCCTCTTTGGGCCTGCTGTTTATTTCCCTCCCAATGACTCAGTGTGTTCACTAGGCCTTTTCTTACACTGTTTGCGGGCTCCTGTGTCCCATTTCCCTCTTGGGCATCCTTGGCCCATTTACTTTCCTTGGGCTTCCTCGGCCATTTTTCAATCCTGCTTTCCCATAGGCCTTTACTAACTCTCTTGGGCTTCCCTGATCCAATTTACTTTATTCCTCATCCTTGGGGTTGATGGGTCTTCCATTAGCCCCTTACTTTCTTTGTTTGCATTACTTTGGGCCTGTTGTGGTCCATTTTTGCTTTTCTACATACTGCCCATGGGTTTGCTTCTTCTCTCTTTTCGGGCCCATTCAAGCCTGTTTGTTTCCTCAGGACTCACTTTATGAGCCTGTGAGCCATTCATTCTTGCTACTTGGGCTCAATGGCTTTTTCTTGCTTGCTAACTTTGGTCTGTCCGTGTTGCTGGGCCTTTTCTCTTACTGGGCTTGTCAAAAATGAGCCTCAATAGATAGCAACGTGTTTGTGTTGCGTCTGGCATTTGTGTTTTTTGGTTGGGTCTCATACACTGTTCACGGGACCCGCAAGTAAGGAAAAACGTAAATCTAACTTTAAAACTGGGTCCCACGGCATTATTCACACTTCTAAAAATTATTTTGCTACAGTGTTTTCAGCAAAAAGTTTTCAATTTTTAGCAGTAAGCAGTATCCAAACACACCTTATGCATCATTCTCAAATGATGATAGTTTCTATTTTTGGAACTCCCAAGTAAGGTCCATTCTTATAAAAGGGTATATAATACACGTCAAAATTCAAATACACGAATAATTTCACCAATCTGTATGGCCAACAATGAACACATATTCTATGGCCAATAGTGCACACATGAAAATGTTGATAGAATTTGCATTCTGTGGATTTGTCACAATAGATACACCACATTTTTTTTCTTCCTATTCTGATCATAGATACACAGAAAGATAAACTTTGATTATTTGGCTATTTGCTTCATGATAGTAGTTCTTATCTTTTAAACAAAATCTTATGAACACAACTAAAAACACTACCCAATTGTAGGTTGGAATCATTTACAGGAACCTACTCCAGTTTAGCTAGTAGTATATGAACCGACAACACAGGTTGAGTTTGGACCCATTTCATCATTTTCATGTACTAGTTTTTACTAGGAATAATATATATTGAAACGTAATTAAAAAATGAATTGAGTTTGGACCATTTGATACTATGAATCAAGTGGGTGTAATTAATACTGGCACTTCAATTTTACAAATAGAGGTAGATCTGATCTTGATGCCCCCAATTGCGTGGTCCCAATTGGTGACAAAAAGGATGGGGACTTTATGTGCTTTTCAAGGGTCCCATTCCCATTACAAGTTTGCAACAAAACACACCTACCCATAATCCCACATCAATCAACAAAAAACTCCAAATCAAAATCTCTTTCAAATTTTAATTGGGAACGTCCATGCCAATCTGACACTGCCACAGATTCCTCAGCTCTTTCTTACTCCAATCAAAAAACACAAAAATTCCAAAAAAAATTTCTTCTTAAAATATATATATATATATATATATATATATATTTATATATATTGGATCACATAGTAAATAACATCCGATTGGCATGAAAATTGCTATGCATGTTAAGCACATATAGAACATGTAATTCAACGGTTGAATTCTTAAAATATGAATTTAATAACAAATTATTGGGTGGTGTAACACTACTTAGAGTTATACTAGGTGTAACTTGAACCTAACTCTATACATATATATATATATATATATAAAAACTTAAGCTGGTCATCATTATTTTTTTTTAGACCACAAGCAGCTTTCACTAGATTTTGCAAGTACGAACAAGTTTATCAAGGTTGGAGGAGAACCAGTGAAAGAAAATTCAAGTGCCAAAAAATGGGACCATGTCCTCCTTTGTTTTAAAGGGCAAGAACTGTGATTACAAAAGTAGGCCTTAGATTGGTATAATAAAGCTGATATTGAATTATTTTTGGCATTTTGGGTATCACCGACGTAGGAATGTGAATGTAAATGTGAAAGTTTTACAAGTGGAGAGACCAATGTACGACCATTGAAATGTTAAAAGAGTACTAGTAAATGGCATGTTTTTTCTTGCCTGGAAGAAAAAAAGGTGCAAGAGCGAGAGCGAGACTGCTAGAATGATCCGCAAATAAAGTTTACCTATCTTTTTGCTGAATTGACGTGTGGAAATTTTACCTTCGGTCTCTTCTCTCATATATTTTTCTTCTCTAGAACTGCCTTTTTCTTTTTCAAATCACTTTCGGCAAGTTTTATTAGAACAGCCAATTAGTTGCACAATAATAAAATTGTGGAGCTCACAATAATTTTAATTAGCTTAATAGATATGGTTTTGTTTTTTTTGTTATTGAATAAAAGATGTAAAAAGATCAAAATTATCACTAAAAAGAAAAAGCTATTGGGGCCTACTTTTAATGGTTAAAAACAACCATAATGAAACAATGTCATAAATTATTCGTAACTATAAAAAAAAAAAGTATTATAATTTAAAACAAGTGTAGAGAAGTATTTCATGCGTGGGTGAGGCTTAAGTCCAGTGCATGTAGTGCACTGGACCCATTAAGATAGTGACATGTGTTCAAAAGTGGACACGTGTTATAATTTCAATAAGTCCAGTGCAACTAGACACTAGTGGTTAAACGCGAAACATGTTTAGGATTTTTTTAATATATAATTTAACAGTGGGAAAGGAGGGTTCAAGCCTTCTCAAGGAATGCAAATCCTCTTTATGGCTTTTTTTTTGGTACCACTTTATGTTCCATCTATTACAAAATATCATGGGTTTGATTTTTTTTTTTTTTTTTTTTTTGGATTTTCAATAAAAGCTAGTTTTCAATCAAATCAATATATATATATATATATATAAAAGCAGAGACCTCATGTGAGAAAGCGTAAGGTTCTGTCAAGTGGCGTATTCTATGCAAAGAGAGTTGAAATATTCTCAAGTGCCACATCAAAAAAAGAAGAACAAATTAAATATTGACCTTTTGTTTCATTTGGTTCAATGTTTCAAAACTTTTCTAATTAAAAAATAAATATTCTTTGTATCTTTTAGTTCAATGTTTCAAGACTTTTCATCTCTCACACGTACACACAAAACTCTTTGCATTTTAATTCATCATTTTCACCTCTTGCACTTTTACCCCTTTATATATACCCACTCATAGCCCTTCATGCCATCTCATGTCAAATACACATAGACAAAAAATGATGTCATTTACCTTCAATCCTTCAACGACACCTACCTAGCTCTAACATTGTTGTTTCATCTAATCCTAACCCGTGTGAGTTGGTTACAACCAAGAAAGGGGGGCTTGCATTTTATATTGAGTGACAACGGTAATTACGATTTTGATGTTAAGGTCGGACGTTGTGGGTTTTGTAAATGATGTGATTGACTATGGGCGTTTGGGATATGTATTTTTTGTTTTAGAATTAAGGAGAAAAAGGAAAACACATTCTATATCAACTTTTCTTCTATAATATTCCTCCAAAGTTTTTTTTTTTTTTTTCATTACTTCAATTGAATAATTATAATGGATATGTGTGTGCAATTTATAATTATTTCTTTTTATGATGAACTCATTACTATTAAAGTTCTATAACAATTTTGCTATAATACAAATACAACATTCTCCAAAACCATTTTACATAAAACATTACAACATTATCCGTGCATCGCACGAGTAACTTACTAATTAATAATAATGTCGTAAATTTTGATGTACGATTTAATAACCTTTGCATTCAATTATTCAATTACGTTACAAAGAATGATCAATTGTTGGCACATTTTAGTGTTTTTTTAATAAAAACATACGAGATTCAAATTCACCTACCCAACAATATAATTATATATATAAAAAACACAACACACCCCATGTGGTGTTTGGACCCAAATGCTTAACATATACAACTTTACAAACCAATGCAAGCAAAGGAGGACTTGTAATCGTACCAAAGTGTTCGAGTGCAAACTAGATTTTTGATTGCGTAATGGATGTTGGATCATTCCCAATGAACTTGGCATACTTTTAGTCAAATTGTTGTAAAAAAAACCATTTTCCCATCCTTGTTACCTATCTTTTTAAATGTACTCGAGTCCTCACTAAATTCTCTATTTTCTTCTCTATTCCATTTAAATATTTTCTTTAAAGAGTGACAAATTTGTTGGCGACTAAAAACGGAAAAAAAAAATTTTCCATTTGCATCCACACAACAATAGATCATTTCACTGGCGTTCAAGTGATTATCTAGTGGTAATGAAAATTTTTGGCTGTGCTCATGTCTTTGCTCAAACCCCACCTTCCCCTCCCCCCATCATATCAACCTAAAAGAAACAGAGCACTTAATTGAGCCTTTTTGTACAAAATTTTACACATATAGTAAGTAGCAACCATTGCATTATTGGCACACAGTGTGTATTAGCCTTTAAGCAGCGGCCACAGTCTCACTTTTACTTGAAGCCTTAGTGGATGCCGTGGATGATGACCCTTCTTTCTTTGAGGCCACACTAGCCCTGTACTTCTCTTTTCTCTCATCTTGCTTCATTTGTTGCTCCCTGCACTCTAAGCTACAAAACGCTGTATCCCCCCTGTAATTATTTTTCACCCAGAAAAAATTCATCATTAAAATAATGCAACCAACATGAATCCTTTATAATATAATTATGGCATATAATTATGAAACCAAACTCAGAGAGAGAGATAGAAGAAACATAGAAAAAGCAAATAAAGAGTTTGAGATTCGAGAAGCGTGAGGAGCAACAGTATTAATATTTATAATAAATATACTTGTAATCCTTTGCTGGTTTTTGGATCCAGCAAATATATATGTATATATAAAGAATAGTTCCAGCTGTGAAGTTAAGAGTAAAAATAGAATTATTCCCAAGTTCAGGTTATATTCAAAACCAACTATATCAGATTCTCCTCCATATAATATAAACAATATTTGCATGTATACCAATTGGAAGACATGGACAAATTTAAGGAGCTACCTAGGCTTGGTTTGTTTACACATCTATAACCAGGAACATGGAAATTCTTGAACAGGATCCCCACCACCATAGCACTAAAAGCTTTGTTTATATATATATATATATATATATATATATATAAACAATAAAAAAAACAATAAGCAAATGAAAAATATTAAAGTCTTAACAAATTTTACTTCAAAAACAAAACTAATGTAGTAAAATTAATTTGTGTTATTCTACTATTAGTTTTACAAAAATCAAACTCAATGAACATTTTTGCTATATAAAAAAAGAGAGATTGATATATTTGTACCTATACATGTAGATGTCTCTGCCAGGAGGGAGGCGGCGTTTGCAGAGGCCACAGGTGTGGAGAAAGTGAGGGTCGTTCATGAATTCACCAGAGTTGCTTCTAGTTCTATGGCTTATTGTGCCTCTAGGTGACACCATGGCTACAAAGCGATTGTCGTACTCGTACTCATATCCATTTGGGTTTGGAGCAAAGTTCATCATGTTCATGTTCATATTCATGTTCATGGTCTGATCAGCTGGAGGCTGCAGTGATGATGATGATGAGTCTGTGATCATGGGGTGGTGGTGATGATCAGACGGGTCCTGGGGTTCCAACATGCTTGGATCCACGGTGATCCCAGTCATGCTCGTTGTTCTCTTCATTGGAGGCCGTGGACGCTTTCCCAGTAACATCTTCTTGATCTTCTTCTTCTTCTTGGCCTCTACAGCTCTATTATGGAGTACAGAGAAACATACACAGACTCACTGGCACATGAATATAGCTTTAGATTTTGTAGTATTTAATCATAGCTATGAATCAAATCCATTTGAAATGGAAACAATTTTTGATATCACAGAGAAAAAAAAGATAGAGAGAGAGAGGATGGACTGTTGGGAGTGAGAATTGAATGGAATGGAAGGTGGGCGTGAAGATAAACGAAACAAGAAGGGCTCAGAGCGAATCCGGGCCGTTGCTTGCGGCACCAAGTACAAGATGTCCACGTCACGCTTCTTCCACATTTTTACTACACATTTGTTTTTCTGATATATTTCTTTTTGCTTTTTTTTTTTTTAAATATTTATTTTAGAAATGTTAAAGTTCACAAGTTTTCCATGTTACTTTCATAACAAATTTTAAGTGACGGATTATTATTAGTGATCAAAAAAGTAATTTTAGTAATGTGCTCAAACTATAACTAGTAATAACTTACCACTATTTATTGTGAAAGTGTTATGAACGTAGCACTTTTATTTTTTTTATTTTTCTTCCTTCCTCTCTTTTCTCCTTACATTTTGAAAAAAAAAAAAAATTGACTCTAAAAATGTTTGAAGTTAGCTATACATGGTAGGTAGGGTACTTGGGGTGCAAGTTTTTAGCAAAGGAAGTTCAACAAATTTACTAAAAGTGTAACAAAGTGTTGAAGGGGTACAAATTTTTAGCAAAGTGTTATGAACGTAGCACTTTTTTTTTTTTTTTTTCTTCCTTCCTCCCTTCTCTCCTTACATTTTGAAAAAAATTTGACTCTAAACATGTTTGAAGTTAGCTATACATGGTAGGTAGGGTACTTGGGGTGCAAGTTTTTAGCAAAGGAAGTTCAGCAAATTTACTAAAAGTGTAACAAAGTGTTGAAGGGGTGCAAATTTTTAGCAAAGGAAGTTCAACAAATTTACTAAAAGTGTAACAAAGTGTTTTTTTTTTTTTGAGAAACAAAAGTGTAACAAAGTGTTGAATTCAAATAAAATCAAAAAACCAAATTCAATTTGGATATTTATGGTATATTATATATATAGGCAAAATTTAGGTATAGTACTTAAATATTATTTCTTAGGTTCCTCATTTAAAATTCAACCATTTGGCTACTTAATTAAAAATACACTTCTATTCCATGAGAAAAAAGTGACTTGATTGAATTTTAAGAAATGAACCTAAGAAACCGTACTTAAGTTACTGTACATAAATTTTGTCATATATATATATATATATATGAGTAGCATAAAAATATCTAACTTTTTATAATAAAAGAATACTAGTTTCGTCAATAATTTTACTTATATAGAAAAATTTGTTACTTTATAAATTTGTAATCCATAAAAAATTCTTCTATATTAGAAATAACTGAAATTTTAATATTTTATAGATTTAAATTTAAATAGTTCTTAGTCTTCCATCAACTTTGATATTTTCTAAGCATAAAAGTTGTGGAGGAAACAATATAATAATTTTATTTTTAAATTCACAAAATGCGGTGTGATCACTCTTATCCTTCATACTAGTTACGCAAATAAGGTAGTAGTTTTCCAAGTCCTAAGTCCAAATTATGTTGACATCCTAAATATTTTACCCAAAGAAAGTAAATTTTAGACAGTCATCCACTAATTGGGTCCAATGATCAACTGGTCCACTAATATAGTCTTAGCGTATTTTAAAAAAACTAAACAATTTTTTAATTTATTTCGCAACTCTATTATAATGATTAGGTTAGAGTGGAGTGTACACTTTGCCCATGACGTAAGGTTTATAATGTTTTCTGCTTTAATAAAAATAATAAGCATAACAATAACATACTATAAACGTTGCTTGGAACTTCTTTTTCACCTTTATTTTTTTCTTTCTTTTTTGGGGGAAAATTTTAATAGACGCACCTTATTACACACATTCTTACACACTTAAAATGAACTAAAATTGTGACTATTTCAAGTCATGAGATGACATACAGTAAGAGTTGTCAGATATATTATGTCACATGAGATTTTCCCATTCTCTCTCCCCCGATCAAGATATTCCCTCTTTCGCCCAAAAGAGATTGATTGAATTATCAAAGTTTGGAGCATGAAATACAGTTTAATCCTATTTATTTTTTTGTATGGGTATCAGATTAATATTATCAATTAGAATAATTTTTAACTCAAAAATCAAGACTTGAAATCATGATTTTAATGTGTTTCAAGTGTGTGCGTAAGAATATGTGAATAATAAAACCTTTTTTTTTTTTGGTCCACTTAAATTTTATTTTTGTTTGTACTTTTAGAGTTTAACCTCATAGTGGTATGTGATGACATACATACTCCAAAAGCGTATTATTATCTATTAGACTTGAGCTTCTTTAATTTAAAGTTCAAATAGTGTTTGGCCTTTGCTAGCAGCAATGGAAGATGATGTACGTGAAGGACTATAACCTTGACGTTGAGCCATCAAGGATGGGGTGAACTTAGACAAAACGTACACACACTAACACTGCATTTGGGTGACAATGGTTGGACAGCCCTGAATTGTGCCCCAACAACTCCTTTTTCTCTTTTGGGCATGTCTGGCATTTTCTCATGTTTTGTTGTGTTTCAACTTTTTAAACTCTCAGGGCACCCTATCGGTGAAAAAGAATAACCCCACCTGACAAAAAACTCTCCATCTTATTCTTTTTATTCATGATTTGAATTCTAGGTGTTTCTATTGAAAACACTGAGATCCAGCTATACTTTAATAACCGGTACTCATTCTTGTAATTGGTATCCGATGTAAGACTTTACTACTTAATCAACCAAACCATTCACACTTGAATATTATTATATATAAAAAAATGATATTTTATTTTTTTATGATTTGTTTCTAGAAAAGAGAATCGGACTCAAAAACCTAATCAACCCTTTTAAGACATAATGCCTAATGCCTATTACTGCCAATGGCTTTAAAAAAAGAATGATAATAATATGGTTTATAGTTTATCTATTCAAAGTTGAGATTCAGATCGTTGGATCACAAAGTAAGGCTTTGTCAAGAAATGAATGAAATCCCCTCCCTCGGTTAAATTTGCTTTGTCTTGTCCCTCTGGGTCATTTTGTCACCAATACAATTTCTACAATTTCTTCTGAGGTCTTCAAGAGCTGAGGAGGACTTGCTATCATTTAGTTAGCCATTGAGAGATTATTGTTATGTTGTGTTTTTTTTTTTTTTTGTTGAGAAAGTTGTTATGTTGTGTTTATTGCTGTAGATATGTGTCTTCTCAATCTTTTTAATTCTTACAATCATACTATAGTAGTGGTTCCCATTCTCTAGATTTAATGCTTCAAATCATGCTGTAGCACGTGGTTCCCATTTTAAGAAACATGAAAACAAAAGCTTAATAATTTATCAATTTCTAGCTAGTTTAACTGATAAACTCTCTTGTCGTCCAGAAATAGATCTGAGATTTATATCTTATCTACACCATAGATTGAAAATCTATTCTATCTATTAAAAAAAAATTATCAATTTCCAGTTCTAATATAAATCTGAACATGATGTGAAATAATTTCATTATCCACGATAGCAGCAGGGCCTCACACTCATGAGACAGTATCTCGTGCGCCGCATACAAGACTTTCGCCACACTCACATAGAAAAGAGAAACCCGCAAATGAGAGATTCCAAATTGAGTGTGAAATCAGAAGGAAGGATCAACCAGCCACCTGCGGTGACTCATTTTCAGCATGCTTCTTTTAATTTGCTCATACGTCCCAGCAATAAGCACTTACATGTATGCACTTACAACTATATGCACTTACATGTACCATTTAATGGGTCCACCTGGTTCATATTCCATAGTTTCTTTTCTTCTTATAATTAATTCAACATTTAATGATGATAATAATAGTAATAAAAGAGTGAAATATTAGTTTTGATATACCAACCAATCAGAGCATGTAGCAGCGTCAAGTGATGGACCCACAGCATCATGCTCTCTAAATCATATTTACAGGTGTTAAACTTAAATCCTCTCGAGCATTCGTCTCCATCATTTCTACCTTTCAATTGTTTAGTGTTTGGTTTATTGCTCTCTAATGATAAACTTTAAACCTGTCATGTCATTAACTCATTACTCATGACTAATCTTATTTTTAAACTGATTTTTTTTTTTTTTTGAAGCCTAAAGACATGAACTAGATCCACATTGTATTTTATCATTATATCATAGAAGAAATATTATTTCTTACCCAAAAAAAAAAAAAATTCCACACAATTTGTGTTTGATTGGCATCCCATAGTTTCTTGTAGCTTATTTGCTAAATGTAAAACAAAAGATATAGTTTTTGATACCTTTTAAAACCCGTCGGTCGAGGTACTAAAAAGAAGCCTAAAGTGACGACAATCGAAAACTGAACCAAGCAAAATGAGGATGAGGGGAAAGACTTCGATAAAGCAAAAGCAGATGTCGTCTCCGCATTAAATGAACACACTCACCGACTAGTCACAATAAATGTTGAACTATTTATCTAGGGGTAGGAAAGTTGAACCAAACCTGTCCTCTGTTCCTAGAACTGATGGTGATGGAAGATGATTTGATGAGATACACTACCACAATAAAAGTCTGCCCCTCACTTCTCTATAGTTATTAGGATCACGAAGAGAAGAAGGGGATCCCAAAAAAGGAAAAAAGTGAGAGAGGGGAAAGAGTTGAATATTGTCAAGAGAAATACACTGAGTGTTGGAGGGGGAGGTTTTTCTTAGGGTTATAATTTGCGGGTGTTTATTTAATTGGGAATTCTACATTAATAATATTAAATATCATTGTGTTGAGTTAGATCTTAAATATTTGTTCGCATCCACCACAGTTAGCTTATTTTCATAATAATAATTGTAATAAAACTAGTTTAAAAAAAAAAAAAAAATTATATATAAAAAATTGAGAGAAGAAGCAACCAATTTTTTTTTATTGCTGTTTTTGTTGCTAAACGGACACTTTAAAATAATGTAAGAGATCTTTTATCAAAATTTGTAAATCAAAATAAAGGGTAAAAGTGAATATAAATTTAATTAGAGTTTACAGAAAAAATTTGATAGGTTTATAATTTTGGAATGGCCACACAAGAAAATCTATTAAATCTATTAAAGATAACTGTATAACTGTATTTATTTTTTGGCAATCAAAACCTATTAAAGTTTTTTTTTTTCTTTTATAAAACAAATGGAAGAAGGAAATTGAAACCTAAGTTCTCCTAATGAAAAGAATCCAGGAATACCATTAAATCAGGAGGTTTTTGACTATTAAAGATTGATAATTGATGACTGCATGAGTAGTAGGTATACGAATTTGTTAGATACCTCACAGATTATTACTGATGTTGTGTTATCAGATCAGGCATTTTGTGTTGTATTTCATCCTAGCTTGTACTCTTCTATCTGTTTCTCTATTAATAAATTAAAATTCTTATAGTTTTCCATCAAAAAATGCAAAAAGACTCCTATCAATCGGAAAAGAGTTACTATGCACCTTTCAAGCATGCTTAAAGAATAGTTTCTACTCTTTCAATAAAGTTTTGTTCTTCTCCCCCTGATGAAAAGGTCATGCAATAAGAACTAAATAGCAGTCACTGTGCAAGTTAAAATACAATCATGACTGTCTCACATTATTTGCATCTCTTTTTAGTGATAGCAATCTCCTTGAAAGTGTGACATCTGAGGCCAGGCCACGTATAGATCCACAAATGTAATGTCATATATATATATATATATATTCTTGCATACAGCTGCAAGTATGTGGGAGTTAAAAGGATGACCTAATGGTAGACATGCAATGCAGAACTTTTTGTATATATATTCTGCTAGATGTAGAGAATAGCGATACCGAGTACCAACACACTTACAAAAGCTATACAGGTGTGTGGTTCTTGAGCAAGATATTTGGATTTATAGAGGGGGAGGGTTAATAATTGATGTTTCCTGCCACATTAAAAGCAAGAATGCTTTTATCGAAACACGCAATTTCACACCCAATTTTGCATCATTTTGATGTGTGCTATTGTGAGTAGTGAACACTTTACGGAAAGTCTTGTTTACATAGACTCATTACTTTTGATCGACCACTCACCATCATACAAGTTAGCAAATTGTGAAATTGAATGCGAAAATAAGTGTATCCGTAATATCGTTATAAAAGCAAAAATAGACAAAGGGGGGGGCAGGATGGCTGCATAAAGGACCGAGTCCCTCATGCCATTGAGTCCACTATTGATTATGGGCAAACTAAAGGTAGTTGCACTCATCAGCCACATTATTGGGAGGCAAAAGATGGAGCCCCGCACCAATTATAACATTGCAATACTTTTTATTTGCTTTACTCGAAAGGTTATGTTATGCGAGAGTGAGAGGTGGGTGTCAACTTGCTTACCTATTAAAATCTCTTATCATGGCAACGACATGTTTGAAATCGAATCTTACTTAAATTGGGACAGCCCTTTCACACATACTCTCTATCTTTATTTGAACATTGCATCAAAGAAAGAAAAACTCATTTGTTGCTGTGTAAATTTTTTTACCCAATAAATTTCTAAAGAAACAAAATTAAGACAAAATAGCTATTTGAAAGGAAAATCTCAAGAACCCACTGATTGTAGGAAAATTATGTACAAATGCTCTAATCAAATGGAGGTTGCTTTTTTATTTTATTTTATTATTCCATGTACAAATGGATGAAAATTTTCAATGCACTTTGTTTACTACATCCTCTTTGTTCATAATTTGCAAAGCTGAAAAATGGGAGGACCACAACAACTAGAGAAATTGCAACCTGGTCAACTAGTTTGAAATGAAATTGCTAATGTTAAATTTCAAGTGGAACAAATTCTTGGGAGCTCAAAAAATTATTTAAATTAAAATTTAGGTTAAACCATCGTTTTCAAAAGTGCTTATGAGAAATGCGTTGAAGCTTAGTGAAAAAGAATGGCACTACAAAAGGGAGGGGAGAGAGATGAGGGTTGAGTCAACTTCTATCCTACAAAGCGAATCTCTCTATTTATTATTAAACAAAGAAATAAATATATTCAACAATATATATATATATATATATATATATATATATATATATATATATATATATATATATATATATGTGTGTGTGTATACACACATACAATACATACACATTTATATAATATAGTTTGGTTTAGCTAATGTTATCGTATGTTAATGAGTGGCTCTGCTTCCATATTATTAATGATTTCGTTTACTTCATTTTTCTCCCCACTAATTGAGGGTTTTATAGTAAAGCAAACCCCACACTATGGGATACTGACACTAGATTATATTTAGAAAAGATAAAAACTAGTTTTGATGTAGAAATATCATTTTCCCATTGTAACGATTACTTTGCTGAGGGTAGGTTTCTACAATTATTGGATTTGGTAATGGAGAAGGCTACTATGAGCCTATGATAATAACAATAACCCTTAATTATATGTCCAAACAAGGAAATGTGATGAAGAAATATCATTTTTCCATTTTAACAATTATTCTGCATTTTAATCTGCTGAGGGTAGGTTCCTATAATTATTGGATTTGGTAAATGGAGAAGGCCGCTATAAGCCTATGATAATAAAAATAACCCTTAGTTGTACGTCCAAACAAGAAAATGTGATGAAGAAATATCATTTTCCCATTTTAACAGTTATTCTGTATTTAAATTTGCTAAGGGTATGTTCCTATAATTATTGGGTTTGGTAAATGGAGAAGGCTACTATGAACCTATTATAATAACAATAACCCTTAGCTGTATGTCTAAACAAGGAAATGTGATGAAGATATATAATTTTTCCATTTTAAAAATTATTCTGCATTTAAATTTGCTAAGGGTAGGTTCCTATAATGATTGGGTTTGTTAAATGGTGAAGGCTGCTATAAGCCTATGATAATAACAATAACCCTTAGATGTATGTCCAAAGTCCAAACAAAGAAGAAATGTGATGTAAAAATATCATTTTTTTCCATTTTAATGATAAAAGAGAGGGTAGGTTCCTCCCTATTATTGGGTTTTGTGGATGGCAGGATCTAGACCATATCCTTGTTGAAGAATGGAAAATGACAATAACAATAACCCTTAGCTATATGTCCTAACAAATAAATGTCAGAGAACTTTATTGACATGCATTACTCCTCCAAAGCCCAAAATTGCTCCATTTGAATTGATTTTTTGTGTGGTGTTTTAAAAGATAAAATTGTTGTTGGACTGTAATTGTTTATGTTTCTTGTTTCTTAGTACATGACAAAGATGGTTTTTTAATTTTTTGTAAATCTACTGAGGGTAGAGTCCTAAAATTATTGGGTTTGGTCAATGGAGAAGGCTACTATGAGCCTTTGATAATAACAATGACCCTTAGTTGTATGTTCAAACAAGGAAATGTGATGAAGAAATATCATTTTTCCATTTTAACAGTTATTCTGCATTTAAATCTGCTGAGGGTAGGTTGCTATAATTATTGAGTTTGGTAAATGGAGAAGGTTGTTATGAGCCTATGATAATAACAATAATCCTTAGATGTATGTCCAAAGTCCAAACAAATAAATGTGATGTAGAAATATCATTTTTCCATTTACTTCATTCCCCCCCACTAATTGAGGGTTATATAGTAAAGTAAACCCCACAAGTAGATTTTATTGAAACTCAACCTATGAAAAGTATATTATATTTTTTTTTTTTTAAAAAAAACTAGTTTTAATGTGGAAATATTTCATTGTAATAATTACTCTGCTGAGGGTAGATTCCTACAATATTGGGTTTAGGAAATAGAGAAGGCTGCTATGAGCCTATGATAATAACAATAACCCTTAGTTGTATGTCCAAACATGGAAATGTGATGAAGAAATATGATTTTTCTATTATAACAATTATTCTACATTTAAATATGCTGAGAGTTGGTTCCTATAATTATTAGGTTTGGTAAATGGAGAAGGTTGTTGTAAGCCTATGATAATAACAATAACCCTTAGCTATATGTCCAAACAAGGAAATGAGATGAAGAAATATCATTTTTCCATTTTAACAATTATTCTGTATTTAAATCTGCTAAGGGCAGATTCTTATAATTATTGAGTTTGGTAAATGAAGAAGGCTGCTATGAGCCTATAATAATAACAATAACCCTTAGTTGTATGTCCAAACAAGGAAATGTGATGAAGAAATATGATTTTTCCATTTTAACAATTATTCTGCATTTAAATCTGCTAAAGGTAGGTTCCTATAACTATTAGGTTTGATAAATGAAGAAGGCTGCTATGAGCCTATGTTGTATGTCCAAAGTCCAAACAAAGAAATGTGATGTAGAAATATCATTTTTTCCATTTTAATAATAATAGGGAGGGTAGGCTCCTCCCTATTATTGGGTTTGGTGGATGGGAGGATCCATATGAACCATATCTTTGTTGAGGAATGGAAGATGACAATAACAATAACCCTTAGTTATATATCCTAACAAATAAATGTAAGAGAACAATAAATGTCAGAGAACTTTATTGACCTGCATTACTCCTCCAGAGCCCAAAATTGCTCCATTTGAATTGAGTTTTTTGTGGTGTTTTAAAAGATAAAATTATTCCATCAAAAAAGAAAAAGATAAAAAAATAAAAAAAAGATAAAATTATTGTTGGACTGTAATTGTTTATGTTTCTTGTTTCTTAGTACATGATAAAGATGGTTTTTAATTTTTTATAATTCAAACGATGAGGGGAGAAAAAGTGACTTAAATTATGTACATCTCGGAAGGAGATATGATTTCATAAAAAAAATAATAATAAAAAAAAAATAGCAACTCTTAACCAGCCAAGCAGAATTCCTATGTGGGTCAGTTTTATAACCCATCTTTCTAATTGGTGAATTCAACAATATCTTTAGCAGCAAAAGAAATTACAAATCTAAATGAAATCCAAATGTAACAATAACCAAGTCCAAGAACTACAAAATTTTGGAAGCCATTGAGTTTAACATCAGAAGAGGACATTGAACTTGCAACCAAAAAAAAGAAGTAAAAGGAAACCAGAAAACAACATATTGGGAGGTAACAGAAAAACAGAGACATTACTAACTGAGCACATCATTCACTCCCAGTAGCCATTAAGAACTCCCCCTCACATACCACCTCACCTCCAACATATGCTTTCCCTTCCATCTTTGCTATGCCAAACCGCTTTTGCAGCTTAACAAGTGTCATTCTCATAACCAAAGTGTCTCCTGCAATCACCGGTTTACGGAATCTCACTTTGTCAATTCCTGCAAAGAAGAAATTTTCCCGGGAGCCTCCCACTTCTGGCTGCAGCATAACCAAACCCCCAACCTGGGCCAATGCCTGTCCGCAGCAACCACATTTTCATCAGTAGTAAGCTAACGTGTTAGAATAATGGTTAAAGTAAACTTCAAGAAATAGATGCATACAAAGAAGTGAATGATGTTCCTCAAAACTTATGTTAAGCATACATTCTCATGATTAAAAAAAGGTGTAACCTGTCTCACATAAAGGAGCTAGTGGAGAGAGACTGGGGAGAATCAAGGCCTCATTCATTGAGAACCAGGAAAATAATATTTTGTCTTAGTTTTCTTTATTCTAATGCATTTACCTTTGTGGGTTCCAGTTAGCTCAACTGATAAAGTTTCTAATGGTTAAATAAGAGATCTGGAGTTTAATTCCCACTTACACCAAAAACTGATTGATATCTTAGTCTAATGATAAAGAGCTATCATCAGGAACGAACGCCATATGTTGAAAATATTTCTCAAAAAAACATAATGCATTAAACTTTAGACATCAGCCCATGGCAAATGACCATACTAGAACTAGAAAATCATCATGTCACAGTGTCTTTGTTCCTTTGGATGCTAAGTTTTTCACTAGGCAAGCATGAAAAATTAATGTCTTAAAAAATGAGTGGCAAAAACTGGAAATATGTTAGAAAGTCCTAGTGGACGGCAGATGGAGACTCCAAGAAGTATTGTAAAAAAAGAAAAGAAAAGAAAATGTCTTTGTTCTAGATACTTTTGTATCAAAATTATCACAATGGCTTCCACATCACATCAAATCAGTGATTTAGACAACTTATACATTAGAAAGTCTATCTTAGGTGCAATGAAAGAGAACTCAGTGGATCTTCTCTCTAGAATGATTGTGTTCAACATTTGAGTGGGCGTTCTTCCTGGATAGATCCTTTTACGCCTTTGTTGCAAGTCATGTTGAAACAACATTGGCGAGTACAAGGATGAGGGCGAGGGGAAGGTAGAGGTAAAGGAAAAGAGGTTCATAAGGTAGTCCAAGAGACAATAAATCAATGAAGGCAGAGGATGAAGTAAGACTTATGACGGTTGAAGATACGAGTAGTGGCATGATGCAGTGCAGTGTGGGAGTGCAATTAAAGAAGGATGCTTTGTCAATCAAAATTAATAGCATCAGTAAAGGAATCGATGAGATCTCAATCAATGACCAGAACTCTGTGGCCACCATAGAAACCAAGGATAAGAACAAGAAACCTCTAGAGCAGGTTCGGGTTCTTGGAGCGCATGTCAGTCCACAAACCTCAAGCATGTGGCAGCATGGCAGGGATTGCAATGTAGGAGATGAGTTTGTAAACGCAGTTGAAATGGGTTTAGTTAAAAGCTCTGGTTGCACAAGAAAGTTAGGTATGGAAATTTAGTCTGAGATGGCAAATAAGTCAGCTGTTGATGAGATGGAAAAAGAAGTTACTAATGGTTCACATAATGGGCTTCCTTGCAATGGTCAAGCCCAAGACCAAGCTTTTACAGCAAAGGAAATACAGGCACCAACTGAACTGAAGAGCTCTGTTTCGAGAAGAAAAAAACGAAGTAACCTGGCTACAATTCCATGCTCCTGAGAAAAAGCAAACAGGAAGCCTCCAATTACTGCATTCAAGGGATAGCAAAGTCGTCATTGAGCTTAGTAGGACAGTTTCTGGTGAGTCCTTCCCTTTTCACTTAGTCAAGACTCCAGAGATCAATTGTGTCTTTATGGAGCAATTATGGACAGGTTCAAGTGTTCTCAATAGAAAATGGGATGTTCCTGTTCAAGCTTAAAGATGAGGTTGCTAGAGATGCAATCTTGGAGGACAGAATATGGTACATTGCTAATAAACCCCCTTTTTTTTACTCAAATGGACTCCAAGTATGCAAGTTCTTAAATGCTCTTTATCACAAATTCCTATTTGGGTCAAGATCTTGCATCTTCCTTCTTCCCATAGAATACTGGAACCCAATTTATTTAAGCCACATTGCGAGTAAAACAGGCAAGTGTCTATTTACAGATTCTGTCACAGAGGATCCAAAAAGGATTCATTATACTCCAGTGTTTGTCAAAGTTGATGCTAATGCAGATTTTCATCAGAGTTAGCTGTTGATATGTGTGATGGGGTATACCTGGATGTTTCTCTTGAATACCTTTGGTTGTCTGCCAGTGACATTGTGTTTGGTTCGACAGAAAATATTTTCTGACCGTAAAATAATTTCAGGTGAAAATATTTTCAAGTGTTTGGTTGCATTCCTAAAAATGCTATGAAAAATTGGCGGTGATGAAGATCAGTGGCAACTGGCAGTGGTTAGCCGATGGTGGCAGTGGCCAGAGACCGGGGACATTGGTGGCTGACAGTAGGGCTGGAGGTTCGGTTGATGAGTTTTGAATGAGGCAGAAAATGAAAGCATAAACCAATTTCCGCCATAAGTGCCTTTATTTTATGGTCAACCGCAAAACAATTTCCAGTTGACCAACATTTTCAGTCGTCCCAAACACCCACAAATGCGGACAATATTTTGGGACCCGGGGGGGGGGGGGGGGGGGGGGGGGGGAGAGGGTGATGCCTTACCATTTATGAGAATGAATTTGTAGAGTTTTTGTACACAATCAAGGTATTAGATCATAACATCGATGACCCTATTTTAACTTGGAGCAACAAAAGATATAATAGCCAGAAAAATAGACAGTTTTGGGGAATACTGTTTGGTTTGCGAATTATAATCAAGCCACAATTTCCCTACTCTAGTGTTCTAGATCATAGTGCGACAATTATATCATTTGGGGATAAGCCTATTTTTGGCCCTAATCCCTTTAAAATTTTCAATTATTAGGCCGACCATAATAATTTCCTTGATTGGGTTAATGAAGCTTGGTATACTGGTTCAGTTCTCCTATGCTCCAATTATATTTTAAGCTCAAAGCAGTCAAATCTGAGGAGGATGACTATTGAGAAATTTAGCAGCATCACTCAAAGAGTCCTGAAAACAAGACTCGAATTGGAACTAGTGCAGAAGTGAATACTGTTGAATCCAAGGCAAACTGATTTTATTAGTAAGTAAAAGGATTCCTTGCATCATTTTTTTTTTTTTTTCAATTAGTAATGCCGAGGAGTCTTTCATGAAGCAGAAGTCAAGGAATGCTTGGCTTAATCTTGGATATCAGAACACAGTCTTTTTCTATTAGGTTGTTAGCATAAGAAAGGCCAAAAACGCTATCAGATGTTTACCCAATGATGGAGAGAAAGTAAAGGATCCTGAGTTTCTCAAAGAGCTGGCTATGAACTTCTACAAAAGGGAAGTTCATGCAAATATCATAACTTTGGTTCCGAAAGTCCTTACTCTTGCTAAGATGGGGGAGTTTAGACCTATATCCTGCTGCAACATCATCTAAAAGTGCATCACAAAAATCCTTTCAAATAGATTAAGGCTATGCTTGGATGATCTATTAGTAAGAATCAATCTGCATTCATCCCAGGCAGAAGCATTACAGAAAATTATCTTCTAGCATAAGAGCTGGTAAAGAGTTATCATAGAGAAAAGGCTCCTGCAAGGTGTGCCATTAAGGTGGATCACATGAAGGACTACGATTTGATACAGTGGGACTTTATCTTGCACTGTCTCTCTGCCATCGGAGCTCTTGTAGGTTTGTGCATTGGGTGAGGGAATGTATAACAACCCCTACCTTCTTTATAGCCCTCAAAGGAAGTATAGCTGGGTTTTTTCAGAGGAGGGAAGGGTTTAAGGAAGGGGAACCCCCTATCACCATACCTTTTTGTCTTAGGCTTGGAAGTCTTCTCAAGAATACTTCAAAACAGAGTCCAAGAAGCTAGAGAATCCTAAGTGTGCAAATCTGAAGCTTACTTATTTATGCTTTGCAGACAACTTAACAGTTAACAAGCTTTTCACTTTTCAGGGGCTGATGTAGGTTCCATCAAGATTGTTCAAGAAGCTCTAAATGAGTGTAACAGCAACTCTCAAAATTTTAGACTTTTATTTATTTATTTATTTATTATTATTATTATTTTTTATTTGAGAAGAAGAGAATTTTAGACTCAGGTACACAGCTACCGTATATTTTTAGGAATCTAAAATATTAAGCATTCATTGTTATCTATGTTTGACTTTTGGTTTGAATGTATAGCAACCATATATAGCAAAACAGATATGGAACTAATACCATGTATAAGTTTCTTGACACATATAATTCTTCAAATGAGTGAAAGCATTTCTATTAATGTCCAAACGATTGCAGGACACAGGCTAACATGGGTATCATATCCACAAGTTTCTAACACACTACTTATCAAAAATCAAGTGTCTAAAGCTTCATATTTTTCAATTGCAATTGAGATAGGTTTAATGTCTAAGACCAATCAAATTTCTTAGAATAATAAAGCAGGGCTTAATAAAGACCATGTTTACCAATCAATAAGATAATCCTTTTAAACGATTTACAGCTAAGAATGAACCATATATCAGACACCTCATTCCAAGTGATAGCAACATGACTGGCTTCATAGGAATCACATTTTAGCTTATGGTGAGGTCTACCTATCAGACACCCTCTTTCTGTGCCAACAGTTAAAACTATCAAACATCAAACATACCACACTTGCATATGAACAATGTTGGCAGAAGAGATGCAATAGTGAAAATATGGAAACGCTAGGAGAGATGGAATAGAGGAAGAAGGAAAGGTTACTGTTGTACAACTAATAAATTTCAAGAGGATTGTAAAACCTTTGCTCAATAATACCAAAAAAAGACACTTCAGGAGAAGATGATAGATTGTACGCCCAGTTCCTTTACTAAGAAACATACAATGACCATTATGTAAGTTTTATAAAAGACAATCCTAAAATATAAAGCAAAAGGAAAAAATTATAGAAAGGGATAATGTACAGACATCCAAAAAGAGGTTCCTAACAATGCGAAGATCTAACTTCAAAAAAGAAACATAGAACAATGTCATTGGAAATTTACAGAGGACAATTCTGATTTCTAATTTCGTTTATATAATCAAGCATGCATCTGCTCAAAATGACCTTTAAATTAGTCAGATTGTCTAAATTACAGCTCAATTTTTCAACGTTGTGTTCAATTTCTTCTGAGATATTTATAGACTGATGAAATGCCTTCTATTTATAAATTATGTAGCTACTATAATTAATAAATTTCTCACTCTACTTGCCCACATTATATTTTGATGTAATAACACTTTCCATTGGCTTTAAGTTTCTCTCAATTTATGCATGCGCATACACTGATAGTGATTAAGTACCATTCCAAGCACCAACCACCCAAATTGCAATTCTTTCAACATCAAAGTAACCAAAGCATCATGCTATAGTTTGTGTTTATTGGTAACTATATATAGGGAGGAAGACAGGAAAATAGTGAGTAGAGTCTCAAACTATGCATTACCCACTGGTCATGCTATCCATTCCATCTATAGAGTAACAATTGATTATTAGGTGCAATAAAAAATTTTCAGATTGACAATTTAAGGAAAAGAAAGGTATGCATTATGGATTGGTGTTATATGTACAAGTGTAATGGTGAAACTGTTGACCATCTATTCCTTCATTGTCTAGTTGCTTTGGAGTTGTGGGATATGGTTTTTGGTTTATTTGGAGTTTGTTGGGTTATGCCAATGTCTGTTGTTGAGCTTCTTGCTTGCTAGCAAGGTCGATTTGGTCGCCATCGTAATGGAGATATACGGATTGTTGTTCCTCATTGTTTGATGTGGTGTATTTGTTAGTAAAGAAATAGTAGGTATTTTGAAGACAATGAGCGTTCTATGCCTGATCTCAAGCTTCTTCTTTTTTAGAACCTTATTGGACTGGTTCTTAGTGTGGAAAAACCAACCTTTTTCTTCAATTTTGGATTTACTTGATTTATGTAATTTTTGTATTTGATATGTACACCCCTGTATACTCATTGTGTACTTGGGTGTCTTTTTTCTTATATCAATAAATCTTTATTACTTATCAAAAAAAAAAAAAAAAATTTTCAGATTTCCCCACCATTTGCACCAACAAGGCCACAGGTCTGGAGCCAGCATCAAGGAAGAGATGAATTTACAATGCTGGAAATCATCAAGAAAGCTGTCTACTGTAAGGCATTTTTAAGTACTCTTTTCACCAAAGATTTGATTTTAATATTTTGTAAGTACCTTATGTTTAAATTCAACCATAAATTTAAAAATGAATGAGCACACAGATAGACACAAATTACCACTGTCTTTTTTTATTTCTTAACATGTCCTTTGCAATTACCAGCTAACTCTATTTTTTGTTTAACTTGGTCAATGCTATCTAAAAGAACCAAGAGGGGAAACTTTTTAGTAATTCTTTGTAAGGTCAAGAGCCTTGTATCTCAACTAGCTTCCAATAAGAACATCTAGAGCTTAAATCCCCCCTCCCCCAACTATCAAATTATCAAAGAACCGTTTGTTAGGTCAAAACAAGTGAAATTGGTGGTTTGGCACACTAAGAATTCATGTTTCTGCATACGTTGAATAATAAACTAGCATGTTACATAGCAAGCCTAATGATGGCACAACCATTGAGTGGCTAGGGGACCAAAAAAAAAACTGTTCATGGAAGTTAATTTTTTTTTTTTTTGAGAAAGAGTTTCAACTTATGGCGTCCGCTCCTGATGATAGCTCAATCATTAGACCAAGATATCAATCGGTTTTTGGTGTAGGCGGGGATTGAACCTCAGATCTCTTATTCAACTATCAGAGACTTTGCTAGTTGGGCTAACTAGAACTCACTTCATGTAGTTAATTAGATCATTAATTAGTCAGGTATTTTTATAATTATGTGATTACTAATTGTGGATCATGGTCGTGGGCTTTTGGTTTTATTAATAGGTATGCCTAATGTAGTTTATGGGCTTCTATGTTTGAGTTTTGGCCCAATTCAATTATAAGTTTTTTTAAACTAATCAAAGTAGGAATTGTAATCCTATTAAGAAAAGTTAAGATTTAGAATTCATACAAGTGTGTCATAATACTCAAATAAGAATAGTTTCGATCCATAAACAAATTGCTCCTGGAGTATTGAGGCATGCTGACCTAGTATGTTCTTTCTCCCTTTCTTTTCTCCTTTGACATTCTGCTGCTATTCAATTCACATGCATTGTTCATAGTACTATTCACATGCACTGTTCACACTACCATTCACAGCTTATGAACAAATTTAATCTCTGTTTCTTCTCACCACTTGCAACCCTAAATAAAATCTTTTTCCTTTCCTATCGAAAACCAGTATTATTATTTTGATAGGTAACATAAGAAATTTTATTAAAAAATAGCCTAGTCATTATTATTATTTTGATAATTAAAAACCCTAGTCATTATTGCTTGAACCCTAACCTTTTTTCTAAAGTTCTATATTCTAAATCAGTTTCAACTCTAAGCCAACCAGAGGCACTTGTAGACAGAGACCTAAAAACTGTTGACCATGTTGAACAATTCTTTATGAACCTATACTCCGAGCAGCAAGTGCAGCACCCTTTCCCGGATGTATTGGATTTCCCATGTATTTCTGGGGACAACGTGGATTGGTTAGAGAAACCTTTCGAGGAATCTGAGGTTTTAGAAGTCATCAAGGAGTTTAATGGGGATAAATCTCCTGGGCCTGACGGTTTTTCGATGGCTTTCTTTCAAGCTTGCTGGGGGATTCTCAAAACAGACATCATGGCTGTGTTCCACCACTTCCATGTCACTGGCCAGTTTGAAAAAAGCTTGAATGCAACCTTCATTGCTCTCATTCCTAAAAAAGCCGCAGCAGTGGAAATAAAAGACTTTCGGCCCATTAGCCTTGTTGGGGGGGTTTATAAAATTCTTGCTAAAGTTTTGGCTTCTCGTCTTCGCTTGGTTTTAGGCGAGATCATCTCTGCTCCTCAGAATGCCTTTATTCTTAATAGGCAAATTCTCGATTATGTTCTTATTGCTAATGAATGTCTTGATAGTAGATTGAAGTCTGGTCAGCCAGGGTTGTTATGCAAACTGGACATTGAGAAAGCCTTCGATCATGTGAACTGGGGTTTTCTTACTCTCTTGCTTGAGCGTTGTGGTTTTCCTGATAAGTGGAGGCGATGGATCTCTTTTTGTTTATCTACTGTTCGTTTTTCTATTCTTATTAATGGTACTCCCCATGGGTTCTTTGGAAGTTCTAGGGGGTTGCGGCAAGGTGATCCTTTGTCCCACCTATTATTTGTTCTGGTTATGGAGGCAGTCAGTAGAATGTTGGATAAGGCTGTCCATGAAGGTCGCTTGTCAGGTTTTAATGCAGGTTTGAGGCTGTGTCTGGTCTGAAGGTCAATTTGGGTAAGTCTGAGCTGGTGGCTGTGGGGGCTGTTCATAACATGGATCTTTTGATGGCTGTCTTAGGCTGCAATCAAGGGTCTCTCCCAATGAAATATTTGGGTCTTCCTTTGGGGGCAAAAGTTAAAGACAAGTCTATTTGGAATCCAATTCTTGAGAAGATGGAAAGAAAATTAGCAGGCTGGAAAAAATTATATTTATCCAAGGGAGGTAGAGTCACTTTAATTAAAAGCACTCTCTCTAACCTTCCTACTTATTTTCTCTCTTTATTCCCTATTCCTGCCTCTGTGGCCAACCGTATTGCGAGACTTCAGCGGGACTTTCTGTGGGGTGGCCTAGGAGATGAGCCCAAATTTCATCTGGTTGATTGGTCTACGGTGTGTACCCCGCTTTCTTCAGGTGGTTTAGGGGTTAGGAACCTGAGAACTTTCAATATAGCTCTTTTAGGGAAATGGCTTTGGAGATTTGGGCAAGAAAGGGATGCTCTTTGGCGTCAAGTGATAGAGGTAAAGTATGGTTGTGATTGGGGTGGTTGGTGTTCTAGCTCTTCCTCTGGTCCTTATGGTGTCAGTTTGTGGAAAAATATTAGCAGGGGGTGGCACTCTTTATCTTGGTTTATTATGTATGATATTGGAGATGGTTCAAAAGTGCAGTTTTGGCTAGATCGTTGGTGTGGGACTTCCTCTCTCGCTGTCCGCTATCCCGAATTATATAGGATTAGCTGTAGCAAAGAGGCAAGTGTGGCGGATCTAATGAGGTTCTCCAATGGAGTCCTCCATTGGGAGATTCAGTTTTGTAGGGAGGTGCATAATCGTGAATTGGAAGCTTTCAGGAGCTTCATCAATTCCATTTATAGCACTCCTGTAAGGGGAATCGAGGAGGATAAGAGATATTGGCTGCCTTGTAAAAGTAAGGGGTTCACGGTTAGTGCATACTACCATCTTCTTGTTGGCCATAGTGAGCAAATTTTCCCTTGGAAAAGCATTTGGAAGCAGAAGATCCCCTCTAGAGTGGCTTTTTTTGTCTGGACCGCAGCCTTGGGGAAATGTTTGACTATTGACAATCTAAGGAAAAGAAAGGTTTGCATTTTGGATTGGTGTTATATGTGCAAGTGTAACAGTGAAAGTGTTGACCATCTTTTCCTTCATTGCCCGGTTGCTTCGGAGTTATGGGATATGGTTTTTGGTTTATTTGGAGTGTGTTGGGTCATGCCTTTGTCTGTTGTTGGGCTCTTTGCTTGCTGGCAAGGTCGCTTTGGTCGCCACCGCAATGGAGTTATTTGGAAGGTGGTTCCTCTTTGTTTGATGTGGTGTATTTGGAAGGAGAGGAATAGTAGATGCATTGAAGACATTGAGCGTGCTATGCCTGACCTCAAGCTTCTTTTCATCCGAACCTTACTTGAATGGTTCTCTGTGTAGAGAAACCATCCTTTTTCTATTTTGGATTTACTTGACTTTTGTAATTTTCGTTCTTGACTTGTTCACCCCTGTATACTCCCTGTGTGCTTGGGTGTCTCTATTTTTATTATCAATGAATTCTTATTACTTATCAAAAAATATGTCCTATGTCATCTAATGTGGCAAACTCCACCAAATCTATGCTTCCCTTTATCCCGCTCTACACTTACCATCAATCTTCCTACAGATTCACTGTCATCAATACTCCTCACATAATTGTAAACACAATTTTTACTTTAAATATTTTTTACTTATCAAAAAAAAATTGTAAACATATAAATCTAGATTCTAAACTCAATTGAAAGGACATATGTTCTAGAATATGAAATGTCTGTCTTACCTATAGGGAAAGAAAGAGAAATCTACACACCTCAACTTAGCATAGAAGCTTATATCCAACACCTGAGTTCAGTCAACGGAATCCTCTTTCCTCAATCCTCTCCAACCTAGTCCAGGCCAAAATTTCCATTGAACTATAAATATTACGGCTCTTCACCAGAACATGCCATTTTAAACCTTTAAAGATTACTTTGAGCAATCATTGGTCTTCATTGACTTCTAAAAATACTTTACACGAATTTGTCTTGTCTTGCCCCCTCTTGCTGCTAACTCTAGCTTGATATGCATTCAATCATTTCCTCTTTTTTATTTTTTAAACCATTACCACTCATCCATGCCAATTTCCCAAGTCTGGTTAGGCTGAGTAGCTGATTTTATGGGACCCAACTTTTGGGTGTTATGGGATCATAAAGCATAGCTAGCCTGCTTCTCAATTTCAATACAAATTTTATCAACTTCCCCCATTCATATAATCTCTAGTAAACAATAAGCAAAATATCACTTCTTTAATTTAACCACCCAAGTCAAATTCCACATGCAACATCCTCTATTATGTTTTTAGGTGATGCTCATTTACGCAATATGAATACTTAAAGACTAACCCCCATAAAACCAACATTCAAAATTAACATGAAGCCATGAAAGCTACCACAAACAGCCATGAGAAACCAGGGAAGTTAAAATAATTCCAACAGGCAGATAGTTATCCAAAAAAAAGGATATTATCCTAGAACAAAAAATGCAACATTCTTTAAATTGCAGAAGTATACCACAGTAAAAAGTGATGAAAGTAGATTAGATGAGGTAGGAAAGTATAGTTTCCATATTATTGAAGACCAAATCAAGTCATTGATTATACTAGAAAATCATGGAATTGGAATAGATCAAGAAACTGATTGAGAGACAAAATTGTGGGATTGAAGCAATCAATTCAAAATTCGAAAATGTGATTGACTTGCGAATGTAATTCTCATTATAAAAATGAGTTCTATAGTAATGTATCGTCATTTAAGTGAATGAAGAACATGTAGCCCTTTGGGCTCTTTTTTCGTGTGGCTAAACTACATAAAACTATCATGACATGCCTTATCTCTCTCTTTTCTCTATCACAAAGTAAAAAAAGAATGGTTGGGAAAATGATGAGTACCTCAACCATGAGAACACCAGGCATAATAGGCCTTTCAGGGAAATGCCCAGGAAAGAAATTATCATTTATAGTCACATTCTTGATAGCAACAGCTGAAACCCCTGGATTGTATTCAATCACTCTATCCACTAACAGAAATGGAAACCTACAACACCCCACCACCAAAAAAAGGAATTCATAAGAAAAACACATAAAACAAAAACAAAAACAAAAACTTTGACAAAGACCCACCTGTGGGGTAGAATTTCACGTATCTGATTAATATCCATGACCGTAGGAAATGCTGGGTATTCTGCAGAAAACGATCAAGAATTAAATTTTGAAAACAAAGATTTTTTTTTTTTAAAGCTTTGTGCAAAAAGGAGAGAATTTGAATTCAGAAATGAGAAAGAAAACATACTCTTTTCAATGGGTAAGTCTTGGTTGTTGGTGTTGTTTGGTCCATTTAGAGAAGAGCATGTGATGGAATTGGAACGGTGGATAGATTGAAGCGAGAGAGAAAGAGAGGTCGGGGACTGTGAGAGTGAGAGTCTTCTGGTTCTGGGTTTGTTGAGAGACTGAGAAAGAGTGAGAGAGAGGAGGGAATTGGATGTGGCTGCCATTTCTTTTCAGAGAGAGAGAGAGAGAGATGAGAGCGGAGACTTCGAAGTGCAAGGGAGTGAGGGAGAGAGACAGAGGAAGTGTGTTTTGAGTGAGGTTGGAAATGGTAGTACAAATAATAACTCGTTGAACTACTTGCAACTAATATGTCCTGATGAAGGCCCAACCAAAGAAAAACAAAACGTGTCTCATGTCATATCATTCAAAAATAAGGTACTTCTTAGTTATGATACAACCAAGTCTACCAAGCTTATTATGAGACCTCTTTATGAGAAATGAGTGAATCCCAAATCATGTGAGAGAGGTCTTGTGAGACTGTCTCACAAGAGAGTCTCTCTATTAAGTAAGGAACCAAAATTCGAAAATTGGGGGAAAAGGGGATCATAAACCAAAAAAAAAAAAAAAAAAAGTGGATTGCTTGTATGGACCAAGCTTAAACACTAAAAAAAAAAAAACCGTTTAGTTTGATCGAACCGGATTGAAATCGAGTTTGGTCCGAATTTAAGAGGGATTCGGTCAATCACAATCCTCCACTTTAAAAAAAATAAAGTTTCGGTCCTAGTCTCGATCTCAGTCTCGATTTTGCAAAAAAATATACCAAATATATATTTACAAAAAACCCTAATAACCCAACTCTCTTGTTCTTTCCTCTCATTAAATTCTAATATAGTTGAACATATATTTGGACTTTTTATAATCAATTACAAATAAGGGCCAGACTAACCAAGACCGAATAGTCTCAAATTGGTTGAGACCGGTCACTTGTCTAGTCATTTTGGTCCAAGCTTTTGACAAACTGAACAAACCAGTATGGTCCTAAAAAATGCAAAACCAGACTAGACCAAGCCGTTTTCACCCCTACACATTAATGAACTAATATCAATTTCATCAATGGCAATTTTTCAAAATTTTATTTGAGGATCTTCAAGTATTAGGACATCAATACTAATGGTTGACTATCCTAAATCATATAACAACTCAAATAATTTTATGATTTCAAATTTGAGATTGTTTTGTGTATAATTTTTTTTTTTTTTTTTTTTTTTGGTTTAGACTGAAATTTTGGTTTGTCTAAAGGTTATTTTTGTTATTCTTGGAGTAGTTTGATTTGTTTAGACCAGATTTGTACTTTATTTTGTTATTAAATTTAGTTTGTCTATAGATTTTTCTTGTTATTCTTGGGGAAATTGGATTCATTTAGACCATATATGTACTTTATTATGTTGTTATTCTTGGGGCAACTGGGCAAAAAGGATAGCGATTTTTTTTTTCAAGGGTAAATTTGTAAATGTATTAGAGGAAGGTGGGGGCAAGAACACATATTTTGGGTTAAATTTCAAGATTTTCGTGTATGTGTGTGTGTGTGTGTGTGTGTATTGGGTTTAAGTTATACCTAGGGTAACTCTAAACTATGTTACACCACTCAATAGTTTTTTATATTGGATACAATTTTTAACAAATCTACTATTAGATTATATTTTCTTCTTATACTCTAGATGCTTACAAAACTTCAAGATGTTTAGAGATCATTAACTATGTCATCGATGAAATGTTAAATTTCAAGTCTTTGTATTCAAAATCAACCAATCAATCAATATATATATATATAAGCAGAGACCTCATGCGGGAGTGCATGAGGTCCTGCCAATTGGCGCTCTAATTTTGCATTTACCATTTTCTTATCTCTTTCATTAAGTTTTTTTTACTGTTACCCAAAAATTCACATTAACTTATTTTAATGTTATCTCATTAATTGCCTAAGCTTACATCACACCTTTCTCTATTCTTCATGTCTTTTAGCATATCCACTGTTTTAATATTTTAGACCTCATGCACTGCGAGAGTGCATGAGGTCCTGCCAAGTGGCGCTCTAATTTTGCATTTAGCCTTTTTTTTACCTCTTTCATTAAGTTTTTTTTACTGTTACCCAAAAGTTCTCATTAACTTATTTTAATGTTATCTAATTAATATCTCATTGATTGCTTAAGCTTACACCACATTTTTCTCTATTCTTCATGTCTTTTAGCATACCCACTGTTTTAGTATTTTTTTAAAAAAATAAAATAAAATAAAATAAGTAAGGACTAATAGTAATAACTAATCAGATAAATAAAAAAACTTGAGACTAACAAAACATTTTAAAAAGAGAGAAAGAGGAATCTGAGGGGTCACTACCTCCATTATACTAGCCTCCCACCACCATCAAGACGCTGAAACCCTTACAGGTAATTTTTTTTCTTTTTTCTTTTTAAATTAGGGGCTTAAATATGATTTAGGTTTAGGTAATTTGGTTGGATAGTTTTTGTTTTGGTTATATAAATAGAGAGAATATTTCATTAATTGACTAAGCCTGCACCACACATTTCTCTATTCTTCATATCTTTTAGCATACCCACTGTTTTAGTATTAAAAAAAAAACAAAAAATAATAATAATTAAGGACTAATTGTAATAACTAACCAAATAAGGCCCTAAAGAGAGATAAAGAGACACAAAAAGGTTGTGGATTGTTAAATAAAACACATTGTTTCACTATATATTACTAAAATAAAAGATCTGAGACTAACAAAACATTTGAAAGAGAGAGAAAGAGGAATTTAAGGGGTCACCATCTCTGTTATACAAGCCTCCCACTACTATCAAGACGCCAAAACCCCTACAGGTAATT
Organism: Quercus tomentella; assembly: GCA_028535165.1. Taxonomy (NCBI): domain Eukaryota; kingdom Viridiplantae; phylum Streptophyta; class Magnoliopsida; order Fagales; family Fagaceae; genus Quercus; species Quercus tomentella. Next base: position 3,855,263 of record JAPQVY010000001.1, read on the forward strand.
TTTTTTTTTTTTTTAAATTAGGGGCTTAAATATGATTTAGGTTTGGATAGTTTTTGATTTGGGTATATAAGTAGAGAGAATATTTGGTGCGCAATGTAAAGCCATATTCTACCATGGTTTAATTTTAAATCATCTATAAGATACAATTATTTTATTACTTTGAGTTTTGAAATTGTAGATTTTAATAACATTCCAAACATGTTATAATACTAATTTTCAGGGAAAATTTAATTAAAAATAATAATTTTGTAATATTCAATAATGTTTATACCTTCAGCAACAGTTTTTATAACTACTCATACATGGAACCTATAGTAGCGGTTGTTTTTTGCTGAAATAACTAATTTATAACAAAGTGTACGAATGGGAGAACTAGCGATTTTTATTTTATTTTATAGCAGTCTTGTATAAAATTGTTGTTAAAGAATATCTAGTAGTAATTCACAAAACTACTGTTAAAAGTAATTCATGCTAGAAATAAGGGAAAGGAATACTAACATTTTTAATATTGTTTAGCACCGGTTTATAGAACTGCTACTAAAGAATCTATAGCAACAGTTACATAACCGCTGGTATAAATAATTAATTCCAAAAGGAAGGCCCTATGTACTAGTGGTTTTTTAATTCTCTAGCAGCAATTCATAATCTATCGCAACAGTTACATAACCGTTGGTACAAATAATTAATTCCAAAAGAAAGGGCCGTGTGTACTAGCAGTTTTTAATTCTCTAGCAGCAGTTTATAGAACTGCTGTTAAAGAATCTAGAGCAGCAGTTACATAACCGCTGGTATAAAAAATTAATTCCAAAAGGAAGGGCCATGTGTACTAGCAGTTTTTAATTCTCTATTAGCAATTTATAGAACTATTGTTAAAGAATCTAGAGCAGCAGTTACATAACTGTTGGTATAAAAAATTAATTCCAAAACCGCTGCTATAGATGTTTTCTATACCAAGGATTCCTAAAACCACTGCTATAACCTATAGTGACGGGAACTTAACAGCGGTTATTCAACTTGTAGCAGCGGTTTAGAAAACCGTTGGTATAGACCTATCTAACTTTTAGCAACAGTTTTTAATAGTTTTAATAGTGGTTACAATTGCTACTAAAAATCAAGTTTTTTGTATTGTCCACACTCTAAATAATAATTGTTATCTTAAATATTTATAATCCACTTAATAATATAAAATTTTAAAAAGAAAAAAAAAATTGAAAAAAAAAATTTACTCCAGTACTTGATTTCTAGAAAGTAAAGTACCATATAAAAAGAAAAAGAAAAAGAACGGAAAAAGAAAAAGATAAATCACTCTACAGTCTGTACTCAAAATACTAATTACTATCTTAAATATTTATAATCCACTTAATAATATAAAATTTACAAAAAAAAAAAAAAAAAAAAAGTGAAAAACAAAAAATTTACCCAGTACTTGATTTCTTGAAAGTAAAGTACCATACAAAAAGAAAAAAAAAAAGATAAAGATAAATCACTCCACAGTCCAAACTCTAAATAATAATAACTAACTTAAATATTTAGGAAATGCTAGGTATTCTGCATAAAACGATCAAGAATTAAATTTTTAAAACAAAGATTTTTTTTTTTTTTTTTTTTTTTTTAAAGCTTTGTGCAAAAAGGAGAGAATTTGAATTCAGAAATGTGAAAGAAAACATACTCTTTTCGATGGGTAAGTCTTGGTTGTTGGTGTTGTTTGGTCCATTTAGAGAAGAGCATGTGATGGAATTGGAACGGTGGATAGATTGAAGCGAGAGAGAAAGAGAGGTCGAGGACTGTGAGAGTGAGAGTCTTCTGGTTCTGGGTTTGTTGAGAGACTGAGAAAGAGTGAGAGAGAGGAGGGAATTGGATGTGGCTGCCATTTCTTTTCAGAGAGAGAGAGAGAGAGAGAGAGAGAGAGAGAGATGAGAGCGGAGACTTCGAAATGCAAAAGAGTGAGAGAGAGAAACAGAGGAAGAGTGTTTTGAGTGAGGTTGGGGATGGTAGTACAAATAAAATAACTCGTTGAACTACTTGCAACTAATATGTCCTGATGGAGGCCCAACCAAAGAAAAACAAAACGTGTCTCATGTCATATCATTCAAAAATAAGGTACTTCTTAGTTATGATACTACCAAGTCTACCATGCTTGTTATGAGACCTCTTTATGAGAAATGTGTGAATCCCAAATCATGTGAGAGAGGTCTTGTGAGACTGTCTCACAAGAGAGTCTTTCTATTAAGTAGGGAACCAAAATTCGAAAATTGGGGGAAAAGGGGATCATAAACCAAAAAAAAAAAAAAAATAGTTGATTGCTTGTATGGACCAAGCTTAAACACTTAAAAAAAAAAAAAAAAAAAAAAAAAAAAAAAAAAAAAAAAACCGTTTAGTTTGATCGAACCAGTTTGAAAATCGAGTTTGGTCCAAATTTCAGAGCAATTCGGTCAATCACAGTCCTCCATTTAAAAAAAAAAAAAAAGTTTCGATCTTAGTCTCAATCTCAGTCTCGATTTTGCAAAAAAATATACCAAATATATATTTACAAAAACCCTAATAACCCAACTCTCCTGTTCTTTCCTCTCATTAAATTCTAATGTAGTTGAACATATATTTGGACTTTTTATAATCAATTACAAATAAGGGCTGGACTAACCAAGACCGAATAGTCCCAAATTGGTTGAGACCGGTCACTTGTCTAGTCATTTTGGTCCAGGCTTTTGACAAACTGAACAAACCAGTATGGTCCTAAAAAATGCCAAAACTAGACAAGACCGAGCCATTTTCACCCCTACACAATAATGAACTAATTTCAATTTCATCGATGGCAATTTTTCAAAATTTTATTTGAGGATCTTCAAGTTTTAGGACATCAATACTAACGGTTGACTATCCAAAATCATATAACAACTCAAATAATTTTATGATTTCAAATTTGAGATTGTTTTGTGTGTATATATATATATATATATATATATTTTTTTTTTTTTTTTTTTGTTTAGACCGAAATTTTGGTTTGTCTAAAGGTTATTTTTGTTATTCTTGGAGTAGTTTGATTTGTTTAGACCAGATTTGTACTTTATTTTGTTATTAAATTTAGTTTGTCTATAGATTTTTCTTGTTATTCTTGGGGAAATTGGATTCATTTAGACCATATATGTACTTTATTTTGTTGTTATTCTTGGGGCAACTGGGCAAAAAGGATAGTGATTTTTTTTTTCAAGGGTAAATTTGTAAATGTATTGGAGGAAGGTGGGGCCAAGAACACATATTTTGGGTTAAATTTCAAGATTTTCGTATGTGTGTGTGTGTATTGGGTTCAAGTTATACCTAGGGTAACTCTAAACTATGTTACACCACTTAATAGTTTTTTATATTGTATACAATTTTTAACATATCCACTATTAGATTATATTTTCTTCTTATACTCTAGATGCTTACAAAACTTCAAGATGTTTAGAGATCATTAACTATGTCATCAATGAAATGTTAAATTTCAAGTCTCTGTATTCAAAATCAACCAATCAATCAATATCAATCAATCAATATATCTAATACTATATATAATAGCAGAAGCCTTTAACCACGTGCTGACGCGTTAGCAAAAATGCTTATCTAAAAAACTGACACGTATAGAGTTTAAACTTTAAAAAAACCGGACGGTGTGTTTGGAGTGCCTCATCTTCAGACAGTAACCGCTTATTAAAAAAAAAAAAAAAAAAAAAAAAACGCACATATAGAGTTTAAACTTAAAAAAACCCGGACGGTGCGTTTGGAGTGGTTTATCTTCAGACAGTAACCCGGTTATCAAAAAAAAAAAAGAAAAGGCAAGCCCTTTGTAAACACCAACCGCTTTTCCACAGAACAAAAGGAAAGAAAAAAAAAACAAAAACCCTAAAATCCAATCCGTATTTCCCGATCAAAATTCAGACTCACTCAGACTAGCGATACTTTGCTGCACCTTTAAACACACAAATCGGACTTGCGTGTTTCAACCTATCAAACAGACTAAAAAGAAAACTTCTGCAACATTGAAAATCTCTGCGATGGTGAAAATTTCTATTCGTTCTCTACAATAGACGATTTAGAAACTAACCCGTCTCTGCTCTTCAACAACAAACGATTCAGAAGGTAGAAATTTTCCCCCTTTTTTGTTTTTTCTATTCAGTTGCCGGTTATAGGGTTTCCAGGGAAAAAAAAGGGGTGTAGTCGAAGGTAGGCATTTTTTCCCCTTTTTCCCCTAATTTCTCATTTATTTTTGCAATTTCTTGAATCCTGTTTTGTTCGATTGTAGTATAAATAGACGAAAAGTAAAACCTCTGCAACGGTGGCAACCTCTGTTCGTTCTCTGCAACAGATGACTTAGAAACTATTCCGTCTCTGCTCTTCAACAACAAACAATTCAGAAGGTAGACATTTTTCCCTCTTTTTTAGTTTTCTATTCATTTGCCATTTGTAGGGTTTCCAGGGGAAAATGGGTATAGTCGAAGGTATGCATTTTTTCCTCCTTTTTCCCTAATTTGTCATTGATTAAATTTAGTTTTAGTTTGGCAAATTTCTGTTTAGATTGTATTTTTTTTAAAAAAAAAACTGAATGCTTGGAATATACAATCGTCTTTGTTGTTTTCCTTTTTTGATATTTAATTTAATTTTTTTTTATTTCTCTACTGAAATATACCTCTATTGATATTTTATATATAAAAGCAGAGACCTCATGCGGGAGTGCATGAGGTCCTGCCAAGTGACACTCTAATTTTGCATTTACCATTTTCTTACCCCTTTCATTAAGTTTTTTTTATTGTTACCCAAAAATTCACATTAACTTATTTTAATGTTATCTCATTAATATCTCTCTAATTGCCTAAGCTTACATCACACATTTCTCTATTCTTCATGTCTTTTAGCATATCTACTGTTTTAGTATTTTAGAGTGCATGAGGTCCTACCAAGTGGCGCTCTAATTTTGCATTTAGCCTTTTTTTTATCTCTTTCATTAAGTTTTTTTTACTGTTACCCAAAAGTTCTCATTAACTTATTTTAATGTTATCTCATTAATATCTCATTAATTTCTTAAGCTTACACCACACTTTTCTCTATTCTTCATGTCTTTTAGCATACCCACTGTTTTAGTATTTTAAAAAAAAACAAAAAACAAAATAAAATAAGTAAGGACTAATAGTAATAACTAATCAGATAAATAAAAAAACCTAAGACTAACAAAACATTTTAAAAAGAGAGAAAGAGGAATCTGAGGGGTCACTACCTCCATTATACTAGCCTCCCACCATCATCAAGACGCTGAAACCCTTACAGGTAATTTTTTTTTTCTTTTTAAATTAGGGGCTTAAATATGATTTAGGTTTAGGTAATTTGGTTGGATAGTTTTTGTTTTGGGTATATAAGTAGAGAGAATATTTCATTAATTGACTAAGCTTGCACCACACATTTCTCTATTCTTCATATCTTTTAGCATACCCACCGTTTTAGTATTTTTTTAAAAAAACAAAAAATAATAATAATTAAGGACTAATAGTAATAACTAACCAAATAAGGCCCTAAAGAGAGATAAAGAGACACAAAAAGGTTGTGGATTGTTAAATAAAACATACTGTTTCACTATATATTACTAAAATAAAAGACCTGAGACTAACAAAACATTTGAAAGAGAGAGAAAGAGGAATTTAAGGGGTCACCACCTCTGCTATACAAGCCTCCCACTACTATCAAGACGCCAAAACCCCTACGGGTAATTTTTTTTTTCTTTTTTCTTTTTAAAATTAGGGGCTTAAATATGATTTAGGTTTGGATAATTTGGTTGGATAGTTTTTGATTTGGGTATATAAGTAGAGAGAATATTTGGTGCGCAATGTAAAGCCATATTCTACCATGGTTTAAATTTAAATCATCTATAAGAAACAATTATTTTATTACTTTGAGTTTTGAAATTGTAGATTTTAATAACATTCCAAACATGTTATAATACTAATTTTCAGGGAAAAATTTAATTAAAAAAATAATTTTGTAATATTCAATAATGTTTATACCTTCGGCAACGGTTTTTATAACTGCTCATATGTGGAACCTATAGTAGCAGTTGTTTTTTGCTGAAATATCTAATTTATAACAAATTGTACGAATGGGAGAACTAGCGGTTTTTATTTTATTTTATAGTAGTCTTGTATAAAACTGTTGTTAAAGAATATCTAGTAGTAATTCACAAAACTACTGTTAAAAATAATTCATGCTAGAAATAAGGGAAAGGAATACTAACATTTTAAATTTTGTTTAGCACCAGTTTATAGAATTGCTACTAAAGAATCTATAGCAGCAGTTACGAATCGCTGGTATAAATAATTAATTCCAAAAGGAAGGCCTTATGTACTAGCGGTTTTTTAATTCTCTAGCAGCAATTCATAATCTATCGCAGCAGTTACATAATCATTGGTACAAATAATTAATTCCAAAAGGAAGGGTCGTGTGTACTAGCAGTTTTTAATTCTCTAGCAGAAGTTTATAGAACTGCTGTTAAAGAATCTAGAGCAGCAGTTACATAACCGTTGGAATAAAAAATTAATTGCAAAAGGAAGGGCCATGTGTACTAGCAGTTTTTAATTCTCTAGCAGCAGTTTATAGAATTGCTGTTAAAGAATCTAGAGCAGCAATTACATAACCGTTGGTATAAAAAATTAATTCCAAAACCGCTGCTATAGATGTTTTCTATACCAAGGATTCCTAAAACCGCGGCTATAACCTATAGTGACCTATAGTGACTAGAACTTAACAGTGGTTATTCAACTTGTAGCAGCAGTTTAGAAAACCGTTGGTAAAGACCTATCTAACTTTTAGCAGCAGTTTTTAATAGTGGTTACAACCGCTACTAAAAATCAAGTTTTTTGTATTGTCCACACTCTAAATAATAATTGTTATCTTAAATATTTATAATTCACTTAATAATATAAAATTTAAAAAAGAAAAAAAGTGAAAAAAGAAATTTACCCAGTACTTGATTTCTGGAAACTAAAGTACCATACAAAAAGAAAAATAAAAAGAAAGAAAAAAGAAAAAGAAAAATCACTCCACAGTCCAAACTCAAAATACTAATTACTATCTTAAATATTTATAATCCAATTAATAATATAAAATCTACAAAAAAAAAAGGTGATAAACAAAAAATTTGCCCAGTACTTGATTTCTTGAAAGTAAAGTACCATACAAAAAGAAAAAAAAAAGGATAAAGATAAATCACTCCACAGTTCAAACTCTAAATAATAATAACTACCTTAAATGGTTATTATACACTTGATAATATAAAATTTACAAAAGAAAAAAAAATTTACCCAGTAATGTTTTTTTTCAAAGTAAAGTACTATACAAAAAGAAAAACAAAAGATAAAGACAAGTCACTCCACAGTCTACACTCTAAATACTAATTAGTATCTTAAATATTTATAATCCACTTGATAATATAAAATTTACAAAAGAAAAAAAAAAGTGAAAAAAAAAAAATTTACCCTATACTTGATTTCTTGAAAGTAAAGTACTATACAAAAAGATAAAGACAAATTACTCCACAGTTCACACTCTAAAAACTAATTATTATCTTAAACATTTATAATCCACTTAATAATATAAAATTTACAAAAAAAAAATTATCCAGTACTTGATTTCTTGAAAGTAAAGTACCATACAAAAAGAAAAAAAAAAAGAAAAAAAAAATAAAGATAAATCACTCCACGGTCTACACTCTAAAAACTAATTACTATCTTAAATATTTATAATCCACTTAATAATATAAAATTTATAAAAGAAAAAAAAAATGAAAAACAAAATTTACTCAGTACTTGATTTCTTGAAAGTAAAGTACCATAAAAAAATAAAAAGTAAATAAAAAAATAAAAAAAATCACTCCACAGTCCACACTCTTAATATTAATTAATATCTTAAATATTTATAATATAATTCACTTAATAATATAAAATTTACAAAAGAAAAAAAATTTGAAAAAAAATTTACCCAATACTTGATTTCTGGAAAGTAAAGAACCATACAAAAAGAAAAAGAAAAAAAAAGATAAAGATAAATTATTTCACAATCCACACTCTAATTACTAATAACTATCTTAAATATTTATAATCCACTTAATAATATAAAATTTACAAAAGAAAAAAAAAAGAGAAAAAAACTACTCAGTACTTGATTTCTTGAAATTAAAGAACCATATAAAAAGAAAAAAGAAAGAAAGATGAAGATAAATCATTCCACAGTCCACACTTTAAATACTAATAACTATCTTAAATATTTATAATCCACTTAATAAAATAAAATATACAAAAGAAAAAAAAAATTCTCAGTACTTTATTTCTTGAAAGTAAAGTACCATACAAAAAGAAAAAGAAAAAAAAAGAATAAAGAAAAATCACTCCACAGTTCACACTCTAAATACTAATTACTATCTTAAATATTTATAATCCATTTAATAATATAAATTTTTTTTTAACAGTTCACACTCTAAATACTAATTACTATCTTAAATATTTATAATCCACTTAATAATATAAATTTTTTTTAAAAAAAATTACCCAATACATGATTTCTTGAAAGTAAAGTACCATACAAAAAGAAAAAGATAAAAAAAGATAAAGATAAATCACTTCACAGTCCACATTTTAAATCCTAATTACTATTTAAATATTTATAATCTACTTAATAATATAAAATTTACAAAAGGAAAAAAAAAGTGAAAAAAAAATTACTCAGTACTTGATTTTTTGAAATTAAAGTACCATACAAAAAGAAAAAGAAAAAGGAAAAGATAAAACACTCCATAGTCCGTACTCTAAATACTAAAAACTATCTTAAATATTTATAATCCACTTAATAATATAAAATTTACAAAAGAAAAAAAAATTATCAGTAATTTATTTCTTGAAAGTAAAGTACCATACAAGAAGAAAAAAAAAAAGATAAAGACAAATCACTTCACAGTCTAAACTCTAAATAATAATAACAACCTTAAATATTTTATTATACACTTGATAATATAAAATTTACAAAAGAAAAAAAAAATTACCCAATACTTTATTTCTTGAAAGTAAAGTACTATACAAAAAGAAAAAGATAAAGAAAAGATAAAGACAAATCACTCCATAGTCCACACTCTAAATACTAATTAGTATCTTAAATATTTATAATCCACTTAATAATATAAAATTTAAAAAAGAAAAAATAGTGAAAAAAAAAAAATTTTACCTTGTACTTGATTTCTTTAAAGTAAATTACCATACAAAAAGAAAAAAAGAAAAGATAAAAGATAAGATAAATCACTCCATAGTCCAAACTCCAAATAATAATAACTACCTTAAATATTTCTTATACACTTGATAATATAAAATTTACAAAAAAAAAAAAAATTACCCAGTACTATATTTCTTAAAAGTAAAGTACTATACAAAAAGAAAAAGAAAAGATAAAGACAAATCACTCCACAGTCCACACTCTAAATATTAATTCGTATCTTAAATATTTATAACCCACTTAATAATATAAAATTTACAAAAAAAAAAAAAAAAGTGAAAAAAAATTAATTTACCCTGTACTTGATTTCTTAAAAGTAAAGTACCATACAAAAAGAAAAAGATAAACCACTCCACGATCCTCACTCCAATTACTAATTATAATCTTAAATATTTATAATCCACTTAATAATATAAAATTTACAACAACAAAAAAAAAGTCAGAAAAAACTTTATCCAGTACTTGATTTCTGGAAGATAAAGTAGGGGTGTGCAAAAAACCGACGAACCGAACAAACCGGCCGAAACGGACCGAATCGTTGCCAAATTTTCGGTTCGGTTTCGGTTCGATTCGGTTTCGGTTTTGAATTTTTAAAACCGAAAATGTTCGGTTCGATTTTCGGTTGCAGGTTTGAATGAACCGAACCGACCGAACCGAACCAAATCATATTATAATATATTTTATATATAATATAAATTTTATAAATATTTGGGCCTCCAATACCTATTTGGGCTTTTCATTTTGTTTAAAAACATTTGGGCCTTTCTTTTTTAAATATGATCCGACCTTTACCTGTCATGTTTTCAATTTTCATTTTATCATTAGATTAAGTAACTATAATAAAACTAATTACTAATTAAATATCTAATTAAACTTAATCTAATTAAACTATAAAAACAAAAAAAAAAACCCTACAGCCCACATGTTCTCAGTTCTCACCCTCAACTCTCAGCCTCCACTCCAGTCCCTCTCAGCTCTCACAGTCTCCTCTCACAGCCTCCACCTTAATCCCTCTCACAGCCTCCACTCCACGCCGGCTTCCACGAAAATCTACCTCTACGCCGCCCCCACACGCCGGCTTCCACGCAAATCTGCCTCTGCGCCGCTTCGATCTGCCGCTGCCTCTGCCGCCTCGATCTGTCGCTGCCTCTACCGCCTCGATCTGCCGCCTCGATCTGCCTCTGCTGCCGCCTTCACACGCTGGCCTCCACATGAATCTGCCTTTGCCGCCGCCTCGATCTACCTCTGCCACTGCCTCCACACGAATCGGCCTCTGTCGCCACCTCCACACGTCGGCCTCCCCACGCCGGCTTGATCTTTTGATTCTTTTCATTCTCAGTTTCTCACGGTGACATTTCTTGATAACCATCTCTCTTTTCTGTATTTTGGGTTTTGTTTAATACTGAATCAATGCTATTTTCTGTGAATCTGTGATTGTGATTTTGAGTTGTTATTTTCTTATTGAAAAATCGATAACCCCAAGTGATGTTGAGTTGTTTTTTTCTTTTTGTGACTGTGAATCTGTGATGTTGACTGAAACCGAAAACCAACTGAAACCGACCGAAACTGAAATACAACCGAAACCGATCGGTTTCCAATTATTTCGGTCGGTTTCGGTTGGGTATTTCACAAACCGAAAATTTCGGTTTCGGTTGGCCAAAACTAAAAAAACTGACCGAACCAAACCGATTACACCCCTAAGATAAAGTACTATACAAAAAGAAAAAGAAAAAAAAAAAGATAAACCACTCCACGGTTCACACTCTAAAATCTAATTACTATCTTAAACATTTATAATCCACTTAATAATATAAAATTTACAAAAAAAAAATGAAAAAAAAAATTACCTTGTACTTGATTTCTTGAAAGTAAAGTACCATACAAAAAGAAAAAAAAAACAACAAAAATAAAGATAAATCACTCCACGTTCTACACTCTAAAAACTAATTATTATCTTAAATATTTATAATCCACTTAATAATATAAAATTTATAAATGAAAAAAATGAAAAAAAAAAATTTACTCAGTACTTGATTTCTTGAAAGTAAAGTACCATAAAAAAAGAAAAAGAAAACAAAAAGATAAAGATAAATCACTCCACAGTCCACACTTTAAATACTAATTAATATCTTAAATATTTATAATTCACTTAATAATATAAAATTTACAAAAGAAAAAAAAATTTGCCCAATACTTGATTTTTGGAAAGTAAAGTACCATAAAAAAAGAAAAAGATAAATCATTTCACAGTCCACACTTTTTTTTTTTTTTTAAAAAAATACTAAGTATTTTTTTACACACACACACGGGGAGAGGGGAGAAGGTTTTTTAAAGAAACTTATAGTAGTGTGTATTCAAAATGGCCTAACTCTTGGATACACAGCATAGACTTTAAATCTCTTAAACTCACACTCATTTTCCAATGTGGGATTAACCTACTGTTTTTTCTTTTGAGAATACTAAGTATTTTTTAACACACACACACTAATTTTTAACACACACTCTAAATACTAATAACTATCTTAAATATTTATAATCCACTTAATAATATAAAATTTCCAAAAGAAAAAAAAATGAAAAAAAACTATTTAGTACTTGATTTCTTGAAATTAAAGTATCATACAAAAAGAAAAAAGAAAGAAAGATGAAGATAAATCATTCCAAAGTCCACACTTTAAATACTAATAACTATCTTAAATATTTATAATCCACTTAATAATATAAAATTTACAAAAGAAAAAAAAAATTCCCAATACTTTACTTCTTGAAAGTAAAGTACCTTACAAAAATAAAAATAAAAATAAAAAGAATAAAGAAAACTCACTCCACAGTCCACACTCTAAATATTAATTACTATCATAAATATTTATAATCCACTTAATAATATAAATTTTTATAAAACAAAATTACCCAATATTGATTTCTTGAAAGTAAAGTACCACACAAAATGATAAAGATAAATCACTCCACAGTCCACATTTTAAATCCTAATTACTATCTTAAATATTTATAATCCACTTAATAATAAAAAATATACAAAAGGAAAAAAAGTGAAAAAAAAAATACCTAGTACTTGATTTCTTGAAATTAAGTGCCATACAAAAAGAAAAAGATAAAGATAAATCATTCCACAGTCTACACTCTAAATACTAATAACTATCTTAAATATTTATAATCCACTTAATAATATAAAATTTACAAAAGAAAAAAAAATTCCCAGTACTTTATTTCTTGAAAGTAAAGTACCATATAAAAAGAAAAAAAAAAAGATAAAGATAAATCACTCCACAGTCCAAACTCTAAATAATAATAACTACCTTAAATATTTATAATACACTTGATAATATAAAATTTACAAAAGAAAAAAAAAAATTGCCTAGTACTTTATTTCTTGAAAGTAAAGTACCATACAAAAAGAAAAAGAAAAGAAAAAAAAAAGATAAGGACAAATCACTCCATAGTCCACACTCGAAATACTAATTAATATCTTAAATATTTATAATTCACTTAATAATATAAAATTTAAAAAAAAATTGAAAACAAATTTACCCAATACTTGATTTCTGGAAAGTAAAATACCATACAAAGAGAAAAAGAAAAAAATAAAAACATAATGATAAATCATTTCACAGTCTACACTCTAAATACTAATAACTATCTTAAATATTTATAATCCACCTAATAATATAAAATTTACAAAAGAAAAAAAAAAGTGAAAAAAAACTACTCAGTACTTGATTTCTTGAAATAAAAGTACCATACAAAAAGAAAAAAAAAAAGATGAAGATAAATCATTCCACAGTCCACACATTAAATACTAATAACTATCTTAAATATTTATAATCCACTTAATAATATAAATTTTTTTAAAAAATTCCTTGTACTTTATTTCTTGAAAGTAAAGTACCATACAAAAAGAAAAAAAAAAAAGAATAAAGAAAAATCACTCCACAGTCCATACTCTAAATACTAATTACTATCTTAAATATTTATAATCCACTTAATAATATAAAATTTTTTTAAAAAAATTATCCAATACATGATTTCTTGAAAGTAAAGTACCATGCAAAAAGAAAAAGATAAAAAAAAGATAAAGATAAATCACTCCACAGTCCACATTTTAAATCCTAATTACTATCTTAAATATTTATAATCCACTTAATAATATAAAATTTATAAAAGGAAAAAAAAGTAAAAAAAAATTTACCAGTACTTGATTTCTTGAAATTAAAATACCATACAAAAGGAAAAAAATAAAGATAAATCATTCCACAGTCCACACTTTAAATACTAATAACTATCTTAAATATTTATAATCCACTTAACAATATAAAATTTACAAAAGAAAAAAAAAAATCCCAGTACTTTATTTCTTGAAAGTAAAGTACCATACAAAAAGAAAAAAAAAAAAAGATAAAGATAAATCACTCCACTGTCCAAACTTTAAATAATAATAACTACATTAAATATTTATTATACACATGATAATATAAAATTTACAAAAGAAAAAATAAATTTACCTGGTACTTTATTTCTTGAAAGTAAAGTACCACACAAAAAGAAAAAAGAAAAAGAAAAAAGATAAGGACAAATCACTCCACAGTTCACGCTCTAAATACTAATTACTATCTTAAATATTTATAATTCACTCAAAAATATAAAATTTAAAAAAAAAAAATTGAAAAACAATTTACCCAGTATTTGATTTCTAGAAAGTAAAGTACCATACAAAAAGAAAAAGAAAAAAAAAAGATAAAGATAAATCATTTCATAGTCCATACTCTAAATAATAATAACTATCTTAAATATTTATAATCCACTTAATAATATAAAATTTACAAAAAAAAAGAAAAAGAAAAAAAACTACTCAGTACTTGATTTCTTGAAATTAAACTACCATACAAAAAGATAAAAGAAAGAAAGATAAAGATAAATCATTCCACAGTCTACGCTTTAAATACTAATAACTATCTTAAATATTTATAATCCACTTAATAATATAAATTTACAAAAAAAAAAAAAAAAAAAAATTCTAGTACTTTATTTCTTGAAAGTAAAGTACCATACAAAAAGAAAAAGAAAAAAAAAAAATCACTCCACAGTCCACACTCTAAATACTAATTGCTATCTTAAATATTTATAATCCACTTAATAATATAAAATTAAAAAAAATTACCCAATATATGATTTCTTGAAAGTAAAGTACCATACAAAAAGAAAAAGATAAAAAAAAGATAAAGATAAATCACTCCACAGTCCACATTTTAAATCCTAATTACTATCTTAAATATTTATAATCCATTTAATAATATAAAATTTACAAAAGGAAAAAAAAGTGAAAAAACAAATTACCCAGTACTTGATTTCTTGAAATTAAAGTACCATACAAAAAGAAAAAAAAAAGATAAATCATTCCACAGTCCACACTCTAAATACTAATAACTATCTTAAATATTTAAAATCTACTTAATAATATAAAATTTACAAAAGAAAAAAAAATCCCAGTGCTTTATTTCTTGAAAGTAAAGTACCATACAAAAAGAAAAAAAAAAGATAAAGATAAATCACTCCATAGTCCAAACTCTAAATAATAATAACTACCTTAAATATTTATTATACACTTGATAATATAAAATTTACAAAAGATAAAAAAAATTACCTTGTACTTTATTTCTTGAAAGTAAAGTACCATAAAAGACAAGGACAAATCACTTCACAGTACACACTCTAAATACTAATTACTATTTTAAATATTTATAATCCACTTAATAATAGAAAATTTACAAAAGAAAAAAAAAAGTGAAAAAAAAAAATTTACCCTGTTCTTGATTTATTGAAAGTAAGGTACCATACAAAAAGAAAAAAAAAAGATATATCACTCCAAGGTCCACACTCCAAATACTAATTATAATATTAAATATTTATAATCCACTTAATAATATAAAATTTACAAAAGAAAAAAAAAGTGAGAAAAAAATTTACCCAGTACTTGATTTCTTGAAAGTAAAGTACCATACAAAAGGAAAAAAGATAAAGAAAAAAAAGATAAACCACTCCACGGTTCACACTCTAAAAACTAATTACTATCTTAAACATTTATAATCCACTTAATAATATAAAATTTACAAAATAAAAAAAAAAATTACCTATACTTAATTTCTTGAAAGTAAAGTACCATACAAAAAGAAAAAAAAAACAAAAAATTAAAGATAAATCACTCCACGGTGTACACTTTAAAAACTAATTACTATCTTAAATATTTATAATCCACTTAATAATATAAAATTTATAAAAGAAAAAAAAATGAAGAAAAAATTTACTCAGTACTTGATTTCTTGAAAGTAAAGTGCCATAAAAAAAGAAAAAGAAAACAAAAATATAAAGATAAATCACTCTACAATCCACACTCTAAATATTAATTAATTTCTCAAAATATTTTATAATCCACTTAATAATATAAAATTTACAAAAGAAAAAAAAATTGAAAAACATATTTACCCAGTATTTGATTTTTGGAAAGTAAAGTACCATACAAAATGAAAAAGAAAAAAATAAAGATAAAGATAAATCATTCCACAATCTACACTTTAAATACTAATAACTATCTTAAATATTTTTAATCCACCTAATAATATAAAATTTACAAAAAAAAAAATGAAAAAAAAAATTACCCAGTACTTGATTTCTTGAAATTAAAGTACCATACAAAAAGAAAAAAAGAAAGAAAGATGAAGATAAATCATTTCATAGTCCACACTATAAATACTAATATCTATCTTAAATATTTATAATTCACTTAATAATATAAAATTTACAAAAGAAAAAAAAATTCCCAGTACTTTATTTCTTGAAAGTAAAGTACCATACAAAAAAAAAAAGAATAAAGAAAAATTGCTCCACAGCTCACATTCTAAATATAAATTACTATCTTAAATATTTATAATCCACTTAATAATATAAAAAAAAAATTACCCAATACATGATTTATTGAAAGTAAAGTACCATACAAAAAGAAAAAGATAAAAAAAAAAAGATAAAGATAAATCCCTTCACAATCCGCATTCTAAATCCTAATTACTATCTTTAATATTTATAATTCTCTTAATAATATAAAATTTACGAAAGAAAAAAAAAAGTGAAAAAAAAATTACACAATACTTGATTTCTTGAAATTAAAGTATTATACAAAAAGAAAAAGATGAAGATAAATCATTTCACAGTTCACACTCTAAATACCAATAACTATTTTAAATATTTATAATCCTATTAATAATATAAAATTTACAAAAGAAAAAAAAAATTCCTAGTACTTTATTTATTGAAAGTAAAGTACCATACAAAAAGAAAAAAAAAATAAAGATAAATCACTCCACAGTCCACATTCTAAATACTAATTACTATATCAAATATTTATAATCCACTTAATAATATAAAATTTACAAAAGAAAAAAAAAGTGAAAAAAATAATTTACCTTGTACTTGATTTCTTGAAAGTAAAGTACCATACAAAAAGAAAGAAAAAAAGATAGAGATAAATCACTTTACGGTTCACGCTCCAAATACTAATTGCTATCTTAAATATTTATAATCCACTTAATAATATAAAATTTACAAAAAAAAAAAATACTGTGAAAAAAGTTTACCTAGTACTTGATTTCTTGAAAATAAAGTACCATACAAAAAGAAAAAGGAAAAAAAGTACCTGATTTTTTTGCAGATAATTTAAATTTTAGTTCTTTATATATATATATATGTAGCCTATTAATCCATTATATTAGCTTAAATAACATGTCTATTAACAATTTTTTTTTCTTCAATTTTTTACATATTTTAGTTTTTTTTATTTTATTTTATTGTAGAGGCCAAAAAGCCAATACTGTCTGAAATACTCCAACTATACCTAGTACAGCCAATACAACTTGGCCTTTTTTTTTTGCTATATTTTAGAGTAATACCAGTACCAGTTTAATAACTATTACAATATATTTCTCTTGTTCAACTGGTATCGATACGATATTGACTTTCTTGATTTGAAGATCATATCTAATTGCCGAAAGCTTTGCGATATTGTTTGAGGTATAGCCTAGATTAATAGAGTACCCTTTAATCCAGTGGCCCTCATGATCAGGGGCGGAGCCATGAATTTTTGTTTGGGGGGGCCAAGTTGCAGCATTAATATATTTATCAAGACAACGCCCCACACACACATATATACACACGCTTTTTTTATCATATACACACTTTTTTATTTGATAAGTCATATATATACATGCACCCAAAAAAAAAGAAAAGAGCTTAGTACTTTCAATCAAAATTATATTTGATGGCGATCTTTCATAAAATTAATAAAATTCATTCTTACCATTTTCATAGTGAAATTCTTAAAAAGTTTCATTTTCTATACAAATTATCAAATTTTATACTAATGTAAGTAAAAAAACCATTCAATTGAATTAATGAAATTTTAAAAAACATGAATGATCCAAAATTTGGAGAAACAAGTTAGGATCCAAACATATTTTAAGTTATCTTGCTTTAACCCATTATGTGGCAATTAAAGAGACATTTCATGTGTAGTTTTAGTGACAAGATTTTTTTAATGAGTCAATGACTTGTTAATTGCCACATAATAGGTTGAAAAAGATAAATTCAATCATGTTTTGTGCCAAACTTTATCAAATATTTAACAGATATAAGAGCATATTTTATAATAAAAAAAAGAATTGCGAAAAATAAATTTATGTCTCTATAACTATTAGACCAATTATTTTTTTTAAAAGCATCATTGGACTAATTCAAATACTTGGGGGGGCCAACTCTTATTTTTGTAGACTAAATTTTGAAAACATTAAAATCATTATATATATATATTCAAAGTTTTCAAAATTATGCCCCCCCCCCCCCCCCCCCCCTCCCACCCTTCAACACAGCCCTGCCCCTGCTCACGATTGCACAAAATACCCCCCTGCCCTTGCTTTACCAGGATTTTCATGCAAACTACCATATGTATTAAGGGATATGAAAAGGAAATCGAGGGGTGTCCATCTAATTTGTTTCAAAATTTTGGGGGATTTGAGGAGGTCTCTAGACGTTAGAAAGTGGAATTGCCGTGCAAGGTATTATATTTGATGGATAAGTTCAGCTGAATCAGCTTTCAATGTTACCTTTTGAGAGAAGATGTATTTGTTTCTTCCTAACCATAGTTGCCATATAGTTATTTCCAAGGGATGTAGTTATTTTCTAGTTGAAGCGATTTTATTTATTTCTTTAATATTATTATAACAATATTATTATTACTTCTTTTTTTTTTTTTGGATTTTGCATTTTGCTAAAGCAATTGTCTTAAGGGGAGGAGAAAGAAATTTTAGGGGAGTGTTTTCGGAAGGGAGAGCTATTCTTCCAAAAGATTGAATACTAGTGGTTATCTGTTAACTTCCATTAATTTTTTTTTACTTATGTGTCTAAGTAACGAAGTAACAACTTTTTTCATATTGAAAATTACAAATAAGCACCTAACTGCTTGAACCCATTTCTATTCGGTTTGATCACCCAAACTGTTATTGCTAAAGTTGATTCACTCCCAAATCCTCGTGAACAAAACTAGACCTAACATAATTGGACCCGGACACGTTAACTCAACTTAAGCCTAAAGAAAAATACTTGATTTGACCTGAGATTTTTTATCCAAGGTAAAAATAAGACCCAACCCGTTTAATTTCCAAATTGAATCAACCCACAAGTCATATGGGTTGACTTGTTTTTTATTAAAAAAATTAGACCAAAATGGCCCAATGAGAAAATTCACTGTATTCACATCATACTCATAGAATCTGATTTCTTTCACACGCTAGTCTAATAGTTTAGTATGCCACACCATTATTAAAAAAAAAAAAAAAAACCTAAATCCAAATGTTTGGAATGTGATTGTCTTTGTCTCTGCTTCTTAATCTCATTATCAAATCTCAATTCTCAAGTTTGAAAATTTCTTGTGTTAGATCTGCTACTGGCATTAAGTAGATGGAAGTGCACTTCATATAGTATTTACTTATTCTTCTTTAGTTAATATATATATATTTTTTAATTTAGTTATCTTTCTATGTGATTTAATTTTTTATTTTTTACATGCAATAGGAACAGGTGTACCTAAGAAAGTTGATTATTTAAAGTGATCCATGAAATTTATTTATTTTTGTTCTTTTATGGTTTGATTAAAGTCAAGTTTAGTTTGGTTCAGTGGCAATTCCAAGTTTTTTTTTTAGGTGGACCCATAAGAAAATGAATTTTATGATCTACGTGGTTTCCTTTTTACAAATTTGCTTATAGTACGTACTATCAATAAAATAAAAGATGAAAAGTGCTACGTTTTGCCCGTTAGTAAAAGCAAGTAACAAACTACCATCTAGGATTTGTTTTGAAAATGTTGTAGAGATAGCATTTCTCATAAAAGATAAATTATAAGTCCATTTGGCATATTGTTTTTTAATACAATGAGCATACTAATTATTGTTTCTAAGATTAAATCTTGGAAATCATCTCTTGTTTCTAAATACAATAAATATATTAATTAGTGTTATTAATTGAATTGCAAGCGAAATCTAAATACAATAAACTTTTATCTATTAGTTTATTTCAAATTTGTTAAGATCTAAATGAGCTTTTTCCCGAGATTTAAGATGAACAAATTTTTACTTTTGTTGTTGGGCTTATGTTCCTCTCCCCCCCCCCCCCCCCCAAAATTTCAGAAAAAGTTGGTTTGTAGTTGAGCTTTTTCTTGTTTAAAAAAAGACTTAGATGCTATTAAGAGAATCATATTCAAGCTTATTTTTGTTGGGCTTTTAAAAAATTTAGGTTTAGAGTATTCAAATTTTTATTATAGGAGGGTTAAATAAGGAAACTTTTTTAAAAATTAAATATAGGGGTAATTACACATAACCCACTTGTGGTTTGGGATAAAATCACTTTGCCTACCCGTGGTTTGAAAAGTATCACTTAACCCACCTGTGATATGTTCCATTTGTTTTCCGTAACCCACCTCTGTTAAAATCAGGGGTAAATAGGTATTTTTGCTCAAATTTTATATCTCTCTCCTCCCAAAACAAAAAATAGAGCAAAAATGCAAGAGAAACAAGATCAAAAAGTGGTATTTGTCTCTCTCTCCATTCATCCAAATTTTGAACATGAAGAACATACCTAAAAAATAAAAAGTCTAAGCCCCATTGCCTCCGTCAACCCTTTGGCTAACTCCATCACAAACAGAAAATGAAAAAGAACCAATACAAATCAGAATAGTACGGACCGATCATCTTGCCAATGAGAGTGAGTTCATCTTGAGCTACTCGACCTGGCCTAAAAGATATTTTCCGAAATGGGCTTCATCTTTCCCAAAATACCAATCCCATGTTTCTCTCCAAAAGCTGATAATTGTCGTTCTACACATCTCTCCCAGTCTCTACTTACAATTCAAAAATACAAAATAATGAAAATTACTAAAAAGACACTCCATCCATCCCCCACAGACACAGTACCTTGTCATTTCATTTCTATACCTATCTTATAGCTTCAAGCTCATTTTGTATTTTTAGGGTTTCTTTCTTTCAACAACCGGAGAGAGAGCGAGAGAGAGTAAGAGAGAGAAATGGTGAGCCCTGGATTGCGACGAATCAGAGAGACCGTGCCCTGCAATTTCTGCAGTGAGCAAATCGCGGTTCTCTACTGTAGAGCCGACTCGGCCAGGCTCTGCTGGTTCTGTGACCAGCATGTTCACTCGGTGAATCTTCTTTCGCGGAAGCATCTCCGGTCACAGATCTACGATAACTGTAGCTCCGAATCGGTTTCGGTTCGGTGCCCCATGGATAACCTCATGCTTTGCCAGGAGTGTGATTTGGATGCTCAAGATTTGTTCATGCCCTCATCGGCGTGGATGTTCAACAACGATTATTACTTTGTGTTGTTGTTTTTTCGTATCGCAATTTTGCATTAAGAGTAATGAATTTATTGCAATTGGCTAGTTATGGATTGTAAAATTATTCTTGTGAGTACTTGTTTGGCCTAAAACTTGGAAGTTGTGTCTTGGGAAATAGAACTGGAAGTTCTGTTGCTTATATACAAAAACTGGAGACCTGCAACTAATAAAACTATCTTCATGTTCTTCATGTTCAAAATTTGCGTGAATGGTGAGAGAGATAAATGCCACCTTTTGATCTTGTTCTCTTGTATTTTTGCTCTATTTTTTGTTTTGGGTGAAGAGAGACATAAAATTTGAGCAAAAATACCTATTTACCCCTGATTTTAACAGAAGTGGGTTACGGAAAATAAACGGAACATACCACAGGTGGGTTAAGTGATACTTTTCAAACCACGGGTAGGTAAAGTGATTTTCGCCCAAACCACAGGTGAGTTATGTGTAATTACCCCTTAAATATAATATTTGCTGGACACTGCCTAGTGTTGCCCCTAGTTTGGTTTTGTTGGACCACAATCAATGAATTTTTTTTATTTAAATAATTTCGTAATTACGACAATGAGAGAAGGGAAATGAGAACCTTAGGGGATGTTTGGTTTAGGACTTTTCATCACACAATTCCTAAATTTCGTGGGCCCTACCTTAAGAATGCTAGTTTTTTTTTTTTTTTTTTAAATCTCAATTCTCATGACTTATTACTCAAAAAATTGAATTAGAGTCATGAAAACTGAAAACAACTTTTAAGAGTTTTCAAAACTGAAAATTGAGTTATGGGATATGAGATATGGGTTATGCGAATAAACTCAAAAGCTCTTGAAATCAAATGGGATCCTACTTCTAGAGCCTCATTAATAGGTTAGAAATCTACGAGGATATATAGCTGACATCTTGTCAAAGAAAAAGTTTGGTGACATCTAATGAGGTGAGGTTCCATTCCCCAAAACACGACTCCCACCTTGAATTTGTGTATCATAATTCATGCACACATTGAATTCTTAAAATTTCTTTCTCAAAGAAAGCTGTGAATGTTAATGAAGCATAGTTAGGGAGACCAATAAACTGGAAGTCTAATGGAATCCTTGTGCTTACTTGAAGGGATTATCTACGCAAGTTTTGCAAATTGACAGGGAATTCAACCACTGCATGTGCAAAATTAAGTTTGATTTTATGGTTGCATGCAGCATGCTTGTGTGATATTTTATATATGCTTGCAAGTTGAAACTTGGAACATGCAGATGTTAGGCTACTTATAAACTTAGACTAAATTGGAGGGAAAAAAATATAGATGAATGCTTTATAGGAAAATTCTTAGGTACTCCCGGAGTATAAATAAAATGGTGTTACCTCTTCTCACATTTATAATGGACCACACCATGAATTTAATGAGTGGACCCAACCATAAATGTGAGAGGAGGGAGCACCATTCTCCATACTTCGAGAGTACTTAAGTATTACTGTGCTTTATAAGTGTGAGGTTCATATTTTAGTTGGGGGTCCTAAAAGGTTGAAAGTAGCTAGAAACTTTTGAGAGCTTGAAAAGCTGAAATATTGCGGAGGGCATGAGTTCCTACATAATCTCATATTATAGTGTAATTTTGTGATAAATGAATTTGTAATTATTTGTTGTATTAATT
This sequence comes from Quercus tomentella, assembly GCA_028535165.1. Classification (NCBI taxonomy): domain Eukaryota; kingdom Viridiplantae; phylum Streptophyta; class Magnoliopsida; order Fagales; family Fagaceae; genus Quercus; species Quercus tomentella. Next base: position 3,878,138 of record JAPQVY010000001.1, read on the forward strand.
CTTTTTATAAGATAGAAAATTTTTGAATAAAATATTTGTTGTAAATTAATTTCATTTTCATTTCCACCTCGCATCCCAGTCTGTGGAGCCCAAAGAACTTACCACCCCAAAATTCTAACTTTCATATTTAAATTCCACAGTTGGGTTGATGAAGTTTTTAATAATTCATGGAACATGTAAACCAATAATACGGCATGTCATTTAAGGGATTCAAATCAGAATGGGTGGTAGGCAGAAGCTATACGGCCATACTCTGGGCCTTACAGTTAGCACAAGCTGAGGAATTTCACAAGATCATCGCGGTGAGAGATGCCAAGACTTGTTTTGATGCTTTGAATTCTAGTATGTCTAATGTAAATTGGTCTATATCTGTACTGTTAAGCACTGTTATAGAGCTTGTAGATTTGTTTCCTATGCATTTAGTTGGGTTAGAAGGGATGCATATTGTGTTGCACATACTCTCACTAAGTTTGCTTTTATAAATAGGTTGTATACAGTATATCTGTTGTCATATTTTTTCCCTCCCTCCATCGGTGTTCAAGGAGATGATCAGGAAGGATGTTTATGTTTCTACCTTTTCATGATACTAGTCACTATCCCATGTGTTGCACTGGATAGTTAAATAAAAATTATATATATTTGTTGCTTGAAAGTATAATCAGCCTTATACAATTCATTCAAGAGTGATGACATTAAAGCAAAAGAGTAACTGTCTTTTGAGGACAAATTTTTCACCCCGCATGGCTTTATTTCATTAGCAACCCGCACCACATCAACATTATTATGGATTTTGGAAAAAACCTCTTTTAAAGCCCAAAAGAGCCCATATTCACAAAATGACACCGAAGCCCATGGTCCAAAACCCATGGCGATATTATCTCATCAAAGCCCATAGTTAAAGCTCATGGCCCAACATCTCATTTTCAGCTCATGATCCAAGCTCATGAGTCTCATCGGGGGAATTTTGGAAGTCGTGGTTTGGAATGCCAAGAAGTATGTTTAGTAAGCTCCAACGGTTCAAAGTTGATAAAGGAAAACATGTTGCTTAGCATGTCTTCCCCAGTTCCCTAAACTTTGACGGGTCAGTGTGTAATAGGTAACATTTGGTAAGCCTCTCATATCACATAACGCTTAAAATGATAAAACTCCCCATGCTCTTTACATAAAAATTAATGTTCATCATATAATATAAGTTTAAAAATGTAATTATATTATTTCATATAAATTATATTATTATATTCATTTAAATCAATTCCAAACACATGGCCAAATCTATATTAATATCTCATATCTAGCATTAAATGCTCTCCTTGCTCTCCAAGATTTGGTTAAAACACAAAGAAACCATAATTACACCTCTAAAATTTCATCAAATATCAACCAATTAGTTTATTACTTACCAAAATTATATATGGACTAAACATATAATTTTCCAAAAAAGGAAACTTAACCAAAAATGCCAACAATGGTTCCAGCAGAAGTTGCAACAGTCCAGCAGAAACAGCAACAGCTCCAGCAGAAACTGTAGTAGCTCTAGCAGCAACTACAGTAGCTCCAACAACAATTGCAGTAGCTCCAGCAGCAGCTTAGGCAACTGACACATGTCCAAAAGTAAGATTATCAACTCATTAATGCCCAATCCCAGTAGCTTGCTGCCATACCCAAAGAAGCAAGCTCCTATAAAGGAACTTATACCATTTTAAGTTAAGATCCTTAGCCTCCAGCTGCAATACTAGAAATAGAAGGATCCCATAAAGGTTATCTTACCATTTTTAACCAAACCATGAATTTAATTCTAAATATTTTCCTCTAGCAGAAGATGTCATTTAGATGACATCATTTAGCAGATATTGTTGTAGAGCTGACAGCTATAACAGCAGCTCCAGCAGCATTAAAGGCTCAGAATTTCTTCTTTTAGGTAAAAACCAAAACCCACTAATGAAACCATTTACTTTGTCAAAGACTTTTCCTTATTTGCTAAATTTCCCTTCAACTAATTCTAATCTAGTTATATACTTGGCTCTATATAAAGAGGACCAAGCACCACACCATTAGACACCATCCATCCCTCTCTCACCCCCTTATTCTAAAACTTCATTCATTTTGCTGCCACATACACATTTTCATACTTCTCCATCTCCCTTACAAAATCTCTCTTCATAGATAACAACATAACTCACATACTACAACACTACTATCCATCCCTCTCTCATCCTCAAAATTCTGAAACTTCATTCATTTTGCTGCCATATCTCTAAACATCCCAATATCCTTCTCCATCTCTCTTACAAAATCTCTTCTCTTAGAAAGAAACATAACTCATTATCATAACACAAAAGTCATTCCAGCAGCAACTATAATCTCATGTATTTACTATATTTAACCTCAATATCTCTCATACTTCCCTATATTTTACAAACACATTCCTCACAAAATATCCATACATACTTCTCATATATCTTTAAACTTCATGTCTCACTAAGTAATTATATACAAGATCCATATTCAATAAAGTATCTACACATAATTCCTATACATATTACATACACCATATCTCTCAAAACATATATATTTTTTACCATCTCCATACATCTTAAAAGATATCAAACACTCTTCCAAAAACATGTTACAAAAGCCCTTTTCATGGAAGGCATATAATTATAATGTTAAAAGCCCTTCATATGAAAAGCACAAACTTATAATATTAAAAGCCCTTCTCATGGAAGGCAATATCACTTATATTTTACTAAAAAAATCAAAAGAGCATCATCACGGGGAATTTCATTTAAGTGCATGATAATGGAGACGAACTCAACCAACCTATGCACACGGCTGGACATATTCTCTCTCCCTCCATTTGCACCCATTTTCCTCCTTCAATCGTGAAGTTACCATGAAAGGACTCATAATATCATATTGTACTGCTGGACTCATTTTATCATGCTGCTGAAATGTTATAAGTCCATTGTTGTTATACGGCTGGAGCTACAAACTGTGAAGATAAGTCATTATATTTTTATCTCCGAAATTATACTATTGAGTATATTTTAATTTATTATCATTGTACTGTTGTACTCATATTATTCTGCCGTTGGAATGTTGTCAGCTTACTAACGCTATATGGCTGGAGCCACAATCATATAAAGAACAAAGTAATGCTATACCACTGGAGTCAGAAACATAAGAGATAAGTCAATGTTTTCTCCATCTTTGAAATTACATTATTAAGTATATGCTAACCCATTATTATTGTACCGCTGGATACAAGTTACTTTAATATCATCTCACTATTTAATAAAATATGGTCTCACTAATACTTCATTAATGAACACACATATTAATAAATTGATCTACCACCGTTGGACAAATATTATTTGGACATGAACCACAACTGGACATATATTATTTGGACATATACCACCGATTGACATATATGATTTGGACATAAAACATTGCTGGACATACCTTATTTGGATATAGACCATTGCTGGACATACCTTATTATATTGGACATGAACTATACCACAACTGGATATGGACTATTGGACTCATCCCATTATTGGACTTATGACACTTAATTAATTACTTTATAATATTGGATATCACTTAATAAACATAACAATGATGTTCAATAATCATTTAATCATAGCTATTATGTTAAACATATTATATTTCAACCATTATCATGATTCTAAGACTTTGGGCTTTATCTATTTTGTAGGCTTAAAATGCACTAGAAGCCATTGGTCTATGCAGCCCAATGTCGAGTTTCGGATTGGACTCCCCAAAACAAATCCGAGCCTAGCAAAGTCATACCTCCAGCGGAAGACACGTGGCTACGTGCAAAAACCACCCTCAACACTGTCCTAAAAATTACATTTGTATATTCATAGCCTTTATTTTTAGAAATGCTTCCACTTAAATTTAACTAAACCAAAGTGGACCGAAATGCTATGTTAAATTTAGTTTAAGATTTTATATATTACTAGTTTGAGATCTATATTTTTTTAAATAAATTTGGATTTAGAATAGGTGCTTTTAACCCAAACTTGTCTTTTTCCATTATATAAGTGCACAAAAATGGACCGAATGCACCAAATGGACCGAAGTGGACCAAAATGAACTGAATTGGACCAAATGGACCAAAGTGGACTGAATAGAACAGAATGACTGAAGTGGACAGGATAGGACCAAAGTGGACCAATTCAGACCGGAGTGGACAACATGGACCGAATAGGACCAAAGTGGGCCAAATAGGACTAAATTGGATCAAATAGAACTAAAGTGGATTGAATATGAGCGAATAAGACCGAATTGAACCGAAGTGAACTAAATAGGACTGAATGGAGCAATTAAGACCAAAGTGGACAAAATGGACTGAAGTGGACCAAAAGGACCAAAGTGGGCTGAATTGGCCTAAAGTGGACCGAATAGGACTAAAGTGAATTGAATATGATTGAATAAGACAAAAGTGGATAGAATGGACCAAATATGATTGAAGTTGGATGAATAGGACTGAATAGAACCAAATTAAACTAAATAAGACCAAAGTGGACCGAATAAGACCAAATGGGTCTGAATTGGACCAAATTGGACTAATTAAGACCAAAGTGGACAAAATGGACCGAAGTGGACCAAATAGGACCAAAGTGGGCCAAATAGGAAAAGTGGAGCGAATAGGACTAAAGTGGATTGACTAGGACCGAATAAGACAAAAGTGGACATAATGGACCGAATAAGACTGAAGTTGACCGAATGGGATTGAATAAATCCAAAGTGTACTGGATCGAATAAGACCAAATTGGACCGAATATGACCAAAGTGGCTCGAATAGGATTGAAGTGGATTGAATAGGATTGAATAAGACCAAATTAGATTGAATGGACCGAATAGGACTGAAGTGGACCAAGGTGGAGATAATGGACCGAATAGAACTGAAGTGGACCAAATAGAACCGAAGTGGACTAAAGTGAACCGAATAGGACCAAAATGGAACAAATTGGACCAAGTGGACTGAATGGACTGAGATAGACCGAAGTGGACAAGAATTTTTTTTTTTTTCAAGATTTATAAATATTAATCTTTAGACACCTAAAATATTTTTTATATGTATTTTCTAAGAAATATAAAAATTATTATCAAAGGGTTTGAATTTTATTGCATTTGTTTTTTTTACCAATGCTACTCTTGGGCTGACACTGCTACTAACCAAGTTAGACTACTTTTCTTTTCTTCTCTTTTCTTTTTTGTGAAAGGCTAGACTTAATTACTTCAACTCAACCTTGCTTATAAAGCTCTTTCCCAACAATCTTGTCCTCTAGTTGTGATACTGAAGTGCTTTAATAAGTAATTGACGAATTAGTTTAAGCCTTTAAGGTGATTTGAGATTTTGAGAGTTAAAATGCTAGATTTATTGCATAGTCTCTTGATCTCTTTATTATTTTATATATTAACAACCTTTTCTAATCCAAATTCATCCCTAACAAACAATGAGTCCTTTGATTTTAGATGTTTCCTTTTTCCTAAGTAAAGCAAGGAAATTTAATCTGGATCTTGAGTCTTGACCAGACCAACACACGAGATGGGAGTGTCACTTGGCCCTAAGGCCACTGGCCTTTGATTGTAGAGGTTTTATCACATAAAAGAATGCATTAATTAATAATATGTGTAACTAAATCAAAAGTTCCCAAAACTTTTGCAGTGTTGCAAAGAAAATGAAGGAATCTATATATTTAATAATAGGTAAAGCTAAGAGAAACTCAAATTAGAATTCTAAATTAGAGTTCCAATTTTGCACCATGTGTCCTAAATTATTTATTCTCAAAGAGTTTTATTTCTTAATTTTAGAATCAAATGTGGGACCACATCATAAATATTCATCCAAGTGAGTTATTAAGTACAAAAACCAAAGAGTTTAGAATAAATGAATCGTATAAAAAAAGTTATTCACAATAATAATATAAAAAAAAAATGGACAATTTACATTTTATACTTAATAATATCCTTACAAATTTTTTAAAAAAGTTAACAAAATATAAAAATGACAATCAATAGTATTTCAATTATATATATAGGAATTATATTATGCATTTTATTGTATATCTTTAAGTGTATCCATGCATATGCATGAGGTTACAAACTAGTAAGAATAACAGCTAGTAACATTCAAGACACGAATTTAAAAGCTTGTACCAACCGAAGTGATTTTTTACTTTCCAAAACTACATTTTCAAAGGCTACTCTTCATTATCTATAAATATAGGCTTCATATTTTTTTTACAATTTTACACCATTAAAAGATAAATTCACGGAATTCTGCAAGATTATTATTTGAAGAAATCTGGTTTTGTTGTATCCTTGAGATAAATTTGCTTGTGAGTTGTGAGTTGTGACCATATAGCAAACTATTAAGTGGCAGAAAATATTGTCTTAAAGATAGAAAATTCACTTGTGTCTCTAAATCATTAAAGTTACTTATATTCTCTCATTATTCATCCCATAATCCCCAACATTTTTTTTTTTTTAGCTTACCTCCAGTACTTTTTAAAAAGGAATCTCTTTTTGTTTTAATGAGAGACTGTTACATCACCCACTAACTAAATAAAATGTGGAGATTAAAACTCACTAGGGTGTAGGGCCACTACCACTTGCTATTGTATATTTAAAACAAAAGGACATGTCCAATTAAAAAAGTACCAATCATGATAGAATCATTACTTTTCACTACCATAATTTTACACATTCTTGAACCTAAATGTAATTTATAATAGAAAATACATATAATACAAATAGCTTGGGCATTTTGTTGTGGCAGAGTCTCCATTCTTGGCTGGAATCTTCATTGCTTGGGGTGTGTGTTTGCTAAAGAATAATAAAAAATGATGGTATAATTTTACGTTTGAGTTCTTGTGTTCAATTGAATTTCTTGAGCAAGTTTCTATGAATACAATTGAAGCTCTAAGATATTGCATAAATTTTTTTTTTTTTACAACACTACAAAAAACGCGGCTATAGTTGACCTATTGCCGCGTTTCTAAGAAACATGGCTATAGATTTAACTTATAGCCGCGTTTTTTAAAATGCGACTATAGGTGAAGTCTATAGCCACGTTTGTAAGTGTCTTTAGCTGCGTTTTTTTGATAGGGCCTATAGCCACGTTTAAGAAATGTAGCTATAGGTCTAGCCGAATAATTTTTTTAAAAGGAGGAGCTCATAGGTCCATATGTATTTTTTTGAAGGTGGAGCTATAGCCGCATTTTCAAAAACGCGGCTATAGCTCCAACCGAATAATATATATTTTTTTAAAGGATGGCCTACAATATACAGCCAAATATTTTTTTTTTTTAAAAGGAGGAGCTATAGCCGCGTTTTCAAAAACATGGCTATAGGTCCATATGTATTTTTTAAAAGGTGGACCTATAGCCGCGTTTTCAAAAACGCGGCTATAGGTCCAGTCGAATAATATATATTTTTTAAAAGGATGGCCTACAATATACAGCCGGATAAAAAAAAATTTAAAGGAGGACCTATAGCCATTTTTCCTTCCACACCTTGGAAGAACCTTTCCTTTGATTAAACCCTTGAATCGGCGGTGAGGGGGAAGAATTGAAACCGCTCAAGTTCGAAAGGAACATGAGAGCTTTGAGAAGATCTCCAAGGGGAGCAAGAGAGGATTGAAGATGATTCTGACTTCTAGATGCTAGCATGCTGTTGCTCTATTGAGTGGCTAACCACTTATAGCAATTTGGTCGAGTATGACCAGCAACTCCACAATAATGACAGAGATGTTGCTTCTTTTGTTTAGGCTTTTGAGAGTTAGCCTTCTTAGCCCTAGTGTTTTTAGCTTCCTTCTTATCTTGCTTAAGGGGTGCTCCTAAAATAGATTTACCTTTGTCTATGTTCTCACTAGCTAAATCAGTTTTAACATCATTGTTCTCAATTTCAACATTATTACTAGGAGGAACAAAAACAGTAGTATTAGTAGAAGCAGTATTAGAAGAAGAGAAACCATGCCCTAAGCTTGTTCGATCAAAAGTAGATTTCTGAACACTGAGCATCTCATCAAGCTTTGCCCTTGAAGTCCTCTCCAATTGAGCTTTGACTTGAAACAGCTCCGCTTCGAGTTTCTTGGTCTTCTCAGCCAAGAAAATATTTTCAAACCTCAGTGCTCTAATAGTTTGATTGGCTTCATCAAACTTTATGGAAAGCTCTTCTCGCTCAAGCTCTACATCACTAAGCTTCTTGGAGGCCAACCTATACATCTTCTCATGCTTCTCTGAGACCTTGTACAACTTTGCATAGGCTGTGTGGATGTCATCTTGTTCACCCATCTTCTCAAACTTGGACTCCACCAATTCCTCTTCTTCATCCACATCTTTAACAATCCCCTCAGTAGGATTGACAGTGGCAATGAAGGCATTCAGGATTCGGTCATCCTCATTGTCGAAACCATCCTCAGGCTCGGTGTCGCTCAAAGTAGTAGCGAGTGCCTTGCTCTTCCCAATGCTTTTGAGATATGTAGGACACTTCTGTTTCATGTGACCGAAGCCTTGACCCCCAAAGCACTTGGGTCCTACGAGAACAGTGTACTGACCGCCATCCCTAGCATCCTTCTTCACTTTGTCTTGACTCTTGAACTGAGGAAAACTGGATTGCCTACGGTCCTTGTCGAAGCCCTTCCTATTGGAATTCTTCATGAACTTCTTGAATTGCTTGGTGATGTAGGACTTCATCTTAGAATCTTCATCGTCTGAAGATCATCTATGTCACTGCTCTTGGCCTTCAAGGCCATGCTCTTGCTCTTGCCTGACTTACCAATCCTTGTTAACCCTAGCTCGTAAGTCTACAGATTACCAACCAGCTCTGTCAAAGGAATCTTGTCAATGTCCTTTGATTCCTCAATCGCCGTAATCTTGGCATGGAATCTCTCAGGCAGAGATCTGAGCACCTTTCTCACAATCTTGGGTTCAGGGATGGTTTCCCCAAGATTGAAAGCTGAGTTCACTATGTCCTTGAGTTTGGCATAGAACTTATCGAACGACTCATCCTCCTCCATCTTAATCTCTTCGAAGCTTGTAGTGAGCCTCTGAAGCTTCGAATCCTTGACAGTCTTAGTTCCTTCATAGGTTGTCTGGAGGATGGTCCATGCTTCCTTTGCAGTTTCAGTGGAGGATATCTTCTTGAATTCCTCATTAGTGACTGCACTGAACAAAGCATTCAATGTGATAAGCCAAAAACGAATTGACCCCTTGTGATAAATTAACCAATTAATTTAGCCAAGTGAATTAATTAAGTTAATTAACATGCAAACGCGTGGTAGCACAAACAAATCACCAAATAACTAAATATGCAGTGGAAAATAAATGACACGGTAATTTGTTTATGAATGGGGAAAACCTAACGGCAAAAACCCCACCGGGTGATTTTCAGGTCACTACTCCCGAAATTCCACTATTATCACAACAAGCGGTTACAAGTAAAGGAATCCCAGTACCTTATACCAACCTACAGTTGAACCCTTACCCCAATACCCAATTGGACTTGTTCTGTAGTGACAATTTCCCTTTTCGATGCACGGCTCTCAAGTACGTGACTAACCAATGCGCGGATCCCAGTACGCGACTTCAATCACCAACTAAAGAAGATTGTTGGCTGCAAAGTTCTTCAGTTCATCCCAACGATGAAGATCAAGAAGATGCTTGGTCACAAAATCCTACGGTGCACATACACAGCAACTTCTTCACAAGAATGATGAACTAGGGCAAAACTTTGTCTCTGGTTACAAATTGCTTGAACAAACTTTGCTCAACACTTGTGCAACTTGTGTACACTTTGACGACCCTTAAAATAATCCTTTTATATGTCTAAGGTTAGAAGAAAAGAAGGCCCAAACACATAATCACGGATTAGAGTCAGAACAGAACTGAAATTCTGTTTTTCACAAAGCTCGACAGATAGCTGTCTGTCAAGGTGCTGTCGAACAGCTGTCGAGCCATAGGGCTAGAACAGCTTCTTAAGCTTGATGGATAGCTAGCTGTCGAGCTTTAATAAACAACACTTTTTCAGCTTGAATCTTGGACAAACTTACATGTCTTCAACACTTGATCTTGAAACACAGTTTCTTAAAGTATTAAACACATCCTAGATCTACCCAAATACAAGTAAAGTGCGTTTTGTCAAAGGATAAGTCAATTACATAAAATAGTGACATATGTTCCTAACAAGTGAATCACATATGTCCTAACACAATGCCCTGCTGTTGAAGTTTGCCGCCTTGATCTTGGCTTCATCCCAATCGGCCAGCGCTTCCTTTGGCTTGGTCCAGCCTATCTCAACAGCTTGCCACACCTTCTCATCTAAAGACTGCAAAAAAGCTCTCATGCGTACTTTCCTGTATGCATAGTTAGTGCCATCAAATAAATGTAGTATGATTAAAGACTGTCCTCTATTCATGACAACAGGGGTCAATGGATCAACACAGCAAAGATTAAAACCTAATCAAAGTGTGCCTGCTCTGATACCACTTGATAGGCTTGAAAGCTCGAAAATGTGTTAAATACACAAGAGCAGTTTAGACCCCCAAATTAAAGTTACAGCTTGATAGATTTTACACTAACTTAATTCTAAGTGCGGAATAGTATAAATGCGAGCGGATAAACAAACAAGCTACTCTAACACATATTCATACAATCACAGCAGTAAAATGAAATGTAAAAGAGTAGGGAAGAGAGATGCAAACACAAGATAACACGCCGATGTGTTATTGAAGAGGAAACCGAAGAACTCGGCGAAAAACCTCTCCGTCGCCCTCTAAGCGGTAATCGATCCACTAGACAATCAGTTGGGATACATGGGTTAGCAAGAGACCCTCCAAGCCTAATCTACCCACTGTACCTAAGCCCTCCAAGCTCCTACTCCAACAAGGCTTCTCGGAACCGTGTCTTGTCTAGCTCTCCGGATCCCGCAACAAACTCCATGTTGCATCTGCCATCCTTGGCTTCTTCTAATGCTTCCCAGCAGCACCAAAACCTCACTTGACACTCTGAAAGGGTGTGGTAAGTGTTTGGGCTATCAACCTCTCAATGGTATGGAAATGGAGAGGTAGGAGTTAAGGAAATCCATAAGCTTATGTGTAGAGATATATGGGTATGATAATCTCTAACTCTTAAGGTGTTTGGCTAGGGTTTTCTCTCAGAAGCACTCCTTAACATTTGTGGGTAATGAGGGTATAAATAGTGTGGGTATAGAAAGTGTGTATCAGATAGTACAGTCTGGCAGAACAGAATGTTTTGCGGGTGTCTCGCGGGAAGGCCTTACCTGCGAGCTACTCGCGAAACACAATTGTCTCCATCTGTATTGACTCTTCGCATTCCAGTCATGTACAAGGCACATGCTTCACTTCGCGGGATGCTTAGTCGCGAGCTACCCGCGAGAAATCTTCTGGCTTCAATTGCTTGAGTCTTCACACTCTCTCTCTCTCTATCACACAACATTTACAATCAAATCCCACAATAAATACAGGGTACAAAAGATTGAATAAACTTACAATCAAATTTGGCATGGAATAAAAGTCAACAAAATACATATTTGTAAATCACAACTTTACAAGACCAAAAACGAATTGACCCCTTGTGATTAATTAACCAATTAATTTAGCCAAGTTAATTAATTAAGTTAATTAACATGCAAACGCGTGGTAGCACAAATAAATCACCAATAAACTAAGTATGCATCGGAAAATAAATTGACACGGTGATTTGTTTATGAATGGGGAAAACCAACACGGCAAAAACCCCACCGGGTGATTTTAAGGTTACCACTCCCGAAATTCCACTATTATCACAACAAGCGGTTACAAGTAAAGGAATCTCAGTACCTTATACCAACCTACAGTTGAACCCTTACCCCAATACCCAATTAGACTTGTTCTGTAGTGACAATTTCTCCTTTTAATGCACGGCTCCCAGTACGTGACTAACCAATTGCACGGATCCTAGTACGTGACTTCAATCACCAATTAGAGAAGGTTGTTGGCTGCAAAGTTCTTCAGTTCATCCCAACGATGAAGATCAAGAAGTTGCTTAGTCACAAAACCCTACGATGCACAAACACAGCAACTTCTTCACAAGAACGATGAACTAGGGCAAATTCTATCTCCGGTCACACTTTGCTTGAACAAACTTTGCTCAATACTTGTGCAACTTGTGAACACTTTGACGGCCTTTAAAATAATCCTTTTATATGTCTAGGGTTGTGAGAAAAGAAAGCCCAAACATATAATCACGGATTGGAGTCAAAACAAAACTGAAACTCTGTTTTTCATAAACCTCGACAGATGCCTATCTGTCGAGCTGCTGTCGAGCCACGGGGCTGGAACAGCTTCTTAAGCTCGATAGATGGCTAGCTGTCGAGCTTTAATGACAGGCACTTCTTCAGCTTGTTTCTTGGACAGACTCGCATGGCTTTAACACTTGATCTTGAAACAAAGTTTCTTGAAGTATTAACCACATCCTAGATCTACCCAAATACAAGTAAAGTGTGTTTTGTTAAAGGATTAGCCAATTACATAAAATAGTAACATATGTACCTAACAAGTGAATCACATATGTCCTAACAATTTTGCAAGTATGAAGGATGTAAGAAGAAAATATAATTCAATGGTGGATTTGTCAAAATTCACATCTAATAAAAATAATATTGAGTGAAGTTGTAGCCTTAATTTACAACTAATTTTATTGCCAAATTTTTTCCAAAGTGTAATTATGTTGAGCCTAAAATAAAAATAGAATGAACCCAAATATTTTTTAAGGATATAAAAAAAATAATTTTTATATAATAATTATTTTGTTTTCCAAGTCAGGTGGTCATGACCACCTTTGACTCAATGTGGAGCCGCTAGAGTTATGGATTGAGCACTTATGTCCTAAAGTAGGAATTAACCATGTCTAGCCTAACAATTCTACTTTATTAATCATTGTAACCTATCACTAGGAAAATGACACTAAGAGCACTGATTGGTGCCTCAAGAATCAAGATTATGGATATGAAATGATAGCCTATCTATTCATCCATATTGAGTGGGTCCATGTAACATACACACTATATGCCATAGTGACACTAACAATAATTCCCCAAGCTTTCTCAATTTATGTGACATAAATTATTCTCATTTACTTATTTATTTATTTTGCGTGTTTACCATCCAGCAAAGATAAAGTGCGAAAGCAAAAGAATTTGATTTTTGGCACTTTAATGTAGTGGGTTTTTTAGTGTTTTGAGTGCTAAAATGCTAAAATGCATTTTAGCTATTTTAGCATCTTTGACGTGAATCCTCTAAGAAAATAATAAAAGAAAGGAAAAGAAAACATTAAAGAGACAATAAGAGAGAGATGGATAACATGCAACAGTGCAACGCTGAAGACACATGCAGAGTTGGAAATTTGAAAAAGTAGAGAACAAGCAAAGTAAAATAAGATTCTCAAAAAAAAACAAAGTAAAAGAAGAAGAGGAGAGAAATGGATTATATCCTGAACCTTAAAAAAATCATTTTATTATAAATAGTAAATGAAATGTTATAACACTATTTCAAACAAAAAAAAAATTAATACTTTAAAAAATCTTCCTAATGACATATTGGTTGAAATCTTTTTGAAAGTAGGCAAAGATTCGGCAACACCCCTGGGAAACATTAAGTTAAGGTATAAAAAACTATTTTCTCAATTTGTATCTACTTATTTATTTCCCTCTATATAAATTATTCAGTCTATTAATTTAATTTTTTCCTTTTTCTTAATTAGTTGTAAACGCTTCAACAAGTTAACAGAAAACAAATTAGTCCTCCAACAAATTCAACTGACCCCATATTTCAATCACCCAGCTCTACTACATGACAAAGAAAAAACCCTAATTTTTTCATGTTATGAAGCAAAAAATCCCCATGCGCTACTGATAGTGGGAAGCTACAAATACTTTTTGAATGAAGAAGTCGTTGAAGGAAAAAAATTAATTGAAAAAACTCTTCCATGTGGCAATTTTATTGCAACTTATATTCATGGAATCATGCTACTTTGTGAGTCAAATCCTGGAGGCATTGATAACCTTTTGGAAATTTAAATGATGAACATGGGAAGCATTGGCTTCTAAATTGCCGAAAAATGCTTCGACTACTTGCTGTGGGAACCGCCCTGTATCAAATTCCAAACTTTCAAGCATGCCACAAAATTGGAATGGGACATTGGAATCGAGATGAACCTTATCCTTACGGTTATGAAGAATTTGTGGTTACATGCAAAAGATGCTCAATCGACCTTGAAATGTTTAAGTTGGTGAATAGGCTTCTTTAATTCTCTTTTATTTTATTTTATTTTCCCTCATTGTAGCATCACTTAAATAATAAGATGCAATATTCTGTTTTTTTATTAATTGTTTGTTAAGCTTTGCAAAAGTTTTACAATTATGATTTCCTTAATGGTTTGCCAAAAGGAATGATTATCGATTGTGGAAAATTCAAAGTGTAATGAACCTTATCCTTGTGATTATCAAAATTTTGTAGTTACGTCTCATTCCTTTTGGCAAACCATTAAGGAAATCATAATTGTAAAACTTTTGCAAAGCTTAGCAAACAATTAATAAAAAAACAGAATATTGCATCTTATTATTTAAGTGATGCTACAATGAGGGAAAAAAAATAAAATAAAAGAGAATTAAAGAAGCCTATTCACCAACTTAAACATTTCAAGGTCGATTGAGAATCTTTTGCACGTAACCACAGATTCTTCATAACCGTAAGGATAAGGTTCATCTCGGTTCCAATGTCCCATTCCAATTTTTTGGCATGCTTGAAAGTTTGGAATTTGATACAGGGCAGTGCCCACAGCAAGTAGTTGAAGCATTTTTCAGCAATTTAGAAGCCAATGCTTCCCATGTTCATCATTTAAAATTTCCAAAAGGTTATCAATGCCTCCAGGATTTGATTCACAAAGTAGCATGATTCCTTGAATATAAGCTGCAATAAAATTGCCACATGAAAGAGTTTTTTCAATTAATTTTTTTCCTTCAACGACTTCTTCATTCAAAAAGTATTTGTAGCTTCCCACTATCAGTAGCACATGGGGGGTTTACTGCTTCATAACATGAAAAAATTAGGGTTTTTTCTTTGTCACGTAGTAGAGCTGGGTGATTGAAATATGGAGTCAGTTGAATTTGTTGGAGGACTAATTTGTTTTCTGTTAACTTGTTGAAGCGTTTGCAACTAATTAAGAAAAAGGAAAAAATTAAATTAATAGACTGAATAATTTATATAGAGGGAAATAAATAAGTAGATACAAATTTAGAAAATAGTTTTTTATACCTTAACTTAATGTTTCCCAGGAGTGTTGCTGAATCTTTGCCTACTTTCGAAAAGATTTCAACCAATATGTCATTAGGAAGATTTTTTAAAGTATTCCTTTTTTTTTTTTTTTGAAATAGTGTTATAACATTTCATTTACTATTTATAATAAAATGATTTTTTAAGGTTCATAGTATCATATTAAATAACAATACATAATAATAATGTGTTTAAGAATTTTGAAATGATTATACATGAATTTGATGGTGAAATGGTTAAATTCGTATAGATTTTTGTATTGCGATTGGTTCTTAATGAATTTGATTGTTTCTATCCGTTAATATTAACACTTTACAGTTAATGTTAGTGGTTAATTAGGTCCATTGAACTCCTGTTTCAATCCCCTAACAATTCACAGTATTAGAAAGTGGGCAACCATTCGGATGCCAAGAATGTAAGACAAGCCAATTCAATGAATCAACCAAAACAAAAATAAATGTAAAACATTGAATCTTAATTGAACCTCATGTTGATCTGTTCAATAACTTAACTTTTTAACTATTGACACAAACTTTTTAGGTTTACTTGATCGACTATATAACAGCTTTTGATCTCTGATTCCAGGGTATTGGAGAACATATCAGACACTATTGTTGCAGTTAATGGTAGTACAAATGTCATAACATTAAAATGCATTTCAGGTTACAAACCCATCAACCCAATTCATCATGTCAAAGAAGTCATAAGCCTAGAGCAAACTGCTGTGGTTAATTATAATCAAATGGGTACATGTATTATTATACCTTTGGCTCTGGTTCTTGCTGCCTCAGAGTGAAGCTGATTTTCTAAACTATTGCTCTAACAATGTGCCTACATAGACAATGTGTGTACTTATAAAAGAAAAAATAAAAGGAAAAAAGACAATGTGCGTATTACCAAATAACTCCAAAAATGAGCAGCTGATAAACCATATCCTAAAGCTCATTTTGTGTAGCCAAAAAATAAAATACAATATTTGCTTTGCAAATAATAAAAGAGCCCAGTAGCAGTAACAGATTCATAGATTCATAAAGTTACATTAACCATTTAACCATTGTAGGAATTATACTTAAAAAGTAATAATTCAAGAGAAACAAATATAATACATCTATCAATTAACAATTATATCATGTGCATATGTAATAAAAATCAACAATAAAATGTGAGAAATTTACATACTAAATTATATTATTCAAGGACCTCACAAGCAATTAGGATGCTCTCCCCAGCTAGTCAAGATTAATAAGAGCTTTATTTCCTCTTCTCACACCCCTTGCAAGTGTGGCCTTGACCATATTTATAATATTCAGAAAGGACATGACCAACCATAAAATCCTTTCTATAGTAATAACAATTCATGTAACAGATATGTTACATTCATTAATAAATAACTTCATTAATTAGATTCATTAATGAAGAAGTTCATTAACGTGTCATTACTTTTGTAACTCCATACTAACGCATGGATTCATCTATCGTTCATATCCAGAATCACTATAATGACAACACCTCTTATAGGAGGCCAAGTTACTGGCAATGACACGATAGATTTATTAAGGCCAACACTCAACGTGCATGAATCTCATTATGGAAGGACTTCCGAGATTATTATGCACTAACCATCGAAAGACTAGCCCTTATTGTCTTCCGTAGTCTGAGCAATTTTAACTTGCACCTCCTTTCCATCATGGTCCAACAATTTACCAATCAGAATAGGCTACATCATGATGGATATGGTCAAGTCAAGGACTATAATGAAATGATTCATAATCTTAGTCTACAATATCAAGTAGACATATTTCAATATTCCAATATTTTACATCATAAAAATATTGCAAAATTTCACAAGAAATTTTGAATAATTAATTATTGATAATAGAGACATCATAAAATATCATATTGGGCCACATTATTCTAACAATCTCCCACTTGGCCTAACATGGCCTCATTTTAAATTTAAATGCTTTCAATAACATAAAAGACAAGCCTTTGGAAAAAGGGTCAGCCAAATTTTTGTTTTGCTGACAATTTTTAAAAAAAAAATGACTGAAAATTATGATAGGGAAACCTCCCACTTAAACAGTCAACCATATAATATTTTTTGTGTTGATATATTTTTCTTGGGAGAAACTAAACTTTTTATTCATCTAGTCTCGTTTAATTTTAATACCTAGAATATGTGATGCTTCATTGAGGTCCTTCATTTCAAAATTTGAATAGTCATTGTTTGACTACAACAAGCATCTCAATATCAATTACCACCAAAAGAATATATCCACATATGGTGTAGGAATATCAAGAATAGTAGAAACTTTCTTCACATATACAGAGGATTCTTTCAACCCATAAAATTTTCTGACACGCATACTCAATTCTTATCTCATTTTGTAATAAAACCCTTAGGTTTTTCTATATAAACATCTTCTTTAAGATCACCATTTAAAGATGAAATCTTTATATCAATCCGATAAAGTTCAAAATCAAACAAAAAAAAAAATAGCTTGAATCTTACTCTATATTCTTGAGTATAACATTTGGCCACTAATCTTGCTTTGAACCTTTCCACTTTTCCTAAAACATCTCTCTTTCTTTTAAAATTGATTTGTATCCAACAACTTTCATCCCTTTGTGTCTTTTTATGAGTGTCTAGGACACCATTTTTTTTTTGGATTAATATTTTCTTATAGTTTTCACTATTATAAATATGATAATTAGACATATCAGAGCCCACAGAAATTTGAGTACTTCCTTTCAAAGGCGTTGGACCTATAGCTTTTACCATTATCAACTCTATATCTCTTCCTTCTTCCAAAAATTTCTTTTGAAAATCGTTGATACCCTTAATTTCAAAATGATCCTCCAAGAATTTTACATTTCCAAAATAACTCAACTTTTGAGATCATATAAACCTATATCTTCTAGACATTTGTGAGTCATTTGCGTAACACTCCTTTTTGTTTCATATAACGGCTCATCCTTTTTAAAATAAAAAATGAAACATAAGCAATACATCATCATATGAAATAAGCTAGCCATCTTACCAATAAACAACTCATGAGGTGTTTTCCCTAAGTTTTTAGTGAGACTTCTATTTAGGATATTCATAACAAATAAATTCACCCCAAAATGAAGTTGGCAAATATGCTATTTCTATTATAGATCTATCCTTTTTTAGGGAGTATTTGAGACAAATTTTATTAGCACAATAACCTCAAAATCACTTAAGACATACTCACCACCTCTATTTGAATTAATAGATTTATCACATTGTTTGTACATTTTTCAACATCAAATATTTTAGTAATAAACTTCTCTATAGCCTCCAATTTTTGTTTTACCAAATGAGAAATTTTCATAGCTAGAGAAATGATCAATAAAATTAATAATGATATCCTTCTCCAACAATTATATTCATAGCTCCATAAACATTAGTATCAACCCGCTCCAAAAATTAAGAAGAGTGATCTCTTTTAGTCATTTTTCCTTCAATGCAACTTTCACATGTTGGATAATATTCTAATGTGACATCACTTAACAAAATCCAACTTAATCATTTTTCAACTTTCGTTTACTAACATATCCCAATTTTAAGTGCCAAAAATAAGTTGTATTATCTTTCACAAAAACATGAACATTATACTCTACTGCCATATAAATGTACTTGAAATTATTTCGAAATTCATAAAGTACATTTTTCTTCATAAGAACCATTCATTTCCTAAATAAAAATCATAACCAAGTTTTTCTAGTATATAAACCTATAATAAATTTATCCTAAAACTCTAATCAACTAACTTAAAATTAGATTCACTATTTAGATTTATTTCAAAAAAAAACTTCAATACCTTCAACATTGACCTTTTCATCCTTTCCCATATAAATTTAACTTATACAATCATTTATTTTCAGTGGCTCCTTAAACCTCTGTAAGGTATATATTAGAAGTATGAGCAATAACTCTTGAATTGGCCCACCAAAATCCAAGCTTAATAATAGTGGTATTAATTTCCTTGAAAATTTGATTGCAAAAAACCTTTAGGTTGATTCTCACGGGATCTCAAAACAGAATTACATTTAGATCTTTTATGTTATGGTTTCTTGCAATGATAGCAAAAGATTTTTTTTTTTTTTTTTTTTTTTTTGACCTTAACATTAGGCTTAACATAGGTCCTCTTGTTACTTTTTCAATCACTTCTATGACTTTTAAATTTTCTTTTCTTCTTAAACCTTTTGCTTCCTTTAGGAACAAACTCCTTTTTTCCAACAATATTAATTGAAAAATTTTTAACTCTCAATTTTGCATCCGCTTGAGTCATGACCTTAGATAAGAGGTCATCAAGTGTAGGAATTTTTTTTTTTTTATCATCTATCGGTCTTTCTTGAAGGGCTAATTCATTAGCTAAGGCAATCATATTAAACATATGTTGATGAGCATCTTAAATTTTGATAATTTAGATGTAATGAATTTTTCCTGAGCACTAGACTTCTTTCCAAACTTCACTTCCAGGCTATCATCTATGGATTTAGCACTAGGGTAATTCATATAGCAAACCACCAATGAATTAATCATATATCCCAGCATCAAAATTTTCATTTTGTTATCCGCCTCAATCCGTTAACTATAGGAGATTTTATCTGACTCAATAGATTCCTCATTGGGCTTAGGTGGACACTTTGATTTAAAAGAAGAACTATAATCATAAAATCGCATGTACAAATCAACCCTATATTTCCACTTTGCATAATTGAGTCTCAAAAGTATACATCTTTTCATGATATTATCCATATTCAAAGAACCAATGGAGTTTACCATCTCTTTGTAAAACGCAACACATATAATATATGCATTAAAACCCTATTCTTTTGGCAGTTAATTCTTTTAATAACATTCAAGAATTTATAAATGTAATTTATGACAAATCTTTCAATCAATTAAATTCATCCTATATCCGTTGGGGCGTAAGGAAGAATTTAATCAATTAGTTATCACTTTGATTTCTTTATTAAAAACGGTGTCTATCCGTGGGATGTGGACACGTAAAAAACATTTGCTTTCAAAGTTCCATCTCATCCATGTGATTAACTGAAGGGGTGTCAACATGTTTGAGCCCTAGAACATTATTTTATTTTATTTTATTTTACTTTTAGAAAAAATCATATTCCTAACTCAACCATGTGATTAGGATGCTCTCCCCAGCTGGTCAAGATTAATAAGAGCTTTATTTCCTCTTCTCACACCCCTTGCAAGTGTGGTCTTGACAATATTTATAATATTCAGAAAGGACATGACCAACCATAAAATCCTTTCTATAGTAATAACAATTCATGTAACAGATATGTTACATTCATTAATTAGATTCATTAATGAAGAAGTTCATTAACGTGTCATTACTTTTGTAACTCCATACTATTGCATGGATTCATCTATCGTTCATATCCAGAATCACTATAATGACAACACCTCTTATAGGAGGCCAAGTTACTGGCAATGACACGATAGATTTATTAAGGCCAACACTTAATGTGCATGAATCTCATTATGGAAGGACTTCCGAGATTATTATGCACCAACCATCAAAAGACTAGCCCTTATTGTCTTCCACAGTCTGAGCAATTTTAACTTGCACCTCCTTTCCATCATGGTCCAACAATGTACCTATCAGAATAGGTTACATCATGATGGATATGGTCAAGTCAAGGACTATAATGAAATGATTCGTAATCTTAGTCTACAATATCAAGTAGAAATATTTCAATATTAAAAATATTTTACATCATAAAAATATTGCAAAATTTCACAAGAAATTTTAAATAATTAATTATTGATAATAGAGACATCATAAAATATCATGTTGGGCCACATTATTCTAACAACCATGAAAATAGATGTTATGTTTACAACTGAAAGGATTAATATGTGCATATTCGATCAATTCAAATAAAGGATTTACCCAATGTAATCAGCAGATGAACGGTGAAAAAAATACCAAAAGATACTAAAATTATTGGGAAAAAAATTCTCTATCTCCCAACCTAACCTTTAGATCCAGTCATAGAGTGTGTTTTTTTTTTTTTTTTTAATTAAATCAAGTTTTCAAATAAATTATCTATAATGTAAAATTTTCTAGAAACTCTTTTATGGTAAAGGTTATAGAATATATAATAATATTAACTAATATTAACTCTTCTTGAGAAATTTGATATAAAAATAGACAAAGTTAAACTGCAAAAGTTTTGGACCATGGAAAGAAAAAAATCAAAATCTTTTTCTTTCATGGGACAAATAATTTTTTTTGCAATTTGGAGAATAACAAAATAGAAAGAAGTTTCCCCACAAGCAGTTTTGAAAATTCTGTCACTTTGAAAGGGTTTTTTGGTCTTACTTGTGAGGTGATATTTCCCCCACCAACAACAATTGCAACCTGAATATTTGCCTACAATGATTTAGACATCATGCGTTGAAAACCTATATGAGAGACTCGAGAAAACAGTAATTCAGAAAACAGTTGAATTACAAACATTTCAACTACTCCCAAGTTATTCAAGAAATTCTCAGATTATTTTAAATAATTCAAGAATGGAAAGCTATGCTTCTATTCATTTGTATACTTCCTGTATCCCCATAACTTTTGCCATGACTATAAACACATATTAAAAAATGATTATTACATGAAAATGTAACCACAAGGATCACATCATTGAACTTATTGAAAGAAATGAAAGATTTTGTTAAACTCATAGTTGTAAAGGTAAGTGTTGAAGGTTTACCTCAATGCCTAACAAATGTCCTAATTGTAATTGTTATGTATGATATCTTATTTAAGACAATTTGATATGTGGTCTCTTGTAAGTTTTACTGCTTATTTTTAGATGGTAATCACATTAGAGAAGGTGAGGCAGAAACCATGGTAGCTGGTGGGACTGAAGCTGTAGTCATGCCTACTGGGGTTGCTGGGTTATAGCTACATACTGATTTCAGATAGTAATAATGGTTTACAAAAGAAAAATACAACGATTTCTTGAACATATACTATCATTAAATGAAGAATATTAAGAAATTTGAATAATTAAATTAAATCTTGTCTTTGCCATTGCAAGGTTAAAACAACACAACTTTCTTATATTCTTTATTTAACATAAATTTCAATGAGATTGATGGCATGCTAAGCATGGCTGTAGTTTTGTACCTGCAATTACATATATGTACTTACATATTTGTATTGTAAGAATTCCAATTAAAACAAAATAGAGATTAATTATAGTAAAAAGTTTCTTCTATATGTGATATAAAATCAACTGAAATGTAAACAATCATAATGCATCATGAAATGGTACAGCTGAAATTCTGTGGAGTTCAAACAACTTATAAGAAGCTGTCCAATACCTAGCAAACACAAACACATTCAGTGCCAAACAACCAATGCACCATTCCAAGTCTCTCCAAATCATAATCAAAACAATATCCACCACCATTGTTAAGTTATAGTAACTCAATTTATACAAATGCACAACTTAATCCACAAGTTTAATTTTTCCATATGTATTACATAATAGAAGTAAAATTATTAGGACATATGATATGCAATTACTTCTTCTTCTTATTCTGGGAGCTGCTTGTGTTGTTGTTAGAAGTTTGCTTGGAGGTTCTTTTTTTTGTAAGATCTTTCTGCACAGTAAGGGGAGAATACATTTTTCAGATTCATTGTTCATTGTGTATAAATATTTAAATTTCTAATAAGGATAACAAAAAAACATTATGAGTAAGAAAGGTTATGATGAAGCAATTAATAATGAGTTTTTGTCTTCTTACCAATTGTGTATTTCCAAAGACGTCATCTATTAGGTTGTCATCAGTTACATCCTTCAAGCTTGTAAGTAATTTAATCTCTGAAGTCGCAATTGGGTCGTTTGCAATAGTTTGGTCATGGCTGGACAGTGTTTCTAATGGTTTAATCTGAATGTTGTTAGCAACAACATTTCCTGAGTGATTGTTAGACTCAGATTTAAAGACACTTGTGACAGTGTAAACTTCCCATCCCTCTTTGACATTGTAATCATCAACTTTTATTTGGAATGTATAAGATTTTCCAAGCAAGTTTTGAATTTCTAGAGGTACTTTATTTGGCTCTTGATTCTGCACAATATGATGTAAAGCCCATAAATTGTTAGTATAATAAAAACATTAGGTTTAAGCATAAAATTGGAAGTGGTTAAGAATTTAGATTAGATACTTTTGAAGAAAGTTCCATAGCAGTTTTTTGAATTATTTTTTCTGCATCTTTATCAAAAAGAACAAAAGAAGCTGTCCCAGTATGATCCTTCACTTGGATTTTTAGTTTGTAACTATATATAATAATGAGAGAAGTTAGAAAGTGTAATAAGGTCATTTGTACATTTATAATTAAAGCAATTATCATTTTGTTTTCCTATGCAGTCATTTGAACAGTTATATAGTATAAACAATGAAGAATTTGGTCACCTAGGCATAGGGAACTGAGATTCAGAATTGCAACTGTTACACCAAAACATATTATTTTGTTGTTTTACTTTTCACTTGCAAAGTTGACATGAGATATAATTCCACCCAAATTCTGTTTCTATGTTTACAATATCAGCATAACAGGTAAAAAATCTTTCCTGCAAAATCAATCATTCTAGTTAGTTTTAATTGAATAATAAAGATTTAGATTTGAAATAGTTCAAGATAAAGAAAACTTGACTCCTTCCACCCATTCCAATGCTTTTATTTCTGCCAATGACATCGTAGTTTGCAATATCAATTCTGATTCAGATTTGGGTTTTTTGTCATGTGCTGGAATAGATCGAACAACATTATCATATTCATCCTCAACAACTTTATATCTGAAGAAAGCAAGAGATCAATTTTTTAATTAAAAAAATCCATTTATAATCCATCATAGAGAATTAGTAAAGTAAATGTTTATGAACCTGTCAATGAGCTCAGAAACCTCTGTAATGTCCAAATTGATGTAAACTTTACTTGCACTTGTGGTGTTAAGATTCAGTTTGCCTTTTAAAAAAAAACCATAAAACACATTGAGGAATTTGTTATACACTTTTTTTTTATTATATAAAAAGTTTTATATATACATATACTACCTATCTTTCAGTATCTTGGAATGCTTTTACAGTTGTTGAAATAACAATAATTATATAAGGACCTTCATCTTCTTTGAAGTCATTTTCAGTAATTGTTTCAGCACTTTCATCCCACAATGATATTTTTAGCTCTTTGTCCCTAATGGTACATTACATCATTCAAAAGACATTAAAATCTGAGATTTGCTACCATTCATAATTAAATACAGTAGTTAAAATAGAAAAGGCTACAACCAGTTTGACTTATGGCCTAGAGTTCAAACAAGTCATGAACCAGATCAACTACCAGTAGGCCTCAACAATCCAAGTGTTAATAATTCGAAGAGTGGAAAACTTGAAAAAAAGAATAAGCAATTCACCTCTATATTCACAGAACCATGTAAAGTAAAAGGGAACACATAGGAAGCCTAAAAGGAGAAAGAAGTTAATTCAAACAAACAAATTTAAATGAATAATAGAACCATACTAAACTCATACTTAATAGATAAACGTGTTGAATAAGTGATCACATAAAGCAATTGGGAACATTGTTAAATAATTTTCACATTTTTAATACTTAATAGCATGGTTTCATGGAAGGCCTGCCAAAATCACATGCCATAACCAATACCTATTGTAGCATTGAGTCCAATATTACTTCAACCATCTCCATTAAATACTCTGAAAGATTTCAAAATATGCAATTTGAAATTCAAGTATAACTTTTATGATGTGTGCAATGTGCATCTCATGTTCAATTTTTAAATAGAATTATATTCAGTGCAACCCTGTCTAAACTCCATTTAGAAATGATACCTAGTCAACTTAACAGTGTGTGTAAGACCGCAAGGTCCAAACCCAACCCGCCTTCCCATCCATGCTATAAAATTAATAATAATTATTGAATGTTACTGAAATGAAACTTAACATTTATATTTGATTAATTATAATAGAGTTGAACTTTATAACCATAAATGTGCAACACAACTAGGTTCAAAAGTCCAATCTGGTCATTAGTGTCCAAACTCACATAGAAGTACTTTTCAAGTAGATTTTTATAGTTCAAATATTAAATAAGGATAGTTTTTCATATAAATTGGGTGGTGGGCTGAAACCAAGTTGGAAGGAAGATGAATAGAAATAAAAGTGCATGGGTTCAGAGCATTGATATATTTCTTTTATCATTTAATTTTCTCAGAATAGCAAATAGAGTCACATGAAGAAACAAAAGAATTATTTTGAGGTATCCAAAATGAAAGACTTCTTATTGTTTTCTTAAAATAATAATAAAAATAAAAAATGGGAAAGTGAGTTGCATACAAAAACCAATCCTATATTTTCACTCCATTGAAAAGTTCAAATGTTGTGTAAGACACTAATTTAGCCGGTACGACTATGCTTTATATCTTGAAATTTCATTCCCTTTCCTAAAAATCATATATTAAAGACAAATATCCTCCCAGGAGGAACTACTTTAATTCCTACAAACATGCCAACCCTCCCAGGGGCTCCTCTTTGAACCAGAGCACTAATAATTCGTATGATGTAATCATCAATGATCAGATGAGCCCACATTAGCCTAGGACCAATGGAAAGTAAGATGATCTTACTACAGAACACAACAAAGCCTGTGCACACTTGGCAAACACTTTATAGCTAGCTAAGTGGAACAACTTTAGATGCAAAGTAGATCAACTTAAAAAGTTACTGATATTTCCTATAAAAAAAAGGTACGAAGTTGAAATAGGTTAAGATGACAATTACTTCTTATTGATTTTATCAAACTCAGCCATAAATGGGAGTAAAATGAAATGTTCCTTACTCGGGTAGTAGAATTTGAAGATTTCTTATATTTGTAGAGCCGTTGTCAAAGTGAACTTGTTCAATGGGTCCAACAGCAGTAAGTTTGCCAATGATATCTGCAAGTTTGTACACGTAAAAAATAATGTTTGAAGGATGAATTTTGATTAATTAAAATGGGGAAGAGGTGAAGTAAAACATGATTTACCTGTTAGGTAAGAATTGTCATTCAAACGACTGTTGATACAATCATATGTTGCAAATTCAAAGGCATGCAAAGGTATGAGTTCACTTTCTTCATTGCACTCCTTAATTGAAGTTGTTAACAGGAAAATGATGTTCAGGTCATTTGATTTGTCACGATTACGTTTAAGTTTGAAATGATAAAGGTTCCTCCTTCGCGTAGGATGGCACTAAATTTTTGAAACACATTCTTTCTTACAATTGCATGCATTAAGTTTTTATGTAAAAAGAAAAATGGAAGTCAAAAGTTAGTTTATATATTATATAACAAATACAACGAATAGTTGAAAGATTCAAACATTTTATTGTTGTGAAGTATGATAACCTTTTCATCGATAAAGATCATGTCAAGACTGATGAAGTTATTTCCACTTCTCTTATTCACTGCTTTTCACATTCTGCATATTCTCACTCTAATTCTCCATGTCTCCTTAGCATCAGATATTTGATCAAGAAAGCTGTATCCTTTGGACATTGTTATACCGGACAGCTGCAATAAAATGTAAATGTATTAGAGATACTATTAAAAATGATAATGGAAGTTTTACTTTAAAAAAACTGTAAAATAAATCCAGCATGTCTTTGTAGATCAGTAAAAGTTTACAAATAGGATATCATATACCTCTTGGTAAATTGGAAAATATTTCTTTGTACACTATGTTTTTAGCCAGGAACTGTGTTCGGTTCTTGTCATTTACTATCAAGATTTTAAGACCATTTCTATTAGTGACTCTAGATATTGCAACATATAACTGGCCATGAGTGAAAACAGGCTATGGTAAAAACAGGCCTACTCTATTTAAAGATTGGCCCTGGCTTTTGTTTATTGTCATTGCAAATGAAACAGAAATTGGGAATTGTCTTCGCTTCAAAATGAATGGCCACTTCAATTTTGTAGGGGACAAAATAATTCTTGGAATAAAGACTTTAGAGCCAATATTTGTCCCAGTTATAATCTTTGCCTCAATAACCCAATCAGCAAGTTGGGTGACAATCAACCGTGTTCCATTATATAAACCTGCAGTTTGATTAAGGTTTCTCAATAACATTATAGGGATTCCAACTTTCAGCTTCAGCTCCTGTTTAGGAATTCCAGGAAACTCAAGTGAATTCAGAAACTCAACTGGATACAACATGTCTAAATCAGTAATGCTATTAGAACTTTTGCATATTGTATCTGAGCTAAGATAGACACGTTCTTCTTCATCAACTAAAGAAAGAATCTGATCATTTATTTTGTTAACAATTTCATTTATTGGTGCTAAAATTGCTCTCTCTTGTAGGTATTGTGAGTCTTTCATCTTATCATGCATATCAGGATATGTGACATTAATGATATCAGCTATTGGATCTCTGGTTGGTTTTATTAATAATTCCTCTGGAATCTCAATCCAGCTTTTTCCATCTACATTCTCAAATTCGCCATTTCCAATCCTTAAAATTCAATTCTCAAAGTCTACAACAGATTGACCATCTTCCAAATTATTGAAATTTTGATTGAACCTCATATTTTCTATAAGCATAAATATCTCACAATGATTCCAAATGACAGATTTGTTTATGGTTGATGCGACAATATCTTCTCTTCTACCCTTTGGTATTACTAGCAAGATTTGTCTGAAATCTCCCCCAAGAATAACTGTGATACCACCAAAAACTTTATTAGGATCAAAGTTACTGGAGATCCGCAATATGTCTCTCAATGTTCTATCAAGAGCCTCAAAACAATGACGATGTGCCATAGGAGCTTCATCCCAAATTATCAATTTTGTAGCACAAAGCAATTCAGCCAACTATGTTTTTTGTTTAATGTCACACACTGAATCTTCATTCACACATAATGGGATACAAAATCTTGAGTGAGCTGTACGTCCACTTGGCAGAAGGAGTGATGAAATTCCTGAAGATGCCACTGCTAGAACAATTTCACCACGGGATCGGAGGAAAGACATTATTGTTTTATACACAAAAGTTTTGATAGTTCCATCATGGCCATACAAAAAGAACATCTTTCCTTAACCTCTCAGAACAGCTTGGACAACCCGATCAAATACATGTTTTTGTAGAATGTTCAATTTTGTATATGATGAGGCATACTCTGTAACGACCCCACCCCAACTGTGTAGATATTGTCCACTTTGGGGCCCATACCCCTCATGGTTTTGTTCTTCCCCAGGTTGTGCTAGGGAAAAGGCCTCTACACATTGAAGGGAGGTCATTCCTTATAAACACATTTCCATGTGCTTCCCTAGGCGATGTGGGATTCCATGGAATGCAAGACCCCCCTTTTTGGGTCACTACAATCCACCCCCCTTACGGGCACACGCGTCCTCGCGTGTGGGGCCCACACTTCCGGCTAGGGCATGGCTCTGATACCATCTGTAACGACCCCGCCCCAACTGTGTAGATATTGTCCACTTTGGGGCCCATACCCCTCATGGTTTTGTTCTTTCCCAGGTTGCGCTATGAAAAAGGCCTCTACACATTAAAAGGAGGTCATTCTTTATAAACACATTTCCATGTGCTTCCCTAGGCGATATGGGATTCCATGGAATGCAAGACCCCCCTTTTTGGGTCACTACAATCCACCCCCCTTACGGGCACACGCGTCCTCGCATGTGGGGCCCACACTTCCGGCTAGGGCATGGCTCTGATACCATCTGTAACGGCCCCACCCCAACTGTGTAGATATTGTCCGCTTTGGGGCCTCATACCCCTCACGGTTTTGTTCTCCCCAAAGCACACAGTAGTGGGGGAAAAGGCCTCTACACATTGAAGGGAGATCATTCTTTATAAACGCATTCTCATGTGCTTCCCTAGGCGATGTGGGATTCCATGGAATGCAAGACCCCCCCTTTTTGGGTCACTACAATCCACCCCCCTTACGGGCACACGCGTCCTCGCGTGTGGGGCCTACATTTCCGACTAGGGCATGGCTCTGATACCATCTGTAACGGTCCCGCCCCAACTGTGTAGATATTGTCCGCTTTGGGGCCTCATACCCCTCACGGTTTTGTTCTCCCCAAAGCACACAGCAGTGGGGGAAAAGGTTTCTACACATTGAAGGGAGATCATTATTTATAAACACATTCTCATGTGCTTCCCTAGGCGATGTAGTGACCCAAAAAAGGGGGTCTTGCATTCCATGGAATCCCACATCGCCTAGGGAAGCACATGAGAATGTGTTTATAAAGAATGATCTCCCTTCAATGTGTAGAGGCATTTTCCCCCACTGCTGTGTGCTTTGGGAAGAACAAAACCGTGAGGGGTATGAGGCCCCAAAGCGGACAATATCTACACAGTTGGGGCGGGACCGTTACAGATGGTATCAGAGCCATGCCCTAGTCGGAAGTGTAGGCCCCACACGCGAGGACGCGTGTGCCCGTAAAGGGGGTGGATTGTAGTGACCCAAAAACGAGGGTCTTGCATTCCATGGAATCCCATATCGCCTAGGGAAGCACATGGAAATGTGTTTATAAGGAATGACCTCCCTTCAATGTGTAGAGGCCTTTTCCCTAGCGCAACCTGGGGAAGAACAAAACCATGAGAGGTATAGGCCACAAAGTGGACAATATCTACACAGTTGGGACAGGGTCGTTACAGATGGTATCAGAGCCATGCCCTAGCCGGAAGTGTGGGCCCCACATGCGAGGACGTGTGTGCCCGTAAGGGGGGTGGATTGTAGTGACCCAAAAAGGGGGGTCTTGCATTCTATGGAATCCCACGTCGCCTAGGGAAGCACATGGAAATGTGTTTATAAGGAATGACCTCCCTTCAATGTGTAGAGGCCTTTTCCCCCACTGCTATGTGCTTTGGGGAGAACAAAACTGTGAGGGGTATGAGGCCCCAAAGCGGACAATATCTACACAGTTGGGGCGGGGCCGTTACATACTTAGCAGCCAATGCTTCCTTGTCATAACTCGGTTCTTCTTCAAGGAGTCTGTTATTCCTTTCCCTAGTAAGAGACATCAGGTAAAGGCATAGGTGGATAGTCTTTAAATGACTTTCCAGCTTTAATCAAAAGCTTTTCAATTTCATATAAGGCATAATTCTCAATTGATTTTTAGAAAACTGAAGTTGATCAAATCGTAAGATTCGCCTCTGCCTAAATAAAATATCTTCTGAAAAATCTTTCCAATTCAATTCCCATATCTGTTCTGGCTGTGAAACCTCACAAAAAAGAAGTATAGTCACAAACAATTCTCGAACTTGTTGTCCAGTAGCCCAATTTGATGCTTCTTTTATAGCATCATTCCACTCTCTATCTCCATCCAGTAGCCCAAGAGCAAAACATGCAGCTTTAAAAGAAGGACACAATTGGCCATTAACAGTTTTGATTTCATCAAAACTTGTAGCACCTTTTACAACATTTAATAGCATTCTAAGATAGAACCGTTCTCCACTTGAAGGGTGTGCATTATAGATTCTACCAATGGACCGACCTGACTTTCTTCTCCTCCATTCTTTGTTTTTCTTGTCCCAAACCCATTTTGTTGGAAAGTCTTGGAAGGTTAGCTGCCTAGCATCTTCATACAGTCAATTTGCTGTCATCCATTCTGTAAATACAGTTTTGTCAATTCCTGGTCTATTTACCACATTATCCAAATATTCATAATCAAAAAAAGTGACCTGATTTTCATTTTTCATATGAAAGTTCAATCTCTGAACAGCTGGTTCATGGTAATGAATCTCAAACTGGAAAATTCTGCATGATGCTTCTGAGTCAAGATATGTTTTTATTTCATCTTTTTCTAATATAGATTCTATTCCATCATTTGAATTGTAGACTACATTTTCTTCCAAAACAATAGTAACACGATCTATGCCTTTATTAATGTATTTAAAAAGATATTTGATGGCCTTTGACCGATTACACCATTCAACATTTAAGTGTGACTGATACTTCACCAGCAAATCAATATTGTATGGGACTACATATCGATTGTCTAATTCAACACTATTTTTCACCACAAAATGGCCATCTTCTCGTCTTCTA